>JASUAB010000003.1:15012500-17512500 GCA_037013595.1 Dicorynia guianensis | reverse complement strand
TACTCTGGGGAAGTTAGAAAAGTTGCAACTATTATAGTTGTCGAGAAATAAACTGACAGGAGATCTACCAGAATTCATTGGCAACCTCACGTATTTGTTTTATCTGGACTTATCACAAAATATGTTAGAAGGAAATATGCCTCCAGGCATTGGAAACTGCCACATCTTACAGGAACTAGACCTTGCAAGAAACAACCTTAAAGGACCCATCCCATTAGAGGTTATAAGTATTTCTTCTTTAACAAACGTGCTGAACTTGTCACACAACTCATTCAGTTGTACTCTTCCTACCGAGGTGGCCAGGCTCAAAAATATTTGATAAATAGGATGTCTCTAATAATCATTTGTCTGGTGAGATTCCTAGAACAATTGGAGACTGCACAAGCTTGGAGTACCTTTATTATCAGGGAAATTCTTTTCAAGAAATCATGCCATCATCTTTGGCTTCATTGAAAGCTCTTCGACATTTAGATCTATCACGAAACATCTTGTCTGGATCAATTCCAGAAGCTCTGCAACATCTTTCCTTTTTAGAATGCTTCTATGTTTCTTTTAACAAGTTGAATGGAGTGGTGCTAACAAAAGGTGTCTTTCAAAATACAAGCGCAATAGCTGTGGCCAGCAATAGTAAAGCTTTGTGGGGATATCTCAGATTTGCACCTACCACCATGCCCTATCGAACTTCCGAAACAGAGAAAACATCATATGTTTAGGTTGATATCGGTGATAACTTTGTGATTGTTTTTCTTTTTATGTTGTCCACTAATCTTGCTATTTATTGATCAGGAAATGAGACAGGAAACAATCTTCCGAATCATCCAAAGTTGACCTGCTATCTAAGGTATCTTACCAGAACCTAAACCATGCAACCACCAGTTCTCAGCCAGCAACTTAATAGGAACTGGAAGTTTCAGCTTTGTAAACAGAGGAATTCTTGAGCCTGAAGAAGAAGTTGTTGCCATAAAAGTCCTCAACCTTCAAAAGAAGGGAGACAAAAAGAGCTTCATTGCTGAATGTAATGCACTAAAAACAATCAGGCATTGAAATTCGGTAAGGATATCAAGCCAGCACAGATTATAGGGGCTATGAATTCCAGGCTCTAGAACTTGAGTACATGTCAAATGGAAACTTAGAAAAGCGGTTGCGTCCAAGAATGTCAGAAAGTTCAGATGAACTAAGACCTTTTGGCCTTGCTCAAAGGTTAATATTCTTAATGACGTTGCCTGTGCAATATATTATCTTCATTGCAGATGTGAGCAACCTGTCATTCATTGTGATTTGAAGCCAAGCAATGTCCTTCTTGATGGTGACACTGTGCCCATGTGATTAGCAAGACTACTTTCAAATATTAATGGCTATTCTGATAACCAAACCAGCACTAGTGGAATAAAGGGCACTATTGGCTATGCTCCTCTAGGTACTACATTTCAGAATATGGAATGGATATGAGGTGTCAACACAGGGTAACATGTATAGTTTTGAGATTCTTATCTTTGAAACATTAACAGGAATAAGACCCACTGATGATATGTTTAAAGATGGTCACAATATGTATATCTATCTAAAAACTGGCTTTCCTAATAAACTTATACAAATTGTGGACCAATCTATTTTCAACAGACAATTAAGACAGAGAGTAACTGCAGCAGAAGACAACTGTGGGAACTTGATTCCCATGCATCCTAATACAGAGAAGTACTTAGTTTCGCTATTAGGCATTGGACTTGCTTGATCAATGGAATCATCACTCAAAGAAGGAATGAGTATAGTGGATGTGACTAGGGAGCTAAATCAAATCAGAACTGCTTATTTTCCTGGTAGGATCAAGGAAGAATGAAACGTGCTGAATGTTGAGTCGCCACTTCTACATTACATTGTTACCATGTCTTCGATGTTTCATATAATTTTCTTTTTCCACATCATTTTGTCTTCTTGTTATTGTTTCAAACTTTGGTATTACTACTGAAATTCTAGTACCTTGGTATGTCTCTATCATTATGTGGTTCTGACATTACAACAGAAAGCAATTTCTTCATGAAATTCAGGCTGTGAAACTTTTGAGATCTTCAACTTAAATTACCTCCACTGTGTGTCTAAAAATTCATGTTTTTCGTGTTAATCCAATATGCATAAATTGTTTGAAAATACTTTTTCAGATTATCTTTCCATCTGAGTCCAAACTTCTTGTACGTATTTAAACTATGTTTGTAAGATTTCATTCTTAACAGGTGTACTTATCCTCTATTCTATTTCCCATATCACCTACGTATGGCTTCCATTATATAGCGCAAAAGAAATCAAGAGCGCTGGATCTAGTTGCTGTAACTGAATCGACAATGGCTCGAAACCAAAATCCTACTTCTCCACTTCACCAATCCACTGGAGTGGACAAAAAAGGAGGAGCAAAATAAATAATTTATGGGCATCATATTGAATAAGCTTGACAACAGATTAAAAAAAAACGAAGGAAAGAATCTTCTATCTGTAAAATAAGGAAATGGATCTCCTGACTTTGGGCTTGTACTTGCGAAAGCCACGAATGAATTCAGCAAATAGTCTTGCAAAAATCATAATTTATCATACAAAGAACATACCAAAACACCTCAATTTAATCAAGTGGCGAACCCGTAGACTATGAGCAAGGAACATGGACACAGTCAGGCAATTCAGTGTCTTGCATCGAAAAAATTTGACAAGGATCCCACTTCCGTCCCAAATGGGCATCCCAAGTTCACCCGAGCAGAAGCAGATCTTTGAGTGTCGCTTCCCTTCCATCTTTGTGACTGGGATGATACTAATATGTGTAGCAATTACATAGAGTACTCCTTCATATTGACTTTCTAGTGTTACTGCAGATTGCAAGCGACAACCTGTTTTGTGTTTGTCTCAAAGAACAATGTGAATAACCCAATTCTGAGTGAAAGTATGTGTTTAGAAGTTTATTTTTTATTCTTTTTCTTAAAATAATTTTGTAAGATAATTTTAAAAATAAATTATTAAAACAAAAACACATAAAAATTGTGTAGTTTTAATGTATCTTAAAAGGAATTTTGAAAATAATAGGAGAAAAACAATTGTTTAGTAACTTCATCTACATTTTTGCTTTTCGAGAATGTCGCCATAAACTAAATATGTCTATAGCAACTTTTCTTATTTTCTAGTTTGCTATTAATAAAATCATTAAACTATCAAATTGTCATCATAAAAGCAATGTGTAGAAAACAAAAATATCTTAGTAATGCTCTTTTTTTTCTACTTCTAAAACAAGAGTTTGAAAAGAAGTTTTCAAGAATTCCAAAACAAAATATATCTATCAAACAAGTTTTTTTATTTTCTTATTCTTAAAAACAAAAATTGTTCTACAAAATTGATTCTCACGTCCTCCACCAATGTGAAATGGGCGAGCGTCAGTCTAATTTTGTTAAGTTTTGAATATATAGTTAAGATTGTCCAA
Source organism: Dicorynia guianensis (assembly GCA_037013595.1). Classification (NCBI taxonomy): domain Eukaryota; kingdom Viridiplantae; phylum Streptophyta; class Magnoliopsida; order Fabales; family Fabaceae; genus Dicorynia; species Dicorynia guianensis. The sequence goes on along the minus strand of JASUAB010000003.1, from coordinate 17,509,046 downwards.
GAAATTATCATATTGATGGTAGGGCCTATTCTTTTTCCAATGTTACACCGGTCTGTGTTCAGGCTAAGGACTGTTTTTGAATTTATTAATTGAAAATCTCAAAGATTGCCTAGCTTTAGGGCTTTTGCTATACCAATGCATTAGCTTTAGGGCTTTTGCTATACCAAAACAGAATAATCATGGACAAAAACTAATGATGAAATATAATAAATAAGACAAACAATGATTATCCCAAAAGCAATAATGTAAAACTTGTCAATATACTTTTCAGTGTCAAGTTAGAAGTCACGCAACTTTTGAACTGATAGCTGCTATCAAACTTTACAGTTCACTATTTTCAGTATCACATGCACTTACCCTTTTAGCCAAAGCGTCAACTGGTCTTTCATTTGATTGAATGCTAATTATGCTAATCGTAAAATGTAGTAGGACAAAACTCAAGTTGCAGAGAGTTCAAATGGCAAATCAAACAATCAAAGTCAGCAAAGTTCAAGTGGAGAAAAGTTTGGCGACAAATATATTTAAACTGAATTATTTGTGCTTCCCATTTGGCATACATAGGTAAGGAAGAGACAAATGCTTGCCTTTGACACTAATGTTGAAATAAAAAAGGATATTTGATGGATAGAGTTTCTCTCTAAAGATATTAATATAATTAGTTTCCTAATCAGATGATTTGTGATTTTGTAAGAGGTGATCAGAGCATCCTTGTTTTCTCTAATCAAATGAAGCCTTTTGCTCCCTTGTCACCTATCCATTGGTGCACATGCCTTCACATGCTTCTTCAGTAGCATTCATGGATTGGGTTTCTTTGCCATCAAGGGAAAAAAACTTTAGAGAAAAATAAATATAAAATAAAAAAATAAAAAAATAAGATTCATATATTAAATTATAAAAAATAAAAAATTTTTAAAAAAAGTAGATAATCCAAATCAAGCATTCATTCACTATATGATTGCTCCCTCACCCCAGATTTCATGTCTGTAATAAAGCATAACTCAAACTAAGAAACCATAAATAATGCAACTTAATCCATATCTTCTGCCTTTATAAATGCAACCAATAACAACCAGAGTAGTCACGTTGAGATAATTATGTAGATGTTGACTGTTTCCTTAAGACTTCAAATGACCCCATCAATTTAATTCAAAGAAAGTCATTACGACATCCAATACAAGATCACTATCAGGATGTAAGTAACAAGCAAGTAACAATGATTATCTTGAAACTTTAACCATTCATAAAATAAAAGTGAAGGGAACCAATTTCGTAAGAATCAAATTTGGATCATTTAATATTTTATTTTTATTTTTATAATTTTCTCTCCATTTATTCTATATTTAAATATATGGGTCTCAATTTTTTTTCACTAATTTTTTTTCTCTTAATTGTGTGTCTCTTTTTGATTACACTCTGTAACTTTTAGAAAGGAAATCAACTAATTCACATCCCGTAAGAATCACAAAATTATTTAAGCCATGAGTGGGTGAAGAGAAAAACTACTAATTAAAAGGGGTTTAAAGTAATATTGATTATAATTATAAATGTAAAACACAAATGTAACTGTTCACAATATCACATCTTAACTAATTTACAATTTTATATTAATTGAGCATAATGATAAAATTTAAACCATAAAACCCATTATATTCAAGCAAATCCTTTTAGACCATAGGGCACTTAAGATTAAGTTCAATAACATATAATTCAAATTGTTATTAAAGAACATATTGCTGTGGTCATATCAGGGTAAAATAAGTGTCAGTAAAATATAGCGGGGGTAAGTTAGTCACCCAAAAAAAAAATTCAGAAAGAATTGAAAAAGTTAGCACTAATGGTACGTGCCAACATGCATCAAATGCCACTTCAAACTCTGATAACAAAATGTTTGCATTGATTAATGGAATCGGTACACCATACATTTTGCCAAAGAGAAACAAGTAATTCACTAGTGAATGAACCCATCAATATTGATGGATTCGAATTGCACTTCCTTCCTTGTGAAGGGGCAAAACCTTGCTTATGGATGAAAAAGGTAGTCAAACCCTCGATCTGGTGCGAGGCACGTTAATTGAAATTAGGGGCAAGAAGGAAGCCAGGGTTCAATACACGAAACAAGTGCTTTCTTCATCTTCTCCTTTGCTAACTCAAAGGTCCATCTTTTGGGTCAATGTCCAATGGTGGAGCAAGCAGGATACTCTGCTGTCATTCTAACCCATTATCAACTTATGCACCATTACTTAGTTCAGGTTTGGAACGAAGTGCAATCAGGTGAAGGCGTCAAATAGGATACTCTGCTGTCGTGTTGGTTGGTGTCATTCTAACTCCGTAAAGAGATACTAAAACTTTTCGTATTATATTCATAAGAACAAGTTATAGATATCAAACTATAACTTTATTTATTATTATTTATTTAAAACTAAGGATCAAGGATATAAAAAAGGCATAAATATTAAACAGTTATGATTTTGTTGTGATAGGCTCATGAGAACAGAAAAATAATAGGATCAATGAAAGAAAGTTTCAACTCACTTTTTCGAAGTTTTTTTTTATTATTATATATAAATTGTTGGAAAATGACTATCAATGGGGCCAGCCTAGGGTTAGTGGCGGCAACAATATAAATTATATGCATATAGTGGAAGATTTTAGGGTTAGTGGGGCATTTGTTTTGCCGCCACATCTCAAGTCTGCTACTGACACCTCAATATGCAGCTCCACAGTTTGGAAGTAACATTTGAAGGACATCCATGCAATCACTAATAGCAGAATTGCATAAAAGAATTCTTAAGAGAGGATAATAACCTTCCAATTAAAAATTTGGCTACTTATTAAACGTATTCGTGTAAACTAAATATAGAAAATGGGGAAAAAATGAATGAGAATGTGTGTCAAAATACAATATAAATAAATAAAAAAAGACATAAGACAAGTGTCAAATAATAGAGAAAAATTGAAAAATAACAAAGAAATGTATATCAAAATAAAAAAATAAAGAAAATGAAATATAAAAATAGGTATCAAACCAATAGTTCTAGTTATTAAATTACCACATATCACATATTATAATGTAATAAGTTGAATTCATTTGTATCAGTAGCTTAAAACCATTAAGAGTTTCACCAAATCTTATACAAATTAACATTCATGTAGAATTTTACTAGTGGCATAATTTGGAGAATTTTTTTTATTAAAATATGATAAAGAAATAGTTTGTAAATATGAAATCTCATATTAGAAAGAATTATAGATTTTAAAGGCTATATAAATGGCAATAAATAATTATGATTACATTATAATATATAGATCATAACTCATAGTGTACCTCAAATTAAATTATTAAATCAAAAATATTTAAAGTCTTTAATAGGGTAGTTGGGGCATCTTGAAACCTTGAGTTAAAAAAAAAAGGAAGCAAATAAATAAATTAACTATTAATTTTATTGTCATTATTTCTACAATAAAGAGTTGTATTTGTTGAGAATAGATAGTTACATCAATAGTCATATTTATTGGAGATGCACAGTCATATATGTTAGAAATAGATAATTATGTTTGTTAAAGATGGACAATTATATCTTTTAATCTAATAAATATAACTATTCAAAAATGCGTTTTTATATCTATAAATAAAGAATTTTAAATTAGTTTTAGAACATACATTCACATTCTTTAAAAAGAGTTTTAAAAATTTTATTGTATCTTGAGATAACTTACTTTTCATATAAAAATAACATTACACTCAAAATAGTATAATATCACACCTTACAGCTAAAAATTTCTATTGTCTTCATATTCTTTTCTAACAACTCTATCTCTTTCTCCTTGTAATCTTTCATATATAGTAGCATGAATTTCATTAATGGTTTTCATGTTTTCCTAGATTCTCGTTCTACTTAACTATTTTCCTGGATCTATTCGAAGAACATATTAAGTTCAAGCAACAGAGCAGATTCTTGCTATAGTTTAGTACATTTTCTCTTGCAAGTTATTTTTCTGTCATGCAGTATTCACCTTTGACTATATTGCTAGCGCATGCCCGTCTATGCACTATCCTGAGTATTAGTGTCCACTAAAAACACCACAACGCCCACCAAATTTGACAATTTTGGAAAACTATGATTATTTTCTTTACGCCCATGCTTTCAAATCATTGCATTTGATTGATTTAACATTTTGAGAAAATCGGCGGAAACAGGCGTTCCCAAATCCAATATATCTTTATAAGTAACATGCACAAGCTGGTGCTTCAATTACTGAAAACATAGTTCAAAGGTACAAACCTCTACTGCCGTTGTGCTCCTAAAACAATGGAGCATTTTGATCCCAAGTTACCTGCACTTTGGTTCATATACCTTCACCTACTTCGTTTCTTCATGATAAACTTACTGTCGTTGCAACACATCAGAGCAGCCTCCGCGTTGGGAAACAAGGCTGATCAATTTGCACTGCTCAAATTCAAGGAATCCCAATTTCTCTTTGGGGAAGGCAAAAATATATATAAAAAAAATTTTCACAAATGAAAGTAAAACATTTTGCCTTCTCTAAAAGGAACACAGAGGATTCCAATCGAAACATTATTATTGCACAATTAATTACATTAAATTAGTGATTTATATATACAGAAACAATTATTCTAAGAGAACAAAGTTTACTATTAGTTTACTAATTATCTGGAACAATCAATTAGAATGACATTAGGAGATTGTCACACATGGGTACCAACACGAAATTGTGCTGGACTTTTATTTTATTAAAAGCTTAATTGTCATCAGTTGCCTGATTAAATTAGGTGAGAAATTGACATTCATCAACTTTAAGTTATTAATTAATTGTCAGATGAAAAATTTGTCATTGATAAAATTTATTGGTTGACTATTGCAAATTGTTCATCAGTCAAACTTTTAAAAATTTCATACTATTTCCGAATTTCATACCACAAATTAATCAACTTAATGAATTGACATCAATTGGCATATATCATATTATTTAATCAATATGTCCTATTTACTCTATATAGTTGGTAAGGAATATGTTTTTAAAAATATTACAACTCAAATTGTAATAAAATAACATTAATTGCGGTGGTCATGTCAAGGAAAAATATAAAGTTCTGGGAATCCATATGTACGTTTATTGTATTAATCTGTATAAACAAAATTGTTTGAAAAGACTTTTAATTTATCTTTTCATTTGAATCTAACATGCACGTGCATATTTAAATTAAAATTTTAATGAATATAAATATTTATATAAATTAAAATTAAATAAATTTTATATAATTTTTTATATTTTTAAATTTTTTCACTTAAAAATTACTTCTTTCCACACGTAATTAAGTGTAAGTTCTCAGCATTATTCGGTTTTAATATTTCATAAAAAGCAGTTTACTTATCCTTTGTTTTATTTCTCATATCACTTATGACATTTATGTTCTCAAGCAAAAGAAAACAAAAACAGTGGAGCTAATTGCTTTTAAGTGAAAGGAGCATGGTTCTACACCAAAAACGTGATCCCTGTTTCCCCCTATCAAAGTAGCGTATGAAAACAATCTAGCCCATAAAAAAGAAGAAACTGTTCATCAGCATAATAATTTGTAACTCCTGTGTTTAAAAAAATTTATAAATTAAATTATAAAATTTAATTAATTAAAAAAATTTAAATATATCAGTATTTTATGAACTAATATAATTAATATAATATTTAGCTTCACATTGTATGGCAATTCACAAAATAAAAAAAATTAAATTATTAAATTTATTATGTCTCATAAATTATTAAATTCAAAATATTAACCTTTAAAATTGAGTTTTTTATGATTTTTTTCTCCTTTCATGGATGGGACATTTTCTATCTCGTAAATGAACCAAGAAAATCATACAAATCCGTTGCTCTTTTAGTATGGGATGGCTCATCACAAAACAAGAAGCATGCATTCACTCTAAGGCCCTGAATGTGAAAAATAGTCATTTTTAGCTTGTAGGCCTTTGATTATTTCCTAACAAATTCTCACATTTAGCTACTACAAAATACAGATTATACTTTATGAAGTTAAACATAAGCTATTGATTTATAAAGTAAACAAATAAATAAATTACCTTCAATTTTTAAATTATTTATTTATATTTATATTTTATTTATTAAGAATATTTGGCTGCCATCACAGGTCACATCACATAAATATTTAAATAAATTACATTAGGTTCTTCCTGGAAGGTAAACAAAGACAAACCCAAAGTATACAACTTTAATAAATCCCTAATGTGGGATTTCTTCCAAAACAAAGATTGAACAGCTAGCATACCTTATTTCAATGTGATTGCGATGGCTATAACCATCACGAAAATAATTAGAATAAAAAAAATATATCTTTTCAAATTAAGTTGAAAGCGATTATAATTATTGCTTAAAATATTATGTTAGTGATAATTATTTCAATAATAAAATAGTTTAAACGTTGAATTTTTTTTTAACAGTGTTGACGAAAATGTAGTGACACAAATATTAACCTATTGGCTACTTAGTCTCTGTTTCGAAAGTAATAGCCCAAGGCCTACTCAATAGGACCGTCAGCCCTTAGTTTATGAGAACTGTTGGCTACTTGGTCTCTGTTTTAGTTTCATGGAGTAAGACTTGCGGCATTTGTAGAAGAAAGTGAAACAAAAAAATTATTAAAATTAAAAATTTAATTTTATATGTAATGTTTACTGGGTCTCCGTTTTGGTTTAGTGGCGTAGGACTTGTGGTTCGTGTGCGCCTACTTTTCTCCAAGTGTCGCATTCATTCAGCGTCCAAGTGGGAAGCTTCGGCGTGGGACAAACTGGAGCAAGATGACGGCTGAAGCAGGGCAAATGAGAGACTTTGCATTTTTTTGGTTTTATAACTTATATCAATACTATTTAGCCATAACTATAGACTTTCCTGTATATATTCAATGGATATTTAAGTTGAAGTAACAAATACTTACATTTTCTCTTGCATGTTATTTTTCCTTTCATGCATTATTGTCCTTTGATTATATCTTGCTAATGCTGTGAGATACTTACAACTGCAATAATTGGTCTTTGCATTTGTCTGTCTTTAGCGTATACTAAAAATACCACAATGCATACCAAATTTCACAATTTTGGAGAACTATCAAATTGGGATGGACTTTGGTAGCTAAAATTTTGACAATTTCCACGCGTATGCCTTAAAATCAATTGTATTTGATTGATTGATAGTTTGGTGTTGTCCTCGAAAGTTTTGTTAATTGAGCAATTATAATGAAGGGTAGATTGATCGTCAACCCTAATCATGGCAAAGTTGAGCAAGGTTAAAAGGAAAAAGTAAGAAAGGAGTTTGCAGAGAGACGTAATGATTTGCTCCTAGTGAATGGATCTAATTACCATTTAGATAGAGAGAAAAGTAGATGACTGGTGGAACATAAACAAATACAAGACAAGACTATGCTTGGCCTCAACAAGTTTAGGGAATGCATGCTCTATGATTATCTTATCACTACGACTTGTGAGTTGTGGAAATTATTAAGTCACAAGTCATTCTTAAGAAGCTGGGAACTGTAAACAAGCGGGACCAAACTCTTAATATCAAATACAAAAATGGATACATCAATCATTGAAGCAGCGGGACCAAATCCTTCTTGTAAGTTGGCGGTGGAAGACCAAGAACCACGCTCTAGTTTGGAGATTCTCCATCACTTTCTTTTTCTCTATTTACCATTTTGCATGGGAAGTGTGAGACGATGGGCTATACTCTGATAGACTGAACTAGAACATCCTTTGTCTTCACTCTGAGTTGGTCGCAAACATGAATTTAAAATCAATTTTACTATTCATGATAATTTTTTCCTTTTTTTCTGAATTTCAGATCAAGAGATATGATAATGATTTGCAAGCTGTAAATTTAATTTCTTCCTCAGATGGATATTACCATTGGTTTCTTTGTTTGGCGCTTATATAAAGGCTACATCACAGAGAAGTGAACAGTGAGTAAGGTCTCCTTCCAGTGACATATCACCTTTCTCTGTTTGTTTCCAAAACTCCAAATTTCACAATTCCCACGCGTATCCCTTAAAATCGGCAGCAGCTGGTATTCCAAATCCAACGTATCACATTATGAGTAATATGCACAAGCTGGTGCTATAATTACCAAACCCTTAGTTCTCCTAGCAGATCAAACATACAAACCATCCACTGCCTTTTGTGCTCCTAAAACAATGAAGCATGTTGCTCCCAAGTTACCTGCACTTTGGTTTATATGCCTTCACCTTCTTCCATTCTTCATGACAAACTTACTGTCGTTGCAACTTATCATCAAAGCCTCTGCATTAGGAAACAACACTCATCATTTGGCACTGCTCAAATTCAAGGAATCAATATCCAATGACCCATATCAAATCTTGGCCTCTTGGAAAAGTTCCACTCACATCTGCAATTGGACTGGTGTCAAATGCAACCACCCCCATCAAAGAGTTTCAGAGTTGAACCTAGGAGGATGCCACTTACATGGAGTCATATCACCCCACATTGGCAACCTTTCCTTTCTCCAAACTCTCGAGCTACAAAACAATAGCTTCCACAGCGAAGTCCCACAACAGTTGGGTGGTTTATTCCGCTTGCAATGGCTCATGCTCGACAATAACACTTTAACAGGGGAATTTCCTGTCAACTTGACAAGATGCTCTGCACTCAGGGTCCTCGGTTTATCTGGGAATAATTTCACCGGCAACATACCAGTCCAGATTGGATCGCTTTGGAAGCTTCAAGAGTTGTATCTTCAAAAAAACAATTTAATAGGAAGAATACCAGCTTCTATAGGAAATCATTCTTCCCTTGTTGCTCTATATGTGGCATATAATAGCTTGGAAGGAAATCTACGAGATGAAATAGGTCGTTTGAAAAACTTGACCTTTATTAGTGTACTTGAGAGCAGATTGTCTGGTAAGTTTCCTTCTTCACTGTGCAATATGTCATCTCTCACTTTTATCTCAGTTGCAGTCAATCAATTGGATGGTTCTCTTCCAGCTACCATGCTCCTCTCCCTCCCATATCTCCAACACCTTCTCATCGGTGGTAATGAATTCTCAGGTCCAATACCAACATCCATCACCAATGCTTCTTTTCTTCAACACCTTGATATCTCTGCGAACTATTTCATTGGACAAATTCCGAGTCTAGAAAAGCTACAAGATATCAAAGTGCTTAATTTGGAAATTAACAGTCTGGGTAGTAATTCGACAAAGGATCTAGAGTTTGTAAGTTCCTTGACAAACTGTAGTAAGTTGAACGCATTGGCCATAGATGGTAATAATTTTGGAGGTTCTTTGCCCAATTCCATTGGCAATTTATCAACCCAACTCAACTCTCTATATCTAGTTGTTAATCAATTTTCTGGACAAATTCCTGCAACATTGGGTAAACTTACTAACTTAATTGCGTTGAAGCTGGGAGGAAACAGATTCACAGGGTTCATTCCAGACACCTTTGGGAACTTTCATAAGATGCAAACATTACAGTTGAATAGAAACAAACTGACAGGGAGGATACCAACCTCCATAGGCAACCTCAGTCAATTGTTTGAGCTGGACCTATCACAGAACATGTTAGATAGAAATATTCCTCCAAGTATTGGAATTGCCAAAGTTTACAAAAGCTAGACCTTTCACAAAACAGACTTAGTGGAGTTATACCGCCGCAAGTTATTGGTCTTTCCTTTTCGACAATCTTACTTAACTTGTCAGGAAATGCATTAATTGGCAATCTTCCAGTTGAGGTGGGCAAACTGGAAAGTATTGCTAAGTTGGATGTCTCGGATAATCATCTGTCAGGTGACATTCCTGGTACAGTTGGAGACTGCATACGCTTGGAGTACCTTTATCTACAACAAAATTCCTTCAATGGAATCATACCTTCATCTTTGGCTTCCTTGAAAGGTCTTCAATATTTAGATCTATCAAGAAACAATTTATCTGGGTCAATTCCTCAAGTCTGCAGTATATTACTGTTTTAGCATACTTGAATGTTTCATTTAACAATCTAGATGGCGAAGTGCCTAAAAATGGTGTCTTTCAAAATGCAAGTGCGATAGCAGTAGTTGGCAATAGTAAGCTTTGTGGAGGTATCTTAGAATTACAACTACCACCATGCCCTATCAATGCTATGAAGCAAAGAAAGCACCATAAGTTTAGGTTGAATGCCGTGGTAACTTGTACGCTTGCTTTTCTTTTTTTATCGTCAACAGTTGTTGTTATATATTTTATTAGGAAAAGAAATAGGAAACAATCTTTTGAGCCATCAACAATTGAACTTCTTTCCAAGTTTTCCTACCAAAGCCTACAACTAGCAACCAATGGGTTTTTAGCTCACAATATGATAGGAAGTGAAAGTTTTGGTTCTGTATATAGAGGAAGTCTTGGGCCTGAAAATGAAGTTGTTGCCATAAAGGTCCTTAACCTTGGTAAGAAGGGAGCCCACAGGAGCTTCACTACTAAATGTAATGCACTCAAAAATATTAGGCACAAAAATTTGGTAAAGATATTAACATGTTGCTCCAGCACAAACCATAAGGACCAAGAATTTAAAGCACTAGTTTTTGAGTACATGTCAAATGGAACCTTAGAAAAATGGTTGCATCTAGGTACAAAAAGTTCAAATCAGCCCAGAACTTTAGGCCTTGATCCAAGATTAAAGATTCTTAGTGATGTTGACTCTGCATTACATTATCTTCACCATGAATGTGAGCCACCTGTCATTCATTGTGATTTAAAGCCAAGCAATGTCCTTCTTGATAGTGACATGGTTGCCCATGTGAGTGATTTTGGATTGGCAAGATTACTTTCGTCTATTGAAGGCAATTCTGACAACAAAAGTAGTACCATTGGAATGAAGGGGAGTATTGGCTATGCTCCTCCAGGTACAACTTGATATTTATTTTGGCTATAAAATCTTGTCGAATATTGTTTTCCTATCTCAAGCATTTCCTTTACCTTTGTGTTAGTATTGTTAATATAGTTTTCATCGCATTGACTTATTGGCAATATATTTCAGAATATGGATTGGGTTTTGAAGTTACCACACAAGGTGACATGTATATCTTTGGGATTTTTGTCTTGGAAGTGATAACCGGAAGAAGAGCCACAGACAAAATGTTTGAAGATTCCCATAATCTTCATAACTATGTAAAAGCTTCATTTCCTAATAAACTTGTGCAGATTGTGGACCAAGCTATATTCATCAAAGAAATAAGTACAAGAGAAGCAGTTGCTGCAACGGTAGAATAAATTTGTGAGGACTTGCCTCTGATGTGTCCTAATGTGGAGAAATGCTTACTATCACTTTTAAACATTGGACTTGCTTGTTCAGTGGAGTCACCAAGGGAAAGAATGAGTATCGTGGATGTGATGAGGGAGCTAAATATAATTTATCGTGGGATGAAGAAGACTTAGAACTGAAGAATACTGAGGTGCCACTTCTACATTACTATTGCTGCCAATTATGTCCTAGTTATTTCATATCTTTTTTCTCTGAATGATTTTTTTGTCTTTTTTTTTTTATTTTGTCTTTTAGGTTGCATAAAGTTGTGAGTTATTCAAGTTGAATCATAAAGCAGTGTGCCTGCAGTAATTCTAGAAATTCCTGTGTTTATTGTATTTGTCTGTGTGAACAAAATTGTTTCAAAAGACTTTTAATTTAATTATTGTTCCATCTGAAGTTAACTTTCATGTCCATATTTAAACTGCTGCTTTAATATTTCATACGAAGCAGCTTACTTGTATATCCTCCATTGTATTTTTCATATCATGACTTCTATTTTATAAAGCAAAAGAAACCAAAAGCACTGTACCTGATTGCTGAAAGGAGGATAGTGTTAAACCATAGTCCTACTTCTCCCCTTCACCCCATCCATTTAATGTGGATGAAAAAGGAGAAGAAGGTGTTCATTAACATGATAACAAATAATCGCTGAGCACATTTACACACAAAAGGGCCATCTCCTAGCTAGTGGATTCTATGCAATATAGGTAACAAGGGAACCATGACTCTTTTCTTTGGTTTTTAGTGGGTCTAATTTTGTTAAGTTTTGAACAAATAGTTAAGGTTTTTCAAGAAATTATTTTAGTGATGCCATAGTCTACTCTTTTCCCAATGTTACACTGGTTTGTGTTAAGGCTAAGGATTGCTCAGTGATTCTGTATGTACTAAATGGAAATTTGATGATTGCCTATCTTCATTGCTTTTGCTATACCAATGCATTGGCACAAAATTTGAACAATCTTACTTTTCTTTTGGGTAGAAATTGATTTTCTTATGAAAGCAATGGATTTATGGTATAGAATAAAATCCTTTACTACCACTAGCCTATAATGCGCCAGAAACAGAATGTTCTTAGATACAACTAAAGATGAAATTCAATAAAGCTAACAAGAAATGATTTTCCCAAAAGCAATAATGTAAAACTCATCAATAGTTTTCAGTGTCAAGTTAAAAGCAATGCAACTTTTGAACTATATATATATATATATATATTTGCTGCTCTTGGCTTTTACAGGGTTCAATATCACCTGCACTTATCCTTTGAGCCAAAGCATCAACTATTGTTTCATTGTATTGAATGCTAATTATGCTAAAGGTAAAATGTAGTTTGTCAGGATCCTGTGTCTTTATAAATGCAAACAATAACAAAAGGCTGTCATATCATCAAAGTACGTTAGGGCCCATGGGCTTGGCTTACCACCCTAACCAACAGGACCATGATAGATAGCATGAAAGAAGTTTTTAGCTTCTCATTAATGGTAGCAAGGCCTTCTGCATCTACAATAGTCTGGGTTGAAACAACTCAATCATAATCTGGGTAATTTCCTCCATCACTTCCATGAATTTTACATCAACAGTATCAAATATCTACATCACAATATTTATTGTAGTACTGGAGTTATAATGATAAGTCTTACTATGACCAATACAAGATCACAATCAGAACTAAGTCACAACCAAATAGCAAGGATCAACATGAAACTATAACCACTCGTCAAATAGAAGTAAAAGGAACCAATTTCAAAAGAACCACAAAATTATTTAAGCGAAGAGGAAAAGCTATTAATTAAGAATAGGTATAAATTAAACTATTAATTACAATTCTAGAAAATATTTGAAATCTATGGTTTGATTTTTAGTTGAAGTGTTTTCGTTTTTTAATTCTTGCTCAATAAAGAGTCTTCAAACATAATAACGTGGATAATGACCATTGACCAAAATGGTTCAATTCAAATATAACATTTCTTCAAGTATTAATTGTTGAGTAGTACTTTTAGTCACTATTGAGATTATAAAACAAAAATGCTAAATTAAGAAGGTTCTAAATAATTTTGGTTCTCTTTGAAATATATATATATATATATATATGTGAAGTTTGGTACAATTAGCCTTTGAAGTATTAACCGTGCATATTGTTTTGCATGATTAACATTCTAAAGACTATGAACATGTAGTGCAAGTGGTGACCTAAAGGCTCTGAGATGAAGGTTTAGAGGGGTATTTTAAAAAGAAAAAAATGGGTCACAACCAAAACAATTAATAATGATATCATATACTAGAATAATGGTTTGGATTTGTGGAAAATGAGTTCGATGTTGATTATGTGTAGGAAAGGCATTAGTACCTTTACACATCCTTTCAATACCATAGTGATTTAACTAGTTTATCTAGCTTTATTTGAATGTAAGGGTTGGTTTGTTAAAATTCTAACCCAAGACTGGGAGATTTTGAAAAATAATTAAGGCTTTTTATAAAACAAATATTTTGCTTCTAAAATGATCCATTTCCTTCTAGATCAAGGTTTTAAGGAGATTTATTGAAAAATAACTCCTTCCCTTCCAAGTTAGGTTTTTGAAAAATAATTTTATTTTATTAAAACCCATTTCCTTCTAGATTCATGTTTTTGAAAAATAATTGTTAAAGCAAACTACCTTCCTTCAAAATTGGGTTCTTTTAAAGATAATTCTTTTTTTTTGAAAGACCCTTTCCTATCAAATTGAGGTTTTGGAAATTCCTTTTTACTTTTAAAAGAGGACCCTTCTCCTTCTAGGTTGGGGGTTTTAGAAAATAATTGGAAAAAGCCCCTTTTCTTCTTGATTGGGTTTTTGTAAATATTTTTTTTGCTTGAAAGAAATCCCTTTATTTGTGACATAAGATTATTAGAGTCTAACTCTTAATGATTTTTGGACTAAAGGGATCCAATTGTATAGCTAACTTGATTAGGATTTTTAATTAAAGATCCTAATTAAGGAACAGAATGTATTTTTTTAACCTAAATTGATTAGGGTTTCCTAGTTAACTAGCTTGACTAATTGTCTCACTTGATTAGATTAAAGCTGAAATCTCTAAATTAGGCTTGAGCTAAAAGGGAAAATTTTATTTATTGGAAAAGAATGCCTAATCCTTAATCTAAAGTGAATATGCATGTTGTGCAGAATTTTATTTGCATGTGTAGAACATTTTTAGGTGCAGAAAATATGAATTTTATGCATAAACTGTGTTACAGCAAAATTTTAAAACAACATTACAGAATTTCAAATTGCCTTAATGGAATTTAAATATGCAGAATTGCAGAAATCAAATGTGCAGAATGCTGAATGTAGAGTACAATGCGAATTGCTATACGCAGAAAACAGAATATACAGAAACAGTAACAGAATTCAAATTTTGAGTTTGCAATTTTTATGCATGCAGAATTTGAAAAATTAAACATGCCATATGTGCAGAAAATTAACATGCAATTATGTACAAAATTTAGACACACTAATGAGTATGCAAACTACAAGCTACACATTAAAAGAGAAAGAAAAGAAAAGATTGTATCATGTAAACACAAATTAAAATGTGATCCTAGCTTGACTAAGATCATGGCTATAATTCCTACATAATTGAAGGAAAAACATGAAGAATATGAGAAAGATGAGAAGAACTTACATATCTTGTATATACCCTCCTACAGCTTTGGCTACACAATAGGGAGACTAAATCCCTAAATATATTCTTTGTTGGAGTTTAAAAAACGAAGGCTAATCTTGTTTTATTAGAAAGAACAAGCCAACAAGAGAGAATATAGTGGGAGGTTGAATTCTAAAGCAGAATTTAGCTGGAATTCGCTATCATACCTCTTAGCCATAAGAAAGGAGGGGCTTAATCCCCTATGAGAGAACAAACTAGCAAGAAGTGAGAGAAGGTATGTTTTTTGTGTACTCCTTGAAGGAGATTCAGAAAAGAAAGCTAGTGTTGTTCTATGGAAGAGAACAAAGTTGCAAGAGGTGGGAGAGAGGAAATTTTCTGTGTTCTCCTTGTATGAGAGCAAGCTATTTATAGGAATAAAGATTCAGACAAAGGAATAAATGGTCATAATGACTCTTTAATCCTTTTTAATACCTTGTCTTATTCACACAAATTTTACATGTCTCAAATGGCTTTAATATAGATAAAGGAATAAGTAGTAATAAAATTCTCTTAATGTCATATCCTTTTCACAATTTTCTTATCTCTTAAAGTATATGAATCTTTTCCTTCAATTAGTTTCATTTGGGCCTTTTGGGCTTCGGCTTTTCTTTCTCTTTTTGTTTTTTTTTTTTTTTCCTCTTTTGGTGTTAAGATTTGTTAGAGCAAGGCAAAATAAGGGACCTGGGGGTAGCCAATTGGGCTAATAAAACTTGGGTTTAAAATTAAAATAAAAAACTTAAAAATAAAATTAAAAAAGAAGAAGTGTACTGGATAAAATGTAGTATTTACAAAGACTAATTGTATTATGTGTGTAACTTATATAATAATGTCACTTGCAATCATTATTTTCTAAAAAAATTTGACCTGTCATTATTAATAGGTATTTTTATAAACAAAAAATGCAATATCTATTTAAGTGATGTGTCATTACATTTTATATGATAAAAATTAGTACAGCTAAAATAAAGCAATATGTATTTTGCAAATGAAGTACGGAGTATAATTTGTGTAGAGTAGTTAACACTTTCTCGGAAGCAATTTAGATAAGAACACATCGCAAACCTCACAATTTTGCGCCAGATGCTTAGAACGGAAGGTATACAATCAGTTGTGCTTGTTAAACACTTGACTGGGAAAAGAAGGGAAATATTCTTAAGCATTATGGGAAAGACAGATTCCAATTCAAACTACCTCACAAATCACAGTCTTCCTTATATGTCTTTCACATTCCAACATGAACATATCAAGGGAAAAATAGCCAATGAAACTGTGTATAATCTAGCTTAAGTTCAAACTGTACATATAAGTTGGGAAATGACGTGCAAACACAATTTAGTATAAAAGATTTCAGTGTCTGTAACAAGGATAACTAAAATTAAAAGACCATAAATAGTGCAACACAATCAGGATCTTCTGCCCGTAAACAAGATCAACCGATAACAAAATGCCATCATGTTGTCCAATTATGTCAAGCCCCGTAGGAAAGCAAGAAAAGTGGAAGTGTTTAGCAGTCTTATCAGTACTCTGGGGCATGTGCTCATCATCTGCAAATTTGTGTCCAGTTTAGTTAAGTAGAGATTTTTATGTATATACTGATAGTTATCATGATACTTCCAATTTTACCCAGAAGTTGATTAAATGAAAAAAGTTCTTTCTTTATTTTGGTATATAGAGATAGTTAAAAGATTTTCTTAAATCTATCTCATTTAAACTTTTCATTGTTACTAGATTAATATATTTCTCTTTTTTCTTTTTTTGCATGTGACTTAGAATATCTTCTATCCAATAAATAAAGATTAATTTCTTTGAAACATGGTCTAGCACCAAAACTTAAATTTTTTTCAAGCAAATCTTTTCCATATACAAGTACTCAATCAAATATTTCTTTGTTTTAAATGAAAAAAAAAAGTAAGTCTCTTAAGTTCCATATAATATGTTTGAGCTTTCTATTAATATTTTTATTCTACAATTTTTTAATTATCTTTGGAAACAACATGATCACAAAATTCTAACAAATTCGATATTGTTGATTTAAATTAATGAATTACTTAGTTTAAAAGTAATTACAACCTTTTTTTATTTAGAAGAAGTTCTTATAGATTTTGAAAAACGATGAGATATGTTGTATAATGAAAGTAAAAACGCAGGGGATATTATAGTAAATTAATCTTATTTTATTCTTAAAATATAAAATCTTCACATTTAAAACTTAATAGTGTAAAGTTTAAAATTGTCAAAATTAATTCATCATGTCATTGATGTAAATTCCAACCGAACTTCCGAGAAATGCAATTATTCGTAACAAAGTCGATTCCTTGTTTATAACGCATTTTATTATTTCATGTAACCTTCTTTCCTCAATTCGTCATCTCTCAAGGTGACAAATTTCGGACCCATTTCCACCCCCAATAAACATTTATGAAGATAAGCTTCAATGTCTTAGTATAGGAAATTAAGTGGCCAGTTCAAACAGAACTGTCCGGTTCGACCCACAATAGCAAAATTGGGCTGTCTCGCAGATTTCCTTAAGGCCATGTTTGGATGGCAGAATTGAAATTAGATTAAGACCTCAGGGTCGGAATTTATCCATTCAATCCAAAAATTTTGTTTGCAATACTTATTAGAACTGAAATCATAATTCCCTTTTTGCAATTTGATAGAATTCAAAAATAATTTTTTAATGCACATTGCAATTCTTATAACAAGAAATTTTCTCATTATCAACAGCTTTTTGATAAAAATATTTTTTGTGACGGAGTAGTGTCAATCAAAAATTCTTTCGTTGCAATATAATATTAATTGGCAGAAAAAATGTCTATCAGTAAATATAATCAAAAAAATTTTGTCAATAAATAAAAAATTGCCAACTGGTAAATAGAAAAGAAAAATATGGAAAGTGAGTCCATTTTTCTAACTCATTTCCAAATTCACCCAACTTTTACCTTTTAATCTTCTTTTCTTTTAATTGTTGCTCTTGTGTTGCAACAGTACGACAAAGAACAATGAATGCAAATTATTTTCAACAAAAACACAGCATCACAAAAATTACAGATGGAACGTTAAGGTGATCCATTAGGGGCTTTTAGTCAAGCATATATTAGATCTGTTTTGGTATGACCTCTTGAATCTAAGCTTAAAAATATGTAGGTCTCCTTCCTAAACAAACCCAAATCTATTAGCTAAGTAATATTCTTTGTGTTATTTTAGTACTAATATTTTAACTATTTTATGTATCTTTATTTATTTTTAATTTAATTTTATTTATTTTGATTGGATCAAATTAGTTATTTACAAATACCATTATTCTTATATTTTTCACTAGTATTTTATTCTCTTTCAATTTGACAATATAATATGTGTGTGCTAAGTTTCAAAATGATTGGATTTAAAACTAAAGGTGCAATTATTAAACATAAAATACGAGCATAACCTATTTATTACTTAGCTTATAGCAAAATACATAAATAACTTTTGATTCTTAGAATTGTCCAAGTTTAGCCTCCTGAGAAATCCATCCAATACCCATTTGCTCGCCCAAACAACCAAAATACACAAAGCAAATTAGAGAAAAGCCCAGCATTTAAAAAAACTAACAATGGCTACAGATTCTATTTTCCGTTTTCAACTTAATTTCATTAGCAAATTGACACCATTGTAACTGAATTGTAAAGGTGCTTTGGGCATAAAATAGTTCTGCCTTCAATGGTTTTTAACGAATAGCATTTGTCTGTTATTGATTCGAATGATCTAAGCTGTTCAATTATTCAACGTATCACATTATGAGTAATATTCACAAGAAAGCATTTTGCTCCGAAGTTACCTGCACTTTGGTTCACAGCCTCTGCATAAGGAAACAAGACTGATCATTTGGCACTGCTCAAATTCAAGGAATTTATATCCAATGACCCATATCAAATCTTGGCCTCTTGGAATAGTTCCACTCACTTATGCAATTGGATTGTTGTCCAGTGCAACCGTCACCATAAAAAAATTTCAAAGTTGGGGCTGGGAGGATACCAGTCACATGGAATCATATCACCACATATTGGCAACCTCTTCTTTCTCAAAACGCTCTAGCTACAAATGATCAATGTTGTTATGACAATGGCCAACAAAAATAAAATTGCAAAATATAATTTAGAGAAGGAGAAGAGAAAGCACACAAATATTTAATATGAAAAAAATCAACGAGGGAAAAAATCATAGGCAGAAGAAGAGAATTTCACTATGTAGAATTAGTTACAAGGCTGTAGTTTCTTACTAAAATTGCAACTCTATCTATAACTGTTTTGCAGTTTCTTGCAACTCTTGGTTGCAATTTCCATCTGAAACTACAACTCTTTTATTTTTAGAATTTGGATCACACCTAAAAGCAAAACAATCTCCACCTTGACATGAATTCTAAAAACAAATTTCAACAAAGAAATTCTCCACCTCTTCCACAAAAGCTCCTAAGAGCAAAACTCAACAATGAACACCAATTAAGTTCAAGCAATACTTGAACTTTTTAATAGACAAAGGCTTATTGTGCTCTACCTCTTCTGCTACAGCAAGACAATAGCAAAATCTGAATAACCATACTTCTTAAGTGGTTTAATAGTTTTGCTTGGCCTATCCCTAGCTATGGTGTAAGGTTGTGCTTGTGAAGAATCTGATACCTCTTCTAAATCACCATCTGCAAAACTAGGAATAGAGAATTATTTAGGTTGAACAAGAACTTCAAACTCCACTTGTTCTTTACCTTTTTCATTATTCTAAATAACAGATTTTGTAACTTCTTTCTTTGCAAGCATGGAATATTCATCAAAAGTTACATCCTTGGTAATAAGAAACTTGGACTGATCTGGACACCATAACCTATATCCTTTCACACTAAATGAATACCCAATAAATACACATTTCTTTGCTCTAGGCTCAAACTTTCCTTCATTAACATGTGCATAAGTAGGACAACCAAAAATTTTTAAAATAGAATAATCAACAAGTTTGCCAGACCATACCTCTTCTAGTGTTTTGCACTCAATAGATGTATGAGGAGATTGGTTCACTAACCAGCAAGCTGTGTTAATAGCTTTAGCCCAAAACTCCTTGCCTAAGCCTGCATTTGAAAGCATACATCGAGCCTTTTCAAGAAGAGTTTTATTTATCTTCTCTGCAATACCATTCTGTTGAGGTGTATTCACAATGGTTCTATGCCGAGCAATGCTTTCTTTCTTGCAAAACTCATTGAACTCATTATTACAAAATTCAAGGCCATTATCTGTTCTGAGTCTCTTAATCTGTTTTCCTATTTGCTTTTCAAGTAAAGTCTTCCACTGCTTGAAAGTCACAAATACTTAATTTTTCTGTTTCAGAAAGTAGACCCAAACCTTTCTTGAATAATCATCGATAAAAGTCAACATGTATATGGAGTGACTGCCTTTAGAAGGAACTTAAGAGGGCCCCCAAAGGTCTGAATGAATGTAGTCAAGAGTTCCTTTTGTCTTGTGAATGGTTGAACTAAAACTCAACCGCTTTTGTTTGCCAAAGATATAATGTTCACAAAACTCCACCTTTCCTGTAATCTGGCCGCCTAACAGGCCTCTCTTATTCAATGCTGTCATGCCTCTCTCACTCATATATCCCAGTCTCATGTGCCAAATTTTAGTAATCTCTGAATCAGAAATAGAAGTAGCAGTAACTACAGCTGAACCTGTAATAGTAGAACCCTACAAGAAACACAAAGTGCCAATTCTATTTGCTTTCATCAGTAAAAGTGCACCCTTAGAGACTTTAAGCACACCATCTTCACATTTATATTTACAGCCATTCTTTTCTAAAGTACCCAAAGAAATTAAATTCTTTTTCAAATCTGGAATGTGTTTCACATTTGACAAAGTTCTGATCATACCCTCATGCATTTTAATTTGCACATTGCCTATCCCAACAACTTTACAAAATTGATCATCACCCAAAAACACACCCCCATTAAATGACTCACAAGTGGTAAATTAGTTCCTATTAGGAGTCATATGCTGTGAAGCTCCTAAATCCATCACCCAGCTAGTTTGAAATCTAATTTTAGCATCAGTAACACAAAACAGATCACTTTTTTCATCTTCTGCTACATTAGCTTTATCTGATGTGGCCTTACCTGTATTGTCACATGCTTTTTCTTTCTTCTTTAGTTTAAAATAGTCAGATTTAATATGTTCCTTCTTCTTGCAATAATTACAAGTCAGATTCTTATGTTTAGACTTCGATCTAGACTTGTAAGAATTTGGATTTCTCTCCTCACTTCTTCCTTTATCAACAAACAGACTAACACTCTGATCATCCCTTCAACAAATGTCAAATTATTATCAATTTTCTCTTTAGCTTGCAAATTTGACCTGACATTATCAAGGAAAATTTCTTCTCTACCATAGATCATAGTGTCTCTAAAATTTTTATAGGAAGCAGGCAAAGAACATAACAGTAAAAGTGCTTGATCTTATCATTAATCTTCACATCTATCTTACTTAAATCAGTAATGATGGAAGTAAACTCTGCTATATGAGATTTTAGTGGCATACCTTCAGACATATGCAGAGTATAGAGGCGTTGCTTTAACTGTAACCTGTTAGTGCAAGATTTCGTCATGTACAGACTCTCCAATTTCAACCATGCACTCACTGCAGTGTTCTCAGTGAGAATTTCTTAAAGAACTTCATTACCCAAGCACAATTGAATAGAAGAAAGAGCTCTATCATCCGTATCATCCTATTCAGAATCTGTCATAGTCTCAGGCTTCTTCACCTTCCTAAGTAGTGCCCTCTTTGTCCCTTCTCTTGACAAAATTGCCATCATCCTTACTTGTCAGAGAGTAAAACTGGTTGACTCATCAAATTTCTCAATGTTTGTCTTAGATGTTGTTGCTGAAGTAGAAGCCATTGAGAACCAGGCTCTGATACCAATTTGTTATGATAATGGCCAACAAAAATAAAATTGTAAAGTATAATTTAGAGAAGGAGAAGAGAAAGCACACAAATATTTAACATGAAAAAATCCAATGAGGGCAAAAACTACAGGTAGAAGAAGAGAATTTTACTATGCAAAATTTAGTTACAAGGCTAAAATTTGGGCTAAACAATTGACCCCAAACAGCTGCTTATGTAGTACAAGAAAGGACCCAAAATACAGAAAATCTGTACTCTTCTATTTTTCATGCTACTGTTCACACTGCACACTCTCAGCTGCTACTGTTCATGTGGCACTGTTTGCGCACTGTTCATGGCACTGTTTCTGTATTCTGTTTATTTTCTGCAGTCAAAACTGCTGTATGCAGTTTTCTACTAAAACTACAACTCTATCTGTAACTATTTTGCAGTTTCCTATTATGACTGCAACTCTTTTATTTTTACAATTTGGGTCACACCCAAAAACTTAACACCATTTTGATAAATGTAATTATCATGGAGCAAAGTTAGATTTGATCCCTTTGGCAGCTTGCACTAGGAGTTATAAATTCAGAGGTTCTTCTTAGAAGCTATTTGCAGAGACTATATATTTGATATTAAGATATAGTTATGTTCATAAAGGAAAGTTAATAAGTATTGGTTCCAATTGTTTTTTTATATGAAGATTTATTAGGAAAAGAAAAGAAAAGGATCCAGAAGTTGAGATTATTGTTGTAACAAAGTTTGCTATACTACCATGAAGGTTTGGGCATCAAAGTCTTCTCATGGCCCTTGAAGAATCCCTCTGCCAACTTGGACTTCCTTCTATGGATCTTTGTTATCTTTATTGGTTTATGTTTTAATGACCTTGTTAAATTACTCTTCTATTCTTTGTTCTTTCTTTCTTTTTCTTTTCTTTTCAATTATAAAGTATTAATCAATTGATGTGTAAAGTATTAATCAATTAAATTATACTTCCGTTCTTTGTGCAATAACCAAATTGTAACATGGCGATAGCTAAAGTGTAACACTCAATAGCTAAAATGTAACTTTCCTAGGTAAAAAGTATCATGTACAAGATGAAGTGTTTCCTTCAAATTGAACGTTTACAAGGTTATAAGATGGAGTTTTGACAAATTGCATCTAAGACAATAATTCATCGATCATGAAATTTTATGTGCAATAGCCGAATTGTAACATGCCAATAGCTAAATTGTAACATGCCAATAGTTAAAGTGTAACATGTGATAGCTAAAGTGTAACACTCAATAGCTAAAATGTAACTTTCCTGGTAAAGAGTATCATGCGCAAGATGAAGTGTCTCCTTCAAATTGAATGTTTACAAGGCTATAGGAAGGAGTTTTGACAAATTGCATCCAAGACAATGATTCATTGGTCATGAAATTTTATGTCCAATAGTCAAATTGTAACATAGCGATAGCTAAATTGTAACATACTGATAGCTAAAGTGTAACATGGCGATAGCTAAAGTATAACACTCAATAGTCAAAATATAACTCTATAATTATGTTAAAAAAATTATATCTCTTAAAAATTTAAATTATAAAAATATTTAAAAATATTTTTTATATATTATTTCTTTAACAATAAGAATGAGGTTTATACAACTATTTATTATTATCATTATTATTTGTTACACTTTAGCTATCACCATGTTACACTTTAGCTATTGTCATGTTACAATTTAGCTATTGCCATGTTACAATTTGGCTATTGCACATAAAATTTCATGACCAATGAATTATTGTCTTGGATGCAATTTGTCAAAACTCTTTCCTATAGCCTTGTAAACATTCAATTTAAAGGAGACATTTCATCCTGCACATGATACTCTTTACCTAGGAAAGTTACATTTTGGCTATTGAGTGTTACACTTTAGCTATCGGCATGTTACAATTTAACTATCGTCATGTTATAATTCGGCTATTGCACATAAAATTTCATGACCGATAAATTATTGTCTTAGATCCAATTTGTCAAAACTCCTTCCTATATCCTTGTAAATGTTCAATTTGAAGGAGACATTTCATCTTGCACATGATACTCTTTACCTAGGAAAGTTACATTTTGGCTATTGAGTGTTACACTTTAGCTATCGGCATGTTACAATTTAGCTATCACCATGTTACAATTCGGCTATTGCACATAAAATTTCATGACCGATGAATTATTATCTTAGATGCAATTTTTCAAAACTCCTTCCTATAGCCTTGTAAACATTCAATTTGAAGGAGACATTTCATCTTGCACATGATACTCTTTACCTAGGAAAGTTACACTTTAGCTATCGGCATATTACAATTTAGTTATCATCATGTTACAATTTGGCTATTGCACATAAAATTTCATGACTGATGAATTATTGTCTTGGATGTAATTTGTCAAAACTCCTTCCTATAGCCTTGTAGATGTTCAATTTGAAGGAGACACTTCATCTTGCACATGATACTCTTTACCTAGGAAAGTTACATTTTGGCTATTGAGTGTTACACTTTAGCTATCGTATGTTACACTTTAACTATTGGCATGTTATAATTTAGCTATTGCCATGTTACAATTCAACTATTGCACATAAAATTTTTTGACTAATGAATTATTGTCTTAAATGCAATTTGTCAAAACTCCTTCTTATAACCTTGTAAATGTTCAATTTGAAGGAGACACTTCATCTTACACATGATATTTTTTACCTAGGAAAGTTACATCTTAGCTATTGAGTGTTACCCCTTAGCTATGGGCATGTTACGCTTTAGCTATCGCCATGATACAATTCAGCTATTGCACAAAGAATGGAAGTGTAATTTAATTGTTTAATACTTTACACATCAATTGATTAATACTTTACAATTGAAAAGAAAAGAAAAAGAAAGAAAGAACAAAGAATAGAAGAGTAATTTAACAAGGTCATTAAAACATAAACCAATAAAGCTAACAAAGATCCATAGAAGGAAGTCCAAGTTGGCAGAGGGATTCTTCACGGGCCATGAGAAGACTTTGATGCCCAAACCACCATGGCAGTGTAGCAACTTTGTTACAATAGCAATATCAACTTCTGGATCCTTTTCTTTTCTTTTCCTAATAAATCTTTATATAAAAAATAATTGGAACCAATACTTATTAACTTTCCTTCATGAACATAACTATATCTTAATATCAAATATATAGTCTCTGCAAATACCTTCCAAGAAGAACCTCTAAATTTACAGCTCCTAGTGCAAGCTGCCAAAGGGAACAAATCTAACTTTACTCCATGATAATTACATTTATCAAAATGGAAAAGAAACCTTGACAAAAGAAATACTCACCTAAGAGCCATATACTTCAGCAATGTCAAGAGAAAGACTAGAGCCCGAGTTTCAAAATAAAAATGAAACACAGTCGTGGTTTCTCTTTTATTCCTTCTCCCTTTTTTCATTTCTCCTGCTGCGTTTTTCAATTTTTCATTTTTACCTTGTAAGAGATGCAGCAAACGTAGCAAAAAAATAATGTAAAAATAGCATTACTCGTCACTTAAACCCCCCTCCCCTCTCCTTTTTTACCTTTTCTCTTGAATGCTACATTTGGCATATGTTGTTTTTCCCAAGATACTAGATGTGTAATAGTGTAATATTGCTGATTTATAGTTATTGTTGCAGACATCGAAATGGAAACAGAAGAACTGCCTGTCGAAGTTTCTGACAAGAAAAGCAAAAAGAAGAAGTCAAAAGTTGCTGCTGTGTAAGAAGGTGAAGGCATAGCTGTAGATAATGTGGGGGTCCATCCCATGATAAAAGAAAGAAAAGAAAATAAATGGAGTAGTTGAAAAAGTTTTAATGAACAAGAAAACAAAATAGAGGATGGTGGAGAAGTTTTTCAACGTTGCATTAAAAGCAAATTGGCTGGTAGCTGGAAATTGCAACAAGCCGAATTCTTTCTTTGATTTCAGCCCAAATATCATCTATAAATAGGAGCCTCATTCAGCAAGCCATGGCAAAACAAGCAGACAGCAGCGAAAGTAAGAGTGAAGGAGAGCAAGAGGCAAGAGAGAGAGTAAGGCAAAAAAGTAATTCTTCAGAGAAAAATTTTTGAGAGTGTGAGATAAAAGAGAGTCTGAGTAATTCTCAATAAAGTGTAAGTGTGGGTATACACTAAGAAAAATATTGGGTGTCATCTCTACAAGGTCTCACTGAGTACTACTATAATTTTAGCATCACGTGAAAGAGAGTAAAGGGTATTATGAGGATATTTGTAATTATCCTTATTATAGTGAAATATTTTATCAGAGCTTATCCCGTGGTTTTTCCCTCAATATTGCAGGATTTTTCACGTTAAAAATTTGTGCCTCTTGTATTTATTTTTTCACTTGAATTTTGTTATGCATAATTTAATTGCACAGTCAGAAAAGTGATCTTGAGGTGCTTTCGCTTATTGTCAAGTCTTTAATCAATTTTTCCCAACAAGTGGTATTAGACACTGGTTATATTGTTGAAACTTATTTTGTAATTTATATTGGCTAGTTATACCGTCTTTGAGCTGGCTAAGCCACGAAGTTTATTTTCTTAGTAATTGGCTGGTTTTACCACCTAATTTATTTGTTTCACTAATTGCTGGATTATACTTGATGGAGGTCAATACAAGTAGAATGATTACTCTAAATGGCACCAACTATCACATATGGAGGGAAAAAATGAAAGATCTCCTTTATGTGAAAAGTTGGCATTTACCAGTGTTTGCTTCAAAAAAGCCTAAATCAAAGACTGATGATCAATGAGCATTTGAACATGTCCAAGTATGTAGTTTTATTTGGCAATGGGTGGATGACAACGTGCTCAACCACATTAATGATGAGATGAATGCCAAGATGTTATGGGAGAAACTTGAATCTCTTTATGCTTGGAAGATTGGCAACAACAAGCTCTTCTTGATTAAAAAGATGATAAAATTACATTATAAGGAAGATAGCTCTATTTTTGATCATTTAAATGAATTTTAAGGAGTCTTATAACAGTTATCTTCTACGGGTGTAAAGTTTGATGATGAGATTCAAGTTCTTTGGCTGCTCAGTACTCTTCCAGACAGAGATATTCAGAATGTCATTTGCAACTCCGCTCCTGATGGCGTAGTGATAATGGAACTTGTTAAAAGTGTTATTTTGAACAAAGAGATGAGGAAAAGATCTCAGACTTTGTCTTCACAATCTGATATTCTTGTCACCGATGATAGGGGAAGAAGCAAAAGTAGAGGTGTGAAAGGCAGAGACAAAAGCCAGAGCAAGTTTAAGCCCAAATAAAAAAATATAGAATGTCACTATTGTGGCTAGATGGGACACTTTAAAAGACAATGTTTCAAATACAAGAAAGACAAGGAAAATGGCAACACTGAGGAAGAGAAGAAAGATTAGGTTGCCACTGCTAAACTTGTCATTTGTTTGTGACAAGGAGGTAATTAATTTTGCCTGTCAAGAGACAAGTTGGGTCATAGATAGTGGAGCCTCTTTGCATGTTACATCAAATAGGAAACTCTTCTCATCTTATATACCCAGTAATTTTAGGGTGTTGAAGATAGGTAATAATGATTTTTCAAATGTTGCCGGCATGGGGGATATCCACTTGAAGACCAATAAAGGAGCACAAATGATTCTCAAGAATGTTAAGCATGTGCCTAATATTCGCTTCAATCTGATCTTAGTAAGAAAGTTGGATGATGAAGGTTATTACAACACCTTTGGTAACGAGCAATGGAAGCTTACTAAAGGTTCGTTGGTCATGGCTCGGGGAGAGAAGAGTCCAACTTGTATCTAACATAAGCTAAAATTTTAGGTGACTCTATCAACGCAATCGATGATGAGAAGACAGCCGAAATGTGGCACAGGAGCCTTAGCCACATCAGTGAGAAGGGACTTAATTGCTTGGCCAAAAAGAACCTACTCTTAAGGATAAAGAGTACGAGCTTGAAGAAATGTGTGCATTGCATGGCCAGAAAGCATAATAGAGTTGCCTTCAAGAGTCACTTTCCTTCAAAGCAATCAGATTTGCTAGAACTGGTGCACTCCAATATTTGTGATCCCTTGAAAGCAAAGTCTTTTGGCAGTGGACTTTACTTTGTGACGTTCATTGATGATCATTCAAGGAAACTTTGGGCTTATGTTTTAAAGACCAAAGATCAATTCCTTGATATTTTCAAACAGTTTCATGTATTTATTGAAAGAAAAACTAGAAAGAAGCTAAAATATATTAGCACTAACAATGGTGGGGGTACTGTGGTCTTTTTGACAAATACTGTAGACAGATGGACATTAAATATTAAAAAAACACCTTCAAAGACTCACAGTTAAATGGTCTAGCTGAAAGGATGAATCGAACGTTGCTAGAGAGAGTTAAATGTTCACTTTTAGAAGCAAAGTTGCCAAAATATTTTTGAGGGGAGGCTTTCCTCACAGCGATACATGTTATCAATCTATCTCCAGCGGTTGCTCTAAATGATGACGTTCCTAACAAAGTTTGGTATGGCAAAGAAGTCTCTTATGATCACTTACGAGTTTTTGGATGTAAGGCATTTGTTCACATTCCGAAGGATAAGAGATCCAAGGTTGATGCTAAGACACGACAATGCATCTTTCTGGTTATGGTCTTGATGAATTTGGCTACAGATTGTATAACCCGATTGAGAAGAAACTAATTCAAAGTCGTGATATAGCATTCATTGAAGACCAAACCATTAATGATATGGAGAAAGTTAAAAAGAAAGTGTCTACTGGCATTGGCGGCTTGGTTGATCTAGACCCAATTCCTATGATGAACTTGCCTAATCTAGTCAACAATGATGCTCAAGAAAAGGAAAAAAATCAATGACCAACCAAGGATAGATAATACCCTAACAGATAATACTAGAAGTAATGATGAAGTTATTGAGTAAGAGGAGCAACCACTTCCACCGCCACTGAGAAGAACAAAGAGAGAGTGGCATTCGTTAACTAGGTGCCCAAGCTCTAAGTATATCCTCCTTACTGATGAGGGGGAGCTAGAGGATTTTGAAGAAGTACAAACTCATCAAGATAAAACATAGTGGATGATAGCTATGCAAGATGAGATAGATTCCTTATAGAAAAATAACACTTATGAGCTTGTGGAACTTCCAGAAGGTAGAAAAGCCTTAAAAAAACAAGTGGGTGTTCAAGCTTAAGAAAGATTATAACAAGCTAGTGAAATATAAAGCTCACTTAGTCGTGAAAGATTTTAGACAAAAGCAAAAGATCAATTTTGATGAGATTTTCTCTCTAGTTTTCAAGATCAGCTCAATTAGAGCCATACTTGGTTTGATAGCTAACTTGAATATAGAGCTTGAGCAATTAGATGTGAAAACTGTATTTCTCCATGGCGATTTGGATGAAAAGATCTACATGGTTCAACTAGAAGGGTTTAAGGAGAAAGGGAAAGAACACATGATCTATAAATTAAAGAAGAGCTTATATGGATTAAAGCAGGCTTCAACGCAGTGGTGTAAGAAATTTGACTCTTTCATGATGAGTCATGGTTATACCAAAATTGATGCAAATCATTGTGTATATTTTAAAACATTTCCTAATAACAAATTCATTATCCTCTTGTTATATGTAGATGACATGTTGATTGTGGGGCAAGACACAAAGATGATTGGTGATCTAAAAAAGGAGTTATCAAAGGCATTTGACATGAAAGATCTTGGACTAACAAGGCAAATTCTGGGAATGTAGATTTTACGAGACCAAAAAATGTAAAAAGCTATGGTTGTCACAAAAAAACTATGTGGAGCAGGTCCTAGAAAGATTCAACATGCAGAGTGCTAAGCCAGTTAGCACATCATTGGCCAATCACTTTAAACTCAGTACAAAAGTTATCCCACTAGTCAAGAAGAAAAAGAAGACATGGATAAGATTCCTTACTCCTTTACAATTAGGAGTTTGATGTACGCCATGATCTGTACCCATCTAGATATTGCTCACGCAGTAGGAGTAGTTAACAGGTTTCTTTCTAACCCAGGTAGAGACCATTGAGAAGCTGTAAAGTAGATCTTGAGATATTTTAGAGGCAGTTCAAAAATGTGCTTGCATTTTGGAAGGTCAGAACTAATTTTGAAGGGTTAAACAGATGCAAATATGGCAGGTGACCTGGATAGTAGAAAATCTACTTCAGAATTCTTGTTTACTTTTGCAGGGGGAGTTGTGTCATGGTAGTCTAAATTGCATAAGTATGTTGCCTTATCTACAACTAAGATAGAATACATTGCCATGACCGAAGTTGGAAAAGAAATGCTTTGGTTGGCTAGACTTCTTCAACAATTGGGAATGAAGTAGCAAAACTCCATGATTTACTGTGATAGTCAAAGTGCCCTAGATTTGAGTAAAAATGCTATGTACCACTCGCATACAAAGCATATTAATGTGAGATATCACTGGCTATGGTTAGTAGTTGAAGAACAACAGTTCAAGCTTGAAAAGATTCACACAAATAACAATCCTACTAATAAGATAACAAAAGTCGTAACTCGAAAAAAGCTTCAAACTCGTGCCAGGTTGGCCTGCATGGACTCTATTTGATTGTCTTTAGGTGTATTCTCCTTCCTCATGGGTTGGAGGGAAAAAATTGTGGGGGTCCATCCCATGATAAAAGAAAGAAAAGAAAATAAATGGAGTAGTTGAAAAAGTTTAATGAACAAGAAAACAAAATAAAGGACGGTGGAGAAGGTCTTTTATATTGCATTAAAAGCAAATTGGCTAGCAGTTGGAAATTGCAACAAGCAGAAATCTTTCTTTAACTTTCAGCCCAAATTTCGTCTTAAATAGGAGCCTCATTCAGCAAGCCGTGACACAACAAGCAGAGGGTAGCGAAAGCAAGAGTGAAGGAGAGCAAGGGGCAAGAGAGAGAGCAAGGCAAAAAGGCAAGTCTTGAGAGAAAATTTTTTAAAGTGTGAGATAAAAGAGAGTCTGAGTAATTCCTAATAGAATGTGGGTGTGGGTATACACCAAGAAAAATATTGAGTGTCATCTTTAGAGGGTCTCACTGAGTGCCACTATAATTTTAATATCACTTGAAAGAGAGTAAAATATGTTATAAGGATATTTGTAATTATTCTTATTATAGTAGAATATTTTCTCAGAGTTTATCTCATAGTTTTTTCCTCAATATTGGAGGATTTTTCACGTTAAAAATTTGTATCTCTTGTATTTATTTTTCTACTTGAATTTTGTTGTGCATAATTTATTTGCATAGTAAAAAAAAAGTAATCTTGAAGTGCTTCCGCTTATTGTCAAGTCTCTAATCAATTTTTCCCAACAGATACACCACCAGCAATTACAAATGGTGATGCATTGGAGGATCAGATATCAGAAAAGAAAAAGAAAAAGAAAGAAAAGAGGAAATTGGACCAAGAGATGGAGCTGCATGTTGATGATGGTGCCAATGAGGCTGGTGTTGAGCAAAAAGATGAAGCAGTTAAAAAGAAGAAGACGAAGAAGAAGAAGAAGAAGAATGACAAGGATGGTGATGGGGAAGTATTTGAGGCTGCTAGTGATAATAAAAAGAAGAAGAAGAAATCAAAAAGCGAGGATGTTGCGTAAACTGTTCTACAGAGGATGAATCTGCTTAGGATATAAGTTTTGAAGGTGTCTTTAAAGGGATCCTGGATCCACTTTGGAGAGAGGATTGTCTTAGTTTCTCAACTGGTTTCAGAACAACGTTGGGCTTGGTTTTGTTCGTTGACTTGTTTGAAAAAAGTCGATGGAATTTACTTTGTAGTGATAATTGGCGTCTTTTGTTGGCCTGGGATAATTCGCGTCTTCTTTAGGCCTACTATAATTAGCATATTCGATCCACTTTTATTTGCAAGGAGCAAGAATTTTAGACTCGAAGTCTAACAAAACTTAGAAGTCGTCTTCGATGTAAAATCAATATCACATGATGATTTTAAAGCATAATCCAAACAAAAAAGCAATGCTAACAAATTTAAAGCCATTAAAATCGTTCCTAGCAAAGATTTTAGTAATAATTCTTTCACAATATATATATATATATATGTATATTGTTGATAATCAAAATAGGCAAAGCCCACTGGAAAATCTGAAGATAAAGAAGAAGATATCCAATATCTTTTTCCTCGATTAGAAGTATATTAGGTCTGGTTCACTGCATAGTTTGTCTGGGTTAAATATAAGCTTGTGCCATGTGCACTTCTGCACTTGATACCTGAAATGTGATAACTGATCTGTAATTAAATGCTAACAGCTGAGTGCAGTGGCGTCTTAAGAGGTAGTGATGGTCAATGGAACGGAGGTTTCTCTTATGGTGTAGGGGTTTGTTCCGCAATGCAGGCTGAGCTCTGGGGAATTCTCATAGCTCTTCAATATGCTTGGGAACTTGGATTCAGAAAACTTACCGTGTAAAGCGATTCTCAAACTGCTGTTAGCATGGTTACCTGCCAAGGTAACAACGCTCAAGAGTTACATCTTGTAGCTCGAATTGGAGCCTGGTGTAGCAAAGAATGGTACCTAAACTTGTGGACACATTCAGGGAGTGCAACATGTGGGCAGACTGCATGGCTGACAGGGTTGGGCACGAAGAGGCAGGGCTTTTACAGCCAGATTGCTCTATGGCTTAGCACTCATTGATGCTGATCTCATGGGAGTGAGTAAGGAGAGTTATTTCTACAAGAAAATAATGTGTATGTAGTTTTGCACAACGTATATGTGCGTGCAGAAAAAAATTAAAAGAAAAAAAAAGTAAAAATATGAGAGAATGTGAGAAAGCATACAAAATTTGTATATCTAAAAATGTACACATAACATAGCCCATTTCTACA
Organism: Dicorynia guianensis; assembly: GCA_037013595.1. Lineage (NCBI taxonomy): Eukaryota > Viridiplantae > Streptophyta > Magnoliopsida > Fabales > Fabaceae > Dicorynia > Dicorynia guianensis. The sequence goes on along the minus strand of JASUAB010000003.1, from coordinate 17,476,306 downwards.
GTGTAGCCTTTTCTTGTTGGGCTTGCGGGAGATCCCTCATACTACCAGAGCAGAAGACAAAGTATAACAGTTGAGGAATAGGATATGGGGATCAGGTACCTACAGCTCTAACCATATTCAAATATCTTGAAAAATTCTGTCTTCACGAGTCTCAAAGAAAAAAAAAATTCTGAAATCAGTGAATCCCTTCTAACAATATGCAGCAGTTGCATTCAAAACTAATCAGCTAACGCAAATATTAAGCGATTTTACGTTTTCCTTTTTTTCTAATATTCTGTCAAACTCTGCTATATTTTGATTAGCCCTTTGAAAAGTGGATCACAGCCATAACACATGTAATTATACACTCCATATTCATGAAGCTGTTTTCAAGATGCCTATAATATTTAGTATTTCATGTCTTTCTGAGCCAATTTATAATGTTCTTGTGCTGGTTTCTTTTGGTGACTATCAATTTCATTTCAAACCAAGCTTTAGTTGAATTCTTGAATGATATTTTTTATTTTTTTAATTTTATATTTATCTATAATTTATTAGTCTCTTTTTTTTCAATAATTTTTTAATTTTATTTTTATTTCTTCTTTATTGTACACCCTGACTTTAGAGTTTAGATAAAGGGATTCATATCCATTCTTAAACACAGTCCGTGCAGTGATAAAGATCACAACTGGAATCTAAGACTTCCAATGTATCCCAGAAGTTGAATAAAAGAAAATTATAAATATATTTTTGATAGTTATCATATGACTTCCCAGCTTCCCCCCAGAAGTTGATTAATAGAAAATGATTACTATAACCATTAATTACAATATCACAATTAGAATCTAAAGTAACAAGCTAGCAAATAGCAATAGTCAGCATTAAACTCTAATCTCTCATGAAATAAAAGTAAGGAAATAGCCACTTGAGGTTAGGTTAAGTGGTGTTAGATTTGCCCTTCCTTCCAAAGTCCAAAGTTCGATACCTCAACCCTAAACGTACTCAAAAATAAAAAAAGTAACCAAATCATAATAAATTTATTCCTACAAGAAATTCTTCAAACTTTTAGAAACAATTAAAGAATGAGAAAGGGAATTTTTAATTTTGAAGAGGATTTGCAATATAAGGATATATGGATTTGGATCCTTTATTTTTATTATTTTTAATTTTAATAATTTTTTTATTTATTTTTCTCTAATTTATATTAAAATATATTTTATAAATCTTATTTTTTTACTAATTTTTTCTCTCTATTACTTCCCTCTTCCTTTGAAGTATGCAAAGGATCCACACATATCCAAACATATACCAGTGTTCCTTGTTCAACTTCATAATGAAGACAGGATTTTTATATAATGGACTAATAAAGGTGCCAACATACATCAAATGTCAATTCAAACTCTGTTAACAAAATGTTTTCTTTGAGTTTTATTATTTTTTATCTCTATTTATTATTTTAACATGTAGATTTATTTTTTATTTTATTATTATTTTTTAATTTTGTATCTTTATTTTATTACATACTTTAACTTTTTTTTTAAAAGAAAAGTAGAGTCAAAAAAAAAAATAAAAATAGAAGGATCCACTCATCAATAATGAAGGATTCATATTGTACTTTTTTCTTTGTCAAGGGCAAGAACCTTAATTATGGCGGCAGGCTGGTCTATTGAAATTCAGAGGCAAGAAGGGTGCTTTCCCATCTACTCTTTTGCTCAAATGTCAATTCAAACTCTGTTCACAAAATATTTTCTTTGACTTTTATTATTTTCTCTTTCTATTTATTATTTTAATATATAAATCTATTTTTTATTTTCTTATTATTTTTTAATTTTATATCTTTATTTTATTACACATTTTAATTTTTTTAAAAAAATAAAATAGAGTAAAAAAAAAAGATAGAAGGATCCACTCATCAATAATGAAGGATTCATATTGTACTTTTTTCCTTGTCAAGGGCAAGAACCTTGATTATGGTGCCAGGCTAGTCTATTGAAATTTCGAGGCAGGAAGGGTGCTTTTCCATCTGCTCCTTTGCTCAAATGTCAATTCAAACTCTATTCACAAAATATTTTCTTTGAGTTTTATTATTTTTTATCTCTCTTTATTATTTTAATATGTAGATCTATTTTTTATTTTATTATTATTTTTTAATTTTGTATCTTCATTTTATTACATCTTTTAATTTTTTTTTAAAAGTAAGATAGAGTAAAAAAAAAAAAAAGATAGAGGGATCCACTCGTCAATAATAAAGGATCCATATTGTACTTTTTTCCTTGTTAAGGGCAAGAACCTTGATTACGGTGCCAGGCTGGTCTATTGAAATTTAGCGGCAGGAAGGGTGCTTTCCCATCTGCTCCTTTGCTCAAATGTCAATTCAAACTCTGTTCACAAAATAATTTCTTTGAGTTTTATTATTTTTCATCTCTATTTATTATTTTAATATGCAAATCTATTCTATATTTTATTATTATTTTTTAATTTTATATCTTTATTTTATTACACATTTTAATTTTCTTTTTAAAAAAATAGAATAAAAAAAATAAAGGGATCCACTTATCATTAATGAAGGATTCATATTGTACTTTTTTCCTTGTCAAGGGCAAGAACCTTGATTATGGAGCCAGGCTGGTCTATTGAAATTTAGAGGCAGGAAGGGTGCTTTCCCGTCTGCTCCTTTGCTCAAATGTCAATTCAAACTCTGTTTACAAAATGTTTTCTTTAAGTTTTATTATTTTTTATCTTTATTTATTATTTTAATATGTAGATCTATTTTTTATTTTATTATTATTTTTTAATTTTGTATCTTTATTTTATTACACATTTTAATTTTTTTAAAAAGTAAGATAGAGTAAAAAAAAAATAGAGGGATCCACTCATCAATAATGAAGAATTCATAGTGTACTTTTTTCCCTTGTCAAGGGCAAGAACCTTCATTATGGTGCCAGGCTAGCCTATTGAAATTTAGAGGCAAGAAGGGTGCTTTCCCATCTGCTCCTTTGCTCAAATGTCAATTCAAACTCTGTTCACAAAATAATTTCTTTGAGTTTTATTATTTTTCATCTCTATTTATTATTTTAATATGCAAATCTATTCTATATTTTATTATTATTTTTTGATTTTGTATCTTTATTTTATTACACATTTTAATTTTTTTAAAAAACATAAAATAAAAAAAATACAGGGATCCACTCATCAATAATGGAAGATTCATATTGTACTTTTTTCCTTGTCAAGGGCAAGAACCTTGATTATGGTGCCAGGCTGGTCTATTGAAATTTAGAGGCAGAAAGGGTGCTTTCCCATCTGCTCCTTTGCCCAAATGTCAATTCAAACTCTGTTCACAAAATGTTTTCTTTGAGTTTTATTATTTTTTATCCCTATTTATTATTTTAATATGTAGATCTATTTTTTATTTTATTATTATTTTTTAATTTTGTATCTTCATTTTATTACATATTTTAATTTTTTTAAAAAATTAGATAAAGTAAAAAAAAAAAAAAAGACAGAGGGATCCACTCATCAATAATGAAGGATTCACATTGTACTTTTCTCCTTGTGAGGGCAAGAACCTTGATTACAGTGCCAGGCTGGTCTATTGAAATTTAGGGGCAGGAAGGGTGCTTTCCCATCTGCTCCTTTGCTCAAATGTGAATTCAAACTCTGTTCACAAAATGTTTTCTTTGAGTTTTATTATTTTTTATTTTTATTTATTATTTTAATATGTAAATCTATTTTGTATTTTATTATTATTTTTTAATTTTGTATCTTTATTTTATTACACATTTTAATTTTTCTAAAAAATAAATAAATAAAGGGATCCACTCATCAATAATAAAGGATTCATATTGTACTTTTTTCCTTGTCAAAGGCAAGAACCTTAATTATGGTGCCAGGCTGGTCTATTGAAATTTAGAGGCAGGGAGGGTGCTTTCCCCTTTGCTCCTTTGCTCAAATGTCAATTCAAACTCTGTTTACAAAATGGTTTCTTTGAGTTTTATTATTATTTATCTCTATTCATTATTTTAATATATAGATCTATTTTTTATTTTATTATTATTTTTTAATTTTGCATCTTCATTTTATTACATATTTTAATTTTTTTTTAAAAGTAAGATAAAGTAAAAAAAAAAAAAGGATAGAGGGATCCACTCATCAATAATGAAGGATTCATATTGTACTTTTTTCCTTGTCAAGGGCAAGAATCTTTATTATGGTGTCAGGATGGTCTATTGAAATTTAGAGGCAAGTAGGGTGCTTTTCCATCTGCTCCTTTGCTCAAATGTCAATTCAAACTCTGTTCACAAAATATTTTCTTTGACTTTTATTATTTTTTATCTCTCTTTATTATTTTAATATGTAGATCTATTTTTTATTTTATTATTATTTTTTAATTTTGTATCTTCATTTTATTACACATTTTAATTTTTTTTAAAAGTATGATAGAGTAAAAAAAAATATAGAGGGATTCACTCGTCAATAATGAAGGATTCATATTGTTCTTTTTTACTAGTTAAGGGCAAGAACCTTGATTACGGTGCCAGGCTGGTCTATTGAAATTTAGAGGCAGGAAGGGTGCTTACCCATCTGCTCCTTTGCTCAAATGTGAATTCAAACTCTGTTCACAAAATGTTTTCTTTGAGTTTTATTATTTTTTATCTCTATTTATTGTTTTAATATGTAAATCTATTTTATACATTATTATTATTTTTTAATTTTATATCTTTATTTTATTACACATTTTACTTTTCTTTTTAAAAAAATAGAATAAAAAATAAAGGGATCCACTCATCAATAATGAAGGATTCATATTGTACTTTTTTCCTTGTCAAGGGCCAGAACCTTGATTTTGGAGCCAGGTTGGTCCATTGAAATTTAGAGGCAGGAAGGGTGCTTTCCCATATGCTCCTTTGCTCAAATGTCAATTCAAACTCTGTTTTCAAAATATTTTCTTTAAGTTTTATTATTTTTTATCTTTATTTATTATTTAAATATGTAGATCTATTTTTTCTTTTATTATTATTTTTTAATTTTGTATCTTTATTTTATTACACATTTTAATTTTTTTTAAAAGTAAGAGAGTAAAAAAAAAAAATAGAGGGATCCACTCATCAATAATGAAAGATTCATATTGTACTTTTTTCCTTGTCTAGGGCAAGAACCTTGATTACGGTGCCAAGCTGGTCTATTGAAATTTAGAGGCAGGAAAGGTGCTTTACCATCTGCTCCTTTGCTCAAATGTGAATTCAAACTCTGTTCACAAAATGTTTTCTTTCAATTTTGTTCTTTTTTATTTTTATTTATTATTTTAATATGTAAATCTATTTTGTATTTTAATATTATTTTTAATTTTGTACCTTCATTTTATTACACATTTTAATTTTTTTAAAAAAATAAAATAAAAAAATAGAGGGATCCACTCATCAATAATGAAGGATTCATATTGTACTTTTTTCCTTGTCAAGGGCAAGAACCTTAATTATGGTGCCAGGCTGGTCTATTAAAATTTAGAGGCAGGAAGGGTGCTTTCCCATCTGCTCCTTTGCCCAAATGCCAATTCAAACTCTGTTCACAAAATGTTTTCTTTGAGTTTTATTATTTTTTTCCCTATTTATTATTTTACTATGTAGATCTATTTTTTATTTTATTATTATTTTTTAATTTTGCATCTTTATTTTATTACATATTTTAATTTTTTTTTAAAAATAAGATAAAGTAAAAAAAAAAAGATAGAGTGATCCACTCAACAATAATGAAGGATTCATATTGTGCTTTTTTCCTTGTGAGGGCAAGAACATTGATTACGGTGCCAGGCTGGTCCATTAAAATTTAGAGGCAGGAAGGGTGCTTTCCCATTTGCTCCTTTGCTCAAATGTCAATTCAAACTCTGTTTACAAAATGTTTTCTTTGAGTTTTATTATTTTTTATCTCTATTTATTATTTTAATATGTAGATCTATTTTTTATTTTATTATTAATTTTTAATTTTGTATCTTCATTTTATTACATATTTTAATTTTTTTTAAAAGTAAGATAAAGTAAAAAAAAAAAAAGATAGAGGGATCCACTCATCAATAATGAAGGATTCATATTGTACTTTTTTCCTTGTCAGGGGCAAGAACCTTGATTATGGTGCCAGGCTAGTCTATTGAAATTTAGAAGCAGGAAGGGTGCTTTCGCATCTGCTCCTTTGCTCAAATACCAATTCAAACTCTGTTCATAAAATGTTTTCTTTGAGTTTTATTATTTTTATTATTTTTAATTATTTTAATATGTAAATCTATTTTGTATTTTATTATTTTTTAATTTTGTATCTTTGTTTTATTACACATTTTAATTTTTTTAAAAAAATAAAATAAAAAAATAAAGGAATCCACTCATCAATAATAAAGGATTCATATTGTACTTTTTTCCTTGTCAAAGGCAAGAACCTTGATTATGGTGCCAGGCTGGTCTATTGAAATTAAGAAGCAGGAAGGGTGCTTTCCCATTTGCTCCTTTACTCAAATGTCAATTCAAACTCTATTTACAAAATGTTTTCTTTGAGTTTTATTATTTTTTATCTCTATTTATTATTTTAATATGTAGATCTATTTTTTATTTTATTATTAGTTTTTAATTTTTTATCTTTATTTTATTACACATTTTAATTTTTCTTAAAAGTAAGATAGAGTAAAAAAAAAATAATAGAGGGATGCACTCATCAATATTGAAGGATTCATATTGTACTTTTTTTCCTTGTCAAGGGCAAGAACCTTGATTGCGGTGCCAGGCTGGTCTATTGAAATTTAGAGGCAGGAAGGATGCTTTCCCATCTACTCCTTTGCTCAAATGCGAATTCAAACTCTGTTCACAAAATGTTTTCTTTGAGTTTTATTTTTTTTTATTTTTTTTATTACTTTTATATGTAAATCTACTTTGTATTTTTTTATTATTTTTTAATTTTGTATCTTTATTTTATAACACATTTTAATTTTTTTTAAAAAATAAAATAAAAAAAATAAAGGGATCCACTCATCAATAATGAAGGATTCATATTATACTTTTTACCTTGTCAAGGGCAAGAACCTTGATTATGGTGCCAGGCTGGTCTATTGAAATTTAGAGGCAGGAAGGGTGCTTTCTCATCTGTTCCTTTGCTCAAATGTTAATTCAAAGTCTGTTCACAAAATGTTTTCTTTGAGTTTTATTATTTTTTATCCCTATTTATTATTTTAATATGTAGATCTATTTTTTATTTTATTATTATTTTTTAATTTTGTATCTTCATTTTATTACATATTTTAATTTTTTTAAAAAATAAGATAAAGTAAAAAAAAAAAGATAGAGGGATCCACTCATCAATAATGAAGGATTCATATTGTACTTTTTTCCTTGTGAGGGCAAGAACCTTGATTACGGTGCCAGGCTGGTCAATTGAAATTTAGGGGCAGGAAGGATGCTTTCCCATCTACTCCTTTGCTCAAATGTGAATTCAAACTCTGTTCACAAAATGTTTTCTTTGAGTTTTATTATTTTTTATCTTTATTTATTATTTTAATATGTAGATCTATTTTGTATTTTGTTATTATTTTTTAATTTTGTATCTTTATTTTATTACACATTTTAATTTTAAAAAAAAAATAAAAAAAATAAAGAGATCCACTCATCAATAATAAAGGATTCATATTGTACTTTTTTCCTTGTCAAGGGCAAGAACCTTGATTATGGTGCCAAGCTAGTCTATTGAAATTTAGAGGCATGAAGGGTGCTTTCTCATTTGCTCCTTTGCTCAAATGTCAATTCAAACTCTGTTTACAAAATGTTTTCTTTGAGTTTTATTATTTTTTATATTTGTTTATTATTTTAATATGTAGATCTATTTTTTATTTTATTATTATTTTTTAATTTTGCATCTTCATTTTATTACATATTTTAAATTTTTTTTAAAAGTAAGATAAAGTAAAAAAAAAAAAAAAAAGATAGAGGGATCCACTCATCAATAATGGAGGATTTATATTGTACTTTTTTCCTTGTCAAGGGCAAGAACCTTAATTATGGTGCCAGGCTGGTCTATTGAAATTTAGAGGCAGGAAGGGTGCTTTCCCTATTTGCTCCTTTGCTAACTCAAAGGTCCATCTTTTGTACAGATCAATGGTGGAGCCAGCAGAGGATATTCTGGTACAAATTTACTTAGTCTGTTTTTATGATTTGTTACACGTTATGATTAGTTAAGGGCATTTGCATGGATTTAAAATTTAGATATTCCGACTCTATTTTTATGGTTGAGTAGTAATTGTTACGCACGGCAACTTTTCAGAATGTAAATTTTATTTGTTTAACAAAAAAATTTAGTCAAAAAATTAATGTAAGATTGTTTTAAGAAAAATAACCATTTAAAAAAAAATTCAAACACAAAAATAGAGATCTTAACTTTATATACTTATATAGACGTAATGTAAGATAAAAGGTGAGGATAGTTATCAAAAAAGAAGAAAAGTAGGATTAAGATATTCTTATTATTTAAGGTATTGATTTGAAAACTAAAATAATGATTTTTAATTTAAAAATTAGTTCTTTTAAATATTACATGAGAATGCATGTTAAAATACGTAAAAATTTAAACACAAGAATGCATAATAAAATAAAAAAATTTAAAATAAAATACGTATAAAATTAAGAAAAAAATTGCAAAAATAATATACAAATATGTGTTAAAATAAAGATAAATAAAAAAATAAAACATAAAAATATGAGTTAGACTCAGTTCAAATTATGAGATTAATACCTGTTACATTTTATAATGTAATAGGTAGAATTCATATTTACTGATACTTTAAAACGGTTGAAAGATTTATCCTCCCGAAAAATCATATAAAACTTAACATTCATTTAGAATTTTACTGCTCAATGGCTGAAGCTTATGGCTATTAATTTTTTTTTTGGCACTTATGGCTATTAATTTGAAAGCTTAGTACATGAGACAAACGCAGAAATGCTTCCTGCACTTTTTGTGAACAATTTTAACTTCACTTTATTCACTATTTTTCACACACCTACTTCTGCACATTAACAGGCTTTTTTTTTTTTTTTTACTATTCAATGGCAAGTGCAATTTATGAAGAAGCACTGTTAAAGGTATATATATTTTTACTTTTTTTTTATTTTTAATTTTTTTATTTATAAGTGCGCAAAACATGCATGTATTCTGTCGTGTGACTATCTTTCTGGGTAAAGGTTAGAAAAAGTCCAGCTGGAATATTACTGAGATACTTACAAATGCAATAATTGGTCTATGCACAATCCTGAGTCCTGGTGTCCAATAAAAACACCATAGCGCACACCAAATTTGACAATTTTGAAGAACTATGATTATTTTTCACGCTTATGCCTTAAAATCAGTTGAATTTGATTGATTTGACGTTGAGAAATTCTAAATCCAACACACACGAGTAACATGCACAGGCTGGTGTTTTAATTACCAAACCCATAGTCTCGAACAAGATCATAGATACAAACCATCTACTGCCCTTTGTGCTCCTCAAACAATGAAGTATTTTGATCTCGAGTTACCTGCACGTAGGTTTATATAACTTCACTCTCTTCTTTTCTTCATGATTAACTTACATATTGTTGACCCTAAAAATTTGTTTTGGATTTTTGGAGTCGCCACCGACCTAAATTATTTAAAGGTGAGATCGGACACCTAATTTAAAAATGGTTTACGTTTCTAGAGATTGGGTTCGGGGGTTGGTTACGTTTTAGGGAAGGTGTTAGCACCCTAAACGCCCTTTCGGTACCAAAAATGATCTAATTAATTTATCTTAATTAATTTATGTTGGTTAAAAATTTTAAAAAAAGATTTTTGATAAATAATCCTTGCCCATTCCGGATCGGGATAAAAATAATTTTTGAGAAAAAGTCCCCTTCCTATTCCAGTCCAGGGTTTTAAAAAAAATAATTTTAAGAAAATCCCCTTCCTATTCCAGTCCAGGGTTTTGAAAATAATTTTTAGAAAATCCCCTTCCTATTCCAGTCTAGGGTTTAAAAATAATTTCAAGAAAAAATCCCCTTTCTATTCCAGTCCAGGGTTTTGAAAATAATTTTCAGAAAATCCCCTTCCTATTCCAGTCCAGGGTTTAAAAATAATTTTAAGAAAAATTTCCTTTCTATTCCAGTCCGGGGTTCTTAAAAAATAATCTTAGGAAAAGTGCCTAGAGCCAAAATTGCTTAGGACCAAAGAAGAACTCAAGGTGGTGATACTAGAGTTTCTTAACAAATAATCCTAATACTAAAATTTAATAGAAAATTAACAAGAAATTAAATCAATGAATATGGAAGATCAACAAGAACATTACCTAGGCTAAAATATGTGCAGAATTTTCAATACAAAACATGCGGAATTTTTAATATGTAAAAGTCATATGAAGATTCTATATAGAATGCGGAAACAAAGCAACAAAACAGAAACACGTTTTGCAGAATTTATGAAACAAAATGCAGAAGTTGAATTGCAATGCAGAATTTGTAGAAGATAGAAAGTGCAGAATTTATGAAAGACAGAAAACGCAGAATAAAATAATGTGCAGAATTCATGAAAGACAGAAAATGCAGAATGAAATAACGTGCAGAATTTTCAAGCAGAAAATAGTGGAGAATTTTTAGTTCAAGATGCAGTACAAAACAGAATGCAAAACTATGCAGAATATGCAGAATTTAATCATGCAAATAATTATGCAGAATTTAAGATGGAATCTATGCATGCTAATAGTGCAGAATGTGCAGAATTTTGACATGATTTTGTTTGCATGTAGAAACCTACAGTAAATCAAGATTAAGAGGGATGAAAGAATGTGAAAATCCATGCATGCCATGATTAATAAAAATGAAAGTTATGCAAACACTATAGCAAAAATAATCCTAACTACATTAGGATTAAAGTATGAGATCTACATGATTAAAATTGAACAACATATATGAATCTAAAAGAAAAGAGGAAAAGGGACTTACCTTGAGTGTCTTCCTTTGTGTGATTTGAAAAAAAAGATTCTTTTTGTCTTCCTACGTGAACCTCCCTTTTTGTCTTGTAGGCTTCTTTTTCTTTTTGCTCTTCCTTTTCTTGTTCTACGTGAAAGCCCTCCTTTGTAGGCTTTTTGCTAAAACTTTTTTTGGAGCCCCCTTTTCTTACGTGAAACCCCCCTTATATGTGTATGGGTCTTTTCTTTTTATTTATTTTTTTAAGTGGCGAATTTTGGAGTTTATTTTTATGTTGAATTTTTATTTCCTAGTTTCACTTATATTTTACCTCTTTCTTATCTTTTCATTCTTTTATCTTTTAATCTTTTTGTTTATCTTATCATATCTTAATTTTTGTCTTATTATCTTTATCATTTTTGTCCTATCTTTGGATATTCTTAATTATCTTTTATCCTTTTTTTTCGTCTTTTATCTTTGTTTTTTATTTATCCTAATATCTTATCCTCTTATCATTTTATTTATCTCTTTTAATTTTGAATTTATTTTGAATTATTATTCTTTAATTTTGATTATCTTATCTTTTATCTAATTCTTCCATTTTTCTGATTTTTGATTTTATTTTCTGATTTTCTTAGATTTATTCTTTTTATTTACTGATTTATCTTGATTTTTGGACTTTTCTTGGACTTATCTTTATTTTTCTTTCATTATCTTGGATTATCTTTATTTTTCCTTAATTATCTTGGATTTTCTTGATTTTTCTGATTTTTGAATTTATTTATTCTTTGGATTTTTTGAATTTATTTGTATTTTGGGTTTGGGCTTATTTAGTTTAGATTTTGGTTAAGTTTAATTTTGGGCTTAATCTTATTTTATTTTGTTATTTTTTAGTTTAAGTTTGGATTTATAATTTATGTTAAAGTTTTGAGAAAGTGGGCCGGACAAAATTAGGTGTCTACAGATTGCCCCCCTTTGCTCATCTTTTAGGAACTAGAAAATGGGCAAAGGTTGAGAGACACTATTTTGTTCGAATCAGTATATAATGTGAAGGGTTACTGTCCACCCAACAAGGACCATAGCGACCTTAGGATTTCCTCTTTTAATCCTAAGTTCGGAAAGGTTACTGTCCACCCAACAAGGACCAAAACGACCTTAGGATTTTCTCATTTTAATCCTAAGATCGGAAGGGCTACAGTCCACCCTACAGGGACCAAAACGACCTTAGAATTTTCTCATTTTAATCCTAAGATCGGAAGGGCTACAGTCCACCCAACAAGGACCAAAACGACCTTAGGATTTTCTCATTTTAATCCTAAAATCGGAAAGGCTACAGTCCACCCAACAAGGACCAAAACGACCTTAGGATTTTCTCATTTTAATCCTAAGATCGGAAGGGCTACAGTCCACCCAACAAGGACCAAAACGACATTAGGATTTTCTCATTTTAATCCTAAGATCGGAAGGGGTACAGTCCACCCTACAAGGACCAATATGACCTTAGGATTTTCTCATTTTAATCCTAAGATCGGAAGGGGTACAGTCCACCCAACAGGGACCAAAACGACCTTAGGATTTTCTCATTTTAATCCTAAGATCGGAAGGGCTACAGTCCACCCAACAAGGACCAAAACGACCTTAGGATTTTCTCATTTTAATCCTAAGATCGGAAGGGCTACAGTCCACCCAACAAGGACCAAAACGACCTTAGGATTTTCTCATTTTAATCCTAAGATTGGAAGGGCTACAGTCCACCCTACAGGGACCAAAACGACCTTAGGATTTCCTCATTTTAATCCTAAGATCGGAAGGGCTACAGTCCACCCAACAGGGACCAAAACGACCTTAGGATTTTCTCATTTTAATCCTAAGATCGGAAGGGCTACTGTCCACCCTATAGGGACCAAAATGACCTTAGAATTTTCTCATTTTAATCCTAAGATCGGAAGGGCTACTGTCCACCCTACAAGGACCAAAATGACCTTAGGATTTTCTCAGTTTAATCCTAAGATCGGAAGGGCTACAGTCCACCCTACAGGGATCAAAACGACCTTAGGATTTTCTCATTTTAATCGTAAGATCGGAAGGGCTACCGTCCACCCAACAAGGACCAAAACAACCTTAGGATTTCCTCATTTTAATCCTAAGATCGGAAGGGCTACAGTCCACCCTACAGGGACCAATATGACCTTTGAACGGGTTCTTCCCGTAATGGCTTGATTTAGCCTGAATAAATTTTTCTCTAACTTGATATGAATGAGTTCTTCCTAAAGTAATTTTACATTGATTTAAGATGAGATGCTTATGCTTGTGCATGTTTGACATGATAATGTGAAATCCTAATGCTTGACCTGAAAATTTTAATTTTTAAGAATTTAAGTGATGATGGCATGCTTGCATGTAACAATGCAATATTATCCTATGATGATGCATGTTGAAATATTTAAAAATGCTACCCCATGACCTTTAGCAGCTTTTGAGTTAACTCTGGCAATTTTGAGTCTTCTGACTTGCTCACTCCAGAAGGATTGCCCCAGTGTCATTGAATTCTTAGTAGGTTCCTTGACCAAGTTTTCTATTCATAAAGATGTCATTATTTGCTATATTGCCCCTGTTTGCATATCTGGGCTAAAACCCTTTTTGACATAGTCCTTGAACATAACTTGTCTCTTTTTCTTCAAGGAGAAATTAATGGTGTGATGCTTTCAGTATTTACTTAAGACATTTTTCATTCATCATGTCTTGAAGTCATAGTTTAAAACTTTTTTTTTCATCATTGGAGTTTTGCCAATCTTCAGTTCACGTCTTATCTATTTAGGCAATACCTTTTATTGGCACCTAACAATTTTTGCTTTGCATGAGAATGCATTCTTTTAAGGAATAAGGATGGCTTATGACATAAAGGATATGCAACTTGGAACTTTGGCCTTTCAAAGGAGAGATCAATGGATTGATCAATAACCCATTGCCCCAGTTTAAGCAAGTCAAAGTGTTGGAAACTTTGGGAGTAATACCTTTAGGGATTAAGCTTGATTCTTTTTTGTGGGTTGTAGCCCCATAGAAGAAGTCTCTTTATATCTTTTTGAGTCTCTCCTTTCTTTAAAGGTGGGTGTATGGGTTTTTCCATTTGATTGCCCCCCAATTTAGATTTTAACTGCCCATGAGCAAAAAATGTTGAAAAGAATTTTCTTAACTCATTCTCTTTTATTATCCAAGTCATGTCTCAAGGGAATGCTCATAATATATTCAATTCTCTGGAATCAAAAGTGCTTTGTTAAGCACCCGCTCTAATCTCTCAAGTATTTGCACTCTTAAATAAGTGTTTATTCTAATCATTCTCAAGTGTTTGTACTCTTTGACATGTGTTTGCACTCACAGATACCCCATAGGCTTGTTTTCATGTCCCTCTCCACTTTAGTTAGTTTACCATATTAGCCAAGATCACTAGGACTTTACTTAGCTTGTAATGTAAGGTCTAGGTAATGGGTATGAATAAAAGAGATAAGGATTTATTAAATAAGGAGAGCATGAAGTATGATATCTCATTTTTTCACTTTTTTCCTTTTTTTTTTTGGATAAGCATATGGCTCAAGGTGAAGTCCATATCTCTTTACCAGTCTCTTTTTTCTTTTGGCTAGCCCTCTCTTTCTTGGGTCTAGCAATTTTTCATTTTTCCTCAACATTTCTTCTCTTTTTCTTCTTTTTTTTTTTTCTATTTGTGCTTTTTCACATAGTTTTGGAAGGAATACCTTCAATCCTTTCACTTGAGCCTTATATTGTTGCTCATAGCATTTTCCTTCTGTGATAGTAAGCATACTTCTTTTAGCTCTCCTTCAAGGTAGAGTAATAGTTTTTCAAATTGAAAGGTTAAAGTTGGCGTGGTTCAAAGGAAGGAAGTCGGATGGTGGTCTTGCCATCCTTTTACAGGCTCAAATGGGTGACTATGGGAGTTCTGATATTAGGGTTTGGCTTGAAAGGCTCAAACTATCCAAAGATGGCCTAGGTCATTTCTTGAATAATGTGATGTCTAACAAATTGCCTCAAGGGACATTTAGACAAGTTCTAGGGTATCTGTTTTCCCACAATAAGCACACTCTCAATATAGACTCTCTTTTTTCATCATTCTTTAATGATGAGACACTGAGTCATCCAAGAGAATTGAGTATTTAAGCAAACATATTTTATCATCGACAATTGGATTCATTAAGAATGAGATTAAGAAAAGTTCTTCTTCATTTATTAGCTCATGAGCATCAATGTCTAGGATAAATCATATTGCCCCAGTATTGGTTTAGTTTAATAGGTAAAAGAAATTGGATGAAAAGTAATGCATTCATCATGCTAAGCATTTTATTGAATTAAAAGGTGTGCCCATACAAACTCCTTGCTAAGGCCTTGGGCAGAGCCATTAGCAGGTGCTATAAAATAAAAACTTAAATATGAAGGTAGGAAAAAGTGCAACTTATAGTAGGTGGTGCAAGAACAAATCCACTATCTCAAGCCAACTGGTTTTCTTCCAATGACAAGATCTTGATTTTGCCCATGCTACTCTAATGTTGAGCATTTGGACAATCATGATTAGGTAAGGGATTATTATGAACATCTAGTCTTGGTTGCTCAGGTTCAGAAGTCAACCACTTGGCATCAATGCATTATTGGTATGCAAATGAAAATATATGCATATGAATGTGATGTGATGCATGAAGTAAAAATGTGCAATTTATGCGAAAATGAATGTTAATGAAGAATGCATGCTTCTTTTTTTTTAGACCTATTTTTACCCACGTTGGTGAAGGTCTGCATCTCCTAAGCAAATCCCTAAATTATTCCCTACTCTAATTTATTTTGTCAAGGAAAGAGTTTTAGAAATCTTAAAAGGCTCTTCCCTCTTTTATTTATGTTTTTTTTTTTTTTTTGCCCCCATCTATCTTAATTTAGGGACTTCATGTATATATAGAAATAACATGTATATGATAGGAGAATTAAGCTACAAATATAATCACAAATACGCAATGAGATAAAGAAAATGTTCCCCATTGTGCCTAATTTCAAGTAAATCCGAGGTCTTTGTTCACTCTCATGGGCTTGGGCCAACACTCTGTCTGACAAGGGATAGCTCTAAGGCTATTATTAGTGTCAAGGTAGGTTCTATGTTTCCTACATCAGGTTCCCAAATTATCTCAAAAGGATAAATTTGAGTGGGGTGTTTCGGGCGCCCATGCGGAGACCGAAGGTCTCTCGAAGGCTAACCTTACTACACCCCTCTAACTTAATAGGTACCTTAAATGGCCCAGGTATAGGGCACAAGGGTCATGACTTCCCCTTTATTCTAGTGCATGGTGAGAGTGACACTATGTGTAGGGAATCATATCTCAAATCTAAAAAAGCAAATATATACATTTATAAAAATAAATAGGTATGAAATTTAAACACTCAAAAACACTAGAAGCTAGTAAGCGTACCTTTTATTTCGTCATCTTCACAAAAATAAACTAACAAATCAATCAACAAAATTAATAAGATCATTTTTAATTGGCCTAACCCTCTAATGTCCCCAGTGGAGTCGCCAAGCTGTTGACCCTAAAAATTTGTTTTGGATTTTTGGAGTCGCCACCGACCTAAATTATTTAAAGGTGAGATCGGACACCTAATTTAAAAATGGTTTACGTTTCTAGAGATTGGGTTCGGGGGTTGGTTACGTTTTAGGGAAGGTGTTAGCACCCTAAACGCCCTTTCGGTACCAAAAATGATCTAATTAATTTATCTTAATTAATTTATGTTGGTTAAAAATTTTAAAAAAAGATTTTTGATAAATAATCCCTGCCCATTCCGGATCGGGATAAAAATAATTTTTGAGAAAAAGTCCCCTTCCTATTCCAGTCCAGGGTTTTAAAAAAAATAATTTTAAGAAAATCCCCTTCCTATTCCAGTCCAGGGTTTTGAAAATAATTTTTAGAAAATCCCCTTCCTATTCCAGTCTAGGGTTTAAAAATAATTTCAAGAAAAAATCCCCTTTCTATTCCAGTCCAGGGTTTTGAAAATAATTTTCAGAAAATCCCCTTCCTATTCCAGTCCAGGGTTTAAAAATAATTTTAAGAAAAATTCCCTTTCTATTCCAGTCCGGGGTTCTTAAAAAATAATCTTAGGAAAAGTGCCTAGAGCCAAAATTGCTTAGGACCAAAGAAGAACTCAAGGTGGTGATACTAGAGTTTCTTAACAAATAATCCTAATACTAAAATTTAATAGAAAATTAACAAGAAATTAAATCAATGAATATGGAAGATCAACAAGAACATTACCTAGGCTAAAATATGTGCAGAATTTTCAATACAAAACATGCAGAATTTTTAATATGTAAAAGTCATATGAAGATTCTATACAGAATGCGGAAACAAAGCAACAAAACAGAAACACGTTTTGCAGAATTTATGAAACAAAATGCAGAAGTTGAATTGCAATGCAGAATTTGTAGAAGATAGAAAGTGCAGAATTTATGAAAGACAGAAAACGCAGAATGAAATAATGTGCAGAATTCATGAAAGACAGAAAATGCAGAATGAAATAACGTGCAGAATTTTCAAGCAGAAAATAGTGGAGAATTTTTAGTTCAAGATGCAGTACAAAACAGAATGCAAAACTATGCAGAATATGCAGAATTTAATCATGCAAATAATTATGCAGAATTTAAGATGGAATCTATGCATGCTAATAGTGCAGAATGTGCAGAATTTTGACATGATTTTGTTTGCATGTAGAAACCTACAGTAAATCAAGATTAAGAGGGATGAAAGAATGTGAAAATCCATGCATGCCATGATTAATAAAAATGAAAGTTATGCAAACACTATAGCAAAAATAATCCTAACTACATTAGGATTAAAGTATGAGATCTACATGATTAAAATTGAACAACATATATGAATCTAAAAGAAAAGAGGAAAAGGGACTTACCTTGAGTGTCTTCCTTTGTGTGATTTGAAAAAAAGGATTCTTTTTGTCTTCCTACGTGAACCTCCCTTTTTGTCTTGTAGGCTTCTTTTTCTTTTTGCTCTTCCTTTTCTTGTTCTACGTGAAAGCCCTCCTTTGTAGGCTTTTTGCTAAAAATTTTTTTGGAGCCCCCTTTTCTTACGTGAAACCCCCCTTATATGTGTATGGGTCTTTTCTTTTTATTTATTTTTTTAAGTGACGAATTTTGGAGTTTATTTTTATGTTGAATTTTTGTTTCCTAGTTTCACTTATATTTTACCTCTTTCTTATCTTTTCATTCTTTTATCTTTTAATCTTTTTGTTTATCTTATCATATCTTAATTTTTGTCTTATTATCTTTATCATTTTTGTCCTATCTTTGGATATTCTTAATTATCTTTTATCCTTTTTTTTCATCTTTTATCTTTGTTTTTTATTTATCCTAATATCTTATCCTCTTATCATTTTATTTATCTCTTTTAATTTTGAATTTATTTTGAATTATTATTCTTTAATTTTGATTATCTTATCTTTTATCTAATTCTTCCATTTTTCTGATTTTTGATTTTATTTTCTGATTTTCTTAGATTTATTCTTTTTATTTACTGATTTATCTTGATTTTTGGACTTTTCTTGGACTTATCTTTATTTTTCTTTCATTATCTTGGATTATCTTTATTTTTCCTTAATTATCTTGGATTTTCTTGATTTTTCTAATTTTTGAATTTATTTATTCTTTGGATTTTTTGAATTTATTTGCATTTTGGGTTTGGGCTTATTTAGTTTAGATTTTGGTTAAGTTTAATTTTGGGCTTAATCTTATTTTATTTTGTTATTTTTTAGTTTAAGTTTGGATTTGTAATTTATGTTAAAGTTTTGAGAAAGTGGGCCGGACAAAATTAGGTGTCTACACATATCAGAACAGCCTCGGCATTAGGAAACAAGACTGATCATTTGGC
Organism: Dicorynia guianensis; assembly: GCA_037013595.1. NCBI lineage: Eukaryota > Viridiplantae > Streptophyta > Magnoliopsida > Fabales > Fabaceae > Dicorynia > Dicorynia guianensis. The sequence goes on along the minus strand of JASUAB010000003.1, from coordinate 17,457,453 downwards.
ACTGCTCAAATTCAAGGAGTCAATGTCCGATGACTCATATCAAATCTTGGCCTCTTGGAATCGTTCCACTCACTTCTGCAATTGGACTGGCGTCAAATGCAACCACCACCGTCGAAGAGTTTCAAAGTTGAACCTGGGAGTATACGACTTAGATGGAATCTTAAAACTGAATCAGACGCACTAGAATTTTTTTTAAAAAAAAATAGAAAAATACCTAATTTAACTAGAGTTTATAAATAGTTAATTCACTCGATTAGAACTTGTTTAAATGGATTGATGAAGAAAAACCAATAAACCTTGTTAAGTATATTAAGTAGACTATTTCTTTTTAAATCGAATCTACTTGAATATTCTCTTACAAACGTATAGGAAATGACTCTTCATTATATTTCGTAGTTTATTGTTGAGAAGGTTATCATTTTATTTTTAATTTTTAAGATTAGATTTTGAAAAAATAGAAAGAAGACTTTAGAATTATTAGGTAAACTCTTCCTTTCCACGTTAGGTCCACCTAACCATCACTCAAATAATAGGAGAACACCTCCATGTTCAATCCTAGTAGAAAGGCTAATGGAATCAATGACTTTCCGCCCCGGGGTGGGGGGGAATTAATAACTTATTAAGTTTACCAAATTAATTACTCAAATAATAGAAGAACACCTCCACACTCAATTAAATTTACTAAACAATGATGATCACGAAAGATTAAAAATGAGTTTGAAAATAAGATACTCAAGAAAAAAAATAGAGTTGTCATTAATATAGATTAAAATAGTAAAGTTAGACACTGAAGAGTATGATTTAAATTATAAAAAAATAAATTTAAGAATTAATTATGTGTAAAGAAAGTATTAATATCCTTATACATAATAAGCATGTAATAAGGTTAAAAATCTAAGTTTCACATAAAAAAGAGGTGTATTTGATAAAAAAAAATCCAAATTTCACATTAAAAAGATATTTTAAAAATAATATTTCAAAATGACAAAATCATGCGTAGCAAAATGGTTATATTTAACACTTTACTGTTTTAAGTCAGCAAAGTTCAAGTGGGGAAAAGTTTGGTGACATTTAAACAGAATTATTTGTGCATCCCCATCAATTAGCATTTGTAGGTGACGAAGTGGCAAATGCATGTACTCTCACAAAATCAAACTGACCCAACACATGCCTTCGAACCAAGAAGCAAAAGAACCATAAAGAAAAAAAGATATTTGACGGATAGAGTTTCTCTCTTAAGATATTATAATATAATTAGTTTCTATGGTTTGTGGTTTCGTATAGAGGTGATCAGTGCATCCTTGCTTTCTCAAATTAACCAAATGAAGCCCTTTGCTCCCATGTCACCTGCCCACTGCTCCACATGCCTTCAAATGTTTCATCACCAGATGATTGCTCCCTCATTTCAGATTTTCCTTTTTTTAATTATTTTAAGATATTCTTTGAGAACCAAAATTCGACTCAGATTTCAATTTCTGTAACAAAAGCATAACTTAAATCATAAAACCAATTTCATAAGAATCATAGAATTGTTTAAGCCATTAGCGGTCGAAGTGAAAAACTATTAATTACATTATAAATATAAAACTAAAACGAAACTGTTTATAATATCACATCGCATTTAAATTGCCGTTGTTATATTCAAGCAATCTCTTTTGACCATAGAGCGCTACACATTAACTTCAAGGAAAAATATGTAGCTTTGGGAATCCATATGTATGTTTATTGTATTAATCTGTATAAACAAAATTGTTTCAAAAACACTTTTAATTTATCTTTTCATTTGAATCTAAAATTCACTTACATATTTAAATTATAATTTTAATGAATATTAATATTTATATAAATTAAAACTAAATGAATTTTGTATAATTTTTTTATATTTTTCTCTAACTTTCCTCTCACTTAAAAATTATTTCTCTCTGCACATAGTCAAGCGTAAGTTCTGACTAGGTACCATTAGCATTATTCGGTTTTAATATTTCATAAAAAGCAGTTTACTTATCCTTTGTTTTATTTCTCATATCACTTATGACTTTTATTTTATCAAGAAAAAAAAAAGAAAACAGTGTAGCTAATTGCTGTTAAGTGAAAGGAGCATGAGTCTATACCAAAAACCTGATCCCTGTTTTCCCCTATCAATTTAGCGTATGAAAACAATAATCTAGCCCATAAAAAAGAAGAAACTGTTCATTAGCATAATAATTTGTAGCTCCCGTGTTTACAAAAATTTATAAATTAAATTATAAAATTTAACTCATAAAAAAAATTTAAATATATCAGTATTTTATGAAACTGATATAATAAAAATAGTGTTGAGCTTCACATTTTATGGCAATTGACCAAAAAAAAATTAAATTATTAAATTTATTATATCTTATTAATTATTAAATTCAAAATATTAACCTTTAAAATTGAGTTTTTAAAGATTTTTTTCTCCTTTCATGGATGGGACGTTTTTCTATCTTGTAAGTGAACCAAGAAAATCATACAAATCCGTTGCTCTTTTATTATGGGATGGCTTATCACAATAGAAGAAGCATGCATTCACTCTAAGGCCCTGAATATGAAAAATAATCATTTTTAGCTTGTAGTCCTTTGATTATTTCCCGACAAATTCTTACATTTAGCTACTACAAAATAAAGATTATAGTTGATGAAGTTAAACATAAACTATTGATTTATAAAATGAACAAACAAATAAATTACCTTCAATTTTAAATTATTTATTTATATTTCATTTTATTTAATAATAATATTCGGTTGCCATCACTGGTCACATCGCATAAATATTTAAAAAATTACATGAGGTTCTTCCGGGAAGGTAAACAAAGACAAACCCAAACTACAAAATTTTAATAAATCCCGAATATGGAGTTACTTCCAAACAAAGATTGAACAGTGTTGACGATTGATTGCGATGGTTATAACCATCACCAAAAACAATTAGAATTTAAAAAATATATATACTTTTCAAATTAAGTTGAAAGCGATTATAATTATTACTGAAAATATTATGTTGGTGATAATTATTTCAATAATAAAATAGTTTAAAAGTTGCATTTTTTTTTGGACAGTGTTGACGAAAATTTAGTGACACAAATATTAAGCTATTGGCTACTTAGTCTCTGTTTCGAAAGTAACAGCCCAAGGCTTACTCAATAGGACCGTCAGCCCTTAGTCTATGAGAACTGTTCGCTACTTGGTCTCTGTTTGGTTTAATGGAGTAAGACTTGCGGCATTTGTAGAAGAAAGAGAAAGAAAAAAAATTATTAAAATTAAAAATTTAATTTTATACGTAAAGTTTACTTGGTCTCTGTTTTGATTTAATGGACTTTGGAGAACTATCAACATTGGGATGGACTTTGGTAACTAAAATTTTGACAATTTCTAAGCGTATGCCTTAAAGTCAGTTGTATTTGATTGATTGATAGTCGCTGTTGTCCTTGCAAGTTTTGTTAATTGAGCAATTATAATGAAGGGTAGTTTGATCGTCAACCCTAACCATGGCAAAGTTGAGCAAGGTTAAAAGGATAAAGTAGGAAAGGGGTTTGCAGAAAGACGTAATGATTTTGCTCCTAGTGAATGGATACATCAACCATTAAAGCAGTGGGACCAAATCCTTCTTGTAAGTTATGGCGATGGAAGACCAAGAACCACGCTCTAGTTTGGAGATACTACATCACTTTTGTCTTCTTCTGATGTATTTACTATTTACCATTTTGTACGGGAAGTGTGAGACGTTGGGCTATACTCCGAGAGACTGAAATAGAACATCCTTTGTCTTCACTCTGAGTTGGTTACAAACATGAATTTAAAATCAATTTTACTATTCATGATAAATTTTTTTACTGAATTTCAGATTAAGAGATTTTATAATGATTTGCAAGCTGTAAATTTAATTTCTTCCTCAGATTGATATTGCCATTGGTTTCTTGGTTTGGTGCACTTATAAAGGCTACGTCGCAGAGAAGTGAACAGTAAGCAAGGTCTCCTTCCAGTGATATATCACCTTTCACCGTTTGCTTCTAAGAAAAATGTTATTCTCACATATTTGAACTCATTACATTTTTTACGTGGCTTCATCTTCAGCATTTAATACATTTCTCATCTTTCTCTTATTGTGTCATTTCTCACTCTTGTCACTGAAAACGTAAGCCAAACGCAAGTTCAAATGTGTGGACAAATCATTTCTTGGTTTTAAAACTCCAAATTTGACAATTCTCACGCGTATGCCTTAAAATCGGCAGCAACTGGTGTTCTAAATCCAACGTATCACATTATGAGTAATATGCACAAGCTGGTGCTATAATTACCAAACCCATAGTTCTCGAAGCAGATCAAACATACAAACCATCCACTGCCTTTTGTGCTCCTAAAACAATGAAGCATGTTGCTCCCAAGTTACCTGCACTTTGGTTTCTATGCCTTCACCTTCTTCCATTCCTCATGACAAACTTGCTGTCGTTGCAACTTATCATCAAAGCCTCTGCATTAGAAAACATCACTGATCACTTGGCACTGCTCAAATTCAAGGAATCAATATCCAATGACCCATATCAAATCTTGGCCTCTTGGAAAAGTTCCACTCACGTCTGCAATTGGACTGGTGTCAAATGCAACCACCGCCATCAAAGAGTTTCAGAGTGGAACCTAGGAGGATACCACTTACATGGAGTCATATCACCCCACATTGGCAACCTCTCCTTTCTCAAAACTCTCGAGCTACAAAACAATAGCTTCTACAGCGAAGTCCCACAACAGTTGGGCCGTTTATTCCGACTGCAATGGCTCATGCTCGACAATAACACATTAAGAGGGGAATTTCCTGTCAACTTGACAAGATGCTCTGCACTCAGGGTCCTCGATTTATCTGGAAATAATATCACCGGCAGCATACCAGTCGAGATTGGCTCGCTTTGGAAGCTTCAAGAGTTGTATCTTCAAAGAAACAATTTAACAGGAAGAATACCAGCTTCTATAGGAAATCTTTCTTCCCTTGTTACTCTATCTGTGGCATTTAATAGCTTGGAGGGAAATCTACCAGATGAAATAGGTCGTTTGAAAAACTTGACCTTTATTACTGTATTTGCCAACAGATTGTCTGGTAAGCTTCCTTCTTCACTGTACAATATGTCATATCTCACTTCTATCACAGTTGCAGTCAATGAATTGGAAGGTTCTCTTCCAGCGACCATGTTCCTCTCCCTCCCATATCTCCAAGACCTTCTTATTGGTGGTAATAAATTCTCAGGTCCAATACCAACATCCATCACAAATGCATCTTTTCTTCGACGCTTTTCTATCGCTACGAACAATTTCATTGGACAAGTTCCGAGTCTAGAAAAGCTACAAGATATCGAACTGCTTAATTTGGAAATTAACAGTCTGGGTAGTAATTCAACTAAGGATCTAGAGTTTCTAAGTTCCCTGACAAACTGTAGTAAGTTGAACGCATTGGCCATAGATAGTAATAATTTTGGGGGTTCTTTACCCAATTCCATTGGCAATTTATCAACCCAACTCAATTATCTATATCTAGGCGGTAATCAGTTTTCTGGACAAATTCCTGTAACATTGGGTAAACTTACTAACTTAATTGCGTTGATGCTGGAAGCAAACAGATTCACAGGGTTCATTCCAGACACCTTTGGGAACTTTCATAAGATGCAAGCATTACAGTTGAATAGAAATAAACTGACAGGGAGGATACCAACCTCCATAGGCAACCTCAGTCAATTGTTTGAACTGGACCTATCACAGAATATGTTAGATGGAAATATTCCTCCAAGTATTGGAAATTGCCAAAGTTTACAAAAGCTAGACCTTTCACAAAACAGACTTAGTGGAGTGATACCGCCGCAAGTTATTGGTCTTTCCTTTTCGACAATCTTACTTAACTTGTCAGGAAATTCATTAACTGGCAATCTTCCAGTTGAGGTGGGCAAACTGGAAAATACTGCTAAGTTGGATGTCTCTGATAATCATCTGTCAGGTGACATTCCTGGTACAGTTGGAGACTGCATACGCTTGGAGTACCTTTATCTACAACAAAATTCCTTCAATGGAATCATACCTTCATCTTTGGCTTCCTTGAAAGGTCTTCAATATTTAGATCTATCAAGAAACAATTTATCAGGGTCAATTCCTCCAGGTCTGCAGTATATTACCGTTTTAGCATACTTGAATGTTTCATTTAACAATCTAGAAGGCCAAGTGCCTAAAAATGGTGTCTTTCAAAATGCAAGTGCAATAGCAGTGGCTGGCAATAGTAAGCTTTGTGGAGGTATCTTAGAGCTACAACTACCACCATGCCCTATCAATGCTATGAAACAAAGAAAGCGCCATAAATTTAGGATGATTGCCGTGGTAACTTGTTTGCTTGCTTTTCTTTTTTTATTGTCAACAGTTGTTGCTATATATTTTATTCGGAAAAGAAACAGGAAGCAATCTTTTGAGCCATCAACAATTGAACTTCTTTCCAAGGTGTCCTACCAAAGCCTACACCAAGCAACCAATGGGTTTTCAGCTGACAATATGATAGGAAGTGGAAGTTTTGGCTCTGTATATAGAGGAAGTCTTGGGCCTGAAAATGAAGTTGTTGCCATAAAGGTCCTTAACCTTGGTAAGAAGGGAGCCCACAGGAGCTTCATTACTGAATGTAATGCACTCAAAAATATTAGGCACAGAAATTTAGTAAAGATATTAACATGTTGCTCTAGCACAAACTATAAGGGCCAAGAATTTAAGGCTCTAGTTTTTGAGTACATGTCAAATGGAAGCTTAGAAAAATGGTTGCATCGAGGTACAAAAAGTTCAGATCAGCCAAGAACTCTAGGCCTTGATCAAAGATTAAAGATTCTTAGTGATGTTGCCTCTGCATTACATTATCTTCAACATGAATGTGAGCCACCTGTCATTCATTGTGATTTAAAGCCAAGCAATGTCCTTCTTGATAGTGACATGGTTGCCCATGTGAGTGATTTTGGATTGGCAAGACTACTTTCGTCTATTGAAGGCAATTCTGACAACAAAAGCAGTACCATTGGATTGAAGGGGACTATTGGCTATGCTCCTCCAGGTACAGCTTGATGTTTATTTTGGCTATAAAATCTTTTCGAATATTGTTTTCAAGTCTCAAACATTTCCTTTACCTTTGTGTTAGTATTGTTAATATAGTTTTCATTGCATTGATTTATTTGCAATATATTTCAGAATATGGAATGGGTTTTGAAGTCACCACACAAGGCGACATGTATAGCTTTGGGATTCTTGTCTTAGAAATGATAACCGGAAGAAGACCCACAGACAAAATGTTTGAAGATTGCGATAATCTTCATAACTATGTAAAAGCTTCATTTCCTAATAAACTTGTGCAGATTGTGGACCAAGTTATATTCATCAGAGAAATAAGTAAAAGAGAAGCAGCTGCTGCAACAGTAGAATACACTTGTGAGAATTTGCCTCTGATGTGTCCTAATGTGGAGAAATGCTTACTGTCACTTTTAAACATTGGACTTGCTTGTTCAGTGGAGTCACCAAGGGAAAGAATGAGAATCGTGGATGTGACAAGGGAGCTAACTATAATTTATCATGGGATGAAGAAGACTTAGAACTGAAGAATACTGAAGTGCCACTTCTACATTACTATTGCTTTCAATTATGTCATAATTATTTCATATATTTTTTCTCTGAATGATTTTTTTGTCTTTTTTTTTGGTTGGGTTTTAGGTTGCATAAAGTTGTGAGTTATTCAAGTTGAATCATAAAGCAGTGTGCCTACTGTAATTCTAGAAATTTCTGTGTTTATTGTATTTGTCTGTGTGAACAAATTTGTTTAAAAAGACTTAATTTAATTATTTTTCCATCTGAATCCAACTTTCGCGTCCATATTTAAACTCGGCTTTAATATTTCATAAGAAGCAGTGTACTTATATATCCTCCGTTGTATTTTCCATATCATGACTTCTATTTTAGAAAGCAAAAGAAACGAAAAGCATTGGACCTGATTGCTAAAAGGAGGATGGTATTAAACCATAGTCCTCCTTCTCCACTTCAGCCCATCCATTTAATGTGGATGAAAAAGGAGAAGAAAATGTTCATTAACATGATAACGAATAATCGCTAAGCTCATTTACACACACAAGGGCCATCTCCTAGCTAGTGGATTCTGTGCAATATAGGTAACAAGGGAACCATGACTGTTTTCTTTGGTTTTTAGTTGATCTAATTCTGTCAAGTTTTGAACATATAGTTAAGGTTTTTCAAGAAATTATTTTAGTGATGCCACAGTCTACTCTTTTCCCAATGTTACATCGGTTTGTGTTTAGGCTAAGGACTGTTCAGTGGGTCTATATGTACTAATTGGAAATTTAATGATTGCCTATCTTCATTGCTTTTGCTATACCAATGCATTGGCTCTAAATTTGAACAATCTTACTTTTCTTTCGGTAGAAATCGATTTTCTTATGAAAGCAATGGATTTATGGTATAGGATAGAATCCCTTACTACCACTAGCCTATAGTGCGCCAGAAACAGAATGTTCTTGGATAAAACTAAAGATGAAATATAATAAAGCAGGCAAGAAATGAATTTCCCAACAGCAATAATGTAAAACTTGTCAACAATTTTTATTGTCAAGTTAAAAGCAATGCAACTTTTCAACTGTATATATATTTGCTGCTCTCAACTTTTATAGGGTTCAATATCACATGCACTTATCCTTTGAGCCAAAGCATCAACTATTTTTTCATTGTATTGGAAGCTAATTATGCTAATGGTAAAATGTAGTATGTCAGGATCTTGTGTCTTTACAAATGCAAGCAATAACAAAAGGCTGTCATATCGTCAAAGTATGTCAAGCCCTATGGGCTTGGCTTACCACCCTAACCAACAATACCATGATGGATAGCATGAAAGAAGTTTTCAGCTTCTCATTAATGGTATCAAGGCCTTCTGCATCTGCAACAGTCTAGGTTGAAACAACTCAATCATAATCTGGGTAATTTCCTCCATCACTTCCATGAATTTTACATCAACTATATCAAATATCTACATCACAATATTTATTGTAGTACGGAGTCATAATGAAAAGTCTTACTATAACCAATACAAGATCACAATCAGAACTAAGTAACAAGCAAATAGCAAGGATCAGCATGAAACTATAAACACTCCTAAAATAGAAGTAAAGGGAACCAATTTCAATAGAACCACAAAATTATTTAAGGGAAATGAAAAAACTATGAATTAAGAATAGGTATAAATTAAACTATTAATTATAGTTTTAGAAAATATTTGAAATCTATGGTTTGATTTTCTGTTAAAGTGTTTTCTTTTTTATTTTTTTTATAATATTGTTGCTACATAAAAAGTCTTCAAACATAATAACATGGATAATGACCATTGACCAAAATGCCTCAACTCAATCATAACATTTCTTCAAGTATTAATTGTTGAATAGTACTTTTAGTCACTGTTGAGATTATAAAACAAAAATACTAAATTAAGAAGGTTCTAAATAACTTCGGCTCTCTTTGAAATATATACACACATGAAGTTTGATACAATTAGCCTTTGAGGTATTCATTGTGCATATTGTTTTGCACAATTAACAATCTAAAGACTATTGACATGTAGCGTAATGTGGTGACCTCAAGGTTCAAAGATGAAGGTTTAGGGAGGGGTTTTTTGAAAAGAAAAAAATGGAGTCACAACCAAAACCATTAATGATGAGATTAGACACCTGAATAATGATTTGAGTTTGTAGAGAATAGGTTCAGGGTTGATTATGTGTAGGGAAGGCACTAGTATCCCTACACGCTCTTTTAGTACTATAATGATCTAGTTAGTTTATCTTGCTTTATTTGAATGTAAGGGTTAGTTTGTTAAAATTCTAGCTCAAGAATAGGAGATTTTGAAAAATAATTGGAGCCTTTTAGAAAACAAATATTTTGCTTCCAAAACGATCCATTTCCTTCCAAATCAAGGTTTTTAGGAGATTTATTGAAAAATAACTCCTTCCCTTCCAAGTTAGATTTTTGAAAAATAATTTTGTTTTATAAAAGCCCATTTCCTTGCAGATTGGTGTTTTTGTAAAATAATTATTTAAGCAAATTCCTTTCCTTCCAGATTGAGTTCTTTTGAAGATGATTTTTTCTTTTGAAAGACCCCTTTCCTTTCAAATCAAGGTTTTGGAAAATATTTTGTTTTACTTTTTTAAAAGAGAACCCTTCTCCTTCTAGGTTGGGGGTTTTAGAAAATAATTGGAAGAAGCCCCTTTCCTTCTAGATTAGGGTTTTTCAAAAATGTTTTTCTACTTGAAGGAAATCCCTTTATTTGTGACATAAGATTGTTGGAGAAACACTTAATGATTTTTGGACCAAAGGGATCCAATTTTATGTCTAGCTTGACTAGGAATTTTAATAAAAGATCCTAATTAAGGCGCAGAATGTATTTTTTTCCCTAACTTGATTAGGATTTCCTAACTTAAGTAGCTTGACTAATGATTAGAAAAAGATGTGGCTTGCCTAACTTGATTAGGTTAAAGTTGAAATCTCTAAATTAGGCTTGACCTAAAAGGAAAAATTTTATTTATTGGAAAAGAATGCTCAATCTTTAATCTAAAGTGAATATACATGTTGTGCAGAATTTTATTTGCATGTGTAGAACATTTTTAGGTGCAGAAAATATGAATTTTACACATAAATTGTGTTACAACAAAATTTTAAAACAACATTTCACAATTTCATAATTGCTGTAATGGAATTTTAATATGCAGAATTGCAGAAATTAAATGTGCAGAATGCAGAATGTAGAAATTGAGTTGTGCAAGGCGAATTACTATATGCAGAAAACAGAATATGCGGAAACTGTAACAGAATTCAAATTTTGAGTTTGCAATTTTTATGCATGCAGAATTTGAAAAATTAAACATGCCATATGTGCAGAAAATTAACATGCAATTATGTACAAAATTTAGACACACTAATGAGTATGCAGACTACAAGTCACACGTTAAAATAGAAAGAAAAGAAAGGATTGCATGATGTATACACAAATTAAAACATGATCCTAACTTGACTAAGATCATGGCTATAATTCTTACATAGTGGAAGAGGTACATGAAGAAGATGAAAAGGATGAGAAGAGCTCATGCACCTTGTGTATACCAAATCCCACAGAATTGGCTACACAATAGGGAGACTAAATCCCTAAATATATTCCTTGTTGGAGTTCAGAAAACAAAGGCTAGTCTTGTTTTATTAGAAAGAACAAGCCAACAAGAGAGAATAAAGTGGGACGTTGAAATTGTAAGGGATAATTTGGCTTGAATTCACTACCATACCTCCTAGCCATAAGAAATGAGGGGCTTAATTCCTTGTGTACTCCTTGAAGGAGATTTAAAAGAGAGAGCTAGTTTTGTTTTATGGAAGAAAACAAACTAGCAAGAAGTGGGAGAAGGAATTTTTCCGTGTACTCCTTGAAAGAGATTTAAAAGAAAGAGCTAGTTTTGTTCTATAAAAGAGAACAAACTTGCAAGATGTGGGAGACAGGAAATTTTCTATGTGTTCTCCTGGTATGAGAGCATGCTATTTATAGGGATAACGGCTTAGACAAAGGAATCAACGGTTATAATGGTTCTTTAATCCTTCTTAATGCCTTGTCTTATCCACACAATTTTTACATGTCTAGAATGGCTGTAATACGGATAAAGGAATATGTAGTCATAAAATCCTCTTAAATGCCTTCTCTTTTTCACAATTATCACATCTCTTAAAGTATGTGAATCTTTTCCTCCAATTGGTTTCATTTGGGACTTTTGAGCTTGGGCTTCTCTTCCTCTTCATTTATTATTATTATTATTATTATTATTATTATTATTATTTTGGTGCTAAGGCTTGTTAGAGTAAAGCACAATAAAGGACTTGAGGGTGGCCAAACTTTGGCTAAAAATTAAAACAAAAAAATTAAAATAAAATGCAAAATATAATTAAAAAAAGAAGAAGTTTACTGGACAAAATGTGGTGTTTACAAAGACTAATTATATTATGTGTGTACCTTATATAATAATGTCACGTATAATTGGTATTTTTTCTTGGAAATGAAAAAAGTTTGACTTGTCATTATTAACAGGTTTTTTATAAACAAAAAATGCAATATTTATTTAAGTGATGTGTCATTAAATTTTAAATGATAAAAATTAGGACAGCTAAAATAAAGGAATATCTATTTTGCAAATAAAGTATGGAGTATAATTTGTGAAGAGTAGTTAACACTTTCTCGGGAGCAATTTAGATAAGAACACATCACAAACCTCACAATTTTGCGCCAGATGCTTAGAACGGAAGGTATCCAATCGGTTACCTTGTTAAACACCTCATTGGGAAAAGAAAGGAAAATATTCTTAAGCATTATGGGATGGACAGATTCCAATTCAAACTACTTCATAAATGACGGTCTTCCTTATTTGTCTTTCACATTCCAATATAAACACATCAAGGGAAAAATAGCCAACGAAACAGTGTATAATCTAGCTTGGGTTCAAACTGTACATATAAGTTGGGAAATGACATGCAAACACAGTTTAGTATAAAAGACCTCGAGGTCTGTAACAAGGATAAAAAAAATTAAAAGACCATAAATAGTGCAACACAATCAGGATCTTCTGCCTGTAAACAAGATCAACCGATAACAAAATGCCGTCATGTTGTCAAATTATGTCAAGCCCTGTGGGCTCGGCTAACCACCAAAACCAATAGGACCATAATGGAAAGCATGAAGGAAGTTTTTAGCTTCTCGTTGAAGGGATCAGGGCCTTCTGCATCTGCAGCAGTCTTATGATCTGGAAGTTGAAACAACTCATCCATAATCTTCATAATCTTCTCAAACACTTTCATGAATTTTCCCCGAGCAGTGTCAAATATCCACATCACAATATTTGTAGGATGGAAGTTATCATTAGCAGTCTTATCAGTACTCTGGGGCATGTGCTCATCATCTGCAAATTTGTGTCCAGTTTAGTTAAGTACAGATTATTGTGTATATACTGATAATTATCATAATACTTCCAATTTTACCCAAAAGTTGATTAAATAAAAAAAGTTCTTTTTTTTTTTTGTATTTTGGTACATAGAGATAGTTAAAAAAGATTTTTTTAAATCTATCTCATTTAAACTTTTCATTGCTACCAGATTAATATATTTCTCTCTCTGTTTTTTTGTTTTTGCGTGTGACTTGGCATATCTTTCATTCAACAAGCGTAAATTAATTTTTTAGAGGTATGTTCTGTGCCTAAACTAGAATTCCTTCTAAGCAAACCTTTTTCATATACAAGGCCTCAATCACATGTTTCTTTGTTTTAAATAAAAAAAAAAAAAGAGTAAGTTTCTTAAGTTCCTTATAACATGTTTGAGCTTTCTGTTAATATTTTATTCTATAATTTTTAATTATCTTTAGAAACAACATGATCACAAAATTCTAAACAATTCGATATTGTTGATTTAAACTAATGAATTACTTAGTTTAAAAGTAATTACAACCTTTTTTATTTAGAAGAAGTTCTTATAGATTTTGAAAAACGATGAGATATTTTATATAATAAAAGTAAAAACGCAGGGGATATTATAGTAAATTAATCTTATTTTATTCTTAAAAAATAAAATCTTCACATTTAAAACTTAACAATGTAAAGTTTAAAATTGTCAAAATTAATTCATTATGTCATTGACGTAAATTCCGACCGAACTTCCGAGAAATGCAATTATTCGTAATAAAGTCGATGCCTTGCATATAACGCATTTTATCATTTCATGTAACCTTCTTTACTCAATTCGTCATCCGTCTACGTGACAAATTTCGGACCCATTTCCAGCCCCAATAAACAAAACATTTATGAAGATAAGCTTCAATGTCCAAGCATAGGAAATTAAGTGGCCAGTTCAAACAGAACTGTCCGGTTCGACCCACATTCTATCTCGTAGATTTCCTTAAGGCCATGTTTGGATGTCAGAATTGAAATTAAAATAGGACCTCACGGTCGGAATTGATCCATTCAATCCTTGCAATACTTATTAGAATTGAAATCATAATTCCTTTTTTGCGATTTGATAGAATTCAAAAATAATTTATTAATGCACATTGCAATTCTTATTACAAGAATTTTGCTCATTACCGACAGCAACAACTTTCGACAAATAAAATTTTTGTATAAAAATATTTTTGCAATGAAGTCGCGTTGATCAAAAATTCCTTTGCCGCTATATAATATTAATTGGTGGAAAAAATGCTTGTCAGTAAATATAATTAAAAAAATTTTGTCAGTAAATAAAAAATAGCCAAGTGGTAAATGGAAAAGAAAAATATAGAAAGTGATTCCATTTTTCTTATTCATTTCCAAATTCAACCAATTGTTACATTTTTTTTTTATCTTCTTTTCTTTTAATTGTTGCTCGTGTTGCAACATTACGACAAAGAACAATGAATGCAAGTTATTTTTAACAAAAACATAGCATCACAAAAATTACAGATTGAACGTTAAGGAGATCTATCAGGGGATTTTAGTCAAGCATATATTAGATCTGTTTTAGTATGACCTCTTGAATCTAAGCTTAAAAATATGTAGGTCTCCTTCCCAAACAAACCCAAATCTATTTGCTAAATAATATTCTTTGTATTATTTTAGTACTAATATTTTAACCATTTTATTTATCTTTATTTGTTTTTAATTTAATTTTATTTATTTTGATCAAACTAAATTAGATGTCTACAAATATCATTATTCTTATATTTTTCACTAGTATTTTATTCTCTTTTAATTTGACAATATAATATGTGTGTACTAAGTTTCAAAATGATTCGAGTTGCTATTATTAAACATAAAATACGAGCATAGCCTATTTATTACCTAGCTTATAGCAAAATACATAAATAACTTTTGATTCTTCGAACTATCCAAGTTTAGCCTCCTGAGAAATCCACCCAATACCCATTTGCTTGCCCAAACAACCAAAACACAGAAAGCAAATTAGAGAAAAGCCCAGCATTTAAAAAAACTAACAATGGCTACAGATTCTATTTTCCGTTTTCAGCTTAATTTGATTAGTAAATTGACACTATTGTAACTGAATTGTAAAGGTGTTTTGGGCAAAATATAGTTATGCCTTCAATGGTTTTTAACGAATAGCATTTGTCTGTTATTGATTCGAATGATCTAAGCTGTTCAATTATTCAACGTATCACATTATGAGTAATATTCACAAGATGGTGATTTAATTACCAAATCCATAGTTCTCAAACCAGGCCAAATATACAAACCATCTGCTGCGCCTTGTGCTCCTAAAACAATAAAGCATTTTGCTCCAAAGTTACCTGCACTTTGGTTCACAGCCTCTGCATTAGGAAACAAGACTCATCATTTGGCACTGCTCAAATTCAAGGAATTAATATCCAATGACCCATATCAAATCTTGGCCTCTTGGAATAGTTCCACTCACTTATGCAATTGGATTGGCGTCCAATGCAACCATCACTATGAAAAAATTTCAAAGTTGGGGCTGGGAGGATACCACTTGCACGGAATTATATCACAACATATTGGCAACCTCTCCTTTCTCAAAGCCCTCTAGCTGCAAAACAACAGCTTCTACGGCGAAGTCCCACAACAGTTGAACCATTTATTCCGATTCATGTAAATTGAAGGCAAAAAAGTTAAAAAAAAAAAATAACATGATGCATATCAAAATAATGAAAAAAAACACGGGATACATGTCAAATTGAAAGAAAAAAATTAAAAAATAATAGAGGAATGCATGTTAATATAGAAAAAGAAAAGTGAAGAAAAAAAATATCAAACACATGTCAAACCCGCCATTTAAGTTATCAGGCTAACATATACCACATTTTATAATATTATAGGCTAAATTCATATTTATCAGTACCTTAAAACCGTTGAAAGGTTTATCCTCCTAAAAAATCCTTAACATTCATGTAGAATTTTTTTTTTGGGTAAAGACATTTATCTAGAATTTTATTAATGGCATAATTTGAAGAACTTTTTTTTTTTTTTTGGTATATAATAAAGAAACTCTATCTCTTTCTTTCCGCAGTCTCACCCAAGGCCATTACAGAATTATTGATTGCACCAGAATTTCAAAAATTAAAGATTAAAGATTAAAGATCAGCCAAGAACTTTTGGCCTTGATCAAAGATTAAAGATTCTTATTGATGTTGCCTCAGCATTGCATTATCTTCACCGTGAAATGTTAACAGAAAAAAGACCCACAGATGAAATGTTTGAAATTGTCAGAATCTCCATAACCGTGTAAGAGCTTCATTTCCTATTAAACTTGTGCAGATGATGCACCAAGCTATATTCATCAGAGAAATAAGCAATAAAGAAGTAGCTACAGCAGCAGTAGATGACATTTTTGAGGACTTGACCTTGATGTATCCTGATGTGAAGAAATGTCTACTTTCCCTATAACGCATTGGACTTGCTTGTTCAGCCGAATCACCAAGGGAAAGAATGAGTATAGTGGATGTGACAAGGGAGCTAAAGCAAATTTGTCGTGGGATAATGAAGACTTAAAACTAAAGAATACTGAGGTGCCACTTCTACATTAGTATTGCTATCAATTATGTCTTAGTTGTTTCATCTCCTTTTTCTCTTTCTGATTTTTCCTTTCTTCTTTATTGCTTCAGAAATTAATTTTACTTCCTAAATTTATAGTTTCTTATTCAGGTTGCAAAAAGTTGTGAGATATTCAAGTTGAATTGTCAGACAATGCACCTACTCGCCCGTAGTGATTTTGGAAATTGATGCTTTTGTTATATTAATCTGTGCGAACAAAGTTAATTAAAAATACTTTTTTATAATTTATCTTTCTCCTTTGCGTAAGTATTTAAACTATGGTTTTAATATTTCATAAGAAGAAGCTTACTTTTCCTCCATTCTATTTCCTGTATCACTTATGTTTGAGTTCTATTTTTTATAAAGCAAAAGAAACCAAAAGCAACGGAGCTAATTGCTGTTAAGTGAAAGGAGCATGATTTTAAATCAAAACCTACTTCTCCCCTTCACCCCATTAATGTAGTGTATGAAAACGGACAAGAAAATGTTCATTAGCATAGTAAGAAATAATCTTAAAGCATCACTATCAGCATACATTCAAACGAGCACACACACACACACACACACACATATATATATATATATAGACACACACACACACATACCAAATATATATACATCACTATGAACACATTAATTCTGGTGCAATAAAATGTATGTATTGAATTTTACGTTCTTGTTATTATCTGAATATATGTGATGATGGTCTAAGATTTGCAATTTTGGCCACATCTCCTAGTGGATTCTATGCTATAGGGGTTACAAGCGAACCATGAGTGTTTCCTTTGATTTTAGTTGGTCTAATTATATGAAATTTTGAATATCAGTTATGCTATTTTCACTCCTTTATTTTTATATAATTTTTACTTAAAAAATTTAGTTATTTAATTTATTAAGTTTTATAAACTAAATTATAAAATTAATTAATTTAAAAAAATGGTTTAAACATCAAGTGAGAATTTAGGTATAGAAAAAAATTTTATGTTTGATTATGTGGTTCAAGTTTTCCAAGAAATTATCTTTGTAATGCTGGGGCCGATTCTTTTCCCCGTGTCACCTCGGTTTGTCTTTAAGCAAAGGACTGCCCGATGGTTCTATATTTAATAATTGACAATTTTAAATTATACTTATTTAGCTTTATTGCTTTTGTATGATCAGGCTGTACCATTGCATTGCTCTAAATTAAGATATTTCAAAAATTTAAACAGTTTAGTTTGAAGTCAATGAGTGATTTTTGTTTTACATCTCACACACATCCAAGCTTTCTTTTAAGGTTAAGATTTAGACAATTTTTAATTCTAAGTGACAAAATTAAATTCTTGGCAATATAATCATAAAAATTGTGATATTATGTAAAAAAAATTAAATATTTTAAAAATTATTAAATTAATATTTAAGAATAATTTTCATTTTATGTCTCAAACTACGGCTTTACTCAGGCTTTGTACAAAATAAAAAAAAATTACTAAAATTAGAAAAAGAGCAAAATCAGGAAATCCAATCATTTCTTCCAATTCCCTCAAATGCCACTCAAATACTTTTAACAAATTAGATTTGAACTTAATGAAAAATCTATCTGATGTGAGTGGAAGGCTATTTTTTTATAAGAAAATTTCATTAGAGTGGAAGGCTATTTTTTTATAAGAAAATTAGTACTTAAGGGGCATAAATTAGATTATAATTTCCTAGAAAAAGCTAATGATGAAATTTGATAAAGCAGACAAGCAATGATTTTCCCAAAAACAATAATATAAAGCTCATCAATAGTTTTCAGTGTTAAGTTAAAAGCAGTGCAACTTTTGAACTATTAGCTGCTCTCAACTTCTACAACTTACTGTTTTCAGTTTTCAGAATAACATGCACGTATCCTTTGAGCCGAAGCATCAACTATTTTGTCATTGATTGGATGCTAATTTTGCTAATGGTAAAATGTAGTGGCACAAAACTCAAGTTGTAGAAAATTCAAATGGCAAAATAATCAAGTCAGTACAGTTGATGTGGAGAAAAGTTTGGTGACATATTTAAACTGAATTATTTGTGCATCCCCATTTAGCATATGTAGGTAACGATGAGACAAATGCATATACTCTGACAAAGTCAGACTAAGCCAATACATGCCTTTGACACTGGAAGGGGACAAAAGGACGATATTTGACGGATAGAGTTTTTTCTCTCACGTCAAATGAAGCCTTTTGCTCACATGTCAACTGTCCATTGGTCCACAAGCCTTCACTTGCTTCTTCACAAGCATTCATTCACTAGAGGATTGTTCCCTCGTGCCAGATTTTAAAGCATAACTCAAACTAGAGGACCATAACTAATGCATCTTAATCAGAATCTTCAGCCTTTAGAAATGCAACGCAATTAATAAAACTCTATTTGTAATAAAACACAATCTCTTTATTTTCATAAAGTAAAATTCAAAAATTTTGATAATTTAAATTTTTAAATTTATTAAGTCTTATAAAATATAATATAAAATCCAACATATGATTTTTTGCGAGTATTTTTTTCTCACTTCTTAATAAAATAACATATTGCAGTGGTCATCTTAAGTACTAATAACATAAGTTCCAACAAAGTACAGTAGCAGTTACTCATCCCCAATAACATCATTAGCCCAAAAAAATAAAAAAGTTAGCATGGATAACATTTTTTTTCATGGTAAAGCATCATAAAGTCCAACATATTCAAATACGTCCAGTAACAAGGGAATGTATTCGATTCTTCCGAGTTCCAACCCAAATGCCAAAGTTAAGCCTATCAGCCCAATGTTCCTCAAACAAAAGAAACTTCTTCTGCAAATGTTCCCTGCATTTCAGTCCATATACCTTCAACTTTTTCTTCACGTCGCTTCAAATTTACTGCCATTTCTACGTGTCACAACAGTCTGTGCATTAGGAAACGAGACCGATCATTTGACATTGCTCAAATTCATGGAATCAATATCCAATGACCCATATCAGTTCTTGGTGTCATGCAATAGTTTCTCCCGCTTCTGCAATTGCGCAGGAATTACATGCAGCCACGGCCATCAAAGAGTTACAGAGTTAAACCTGCAAGGGTATGGCTTGCGTGGATTCATTTCACCTGATGTTGGCAATCTCTCCTTTCTTGGAAATCTTAACCTCATGAACAACAGCTTCAACGGTGAAATCTCAAGAGCATTGGGACGTTTATTCCGGCTGCAGCAACTCAAACTAAACAGTAACGCGTTGTTAGGGGAAATTCCTATACACTTGACAAGATGCTCTGAACTCCAGGGCTTAACTGTAGATAGGAACAATCTCACTGGCAAGATACCAATCGAGATTGGCTCTGTTTGGAAGCTTCAAAAGTTGTATATTAATGACAACAGTTCGATAGGCGAAAAACTTGACAATTATGGCAGTATCTGGCAACAAACTATCTGGTACACGTTCTTCTTCAGATTACAACTTGTCATCTCTCATTAATATCTCAGCTGGAGATTATCAATTCTAAGGCGATCTTCCAGCTAATATTTTCCTCACCCTTCCAAATCACCAAATAGTTTTGATTGGTAAAAGTCAGTTCTCAGGTCGAATTCCTACTTCCATCACGAATGCATCTCTGCTTCAATCATTTGATATCACTCAAAACCATTTCGCAGTATAGGAAGGCTAAAAATTCTTTCTTTGCAAACTTTAGCTAACAACAGCCTTGGTGGCAATTCAGCTAAGAATTTGGAGTTCCTAACATCTTTGACAAATTGGAGTGAATTGGAATTGTTGGCAATAAGTATTACTAACTTTGGACTTTGGAGGTCTGTTATCGAGTTCCGTTGTTAATTTGTCAACAAAACTCAATGAGTTATATCTTGGGGTAATCAAGTTACTGGACAGATTCCAATAGAAATAAGAAATTTGATTAACTTGATCCCCTTAACAATCGAACAAAACCACCTCACAGAGATATTCCAGGTACTCTGGGGAAGTTAGAAAAGTTGCAACTATTATAGTTGTCGAGAAATAAACTGACAGGAGATATACCAGAATGCATCGGCAACCTCATGTATTTGTTTTATCTGGACTTATCACGAAATATGTTCGAAGGAAATATGCCTCCAGGCATTGGAAACTGCCACATCTTACAGGAACTAGACCTTGCAAGAAACAACCTTAAAGGACCCATCCCGTTAGAGGTTATGAGTATTTCTTCTTTAACAAACGTGCTGAACTTGTCACACAACTCATTCAGCTGTACTCTTCCTACCGAGGTGGGCAGGCTCAAAAATATTTGATAAATAGGTTGTCTCAAATAATCATTTGCCTGGTGAGATTCATAGAACAATTGGAGGCTGCACAAGTTTGGAGTTCCTTTATTATCAGGGAAATTCTTTTCAAGAAATCATACCATCATCTTTGGCTTCATTGAAAGGTCTTTGACATTTAGATCTATCACGAAACATCTTGTCTGGATCAATTCCAGAAGCTCTGCAACATCTTGCCGTTTTAGAACGCTTCTATGTTTCTTTTAACAAGTTGGATGGAGTGGTACTAACAAAAGGTGTCTTTCAAAATACAAGCGCAATAGCTGTGGCCAGCAATAGTAAAGCTTTGTGGGGACATCTCAGATTTGCCTCTACCACCATGCCCTATCAAACTTACGGAACAGAGAAAACATCATATGTTTAGGTTGATATCAGCGATAACTTTGTGATTGATTTTCTTTTTATGTTGTCAACTAATCTTGCTATTTATTGATCAGGAAAAGAGGCAGGAAACAATCTTCCTAATCATCAAAATCTGACCTGCTATCTAAGGTATTTTACCAGAACCTACACCATGCAACGACCAGTTCTCAGCCAGCAACTTAATAGGAACTGGAAGTTTCAGCTTTGTATATAGAGGAAGTCTTGAGCCTGAAGAAGAAGTCGTTGCCATAAACGTCCTCAACCTTCAAACGAAGGGAGCCAAGAAGAGTTTCATTGCTGAATGTAATGCACTAAACACTATTAGGCATTGAAATTTGGTAAGGATATCAAGATATTGCTCCAGCACAGATTACAAAGGCTATGAATTTAAAGCGCTAGTACTTGAGTACATGTCAAATGGAAGCTTAGAAAAGTGGTTGCGTCCAAGAATGTCAGAAAATTCAGATGACCTAGGGCCTCTTGGCTATTCTTAATGATGTTGCCTGTGCAATATATTATCTTCATAGCAGATCTGAGCAACCTGTCATTCATTGGGATTTAAAGCCAAGCAATGTCCTTCTTGATGTCATCATAAAAACAATGCGTAGAAAACAAAAATATCTTAGTAACGTTCTTTTTTACTGCTTCAAAAACGAGTTTCAAAAGAAATTTTCAAGAATTCTGAAGCAAAACACTTCTATCAAACAAGTTTTTTTATTTTCTTATTCTTAAAAACAAAAAATTGTTCTACAAAATTGATTCTCACATCCTCCACCAATTTGAAATGGGCGAGTGTCAGTCTAATTCTGTTAAGTTTTGAATATATAGTTAAGTTTTTCCAAGAAATTATCATAGTGATGTTAGGGCCTATTCTTTTTCCAATGTACCGGTTTGTGTTTAGGCTAAGGACTGTTTCAGAATTTACTAATTGACAATCTCAAATATTGCCTAACTTTATTGTTTTTGCTATATCAATGTGTTGGCTCTAAATAATATTAGAGTTTTAATTCAGAAACTTGCTGTCATTTTTCACAAAATAAAGAAAGAAAAAAGCAAAGTCAAAAGTTCTAAATTCCTTACCCTCATTTTCACCCAAATGCCTCCAATACTTTTGATCTGAATTTAATGCGAACCTAATTAATTTTGAGTAGAAACTATTTTTTTTAAAAAAAATATTACTTAAGAAACATAAATTAGATTGTAATTTCTAAGAAAAAAAAGTTATTAAAAAACTTCATAAAATTTGAACAATGTTAATTTTTCTTTTGGGTAGAAATTGATTTTCTTATGAAAGCGATGAATTTATGACATATAATCCTTTAATATCGCTAGCTTATGGTGCCCAAAAACAGAATGTTCATGGATAAAACTAATGATGAAATATACTAAATAAGACAAGCAATGATTTTCCCAAAAGCAATAATGTAAAACTTGTCAATATAGTTTTCAGTGTCAAGTTAGAAGCTATGCAACTTTTGAACTGATAGCTGCTATCAACTTTTACAGTTCACTGTTTTTAGTTTTCAGTATCGCATGCACTTACCCTTTTAGCCAAAGCATCAACTGGTCTTTCATTTGATTGAATGCTAATTATGGTAATCGTAAAATATAGTAGCACAAAACTCAAGTTGTAGAAAGATCAAATGGCAAATTAAACAATCAAATTAGCAAAGTTCAAGTGGAGAAAAGTTTGGTGACAAATATATTTAAACCGAATTATTTGTGCTCCCATTTGGCATACGTAGGTAAGGAAGAGACAAATGCTTGCCTTTGACACTAATGGTGAAATAAAAAAGGATATTTGATGGATAGAGTTTCTCTCTAAAGATATTAATATAATTAGTTTACTTATAAGATGATTTGTGGTTTAGTAAGAGGTGATCAGAGCATCCTTGCTTTTTCTAATCAAATGAAGCCTTGTGCTCCCTCGTCACCGGTCCATTGGTGTACATGCCTTCACATGCTTCTTTACTAGCATTCATGGATAGAGTTTCTTTGCAAATAAGGGAAAGGAATTTTAGAAAGAGATAAATATAAAATTAAAAAAAGATTCATACATTAAATTATAAAAAATAAAAAAAATTAGATAATCTAAACAATTATTTTAAATGCCTATGTGTATGTTTATTGTATTAATCTTTATAAACAATTATTTGAAAAGACTTTTGATTTATCTTTTCATTTGAATCTAACATTCACTTATATATTTAAATTATAATTTTAATGAATATTAATATTTATATAAATTAAAATTAAATAAATTTTATATAATTTTTTATATATTTTTCTCTCTGCAGTAAGTTCTGACTAGGTACCATTAGCATTATTCGGTTTTAATATTTCATAAAAACCAGTTTGCTTATCCTTTGTTTTATTTCTCATGTCACTTATGACTTTTATTTTATCAAGCAAAAGAAAACAAAAACAGCGGAGCTAATTGCTGTCAACTGTAAGGTGCATGGTTCTATACCAAAAACGTGATCCCTCTTTTCCTCCTATCAATGTAGCGGATGAGAACAATCTAGCGCATAAAAAAGAAGAAACTGTTCATTAGCATAATAATTTGTAACTCCTGTGTTTAAAAAAAATTATAAATTAAATTATAAAATTTAACTAATTAAAAAATTTAAATTTATCAGTATTTTATGCAACTGATATAACAAAAATAATATTAAACTTCACATTTTATGATAATTGACAAAAATAAAAAAAAATAAAGTATTAAATTTATTATGTCTCATCATATTATATAGCAATTGACAAAATAAAAAAAATTAAATTATTAAATTTGTTATATCTCATTAATTATTAAATTCAAAATATTAACCTTTAAAATTAAGTTTTTTTAAGATTTTTTTCTCCTTTCAAGGATGGGACGTTTTCTATCTTGTAAATGAGCCAAGAAAATCATACAAATCCGTTGCTCTTTTAGTATGGGATAGCTTATCACAATACAAGAAGCATGCATTCACTTCAAGGCCCTGAATATGAATAATAGTCATTTTTAGCTTGTAGTCCTTTGACTATTTCCTGACAAATTCTTACATTTAGCCACTACAAAATACATAAACTATTGATTTATAAAATAAACAAATAAATAAATTACCTTCAATTTTAAATTATTTTTTTATTTTATTTAATAATAATATTCGGTTGCCATCACTGGTCACATCGCATAAATATTTAAAAAATTACATTAGGTTCTTCCGGGAAGGTAAACAAAGACAAACCCAAACTATAAAATTTTAATAGATCCCGAATACGGGGTTTCTTCCAAACAAAGATTGAACAGCTAGCATACCTCAATGTGATTGCGATGGTTATTACCATCACGAAAAATAATTAGAATTTAAAAAATATATATAGGTTTCAAATTAAGTTGAAAGCGATTATAATTATTACTTAAAATATTATGTTGGTGATAATTATTTCAATAATAAAATAGTTTAAACGTTGCATTATTTTTTTTTGACAGTGTTGACGAAAATGTAGTGACACAAATATTAAGCCATTGGCTACTTAGTCTCTGTTTCGAAAGTAATACCCCAAGGCTTACTTAATAGGACCCTCAGCCCTTAGTTTATGAGAACTGTTCGCTACTTGGTCTCTGTTTTGGTTTAATGGAGTAAGACTTGCGCCATTTGTAGAAGAAAGAGAAAGAAAAAAAATTATTAAAATTAAAAATTTAATTTTATACGTAAAGTTTACTTGGTCTCCGTTTTGGTTTAATGGACTTTGGAGAACTATCAACATTGGGATGGACTTTGGTAACTAAAATTTTGACAATTTCTAAGCGTATGCCTTAAAGTCAGTTGCATTTGATTGATTGATAGTCGCTGTTGTCCTTGCAAGTTTTGTTAATTGAGCAATTATAATGAAGGGTAGTTTGATCGTCAACCCTAACCATGGCAAAGTTGAGCCAGGTTAAAAGGAAAAAGTAGGAAAGGAGTTTGCAGAAAGACGTAATGATTTGGCTCCTAGTGAATGGATACATCAACCATTAAAGCAGTGGGACCAAATCCTTCTTGTAAGTTGTGGCGATGGAAGACCAAGAACCACGCTCTAGTTTGGAGATACTACATCACTTTCTTCTTCTTCTGATGTATTTACTATTTACCATTTTGCACGGGAAGTGTGAGACGTTGGGCTATACTCCGAGAGACTGAAATAGAACATCCTTTGTCTTCACTCTGAGTTGGTTACAAACATGAATTTAAAATCAATTTTACTATTCATGATAAATTTTTTTACTGAATTTCAGATTAAGAGATTTTATAATGATTTGCAAGCTGTAAATTTAATTTCTTCCTCAGATTGATATTGTCATTGGTTTCTTGGTTTGGTGCACATATAAAGGCTACGTCACAGAGAAGTGAACAGTAAGTAAGGTCTCCTTCCAGTGATATATCACCTTTCACTGTTTGTTTTGAAGAAAAATGTTATTCTCACATATTTGAACTCATTACATTTTTTACGTGGCTTCATCTTCAGCATTTAATACATTTCTCATCTTTCTCTTATTGTGTCATTTCTCACTCTTGTCACTGAAAACGTAAGCCAAACGCAAGTTCAAATGTGTGGACAAATCATTTCTTGGTTTTAAAACTCCAAATTTGACAATTCTCACGCGTATGCCTTAAAATCGGCAGCAACTGGTGTTCTAAATCCAACGTATCACATTAGGAGTAATATGCACAAGCTGGTGCTATAATAACCAAACCCTTAGTTCTCGAAGCCGATCAAACATACAAACCATCCACTACCTTTTGTGCTCCTAAAACAATGAAGCATGTTGCTCCCAAGTTACCTGCACTTTGGTTTATATGCCTTCACCTTCTTCCATTCTTCATGACAAACTTGCTGTCGTTGCAACTTATCATCAAAGCCTCTGCATTAGAAAACAACACTGATCACTTGGCACTGCTCAAATTCAAGGAATCAATATCCAATGACCCATATCAAATCTTGGCCTCTTGGAAAAGTTCCACTCACGTCTGCAATTGGACTGGTGTCAAATGCAACCACCGCCATCAAAGAGTTTCAGAGTCGAACCTAGGAGGATACCACTTACATGGAGTCATATCACCCCACATTGGCAACCTCTCCTTTCTCAAAACTCTCGAGCTACAAAACAATAGCTTCTACAGCGATGTCCCACAACAGTTGGGCCGTTTATTCCGACTGCAATGGCTCACGCTCGACAATAACACATTAAGAGGGGAATTTCCTGTCAACTTGACAAGATGCTCTGCACTCAGGATCCTCGATTTATCTGGAAATAATATCACCGGCAGCATACCAGTCGAGATTGGATCGCTTTGGAAGCTTGAAGGGTTGTATCTTCATAAAAACAATTTACTAGGAAGAATACCAGCTTCTATAGGAAATCTTTCTTCCCTTGTTACTCTATCTGTGGCATTCAATAGCTTGGAGGGAAATCTACCAGATGAAATAGGTCATTTGAAAAACTTGACCTTTATTACTGTATTTGCCAACAGATTGTCTGGTAAGCTTCCTTCTTCACTGTACAATATGTCATCTCTCACTTTTATCTCAGTTGCAGTCAATCAATTGGATGGTTCTCTTCCAGCTACCATGTTCCTCTCCCTCCCATATATCCAATACCTTTTCATCGGTGGTAATAAATTCTCAGGTCCAGTACCAACATCCATCACAAATGCATCTTTTCTTCAAAACCTTGATATTTCTACGAACTATTTCATTGGACAAGTTCCGAGTCTAGAAAAGCTACAAGATATCGAAAGGCTTAATTCGGAAATTAACAGTCTGGGTAGTAATTCAACTAAGGATCTAGAGTTTGTAAGTACCCTGACAAACTGTAGTAAGTTGAACGCATTGGCCATAGATAGTAATAATTTTGGAGGTTCTTTACCCAATTCCATTGGCAATTTATCAACCCAACTCAATTATCTATATCTAGGTGGTAATCAGTTTTCTGGACAAATTCCTGTAACATTGGGTAAGCTTACTAACTTAATTGCGTTGATGCTGGACGACAACAGATTCACAGGGTTCATTCCAGCCACCTTTGGGAACTTTCATAAGATACAGGCATTACAGTTGAACAGAAACAAACTGACAGGGAGGATACCAACCTCCATTGGCAACCTCAGTCAATTGTTTAAACTGGACCTATCGCAGAATATGTTAGATGGAAATATTCCTCCTAGTATTGGAAATTGCCAAAGTATACAAAAGCTAGACCTTTCACAAAACAGACTTAGTGGAGTAATACCGCCACAAGTTATTGGTTTTTCCTTTTCGACAATCACACTTAACTTGTCAGGAAATGCATTAACTGGCAACCTTCCAGTTGAGGTGGGCACACTGGAAAGTATTGCTCAGTTGGATGTCTCTGATAATCATCTGTCAGGTGACATTCCTGGTACAGTTGGAGCCTGCAAACGCTTGGAGTACCTTTATCTACAACAAAATTCCTTTAGTGGAATCATACCTTCATCTATGGCTTCCTTGAAAGGTCTTCAATATTTAGATCTATCACGAAACAATTTATCTGGGTCAATTCCTCAAGGTCTGCAGTATATTACTGTTTTAGCATACTTGAATGTTTCATTTAACAATCTTGATGGCGAAGTGCCTAAAAATGGTGTCTTTCAAAATGCAAGTGCGATAGCATTGGCTGGCAATAGTAAGCTTTGTGGAGGTATCTTAGAGTTACAACTACCACCATGCCCTATCAACGCTATGAAACAAAGAAAGCACCATAAGTTTAGGTTGATTGCCACGGTAACTTGTTTGCTTGCTTTTCTTTTTTTATTGTCAACAGTTCTTGCTATATACTTTATTAGGAAAAGAAACGGGAAACAATCTTTTGAGCCATCAACAATTGAACTTCTTTCTAAGGTTTCCTACCAAAGCCTACACCAAGCAACCAATGGATTTTCAGCTGACAACTTGATAGGGAGTGGAAGTTTTGGCTCAGTATATAGAGGACGTCTTGGGCCTGAAAATGAAGTTGTTGCCATAAAGGTCCTCAACCTTGGTAAGAAGGGAGCCCACAGAAGCTTCACCACTGAATGTAATGCACTCAAAATTATTAGGCACAGAAAGTTGGTAAAGATATTAACATGTTGCTCCAGCACAAACTATAACGGCCAAGAATTTAAAGCTCTAGTTTTTGAGTACATATCAAATGGAAGCTTAGAAAAATGGTTGCATCTAGGTACAAAAAGTTCAGATCAGCCAAGTACTTTAGGCCGTGATCAAAGAGTAAAGATTCTTAGTGATGTTGCCTCTGCATTACATTATGTTCACCATGAATGTGAGCCACCTGTCATTCATTGTGATTTAAAGCCAAGCAATGTCCTTCTTGATAATGACATGGTTGCCCATATGAGTGATTTTGGATTGGCAAGACTACTTTCGTCTATTGAAGGCAATTCTGACAACAAAAGAGTACCATTGGAATTAAGGGGACTATTGGCTATGCTCCTCCAGGTACAGCTTGATATTTATTTTGGCTATAAAATCTATATTGTTTTCTTGTCTCTAACATTTCCTTTACCTTTGTGTTAGTATTGTTAATATAGTTTTCATCTCATTGACTTATTTGCAATATATTTCAGAATATGGAATGGGTTTTGAAGTCACCACACACGGAGACATGTATAGCTTTGGGATTCTTGTCTTGGAAATCATAACCGGAAGAAGACCCACAAACAAAATGTTTGAAGATTGCCATAATCTTCATAACTATGTAAAAAATTCATTTCCCAACAAACTTGTGCAGATTGTGGACCAAGCTATATTCATTAGAGAAAAAAATACAAGAGAAACAGCTGCTGCAATAGTAGAATACATTTGTGAAGACTTGCCTCTGATGTGTCCTAATGTGGAGAAATGCTTACTATCACTTTTAAAAATTGGACTTGCTTGTTCACTGGAGTCACCAAGGGAAAGAATGAGTATCGTGAATGTGAGAAGGGAGTTAAATATAATCTATCATGGGATGAAGAAGACTTAGAACTGAAGAATACTGAGGTGTCACTTCTACATTACTATTGCTGCCAATTATGTCCTAGTTATTTCATATCTCTTTTCTCTGAATGATTTTTCTGTCTTTTTTTTTTTTTTTGACTTGTAGGTTGCATAAAGTTGTGAGTTATTCAAGTTGAATCATAAAGCAATGTGCCTACTATAATTCTAGAAATTCCTGTGTTTATTGTATTTGTCTGTGTGAACAAGATTGTTTCAAAAGACTTTTAATTTAATTATTGTTCCATCTGAATCCAACTTTCGTGTCCATACTTAAACTACGGCTTTAATATTTCATACGAAGCAGCTTACTTATATATCCTCCATTGTCTTTTCCATATCATGACTTCTATTTTATAAAGCAAAAGAAACTAAAAGCACTGGACCTGATTGCTGAAAGGAAGATAGTGTTAAACCATAGTCCTACTTCTCCCCTTCACCCCATCCATTTAATGTGGATGAAAAAGGAGAAGAAAGTGTTCATTAACATAATAACAAATAATTGCTGAGCACATTTACACACAAAAGGGCCATCTCCTAGCTAGTGGATTCTGTGCAATATAGGTAACAAGGGAACCATGACCATTTTCTTTGGTTTTTAGTGGGTCTAATTCTGTCAAGTTTTGAACAAATAATTGAGGTTTTTCAAGAAATTATTTTAGTGATGCCACAGTCTACTCTTTTCCCAATGTTACACCGGTTTATGTTTAGGCTAAGGACTGCTTAGTGGTTCTGTATGTACTAAATGGAAATTTGATGATTGCCTATCTTCATTGCTTTTGGTATACCAATGCATTGGTGCTAAATTTACACAATCTTACTTCTCTTT
Organism: Dicorynia guianensis; assembly: GCA_037013595.1. NCBI lineage: Eukaryota > Viridiplantae > Streptophyta > Magnoliopsida > Fabales > Fabaceae > Dicorynia > Dicorynia guianensis. Next base: position 17,427,323 of record JASUAB010000003.1, on the reverse strand, counting down.
TAGGTAGAAATCGATGGATTTATGGTATAGGATAAAATCTTTTACTACCACTAGCCTATAATGTGCCAAAAATAGAATGTTCTTGGATAAAACTAAAGATGAAATATAATAAAGCTGACAAGAAATGATTTTCCCAAAAGCAATAATGTAAAACTCATCAATAGTTTTCAGTGTCAAGTTAAAATCAATGCAACTTTTGAACTATATATATATATATATATATATATATTTGCTGCTCTCAACTTGTACAAGGTTCAATATCACATGCACTTATCCTTTGAGCCAAAGCATCAAGTATTCTTTCATTGTAGTGGATGCTAATTATGCTAATGGTAAAATGTAGTATGTCAGGATCTTGTGTCTTTACAAATGCAAGCAATAACAAAAGGCTATCATATCGTCAATGTATGTCAGGCCCCATGGGCTTGGCTTATCCCCCTAACCAACAAGATCATGATGGATAGAATGAAAGAAGTTTTCAGCTTCTTAGTAATGGTATCAAGGCCTTTTGCATCTATAATAGTTTGGGTTGAAACAACTCAATCATAATCAGGGTAATTTCCTCCATCACTTCCATGAATTTTACGTCAACAACATCAAATATCTCCATCACAATATTTATTGTAGTACGGCAGTCATAATGATAAGTCTTACTATAACCAATACAAGATCACAATCAGAACTAAGTAACAAGCAAATAGCAAGGATCAGCATGAAACTATAACCACTTGTAAAATAGAAGTAAATAGAACCAATTTCAAAAGAACCACAGAATTCTTTGAGCGAAGTGAAAAAACTATTAATTAAGAATAGATATAAATTAAACTATTAATTATAGTTTTAGAAAATATTTGAAATCTATGGTTTAATTTTCTGTTAAAGTTTTTTCTTTTTTTTTATTGTTGCACATCAAAAGTCTTCAAACATTATAACATGGATAATGACCGTCGACCAAAATGCCTTAACTCAATTATAACATTTCTTCAAGTATTAATTGTTGAATAGTACTTTTAGTTATTATTGAGATTATAAAACAAAAATACTAAATTAAGAAGGTTCTAAATAATTTCGGCTCTCTTTGAAATATATACACGGGAAGTTTGGTACAATTAGCCTTTGAGTTATTAATCGTGTATATTGTTTTGCATGATTAACATTCTAAAGACTATTGACATGTAGTGCAAAGTGGTGACCTAAAGGCTCTAAGACAAAGGTTTAGGGAGGGGTTTTTCGAAAAGAAAAAAATGGAGTCACAACCAAAACCATTAATGATGAAATCAGACACTAGAATAATGGTTTGGATTTGTAGAGAATGGCTTTGGAGTTAAATACATGTAAGAAAAGTATTAGTACCTCGACATCTCCTTTTGGTATCGTAGTGATCTAGTAAATTTAGCTTGCTTTATTAGAATGGAAGGGTTAGTTTGTTAAAATTCTAGCTCAAGAATGAGAGATTTTGAAAAATAATTGGTGCTTTTTGGAAAACAAACACTTTCCTTCCAAAATGATCCATTTCCTTTAAAATCAAGGTTTTTAGGAGATTTATTGAAAAATAATTCCTTCCCTTCTAAGTTAGGCTTTTGAAAAATGATTTTGTTTTATAAAAACCCATTTCTTTCCAAAGTTTTTGGAAAATGGTTGTTAAAGTAGGCCCCTTCCCTTCCAGATTGGGTTTTTTTGAAGATGATTCTTTCTTTTGAAAGACCCCTTTCTTTCAAATAGAGGTTTTGGAAAATATTTTTTTACTTTTTTGAAAGAGGATCCCTCTCCTTCTAGGTTGGGGTTTTGGAAAACAATTGGAAGAAACCCCTTTCCTTCTAGATTGGGGATTTTGAAAAATACTTTTTGCTTGAAAGAAATCCCTTTATTTGTGACATAAGATTGTTGGAGTCCAACTCTTAATGATTTTTGAACCGAAGGGATTCAATTGTATAGCTAGCTTAACTAGGATTTTTAATTAAATATCCTAATTAAGGAGTGGAATGTATTTTTTCTTTAACTTTCCTAGCTTAACTAGCTTGACTACTGATTAGGAAAAGATGTGGCTTGACTAACTTGATTAGATTAAAGCCAAAATCTCTAAATTGGGTTTGGGCTGAAAGGCCAAATTCTATTTATTGGAAAAGAAGGCTCAATCTTTAATCTAAAGTAAATATGCATGTTATGCAGAATTTTAATTGCATGTGTAGAACATTTTTATGTGCAGAACATATGAATTTTATGCATAAATTGTGTTATAGAAACATTACAGAATTTTATAATTGCTGCAATGGAATTTAAATATGAAGAATTGCAGAATGTAGAAATTGAGTTGTATAATGCGAATTAAAATATGCAGAAAACAGAATATTCAGAAACAGTAACAGAATTCAAATTTTGAGTTTGCAATTTTTATGCATGCAGAGTTTAAAAAATTAAACATGTCATGTGTGCAGAAAATTAACATGCTATGATGTACAAAGTTTAGACACACTAATGAATATGCAAACTACAAGTCACACTGTAAAAGAGAAGGAAAGGAAAGATTGCATGGTGTAAACACAAATTAAAATGTGATCCTAGCTTGACTGAGATCACAGCTATGATTTCTACGTAGTTGAAAAGATGAGAAGGATGAGAAGAAATCACATACCTTGTGTATACCCTCCCATAGCCTTGGCTACATAATAACGAGACTAAATCCCTAAATATACTCCTTGTTGGAGTTTAGAAAACAAAGGCTAATCTTATTTTATTAGAAAAAACAATCCACCAAGAGAGAATAAAGTGGGAGGTTGAAATTCTAAGGAAGAATTTAACTTGAATTCACTACCATACCTCCTAGCCATAAGAAATGAGGGTCTTAATTCCTTGTGTACTCCTTGAAAGAGATTTAAAAGCGAAAGCTAGTATTATTCTATGGAAGAGAACAAACTAGCAAGAAGTGGGAGAAGGAATTTTTCTATGTACTCCTTGAAGGAGATTTAGAAGAAAGAGCAAGTATTGTTTTATGAAAGAGAACAAACTTGCAAGAGGTGAGAGAGAGGGAATTTTCTATGTGTTATCCTTGCATGATAGCATGCTATTTATAGGATAAAGGTTCAAACAAAGAAATAAATAGTCATAATGGCTCTTTAATCCTTCTGAATGCCTTTTCTTATTCACACCATTTTTACATGTCTCCAATGGCTTTAATGTGGATAAAGAATAAGTAGTCAAAAAATCCTCTTAAATGTCTTGTCTTTTTCAAAATTTTCACACCTATTAAAAGTAATCTTTTCCTTTAATTGGTTCTATTTGAGACTTTCGGACTTGGACTTCTCTTCCTCTCCTTTTTTTTTTTTTTTTTTGGTGCCAAGGCTTGTTAGAGCAAAACAAAATGAGGGACTTGAGGGTGGACAATTGGGCTCATAAAACTTGGGCTAAAAATTAAAAAAAAAAATTGAAAATAAAATGCAAAATAGAATTCAAAAAGAAGAAGTGTACTGGACAACATGTAGTGTTTACAAAGATTAATTGTATTTTGTGTGTACCTTATATAGCAATGTCACGTACAATCAATATTTTTTTTCTGAAATGAAAAAAAAATTAACCTGTCTTTATTAATAGGTATTTTTATAAACAAAAAATGCAATATCTATTTAAGTGATGTGTCATTACACTTTAAATGATAAAAATTAGTGCAGCTAAAATAAAGCAATATCTATTCTGCAAATAAAGTATGGAGTATAATTAGTGAAGAGTAGTTAACACTTTCTCGGAAGCAATTTAGATAAGAACACATCACAAACCTCATAATTTTGCGCCAGATGCTTAGAACGGAAGGTATCGAATCGGTTGTGCTTGTTAAACACCTCATTGGGAAAAGAAGGGAAAATATTCTTAAGCATTATGGGAAAGACAGATTCCAATTCAAACTACTTCATAAATCACGGTCTTCCTCATTTGTCTTTCACATTCCAACATAAACACATCAAGGGAAAAATAGCCAACGAAACTGTGTAAAATCTAGCTTAAGTTCAAACTGTACATATAAGTTGGGAAATGACATGCAAACACAATTTAGTATAAAAGATTTCAATGTCTGTAACAAGGATAACTAAAATTAAAGGACCATAAATAGTGCAACACAATCAGGATCCTTTGCCTGTACAAGATCAACCTACTTCTCTCTCCTCTTCTGCAGTGTATGAAAAAGGAGAAGAACAGTTCATTAGCATAATAATGAATAATCTCTAAGCATCTCTCTGCACACATATATCACAATTCAAGTGTAATACAATCACTATATTGAACCTTGCTTTCTGAATATATGTGATAATGGCCTAAGATTTGTAATTTGTGCCACATCTCCTAGTGGATTCTGTGCTATTATGTCAAGTTTTGAATATCAGTTCCTCTATTTTTATCTATTTATTTTCATACAATTCTTACTTAATAAAATTTGGACTATTTATTAATTTATTGGATTTTATAGAATAAATTGTGAGATAAACTAATCCAGAAATAGCATTAAATAAGAATTTGGGTATAGAAATAATTTTTATGTTTGAATATATGGTTGTTTGCCAAGAAATTATTTTAATAATACTAGGGACTATTCTTTTCCCATTGTTATATCGATTTGTGTTTAACCTAAGTATTTCTCGATGGTTTTGTATTTACTAGTAATTGGCAAATTAAAAGCTTATCTAGCTCTATTGCTTTTGTAAGACCATGCTATACCATTGCATTGACTCTAAATCATATTACAGTATTAATTCAAAAACTTATCAAGCTGGAATTAGATATTCCAAAAATTCAAATTGTTGGATTGAAAGTTTATGAATAGTTTTTATTTTGTATTTTTAGCACTCTTTCTCACATGAAAAACTTTTTGGAGATTGAAGTGTAGTCAATTTTTAATTATGGGATTACAAAAATTAAACTCTTGACTACTTAGTCATAAAAATATCCCTTAATCTTTTGATTTCTTGATAACTTTTTTTTTTTATTTTTCTCTATTTAACATTTATATACAGTTTATGGATTTTACTTTTTTCCTTCACTAATTTTTTTTTTGCAATTTTATATATTTTTATCTCTGTTTTTATTACATACCCTAACTTCAAACCTTAAACAGATCCATATCCATTCTTAAACTCAGTCTGTGAGGTGCTAAATATCACAATCTAAATCTTAAGACTTCCAATGTACCATCGAAGTTGAATAAAAGAAAACGATAATTACTAAAATCCTAATAGTTATCATAAGACTTCCCAATATCCCCAAGAAGTTGATTAATAGAAAAATGATTACTATAACCATTAATTACAAGATCGCAATTAGAATCTAAAGTAACAAGCAAGCAAATAGAAACAATCAAGATTAAACTCTAATCACTCATGAAATAAAAGTAACCAAAGCATAAATTTATTCACACAAGAAATTCTATAGACTTTTGGAAACAATTGAGGATTGAGAAATGAAATTTTTAATTTTGAGGACAGGTTATAATGTAGGTATATATATCATTGCTCTCAATCTTAATGAAGGTAGAAATTTTTATATTGTTGACATGTGACGCAGAGCGATGAACAAAAAATTGAGTTTGAAAATGGCTTTAAAAAAAACGTTTAGAATCACCATCAACCAAAATTGAAATGGTAAGGTTAGATGCCAAAAAGTAAAGTTTACATTATAGAAAATTAGTTCAGGGGTTACTTATGCATAAGGAAGGTATTAACACCTTTATAGTGTCCTTTCAGTGTTATATTAGTGTTTTGTTATTTTTTTATTTCAAATATGTGCTTTGTGCCTAGTCAAAATAAATTTATTTAGCTTTTCATTTTTTTTTGTCTCACTGCTAGTTCTGTACATGATTAAGTATGATCTATGATTAAAACTGTTAGTGAGTGGTGTTTAGCCATTACTTTGAAAAGGGTTATTCGACATTTAGTTTGTCTAGGACTTACATTAGAATAAAATGCCTAGCTCAACTAAGACTTTTTTGAAAAAATAGAGAAGTACATGGCTTGACTAGGATTTAAAAATAGTTACTTAGCTCAATTAAAGCTTGTTCAAATGAATTGAGGAAGAAAAACCATTAAACTTGGTTAAGGGTATCAAGTAGACCCTTTCTCTCCAAATCGGGTCTACTTGAATATTCTCCTACAAGAGTATAGGGAATGATTTCTAATTCTACCTCGTAGTTTGTTATTAAGAAGTTTACCATCTTTCTTTTAGTTTTCAAAATTAGATTTTGGAAAAATGGAGAGAAAAATATTAATGGACTTTAGAATTATTAGTGTAGATACTTAATTTTGTCTTACCCACTTTCTAAAATTTTAACTTAAATTACAAACCTAAATCTAAATTGAAAATAAGAAAGTGAAATAAGATAAATTTCAAATAATAGAATTTAAACCCAAAGCTAAGCTTAAATCCAAGAATAAAGTTTTAAAATAAAACTAAAATAAAATTAAAATAATAAAAGATAAGATAAGCAAAATTAAAAAATACAAGATACATAAAATAATTAAGATAAAAAATAATAAGAGGATAAGACATAAGATGTTAGGATAAATAAAAGATAATAAAGATAAAAGATAAAAAAAGATAAAGATAAAAAGATGATAAAAATAAGATAATAAGAAATAAAAATCTAAAATATTAGATAAATCTAAAAGATAACAAGGGATAAATAAAAAGATTAAAAAATATAAAAATAAATTACAAAAGAAAAAGATAAAAGATAAAAAAATAAAAAATAAAAGATAAGAGATAATACGCAAATCAAACTAAGAAACCAGAATTTATTTAGTAAAGAAATCCTAATTCTACACCTATAAAAAATTTCTACTACACATAGGAAGAGGGGGCCAAAAATGAAAATTCAGCCTAGAAAGAAGAACAAAAATGAAGCAACTCCCATAGTCTACAGCCGAAAAGAAGAAGAAGAAGAAGAAGAAGAAGAAGAAGAAGAAGAAGAAGAAGAAGAAGAAAGAGCCGAAAGAGAAACTCAGCTCTTTATCAACCCACCGCACTTTTCTCTAAGTGCACTTTACAGCCAACTACTTACCCGGCACTTCACAGAACCTTCAACCAAAAACCGCACCTTTTTCTTCTCCCATGCCACGGCACGGACGCACCTGAAAGGAGTTGCGAGACGAAGACTTCCCGCTGCAACGAGGCGAGCACCGAATCCGTGTGAGTAGACGTTGGGACCCAGGCTTCTGACAGCGGCGAAGGCTAAGGAAAAAGACAGAGGAGAATGCATAAATCTAGGACTTCGGACCCAGGCTTCTCACCGTGACGAAATAAGCGTGGGTGGACGTTGGAACCCAAGCTATGCGCTTGCTGTGTGGTCGTGTTTGAAATAGGACTTGAGGGAACGAACGAAGTCTCGCTCAAGCAGCTACACCTTTTCCAGAAGCTCTGTCGATTCCCTGATTGAGACAGGAACGGTACCTTGCTGTGTTTGAAGTTGCCAGCAGCTAATTACCTTCTTTGGGGATCGCAAGTGCAGAGCAAGCAGCCCAAGATATCACTCCAGCCACCGTTAACCCAGTTTCCGCAGGGCCGTTGCCCAGGAGCTGTGCTGTTGCCGCCGCTGGTCGCTTCCCAAGCCGCGCCACTGAGGGATAGCGCAGTACAAAGCTTCTCCTCTCTGATCTGGACTTCCAGGAGTCAAAGCCGAGTTGCATAGCACTAGTTTAAAGGTAATGCTTCTAATTGAAAGCTGCCGGTTCGTTTCTTCAATATTGGATTACATCTTGATTGTCTTTGTTGGGTTCTTGTGCTAATTCTATTCATAATTTGTGTTGATATTCGGTAATTTGACTTGCAAGTTTTGATATAGAATTTACAGTGTTCATAATTGGCTTTTGATTTTGTTTGCTTCTTGGGTATGTTTTCTGCATTTTGGATACTTGGTTGAGTTTTTACTTGTGTGTTATTTGCTTATGGGCACAAATTATCTTGTATAGGAATTCAAGATAATAAGGGTTAATTAATTTAAGAATTAATGGAATTGAGTTGATTATAGTTAATGGATTGTTTCCTTAATCTTTTGAAATCTTAATAATATGGATTATTGCTGTCTGGGAAGGAAGTCTCTATTGTATTCATGATAAAATTTTAAATAGTAATTTTATTTGGGATTTTGATATGATAAATCTTAAGTTGAGGACCTTATTATCTTAAGATGTAAAAATTATATTTGTCACGATGAATTCTTCTTTTGAAATTTCAAGAGAATCCAAAGTATGTGTTCATAATCTAATAATTCAAAGTGAAGTTAGTCAAGAATCAAAAGATAGCATGTTGGAAATTATTTTTTTAAAATAAAACCTTTAGGGAATTTCTTCAAGGAAATTTTTTAAAATTATTTTCAAAACTCCGATTTGGATTAAAAAGAAATTTTCTTAAAATTATCATTTTTTAAAAAATTCAGTTTGGAATAGAAAAGAAATTTTTCTCAAAATTATTTTTTTATCTCAATTCGGAATGGGTAGAGATTATTTTCAAAATCTTTTTAAATCTTTACACGAATCTAAATTAAATCAAGACAAATTAATTAGATTATTTTTTGTATTGAAAGGGCATTTAGGCTGCTAACATCTTCCTTAAAACGTAACTAAGTTCTAAACCAAATCTCTGAAATGTAGACTATTTTTAATTGGTGTTCAATCTCATTTCAGGCAATTTAGATCAGTGACGACATCAAACAAAAACGAGGATCAACAACTAGTGGACCCTTTCTTTCTAAATTAAGTCCACCTACACATCACTCAAATAATAAGAGAACGCCTTTACACTCAATCCTAAAATTCGGCATAGAAAGCCTAATGGGTTTTTATTTATTTTCCAAAAATGACAACTATTGAAGGAGGTATTCAAACATTAGTGAACCTTTGTTGAGGTCATGAATGGTCATTTACTTTCCAATCAAACCTAAACTGTCACCTCTCTTCAAGATTAATGGCAAGTGACTCCTCATTTGCCCATTAATCCATCATAGGAGCTTGCCATTTTAATAAAGGTAGAGTGAGAGAAGTGGCAAAAGCAAGTAAAAAAGATCAAGCAAAGCAGTGGAGTGAAGTTCAAGCATAAATCCTTTTCCTTAGCTTCTAGTTAACATTGTGCAAGGGATATTTTTAGTTTTAGGAAATTTTAAGATTTACCACACTCAAACTGAATAGAAGTTTAACAATGCTATTTTCTATCAAAGAAAGGGGAGAGTTTACAAGATTAAGGATCATACAATGAAGGGAGTCTTGATATCTCAAAGTTTTTAGGATTAATGATCAATAAGGTGTTAGCACAGTGATTATCGTCTACGCTCCAAGTTGAGAGAGAGTTGAGATCAAAAACTTAGATTTGAGTCTTAGAGTTATACTTATTGGAAGGGGTTATCACCAATCAAATCTAAATGAGGGTTAGTCTAGTATCCAATAATAATGTAAAGATACCACATGAAAAAATCTTAGAAAAAAAACCTACAAGAATAAGGTCAATTTGGGATGGAATTTATGATAGAAAAAATTCTGTCACAAATTTGTGCTGAATTTGCAATGTAAAGTGGTTGGAAAATTTTGTGACAGGCAATATTCCATCTCAAATGTGTGACAAATTTGCAACAAAATTTCTGTTGCAAATGAAGCTTGTTACAAATCCATCTCTAATGCTTCAATTCTATTTAAATTTGAGATGGACTGTACAAGTCTATCTCAAATGCTTTAACTATTGTTAGATATGAGATGGATTTGGGATGAGCTACATAAGTCTGTCACAAATCCATCTTGAATGATTTAAGTTTTTAGATTTGAGATGGATTTGTGATGGACTTGCATAATCCATTACAAATTTGTCTCAAATGCTTTAGTTCTCTTTTGATTTGAGATAGATTTGTGAGGGATTGTACAAGTTCATCACAAATTTATCCCAAATGTTTCAAATTTTTTTATATTGCATTTCAAATCCATATGAAAAACAATTAAAGATGAAAGGCAAGAAGTATTTTTTGTGACATAAATGTAATGTATATTTATTTTATTATCTTATTTTTCTTTAAGTTTTTGAATGTAAACAATTAAGAGAATAAATTATTTTAAAATGTATGAATTATTATTTTTTCAAACTATAGAAAATAAATCATGAGAAAAATAAAATGCAAATTCTTAGAGTAAAAAACGTTAGGTCTATTTTAAAATTTTTTCAAAATTTACAAAATAACTCATGAGTTAAATAGAAGAATATTATTTTTTTTAGTTCTAGTTATTAACAATACTAATAAACTATTTTAAAAAATAAAAGGTGAAAATGCAATAGACTTTAATTTTTTGGGAACTTAATTTAAATCAGTTTTAAAAAATGAAGAAATTTGAAAGACAAAATGATAGTAAAAATAAGATTTATTTAAAAAAAAAATCATTTGTAAGCATTGTTGGCCTTTGATATAAGTTTTTTTCATTATTGTCTATCACGATTTCAAATAGCTCTATTTTCTAAACAATAACAAGGAGAACACTAATTTTTTCTGGGCTACACCACTCAAACGGGAAAGATCCCAGCAACACAGAGCTTCACATCCTGAATAGAACGAACCCAAAAGAAGATATGTGTTTTATTGACACACAATATGGAGCAACAATCACAAAAGATAAAAAATGGGTTTAGAAATGAGTTACTTTGAAAAGAAATAAAAATTGAGTTATTACCGGCTTAAATCAAAATTAGAAAATCAAAAAATTGAAAAATATAGTCTGCTTTATTGACAAATGAATTAAGAAGTTAGTTATATGTAAAAAAGATATTAGCATCCTTGCATGTAACAAGCTTGTAATATCTTTACTAAAAGTTAACAATCTAAGTTTCACATAAAAAAAGAAGTGCACTTGATAAAAAAAAAAAATCTAAATTTTACAGTAAAAAAAATGTTAAAATAATATCTCAAAATGACAAAATCATGCAGAGCAAAATCGTTATATTTAACACTTTACTGTGTTTTAAGTCAGCAAAGCTCAAGTGGGGAAAAGTTTGGTGACATATTTAAACAGAATTATTTGTGCATCCCATCAATTAGCATTTGTAGGTGACGAAGTGGCAAATGCATATACTCTCACAAAATCAAACTGACCCAACACATGCCTGTGAGCCTAGAAGCAAAAGAACCATAACGAAAGAAAGATATTTGACGGATAGAGTTTCTCTCTTAAGATATTATAATAAAATTAGTTTCTATGATTTGTGGTTTCGTATAGAGGTGATCAGTGCATGCTTGCTTTCTCAAATTAACCAAATGAAGCCCTTTCCTCCCACGTCACCTGCCCACTGGTCCACAAGCTTTCAAATGTTTCATCCCCAGATGATTGCTCCCTCATTTCAGATTTTCCTTTTTTTAATTATTTTAAGATATTCTTTGAGAACCAAAATTCAACTCAGATTTCAATTTCTGTAACAAAAGCATAACTTAAATCATAAAACCATTTCATAAGAATCATAGAATTGTTTAAGCCATCAGCGAACGAAGTGAAAAACTATTAATTTCAATTATAAATATAAAACTAAAACGAAATTGTCCAAAATATCACATCGCATTTAAATTGCCATTGTTATATTCAAGCAATCTCTTTTGACCATAGAGCACTACACATTAAGTTCAACAACACACAACTCAAATTGTAATAAAATAACATTACTTGCGGTGGTCATCCCAAGGAAAAATATATAGTTTTGGGAATCTGTGTATGTTTATTGTATTAATCTATATAAACCAAATTGTTTGAAAAGACTTTTGATTTATCTTTTCATTTGAATCTAACATTCACTTACGTATTTAAATTATAATTTGAATGAATATTAATATTTATATAAATTAAAATTAAATAAATTTTATATAATTTTTTATATTTTTTTTCTCTCTGCAGTAAGTTCTGACTAGGTACCATCAGCATTATTCGGTTTTAATATTTCATAAAAAGTAGTTCACATATCCTTTGTTTTATTTCTCATATCACTTATGACTGTTATTTTATCAAGCAAAAGAAAACAAAAACGGTGGAGCTAATTGCTGTCAAGTGAAACGTGATTCCTCTGTTCCCCCTATCAATGTAGCGGATGAAAACAGTCTAGCGCATGAAAAAGAAGAAACTGTTCATTAGCATTATAGTTTGTAACTCCGGTGTTTAAAAAAAATTATAAATTAAATTATAAAATTTAACTAATTAAAATATTTAAATGTATCAGTATTTTATAAAACTGTTATAATAAAAATAATGCTTAGCTTCACATTGTATGGCAATTGACAAAATAAAAAAAATTAAATTATTAAATTTATAATATCTCATGAATTATTAAATTCAATAATAAAATAGTTTCAATCTTTGCATTTTTTTTTAAACAGTGTTGACGAAAATGTAGTGACACAAATATTAAACTATTGGCTACTTAGTCTCTGTTTCGAAAGTAACACCCCAAGGTTTACTCAATAGGACCGTCAGCCCTTAGTTTATGAGAACTGTTGGCTACTGAAGTCTCTGTTTTGGTTCAATGGAGTAAGACTTGCGGCATTTGTAGAAGAAATAGAAAGAAAAAAATTATTAAAATTAAAAATTTAATTTTCTATGTAAAGTTTACTTGGTCTCTGTTTTGCTTTAATGGACTTTGGAGAACTATCAACATTGGGATGGACTTTGGTAACTAAAATTTGGACAACAATTTCCACGCGTATGCCTTAAAATCAGTTGTTTTTGATTGATTGATAGTCGCTGTTGTCCTTGTAAGTTTTGTTAATTGAGCAATTATAAAATCGGCAGCAACCGGTATTCTAAATCCAACGTATCACATTATGAGTAATATGCACAAGGTGGCGCTATAATTACCAAACCCTTACTTCTCGAAGCAGATCAAACATACAAACCATCCACTGCCTTTTGTGCTCCTAAAACAATGAAGCATGTTGCTCCCAAGTTACCTGCACTTTGGTTTATATGCCTTCACCTTCTTCCATTCCTCATGACAAACTTACTGTCGTTGCAACTTGTCATCAAAGCCTCTGCATTATGAAACAACACTGATCATTTGGCACTGCTCAAATTCAAGGAATCAATATCCAATGACCCATATCAAATCTTGGCCTCTTGGAAAAGTTCCACTCACATCTGCAATTGGACTGGTGTCAAATGCAACCGCCGCCATCAAAGAGTTTAAGAGTTGAACCTAGGAGGATACCACTTACATGGAGTCATATCACCCCACATTGGCAACCTCTCCTTTCTCAAAACTCTCAAGCTACAAAACAATAGCTTCTACAGCGATGTCCCACAACAGTTGGGCCGTTTATTCCGACTGCAAAGGCTCAGGCTCGAAAATAACACATTAAGAGGGGAATTTCCTGTCAACTTGACAAGATGCTCTGCACTCAGGGTCCTCGGTTTAGGTGGGAATAATATCACCGGTAACATACCAGTGGAGATTGGATCGCTTTGGAAGCTTGGAAGGTTGTATCTTTATGAAAACAATTTAATAGGAAGAATCCCAGCTTCTATAGGAAATCTTTCTTCCCTTGTTGCTCTATCTGTGGCATATAATAGCTTGGAGGGAAATCTACCAGATGAAATAGGTCGTTTGAAAAACTTGACCTTTATTACTATATTTGCCAACAGATTGTCTGGTAAGCTTCCTTCTTCACTGTACAATATGTCATCTCTCACTTTTATCTCAGTTGCAGTCAATCAATTGGATGGTTCTCTTCCAGCTACCATGTTCCTCTCCCTCCCATATCTCCAACACCTTCTCATCGGTGGTAATAAATTCTCAGGTCCAATACCAACATCCATCACAAATGCATCTTTTCTTCAACACCTTGATATCTCTGCGAACTATTTCATTGGACAAATTCCGAGTCTAGAAAAGCAACAAGATATCAAATTGCTTAATTTGGAAATTAACAGTCTGGGTAGTAATTCGACAAAGGATCTAGAGTTTGTCAGTTCCCTGACAAACTGTAGTAAGTTGAACGTATTGGCCATAGATAATAATAATTTTGGAGGTTCTTTACCCAATTCCATTGGCAATTTATCAACCCAACTCAATCATCTACATCTAGAAGGTAATCAGTTTTCTGGACAAATTCCTGTAACATTGGGTAAACTTACGAACTTAATTGCGTTGATGCTGGACGCAAACAGATTCACAGGGTTCATTCCAGACACCTTTGGGAACTTTCATAAGATGCAAACATTACAGTTGAATAGAAACAAACTGACAGGGAGGATACCAACCTCCACAGGTAACCTCAGTCAATTGTTTGAGCTGGACCTATCACAGAACATGTTAGATGGAAATATTCCTCCTAGTATTGGAAATTGCCAAAGTTTACAAAAGCTAGACCTTTCACAAAACAGACTTAGTGGAGTGATACTGCCACAAGTTATGGGTCTTTCCTTTTCGACAATCTTACTTAACTTGTCAGGAAATGCATTAACTGGCAATCTTCCAGTTGAGGTGGGTAAACTGGAAAGTATTGCTGAGTTGGATGTCTCTGATAATCATCTGTCAGGTGACATTCCTGCTACAGTTGGAGACTGCATATGCTTGGAGTACCTTTATCTACAACAAAATTCCTTCAATGGAATCATACCTTCATCTTTGGCTTCCTTGAAAGGTCTTCAATATTTAGATCTATCAAGAAACAATTTATCTGGGTCAATTCCTCAAGGTCTGCAGTATATTACCATTTTAGCATACTTGAATGTTTCATTTAACAACCTAGACGGCGAAGTGCCTAAAAATGGTGTCTTTCAAAATGCAAGTTCAATAGCAGTGGCTGGCAATAGTAAGCTTTGTGGAGGTATCTTAGAGCTACAACTACCACCATTCCCTATCAATACTATGAAACAGAAAAAGCACCATAAGTTTAGGTTGATTGCCGTGGTAACTTGTTTGCTTGCCTTCCTATTTTATCCTCAACAGTTGTTGCTATATATTTTATTAGGAAAAGAAACAGGAAGCAATCTTTTGAGTCATCAACAATTGAACTTCTTTCCAAGGTGTCCTACCAAAGCCTACACCAAGCAACCAACGGGTTTTCAGCTGACAATTTGATAGGAAGTGGAAGTTTTGGCTCTGTTTATAAAGGAAGTCTTGGGCCTGAAAATAAAGTTGTTGCCATAAAGGTCCTTAACCTTGGTAAGAAGGGAGCCCACAGGAGCTTCACTACTGAATGTAATGCACTCAAAAATATTAGGCACAGAAATTTGGTAAAGATAATAACATGTTGCTCCAGTACAAACTATAAGGGCCAAGAATTTAAAGCTCTAGTTTTTTACTACATGTCAAATGGAAGCTTGGAAAAATGGTTGCATCTAGGTACAAAAAGTTTAGATCAGCCAAGAACTTTAGGCCTTGATCAAAGATTAAAGATTCTTAGTGATGTTGCCTCTGCATTACATTATCTTCACCATGAATGTGAGCCACCTGTCATTCATTGTGATTTAAAGCCAAGCAATGTCCTTCTTGATAGTGAAATGGTTGCCCATGTGAGTGATTTTGGATTGGCAAGACTACTTTTGTCTATTGAAGGCAATTTTGACAACAAAAGCAGTACCATTGGAATGAAGGGGACTATTGGCTATGCTCCTCTAGGTACAGCTTGATATTTATTTTGGCTATAAAATCTTCTCAAATATTGTTTTCTTGTCTCAAACATTTCCTTTACCTTTGTGTTAGTATTGTTAATATAGTTTTCATCACATTGACTTATTTGCAATATATTTCAGAATATGGATTGGGTTTTGAAGTCATCACACAAGGTGATATGTATAGCTTCGGGATTCTTGTCTTGGAAATGATAACCGGAAGAAGACCCACAGACAAAATATTTGAAGATTGCCATAATCTTCATAACTATGTAAAAGCTTCATTTCCTAATAAACTGGTGCAGATTGTGGATCAGGCTATATTCATCACAGAAATAAGTAAAAGAGAAGCAGCTGCCGCAACAGTAGAATACATTTGTGAGGACTTGACTCTGATGTGTCCTAATGTGGAGAAATGCTTACTATCACTTTTAAACATTGGACTTGCTTGTTCAGTGGAGTCACCAAGGGGAAGAATGAGTATCGTGGATGTGACAAGGGAGCTTAATATAATTTATCGTGGGATGAAGAAGACTTAGAACTGAAGAATACTAAGGTGCCACTTCTACGTTACTATTGCTGCCAATTATGTCTTAGTTATTTCATATCTTTTTTCTCTGAATGATTTTTCTGTCTTTCTTTTTTGTTTTTTTTTTTGTTTTGGCTTTTGAGTTGCATAAAGTTGTGAGTTATTCGAGTTGAATCATAAAGCAGTGTGCCTACTGTAATTGTAGAAATTTCTGTGTTTATTGTATTTGTCTGTGTGAATAAAATTGTTTTAAAAGACTTTTAATTTAATTATTTTTCTATCTGAATCCAACTTTTGCGTCCATATTTAAACTACGGCTTTAATATTTCATATGAAGCAGCTTACTTATATATCCTCCATTGTATTTTCCAAATCATGACTTCTATTTTATAAAGCAAAAGAAACCAAAAGCACTGGACCTAATTGCTAAAAGGAGGATAGTGTTAAACCATAGTCCCACTTCTCCCCTTCCATTTAATGTGGATGAAAAAGAAGAAGAAAGTGTTTATTAACATGATCACGAATAATTGCTGAGCACATTTACACACAAAAGGGCCATCTCCTAGCTAGTGAATTCTGTGCAATATAGGTAACAAGGGAACTATAACTGTTTTCTTTGGTTTTTAGTGGGTATAATTCTGTCAAATTTTGAACATATGGTTAAGGTTTTTCAAGAAATTATTTTAGTGATGCTACAGTCTACTCTTTTCCCAATGTTATACTGGTTTGTGTTTAGGCTAAGGACTATTCATTGGTTTTGTATGTACTAATTGGAAATTTAATGATTGCCTATCTTCATTGCTTTTGCTATACCAATACATTGGCTCTAAATTTGAACAATCTTACTTTTCTTTTGAGTAGAAATCGATTTTCTTATGAAAGCGATGGATTTATGGTACAGGATAAAATCCTTTACTACCACTAGCCTATAGTGTGCCAGAAACAGAATGTTCTTGGATAAAACTAAAGATGAAATATAATAAAGCACACAAGAAATGATTTTCCCAAAAGCAATAATACAAAACTCATCAATAGTTTTCAGTGTCAAGTTAAAGGCAATGCAACTTTTGAACTATATATATATATTTATATATATTTGTTGCTCTCAACTTTTACAGGGTTCAATATCACATGCAGTTATCCTTTGAGCCAAAGCATCAACTATTCTTTCATTGTATTGGATGCTAATGGTAAAATGTAGCATGTCAGGATCTTGTGTCTTTACAAATGCAAGCAATAACAAAAGGCTGTCATATCGTCAAAGTATGTTAGGCCCCATGGGATTGGCTTACCACCCTAACCAATAGGACCATGATGGATAGCATGAAAGAAGTTTTCAGCTTCTCATTAATGGTATCAAGGCCTTCTGCATCTACAATAGTCTGGGTTGAAACAACTCAATCATAATCTGGGTAATTTTCTCCATCACTTCCATGAATTTTACATAAATAGTATCAAATATCTACTTCACAATATTTATTGTAGTATTGGAGTTATAATGATAAGTCTTACTATTGTTGACCCTAAAATTTGCTTTGGATTTTTGGAGTCGCTACCGACCTAAATTGTCTAAGGATGAGACCGGACACCTAATTAAAAATGATCTATATTTTAAAGATTGAGTTCGGGGGTTGGTTACATTTTAGAGAATGTGTTAGTACTCTAAATGTCCTTTCGGTACAAAAAATGATCCAATTAATATACTTGATTAATTTATGTTAGTTTTAAAAGATTTTTTTTGAAAATAATCTCTGTCCATTCCGGATCAGAATATAAATGATTTTAAGAAAAAATTCTCTTTCTATTAATGGCTAGGGTTTAAAAATAATTTTAGGAAAATCTCATCTTTATTCTAGATCAAAATTTTAAAGAAAATCTCCTTCCTATTCCAGTCTGGAGTTTTTTAAAAAAATCCATCTCTACCCCAAATCAAGGTTTAAAACAATAATTTATAGAAAATTTTCTCTCTATTCCAAATTGGGATTTTGAAAATAATTTCATGTAAACCAACCAAATCAGTGAGTGAATCCCAGACTTAAGCATCAAGAAAATAAATCCTATGCAGAAAAATCTGCAAAATGGTTTAAATCAAATTACACTATATCCAGATATTGGCATCAATGATAAAAATTCCAAAGACCAATTTGATTTCCCATGAGCTACTAGAAAGCGCCTAAAAATACAAACATATTCTCTAAATCGAATAACAGTTAATCCTTATTAAGAGATCTTAACCCGAGAGCAATATTTCACAAACGATATTGTACTCAAGAATTCAAAGCCAAAAGTACATTCAAATTAAGCGGTGACTGAAGCATCATGAGTAGAGTCCAGCAAATTTCAAAGTAAACTCCAGAACGACAGCGACTACGTTCACTCAGCAACTAAATTCCTAAGCAAAGAAGCAAATCACATGATAACCTCTGAGGTTAAGTATCTTACCTTGGGGCTTGGAGAATGAATTCCAGAGAAGTACAATGCCATTAGGCCGATCAAGACAGGGAACAATTGGGAATAGAGGAACTTTTGCGATGCAACTCCTTCTCCAGTGAACGAGCTTCCTGCATGACGGTGCAATAGGTTTCTGGTGATGCCACTCTCTTATTTGAACTATGACAGAGCCAAGGAGTAGTTTAGTTGGCAACGGGTCTTAGGCTTCAACGGCAGGTGGCACGGTGGCAGAGAAAGACGTTTTTCGATTTTCCTTCACCAACAACTGCACCGTTCGTCCGGACACGATCCTCAAACGTGCAGCGACTTCTGGCGTTGCAAGACAGTGCCTGGCTTAACGTGGCTACGCGAACTGAGTGGAGACGAGCTAGAACCGTGAGCGTGGATGAGCTTCACGAAGTAAAACGTTGCAGCGGGAATGAGCTTCAGCAATGAAGCTTCAGGCATCAACGATACTCTCAAAGCAGCAGAAACATGGTGGGCAATGGCGCGCAGAAATTCTGGGCTGTGCGGACGCGAGCTCGATCACGAACGGAGAAGCAACGGTGTCGCAGTGATGAAGTTGAGCTCCGATGACTAACTTGTTTCTACCCTCCGCAAGGCTATAGCGCAAAAAGGGGCTTCCGTTTGTAGAGAGTCAAGACAAAACCCAGATGGTGTGATGGTTGAGCGTGAATGGGTGAGAAAGATTTGGAGTGCAAGTGAAGAGTGCGAAGTCGGGGAGGGCACTGGTTGTTCCAGCGGTAGTCGCTTTTAGTTAGGGGAAAGAACTTGGGTTTGTCGTCTTGTGAAGAGAATGGGAGTTTGTTTTCTATGAAGGCTAACTTCTCTGTGGGTGATTTTTGGTGTGAGTGGGCCATTGTAGGTGACGGGTTCAAGGCTGAAATTCTTTGGCGATCTGCTTTTCTAGCTGTAAAATCCTCCTATGATATGTCTTTACGTAACTTAAGTTATGAGCAGTGATGGAAGAACGGTTTAAGTGGTAAAATTATTGTGGCAAGGGGCGTGGGTTTATGGCTGCAGAACGGGAGTTGTTTTTTCTTTTTTTGTTTCTCTGAAATATTCTTCTCCTTTTTTAGGCTCCCCCCTTCCTCTTTTTTGCTGAAATTTTTATATCCTTTTTTATTTAGCACGTAAACCTACTTTTGAGTGCATGTGATGATGGATTTTTTATAAAATTAGAATTCATTTTTTAGTTAAATTCTTCTTTCCTAGTTTCACTTATATTTTATCTATTTTTATTCTTTTATCTTTTAATCCTTTCATTTATCTTATCATATCTTAATTTTTGTCTTATTATCTTTATCATTTTTGTCCTATCTTTGGATATTCTTAATTATCTTTTATTTTTTTTGTCTTTTATCTTTATTTTTTTAATTTATCTGAATATCTTATCCTCTTATCATTTTATTTATCTCTTTTAATTTTAAATTTTTCTTGTATTATTATTCCTTAATTTTGATTATCTTTATCTTTTGTTTTTTGAATTTTTGTTTTAGTTTTATTTTAAAATTTTACTTTTGGATTTGGGTTTATTTATTTTATTTTGGGTTTTGGTTAAGTTTAATTTTGTATTTAATTGTATCTTGGGCTTATCTTTAAGTTTTGTTATTTTTTAATTTTTAATTTTGAGTTTGTAATTTATGTTAAAATTTTAAGAAAGTGAACTGGACAAAATTAGGTGTCTACAACTATAACCAATACAAGATCATAATCAGAGCTAAGTCACAACCAAATAGCAAGGATCAACATAAAACTATAACCACTCGTCAAATAGAAGTAAAAGGAACCAATTTCAAAAGAACCATAGAATTATTTAAGCAAAGAGGAAAAACTATTAATTAAGAATAGGTATAAATTAAACTATTAATTACAGTTCTAGAAAATATTTGAAATCTATGGTTTGTTTTTCAGTTAAAGTGTTTTTTTTTTAATTCTTGCTCAATAAAAAGTCTTCAAACATAATAATGTGGATAATGACCATTGACCAAAATGGTTCAATTGAAATATAACATTTCTTCAAATATTAATTGTTGAGTAGTACTTTTAGTCACTATTGAGATTATAAAACAAAAATGCTAAATTAAGAAGGTTCTAAATAATTTCGGCTCTCTTTGAAATATATATACGTGAAGTTTGGTACAATTAGCCTTTGAAGTATTAACTGTGCATATTGTTTTGCACGATTAACATTCTAAAGACTATCAACATGTAATGCAAGTGGTGACCTAAAGGCTCTAAGATGAAGGTTTAGAGGGGTATTTTGAAGAGAAAAAAATGGGGTCACAATCAAAACAATTAATAATGAGATCATATACTAGAATAATGGTTTGGGTTTGCAGAAAATGAGTTCGATGTTGATTATGTGTAGGAAAGGCATTAGTACCTTTACACGTCCTTTCAATACCATAGTGATTTAGCTAGTTTATCTAGCTTTATTTGAAGGTAAGGGTTGGTTTGTTAAAATTCTAACCCAAGAGTGGGAGATTTTGAAAGATAATTAAGGCTTTTTAGAAAACAAATATTTTGCTTCCAAAATGATCCATTTCCTTCTAGATCAAGGTTTTTAGGAGATTTATTGAAAAATAACTCCTTCCCTTCCAAGTTAGGTTTTTGAAAAATAATTTTATTTTATTAAAATCTATTTCCTTCTAGATTAATGTTTTTGAAAAATAATTGTTAAAGTAGACTACTTTCCTTCAAAATTGGGTTCTTTTAAAGATGATTCTTTTTTTTGAAAGACCCCTTTCCTATCAAATTAAGGTTTTGGAAATTCTTTTTTACTTTTAAAAGAGGACCCTTCTCCTTCTAGGTTGGGGGTTTTAGAAAATAATTGGAAAAAGCCCCTTTTCTTCTTGATTGAGTTTTTGTAAATATTTTTTTTCTTGAAAGAAATCCCTTTATTTGTGACATAAGATTATTAGAGTCTAACTCTTAATGATTTTTGGACTAAAGGGATCCAATTGTATTCCTAACTTGATTAGAATTTTTAATTAAAAATTCTAATTAAGGAACAGAATGTATTTTTTTAACCTAAATTGATTAGGATTTCCTAGTTAACTAGCTTGACTAATTGTCTTGCTTGATTAGGTTAAAGCTGAAATCTCTAAATTTTAATTATTGGAAAAAATGCTTAATCTTTAATCTAAAGTGAATATGCATATTGTGCAGAATTTTATTTGCATGTGTAGAACATTTTAGTGCAGAAAATATGAATTTTATGCATAAACTGTGTTACAGCAAAATTTTAAAACAACATTACAGAATTTCATAACGGCCTTAATGGAATTTAAATATGCAGAATTGCAGAAATCAAATGTGCAGAATGCTGAATGTAGAGTACAATGCGAATTGCTATACGCAGAAAACAGAATATACAGAAACACTAACAGAATTCAAATTTTCAGTTTGCAACTTTTATACATGCAGAATTTGAAAAATTAAACATGCCATATGTGCAGAAAATTAACATGCAATTATGTACAAAATTTAGACACACTAATGAGTATGCAAACTACAAGCTACACATTAAAAGAGAAAGAAAAGAAAAGATTGTATGATGTAAACACAAATTAAAATGCGATCGTAGCTTGACTAATATCATGGCTATAATTCCCACATAATTGAAGGAAAAACACGAAGAATATGAGAAAGATGAGAAGAACTTACATATCTTGTATATACCTTCCTACAGCTTTGGCTACACAATAGGTAGACTAAATCCCTAAATATACTCTTTGTTGGAGTTTAAAAAACAAAGGCTAATCTTGTTTTATTAGAAAGAACAAGCCAACAAGAGAGAATAAAGTGGGAGGTTGAATTCTAAAGCAGAATTTAGCTGGAATTCACTACCATACCTCCTAGCCATAAGAAAGGAGGGGCTTAATCCCCTATGAGAGAACAAACTAGCAAGAAATGAGAGAAGGTATGTTTTTTGTGTACTCCTTGAAGGAGATTCAGAAAAGAAAGTTAGTGTTGTTCTATGGAAGAGAACAAAGTTGCAAGAGGTGGGAGAGAGGAAATTTTCTATGTGTTCTCCTTGTATGAGAGCATGCTATTTATAGGAATAAAGGTTCAGACAAAGGAATAAATGGTCATAATGACTCTTTAATCCTTCTTAATACCTTGTCTTATTCACACAAATTTTACATGTCTCAAATGGCTTTAATATAGATAAAGGAATAAGTAGTCATAAAATTCTCTTAATGTCATATCCTTTTCACAATTTTCTTATCTCTTAAAGTATATGAATCTTTTCCTTCAATTAGTTTCATTTGGGCCTTTTGGGCTTCGGCTTTTCTTTCTCTTTTTTTTTTTTTTTTTTTCTCTTTTGGTGTTAAGACTTGTTAGAGCAAGGCAAAATAAGGGACCTGGGGGTAGCCAATTGGGCTAATAAAACTTGGGTTTAAAATTAAAATAAAAAACTTAAAAATAAAATTAAAAAAGAAGAAGTGTATTGGATAAAATGTAGTATTTACAAAGACTAATTGTATTATGTGTGTAACTTATATAATAATGTCACTTGCAATCATTATTTTCTAAAAAAATTTGACCTGTCATTATTAATAGGTATTTTTATAAACAAAAAATCCAATATCTATTTAAGTGATGTGTCATTACATTTTATATGATAAAAATTAGTACAGCTAAAATAAAGCAATACGTATTTTGCAAATGAAGTACGGAGTATAATTTGTGAAGAGTAGTTAACACTTTCTCAGAAGCAATTTAGATAAGAACACATTGCAAACCTCAAAATTTTGCGCCAGATGCTTAGAACGGAAGGTATACAATCAGTTGTGCTTGTTAAACACTTGACTGGGAAAAGAAGGGAAATATTCTTAAGCATTATGGGAAAGACAGATTCCAATTCAAACTACTTCACAAATCACAGTCTTCCTTATATGTCTTTCACATTCCAACATGAACATATCAAGGGAAAAATAGCCATTGAAACTGTGTATAATCTAGCTTAAGTTCAAACTGTACATATAAGTTGGGAAATGACGTGCAAACACAATTAAGTATAAAAGATTTCAATGTCTGTAACAAGGATAACTAAAATTAAAAGACCATAAATAGTGCAACACAATCAGGATCTTCTGCCTGTAAACAAGATCAACCGATAACAAAATGCCATCATGTTGTCCAATTATGTCAAGCCCTGTAGGAAAGCAAGAAAAGTGGAAGTGTTTAGCAGTCTTATCAGTACTCTAGGGCATGTGCTCATCATCTGCAAATTTGTGTCCAGTTTAGTTAAGTAGAGATTTTTATGTATATACTGATAGTTATCATGATACTTCCAATTTTACCCAGAAGTTGATTAAATCAAAAAAGTTCTTTCTTTATTTTGGTATATAGAGATAGTTAAAAGATTTTCTTAAATATATCTCATTTAAACTTTTCATTGTTACTAGATTAATATATTTCTCTTTTTTCTTTTTTTGCATGTGACTTAGAATATCTTCTGTCCAATAAATGAAGATTAATTTCTTTGAAACATGGTCTGGCACCAAAACTTAAATTTTTTTGAAGCAAATTTTTTCCATATACAAGCACTCAATCAAATATTTCTTTGTTTTAAATGAAAAAAAAAAGTAAGTCTCTTAAGTTCCATATAATATGTTTGAGCTTTCTATTAATATTTTTATTCTACAATTTTTTAATTATCTTTGGAAACAACATGATCACAAAATTCTAACAAATTCGATATTGTTGATTTAAATTAATGAATTACTTAGTTTAAAAGTAATTACAACCTTTTTTTATTTAGAAGAAGTTCTTCTAGATTTTGAAAAACGATGAGATATGTTGCATAATGAAAGTAAAAACGCAGGGGATATTATAGTAAATTAATCTTATTTTATTCTTAAAATATAAAATCTTCACATTTAAAACTTAATAGTGTAAAGTTTAAAATTGTCCAAATTAATTCATCATGTCATTGATGTAAATTCCAACCGAACTTCCGAGAAATGCAATTATTCGTAATAAAGTCGATTCCTTGTTTATAACGCATTTTATTATTTCATGTAACCTTCTTTCCTCAATTCGTCATCTCTCAAGGTGACAAATTTCAGACCCATTTCCACCCCCAATAAACATTTATGAAGATAAGCTTCAATGTCTTAGTATAGGAAATTAAGTGGCCAGTTCAAACAGAACTGTCCGGTACGACCCACAATAGCAAAATTGGGCTGTCTCGCAGATTTCCTTAAGGCCATGTTTGGATGTCAGAATTGAAATTAGATTAAGACCTCAGGGTCGGAATTTATCCATTCAATCCAAAAATTTTGTTTGCAATACTTATTAGAATTGAAATCATAATTCCTTTTTTGCAATTTGATAGAATTCAAAAATAATTTTTTAATGCACATTGCAATTCTTATAACAAGAAATTTTCTCATTATCAACAGCTTTTTGATAAAAATATTTTTGTGACGGAGTAGTGCCAATTAAAAATTCTTTCGTTGCAATATAATATTAATTGGCAGAAAAAATGTCTATCAGTAAATATAATCAAAAAAATTTTGTCAATAAATAAAAAATTGCCAACTGGTAAATAGAAAAGAAAAATATGGAAAGTGAGTCCATTTTTCTAACTCATTTCCAAATTCACCCAACTTTTACTTTTTAATCTTCTTTTCTTTTAATTGTTGCTCTTGTGTTGCAACATTACGACAAAGAACAATGAATGCAAATTATTTTCAACAAAAACACAGCATCACAAAAATTACAGATGGAACGTTAAGGTGATGCATTAGGGGCTTTTAGTCAAGCATATATTAGATCTGTTTTGGTATGACCTCTTGAATCTAAGCTTAAAAATATGTAGGTCTCCTTCCTAAACAAACCCAAATCTATTAGCTAAGTAATATTCTTTGTGTTATTTTAGTACTAATATTTTAACTAATTTATATATCTTTATTTATTTTTAATTTAATTTTATTTATTTTGATTGGATCAAATTAGTTATTTACAAATACCATTATTCTTATATTTTTCACTAGTATTTTATTCTCTTTCAATTTGACAATATAATATGTGTGTGCTAAGTTTCAAACTGATTGGATTTAAAACTAAAGGGGCAATTATTAAACATAAAATACGAGCATAACCTATTTATTACTTAGCTTATAGCAAAATACATAAATAACTTTTGATTCTTAGAATTGTCCTAGTTTAGCCTCCTGAGAAATCCACCCAATACCCATTTGCTCGCCCAAACAACCAAAATACACAAAGCAAATTAGAGAAAAGCCCAGCATTTAAAAAAAACTAACAATGGCTACAGATTCTATTTTCCGTTTTCAACTTAATTTCATTAGCAAATTGACACCATTCTAACTGAATTGTAAAGGTGCTTTGGGCATAAAATAGTTCTGCCTTCAATGGTTTTTAACGAATAGCATTTGTCTGTTATTGATTCGAATGATCTAAGCTGTTCAATTATTCAACGTATCACATTATGAGTAATATTCACAAGAAAGCATTTTGCTCGGACGTTACCTGCACTTTGGTTCACAGCCTCTGCATAAGGAAACAAGACTGATCATTTGGCACTGCTCAAATTCAAGGAATTTATATCCAATGACCCATATCAAATCTTGGCCTCTTGGAATAGTTCCACTCACTTATGCAATTGGATTGTTGTCCAGTGCAACCGTCACCATTAAAAAATTTCAAAGTTGGGGCTGGGAGGATACCAGTCACATGGAATCATATCACCACATATTGGCAACCTCTTCTTTCTCAAAACGCTCTAGCTACAAAACAACAGCTTCTACGGCGAAGTCCCACAACATTCCGATTCGTGTAAATTGAAGGGAAAAAAAAAGTTTAAAAAAATAAAATGATGCGTATCAAAATAAAAACAAAACACGGGATACATGTCAAATTAGAAAGAAAAAATTGAGAAATAATAGAGGAATGTATGTTAAAATAGAAAAAGAAAAGTGAAGGGAAAAAAAAAACATACAACACATGCCAATTTGTGATTGTTTTTCTTTTTATGTTGTCAACTAATCTTGCTATTTATTGATCAGGAAAAAAGACAGGAAACAATCTTCCGCATCATCAAAAGTTGACCTGCTATCTAAGGTATCTTACTAGAACCTACACCATGCAACCACCAGTTCTCAGCTAGCAACTTAATAGGAACTGGAAGTTCCAGCTTTGTGAATAGAGGAAGTCTTTAGCCTGAAGAAGAAGTTGTTGCCATAAAGGTCCTCAAACTTCAAAAGAAAGGAGCCAAAAAGAGTTTCATTGCTGAATGTAATGCACTAAAAGCTATTAGGCATTGAAATTTGGTAAGGATATAGAGATGTTGCTCTAGCACAGATTATAAGGGCCATGAATTTAAAGCTCTAGTACTTGAGTACATGTCAAATGGAAGCTTAGAAAAGTAGTAGCGTCCAAGAATGTCAGAAAGTTCAGATGACCTAAGACCTTTTGGCCTTGCTCAAAGGTTGAATATTCTTAATGATGTTGCCTGTGCAATATATTATCTTCATTGCAGATGTGAGCAACCTCTCATTCTTTGTGATTTGAAGCCAAGCAATGTCCTTCTTGACAGTGACACTGTTACCCATGTGATTAGCAAGACAACTTTCAAATATTAATGGCTATTCTGATAACCAAACCAGCACTAGTGGAATAGGCATTATTGGCTATGCTCCCCTAGGTACTCCATTTCAGAATATCGGATGGATATGAGGTGTCAACACAGGGTAACATGTACAGTTTTGAAATTCTTATCTTAGAAACATTAACAGGAAGAAGATCCACTGATGATATGTATAAAGATGGTCAAATATGTATATCCATCTAAAAGCCGGCTTTCCTAATAAACTTATACAAATTGTGGCCCAATCCATTTTCAACGGACAATTAAGACAAAGAGCAACTGCAGCAGAAGACAACCGCTGAGCACATTTACACACACAAGGGTCATCTCCTAGCTAGTGGATTCTGTGCAATACAGGTAACAAGGGAGCCATGACTGTTTTCTTTGGTTTTTAATTGGTCTAATTCTGTCAAGTTTGGAACACATAGTTAAGGTTTTTCAAGAAATTATTTTAGTGATGCCACAATCTACTCTTTTCCCAATATTTTCCAAACAAAATGTGAGATTCAATTTATGCCAGAAATTATATTTTTGTAAATTGAATAAAAAATTCTACATGGTTTACTTCATTCCTTACATTCTTGATATTTGCTTCTCATTAATGGATTTTAAGCCTTTTGACTGATGAGCTGAGGACTTTCTTGGAGTTGAACCTCCCTAAAGTCAAGGAAGGTAAGAAGCCAAAGTTCAGTTTAGGTGTCGCAGATCCTAAAATTGGTTCACAGATATCTGAAGTGACTAAAATTCCTTGCCAAAGCAATGAATTTGTCGGTGAGCTTTTACGAGGTGTGCGGCTTCATTTTGATAGGTTTATCAAGGAACTCAAGCTTAGCAATTTTCCTTGTCCCAATCCCATTCAGAGTTTCTAAAGGGTCTCAGCCTTTCCATTGAATGTATATATTTCTTATTACTTATATCATTTTTTGCCTACCTTATTTAAATGCGTAGCCTGGAGATTTGGAAAAGGCACAGCTTGGTTTGGGGCATAGTTACAGCGGGACCAAGGTGAAATCTAATGTTAATCGTGTTGACAATATGGTCATTCAAGCAATCTTCCTTCTTGATACCCTCGACAAGGATATCAATTCTTCTCCATGGGAGTCAGCTATATTATTGACACTGATGTATTAGCATAAAATCTGTGGATTAGTAGAGTTCAAAATATTAAAGTTCATTTTTAGTTATTCTTTCCTGGTTTATCAATCTTTGCAGGGAATGGCACTCATGGCATTTTCCTGAACTGGTGAAGATTGTAAATGATAATTATCTGTATGTCAAAGTTGCAAAATTTGCTGAGGATAAATCAATGTTGTCGAAAGACAAAATTCCCGGGCTAACTGACATAGTTAGAGATGAAGACAAGGCAAAAAAAATTGTGGAAGCTGCCAAGGCATCAATGGGTAGAGTTATTGTTTACTTATATTACATGTAAATTGTGTCTCATTCTCTCCCTAACACTTGCTTTCTTTTGAATTTCTTCAGGACAGGATTTGTCCCCAGTGGACTTGATTAACGTCCAGCAATATGCATAGAGGGTAATGGACCTCTCTGAGTATAGAAGGAAGTTTTATGATTATCTGGTTACTAAGATGAATGACATTGCACCAAATTTGGCATCGTTGATTGGTGAAGTTGTTGGTGTTCGTTTGATATCTCATGCTGGTACCTCACAAATTTGGCCTAGTGCCCCTCTTCGACGCTTCAAATACTTGGTGCAGAGAAGGCTTTGTTCAGGTTTTTAACTCAATACCTCCTGATTTGAAGAATTTTAAAGTTTACGTTGTGATGTTCATAGAAACTAAAAAGGGTACATACGTAAATCTGCAAGACATTTGATTTGTCCTTTACGTTAAATTAATTTTGTTAAAATACACTTATGACAATAGCTAGTTTGCCTCTTGTAGGGGGACACATCCGTTGTATGTTGCCATTCCTTCTATTTATAATTTTTATGCTAGTTATTATCCAATAAATGTGTTCTTCTGTTCTATTCAGGGCATTGAAAACCAAAGGAAGCACTCCTAAATATGGCCTCATATTCCACTCATCTTTTATTGGCTGAGCATCTGCCAGAAATAAGGGTCGAATGGCTCGCTATCTTGCAAACAAGTTGAGGAGCGACTTGACTTTTATGACAGGGGAGTTGCCGCTCATAAGAACATAGATGTCATGAAGTCTGCCATTGAAAGTGTACAGAACAAAGGTTCGTAGGAATGGTCTGGATGGAAGAAGACATACTAATATACTATTGTCACTTAGAGTAATGCTATTTCTATGTTATTTTTTCGCTACATTCGCTATGTCTCTTACGTGACAAAAATGAAAAATTGAAAAATGCAGCAGGAGGAATGAAAAAAAGGAGCGGGAATAAAAAAGGGATAGCGATTGTTATGATAATGGCCAACAAAAATAAAATTGCCAACAAAAATAAAATTGCAAAATATAATTTAGAGAAGGAGAAGAGAAAGACACAAATATTTAACATAAAAAAACCCAATGAGGGAAAAAATCATAGGCAAAAGAAGATAATTTCACTATGTAGAATTCAGTTACAAGGCTGAAATTTAGGCTAAACAATTGATTCCAAACAGCTGCTGTATGCAGTTTCTTACTAAAAATTGCAACTCTATCTATAACTATTTTGCAGTTTCTTGCAACTCTTGGTTGTAATTTCTATCTGAAACTACAACGCTTTTATTTTTAGAATTTGGGTCACACCCAAAATCATAACAATCTCCACCTTGATATGAATTCTAAAAACAAATTTCAACAAAGAAATTCTCCACCTCTTCCACAAAAGCTCCTAAGAGCAAAACTCAACAATGAACACCAATTAAGTTCAAGCAATACTTGAACTTTTTAATAGGCAAAGGCTTATTGTGCTCTACCTCTTCTGCTATAGCAAGACAATAGCAAAATCTGAATAACCATACTTCTCAAGTGGTTTAATAGTTCTGCTTGGCCTATCCCTAGCTATGGTGTAAGGTTGTGCTTGTGAAGAATCTGATACCTCTTCTGAATCACCATCTGCGAAACTAGGAATAGAGAATTATTTGGGTTGAATAAGAACTTCAAACTCCACCTGTTCTTTACCTTTTTCATTATTCTAAATAACATATTCTGTAACTTCTTTCTTTGCAAGCATGGAATATTCATCAAAAGTTACATCCTTGCTAATAAGAAACTTGGACTGATTTGGACACCATAACCTATATCCTTTCACACCAAATGAATACCTAAAAAATACATATTTCTTTGCTCTAGGCTCAAACTTTCCTTCATTAACATGTGCATAAGCAGGACAACCAAAAATTTTTAAAATAGAATAATCAGCAAGTTTGCCAGACCATACCTCTTCTAGTGTTTTGCACTTAATAGATGTATGAGGAGATCGGTTCACTAACCAGCAAGCTATGTTAACAGCTTTAACCCAAAACTCCTTGCCTAAGCCTACATTTGAAAGTATACATCGAGCCTTTTCAAGAAGAGTTCTATTCATTCTCTCTACAATACCATTCTGTTGAGGTGTATTCACAATGGTTCTATGGCGAGCAATGCTTTCTTTCTTACAAAACTCATTGAACTCATTATTACAAAATTCAAGGCCATTATCTGTTCTGAGTCTCTTAATCTGTTTTCCTGTTTGCTTTTCAAGTAAAGTCTTCCACTGCTTGAAAGTCACAAATACTTGATTTTTCTGTTTCAGAAAGTAGACCCAAATCTTTCTTGAATAATCATTAATAAAAGTCAACATGTATATGGAGTGACTGCCTTTAGAAGGAACTTGAGAGGGCCCCCAAAGGTCTGAATGAATGTAGTCAAGAGTTCCTTTTGTCTTGTGAATGGTTGAACTAAAACTCAACTGCTTTTGTTTGCCAAAGACACAATGTTCACAAAACTCCATCCTTCTTGTAATTTGGCCACCTAACAGGCCTCTCTTACTCAATTCTGTCATGCCTCTCTCACTCATATATCCCAGTCTCATGTGCCAAATTTTAGTAATCTCTGAATCAGAAATAGAAGTAGCAGCAACTACAGCTGAACCTGTAATAGTAGAACCCTGCAAGAAATACAAAGTGCCAATTCTATTTTCTTTCATCAATAAAAGTGCACCCTTAGAGACTTTAAGCACACCATCTTCACATTTATATTTACAGCGATTCTTTTCTAAAGTACCCAAAGAAATTAAATTCTTTTTCAAATTTGGAATGTGTTTCACATTTAACAAAGTTCTGATCATACCATCATGCATTTTAATTTGCACATTGCCTATCCCAACAACTTTACAAAATTGATCATCACCCAAAAACACACCCCCATTAAATGACTCATAAGCGGTAAACCAGTTCCTATTAGGAGTCATATGCTGTGAAGCTCCTAAATCCATCACCCAGCTAGTTTGAAATCTAATTTTAGCATCAGTAACACAAAACAGATCACTTTTCTCATCTTCTGCTACATTAGCTTCATTTGATGTGGCTTTACCTTTATTGTCACATGCTTTTTGTTTCTTCTTTAGTTTAAAACAGTTAAATTTAATATGTCCCTTCTTCTTGCAATAATTACAAGTCAAATTCTTATGTTTAGACTTCGATCTAGATTTGTAAGAATTTGGATTTCTCTCCTCACTTCTTCCTTTATCAACAAACAGACTAACACTCTGATCACCCCTTCAACAAATGTCAAATTATTATCAATTTTCTCTTTAGCTTGCAAATTTGACCTGACATTATCAAGGGAAATTTGTTCTCTACCATAGATCATAGTGTCTCTAAAATTTTTATAGGAAGCAAGCAAAGAACATAACAGTAAAAGCACTTGATCTTATCATCAATCTTCACATCTATCTTACTTAAATCAGTAATGATGGAAGTAAACTCTGCTATATGAGATTTTAGTGGCATACCTTTAGACATATGCAGAGTATAGAGGTGTTGCTTTAACTGTAGCCTGTTAGTGTGAGATTTCGTCATGTACAGACTCTCCATTTTCAACCATGCACTCGCTGCAGTGTTCTTAGTGAGAATTTCTTAAAGAACTTCATTACCCAAGCACAATTGAATAGAAGAAAGAGCTCTATCATCCGTATCATCCTATTCAGCATCTGTCATAGTCTCGGGCTTCTTCACCTTCCTAAGCAGTGCCCTCTTTGTGCCTTCTCTTGACAAAATTGCCATCATCCTTACTTGTCAGAGAGCAAAACTGGTTGACCCATCAAATTTCTCAATGTCTGTCTTAGATGTTGCTGCTGAAGTAGAAGCCATTGAAAACCAGGCTCTGATACCAATTTGTTATGACAATGGCCAACAAAAATAAAATTGTAAAGTATAATTTAGAGAAGGAGAAGAGAAAGCACACAAATATTTAACATAAAAAAATCCAATGAGGTAAAAAACTACGGGTAGAAGAAGAGAATTTTACTATGCAGAATTTAGTTACAAGGCTGAAATTTGGGCTAAACAATTGACCCCAAACAGCTGCTGCATGTAGTACAAGAAAGGACACAAAATACAGAAAATCTGTACTCTTCTATTTTTCATGCTACTGTTCATGCTGCACACTGCTCACGCTGTTACTGTTATGTGGCACTGTTTGTGCACTGTTCATGTCACTGTTTCTGTATTCTGTTTATTTTCTGTAGTCAAAACTGCTGTATGCAGTTTTTTACTAAAACTACAACTCTATCTGTAACTGTTTTACAGTTTCCTATTATGACTGCAACTCTTGGTTGCAGTGTCCATCTAAAACTGCAACTCTTTTATTTTTACAATTTGGGTCACACCCAAAAACTTAACACCATTTTGATAAATGTAATTATCATGGAGCAAAGTTAGATTTGATCCCTTTGGCAACTTGCACTAGGAGTTATAAATTCAGAGGTTCTTCTTGGAAGCTATTTGCAGAGACCATATATTTGATATTAAGATATAGTTATGTTCATAAAGGAAAGTTAATAAGTGTTAGTTCCAATTGTTTTTTTATATGAAGATTTATTAGGAAAAGAAAAGAAAAGGATCCAGAAGTTGAGATTATTGTTGTAACAAAGTTTGCTATACTACAATGGAGGTTTGGGCATCAAAGTCTTCTCACGGCCCTTGAAGAGTCCCTCTGCCAACTTGGACTTCCTTCTATGGATCTTTGTTAGCTTTATTGGTTTATGTTTTAATGACCTTGTTAAATTACTCTTCTATTCTTTGTTCTTTCTTTCTTTTTCTTTTCTTTTCAATTGTAAAGTATTAATCAATTGATGTGTAAAGTATTAATCAATTAAATTACACTTTCGTTCTTTGTGCAATAGCCGAATTGTAACATGGCGATAGCTAAAGTGTAACACTCAATAGCTAAAATGTAACTTTCCTAGGTAAAAAGTATCATGCGCAAGATGAAGTGTTTCCTTCAAATTGAACGTTTACAAGGTTATAAGAAGGAGTTTTGACAAATTGCATCTAAGACAATAATTCATCGGTCATGAAATTTTATGTGCAATAGCCAAATTGTAACATGCCAATAGTTAAAGTGTAACATGTGATAACTAAAGTGTAACACTCAATAGCCAAAATGTAACTTTCCTAGGTAAAGAGTATCATGCACAAGATGAAGTGTCTCCTTCAAATTGAATGTTTACAATGCTATAGGAAGGAGTTTTGACAAATTGCATCCAAGACAATAATTCATTGGTCATGAAATTTTATGTGCAATAGCCAATTTGTAACATAGCGATAGCTAAATTGTAACATGCTGATAGCTAAAGTGTAACATGGCAATAGCTAAAGTATAACACTCAATAGCCAAAATGTAACTCTATAATTATGTTAAAAAAATTATATCTCTTAAAAATTTAAATTATAAAAATATTTAAAAATAATTTTTATATATTATTTCTTTAACAATAAGAATTGAAGTTTATACAACTGTTTATTATTATCATTATTATTTGTTATACTTTAGCTATCACCATGTTACACTTTAGCTATTGGCATGTTACAATTTAGCTATCGCCATGTTACAATTCGGCTATTGCACATAAAATTTCATGACCGATGAATTATTGTCTTGGATGCAATTTGTCAAAACTCTTTCCTATAGCCTTGTAAACATTCAATTTGAAGGAGACATTTCATCTTGCACATGATACTCTTTACCTAGGAAAGTTACATTTTGGCTATTGAGTGTTACACTTTAGTTATCGGCATGTTACAATTTAACTATCGCCATGTTATAATTCGGCTATTGCACATAAAATTTCATGACCGATAAATTATTGTCTTGGATCCAATTTGTCAAAACTCTTTCCTATAGCCTTGTAAACGTTCCATTTGAAGGAGATATTTCATCTTGCACATGATACTCTTTACCTAGGAAAGTTACATTTTGGTTATTGAGTGTTACACTTTAGCTATCGGCATGTTACAATTTAGCTATCACCATGTTACAATTCGGCTATTACACATAAAATTTCATGACTGATGAATTATTATCTTAGATGCAATTTTTCAAAACTCCTTCCTCTACCTTGTAAACATTCAATTTGAAGGAGACATTTCATCTTGCACATGATACTCTTTACCTAGGAAAGTTACACTTTAGCTATTGGCATATTACAATTTAGTTATCATCATGTTACAATTCGGCTATTGCACATAAAATTTCATGACTGATGAATTATTGTTTTGGATGCAATTTGTCAAAACTCCTTCCTATAGCCTTGTAAACGTTCAATTTGAAGGAGACACTTCATCTTGCACATGATACTCTTTACCTAGGAAAGTTACATTTTGGCTATTGAGTGTTACACTTTAGCTATCTCATGTTACACTTTAACTATTGGCATGTTATAATTTAGCTATTGCTATGTTACAATTCGACTATTGCACATAAAATTTTATGACTAATGAATTATTGTCTTAAATGCAATTTGTCAAAACTCCTTCTTATAACCTTGTAAATGTTCAATTTGAAGGAGACACTTCATCTTACGCATGATACTTTTTACCTAGGAAAGTTACATTTTAGCTATTGAGTGTTACACTTTAGCTATCGGCATGTTACGCTTTAGCTATCGCCATGTTACAATTCAACTATTGCACAAAGAACAGAAGTGTAATTTAATTGTTTAATACTTTACACATCAATTGATTAATACTTTACAATTGAAAAGAAAAGAAAAAGAAAGAAAGAAGAGTAATTTAACAAGGTCATTAAAACATAAACCAATAAAGCTAACAAAGATCCATAGAAGGAAGTCCAAGTTGGCAGAGGGATTCTTCAAGGGCCGTGAGAAGACTTTGATGCCCAAACCACCATGGCAGTGCAGCAACTTTGTTACAACAGCAATATCAACTTTTGGATCCTTTTCTTTTCTTTTCCTAATAAATCTTTATATAAAAAATAATTGGAATCAATACTTATTAACTTTCCTTCATGAACATAACTATATCTTAATATCAAATATATAGTCTCTGCAAATACCTTCTAAGAAGAACCTCTAAATTTACAGCTCCTAGTGCAAGCTGCCAAAGGAAACAAATCTAACTTTACTCCATGATAATTACATTTATGAAAATGGAAAAGAAACCTTGACAAGAGAAATACTCACCTAAGAGCCATATACTTCAGCAATGTCAAGAGAAAGACTAGAGCCCGAGTTTCAAAATAAAAATGAAGCATAGTCATGGTTCCTTTTTTATTCCTACTCCCTTTTTTCATTCCTCCTACTACATTTTTCAATTTTTCATTTTTACCTCATAAAAGACGTAGCGAATGTAAGAAAAAAAATAACGTAGAAATAGCATTACTAGTCACTTAAACCCCCCTCCCCTCTCCTTTTTTACCTTTTCTCTTGAATGCTGCATTTGGCATGTGTTGTTTTTCCCAAGATACTAGATGTGTAATAGTGTAATATTGCTGATTTATAGTTATTGTTGCAGACACCGAACTGGAAACAGAAGAACTGCTTGTCAAAGTTTCTGACAAGAAAAGCAAAAAGAAGAAGTCAAAAGTTGCTGCTGCGTAAGAAGGTGAGGGCATGGCTGTAGATAATGTGGGGGTCCATCCCATGATAAAAGAAAGAAAAGAAAACAAATGGAGTAGTTGAAAAAGTTTTAATGAACAAGAAAACAAAATAGAGGACAGTGGAGAAGTTTTTCAACGTTGCATTAAAGGCAAATTGGCTAGTAATTGGAAATTGCAACAAGCCGAAATCTTTCTTTGACTTTCAGCCCAAATTTCATCTATAAATGGGAGCCTCATTCAGCAAGCCATGGCACAACAAGTAGACAACAGCGAAAGCAAGAGTGAAGGAGAGCAAGAGGCAAGAGAGAGAGTAAGGCAAAAAAGTAATTCCTTAGAGAAAAATTTTTGAGAGTGTGAGATAAAAGAGAGTCTAAGTAATTCTCAATAAAGTGTAAGTGTGGGTATACACTAACAAAAATATTGGGTGTCATCTCTACAAGGTCTCACTGAGTGCCACTATAATTTTAATATCACTTGAAAGAAAGTAAAGGGTATTGTGAGGATATTTGTAATTATCGTTATTATAGTGAAATATTTTATCAGAGCTTATCCCGTGGATTTTTCCTCAATATTGTAGGATTTTTCACGTTAAAAATTTGTGCTTCTTGTATTTATTTTTTCGCTTGAATTTTGTTATGCATAATTTAATTGTACAGTCAGAAAAGTGATCTTAAGGTGCTTTCGCTTATTATCAAGTCTTTAATCAATTTTTCCCAACAAGTGGTATTAGACCCTGGTTATATTGTTGAAACTTATTTTGTAATTTATATTGGCTAGTTATACCGTCTTTGAGCTGACTAAGCCACGAAGTTTATTTTCTTAGTAATTGGCTGGTTTTACCACCTAATTTATTTGTTTCACTAATTGTTGGATGATACTTGATGGAGGTCAATACAAGTAGAATGATTACTCTGAATGGCACTAACTATCACATATGGAGGGAAAAAATGAAAGATCTCCTTTATGTGAAAAGTTGGCATTTACCAGTGTTTGCTTCAAAAAAGCCTGAATCAAAGACTGATGATCAATGAGCATTTGAAAATGTCCAAGTATGTAGTTTTATTTGGCAATGGGTGGATGACAACGTGCTCAATCACATTAATGATGAGATGAATGCCAAGATGTTATGGGAGAAACTTGAATCTCTTTATGCTTGGAAGATCGGCAACAACAAGCTCTTCTTGATTAAGAAGATGATAAAATTACATTATAAGGAAGATAACTCTATTTCTGATCATTTAAATGAATTTCAAGGAGTCCTATAACAATTATCTTCTACGGGTGTAAAGTTTGATGACGAGATTCAAGTTCTTTGGCTGCTCAGTACTCTTCCAGACTCCTGAGAGATATTCAGAATGTCATTTGCAACTCCGCGCCTGATGGTGTAGTGATAATGAAACTTGTTAAAAGCGCTATTTTGAACAAAGAGATGAGGAAAAGATATCAAGCTTTGTCTTCACAATCTGATATTCTTGTTACCAATGATAGGGGAAGAAACAAAAGTAGAGGTGTGAAAAGCAGAGACAAAAGCCAGAGCAAGTTTAAGCCCAGATCAAAAAATATAGAATGTCACTATTGTGGCTAGATGGGACACTTTAAAAGACAATGTTTCAAATACAAGAAAGACAAGGAAAATGGCAACACTGAGGAAGAGAAGAAAGATTAGGTTGCCACTACTAAACTTGTCATTGTTTGTGACAAGGAGGTAATTAATTTTGCCTGTCAAGAGATAAGTTGGGTCATAGATAGTGGAGCCTCTTTGCATGTTACATCAAATAGGGAACTCTTCTCATCTTATACACCCAGTAATTTTGGGGTGTTGAAGATAGGTAATAATAGTTTTTCAAATGTTGCCAGCATGGGGGAATATCCACTTGAAGACCAATAAAGGAGTACAGATGATTCTTAAGAATGTTAAGCATGTGCCTGATATTCGCTTCAATTTGATCTTAGTAAGAAAGTTGGATGATGAAGATTATTACAACACCTTTGGTAACGGGCAATGGAAGCTTACTAAAGGTTCGTTGGTCATGGCTCAAGGAGAGAAGAGTCCAAGCTTGTATCTAACATAAGCTAAAATTTTAGGTGACTCTATCAACGCAATGGATGATGAGAAGACAGCCGAAATGTGGCACAGGAGCCTTAGCCACATCAGTGAGAAGGGACTTAATTGCTTGGTCAAAAAGAACCTACTCTTAAGGATAAAGAGTACGAGCTTGAAGAAATGTGTGCATTGCATGGCCAGAAAGCATAACAGAGTTGCCTTCAAGTGTCACTTTCCTTCAAAGCAATCAGATTTGCTAGAACTGGTGCACTCCAATATTTGCGATCCCTTGAAAGCAAAGTCTTTTGGCAGTGGACTTTACTTTGTGATGTTCATTGATGATCATTCAAGGAAACTTTGGGCTTATGTTTTAAAGACCAAAGATCAATTTCTTGATATTTTCAAACAGTTTCATGTATTTATTGAAAGGAAAACTAGAAAGAAGCTAAAATATATTAGCACTAACAATGGTGGGAGTACTGTGGTCCTTTTGACAATACTGTAGATAGATGGACATTAAATATCAAAAAACACCTTCAAAGACTCACAGTTAAATGGTCTAGCTGAAAGGATGAATCGAACGTTGCTAGAGAGAGTCAAATGTTCACTTTCAGAAGCAAAGTTACCAAAATATTTTTGAGGGGAGGCTTTCCTCACAGCGATACATGTTATCAAACTATATCCAGCGGTTGCTCTGAATGATGACGTTCCTAACAAAGTTTGGTATGGCAAAGAAGTCTCTTATGATCACTTACGAGTTTTTGGATGTAAGGCATTTGTTCACATTCCGAAGGATGAGAGATCCAAGGTTGATGCTAAGACATGACAATGCATCTTTCTGGTTATGGTCTTGATGAATTTGGCTACAAATTGTATGACCCGATTGAGAAGAAACTAATTCAAAGTCGTGATGTAGCATTCATTGAAGACCAAACCATTAATGATATGGAGAAAGTTAAAAAGAAAGTGTCTACTGGCAGTGGCGGCTTGGTTGATCTAGACCCAGTTCCTATGATGAACTTGCCTAATCTAGTCAACAATGATACTCAAGAAAAGGAAAAAATCAATGACCAACCAAGGACAGATAATACCCTAATAGATAATGCTAGAGGTAATGATGAAGTTATTGAGTAAGAGGAGTAACCCCTTCCACCACCACTGAGAAGAACAGAGAGAGGGCGGCATTCGTTAACTAGGTACCCAAGTTCTAAGTATATCCTCCTTACTGATGAGGGGGAGCTAGAGGATTTTGAAGAAGTGCAAACTTATCAGGATAAAACATAGTGGATGATAGCTATACAAGATGAGATAGATTCCTTGTAGAAAAATGACACTTATGAGCTTGTGGAACTTCCAAAAGGTAGAAAAGCCTTAAAAAAAAACAAGTGGGTGTTCAAGCTTAAGAAAGATTATAACAAGCTGGTGAAATATAAAGCTCACTTAGTCGTGAAAGATTTTAGACAAAAGCGAGAGATCAATTTTCATGAGATTTTCTCTCTAGTTGTCAAGATCAGCTCAATTAGAGCCATACTTGGTTTGACAGCTAACTTGAATATAGAGCTTGAGCAATTAAATGTGAAAACTGTATTTCTCCATGGCGATTTGGATGAAAAGATCTACATGGTTCAACTAGAAGGGTTTAAGGAGAAAGAGAAAGAACACATGATTTGTAAATTAAAGAAGAGCTTATATGGATTAAAGCAGGCTTCAAGGCAGCGCTATAAGAAATTTGACTCTTTTATGATGAGTCATGGTTATACCAAAATTGATGCAGATCATTGTGTATATTTTAAAACATTTCCTAATAACAAATTCATTATCCTCTTGTTATATGTAGATGACATGTTGATTGTGGGGTAAGACACAAAGATGATTGGTGATCTAAAAAAGGAGTTATCAAAGGCATTTGACATGAAAGATCTTGGACTAGCAAGGCAAATTCTGGGAATGCAGATTTTACAAGACCAAAAAATGTAAAAAGCTATGGTTGTCACAGAAAAACTATGTGGAGCAAGTCCTAGAAAGATTCAACATACAGAGTGCTAAGCCAATTAGCACACCATTGGCTAATCACTTTAAACTCAGTAGAAAAAGTTATCCCACTAGTCAAGAAGAAAAAGAAGACATGGCTAAGGTTCCTTACTCCTTTACAGTTATGGCAGGTGACCTGGATAGTAGAAAATCTACTTCAGAATTCTTGTTTACTTTTGCAGGGGGACTTGTGTCATGGCAGTCTAAATTGCATAAGTGTGTTGTCTTATCTACAACTGAGATAGAATACATTGCCATGACTGAAGTTGGAAATGAAATGCTTTGGTTGGCTAGACTTCTTCAACAATTGGGAATGAAGTAGCAAAACTCCATGATTTACTGTGATAGTCAAAGTGCCCTAGATTTTAGTAAAAATGCTATGTACCACTCACGTACAAAGCATATTAATGTGAGATATCACTGGCTATGGTTAGTAGTTAAAGAACAACAGTTCAAGCTTGAAAAGATTCACACAAATAACAATCCTACTGATATGATAACAAAAGTCGTAACTCAAAAAAAGCTTCAAACTCGTGCCAGGTTGGCCTGCATGGACTCTATTTGATTGTCTTTAGGTGTATTCTCCTTCCTCATGGGTTGGAGGGCAAAAATTGTGGGGGTCCATCCCATGATAAAAGAAAGAAAAGAAAATAAATGGAGTAGTTGAAAAAGTTTAATGAACAAGAAAACAAAATAAAGGACGGTGGAGAAGTTTTTCTATATTGCATTAAAAGCAAATTGGCTAGCAGTTGGAAATTGCAACAAGCAGAAATCTTTCTTTAACTTTCAGCCCAAATTTCGTCTTAAATAGGAGCCTCATTCAGCAAGCCGTGACACAACAAGCAGAGGGTAGTGAAAGCAAGAGTGAAGGAGAGCAAGGGACAAGAGAGAGAGCAAGGCAAAAAGGCAAGTCTTGAGAGAAAATTTTTTAAAGTGTGAGATAAAAGAGAGTCTGAGTAATTCCCAATAGAATGTGGGTGTGGGTATACACCAAGAAAAATATTGGGTGTCATCTTTAGAGGGTCTCACTGAGTGCCATTATAATTTTAATATCACTTGAAAGAGAGTAAAATATGTTGTAAGGATATTTGTAATTATTCTTATTATAGTGGAATATTTTCTAAGAGCTTATCTCATAGTTTTTTCCTCAATATTGGAGGATTTTCCATGTTAAAAATTTGTGCCTCTTGTATTTATTTTTCTACTTGAATTTTGTTGTGTATAATTTATTTGCATAGTAAAAAAAAGTAATCTTGAAGTGCTTCCGCTTATTGTCAAGTCTCTAATCAATTTTTCCCAACAGATACACCACCAGCAATTACAAATGGTGATGCATTGGAGGATCAGATATCAGAAAAGAAAAAGAAAAAGAAAGAAAAGAGGAAATTGGACCAAGAGATGGAGCTGCATGTTGATGATGGTGCCAATGAGGCTGGTGTTGAGCAAAAAGATGAAGCAATTAAAAAGAAGAAGACGAAGAAGAAGAAGAAGAATGAAAAGGATGGTGATGGGGAAGTATTTGAGGCTGCTAGTGATAATAAAAAGAAGAAGAAGAAATCAAAAAGCGAGGATGTTGAGTAAACTGTTCTACAGAGGATGAATCTGCTTAGGATATAAGTTTTGAAGGTGTCTTTAAAGGGATCCTGGATCCACTTTGGAGAGAGGATTGTCTTAGTTTCTCAACTGGTTTCAGTACAACGTTGGGCTTGGTTTTGTTCATTGACTTGTTTGAAAAAAGTCGATGGAATTTACTTTGTAATGATAATTGACGTCTTTTGTTGGCCTGGGATAATTAGCGTCTTCTTTAGGCCTACTATAATTAGCATATTCGATCCACTTTTATTTGCAAGGAGCAAGAAATTTAGACTCCAAGTCTAACAAAACTTAGAAGTCATCTTCGATGTAAAATCAATATCACATGATGATTTTAAAGCATAATCCAAACAAAAAAGCAATGCTAACAAATTTAAAGCCATTAAAATCGTTCCTAGCAAAGATTTTAGTAATAATTCTTTCACAATATATATATATATATGTATATTGTTGATAATCAAAATAGGCAAAGCCCACTGGAAAATCTGACGATAAAGAAGAAGATATCCAATATCTTTTTCCTCGATTAGAAGTATATTAGGTCTGGTTCACTGCCTAGTTTGTCTGGGTTAAATATAAGCTTGTGCCATGTGCACTTCTGCACTTGATACCTGAAATGTGATAACTGATCTGTAATGAAATGCTAACAGCTGAGTGCAGTGGCGTCTTAAGAGGTAGTGATGGTCAATAGAACGGAGGTTTCTCTTATGGTGTAGGGGTTTGTTCCGCAATGCAGGCTGAGCTCTGGGGAATTCTCATAGCTCTTCAATATGCTTGGGAACTTGGATTCAGAAAACTTACTGTGTAAAGCGATTCTCAAACTGCTGTTAGCATGGTTACCTGCCAAGGTAACAACGCTCAAGAGTTACATCTTGTAGCTCGAATTGGAGCCTGGTGTAGCAAAGAATGGTACGTAAACTTGTGGACACATTCAGGGAGTGCAACATGTGGGCAGACTGCATGGCTGACAAGGTTGGGCACGAAGAGGCAGGGCTTTTACAGCCAGATTGCTCCATGGCTTAGCACTCATTGATGCTGATCTCATGGGAGTGAGTAAGGAGAGTTATTTCTACAAGAAAATAATGTGTATGTAGTTTTGCACAACGTATATGTGCGTGCAGAAAAAAATTAAAAGAAAAAAAAAGTAAAAATATAAGAGAATGTGAGAAAGTATACAAAATTTGTATATCTAAAAATGTAT
Organism: Dicorynia guianensis; assembly: GCA_037013595.1. Lineage (NCBI taxonomy): Eukaryota > Viridiplantae > Streptophyta > Magnoliopsida > Fabales > Fabaceae > Dicorynia > Dicorynia guianensis. The sequence continues at coordinate 17,384,237 of JASUAB010000003.1, read as the reverse complement.
GCATAACATAGCCCATTTCTACAGTGTAGCCTTTTCTTGTTGGGCTTGCGGGAGATACCTCATATTACCAGAGCAGAAGACAAACTATAACAGTTGAGGAATAGGATATGGGGATCTGGTACCTACAGCTCTAACCATATTCAAATATCTTGAAAAATTCTATCTTCACGAGTCTCAAAGAAAAAAAAATTCTGAAATCAGTGAATCCCTTCTAACAATATGCAGCAGTTCAATTCAAAACTAATCAGCTAACGCAAATATTAAGCGATTTTACGTTTTCCTTTTTTTCTAATATTCTGTCAAACTCTGCTATATTTTGATTAGCCCTTTGAAAAGTGGATCACAGCCATAACACATGTAATTATACACTCCATATTCATGAAGCTGTTTTCAAGATGCCTATAATATTTAGTATTTCATGTCTTTCTGAGCCAATTTATAATGTTCTTGCGCCGGTTTCTTTTGGTGACTATCAATTTCATTTCAAACCAAGCTTTAGTTGAATTCTTGAATGATATTTTTTATTTTTTTAATTTTATATTTATATATAATTTATTAGTCTCTTTTTTTTCAATAATTTTTTAATTTTATTTTTATTTCTTCTTTATTGTACACCCTGACTTTAGAGTTTAGATAAAGGGATTCATATCCATTCTTAAACACAGTCGGTGCAGTGATAAAGATCACAATCGGAATCTAAGACTTCCAATGTATCCCAGAAGTTGAATAAAAGAAAATTATAAATATATTTTTGATAGTTATCATATGACTTCCCAGCTTCCCCCCAGAAGTTGATTAATAGAAAATGATTACTATAACCATTAATTACAATATCACAATTAGAATCTAAAGTAACAAGCTAGCAAATAGCAATAGTCAGCATTAAACTCTAATCTCTCATGAAATAAAAGTAACGAAATAGCCACTTGAGGTTAGGTTAAGTGGTATTAGATTTGCCCTTCTTTCCAAAGTCCAAAGTTCGATACCTCAACTCTAATCTCTAAATTTATGTTGTATTTTATTATTATTTTTTAATTTTGTATCTTTACTTTATTACACATTTTCATTTTTTTTAAAAAATAAAATAAAATAAATAAAGGGATCCACTCATCAATAATGAAGGATTCATATTGTAATTTTTTCCTTGTCAAGGGCAAGAACCTTGATTATGGTGCCAGGCTGGTCTACTGAAATTTAGAGGCAGGAAGGGTGCTTTCCCATCTGCTCCTTTGCTCAAATGTCAATTCAAACTCTGTTCACAAAATGTTTTCTTTGAGTTTTATTATCTTTTATCTCTATTTATTATTTTAATATGTAGATCTATTTTTTATTTTATTATTATTTTTTAATTTTGTATCTCCATTTTATTACATATTTTAATTTTTTTAAAAGTAAGATAAAGTAAAAAAAAAAAAAAAAGATAGAGGGATCCACTCATCAATAATGAATGATTCATATTGTACTTTTTTCCTTGTCAAGGGCAAGAACCTTGATTACGGTGCCAGGCTGGTCTATTGAAATTTAGAGGTAGGAAGGGTGCTTTCTCATCTGCTCCTTTCTTCAAATGTCAATTCAAACTCTGTTCACAAAATGTTTTCTTTGAGTTTTATTATTTTTTATCTCTATTTATTATTTTAATATGTAGATCTATTTTTTTATTTTATTATTATTTTGTAATTTTGCATCTTCATTTTATTACACATTTTAATTTTTTTTAAAAATAAGATAGAGTAAAAAAAAAAAAAGATAGAGGGATCCACTCGTCAATAATGAAGAATTCATATTGTACTTTTTTCCTTGTCAAGGGCAAGAACCTTGATTACGGTGCCAGGTTGGTCTATTGAAATTTAGAGACAGGAAGGGTGCTTTCCCATCTGCTCCTTTACTCAAATGTCAATTCAAACTCCATTCGCAAAATGCTTTCTTTGAGTTTTATTATTTTTTATCTCTATTTATTATTTTAATAGGTAAATCTATTTTATCTTTTATTACTACTTTTTAATTTTGTATCTTTATTTTATTACATATTTTAATTTTCTTTTTATAAAAATTAGAATTAAAAAAAAAGGGATCCACTCATCAATAATGAAAGATTCATATTGCACTTTTTTCCTTGTCAAGGGCAAGAACCTTGATTACGGTGCCAGGCTGGTCTATTAAAATTTAGAGGCAGGAAGGGTGCTTTCCCATCTGCTCCTTTGCTCAAATGTCAATTCAAACTCTGTTCACAAAATGTTTTCTTTGAGTTTTATTATTTTTTATCTCTATTTATTATTTTAATATGTACATCTATTTTTTATTTTATTATTATTTTTTAATTTTGTATCTTCATTTTATTACGCATTTTAATTATTTTTTAAAAATAAGATAGAGTAAAAAAAAAAAGATAGAGGGATCCACTCGTCAATAATGAAGGATTCATATTGTACTTTTTTCCTTGTCAAGGGCAAGAACCTTGATTACGGTGCCAGGCTGGTCTATTGAAATTTAGAGGCAGGAAGGGTGCGTTCCCATTTGCTCCTTTATTCAAATGTCAATTCAAACTCTGTTCACAAAATATTTTTTTTGAGTATTATTATTTTTTATCTCTATTTATTATTTTAATATGTAAATCTATTTTATATTTTGTTATTTTTTTTAATTTTGTATCTTTATTTTATTATATATTTAAATTTTCTTTTTATAAAAATTAGAATAAAAAAAATAAAGGGATCCACTCATCAATAATGAAGGATTCATATTATACTTTTTTCCTTGTCAAGGGCAAGAACCTTGATTATGGTGCCAAGCTAGTCTATTGAAATTTAGAGGCAGGAAGGGTGCTTTCCCATCTGCTTCTTTGCTCAAATGTCAATTCAAACTCTGTTCACAAAATATTTTCTTTGAATTTTATTATTTTTTATCTCTATTTATTATTTTAATATGTAGATCTATTTTTTATTTTATTATTATTTTATAATTTTGTATCTTCATTTTATTACACATTTTAATTTTTTTTTAAAATAAGATAGAGTAAAAAAAAAAAAGATAGAGGGATCCACTCGTCAAAAATGAAGGATTCATGTTGTACTTTTTTCCTTGTCAAGGGCAAGAACCTTGATTACGGTGCTAGGCTGGCCTATTGAAATTTAGATGCAGGAAGGGTGCTTTCCCATCTGTTTCTTTGGTCAAATGTGAATTCAAACTCTGTTCACAAAATATTTTGTTTGAGTTTTATTATTTTTTATCTCTATTTCTGATTTTAATATGTAAATCTATTTTATATTTTATTATTATTTTTTAATTTTGTATCTTTATTTTATTACATATTTTAATTTTCTTTTTATAAAAATTAGAATAATAAAAGATAAAGGGATCTACTCATCAATAATGAAGGATTCATATTGTACTTTTTTCCTTGTCAAGGGCAAGAACCTTGATTATGGTGCCAGGCTGGTCTTTTGAAATTTAGAGGCAGGAAGGGTGCTTTCACATCTGCTCCTTTGCTCAAATGTGAATTCAAACTCTGTTCACAAAATGTTTTCTTTGAGTTTTATTATTTTTTATTTTTATTTATTATTTTAATATGTAAATCTATTTTGTATTTTACTATTATTTTTTGATTTTATATCTTTATTTAATTACACACTTTAATTTTCTTTTTAAAAAAATTAGAATAAAAAAAATAAAGGGATCCACTCTTCAATAATGAAGGATTCATATTATACTTTTTTCCTTGTCAAGGGCAAGAACCTTAATTACGCTGCCAGGCTGGTCTATTGAAATTTAGAGGCAGGAAGGGTGCTTTCCCATCTGCTTCTTTACTTGAATGTGAATTCAAACTCTGTTCACAAAATGTTTTATTTGAGTTTTATTATTTATTATTTTAATATATAAATTTATTTTGTATCATTTTATTATTTTTTAATTTTGTATCTTTATTTTATAACACATTTTAACTTTTTTTAAAAAAAATAAAATAAAAAAATAAAGGGATCCACTCATCAATAATGAAGGATTCATATTGTACTTTTTTCCTTGTCAAGGGCAAGAACCTTTATTAAAATGCCAGGCTGGTCTATTGAAATTTAGAGGCAAGAAGGGTGCATTCCCATCTGCTCCTTTGCTCAAATGTGAATTCAAACTCTGTTCACAAAATGTTTTTTTTGAGTTTTCTTATTTTTTACTTTTATTTATTATTTTAATATGTAAATCTATTTTGTATTTTATTATTATTTTTTCATTTTATATCTTTATTTTATTACACATTTTAATTTTCTTTTTAAACAAAATAGAATAAAAAAAATAAAGGGATCCACTCATCAATAATAAAGGATTCGTATTGTACTTTATTCCTTATTAAGGGCAAGAACCTTCATTACGGTGCCAAGCTGGTCTATTGAAATTTAGAGGCAGGAAGGGCGCTTTGCCATCTACTCCTTTGCTCAAATGTGAATTCAAACTCCGTTCACAAAATGTTTTCTATAGGTTTTATTATTTTTTATTTTTATTTTTTATTTTTATTTTTTATTTTAATATGTAAATCTATTTTGTATTTTATTATTTTTTTTTAATTTTATATCTTTATTTTATTACACATTTGAATTTTCTTTTTAAAAAAATAGAATAAAAAAATAACGGGATCCACTCATCAATAATGAAGGATTCATATTGTACTTTTTTCCTTGTCAAAGGCAAGAGTCATGATTACGGTGCCAGGCAAGTCTATTGAAATTTAGAGGCAGGAAGGGTGCTTTCCCATCTGCTCCTTTGTTCAAATGTGAATTCAAACTCTGTTTACAAAATATTTTCTTTGAGTTTTATTATTTTTTATTTTTATTTTTTTTAATATATAAATCTATTTTATATTTTATTATTAGTTTTTTAATTTTGTATCTTTATTTTGTTACACATTTTAAATTTCTTTAAAAAAATAAAATAAAAAAAATAAAGGGATCCACTCATCAATAATGATGGATTCATATTGTATTTTTTTTCTTGTCAAGGGCAAGAACCTTGATTACGGTCCTAGTCTGGTCTATTGAAATTTAGAGGCAGGAAGGATGTTTTCCCATCTGCTCCTTTGCTCAAATGTGAATTCAAACTCTTTTCATAAAATGTTTTCTTTGAGTTTTATTATTTTTTGTTTTTATTTGTTATTTTAATATGTAAATCTGTTTTGTATTTTATTATTATTTTTAATTTTGTATCTTTATTTTGTTACACATTTTAATTTTTTTTAAAAAAATAAAATAAAAAAATAAAGGGATCCACAAATCAATAATGAAGGATTCATATTGTGCTTTTTTCCTTGTCAAGGGCAAGAACCTTGATTATGGTGCCGGCTGGTCTATTGAAATTTAGAGGCAGGATCAGTGTTTTCCCATCTGCTCCTTTGCTCAAATGTCAATTCAAACTCTATTCACAAAATGTTTTCTTTGAGTTTTATTATTTTTTATCTCTATTTATTATTTTAATATGTAGATCTATTTTTTATTTTATTATAATTTTTGAATTTTGTATCTTCATTTTATTACATATTTTAAATTTTTTTTAAAAATAAGATAAAGTAAAAAGAAAAAAAAAAGATAGAGGGATCCACCCATCAATAATGAAGGATTCATATTGTACTTTTTTCCTTGTCAAGGGCAAGAACCTTGATTACGGTGCCAGGCTGGTCTATTGAAATTTAGAGGCAGGAGGGGTGCTTTCCCATCTGCTCCTTTGCTCAAATGTCAATTCAAACTCTTTTCACAAAATGTTTTCTTTGAGTTTTATAATTTTTTATTTTTATTTTTTATTTTAATATATAAATCTATTTTGTATTTTATTATTATTTTTTAATTTTGTATCTTCATTTTATTACACATTTTAATTATTTTTAAAAAAATAAAATAAAAAAATAAAGGGATCCACTCATCAATAATGAAGGATTCATATTGTACTTTTTTCTTTGTCAACGGCAAGAACCTTGATTACGGTGCCAGGCTGGTCTATTGAAATTTAGAGGCAGCAAGGGTGTTTTTCCATCTGCTCCTTTGCTCAAATGTGAATTCAAACTCTGTTCACAAAATGTTTTCTTTGAGTTTTCTTATTTCTTTTTTTTATTTATCATTTTAATATGTAGATCTATTTTTTATTTTATTATTATTTTTTAATTTTGTATCTTCATTTTATTACACATTTTAATTTTTTTTGAAAATAAGATAGAGTAAAAAAAAAAAGATAGAGGGATCCACTCGTCAATAATGAAGGATTCATATTGTACTTTTTTCCTTGTCAAGGGCAAGAACCTTAATTACGGTGCCTGGCTGGTCTATTAAAATTTAGAGGCAGGAAGGGTGTTTTTCCATCTGCTCCTTTGCTCAAATGTGAATTCAAACTCTGTTCACAAAATGTTTTCTTTGGGTTTTATTATTTTTTATTATTATTTATTATTTTAATTTGTAAATCTATTTTGTATTTTATTATTATTTTTTAATTTTATATCTTTATTTTAATACACATTTTAATTTTCTTTTTATAAAAAATAGAATAAAAAAAATAAAGGGATCCACTCATCAATAATGAAGGATTCATATTGTGCTTTTTTCCTTGTCAAGGGCAAGAACCTTGATTACGGTGCCAGGCTGGTCTATTGAAATTTAGATCCAGGAAAGGAGTTTTCCCATCTGCTCCTTTGCTCAAATGTGAATTCAAACTCTGTTCACAAAATGTTTTCTTTGAGTTTTCTTATTTTTTATTTTTATTTATCATTTTTATATGTAGATCTATTTTTTATTTTATTATTATTTTTTAATTTTGTATCTTCATTTTATTACACATTTTAATTTTTTTTGAAAATAAGATAGAGTAAAAAAAAAAAAGATAGAGGGATCCACTCGTCAATAATGAAGAATTCATATTGCACTTTTTTCCTTGTCAAGGGCAAGAACCTTGATTACGGTGCCAGGCTGGTCTAATGAAATTTAGAGGCAGGAAGGGTGTTTTCCCGTCTGCTCCTTTGCTCAAATGTGAATTCAAGCTCTGTTCACAAAAAATTTTCTTTGGGTTTTATTATTTTTTATTATTTTAATTTGTAAGTCTATTTTGTATTTTATTATTATTTTTTTATTTTATATCTTTATTTTATTACACATTTTAATTTTTTTTTAAAAAATAGAATAAAAAAAATAAAGGGATCCACTCATCAATAATGAAGGATTCATATTGTACTTTTTTCCTTGTCAAAGGCAAGAACTTTGATTACAGTGCCAGGCTGGTCTCTTGAAATTTAGAGGCAGGAAGGGTGTTTTCCCATATGTTCCTTTACTCAAATGTGAATTCAAACTCTGTTCACAAAATGTTTTCTTTGGGTTTTATTATTTTTTATTTTTGTTTATTATTTTAATATGTAAATCTATTTTGTAATTTATTATTATTTTTTAATTTTATATCTTTATTTTATTACACATTTTAATTTTCTTTTTAAAAAAATAGAATAAAAAAAAATAAAGGGATCCACTCATCAATAATGAAGGATTCATATTGTACTTTTTTCCTTGTTAAGGGCAAGAACCTTGATTACGGTGCCAGGCTGGTCTACTGAAATTTGGAGGCAGGAAGGGTGCTTTCCCATCTACTCCATTGCTCAAATGTGAATTCAAACTCTGTTCACAAAATATTTTATTTGAGTTTTATTATTTTTTATTTTTATTTATGATTTTAATATGTAAATCTATTATGTATTTTATTATTATTTTTTAATTTTGTATCTTTATTTTATTACACATTTTAATTTTTTTAAATAAAATAAAATAAAAAAATAAAGAGATCCACTCATCAATAATGAAGGATTCATATTGTACTTTTTTCCTTGTCAAGGGCAAGAACCTTGATTACAGTGCCAAGCTGGTCTACTGAAATTTAGAGGCAGGAAGGGTGCTTTCCCATCTGCTCCATTGCTCAAATGTGAATTCAAACTCTGTTCACAAAATATTTTATATGAGTTTTATTATTTTTTATTTTTATTTTTTATTTTAATATATAAATCTATTTTGTATTTTATTATTATTTTTTAATTTTGTATCTTCATTTTATTACACATTTTAATTTTTTTTAAATAAAATAAAATAAAAAAATAAAGAGATCCACTCATCAATAATGAAGGATTCATATTGTACTTTTTTCCTTGTCAAGGGCAAGAACCTTGATTACGGTGCCAAGCTGGTCTACTGAAATTTAGAGGCAGGAATGGTGCTTTCCCATCTGCTCCATTGCTCAAATGTGAATTCAAACTCTGTTCACAAAATATTTTATTTGAGTTTTATTATTTTTTATTTTTATTTATTTTTTTAATATGTAAATCTATTATGTATTTTATTATTATTTTTTAATTTTGTATCTTTATTTTATTACACATTTTAATTTTTTTAAAAAAAATAAAATAATAAAAATAAAGGGATCCACTTATCAATAATGAAGGATTCATATTGTACTTTTTTCCTTGTCAAGGGCAAGAACCTTGATTATGGTGCCGGCTGGTCTATTAAAATTTAAAGGCAGGATGAGAGTTTTCCCATCTGCTCCTTTGCTCAAATGTCAATTCAAACTCTGTTCACAAAATGTTTTCTTTGAGTTTTATTATTTTTTATCTCTATTTATTATTTTAATATGTAGATCTATTTTTTATTTTATTATAATTTTTGAATTTTGTATCTTCATTTTATTACATATTTTAATTTTTTTTTAAAAATAAGATAAAGTAAAAAGAAAAAAAAAGATAGAGGGATCCACCCATCAATAATGAAGGATTCATATTGTACTTTTTTCCTTGTTAAGGGCAAGAACCTTGATTACGGTGCCAGGCTGGTCTATTGAAATTTAGAGGCAGGAGGGGTGCTTTCCCATCTGCTCCTTTGCTCAAATGTCAATTCAAACTCTGTTCACAAAATGTTTTCTTTGAGTTTTATAATTTTTTATTTTTATTTTTTATTATAATATATAAATCTATTTTGTATTTTATTATTATTTTTTAATTTTGTATCTTCATTTTATTACACATTTTAATTTTTTTAAATAAAATAAAATAAAAAAATAAAGGGATCCACTCATCAATAATGAAGGATTCATATTGTAATTTTTTCCTTGTCAAGGGCAAGAACCTGATTACGGTGCCAGGCTGATCTATTGAAATTTAGAGGCAGGAATGGTGTTTTCACATCTGCTCCTTTGCTCAAATGTGAATTCAAACTCTGTTCACAAAATGTTTTCTTTGGATTTTATTATTTTTTAATTTTGTATCTTCATTTTATTACATATTTTATTTTTTTTAAAAGTAAGATAAAGTAAAAAGAAAAAAAAAAAGATAGAGGGATCCGCTCATCAATATTGAAGGATTCATATTGTGCTTTTTTCGTTGTCAAGGGCAAGAACCTTGATTACGGTGCCAGGCTGGTTTATTGAAATTTAGAGGCAGGAAGGGTGCTTTCCCATCTGCTCCTTTGCTCAAATGTGAATTCAAACTCTGTTCACAAAATGTTTTCTTTGAGCTTTGTTATTTTTTATTTTTATTTATTATTTTAATATGTAAATCTATTATGTATTTTATTATTAGTTTTTAATTTTGTATCTTTATTTTATTACACATTTTAATTTTTTTAAAAAAAATAAAATAAAAAAATAAAGGGGTCCACTCATCAATAATGAAGGATTCATATTGTACTTTTTTCCTTGTTAAGGGCAAGAACCTTGATTATGGTGCCAGGTTGGTCTATTAAAATTTAGAGGCGGGAAGGGTGTTTTCCCATCTGGTCCTTTGCTCAAATGTCAATTCAAACTCTGTTCAAAAATGTTTTCTTGGAGTTTTATTATTTTTTTTATCTCTATTTATTATTTTAATATGTAGATCTATTTATTATTTTATTATTATTTTTTAATTTTGTATCTTCATTTTATTACATATTTTAATTTTTTTTAAAGTAAGATAAAGTAAAAAGAAAAAAAAAGATAGAGGGATCCACTCATCAATAATGATGGATTCATATTGTACTTTTTTCCTTGTCAAGGGCATGAACCTTGATTACGGTGCCAGGCTGGTCTATTGAAATCTAGAGGCAGGAAGGGCGCTTTCCCATATGCTCCTTTGCTCAAACGTGAATTCAAACTCTATTCACAAAATATTTTCTTTGAGTTTTATTATTTTTTATTTTAATTTTTTATTTTAATATATAAATCTATTTTGTATTTTGTTATTATTTTTTAATTTTGTATCTTTATTTTGTTACATATTTTAATTTTTTTTCAAAAAATAAAATAAAAAAAATAAAAGGATCCACTCATCAATAATGAAGGATTCATATTGTGCTTTTTTCTTTGTCAAGGCAAAGAACCTTGATTACGGTGCCAGGCTGGTCTATTGAAATTTAGAGGCAGGAAGGGTGCTTTTCTATCTGCGCCTTTGCTCAAATGTGAATTCAAACTCTGTTCACAAAATGTTTTATTTGAGTTTTATTATTATTTTTATTTATGATTTTAATATATAAATTTATTTTGTATTTTATTATTATTTTTTAATTTTGTATTTGTATTTTATTACACATTTTAATTTTTTTTAAAAAAAATAAAATAAAAAAATAAAGGGATCCACTCATCCATAATGAAGGATTCATATTGTACTTTTTTCCTTGTGAAAGGCAAGAACCTTGATTACGGTGCCAGGCTGGTCTATTGAAATTTGAGGCAGGAAGGGTGCTTTCCCATCTCCTCCTTTTCTCAAATGTGAATTCAAACTCTTTTCACAAAATGCTTTCTTTGGGTTTTATTATTTTTTATTTTTGTTTATTATTTTAATATATAAATTCATTTTGTATTTTATTATTATTTTTTACATTTATATCTTTATTTTATTACACATTTTAATTTTTTTTAAAAAATAAAATAAAAAAAAAGATAAAGGGATCAACTCATTAATAATGAAGAATTCATATTGTACTTTTTTCCTTGTCAAGGGCAAGAGCCTTGATTATGGTGCCAGGCTGGTCTATTGAAATTTAGAGGCTGGAAGGGTGCTTTCAAATTAATATTAATGAATACTAATAGTTATATAAATTAAAACTAAATAAATTTTGTATAATTTTTTTATATTTTTTTCTAACTTTCCTCTCACTTAAAAATTATTTCTCTCTGCACATTGTCAAGCGTAAGTTCTGACTAGGTACCATTAGCATTATTCGGTTTTAATATTTCGTAAAAAGCAGTTTACTTATCCTTTGTTTTATTTCTCATATCACTTATGACTTTTATTTTATCAAGCACAAAAGGAAAAAAAAAATAGTGTAGCTTATTGCTGTTAGGTGAAAGGAGCATGATTCTATACCAAAAACGTGATCCCTGTTTTCCCCTATCAATGTAGCGTATGAAAATAATCTAGCCCATAAAAAAGAAGAAACTGTTCATTAGCATAATAATTTGTAGCTCCTGTGTTTACAAAAATTTATAAATCAAATTATAAAATTTAACTAATAAAAAAATTTAAATATATCAGTATTTTATGAAACTGATATAATAAAAATAGTGTTGAGCTTCACATTGTATGACAATTGACAAAATAAAAAAAATTAAATTATTAAATTTATTATTTCTCATAAATTATCAAATTCAAAATATTAACCTTTAAAATTAAGTTTTTGAAAATTGTTTTCTCCTTTCAAGGATGGGACGTTTTCTATCTTGTAAATGAACGAAGAAGATCATACAAATCGGTTGCTCTTTTAGTATGGGATGGCTTATCACAGTACAAGAAGCATGCGATCACTCTAAGGCCCTGCATATGAATAATAGTCATTTTTAGCTTGTAGTCCTTTGATTATTTCCTAACAGATTCTCACATTTAGCTGCTACAAAATGCAGATTATAGTTTATGAAGTTAAACATAAACTATTGATTTATAAAATAAACAAATAAATAAATTACGTTCAATTTTTAAATTATTTATTTATATTTTATTTTATTTAATAATAAAATTTGGTTGCCATCACTGGTCACATCACATAAATATTTAAAAAAATTACATTAAGTTCTTCCTGCAAGCTAAACAATGACAAACCCAAACTATAGAATTTTAATAAATCCCGAATGTGGAATTTCTTCCAAACAAAGATTGAACAGCTGGCATACCTTATTTCAATGTGATTGCGATGGTTTAAATATCATTATTAAGATGACGGCTACTTGGTCTGCGTTTGGTTCAATCAAGCAAGACCTGTGGGTCGTGTACACCTACTTCTTTCCAAGTCAAGTGCCGTGTTCATTCCGCGTCCAGGTGGGAAGCTTCGGTGGGGGACAAACTGGGACAACACGATGGCTGAAGCAGAGCAAATGAGAGACTTTGCTCTCACCTGGGTTGGTGACATAACTTTTTATTTCTATTTTTATGGCTGAATTGGAATTGTTATGTGACATAACTTTTCAGAATGCAAATTTATTGTTTTTAAAAAAAAATCGTTCCATGTAAGATGAATAATTTTTTATGCATTTCAGAGTTTGAGTAACACTATTTACATAAATTTTGTGCATGAAGATTATATGTAATATGTAACATTTATAAAATTTACGAACAACTTCATGAACTTGATGAGTAATTTTACATCTTTTTAGTTTTATAACTTATATCAATACTATTTAGCCATAATAATATATTTTTCTATATATATTCAATGGACATTTAAGTTGAAGCAACAAATACTTACATTTTCTCTTGCATGTTATTTTTCCTTTTGCATTATTGTCCTTTGATTATATCTTGCTAATGCAGTGAGATACTTACAACTGCAATAATTGGTCTTTGCATTTTTCTGTGTCTTTAGTGTATGCTAAAAATGCCACAACGCACACCAAGTTTGACAATTTTGGAGAACTATCAACATTGGGATGGACTTTGGTAACTAAAATTTGGACAACAATTTCCACGCGTATGCCTTAAAATCAGTTGTTTTTGATTGATTGATAGTCGCTGTTGTCCTTGAAAGTTTTGTTAATTGAGCAATTATAAAATCGGCAGCAACCGGTATTCTAAATCCAACGTATCACATTATGAGTAATATGCACAAGCTGGTGCTATAATTACCAAACCCTTAGTTCTCGAAGCAGATCAAACATACAAACCATCCACTGCCTGTTGTGCTCCTAAAACAATGAAGCATGTTGCTCCCAAGTTACCTGCACTTTGGTTTATATGCCTTCCCCTTCTTCCATTCTTCATGACAAACTTACTGTCCTTGCAACTTATCATCAAAGCCTCTGCATTAGGAAACAACACTGATCATTTGGCACTGCTCAAATTCAAGGAATCAATATCCAATGACCCATATCAAATCTTGGCCTCTTGGAAAAGTTCCACTTACATCTGCAATTGGACTGGTGTAAAATGCAACCGCCGCCATCAAAGAGTTTCAGAGTTGAACCTAGGAGGATACGACTTACATGGAGTCATATCACCCCACATTGGCAACCTCTCCTTTCTCAAAACTCTCGAGCTACAAAACAATAGCTTCTACAGCGAAGTCCCACAACAGTTGGGCCGTTTATTCCGACTGCAACGGCTCATGCTCGACAATAACACATTAAGAGGGGAATTTCCTGTCAACTTGACAAGATGCTCTGCACTCAGGGTCCTCGATTTATCTTGGAATAATATCACCGGCAACATACCAGTCGAGATTGGATCGCTTTGGAAGCTTCAAGTGTTGCGTCTTCCAAAAAACAATTTCATAGGAAGAATACCAGCCTCTATAGGAAATCTCTCTTCCCTTGTTAATCTATCTTTGGCATATAATAGCTTGGAGGGAAATCTACCAGATGAAATAGGTCGTTTGAAAAACTTGACCTTTATTACTGTATTTGCCAACAGATTGTCTGGTAAGCTTCCTTCTTCACTGTACAATATGTCATCTCTCACTACTCTCTCAGTTACAGCCAATCAATTGGATGGTTCTCTTCCAGCTACCATGTTCCTCTCTCTCCCATATCTTCAACACCTTTACATCGGTCATAATAAATTCTCAGGTCCAATACCAACATCCATATCAAATGCATCTTTTCTTCAAAGCCTTTCAATCGCTGTGAACTATTTCATTGGACAAGTTCCGAGTCTAGAAAAGCTGCAAGATATCAAAGAGCTTGTTTTGGAAGCTAACAGTCTGGGTCGTAATTCAACTAAGGATCTAGAGTTTGTAAGTTCCCTGACAAACTGTAGTAAGTTGAACAGATTGGACCTAGATAATAATAATTTTGGAGGTTCTTTACCCAATTCCATTGGCAATTTATCAAACCAACTCAATGATCTATATCTAGGCGGTAATCAGTTTTCTGGACAAATTCCTGTAACATTGGGTAAACTTACTAACTTAATTGCGTTGATGCTGGACGCAAACAGATTCACAGGGTTCATTCCAGACACCTTTGGGAACTTTCATAAGATGCAAGCATTAATGTTGCTTGGAAACAAACTGACAGGGAGGATACCAACCTCCATAGGCAACCTCAGTCAATTGTTTGAACTGGACCTATCACAGAATATGTTAGATGGAAATATTCCTCCTAGTATTGGAAATTGCCAAAGTTTACAAAAGCTAGACCTTTCACAAAACAGACTTAGTGGAGTGATACCACCACAAGTTATTGGTCTTTCCTTTTCGACAATCTTACTTGACTTGTCAGGAAATTCATTAACTGGCAATCTTCCAGTTGAGGTGGGCAAACTGGAAAGTATTGCTGAGTTGGATGTCTCTGATAATCATCTGTCAGGTGACATTCCTGCTACAGTTGGAGACTGCATACGCTTGGAGTACCTTTATCTACAACAAAATTCCTTCAGTGGAATCATACCTTCATCTTTGGCTTCCTTGAAAGGTCTTCAATATTTAGATCTATCAAGAAACAATTTATCTGGGTCAATTCCTCAAGGTCTGCAGTATATTACTGTTTTAGCATACTTGAATGTTTCATTTAACAATCTAGATGGCGAAGTGCCTAAAAATGGTGTCTTTCAAAATGCAAGTGCGATAGCAGTGGTTGGCAATAGTAAGCTTTGTGGAGGTATCTTAGAGCTACAACTACCACCATGCCCTATCAATGCTATGAAACAAAGAAAGCACCATAAGTTTTGGTTGATTGCCGTGGTAACTTGTTTGCTTGCTTTCCTATTTTTATCGTCAACAATTGTTGCTATATATTTTATTAGGAAAAGAAACAGGAAGCAATCTTTTGAGCCATCAACAATTGAACTTCTTCCCAAGGTGTCCTACCAAAGCCTACACCAAGCAAGCAATGGGTTTTCAGCTGACAATATGATAGGAAGTGGAAGTTTTGGCTCTGTATATAAAGGAAGTCTTGGGCCTGAAAATGAAGTTGTTGCCATAAAGGTCCTTAACCTTGGTAAGAAGGGAGCCCACAGGAGCTTCACTACTGAATGTAACGCACTCAAAAATATTAGGCACAGAAATTTGGTAAAGATATTAACATGTTGCTCCAGCACAAACTACAAGGGCCAAGAATTTAAAGCTCTAGTTTTTGAGTACATGTCAAATGGAAGCTTAGAAAATTGGTTGCATCTAGGTACAAGAGGTTCAGATCAGCCAAGAACTTTTGGCCTTGATCAAAGATTAAAGATTCTTAGTGATATTGCCTCTGCGTTACATTATCTTCACCATGAATGTGAGCCACCTATCATTCATTGTGATTTAAAGCCAAGCAATGTCCTTCTTGATAGTGACATGGTTGCCCATGTGAGTGATTTTGGACTGGCAAGACTACTTTCGTCTATTGAAGGCAATTCTGACAACAAAAGCAGTACCGTTGGAATGAAGGGGACTATTGGCTATGCTCCTCCAGGTACAGCTTGATATTTATTTTGGCTATAAAATCTTCTCGAATATTGTTTTCTTGTCTCAAACATTTCCTTTATCTTTGTGTTAGTATTGTTAATATAGTTTTCATCGCATTGACTTATTTGCAATATATTTCAGAATATGGATTGGGTTTTGAAGTTACCACACAAGGTGACATGTATAGCTTTGGGATTCTTGTCTTGGAAATGATAACCGGAAGAAGACCCACTGACAAAATGTTTGAAGATTCCCATAATCTTCATAACTATGTAAAAGCTTCATTTCCTAATCAACTTGTGCAGATTGTGGACCAAGCTATATTCATCAATGAAATAAGTACAAGAGAAGCAGCTGCTACAACAGTAGAACACATTTGCGAGGACTTGCCTATGATGTGTCCTAATGTGGAGAAATGCTTACTATCACTTTTAAACATTGGACTTGCTTGTTCAGTGGAGTCACCAAGGGAAAGAATGAGTATCGTGGATGTGACAAGGGAGCTAAATATAATTTATCGTGAGATGAAGAAGACTTAGAACTGAAGAATACTGAGGTGCCACTTCTACATTACTATTGCTGCCAATTATGTCCTAGTTATTTCATATCTTTTTTCTCTGAATGATTTTTTTGTCTTTTTTTTTTTTAGTTTGGCTTTTAGGTTGCATGAAGTTGTGAGTTATTCAAGTTGAATCATAAGGCAGTGTGCCTACTGTAATTCTAGAAATTTCTATGTTTATTGTATTTGTCTGTGTGAACAAAATTATTTCAAAAGACTTTTAATTTAATTATTGTTCCATCCGAATCCAACTTTCATGTCCATACTTAAACTAGGGCTTTAATATTTCATACGAAGCAGCTTACTTATGTATCCTCTATTGTATTTTCCATATCACGAGTTCTATTCTATAAAGCAAAAGAAACCAAAAGCACTGGACCAGATTGCTGAAAGGAGGATGGTATTAAACCATAGTCCTACTTCTCTCATTCACCCTATCCATTTAATGTGGATGAAAAAGGAGAAGAAAATGTTCATTAACATGATAACGCATAATCGTTGAGCACATTTACACACAGAAGGGCCATCTCCTAGCTAGTGGATTATGTGTAATATAGGTAACAAGGGGACCATGACTGTTTTCTTTGGTTTTTAGTTGGTCTAATTCTTCAAGTTTTGAACATATAGTTAAGGTTTGTGTTTAGGCTAAGGACTGCTTAGTGGTTTTGTATGTACTAAATGGAAATTTGATAATTGCCTATCTTCATTGCCTTTGCTATACCAATGCATTGGCTCTAAATTTGAACAATCTTACTTTTCTTTTGGTAGAAATCAATTTTCCTATGAAAGCGATGGATTTATGGTATAGGATAAAATCCTTTGCTACCACTAGCCTATAGTGCACCAGAAACAGAGTGTTCTTAGATAAAACTAAAGATGAAATATAATAAAGCAGACAAGAAATGATTTTCCCAAAAGCAATAATGTAAAACTCATCAATAGTTTTCAGTGTCAAGTTAAAAGCAATGCAACTTTTGAGCTATATATATATATATATACATTTGTTGCTCTCAACTTTTGCAGGGTTCAATGTCACATGTACTTATCCTTTGAGCCAAAGCATCAACTATTCTTTCATTGTATTGGATGCTAATTATGCTAATGGTAAAATGTAGTAGGTCAGCATCTTGTGTCTTTACAAATGCAAGCAATAACAAAAGGCTATCATATTGTCAAAGTATGTCAAGCCCCATGGGCTTGGCTTACCACCCTAACCAACGGGACCATGATGGATAGCATGAAAGAAATTTTCAGCTTCTCATTAATGATATCAAGGCCTTCTACATATGCAACAATCTAGGTTGAAACAACTCAATCATAATCAGGGTAATTTCCTCCAACACTTTAATGAAGTTTACATCAACAATATCAAACATCTACATCACAATATTTATTGTAGTACGGGAGTCATAATGATAATTCTTTCTATAATCAATACAAGATCACAATCAAAACTAAGCAACAAGCAAATAGTAAGGATCAACATGAAATTATAACCACTCGTAAAATAAAAGTAAAGGGAACTAATTTCAAAAGAACTACAGGATTATTTAAGCAAAGTGAAAAAACTATTAATTAAGAATAGTTATAAATTAAACAATCAATTAAAGTTTTAGAAAATATTTGAAATTTATGGTTTGATTTTCTGTTAAAGTTTTTTTTTTAATTGCTGCTACATAAAAGGTCTTCAAACATAATAACATGGATAATGACCATTGACCAAAATGCCTCAACTCAATAATAACATTTCTTCAAGTATTAATTGTTGAATAGTACTTTTAGTCACTGTTGAGATTATAAAACAAAATTACTAAATTAAGAAGGTTCTAAATAATTTCAGCTTTCTTTGAAATATATACACGTGAAGTTTGGTACAATTACTCTTTGAGGTATTAACCATGCATATTGGTTTGTACTATTAACATTCTAAAGACTATTGACATGTAGCGCAAAGTGGTGACCCAAAGGCTCTAAGTTGAAGGTTTAGGAAGGGGCTTTTTGAAAAGAAAAAAATGGAGTTGCAATTGAAAACATTAATGATGAGATCGGACACCAGAATAATGGTTTGGGTTTGTAGAGAATAGGTTCAAGGTTGATTACATATAGAAAATATATTAGCATCTCTGCATGCATTTTCAGTACCATAGTGATCTAGTTAGTTTATCTTACTTTATTTGAATGTAAGGGTTAGTTTGTCAAAAATTCTAACTCAAGATTGGGAGATTTTGAAAAATAAAAAGGGTTAGTTAGTTTATCTTCCAAATTCGGTTTTTTTGAAGAAGATTCTTTCTTTTGAAAGACCCCTTTCTTTTCAAATCAAGGTTTTCAAAAATATTTTTTTTCTTTTCTAAAAGAGGACCCCTCTCTTTCTCGGTTGGGGATTTTGGAAAATAATTGGAAGAAGCCCCTTTCCTTCTAAATTGGCGCTTTTGAAAAGTATTTTTTTGTTTGAAAGAAAACCCTTTATTTGTGACATAAGATTCTTGGAGTCCAACTCCTAATGACTTTTGGACCAAAGGGATCCAATTGTATGCCTAACTTAGACTAGAATTTTTAATTAAAGATCCTAATTAAGGAGTGGAATGTATTTTTTTCCCTAACTTGATTAGGGTTTCCTAACTTAACTAGCTTGACTAATGAGATGCGGCCTGCCTAGCTTGATTAAGTTAAAGCCAAATCTCTAAATTGGGATTGACCTAAAAGGGCAAATTTTATTTATTGGAAAAGAAGGCTCAATCTTTAATCTAAAGTGAATATGCATGTTGTGTAGAATTTTAATCGCGTGTGTAGAACATTTTTAGGTGCAGAAAATATGAATTGTATGCATAAATTGTTACAGCAAAATTTAAAAACAATATTACAAAATTTCGTAATTGCTGTAATGGAATTTAAATATGCATAATTGCAGAAATTAACTGTGCAGAATGCAGAATATAGAAATTGAGTTGCACAAGGTGAATTACTATACGCAGAAAACAGAATATGCAAAAACAGAGACAGAATTCAAATTTTGAGTTTGTGATTTTTATGCATGCAGAATTTGAAAAATTAAACATTCCATATGTGAAAAAAATTAACATGCAATTATGTACAAATTTTAGACACGGTAATGAGTATGCAAACTACAAGTCACACGTTAAAAGAGAAGGAAAAAAAAAGACTACATGATGTAAACACAAATTAAAACATAATCCTAACTTGACTAAGATCATGACTATAATTCCTACGTAGTTGAAGAGGAACATGAAGAAGATGAGAAGGATGAGAAGAACTCACATACCTTGTGTATACCCTCTCATAGCCTTGGCTACACAATAGGGAGATTAAATCCCTAAATATACTCCTTGTTGGAGTTTAGAAAATAAAGCCTAGTCTTGTTTTATTAGAAATAAAGACAACTTTCAAATATTAATGGCTATTCTGATAACCAAACCAGCACTAGTGGAATAAAGGGCACTATTGGCTATGCTCCTCTAGGTACTACATTTCAGAATATGGAATGGATATGAGGTGTCAACACAGGGTAACATGTATTGTTTTGAGATTCTTATCTTAGAAACATTAACAGGAAGAAGACCCACTGATGACATGTTTAAGGAAGGTCACAATATGTATATCTATCTAAAAACTGGCTTTCCAAATAAACTTATACAAATTGTGGACCAATCTATTTTAAACAGACAATTAAGACAGAGAGCAACTGCAGCAGAAGACAATTGTGAGAACTTGATTCCAATGCATCCTAATGCAGAGAAGTACTTGCTTTCACTATTAGGCATTGGACTTGCTTGTTCAATGGAATCATCACCCAAAGAAAGAATGAGTACAGTGGATGTGACTAGGGAACTAAATCAAATCAGAACTGCTTATTTTCCTGGTGGGATCAAGGGAGAATGAAACCTGAAGAATTTTGAGTCGCCACTTCTACATTACATTGTTACCATGTCTTCAATGTTTCGTATAATTTTTTTTTCCACATCATTTTGTCTTCTTGCTATTGTTTCAAACTTCTGGTATTACAACTGAAATTCTAGTATCTTGGTATGTCTCTATCATTACGTAGTTCTGACATTACAACAGAACGCAATTTCTTCATGAATTTCAGGCTGTGAAACTTTTGAGATCTTCAGCTTAAATTGCCCCCACTGTGAGTCTAAAAATTCATGTTTTTCGTGTTAATCCAATATGCATAAATTGTTTGAAAATACTTTTTCAGATTATCTTTCCATCTGAGTCCAAACTTCTTGTATGTATTTAAACTATGTTTGTAAGATTTCATTCATAACAGGTGTATTTATCCTCCATTCTATTTCCCATATCACCTATGCATGGCTTCCAATATATATAGCAAAAGAAATCAAAAGCGCAGGGTCTAATTGCTGTAACTGAAACGACAATGGCTCTTAACCAAAATCCTGCTTCTCCACTTCACCAATCCATTGGAGTGAACAAAAAAGGAGGAGCAAAATAAATAATTTATGGGCATTATATTGAATAAGCTTGACAACAGATCCAAAAAACTAAGGAAATAATCTTCTATCTGTAAAATAAGGAAATGGATCTCCTGATTTTGGGCTTGTACTTGCGAAAGCCACAAATGAATTCAGTAAATATTCTCGCAAAAATCATAATTTGTCATGCAAAGAACATACCAAAATACCTCAATTCAATCAAGTGGGGAACCCGTAGACTATGAGCAAGGAACATGGACACAGTCAGGCGATTTAGTGTCTTTCATCGAAAAAATTTGACAAGGATCCCACTTCCGTCCCAGATGGGCATGCCCAGGTTCACCCGAGCACAAGCAGATCTTTGACTGTCGCTTCCCTTCCATCATTGTGACTGGGATGATACTATTATGTGTTGCAATTACATAGAGTACTCCTTCATATTGACTTTCTAGTGTAACTGCAGATTACAAGTGGCACGCTGTGTTGTGTTCGTCTCAAAGAACAATGTGAATAACCCAATTCCGAGTGAAAGTGTGTGTTTGGAAGTTTATTTTTTATTCATTTTCTTAAAATAATTTTGTAAGATAATTTTGAAAATAAATTATTAAAACAAAAATACATAAAAACTTGTCTAGCTTAAATGCATTTTAAAGGAATTTTGAGAATATTAGGAGAAAAAAATGGTTTGGTAACTTTAGTTACTTTTTTGCTTTTCCGGAGTATTATCATAGACTAAATATATCTATACCAATTTTTCTTATTTATGAGTTTGCTATTAATAAAATCATTAAACTATCAAATTGTCATCACGAAAACAATGCGTAGAAAACAAAAATATCTTAATAATGTTCTTTTTTTCTGCTTATAAAACAACAGTTTCAAAAGAAGTTTTCAAGAATTCCGAAACAAAATACATCTATCAAATAAGTTTTTTTATTTTCTTATTCTTAAAAATAAAAAATTGTTCTACAAAATTGATTCTCACATCCACCACTAATGTGAAATGGGTAAGTGTCAGTCTAATTTTGTTAAGTTTTGAATATATAGTTAAGGTTTTCTAAGAAATTATGATAGTGATGCTAGGGCGTATTCTTTTTCCAGTGTTACACTGGTTTGTGTTTAGGCTAAGGACTGTTTCTGAATTTACTAATTGACAATCTTAAAGATTGCCTAGGTTATTGCTTTTGCTATATCAATGCATTGGCTCTAAATAATATTAGAGTTTTAATTCAGAAACTTGCTGTCACTTTTAACAAAATAAAGAAAGAAAAATGCAAAGTCAAAAGTTCTAAATTCCTTACCCCCATTTTCACTCAAATGCCTGCAATACTATTGATCTGAACTTAATGAGAACCTAATTAATTTGAGTAGAAGCTATTTTTTTTAAAAAAAAATTACTTAAGAAACATAAATTAGATTGTAATTTCTAGCGAAAAAAGTTATTGAAAAACTTCATAAAATTTGAACAATCTTAATTTTTCTTTTAGGTAGAAATTGATTTTCTTATGAAAGCGATGAATTTATGACATATAATCCTTTATTATCGCTAGCCTACAGTGTGCCAAAACAAAATGTTCATGGATAAAACTAATAATGAAATATAATAAATAAGACAAGCAATGTTTTTCCCAAAAGCAATAATGTAAAACTTGTCAATATAGTTTTTAGTGTCAAGTTAGAAGCCATGCAACTTTTGAACTGATAGCTGCTATCAACTTTTTCAGTTTACTGTTTTCAGTTTTCACTATCACATGCACTTACCCTTTTAGCCAAAGCAACAACTGATCTTTCATTTGATTGAATGCTAATTATTCTAATCGTACAATGTAGTAGCACAAAACTCATGTTGCAGAAAGTTCAAATGGCAAATTAAACAATCAAGTCAGCAAAGTTCAAGTGGAGAAAAGTTTGGTAACAAATATATTTAAACTGAAATATTTGTGCTCCCCATTTGGCATACGTAGGTAAGGAAGAGACAAATGCTTCCCTTTGACACTAATGGTGAAATAAAAGAGGATATTTGATGGATAGAGTTTCTCTCTAAAGATATTAATATAATTAGTTTACTTATCAGATGATTTGTGGTTTAGTAAGAGGTGATCAGAGCATCCTTGGCTTTTCTAATCAAATGAAGCCTTGTACTCCCTCGTCACCTGTCCATTGGTGCACATGCCTTCACATGCTTCGTTAGTAGCATTCATGGATAGAGTTTCTTTGCAGATAAGGGAAAGGAATTTTAGAGAGAGATAAATATAAAATTAAAAAAAGATTCATATATTAAATTATAAAAAATTAAAAAGAATTAGATAATTTAAATCAAGCATTCATTCACTATATGATGGCTTCCTCATCCAAGATTTCATGTCTGTAACAAAGCATAACTCAAACTAAGGAGCCATAAATAATGCAACTTAATCCGTATCTTCTGCCTTTATAAATGCAACCAATAACAACCAGAGTAGTCACGTTGAGATAATTATGTAGATCTTGACTGTTTCCGCAAGACTACAAATGACCCAATCAATTTAATCAAAAGAAAGTCATTACTACATCCAATACAAGATCACTATTAGACTGTAAGTAACAAGCGAATAACAATGATTATCTTGGAACTTTAACCATTGATATAATAAAAGTGAAGGGAACCAATTTCGTAAGTTTGGCTCATCTAATATTTCTTTTTTTCATTTTTATAATCTTTTTTATCTTTTTCTATATTTAAATATATAAGTCTCAATTTTTTTTATCAATATTTTTCTTTTTTAATGTATCTCTGTCTCTCTTTCACTATGCACTGTAACTTTCAGATAGGAAATTAACTAATTCACATTTTGTAAGAATCACAAAATTATTTAAGTCATGAGCGGGTTAAGTGAAAAATTATTAATTAAAAAGGGTATAAAGTAATATTAATTATAATTATAAATGTAAAACTAAACTGTGACTGTTCACAATATCACATCTTATTTAATTTACAATTTTATATTAATTGATCATAATGATAAAAATTAAATCATAAAACCCATTATATTCAAACAAATCCCTTTTGACCATAGAGCACTTAAGATTAAGTTCAATAACATATAATTCAAATTGTTATTAAACAAAAAGAAAATCAGAAAGAATTGAAAAAGTTAGCACTAATGGTACGTGCCAACATGCATCAAATACCACTTCAAACTCTGAAAACAAAATGTTTGCATTGATTAATGGAATAGGTATGCCATACATTTTGCCAAGGAGAAAAACGCAATTCACTAGTGAATGAACCCATCAATATTGATGGATTCGAATTGCACTTTCTTCCTTGCGAAGGAGCAAAAAGCTTGCTTATGGACAAAAAAGGCAGTCAAACCCTCGATCTGGTGCAAGGCAAGTTAATTGAAATTAGAGGCAAGAAGGAAGCCAGGGTTCAATAAACGAAACAAGTGCTTTCTTCATCTTCTCCTTTGCTAACTCAAAGGTCCATCTTTTGGGTCAATGGTCAATGGTGGAGCAAGCAGGATACTCTGCTGTCATTCGAACCCATTATCAACTTATGCACCATTAATTAGTTCAGGTTTGGAACGAAGTGCAATCAGGTGAAGGCGTCAAATAGGATACTCTGCTGTCGCGTTGGTTGGTGTCATTCTAACTCCATAAAGAGATACTAAAACTTTTTGTATTATATTCATAAGAAGAAGTTATAAAAATTAAATTATAAATTTATTTATTATTATTTATTTAAAACCGAAGATCAAGGATATAAAAAAGGCATAAATATTAAAAAGTTATGATTTTGTTATGATAGGATTATGAGAAACAGAAAACAGGATCAACGAAAGAAAGTTTCAACTCACTTTTTCGAAGATTTTTTTTATTATATATAGGTTGTTGGAAAATGACTAGCATTGGGGCCAGCCTAGGGTTAGGTTGCATAAAGTTGTGAGTTATTCAAGTTGAATCATAAAGCAGTGTGCTTACTGCAATTCTAGAAATTTCTGTGTTTATCTATGTGAACAAAATTATTTGAAAGGACTTTTAATTTAATTATTTTTCCGTCTAAATCCAACTTTTGTGTCCATATTTTAAACTACGGCTTTAATATTTCATACGAGGGGCTTACTTTTATATCCTCCATTGTATTTTTCATATCATGACTTCTATTTTATAAAGCAAAAGAAACCAATAGCACTGGACCTGATAGTTAAAAGGAGGATGGTATTAAACCATGGTCCTACTTCTCTCCTTCACCCCATCCACTTAATGTGGATGAAAGAGGAGAAGAAAATGTTCATTAACATAATAACGAATAATTGCTGAGCACATTTACACACACAAGGGTCATCTCCTAGCTAGTAAATTCTGTGCAATACAGGAAACAATGGAGCCATGATTGTTTTCTTTGGTTTTTAGTTGGTCTAATCTTCTCAAGTTTTGAACATATAGTTAAGGTTTTTCCAGAAATTATTTTAGTGATGCTACAATCTACTCTTTTCCCAATATTTTCCAACAAAATGTGAGATTCAATTTATACCAAAAATTATAATTTTGCTAAATTGAATAAAAAATTCTATATGGTTTACTTCATTCCTTACATTCTTGATATTTGCTTCTCATTAATGGATTTCAGGCCTTTTGACTGATGAGTTGAGGACTTTCTTGGAGTTGAACCTCCCTAAAGTCAAGGAAGGTAAGAAGCCAAAGTTCAGTTTAGGTGTCGCAGATCCTAAAATTGGTTCACAGATATCTGAAATGACTAAAATTCCTTGCCAAAGCAATGAATTTGTCGGTGAGCTTTTACGAGGTCTGCGGCTTCATTTTGATAGGTTTATCAAGGAACTCAAGGTTAGCAATTTTCCTTGTCCCAATCCCATTCAGAGTTTCTAAATGCAGGGTCTCAGCCTTTCCATTGAATGTATATATTTCTTATTACTTATATCAATTTTTACCCACCTTATTTAGTTTCTTAGCCTGGAGATTTGGAAAGGCACAGCTTGGTCTGGGGCATAGTTACAGCAGGGTCAAGGTGAAATTTAATGTTAATCGTGTTGACAATATGGTCATTCAAGCAATCTTCCTTCTTGATACCCTCGACAAGGATATCAATTCCTTCTCCATGAGAGTCAGGTATATTATTGACACTGATGTATTAGCATAAAATCTGTAGATTGGTAGAGTTCAAAATATTAAAATTCATTTTAAGTTATTCTTTCCTGGTTTATCAATCTTTGGAGGGAATGGTACGCATGGCATTTTCCTGAACTATTGAAGATTGTAAATGATAATTAGCTGTATGCCAAAGTTGCAAAATTTACAGAGAATAAATCAAAGTTGTCTGAAGACAAAATTCCCGGGCTAACTGACATAGTTGGAGATGAAGACAAGGCTAAAGAGATTGTGGAAGCTGCCAAGGCATCAATGGGCAGAGTTATTGTTTACTTATGCTGCATGTAAATTGTGTCTCATTCTCTACCTAACACTGGCTTTCTTTTGAATTTCTTCAGGACAGGATTTGTCCCCAGTGGACTTGATTAACGTCCAGCAATTTGCACAGAGGCTAATGGACCTCTCTGAGTATAGAAGGAAGCTTTATGATTATCTGGTTACTAAGATGAATGACATTGCACCAAATTTGGCATTGTTGATTGGTGAAGTTGTTGGTGCTCGTTTGATATCTCATGCTGGTAGCCTCACAAATTTGGCCAAGTGCCCCTCTTCAACGCTTCAAATACTTAGTGCAGAGAAGGCTTTGTTCAGGTTTTTAACTCAATACCTCCTGATTTGAAGAATTGTAAAGTTTAAATTGTGGTGTTCATAGAAACTAAAAAGGGTTCAGATGTGAATCTGCAAGACATTTGATTTGTCCTTTACGTTAAATTAATTTTGTTAACACATACTTATGACAACAGCTAGTTTTGGTCTTGTATGGGGACACATCCGTTGTATAGTTGATGGCTGAACAGGAATTGTTACGTGCGACATCGTTTTAGGATTTAAATTTTATTCTTTTAACAAAAATATTGTTAGTCTTAAAAAATATTATAAGAATTTTTTGGAAAAATAACCTATTTTAAAAAATTCAGACACAAAATTAGAGATTTTAACTTAATTTTATATAGATATAAGATAAAAGGTGAGAATAGTTACCAAAAAAAATGAAAAGTAAGACTAAGATATATTTGTTATTTAAGGTGTTGTAGTTTATTCTAAGCTATTCGTCTTGAAAAACAAAGTAATGACCTTTGATAAAAAAAAAATTAACTTTGCAAATATTTCATGTGAATGCGTATTAAAATATGTGAAAAAATAAACACAGGAATGCATATCAAAATAAAAGAAAAAAAAGACATAAAATTCATATAAAATTAAAGAAAAAATTTTAAAAAAATAATATATGTTTAAAAACTAAAAAGATAATATATAAATATGTGTTAACATGTAAAAAAAGTAAAGCATAAAAATATGTGTTAAACTAACGGTTCAAATTATTAGGTTAATACCTGTTACATGCTATAATGTAATAGGCAGAATTCATATCTACTGATACTTTAAAACGGTTGATAGGTTTATCCTCCTAAAAAATCCTGTAAAACTTAACATTCATCTAGAATTTTTCTCATGGCATAATTATATAAATATATATATTTACATAAAATAAGAAACTCTATCGCGTTCTCTCCGCAATCAAATTAAGGTGTTTTAGGCGAAATAAAGTTTACGCCTTCTGTGTTTTTTGACGTGTAGCATTTGTCTATTATTGATTTGAGTGATCTGAGCTGCTTAATGCTTCCTACTTTAATTATATGATTTTCCATGTTTTCCGGCCTGCCGGTCGTTGTCCTTAGTTTATGAGAACTGTTCGCTACTTGGTCTCTGTTTTGGTTTAATGGAGTAAGTCTTGCGGCATTTGTAGAAGAAAGAGAAAGAAAAAAAATTATTAAAATTAAAAATTTAATTTTATATGTAAAGTTTACTTGGTCTCTGTTTTGGTTTAATGGACTTTGGAGAACTATCAACTATGGGATGGACTTTGATAACTAAAATTTTGACAATTTCTAAGCGTATGCCTTAAAGTCAGTTGTATTTGATTGATTGGTAGTCGCGGTTGTCCTTGAAAGTTTTGTTAATTGAGCAATTACAATGAAGGGTAGTTTGATCGTCAACCCTAACCATGGCAAAGTTGAGCAAGGTTAAAAGGAAAAAGTAGGAAAGGAGTTTGCAGAAAGACGTAATGATTTTGCTCCTAGTGAACGGATACATCAACCATTAAAGCAGGGGGACCAAATCCTTCTCCTAAGTTGTGGCGATGGAAGACCAAGAACCACGCTCTAGTTTGGAGATTCTACATCACTTTCTTCTTCTTCTGATGCATTTACTATTTACCATTTTGCACGGGAAGTGTGAGACGTTGGGCTATACTCCGAGAGACTGAAATAGAACATCCTTTGTCTTCACTCTGAGTTGGTTACAAACATGAATTTAAAATCAATTTTACTATTCATGATAAATTTTTTTACTGAATTTCAGATTAAGAGATATCATAATGATTTGCAAGCTGTAAGTTTAATTTCTTCCTCAGATTGATATTGCCATTGGTTTCTTGGTTTGGTGCATATACAAAGGCTACGTCACAGAGAAGTGAACAGTAAGGTCTCCTTCCAGTGACATGTCACCTTTCTCTGTTCGTTTCCAAAACTCCAAATTTGACAATTCTCACGCGTATGCCTTAAAATCGGCAGCAACTGGTGTTCTAAATCCAACGTATCACATTATGAGTAATATGCACAAGGTGGTGCTATAATTACCAAACCCTTAGTTCTCGAAGCAGATCAAACATACAAACCATCCACTGCCTTTTGTGCTCCTAAAACAATGAAGCATGTTGCTCCCAAGTTACCTGCACTTTGGTTTATATGCCTTAACCTTCTTCCATTCTTCATGACAAACTTACTGTCGTTGCAACATGTCATCAGAGCCACTACATTAGGAAACAACACTGATCATTTGGCACTGCTCAAAATCAAGGAATCAATATCCAATGACCCATATCAAATCTTGGCCTCTTGGAAAAGTTCCACTCACTTCTGCAATTGGACTGGTGTCATATGCAACCAACGCCATCAAAGAGTTTCAGAGTTGAGCCTGGGAGGATACCACTTACATGGAGTCATATCACCCCACATTGGCAACCTCTCCTTTCTCAAAACTCTCAAGCTACAAACCAATAGCTTCTACAGCGAAGTCCCACAACAGTTGGGCCGTTTATTCCGACTGCAATGGCTCACGCTCGACAATAACGCATTAAGAGGGGAATTTCCTGTCAACTTGACAAGATGCTCTGCACTCAGGGTCCTCGGTTTATCTGGGAATAATATCACCGGCAACATACCAGTCGAGATTGGATTGCTTTGGAAGCTTCAAGGGTTGTATCTTCATAAAAACAATTTAATAGGAAGAATACCTACCTCTGTCAGGTGACATTCCTGGTACAGTTGGAGACTGCATACGCTTGGAGTACCTTTGTCTGCAACAAAATTCCTTCAATGGAATCATACCTTCATCTTTGGCTTCCTTGAAAGGTCTTCAACATTTAGATCTATCAAGAAACAATTTATCTGGATCAATTCCTCAAGGTCTGCAGTATATTACTGTTTTAGCGTACTTGAATGTTTCATTTAACAATCTAGATATCGAAGTGCCTAAAAATGGTGTCTTTCAAAATGCAAGTACGATAGCAGTGGCTGGCAATAGTAAACTTTGTGGAGGTATCTTAGAGCTACAACTACCACCATGCCCTATCAATGCTATGAAACAAAGAAAGCACCATAAGTTTAGGTTGATTGCCGTGGTAACTTGTTTGCTTGCCTTCCTATTTTTATCGTCAATAGTTGTTGCTATATATTTTGTTAGGAAAAGAAACAGGAAGCAATATTTTGAGCCATCAACAATTGAATTTCTTTCCAAGGTGTCCTACCAAAGCCTACACCGAGCAACCAATGGGTTTTCAGCTGACAATATGATAGGAAGTGGAAGTTTTGGCTCTGTATATAAAGGAAGTCTTGGGCCTGGAAATAAAGTTGTTGCCATAAAGGTCCTTAACCTTGGTAAGAAGGGAGCCCACAGGAGCTTCACTACTGAATGTAATGCACTCAAAAATATTAGGCACAGAAATTTGGTAAAGATAATAACATGTTGCTCCAGCACAAACTATAAGGGCCAAGAATTTAAAGCTCTAGTTTTTGACTACATGTCAAATGGAAGCTTGGAAAAATGGTTGCATCTAGGTACAAAAAGTTCAGATCAGCCAATAACTTTAGACCTTGATCAAAGATTAAAGATTCTTAGTGATGTTGCCTCTGCATTACATTATCTTCACCATGAATGTGAGCCACCTGTCATTCATTGTGATTTAAAGCCAAGCAATGTCCTTCTTGATAGTGAAATGGTTGCCCATGTGAGTGATTTTGGATTGGCAAGACTACTTTCGTCTATTGAAGGCTATTCTGACAACAAAAGCAGTACCATTGGAATGAAGGGGACTATTGGCTATGCTCCTCCAGGTACAGCTTGATATTTATTTTGGCTATAAAATCTTCTTGAATATTGTTTTCTTGTCTCAAACATTTCCTTTACCTTTGTGTTAGTATTGTTAATATAGTTTTCATCGCATTGACTTATTTGCAATATATTTCAGAATATGGATTGGGTTTTGAAGTCACCATGCAAGGTGATATGTATAGCTTTGGGATTCTTGTCTTGGAAATGATAACCGGAAGAAGACCCACAGACAAAATGTTTGAAGATTGCCATA
The DNA here is from genome assembly GCA_037013595.1 of Dicorynia guianensis. NCBI lineage: Eukaryota > Viridiplantae > Streptophyta > Magnoliopsida > Fabales > Fabaceae > Dicorynia > Dicorynia guianensis. The sequence continues at coordinate 17,353,592 of JASUAB010000003.1, read as the reverse complement.
ATCTTCATAACTATGTAAAAGCTTCATTTCCTAATAAACTTGTGCAGATTGTGGACCAAGCTATATTCATCACAGAAATAAGTAAAAGAGAAGCAGCTGCAGCAACAGTAGAATACATTTGTGAGGACTTGACTCTGATGTGTCTTAATGTGGAGAAATGCTTACTATCACTTTTAAACATTGGACTTGCTTGTTCAGTAGAGTCCCCAAGGGAAAGAATGAGTATCGTGGATGTAACAAGGGAGCTAAATATAATTTATCGTGGGATGAAGAAGACTTAGAACTGAAGAATACTAAGGTGCCACTTCTACGTTACTATTGCTGCCAATTATGTCTTAGTTATTTCATATCTTTTTTCTCTGAATGATTTTTCTGTCTTTCTTTTTGTTTTGTTTTTTTTTTTTTTTTTGGCTTTTGGGTTGCATAAAGTTGTGAGTTATTCAAGTTGAATCATAAAGCAGTGTGCCTACTGTAATCATAAAGTTGTGAGTTATTGTATTTGTCTCTCTGAACAAAATTGTTTCAAAAGACTTTTAATTTAATTATTTTTCCATCTGAATCCAACTTTCGTGTCCATATTTAAACAATGGCTTTAATATTTCATATGAAACAGCTTACTTATATATCCTCCATTGTATTTTCCATATCATGACTTCTATTTTATAAAGCAAAAGAAACCAAAAGCACTGGACCTGATTGCTAAAAGGAGGATAGTGTTAAACCATAGTCCCACTTCTCCCCTTCCATTTAATGTGGATCAAAAAGAAGAAGAAAGTGTTCATTAACATGATAACGAATAATTGCTGAGCACATTTACACACAAAAGGGCCATCTCCTAGCTAGTGAATTCCGTGCAACACAAGTAACAAGGGAACTATAATTGTTTTCTTTGGTTTTTAGTAGGTCTAATTCTGTCAAGTTTTGAACATATGGTTAGGGATTTTCAAGAAATTATTTTAGTGATGCTACAGTCTACTCTTTTCCCAATGTTGTACCGGTTTGTGTTTAGGCTAAGGATGGTTCATTGGTGTTGTATGTACTAATTGAAAATTTAATGATTGTCTATCTTCATTGCTTTTGCTATACCAATGCATTGGCTCTAAATTTGAACAATCTTACTTTTCTTTCGGGTAGAAATCGATTTTCTTATGAAAGCAATGGATTTATGGTATAGGATAAAATCCTTTACTACCACTAGCCTATAGTGCACCAAAAACAGAATGTTCTTGGATAAAACTAAAGATGAAATATAATAAAGCACATAAGAAATGATTTTCCCAAAAGCAATAATACAAAACTCATCAATAGTTTTCAGTGTCAAGTTAAAGGCAATGCAACTTTTGAACTGTATATATATTTATATATATTTGCTGCTCTCAACTTTTACAGGGTTCAATATCACATGCACTTATCCTTTGAGCCAAAGCATCAACTATTCTTTCATTGTATTGAATGCTAATTATGCTAATGGTAAAATGTAGTTTGTCAAGATCTTGTATCTTTACAAATGCAAACAATAACAAAAGGCTATCATATCGTCAAAGTATGTCAAACCCCATGGGCTTGGCTTACCACCCTAACCAATAGGACCATGATGGATAGCATGAAAGAGGTTTTCAATTCTCATTAATGGGATCAAGGCCTTCTGCATCTGCAACAGTCTGGGTTGAAACAATTCAATCATAATCTGGGTAATTTTCCTGTATCACTTCCATGAATTTTACATCAACAATATCAAATATCTACGTCACAATATTTATTGTAGTACAGGAGTCAAAATGATAAGTCTTACTATAACCATTACAAGATCACAATCAGAACTAAGTAACAAGCAAATAGCACGGATCACCATGAAACTATAACCACTCGTAAAATAAAAGTAAAGGGAACCAATTTCAAAAGAACCATAGAATTATTTAAGCGAAGTGAAAGAACTATTAATTAAGAATAGGTATAAATTAAACTATTAGTTATAGTTCTAGAAAATATTTGAAATCTATGGCTTGATTTTCTGTTAAAGTGCTTTTTTTTTTATTGTTGCTACATAAAATGTCTTCAAACATAATAACATGGATAATGACCATTGACCAAAATGCCTCAATTCAATTATAACATTTCTTAAAGTATTAATTGTTGAATAGTACTTTTAGTCACTGTTGAGATTATAAAACAAAAATACTAAATTAAGAAGGTTCTAAATAATTTCAGCTCTCTTTGAAATATATCCATGTGAAGTTTAATATAATTAACCTTTGAGGTATTAATCATGCATATTGTTTTGCACAATTAACATTCTAACAACTACCAACATGTAGCGCAAAGTGGTGACCTAAAGGTTGCAAGATGAAGGTTTAGGGAGGGGTTTTTTGAAAGGAAAAAAATAGAGTTGTAACCAAAATCATTAATGATGTGATCAGACACTAAAATAATGGTTTGGGTTTGTAGAGAGTGCCTTCTAGGTTGATTAAGTGTATGGAAGGCATTAGAATCCCTACATGCCTTTTTGGTGCCACGGTGATCTAGTCAGTTTATCATGCTTTATTTGAATGTAAGGGTTAGTTTGTTAAAATTCTAGCTCAAGAATGGGAGATTTTGAAAAATAATTGGGGCTTTTTAGAAAACAAATATTTTGCTTCCAAAATGATCCATTTCCTTCTAGATTGGGGATTTTCGGAGATTTATTGAAAAAATAACTCCTTCCCTTCCAAGTTAGGTTTTTGAAAAATAATTTTGTTTTATAAAAGCCCATTCCCTTTTAGATTGGTGTTTTTGAAAAATGATTGTTAAAGTAGACCCCTTTCCTTCCATATTAGGTCTTTTTTAAAGATGATTCTTTCTTTTGAAAGATCCCTTTCCTTTCAAATCGAGGTTTTGGAAATTTTTTTCACTTTTTTAAAATAGGACCCCTTTCCTTACAAGTTCGGAGTTTTGGAAAATAATTGGAAGAAACCCCTTTCCTTTTAGATCAGGGATTTTGAAAAATGTTTTTTCTACTTGAAAGAAATTCCTTTATTTGTGACATAAGATTGTTAGAATCCAACTCTTAATGATTTTTGGACCAAAGGGATCCAATTGTATACCTAGTTTAACTAGAATTTTTAATTAAAGATCCTAATTAAGGAGTGGAATGTATTTTTTTTCCCTATCTTGATTAGGTTAAAACCAAAATCTCTAAATTAGGCTTGACTTAAAAGGGCAAATTTTATTTATTTAAAAAGAGGCTCACATTAAAAAAAGGTAAAGCCGAATCTATAAATTGGTATTTTTATTCATGTAGAATTTGAAAAATTAAATATGCCATATGTATAGAAAATTAACATGCAATTATCTACAAAATTTAGACACATTAATGAGCTTGTAAACTACAAGTCACACATTAAAGAAGAAGGAAAAGAAAAGATTGCATGATGTAAACACAAATTAACATGTGATCTTAGCTTGACTAAGATTGCTGCTATAATTCCTACCTAGTTGAAGAGAAATACAAAGAAGGTGAGAAGGATGAAAAGAACTCACATATCTTATGTATACCCTCTCACAGCCTCGGCTAAACAACAGGGAGACTAAATCCCTAAATATACTCTTGTTGGAGTTTAGAAAACAAAGACTGGTCTTGTTTTATTAGAAGGAACAAGCCAGTAAGAGAGAATAAAGTGGGAGATTGAAATTCTAAGGAAGAATTTGGCTTGAATTTGCTCCATACCTCCTAGCCATAAGAAATGAGGAGGTTAATCCCTTGTGTACTCCTTGAAGGAGATTTAAAAGACAAAGCTAGTATTATTCTATAAAAGAGAACTAACTTGCAAGAGGTGGCAAAGATGGAATTTTCTGTGTTCTCCTTGTATGAGAGCATACTATTTATAGGGTTAAAGGTTCAAACAAATGAATAAACGGTTATAATAGCTCTTTAATCCTTCTTAATGCCTAGTCTTAATCACACATTTTTACATGTCTCAAATGGTTTTAAAGCAGATAAAGGAATAAGTAATCATAAAATCCCCTTAAATGTCTTGTCTTTTTCACAATTTTCACATCTCTAAAAGAATGTGAATATTTTCCTTCAATTGATTTCATTTAGGCCTTTTGGGCTTGGGCTTCTCTTCCGGTCTTTTTTTTTTTTTTTCTTTTTTGCCTCCTAAGAAATCCTATAAAACTTAACATTCATCTAAAATTTTTTTGTTTTGGTTAAAGACATTTATCCAGAATTTTATTAATGGCATAATTTGAAGAACCTTTTTTTTTATATATATATATATAATAAAGAAACTCTAGCTCTTTCTTTCAGCAATCTCACCCAAGGCCATTACAGAATTCTTGATTGCACCAGAATTTCAAAAATTAAAGATCAGCCAAGAACTTTTGGCCTTAATCAAAGATTAAAGATTCTTATTGATGTTGCCTCAGCATTGCATTATCTTCACCATGAAATGTTAACAGAAAAAAGACACACAGATGAAATGTTTGAAGATTGTCAGAATCTCCATAACTATGTAAGAGCTGCATTTCCTAATAAACTTGTGCAGATTGTGGACAAAGCTATATTCATAAGAGAAATAAGTAACAGAGAAGTAGCTACAGCAGAAGACATTTTTGAGGACTTGACCCTGATGCGTCCTAATGTGGAGAAATGTCTACTTTCTCTACTAAGTATTGGACTTGCTTGTTCAATAGAATCACCAAGGGAAAGATTGAGTATAGTGGATGTGACAAGGGAGCTAAATCAAATTTATTGTGGGATAATGAAGACTTAAAACTGAAGAATACTGAGGTGCCACTTCTACATTAGTATTGCTATCAATTATGTCTTAGTTGTTTCATCTCCTTTTTCTCTTCAAGATTTTTCCTTTCTTCTTTATTGCCTCAGAATTTAATTTTACTTCCTAAATTTATAGTTTCTTTTTCAGGTTGCAAAAAATTGTGAGATATTCAAGTTGATTTGTCAAACAATGCACCCACTCGCCCATAGTGATTGTGGAAATTCACGTTTTTGTTATATTAATCTCTGTGAACAAAAGTTAATTAAAAATACTTTTTTATAATTTATCTTTCTCCTTTGCGTATGTATTTAAACTATGGTTTCAATATTTCATGAGAAGAAGCTTACTTTTCCTCCATTCTATTTCCTGTATCACTTATGTTTGATTTCTATTTTTTATGAAGCAAAAGAAACCAAAAGCAATGGAGCTAATTGCTGTTAAGTGAAAGGAGCATGATTTTAAATCAAAACCTACTTCTCCCCTTCACCCCATTCATGTAGTATATGAACTAAATTATTAAATTATTTAATTTATTAAATTTTATAAACTAAATTATAAGATCAACTAATTTTAAAAAAATAATTTAAACATCAAGTGTGAATTTAGGTGTAGAAAAAAATTTAATGTTTGAATATATGGTTCGGGTTTTCCAGGAAATTATCTTTGTAATGCTAGGACCGATTCTTTTTTCTGTGTCACCTCGGTTTGTCTTTGAGCTAAGGACAGCTCGATGGCTCTATATTTTAGTAAATGACAATTTTAAATGACGCTTAACTAGCTTTATTGTTTTTGTAAGACCAGGCTATACCATTGCATTGCTCTAAATTAAGATATTTCAAAAATTTAAACTAGAAGGGGATAAAAGAACGATATTTTACGGATATACTCTGACAAAGTTTGTTGACAAATATATTTGAACTGAATTATTTGTGCGTCCCCATTGAGCATATGTTGGCAACGATGAGACACATGCATATACTCTGACAAAGTCAGACTAAGCCAATACATGCCTTTGACACTAGAAGGGGATAAAAGAACGATATTTTACGGATAGAGTTTTTCTCTCATGTCACCCGTCCATTGGTCCACAAGCCTTCACTTGCTTCTTCACGAGCATTCATTCACTAGAGAATTGTTCCCTCCTGCCAGATTTTAAAGCATAACTCAAACTAAAGTACCATAACTAATGCATCTTAATCAGAATCTTCTGCCTTTACAAATGCAACGCAACTAATAACAAAATGCTGTCATCCCGTCAAGTTCAATAACACATGACTCAAGTTGTAATAAAACATAATCTCTTCATTTTCATAAAGTAAAACTCAAAATTTTCATAATCAAAACTACTAAATTTATTGAATCTCATAAATTATAATATAAAACCCAATAAATTTAACAACAAATATAATTTTTTGTGAGTATTTTTTTCCCACTTCTTAATAAAATAACATATTGCAGTGGTCATCTTGAGTACTAATAAGACAAGTTTCAATAAAGTACAGCAGCAGTTAGTCATCCCCAATAACATCATTAGCCCCAAAAAAGAAAAAAGTTAGCACTGATAACATTTTTTTCATGGTAAAGCATCATAAAGTCCAACATAATTAAATACGTCCAGTAACAATAGAATGTATACGATTCTTCCGAGTTCCAACCCAAATGCCAAAGTTAAGCCTATCAGCCCAATGTTCCTCAAACAAAAGAAGCTTCTTTCGCAAATGTTTCCCGCATTTCGGTCCATATAACTTCAACTTTTTCTTCTCGTCACTTCAAATTTACTGCCATTTATACATATCACAATAGTCTCTGCTTTAGGAAACGAGACTGATCATTTGACATTGCTCATATTCCAGGAATCAAGATCCAATGACCCATATCAATTCTTGCTGTCATGGAATAGTTCCTCCCGCTTCTGCAATTGGGCAGGTATTACATGCAGCCACGGCCATCAAAGAATTACAGAGTTAAACCTGCATGGGTATGGCTTGCATGGATTCATTTCACCTGATGTTGGCAATCTCTCCTTTCTTCGAAATCTTAACTCATGAACAACAGCTTCAGCGGTGATATCTCAAAAGCATTGGGACGTTTATTCCAGCTGCAGCAACTCAAACTAAACAATAACACGTTGGTAGGGGAAATTCCTATACACTTGACAAGATGCTCTGAACTCCAGGGATTAACTGTAGATAGGAATAATCTCACTGGCAAGATACCGATCGACATTGGCTCTGTTTGGAAGCTTCAAAAGTTGTATATTAATGACAACAGTTTGACAGGCGAAAAACTTGACAATTATGGCAGTCTCTGGCAACAAACTGTCTGGTACGCTTTCTTCTTCACATTACAACATGTCATCTCTTATTAATATCTCAGCTGGAGATTATCAATTCTAAGGCTATCCGCCAGCTAACATGTTCCTCACCCATCTAAATCGCCAAATAGTTTTGATTGGTAAAAGTCAGTTCTCAGGTCGAATTCCTACTTCCATCACAAATGTGTCTCTGCTTCAATCATTTGATATCGTTCAAAACCATTTCGCAGTCTAGGAAGGCTAAAAAATCTTTCGTGGCTAAGTTTAACAAATTATAGTGAATTCGGAGTTTCTAACATCTTTAACAAATTGTAGTGAATTGGAATTGTTGGCAATAAGTATTACTAACTTTGGGTTTTGGAGGTCTGTTATCAAGTTCCATTGGTAATTTGTCAACACAACTCAATGAGTTATATCTTGGGGTAATCAAGTTACTGGACAGATTCCAATAGAAATAGGAAATCCGATTAACTTGATCACCTTAACAATCGAACAAAACTACATTACAGAGATCATTCCAGGTACTTTGGGGAAGTTAGAAAAGTTGCAACTATTATAGTTGTCGAGAAATAAACTGACAGGAGATATACCAGAATTCGTTGGCAACCTCACGTATTTGTTTTATCTGGACTTATCACAAAATATGTTAGAAGGAAATATGCCTCCAGGCATTGGAAACTGCCACATCTTACAGGAACTAGACCTTGCCAGAAACAACCTTAAAGGACCCATCCCATTAGAGGTTATGAGTATTTCTTCTTTAACGAACGTGCTGAACTTGTCACACAACGCATTCAGTTGTACTCTTCCTATCTAGGTGGGCAGGCTGAAAAATATTTGATAAATAGGATGTCTCAAATAATCATTTTTTTGGTGAGATTCCTAAAACAATTGGAGACTGCACAAGCTTGGAGTACCTTTATTATCAGGGAAGTTCTTTTCAAGAAGTCATACCATCATCTTTGGCTTCATTGAAAGGTCTTCGACATTTAGATCTACCACGAAACATCTTGTCTGGATCAATTCCAGAAGCTCTGCAACATCTTTCCGTTTTAGAATGCTTCTATGTTTCTTTTAACAAGTTGGATGGAGTAGTACTAACAAAAGGTGTCTTTCAAAATACAAGCGCATTAGCTGTGGCCAGCATTAGTAAAGCTTTGTGGGGATATCTCGGATTTGCACCTACCACCATGCCCTATCAAACTTACGAAACAGGGAACACATCATATGTTTAGGTTGATATCAGTGATAACTTTGTGATTGTTTTTCCTTTTATGTTATCAACAAATCTTGCTATTTATTGATCAGGAAAAGAGACAGGAAACAATCTTCCGAATCATCCAAAGTTGACCTGCTATCTAAGGTATCTTGCCAGAACCTACACCATGCAACCACCAGTTCTCAGCCAGTAACTTAATAGGAACTGGAAGTCTCAGCTTTGTGTATAAGGAAGTCTTGAGCCCGAAGAAGAAGTTGTTTCCATAAAGGTCCTCAACCTTCAAAAGAACGGAGCTAAAAAGAGTTTCATTGCTGAATGTAATGCACTAAAAACTATTAGGCATTGAAATTTGGGCAGGATATCAAGATGTTGCTCCACCAAGATTATAAGGGCCATGAATTTAAAGCTCTAGCACTTGAGTACATGTCAATGGAAGCTTAGAAAAGTGGTAGCGTCCAAGAATATCAGAAAGTTCAGATGACCTAAGACCTTTTGGCCTTGCTCAAAGGTTAAATATTCTTAATGATGTTGCCTGTGCAATATATTATCTTCAATGCAGATGTGAGCAACCTGTCATTCATTGTGATTTGAAGCCAAGCAATGTCCTTCTTGATGGTGTAACTGTTGCCCATGTGATTAGCAAGACAACTTTCAAATATTAATGGCTATTCTGATAACCAAACCAGCACTAGTGGAATAAAGGGCACTATTGGCTATGCTCCTCTAGGTACTACATTTCAGAATATGGAATGGATATGAGGTGTCAACACAGGGTAACATGTATAGTTTTGAGATTCTTATCTTAGAAACATTAACAGCAAGAAGACCCACTGATAATATGTTTAAAGATGGTCACAATATGTATATCTATCTAAAAACTGGCTTTCCAAATAAACTTATACAAATTGTGGACCAATCTATTTTCAACAGACAATTAAGACAGAGAGCAACTGCAGCAGAAGACAACTGTGAGAACTTGATTCCAATGCATCCTAATACAGAGAAGTACTTGCTTTCACTATTAGGCGTTGGACTTGCTTGTTCAATGGAATCATCACCCAAAGAAAGAATGAGTACAGTGGATGTGACTAGGGAGCTAAATCAAATCAGAACTGCTTATTTTCCAGGTGGGATCAAGGGAGAATGAAACCTGAAGAATGTTGAGTCGCCACTTCTACATTACATTGTTACCATGTCTTCGATGTTTCGTGTAATTTTCTTTTTCCACATCATTTTGTCTTCTTGCTATTGTTTCAAACTTCTGGTATTACTACTGAAATTCTAGTATCTTGGTATGTCTCTATCTTTACGTTGTTCTGACATTGCAACAGAAAGCAATCTCTTCATGAATTTCAGGTTGAGAAACTTTTGAGATCTTCAACTTAAATTGCCCCCGCTGTGAGTCTAAAATTCATGTTTTTCGTGTTAATCCAATATGCATAAATTGCTTGAAAATACTTTTTCAGATTATCTTTCCATCTGAGTCCAAACTTCTTGTATGTATTTAAACTATGTTTGTAAGATTTCATTGATAACAGGTGTACTTATCCTCCATTCTATTTCCCATATCACCTATGTATGGCTTCCAACATATATAGCAAAACAAATCAAAAGCACTAGGTCTAATTGCTGTAACTGAAACGAGAATGGCTCTAAACCAAAATCCTGCTTCTCCACTTCACCAATCCATTGGAGTGGACAAAAATGGAGGAGCAAAATAAATAATTTATGGGCATTATATTGAATAAGCTTGACAATAGATCCAAAAGACTAAGGAAAGAATCTTCTATCTGTAAAATAAGGAATGGATCTCCTGACTTTGGGCTTGTACTTGCGAAAGCCACAAATGAATTCAGTAAATAATATCGCAAAAACAATAATTTATTATACAAAGAACATAACAAAATACCTCAATTTAATCAAGTGGGGAACCCGTAGACTATGAGCAAGGAACATGGACACAGTCAGGCGATTCAGTGTCTTTCATCGAAAAAATTTGACAAGGATCCCACTTCCGTCCCAGATGGGCATGCCCAAGTTCACCCGAGCAGAAGCAGATCTTTGACTGTCGCTTCCCTTCCATCATTGTGACTGGGATGATACTATTATGTGTTGCAATTACATAGAGTACTCCTTCATATTGACTTTCTAGTGTAACTGCAGATTGCAAGGGGCACGCTGTTTTGTGTTTGTCTCAAAGAACAATGTGAATAACCCAATTCCGAGTGAAAGTGTGTGTTTGGAAGTTTATTTTTTATTCATTTCCCTAAAATAATTTTGTAAGATAATTGAAAATAATTATTAAAACAAAAACACATAAAAACTTGTCTAGCTTAAATGCATTTTAAAGGAATTTTGAGAATATTAGGAGAAAAAAATTGTTTGGTAACTTTAGTTACTTTTTTGCTTTTCCAGAGTATTATCATAGACTAAATATCTCTATACCAATTTTTCTTATTTATTAGTTTGCTATTAATAAAATCATTAAACTATCAAATTGTCATCACGAAAACAATGTGTAGAAAACAAAAATATCTTAATAATGTTCTTTTTTTCTGCTTACAAAACAACTGTTTCAAAAGAAGTTTTCAAGAATTCCGAAACAAAATACATCTATCAAATAAGTTTTTTTATTTTCTTATTCTTAAAAATAAAAAATTGTTCTACAAAATTGATTCTCACAGACCACTAATGTGAAATGGCTGAGTGTCAGTCTAATTCTGCCAAGTTTTGAATATATAGTTAAGGTTTTCCAAGAAATTATGATAGTGAGCTAGGGCGTATTCTTTTTTCTAATGTTACACTGGTTTGTGTTTAGGCTAAGGACTGTTTCTGAATTTACTAATTGATAATCTCAAAGATTGCCTAGGTTATTGCTTTTGCTATATCAATGCATTGGCTCTAAATAATATTAAAGTTTTAATTCAGAAACTTGCTGTCACTTTTAACAAAATAAAGAAAGAGAAATGCAAAGTTAAAAGTTCTAAATTCCTTACCCCCATTTTCACTCAAATGCCTCCAATACTATATTGATCTGAACTTAATGAGAACCTAATTAATTTGAGTGAACGCTATTTTTTTAAAAAAAATTACTTAATAAACATAAATTAGATTGTAATTTCTAAGAAAAAAAAAGTTATTGAAAAACTTCATAAAATTTGAACGATCTTAATTTTCCTTTTGAATAAAAATTGATTTTCTTATGAAAGGGATGAATTTATGACATATAATCCTTTAATAGCGGTAGTCTATGGTGCGCCAAAACAGAATGTTCATGGGCAAAACGAATGATGAAATATAATAAATAAGACATGCAATGTTTTCCCAAAAGCAATAATGCAAAACTTGGCAATAGAGTTTTCAGTGTCAAGTTAGAAGCCATGCAACTTTTGAACTGATAGCTGCTATCAACTTTTACAGTTCACTGTTTTCAGTTTCAGTATCACATGCACTTACCCTTTTAGCCAAAACATCAACTGGTCTTGCATTTGATTGAATGCTAATTATGCTAATCGTAAAACGTAGCAGCACAAAACTCAAGTTGCAGTAAGTTCCCATGGCAAATTGAACAATCAAGTCAGCAAAGTTCAAGTGGAGAAAAGTTTGGTGACAAATATATTTAAAGTGAATTATTTATGCTCCCCATTTGGCATACGTAGGTAAGGAAGAGACAAATGCTTGCCTTTGACACTAATGGGGAAATAAAAGAGGATATTTGATGGATAGAGTTTCTCTCTAAAGATATTAATATAATTAGTTTCCTTATCAGATGATTTGTGGTTTGGCAAGAGGTGATCAGAGCATCCTTGTTTTCTCTAACCAAATGAAGCCTTTTGCTCCCTTGTCATCTGTCCATTGGTGCACATGCCTTCACATGCTTCTTCAATAGCATTCATGGATTGAGTTTCTTTATCGTTAAGGTAAAGGAACTTTAAAAAGAGATAAATATAAAATTTAAAAATAATAAAAAAATTAAATTTTATTTATTAAATTATAAAAAAAAAATAAGATAATCCAAATCAAGCATTCATTCACTATATGATTGCTCCCTCACCCCAGATTTCATGTCTGTGACAAAGCATAACTCAAACTAAGGAACCATAAACAATGCAACTTAATCCGTATCTTCTGCCTTTATAAATGCAACCAATGACAACCAGAGTAGTCACGTTGAGATAATTATGTAGATCTTGACTGTTTCCTTAAGACTTCAAATGGCCTCATCAATTTAATTAAAAGAAAGCCATTACTATATCCAATACAAGATCACTATCAGACTGTAAGTAACAAGGAAATAAGAATGATTATCTTGAAACTTTAACCATTCATAAAATAAAAGTGAAGGGAACCAATTTGGTAAGAATCCGAATTTGGATCATCTAATATTTCTATTTTTATTTTTATAATTTTTTCTGTCTTTTTATACTTAAATATTTGAGTTTCAATTTTTTCTCTTATTAATTTTTTCTTTTTTTAATTCTATCTCTATTTCTCTTTCACTATATACTATAACTTTTAGATAAAAAATAAACTAATTCACATCCCGTAAGAATCACAAAATTATTTAAGCCATGAGTGAGTGAAGTGAAAAACTGTTAATTAAAAGGGGTATAAAGTAATATTAATTATAATTATAAATGTAAAACTAAAATGCAACTGTTCACAATATCACATCTTATCTAATTTACAATTTTATATTAATTGATCATAATGATAAAAATTAAATCATCAAACCCATTATATTCAAGCAAATCCATTTTGACCATAGAGCACTTAAGATTAAGTTCAATAACATATAATTCAAATTGTTATTTAATAACATATTGCGGTGGACATGTCAAGGTAAAATACGTGTCAGTAAAATATAGAAAGGGTTAGTTAGTCACCCAAAAAAAAAATCAAAAAGAATTGAAAAAGTTAGCACTAATGGTACGTGCCAACATGCATCAAATGCCACTTCAAACTCCAATAACAAAATGTTTGCATTGATTAATGGTTAGGTATGCCATACATTTTGCCAAAGAGAAAGAAGTAATTCACTAGTGAATGAACCCATCAATATTGATGGATTCGAATTGCACTTCCTTCCTTGCGAAGGGACAAAACCTTGCTTATGGACGAAAAAGTCAGTCAAGCCCTCGATCTGGTGCGAGGCACGTTAATTGAAATTAGAGGCAAGAAGGAAGCCAGGGTTCAATACACGAAACAAGTGCTTTTTTCGTCTTCTTCTTTGCTTACTCAAAGGTCCATCTTTTGGGTCAGGGTCAATGGTGGAGCAAGCAGGATACGCTGCTGTCATTCCAACCCATTATCAACTTACACACCATTACTTGGTTCAGGTTTGGAACGAAGTGCAATCAGGTGAAGGCGTCAAATGGGATATTCTGCTCTCGTGTTGGTTGGTGTCATTCTAACTCCGTAAAGAGATACTAAAACTTTTTGTATTATATTCATAAGAAGAAGTTATAAATATTAAATTGTAAATTTATATATTATTATTTATTTAAAACCAAAGATCAAGGATATAAAAAAGGCATAAATATTAAAAAGTTATGATTTTGTTATGATAGGATTATGAGAAACAGATAAATAATAGGATCAATCAAAGAAAGTTTCAACTCACTTTTTCGAAGATTTTTTTATTATATATAGATTGTTGGAAAATGACTACCAACGGGGCCAGCCTAGGGTTAGTGGCGGCAACAATATAACTTATATGCATATAGTGGAAGATTTTAGGGTTAGTGGGGCATTTGTTTTGTCCCCCACACCTCAAGTCTGCTACTGACACCTCAATATGCAGCCTCACAGTTTGGAAGTAACATTTGAAGGACATCCATGCAATCACTAGTAGCAGAATTGCATAAAAGAATTCTAAAGAGAGGATAATAACCTTCCAATTAAAATTTTGGCTATTTATTAAACGTATTCGTGTAAATTAAAGATAGAAAAGGGAAAAAAAATGAATGAGAATGTGTGTCAAAATACAATATAAATATATAAAAAAAGACATAAGATAAGTGTCAAATAATAGAGAAAAAACTGAAAAATAACAAAGAAATGTATATCAAAATAAAAATAAAAACAAAGAAAATGAAATATAAAAAATAGGTATCAAACCAATAATTCAAGTTATTAAATTAATACATATCACATATTATAATGTAACAAGTTGAATTCATATGTATCAGCACCTTAAAACCATGAAAAGTTTTTTCGAAATCCTATAAAAGTTAACATTCATGTAGAATTTTACTAGTGGTATAATTTGAACAATTTTTTTTTTTAAAAATATGATCAAGAAACTCTATCTCTTTCTCTATACAATCTTTTATATATAATAGCAAGAATTTCACTAATGGTTTTCATGTTTTCCTGGCTTCTCGTTCTCCTTAACTATTTTCCTGGATCTATTCGAAGAACATATTAAGTTGAAGCAACAGAGCAGATTCTTGCTGTAGTTTAGTACATTTTTTCTGTCATGTTATTTTTCTGTTATGCATTAGTCTCCTTTGATTATATTGCTAGCGCATGCTGTGACCATGCTTACAAATGCAATAATGGATCTATGCACTATCCGGAGTATTAGTGGCCACTTAAAACACCACAACGCACACCAAATTTGACATTTTTGGAAAACTATGATTATTTTCTTCACGCCTATGCTTTCAAATCATTGCATTTGATTGATTTAGCATTTTGAGAAAATTGGCGGAAACAGGTAATCTAAATCCAACATATCTTTATAAGTAACATGCACAAGCTGGTGCTTTAATTACCAAAACCATAGTTCAAAGATACAAACCACATCTACTGCCCTTTGTGCTCCTAAAACAGTGAAGCGTTTTGCTCCCAAGTTACCTGCACTTTGGTTCATATACCTTCACCTTCTTCGTTTTCTTCATGATAAACTTACTGTCGTTGCAACACATCAAAGCGGGCTCCGCATTAGGAAACAAGACTGATCATTTTGCACCACTCAAATTCAAGGAATACCAATTTCTCTTTGGGGAAGGCAAAAGATATATAAAACAATTTGCCAAATGAGAGGATGACACTTTGCCTTCTCTAAAGGGAAGACAGAGAATCCCAATCGAAACATTATTATTGCACAATTGATTACATTCAATTAGTGATTTATATATACAAAAACAATTTTTTGTGGTATCTTATATAGGGTGTAAATTATTAATTAGTTAGAAATTATAGCAAATACTTTGTCTCAATATTTTTTTTGTTTGTTTTAGTCATACATATCATAAAAGGTACCATTAAACATGTACAATTTGAAACAATGCTAAATTAGACAGCCTACCTAATTGAACTGTGCATTTGAGGCTTGGCACAAATTTAGGCCAATCATGAATGGTGTGGTCATGTAAATTGCCCTTTTCTGTATCCATTAATCCACATCTAATAATGTGGTAGAATATAACACACTTTAAAAATAAATAATAGAAACATTTTTAAATGCTTTTCAATTTCAATCCGCGATCCTACCTCTCTCTCTCTCTCCCTTTTTTGGGTAGAAAAGGAAATATAATACGTAAAGCCATATAAAAATGCCAGTCATTATTCACATGGAAATAAGTAAAGTCATAAAGAAATAAATTTCATTATTCACACGGAAATGTCTTAAACGCATGTTTAAATATGCCTGCCTAGAAATATTCAAATAAAATTCCAAATAGACGGGAATGGATATTTATGATATAATACATGAGATTCATTTATTTATTTCAACATACGACAAATTAAGTCCAATTATGACTTACATTTTTGTTGCAGCCAATTAATAGATGATTCATTAATTTAAAAATTATTGGTTGACTATTGCAAATTATTCATCAGTCAAACTTTTAAAAATTTCATACTATTTCCGAATTTTATACCACAAATTAATCAACTTAATGAATTGACATCAATTGGCATAAATCATATTATTTAATCAATATGTCCTATTTACTCTAAATAGTTGGTAAGGAATATGTTTTTAGAAATATTACAACTCAAATTGTAATAAAATAACATTAATTGCGGTGGTCATGCCAAGGAAAAATATATAGTTTTGGGAATCCATATGTACGTTTATTGTATTAATCTGTATAAACAAAATTGTTTGAAAAGACTTTCAATCTATCTTTTCATTTGAATCTAACATTCACTTACATATTTAAATTAAAATTTTAATGAATATAAATATTTATATAAATTAAAATTAAATAAATTTTACATAATTTTTTATATTTTTAAATTTTTTCACTTAAAAATGTCTTTTTTCCACACGTAATTAAGTGTAAGTTCTCAGCATTATTCGGTTTTAATATTTCATAAAAAGCAGTTTACTTATCCTTTGTTTCATTTCTCATATCACTTATGACATTTATGTTCTCAAGCAAAAGAAAACAAAAACAGTGGAGCTAATTGCTTTTAAGTGAAAGGAGCATGGTTCTATACCAGAAACGTGATCCCTGTTTCCCCCTATCAATGTAGCGTATGAAAACAATGCAGCCCATAAAAAAGAAGAAACTGTTCATTAGCATAATAATTTGTAACTCCTGTGTTTAAAAAATTTTATAAATTAAATTATAAAATTTAATTAATTAAAAAATTTAAATGTATCAGTATTTTATGAAACTAATATAATTAAAATAATATTTAGCTTCACATTGTATGGCAATTGACAAAATAAAAATATTAAATTATTAAATTTATTATGTCTCAAATTATTAAATTCAAAATATTAACCTTTAAAATTGAGTTTTTTTAAGATTTTTTTCTCCTTTCATGGATGGGACATTTTCTATCTCGTAAATGCACCAAGAAAATCATACAAATCCGTTGCTCTTTTAGTATGGGATGGCTCATCACAATACAAGAAGCATGCATTCACTCTAAGGCCCTGAATGTGAAAAATAGTCATTTTTAGCTTGTAGGCCTTTGATTATTTCCGTACAAATTCTCACATTTAGCTACTACAAAATACAGATTATACTTTATGAAGTTAAAAATAAGCTATTGATTTATAAAGTAAACAAATAAATAAATTACCTTCAATTTTTAAATTATTTATTTATATTTATATTTTATTTATTAAGAATATTTGGTTGCCATCACAGGTCACATCACATAAATAATTAAAAAAATTACATTAGGTTCTTCCTGGAAGGTAAACAAAGACAAACCCAAAGTATAAAATTTTAACAAATCCCGAACGTGGGATTTCTTCCAAAACAAAGATTGAACGGCAAGCATACCTTATTTCAATGTGATTGCGATGGCTATAACCATCACGAAAATAATTAGTATAAAAAATAATATACTTTCCAAATTAAGTTGAAAGCGATTATAATTATTACTTAAATATTATGTTAGTGATAATTATTTCAATAATAAAATAGTTTAAACGTTGAATTTTTTTTGACAGTGTTGACGAAAATGTAGTGACACAAATATTAAGCTATTGGCTACTTAGTCTCTGTTTCGAAAGTAATACCCCAAGGCTTACTCAATAGGACCGCCGGCCCTTAGTTTATGAGAACTGTTCGCTACTTGGTCTCTGTTTTGGTTTAATGGAGTAAGTCTTGCGGCATTTGTAGAAGAAAGAGAAAGAAAAAAAATTATTAAAATTAAAAATTTAATTTTATATGTAAAGTTTACTTGGTCTCTGTTTTGGTTTAATGGACTTTGGAGAACTATCAACTATGGGATGGACTTTGATAACTAAAATTTTGACAATTTCTAAGCGGATGCCTTAAAGTCAGTTGTATTTGATTGATTGGTAGTCGCGGTTGTCCTTGAAAGTTTTGTTAATTGAGCAATTACAATGAAGGGTAGTTTGATCGTCAACCCTAACCATGGCAAAGTTGAGCAAGGTTAAAAGGAAAAAGTAGGAAAGGAGTTTGCAGAAAGACGTAATGATTTTGCTCCTAGTGAATGGATACACCAACCATTAAAGCAGTGGGACCAAATCCTTCTTGTAAGTTGTGGCGATGGAAGACCAAGAACCACGCTCTAGTTTGGAGATTCTACATCACTTTCTTCTTCTTCTGATGTATTTACTATTTACCATTTTGCACGGGAAGTGTGAGACGTTGGGCTATACTCCGAGAGACTGAAATAGAACATCCTTTGTCTTCACTCTGAGTTGGTTACAAACATGAATTTAAAATCAATTTTACTATTCATGATAAATTTTTTTACTGAATTTCAGATTAAGAGATTTCATAATGATTTGCAAGCTGTAAATTTAATTTCTTCCTCAGATTGATATTGCCATTGGTTTCTTGGTTTGGTGCACATATAAAGGCTACGTCACAGAGAAGTGAACAGTAAGGTCTCCTTCCAGTGATATATCACCTTTCACCGTTTGCTTCTAAGAAAAATGTTATTCTCACATATTTGAACTCATTACATTTTTTACGTGGCTTCATCTTCAGCATTTAATACATTTCTCATCTTTCTCTTATTGTGTCATTTCTCACTCTTGTCACTGAAAACGTAAGCCAAACGCAAGTTCAAGTGTGTGGACAAATCATTTCTTGGTTTTAAAACTCCAAATTTGACAATTCTCACGCGTATGCCTTAAAATCGGCAGCAACTGGTGTTCTAAATCCAACGTATCACATTATGAGTAATATGCACAACCCTTAGTTCTCGAAGCAGATCAAACATACAAACCATCCACTGCCTTTTGTGCTCCTAAAACAATGAAGCATGTTGCTCCCAAGTTACCTGCACTTTGGTTTATATGCCTTCTGTAGACACCTAATTTTGTCCGGCCCACTTTCTCAAAACTTGAACATAAATTACAAACCCAAATTTAAACTAAAAAATAACAAAACTTAAAAATAAGCCCAAGATACAATTAAACACAAAAATTAAACTTAACCAAAACCCAAAATAAAATAAATAAGCCCAAGAATAAATCAAGCCCAAACCAAAAAATAAAATGTTAAAATAAAACTAAAATAAAATAAAAATAAAAGATAAGATAATCAAAATTAAAGAATAATAATACAAGATAAATTCAAAATTAAAGGAGATAAAGAAATAAGATAATAAAAATAAATATAAAAGATAAAAATAATATATTAAAAGATACAAGATAAAATTTGTAATCCAAGAAAAATCTCAAATCAAAAATAGGAGAAAAATTCAAAAAATCAGAAAAATCAAATAAATCCAAGATAATTCAGAAAAATAAAAATAATTTCAAGATAAATAAAAAAAAAGATAAATCCAAGAAAAGTCCAAAAATCAAGATAAAAATCAGAAAATGAAGAATAAATCCAAGGAAATCAGAAAAAATAAATAAAAGATAATAGATAAAATTAAAATATGATAAAATATGAGAGATAAAAATCTGAAATTCAAAAAGATAAATAAAAAATGTTAGATAAAAGAATAAAAGTTAGGATAAAGTTAGGAAGAAAGAGTTAAACTTGAAGACAAATTCTGCAAAAACTAAGAATTATAAAACATGCACATCACATGCATAAAGGGGGGTTTTTTATGGCACTGCGGAAGGCAAAAATTTTAGCCGCATACGGTGAGCTGGATCTGGACCCTCTTCTTCATCCAAGCCGGCACAACACTCTCCTTACCTCCCGACACACACACACACACACCACCCTTCACTCTCCGTCATAGCCGCAAAACCCACTTGTGAAACGAAGTCCACCTGCCCACCACGCTCTCCAGCGCTCTCGTCCATCCGCGACACGTCCGCCCTGCAACGCCGGCACCTAAACACTTCACACCACTTGCACTTCTCAACCCGACACACAGAAAAGAGAGGCACGCCACCTGCACTTCGAAACCTCCCACCATTGACGGAACCAAGCCCATCACACTCGCCAGCACTCCCGTCATCCTCCCATCCAAATCCCGCGAGCCACTCCAGCAAAAACCGAGCGCGCTGCAATTCTTCCGTTGGCAAGAAGACCATTGTCAACAGAAGCCAACGCGACCAGCACTCGGACAACCTAAGATAAATGAACCTCCATCCACGCCGATATTCGAACCAGTACAACGCTCACTGCTTTAGAAAAACCGACACCCACTTCAAGCGTCCTGCACGACTGGAGTTTTGCCACGCCATTTAACACCGAAGCTGTTCAGTTCATCCAACTTTTCTTCTGTCGTCGTGAGCTTGCACCCACAAGAACCAACATACCCTCACGGAAGCAACTCCAGCAAGGGCACTCCATCGTCGTAAAGCCCAGCACACGACCACCGCGCGAGACGCCACACCAGCACCTACACGTTGTCGCCCAGTGTGCCCAACTGTTGTTCGCTTCGATCGGACCTCCGCCAGCATCCTACTGCCAACCGTTATTGCCTTCGTCTTAGCCTCGGTCAACCTTTGTTGAAGATTAAAAAAGGTACGACTTTGCTGTTACCCTTTTTCTGTTATGTCGGTGACGTTTTCATGAGGTTTAAGTTTCATTGTGTTTAGGAAATTTTGAGATTTCATGCATGTGTACGCAACGGAGTTTGGAAACTGTCTTTCTTTTTTTGGTTCATGCCAGAGGATGTACATGGTTCATGCCATAGGATGTACATGATGATAAGAAGACGTAAGTTTTGATAATTAGGCTTTGCATATCCTTGTTTTAAGCAAACTTTTAGGAAATTTAAAAAAAAATAAAAATGATTTATTAGTTGGAATTAGTATCTTAAAATTTAACATAACACATGAACCTAAATTAGGTGATGTGAACATTTTTTTACTTTTCTAAATTTTTTGAAACCCCGAACTGGAATAGGAAGGAGATTTTTCTTAAAATTATTTTTAAACCCTGGACTGGAATAGGAAGGGGATTTTCTTAAAATTATTTTTAGAACCCCAGACTGGAATAAGAAAGGGATTTTTCTTAAAATTATTTTTAAACCCTGGACTGGAATAGGTAGGGGATTTTCTTAAAATTATTTTCAGAACCCCGGACTGGAATAGGAAGGGGATTTTTCTCAAAAATTATTTTAAATCCCAATCCGAAATGGGTAAGGATTATTTTCAAAATATTTTTTTTAAACCAACATAAATTAATTAAGATAAATTAATTAGATCATTTTTGGTACCGAAAGGGCGTTTGGGGTGCTAACACCTTCCCTAAAACGTAACCAACCCCCGAACTCAATCTCTAAAACGTAGACCATTTTTTAAATTAGGTGTCCGATCTCACCTTTAGATAATTTAGATCGGTGGCGACTCCAAAGATCAAAAGCCAAATTTTTATGGTCAATAGCTTGGCGACTCCACTGGGGACATTAGAGGGTTAGGCCAATTAAAAAATGATCTTATTAATTTTGTTGATTAATTTGTTGGTTTATTTTTGTGGAGCTGACAAAGTAAAAGGTACGCTTACTAGCTTCTTGTGTTTTTGGGTATTTAAATTTCATACCTGTTTATTTTTATAAATGTATATATTTGCTTTTTTAGATTTGAGATATGATTCCCCATACATAGTGTCACTCTTACCATGCACTAGAATAAAGGGGAGGTCATGACCCCTGTGCCCTATACCTGGGCCATTTAGGGTACCTTATAGGTTAGAGGGGTGTAGTAAGGTTAGCCTTCAAGAGACCTTCGGTCTCCGCATGGGCGCTCGAAACACCCCACTCAAATTTATCCTTCCATGGATAATTTAGGAACCTGATGTAGGAAATATAGAACTTACCTTTACACTAATAGTAGCCTTAAAGCTATCCCTTGTGAGAGAGAGTGTTGGCCCAAGCCCATGAGAGTGAACAAGAACCTAGGACTTACTTGAAATTAGGCACAATGGGGATCATTTCTTTTATCTCATCGCATGTTTGTGATTATATTTTTAGCTCAATTCTCCTACCATATACATGTTATTTCTATATATGCATGAAGTCCCTTAGTTAAGATTTATATACATTTAGGATAGATGGGGGCAAAACAAAAAAAAATAAATAAATAAAGGGAAAAGCCTTTTAAGATTTCTAAAACTCTTTCCTTGACAAAATAAATTAGAGTAGGGAATAATTTAGGGATTTGCCCAAGAGATGCAGACCTTCACCAACATGGGTAAAAATAGGTCTAAAAAGAAAAAAAAGAAGCATGCATTCTTCATTAAAACTTATCTCTTTTTGCATAAATTGCACATTTTTACTTCATGCATGGCATCACATTCACATGCATATATTCTCATTTGCACACCAATAATGCATAGTTTACTCCAAAGGATAAAGAAGTAATCATGGCTTTGGCGACACATTCTTGAAGTAGGCAAAATCAAGACCTTGTGAGCAGAGAAAACCAGTTGATTTGAGATAATGGGTCCATTCTCGCACCACCTACTGCAAGTTGAATTATTTCTTTGTTTTGCATCTTTTCATTTTATGGCACCTGTTAATGGCTCTGCCCAAGGCCTTAGCAAGGAGTTTGTATGGGCACACCTTTTAATTCAATAAAATGCTTAGCATGATGAATGCATTACTTTCATCAAATTTCTTTTGCCTATTAAACTAAACTAATATTGGGGCAATATGATTTACCCCAAACATTGACGCTCATGAGCTAATGAATGAAGAAAAATTTTCTTAATCTCATTCTTGATAAATCCAATTGCCAATGATAAAATACGTTTGCTTAAATACTCAATTCTCCTGGATGACTGAGTGTCTCGTCATGAATGAATGATTACAAAAGAGCCTATAATGAGAGTGTACTTACTGTGGGAAGACAGATATCCTAGAACTTGTCTAAATGTCCCTTGAGGCTATTTGTTAGACATCACATTATTCAAGAAATGACCTAGGCCATCTTTAGATAGTTTGAGCCTTTCAAGCCAAGCCCTAATATCAGAATTCCCATAGTCACCCATTTGACCCTATAAAAGGATGGCAAGATCACCATCCGACTTCCTTCCTTTGACCTGTGCCAACTTTAACCTTTTTGAAAAACTATCACTCTACCTTGAAGGAGAGCTAAAAGGAGTATTCTTATTATCAAAGAGGGAAAATGCTATGAGCAACAATCTAAGGCTCAAGTGAAAGAATTGAAATTATCCTTCCAAAACTATGAAAAAAAAGAAGAAAAAAAAAAGAGAAGAAATATTGGGGAAAAATGAAAATTGCTAGACCCAAAAAAGAAAGGGCTAGCCGAAAGAAAAAAGAGACTGGTAAAGAGAAATGAACTTCACCTTGAGCTACATGCTTATCCGAAAAAGAAAAAGTGAAAAAATGAGATATCATACTTCACGCTATCCTTATTTGATAAATCCTTATCTCTTTTATTTATACCCATTACCTAGACCTTACATTACAAGCTAAATAAAGTCCTAGTGATCTTGGCTAATATGGTAAACTAACTAAAGTGGAGAGGGACACGAAAACAAGCCTATGGGGTATCTGTGAGTGCAAACACATATCAAAGAGTGCAAACACTTGAGAATGATTAGAATAAACACTTATTTAAGAGTGCAAATACTTGAGAGATTAGAGCTGGTGCTTAACAAAGCACTTTTGATTCCAGAGAATTGAATATATTATGAGCATTCTCTTGAGGCATGACGTGGATAATAAAAGAGAATGGGTTAAGAAAAACTCTTTTCAACATTTTTTGCTCATGGGCAGTCAAAATCTAAATTGGGGGCAATCAAATAGAAAAACCCATACCTAAATGACCCACCTTTAAGGAAAGGAGAGACTCAGAAAGATATAAAGAAACTTCTCCTATGGGGCTATAACCTACCACAAAGAATCAAGCTTGATCCCCAAAGGTATTGCTCCCAAAGCTTCCAACACTTTAACCTGTTTAAACTGGGGCAATGGGTTATCTAGTGATCTCTCCTTTAAAAGGCCAAAGTACCAAGTTGCATATCCTTTATGTCATAAGCCATCCTTATTCCTTAAAAGAATGCATTCTCATGCAAAGCAAAAAATTGTTAGGTGCCAATAAAAGGTATTGCCTAAATGGATAAGACGTGAACTGAAAATTGGCAAAACTCCAATGATGAGAAGAAAAGTTTTAAAGTATGACTTCAAGACATGATGAATGAAAAATGTCTTAAGTGAATACTGAAAGCATCATACCATTAATTTCTCCTTGAAGAGAAAGAGACAAGTTACGGGTTTTAACCCAGATATGCAAACAAGGGCAATATGGAAAATGATGACATATTTATGAATAGAAGACTTGGTCAAGGGATGTACTAAGAACTCAATGACACTGGGGCAATCTTTCTAGAGAGAGCAAGTCAAAAGACCTAAAAGTGCCAAAATCAACTCAAAAGCTCCCAAAGGTCATGGAGTAGCATTTTTAATTATTTCAGCATGCATCATCATAGGATAATATTGCATCGTTGCATGTAAGCATGCCATCATCACTTAAATTCTTAAAAAATTAAAATTTTCATAGGTCAAGCATTAGGATTTCACATTATCATGTCAAACATGCACAAGCATAAGCATCTCATCTTAAATCAATGTAAAATTACTTTAGAAAGAACTCATTCATATCTAGTTAAAGACAAATTTATTCAGAGTAAATCAGGCCATCACGGGAAGAACCCGTTCAAAGGTTGTTTTGGTCCCTGTAGGGTGGACAGTAGCCCTTCCGATCTTAGGATTAAAATGAGAAAATCCTAAGGTCGTATTGGTCCCTGTAGGGTGGACAGTAGCCCTTCTGATCTTAGAATTAAAATGAGAAAATCCTAAGGTCGTTTTGGTCCCTGTAGGGTGGACAGTAGCCCTTCCGATCTTAGGATTAAAATGAGAAAATCCTAAGGTTGTATTGGTCCCTGTAGGGTGGACGGTAACCCTTCCGATCTTAGGATTAAAATGAGAAAATCCTAAGGTCGCATTGGTCCTTGTAGGGTGGACGGTAGCCCTTCCGATCTTAGGATTAAAATGAGAAAATCCTAAGGTCGTATTAGTCCCTGTAAGGTGGACAGTAGCCCTTCCAATCTTAGGATTAAACTGAGAAAATCCTAAGGTCGTGTTGGTCCCTGTAGGGTGGACAGTAACCCTTCCGATCTTAGGATTAAACTGAGAAAATCCTAAGGTCGTATTGGTCCTTGTTGGGTGGACAGTAGCCCTTCCGATCTTAGAATTAAAATGAGAAAATTCTAAGGTCGTATTGGTCCTTGTAGGGTGGACGGTAGCCCTTCCGATCTTAGGATTAAAATGAGAAAATCCTAAGGTCGTATTGGTCCCTGTAGGGTGGACAGTAGCCCTTCCGATCTTAGGATTAAAATGAGAAAATCCTAATGTCGTATTGGTCCCTGTAGGGTGGACGGTAGCCCTTCCGATCTTAGAATTAAAATGAGAAAATTCTAAGGTCGTATTGGTCCTTGTAGGGTGGACGGTAGCCCTTCCGATCTTAGGATTAAAATGAGAAAATCCTAAGGTCGTTTTGGTCCTTGTTGGGTGGACGGTAGCCCTTCTGATCTTAGGATTAAACTGAGAAAATCCTAAGGTCGTTTTGGTCCCTGTAGGGTGGACAGTAGCCCTTCCGATCTTAGGATTAAAATGAGAAAATTCCAATGTCGTATTGGTCCCTGTAAGGTGGACGGTAGCCCTTCCGATCTTAGAATTAAAATGAGAAAATTCTAAGGTCGTATTGGTCCTTGTAGGGTGGACGGTAGCCCTTCCGATCTTAGGATTAAAATGAGAAAATCCTAAGGTCGTTTTGGTCCTTGTTGGGTGGACGGTAGCCCTTCTGATCTTATGATTAAACTGAGAAAATCCTAAGGTCGTATTGGTCCCTGTAGGGTGGACGGTAGCCCTCCCGATCTTAGAATTAAATGAGGAAATCCTAAGATCGCTTTGGTCCTTGTTGGGTGGACAGTAGCCCTTTCGAACTTAGGATTAAATGAGGAAATCCTAAGGTCGCTTTGGTCCTTGTTGGGTGGACAGTAACCCTTCGCATTATATGTTGACCTGGACAAAATAGTGTCTCTCAACCTTTGCCCATCTTCTAATTCCTAAAAGATGAGCAAAGGGGAGCAATGTGTAGACACCTAATTTTGTCCGACCCACTTTCTCAAAACTTGAACATAAATTACAAACCCAAATTTAAACTAAAAAACAACAAAACTTAAAGATAAGCCCAAGATACAATTAAACACAAAAATTAAACTTAACCAAAACCCAAAATAAAATAAATAAGCCCAAGAATAAATCAAGCCCAAACCAAAAAATAAAATGTTAAAATAAAACTAAAATAAAATAAAAATAAAAGATAAGATAATCAAAATTAAAGAATAATAATACAAGATAAATTCAAAATTAAAGGAGATAAAGAAATAAGATAATAAAAATAAAGATAAAAGATAAAAATAATATATTAAAAGATACAAGGTAAAATTTGTAATCCAAGAAAAGTCTCAAATCAAAAATAGGAGAAAAATTCAAAAAATCAGAAAAATCAAATAAATCCAAGATAATTCAGAAAAATAAAAATAATTTCAAGATAAATAAAAAAAAAGATAAATCCAAGAAAAGTCCAAAAATCAAGATAAAAATCAGAAAATGAAGAATAAATCCAAGAAAATCAGAAAAAATAAATAAAAGATAATAGATAAAATTAAAATATGATAAAATATGAGAGATAAAAATCTGAAATTCAAAAAGATAAATAAAAAATGTTAGATAAAAGAATAAAAGTTAGGATAAAGTTAGGAAGAAAGAGTTAAACTTGAAGACAAATTCTGCAAAAACTAAGAATTATAAAACATGCACATCACATGCATAAAGGGGGGTTTTTTACGGCACTGCGGAAGGCAAAAATTTTAGCCGCATACGGTGAGCTGGATCTGGACCCTCTTCTTCATCCAAGCCGGCACAGCACTCTCCTTACCTCCCGACACACACACACACACACCACCCTTCACTCTCTGTCATAGCCGCAAAACCCACTTGTGAAACGAAGTCCACCTGCCCACCACGCTCTCCAGCGCTCTCGTCCATCCGCGACACGTCCGCCCAGCAACGCCGGCACCTAAACACTTCACACCACTTGCACTTCTCAACCCGACACACAGAAAAGAGAGGCACGCCACCTGCACTTCGAAACCTCCCACCATTGACAGAACCAAGCCCATCACACTCGCCAGCACTCCCGTCATCCTCCCATCCAAATCCCGCGAGCCACTCCAGCAAAAATCGAGCGCGCTGCAATTCTTCCGTTGGCAAGAAGACCGTTGTCAATAGAAGCCAACGCGACCAGTACTCGGACAACCTAAGATAAACGAACCTCCATCCACGCCGATATTCAAACCTGTACAATGCTCACTGCTTTAGAAAAACCGGCACCCACTTCAAGCGTCGTGCACGACTGGAGTTTTGCCACGCCATTTAACACCGAAGCTGTTCAGTTCGTCCAACTTTTCTTCTGTCGTCGTGAGCTTGCACCCACAAGAACCAACATACCCTCATGGAAGCAACCCCAGCAAGGGCACTCCATCGTCGTAAAGCCCAGCACACGACCACCGCGCGAGACGCCACACCAGCACCTACACGTTGTCGCCCAGTGTGCCCAACTGCTGTTCGCTTCAATCGGACCTCCGCCAGCATCCTACTGCCAACCGTTATTGCCTCCGTCTCAGCCTCGGTCCAACTTTGTTGAAGATTAAAAAAGGTACGACTTTGCTGTTACCCTTTTTCTGTTATGTCGGTGACGTTTTCATGAGGTTTAAGTTTCATTGTGTTTAGGAAATTTTGAGATTTCATGCATGTGCACGCAATGGAGTTTGGAAACCATCTTTCTTGTTTTGGTTCATGCCAGAGGATGTACATGGTTCATGCCATAGGATGTACATGATGATAAGAAGACGTAAGTTTTGATAATTAGGCTTTGCATATCCTTGTTTTAAGCAAACTTTTAGGAAATTTAAAAAAAAATAAAAATGATTTATTAGTTGGAATTAGTATCTTAAAATTTAACATAACACATGAACCTAAATTAGGTAATGTGAACATTTTTTTACTTTTCTAAATTTTTTGAAACCCCAGACTGGAATAGGAAGGGGATTTTTCTTAAAATTATTTTTAAACCCTGGACTGGAATAGGTAGGGGATTTTCTTAAAATTATTTTCAGAACCCCGGACTGGAATAGGAAGGGGATTTTTCTCAAAAATTATTTTAAATCCCAATCCGGAATGGGTAGGGATTATTTTCAAAATATTTTTTTTAAACCAACATAAATTAATTAGATAATTTTTGGTACCGAAAGAGCGTTTGGGGTGCTAACACCTTCCCTAAAACGTAACCAACCCCCGAACTCAATCTCTAAAACGTAGACTATTTTTTAAATTAGGTGTCCGATCTCACCTTTAGATAATTTAGATCGGTGGCGACTCCAAAGATCAAAAACCAAATTTTTAGGGTCAATACCTTCACCTTCTTCCATTCTTCATGACAAACTTGCTGTCGTTGCAACTTATCATCAAAGCCTCTGCATTAGAAAACAACACTGATCACTTGGCACTGCTCAAATTCAAGGAATCAATATCCAATGACCCATATCAAATCTTGGCCTCTTGGAAAAGTTCCACTCACGTCTGCAATTGGACTGGTGTCAAATGCAACCACCGCCATCAAAGAGTTTCAGAGTTAAACCTAGGAGGATACCACTTACATGGAGTCATATCACCCCACATTGGCAACCTCTCCTTTCTCAAAACTCTCGAGCTACAAAACAATAGCTTCTACAGCGAAGTCCCACAACAGTTGGGCCGTTTATTCCGACTGCAATGGCTCATGCTCGACAATAACACATTAAGAGGGGAATTTCCTGTCAACTTGACAAGATGCTCTGCACTCAGGGTCCTCGATTTATCTGGAAATAATATCACCGGCAGCATACCAGTCGAGATTGGCTCGCTTTGGAAGCTTCAAGAGTTGTATCTTCAAAGAAACAATTTAACAGGAAGAATACCAGCTTCTATAGGAAATCTTTCTTCCCTTGTTGCTCTATCTGTGGCATTTAATAGCTTGGAGGGAAATCTACCAAATGAAACAGGTCGCTTGAAAAACTTGACCTTTATTTCTGTATTTGCCAACAGATTGTCTGGTAAGTTTCCTTCTTCACTGTACAATATGTCATCTCTCACTTCTATCACAGTTGCAGTCAATCAACTAGAAGGTTCTCTTCCAGCGACCATGTTCCTCTCCCTCCCATATCTCCAAGACCTTCTTATTGGTGGTAATAAATTCTCAGGTCCAATACCAACATCCATCACAAATGCATCTTTTCTTCGACGCTTTTCTATCGCTACGAACAATTTCATTGGACAAGTTCCGAGTCTAGAAAAGCTACAAGATATCAAACTGCTTAATTTGGAAATAAACAGTCTGGGTAGTAATTCAACTAAGGATCTAGAGTTTGTAAATTCCCTGACAAACTGTAGTAAGTTGAACGCATTAGCCCTAGATAGTAATAATTTTGGGGGTTCTTTACCTAATTCCATTGGCAATTTATCAACCCAACTCAATTATCTATATCTAGGCGGTAATCAGTTTTCTGGACAAATTCCTGTAACATTGGGTAAACTTACTAACTTAATTGCATTGATGCTGGAAGCAAACAGATTCACAGGGTTCATTCCAGACACCTTTGGGAACTTTCATAAGATGCAAGCATTACAGTTGAATAGAAACAAACTGACAGGAAGGATACCAACCTCCATAGGCAACCTCAGTCAATTGTTTGAACTGGACCTATCACAGAATATGTTAGATGGAAATATTCCTCCAAGTATTGGAAATTGCCAAAGTTTACCAAAGCTAGACCTTTCACAAAACAGACTTAGTGGAGTGATACCGCCACAAGTTATTGGTCTTTCCTTTTCGACAATCTTACTTAACTTGTTAGGAAATTCATTAACTGGCAATCTTCCAGTTGAGGTGGGCAAACTGGAAAATACTGCTAAGTTGGATGTCTCTGATAATCATCTGTCAGGTGACATTCCTGCTACAGTTGGAGACTACATACGCTTGGAGTACTTTTATCTACAACAAAATTCCTTCAATGGAATCATAACTTCATCTTTGGCTTCCTTGAAAGGTCTTCAATATTTAGATCTATCAAGAAACAATTTATCTGGGTCAATTCCTCCAGGTCTGTAGTATATTACCATTTTAGCATACTTGAATGTTTCATTTAACAATCTAGAAGGCCAAGTGCCTAAAAATGGTGTCTTTCAAAATGCAAGTGCGATAGCAGTGGCTGGCAATAGTAAGCTTTGTGGAGGTATCTTAGAGCTACAACTACCACCATGCCCTATCAATGCTATGAAACAAAGAAAGCGCCATAAGTTTAGGATGATTGCCGTGGTAACTTGTTTGCTTGCTTTTCTTTTTTTATTGTCAACAGTTGTTGCTATATATTTTATTCGGAAAAGAAACAGGAAGCAATCTTTTGAGCCATCAACAATTGAACTTCTTTCCAAGGTGTCCTACCAAAGCCTACACCAAGCAACCAATGGGTTTTCAGCTGACAATATGATAGGAAGTGAAATTTTTGGCTTTGTATATAGAGGAAGTCTTGGGCCTAAAAATGAAGTTGTTGCCGCAAAGGTCCTTAACCTTGGTAAGAAGGGAGCCCACAGGATCTTCATTACTGAATGTAATGCACTCAAAAATATTAGGCACAGAAATTTAGTAAAGATATTAACATGTTGCTCCAGCACAAACTATAAGGGCCAAGAATTTA
Source organism: Dicorynia guianensis (assembly GCA_037013595.1). NCBI lineage: Eukaryota > Viridiplantae > Streptophyta > Magnoliopsida > Fabales > Fabaceae > Dicorynia > Dicorynia guianensis. Next base: position 17,322,614 of record JASUAB010000003.1, on the reverse strand, counting down.
AGGCTCTAGTTTTTGAGTACATGTCAAATGGAAGCTTAGAAAAATGGTTGCATCGAGGTACAAAAAGTTCAGATCAGCCAAGAACTTTAGGCCTTGATCAAAGATTAAAGATTCTTAGTGATGTTGCCTCTGCATTACATTATCTTCAACATGAATGTGAGCCACCTGTCATTCATTGTGATTTAAAGCCAAGCAATGTCCTTCTTGATAGTGACATGGTTGCCCATGTGAGTGATTTTGGATTGGCAAGACTACTTTCGTCTATTGAAGGCAATTCTGACAACAAAAGCAGTACCATTGGATTGAAGGGGACTATTGGCTATGCTCCTCCAGGTATAGCTTGATGTTTATTTTGGCTATAAAATCTTCTCAAATATTGTTTTCATGTCTCAAACATTTCCTTTACCTTTGTGTTAGTATTGTTAATATAGTTTTCATTGCATTGATTTATTTGCAATATATTGCAAAATATGGAATGGGCTTTGAAGTCACCACACAAGGTGACATGTATAGCTTTGGGATTCTTGTCTTGGAAATGATAACCGGAAGAAGACCCATAGACAAAATGTTTGAAGATGTAAAAGCTTCATTTCCTAATAAACTTGTGCAGATTGTGGACCAAGCTATATTCATCAAAGAAATAAGTAAAAGAGAAGCAGCTGCTGCACCAGTGGAATACACTTGTGAGAATTTTCCTCTGATGTGTCCTAATGTGGAGAAATGCTTACTGTCACTTTTAAATATTGGACTTGCTTGTTCATTGGAGTCACCAAGGGAAAGAATGAGAATCGTGGATGTGACAAGGGAGCTAACTATAATTTATCGTGGGATGAAGAAGACTTAGAACTGAAGAATACTGAAGTGCCACTTCTACACTACTAGTGCTACCAATTATGTCTTAGTTATTTCATATCTTTTTTCTTCGAATGATTTTTTCGTCTGTTTTTTTTTTTGGTTAGGTTTTAGGTTGCATAAAGTTGTGAGTTATTCAAGTTGAATCATAAAGCAGTGTGCCTACTGTAATTCTAAAAATTCCTGTGTTTATTGTATTTGTCTGTGTGAACAAATTTGTTTAAAAAGACTTAATTTAATTATTTTTCCATCTGAATCCAACTTTTGTGTCCATATTTAAACTCGGCTTTAATATTTCATAAGAAGCAGCATACTTATATATCCTTCATTGTATTTTCCATATCATGACTTCTATTTTAGAAAGCAAAAGAAACCAAAAGCATTGGACCTGATTGCCGAAAGGAGGATGGTATTAAACCATAGTCCTCCTTCTCCACCTCACCCCATCCATTTAATGTGGATGAAAAAGGAGAAAAAAATGTTCATTAACATGATAATGAATAATCGCTAAGCTCATTTACACACACAAGGGCCATCTCCTAGCTAGTGGATTCTGTGCAATACAGGTAACAAGGGAACCATGACTGTTTTATTTGGTTTTTAGTTGATCTAATTCTGTCAAGTTTTGAACATGTAGTTAAGGTTTTTCAAGAAATTATTTTAGTGATGCCACAGTATACTCTTTTCCCAATGTTACATCGGTTTGTGTTTAGGCTAAGGATTGTTCAGTGGGTCTGTATGTACTAATTGGAAATTTAATGATTGCCTATCTTCATTGCTTTTGCTATACCAATGCATTGGCTCTAAATTTGAACAATCTTACTTTTCTTTCGGTAGAAATCAATTTTCTTATGAAAGCGATGGATTTATGGTATAGGATAGAATCCCTTACTACCACTAGCCTATAGTGCGCTAGAAACAGAATGTTCTTGGATAAAACGAAAGATGAAATATAATAAAGCAGACAAGAAATGAATTTCCCAGCAGCAATAATGTAAAACTCGTCAACAATTTTCAGTGTCAAGTTAAAAGCAATGCAACTTTTCAACTATATATATTTGCTGCTCTCAACTTTTATAGGGTTCAATATCACATGCACTTATCCTTTGAGCCAAAGCATCAACTATTCTTTCATTGTATTGGAAGCTAATTATGCTAATGGTAAAATGTAGTATGTCAGGGTCTTGTGTCTTTACAAATGCAAGCAATAACAAAAGGCTGTCATATCGTCAAAGTATGTCAAGCCTTATGGGCTTGGCTTACCACCCTAACCAACAATACCATGATGGATAGCATGAAAGAAGTTTTGAGCTTCTCATTAATGGTATCAAGGCCTTCTGCATCTGCAACAGTCTGGGTTGAAACAACTCAATCATAATCTGGGTAATTTCCTCCATCACTTCCATGAAGTTTACATCAACAATATCAAATATCTACATCACAATATTTATTGTAGTACGGGAGTCATAATGATAAGTCTTGCTATAACCAATACAAGATCACAATCAGAACTAAGTAACGAGCAAATAGCAAGGATCAGCATGAAACTATAAACACTCCTAAAATAGAAGTAAAGGGAACCAATTTCAATAGAACCACAGAATTATTGAAGGGAAGTGAAAAAACTATGAATTAAGAATAGGTATAAATTAAACTATTAATTATAGTTTTAGAAAATATTTGAAATCTATGGTTTGATTTTCTGTTAAAGTGTTTTTTTTTTTTTATAATATTGTTGCTACATAAAAAGTCTTCAAACATAATAACATGGATAATGACCATTGACCAAAATGCCTCAACTCAATCATAACATTTCTTCAAGTATTAATTGTTAAATAGTACTTTTAGTCACTGTTGAGATTATAAAACAAAAATACTAAATTAAGAAGGTTCTAAATAACTTCGGCTCTCTTTGAAATATATACACATATGAAGTTTGGTACAATTAGCCTTTGAGGTATTCATTGTGCATATTGTTTTGCACAATTAACAATCTAAAGACTATTGACATGTAGCGTAATGTGGTGACCTCAAGGCTTAAAGATGAAGGTTTAGGGAGGGGTTTTTTGAAAAGAAAAAAATGGAGTCGCAACCAAAACCATTGATGATGAGATCAGACACCTGAATAATGGTTTGAGTTTGTAGAGAATAGGTTCAAGGTTGATTATGTGTAGGGAAGGCATTAGTATCCATACACACTCTTTCAGTACTATAATGATCTAGTTAGTTTATCTTGCTTTATTTGAATGTAAGGGTTAGTTTGTTAAAATTCTAGCTCAAGAATGGGAGATTTTGAAAAATAATTGGAGCCTTTTAGAAAACAAATATTTTGCTTCCAAAACGATCCATTTCCTTCCAAATCAAGGTTTTTAGGAGATTTATTGAAAAATAACTCCTTCCCTTCCAAGTTAGGTTTTTGAAAAATAATTTTGTTTTATAAAAGCCCATTTCCTTGTAGATTGGTGTTTTTGTAAAATAATTGTTTAAGCAGATTCCTTTCCTTCTAGATTGAGTTCTTTTGAAGATGATTTTTTCTTTTGGAAGACCCCTTTCCTTTCAAATCAAGGTTTTGGAAAATTTTTTTTTTTTTACTTTTTTAAAAGAGAACCCTTCTCCTTCTAGGTTGGTGGTTTTAGAAAATAATTGGAAGAAGCCCCTTTCCTTCTAGATTAGGGTTTTTGAAAAATGTTTTTCTACTTGAAGGAAATCCCTTTATTTGTGACATAAGATTGTTGGAGAAACTCTTAATGATTTTTGGACCAAAGGGATCCAATTTTATGTCTAGCTTGACTAGGAATTTTAATAAAAGATCCTAATTAAGGCGCAGAATGTATTAGGATTTCCTAACTTAAGTAGCTTGACTAATGACTAGAAAAAGATGTGGCTTGCCTAACTTGATTATATTAAAGCTGAAATCTATAAATTGGGCTTGACCTAATCGGGCAAATTTTATTTATTGGAAAAGAAGACTCAATCTTTAATCTAAAGTGAATATGCATGTTGTGCAGAATTTTAATTGCATGTGTAGAACATTTTTAGGTGCAGAAAATATGAATTTTATGCATAAATTGTGTTACAACAAAATTTTAAAACAACATTTCAGAATTTCATAATTGCTGTAATGGAATTTAAATATGTAGAATTGCAGAAATTAAATGTGCAGAATGCAGAATGTAGAAATTGAGTTGTGCAAGGCGAATTACTATATGCAGAAAACAGAATATGTGGAAACTGTAACAGAATTCAAATTTTGAGTTTGCAATTTTTATGCATGCAGAATTTGAAAAATTAAACATGCCATATGTGCAGAAAATTAACATGCAATTATGTACAAAATTTAGACACACTTATGAGTATGCAGACTACAAGTCACACATTAAAATAGGAAGAAAAGAAAGGATTGCATGATGTAAACACAAATTAAAACATGATCCTAACTTGACGAAGATCATGGCTATAATTCTTACATAGTGGAAAAGGTACATGAAGAAGATGAAAAGGATGAGAAGAGCTCATACACCTTGTGTATACCAAATCCCACAGACTTGGCTACACAATAGGGAGACTAAATCCCTGAATATACTCCTTGTTGAAGTTCAGAAAACAAAGGCTAGTCTTGTTTTATTAGAAAGAACAAGCCAACAAGAGAGAATAAAGTGGGAGGTTGAAATTGTAATGGAGAATTTGGCTTGAATTCACTACCATACCTCCTAGCCATAAGAAATGAGGGGCTTAATTCCTTGTGTACTCCTTGAAGGAGATTTAAAAGAGAGAGCTAGTATTGTTTTATGGAAGAGAACAAACTAGCAAGAAGTGGGAGAAGAAATTTTTCTGTGTACTCCTTAAAAGAGATTTAAAGGAAAGAGCTAGTGTTGTTTTATAAAAGAGAACAAACTTGCAAGATGTGGGAGACAGGAAATTTTCTACGTGTTCTCCTTGTATGAGAGCATGCTATTTATAGGGATAAAGGTTCAGACAAAGGAATCAACGGTTATAATGGTTCTTTAATCCTTCTTAATGCGTTGTCCTATTCACACAATTTTTACATGTCTAGAATGGCTGTAATGCAGATAAAGGAATATGTAGTCATAAAATCCTCTTAAATGCCTTGTCTTTGTCACAATTATCACATCTCTTACAGGATGTGAATCTTTTCCTCCAATTGGTTTCATTTGGGACCTTTGAGCTTGGGATTCTCTTCCTCTTCATTTATGATTATTATTATTTTTTTGGTGCTAAGGTTTGTTAGAGTAAAGCACAATAAAGAACTTGAGGGTGGCCAAACTTTGGCTAAAAATTAAAACAAAAAACTTAAAAAATAAAATGCAAAATATAATTAAAAAAGAAGAAGTTTACTGAACAAAATATGGTGTTTACAAAGACTAATTATATTATGTGTGTACCTTATATAATAATGTCACGTATAATTGGTATTTTTTCTTGGAAATGAAAAAAATTTGACTTGTCATTATTAATAGGTTTTTTTATACGCAAAAATGCAATATTTATTTAAGTGATGTGTCATTACATTTTAAATGATAAAAATTAGTACAGCTAAAATAAAGCAATATCTATTTTGCAAATAAAGTATGGAGTATAATTTGTGAACTGTAGTTAACACTTTCTCGGGAGCAATTTGGATAAGAACACATCACAAACCTCACAATTTTGCGGCAGATGCTTAGAACGGAAGGTATCCAATCGGTTACCTTGTTAAACACCTCATTGGGAAAAGAAGGGAAAATATTCTTAAGCATTATGGGATGGACAGATTCCAATTCAAACTACTTCATAAATGACGGTCTTCCTTATTTGTCTTTCACATTCCAATATAAACACATCAAGGGAAAAATAGCCAACGAAACTGTGTATAATCTAGCTTGGGTTCAAACTGTACATATAAGTTGGGAAATGACATGCAAACACAGTTTAGTATAAAAGACTTCGAGGTCTGTAACAAGGATAACAAAAATTAAAAGACCATAAATAGTGCAACACAATCAGGATCTTCTGCCTGTAAACAAGATCAACCGATAACAAAATGCCATCATGTTGTCAAATTATGTCAAGCCCTGTGGGCTCGGCTAACCACCAAAACCAATAGGACCATGATGGAAAGCATGAAGGAAGTTTTTAGCTTCTCGTTGAAGGAGGGATCAGGGCCTTCTGCATCTGCAGCAGTCTTATGATCTGGAAGTTGAAACAACTCATTCATAATCTTCAAAATCTTCTCAAACACTTTCATGAATTTTCCCCGAGCAGTGTCAAATATCCACATCACAATATTTGTAGTATGGAAGTTATCATTAGCAGTCTTATCAGTACTCTGGGGCATGTGCTCATCATCTGCAAATTTGTGTCCAGTTTAGTTAAGTAGAGATTATTGTGTATATACTGATAATTATCATAATACTTCCAATTTTACCCAAAAGTTGATTAAATAAAAAAAGTTTTTTTTTTGGTACATAGAGATAGTTAAAAAAGATTTTTTTAAATCTATCTCATTTAAACTTTTCATTGCTACCAAATTAATATATTTCTCTCTCTCACTCTCTCTCTCTCTCTCTCTTTGTTTTTGCGTGTGACTTGGCATATCTTTCATTCAACAAGCGTAAATTAATTTTTTAGAGGTATGTTCTGTGCCTAAACTAGAATTCCTTCTAAGCAAACCTTTTTCATATAAAAGACCTCAATCACATGTTTCTTTGTTTTAAATAAAAAAAATAAAGTAAGTTTCTTAAGTTCCTTATAAAATGTTTGAGCTTTCTATTAATATTTTTATTCTATAATTTTTAATTATCTTTAGAAACAACATGATCACAAAATTCTAAACAATTCGATATTGTTGATTTAAACTAATGAATTACTTAGTTTAAAAGCAATGACAACCTTTTTTATTTAGAAGAAGTTCTTGCAGATTTTGAAAAAGGATGAGATATTTTATACAATAAAAGTAAAAACGCAGGGGATATTATAGTAAATTAATCTTATTTTATTCTTAAAAAATAAAATCTTGACATTTAAAACTTAACAATGTAAAGTTTAAAATTGTCAAAATTAATTCATTACGTCATTGACGTAAATTCCAACCGAACTTTCGAGAAATGCGATTATTCGCAATAAAGTCGATGCCTTGCTTATAACGCATTTTATTATTTCATGTAACCTTCTTTCCTCAATTCGTCATCCGTCTACGTGACAAATTTCGGACCCATTTCCAGCCCCAATAAACAAAACATTTATGAAGATAAGCTTCAATGTCCAAGTATAGGAAATTAAGTGGCCAGTTCAAACAGAACTGTCCGGTTCGACCCACATTCTATCTTGTAGATTTCCTTAAGGCCATGTTTGGATGTCAGAATTGAAATTAAAATAGGACCTCACGGTCGGAATTGATCCATTCAATCCTTGCAATACTTATTAGAATTGAAATCATATTTCCTTTTTTGCGATTTGATAGAATTCAAAAATAATTTATTAATGCACATTGCAATTCTTATTACAAGAATTTTGCTCATTACCGACAGCAACAACTTTCGACAAATAAAATTTTTGGATAAAAATGTGTTTGCAATGAAGTCGTGTTGATCAAAAATTCCTTTGCCGCTATATAATATTAATTGGTGGAAAAAATGCTTGTCAGTAAATATAATAAAAAAATTTTTGTCAGTAAATAAAAAATAGCCAACTGGTAAATGGAAAAGAAAAATATAGAAAGTGATTCCATTTTTCTTATTCATTTCCAAATTCAACCAATTTTTACTTTTTATCTTCTTTTCTTTTAATTGTTGCTCGTGTTGCAACATTACGACAAAGAACAATGAATGCAAATTATTTTTAACAAAAACATAGCATCACAAAAATTACAGATTGAACGTTAAGGAGATCTATCAGGGGATTTTAGTCAAGCATATATTAGATCTGTTTTAGTATGACCTCTTGAATATAAGCTTAAAAATATGTAGGTCTCCTTCCTAAACAAACCCAAATCTATTTGCTAAATAATATTCTTTGTATTAATTTAGTACTAATATTTTAACCATTTTATTTATCTTTATTTATTTTAAATTTAATTTTATTTATTTTGATCAAACTAAATTAGATGTCTACAAATATCATTATTCTTATATTTTTCACTAGTATTTTATTCTCTTTTAATTTGACAATATAATATGTGTGTGCTAAGTTTCAAAATGATTCGAGTTGCTATTATTAAACATAAAATACGAGCATAGCCTGTTTATTACCTAGCTTATAGCAAAACACATAAATAACTTTTGATTCTTCGAACTATCCAAGTTTAGCCTCCTGAGAAATCCACCCAATACCCATTTGCTCGCCCAAACAACCAAAACACAGAAAGCAAATTAGAGCAAAGCCCAGCATTTAAAAAAACTAACAATGGCTACAGATTCTATTTTCCGTTTTCAGCTTAATTTGATTAGTAAATTGACACTATTGTAACTGAATTGTAAAGGTGCTTCGGGCAAAATATAGTTCTGCCTTCAATGGTTTTTAGCGAATAGCATTTGTCTGTTATTGATTCGAATGATCTAAGCTGTTCAATTATTCAACGTATCACATTATGAGTAATATTCACAAGACGGTGATTTAATTACCAAATCCATAGTTCTCAAACCAGGTCAAATATACAAACCATCTGCTGCGCCTTGTGCTCCTAAAACAATAAAGCATTTTGCTCCAAAGTTACCTGCACTTTGGTTCACAGCCTCTGCATTAGGAAACAAGACTGATCATTTGGCACTGCTCAAATTCAAGGAATTAATATCCAATGACCCATATCAAATCTTGGCCTCTTGGAATAGTTCCACTCACTTATGCAATTGGATTGGTGTCCAATGCAACCATCACTATGAAAAAATTTCAAAGTTGGGGCTAGGAGAATGCCACTTGCATGGAATCATATCACGACATATTGGCAACCTCTCCTTTCTCAAAGCCCTCTAGCTGCAAAACAACAGCTTCTACGGCGAAGTCCCACAACAGTTGAACCATTTATTCGGATTCGTGTAAATTGAAGGCAAAAAAGTTAAAAAAAAAATAACATGATGCATATCAAAATAATAAAAAAAACACAGGATACATGTCAAATTAGAAAGAAAAAAATTAAAAAATAATAGAGGAATGCATGTTAAAATAGAAAAAGAAAAGTGAAGAAAAAAAATATCAAACACATGTCAAACCCGCCATTTAAGTTATCAGGCTAACATATACCACATTTTATAATATTATAGGCTAAATTTATATTTATCAGTACCTTAAAACCGTTGAAAGGTTTATCCTCCGAAAAAATCCTTAACATTCATCTAGAATTTTTTTTTTTTGGGTAAAGACATTTATCTAGAATTTTATTAATGGCATAATTTGAAGAACTTTTTTTTTTTTGGTATATAATAAAGAAACTCTATCTCTTTCTTTCCGCAGTCTCACCCAAGGCCATTACGGAATTATTGATTGCACCAGAATTTCAAAAATTAAAGATTAAAGATTAAAGATCAGCCAAGAACTTTTGGCCTTGATCAAAGATTAAAGATTCTTATTGATGTTGCCTCAGCATTGCATTATCTTCACCGTGAAATGTTAATAGAAAAAAGACCCACAGATGAAATGTTTGAAGATTGTCAGAATCTCCATAACCGTGTAAGAGCTTCATTTCCTATTAAACTTGTGCAGATTGTGAACCAAGCTATATTCATCAGAGAAATAAGCAATAAAGAAGCAGCTACAGCAGCAGTAGATGACATTTTTGAGGACTTGACCCTGCTGTATCCTGACGTGAAGAAATGTCTACTTTCCCTATAATGCATTGGACTTGCTTGTTCAGCTGAATCACCAAGGGAAAGAATGAGTATAGTGGATGTGACAAGGGAGCTAAAGCAAATTTGTCGTGGGATAATGAAGACTTAAAACTGAAGAATACTGAGGTGCCACTTCTACATTAGTATTGCTATCAATTATGTCTTAGTTGTTTCATCTCCTTTTTCTCTTCCTGATTTTTCCTTTCTTCTTTATTGCTTCAGAAATTAATTTTACTTCCTAAATTTATAGTTTCTTGTTCAGGTTGCAAAAAGTTGTGAGATATTCAAGTTGAATTGTCAGACAATGCACCTACTCGCCCGTAGTGATTTTGGAAATTCATGCTTTTGTTATATTAATCTGTGCGAACAAAGTTAATTAAAAATACTTTTTTATAATTTATCTTTCTCCTTTGCGTAAGTATTTAAACTATGGTTTTAATATTTCATAAGAAGCTTACTTTTCCTCCATTCTATTTCCTGTATCACTTATGTTTGAGTTCTATTTTTTATAAAGCAAAAGAAACCAAAAGCAATGGAGCTAATTGCTGTTAAGTGAAAGGAGCATGATTTTAAATCAAAACCTCCTTCTCCCCTTCACCCCATTAATGTAGTGTATGAAAACGGACAAGAAAATGTTCATTAGCATAGTAAGGAATAATCTCAAAGCATCACTATCAGCGTACATTCAAACGAACACACACACACACACACATACCAAATATATATACATCACTATTGTCGACCCTGAAAATTTTCGATGTTTGGAGATTTGTGAAGTCGCCACCGACCTAAGTTATCTAAGGTGAGATCGGACACCTAATTAAAAATGGTCTTCGTTTTAAAGATTGAGTTCGAGGGTTGGTTACGTGTTAGGGAAGGTGTTAGCACCCTACACGCCCTTTCGGTACCAAAAATGATCTTGTTAATTTACTTGATTTAATTAATGTTGGTTTTAAATGAATATTTTCGAAAAATCGTAATTCTTACCCATTCCGGGTTGGAAAATGAATATTTCTGAAAAGATAATTCTTACCCATTCCGGGTTAGAATATTTATTTAATTACTTCATGCAAATCCCTTTTCTATTCCAGATCAGAGTTTTTTACAAATAATTTTTATAAATAATTTTAGAAAAATCTCATCTCCATTTCAGATCAGAGTTTTAAAAATATAATTCTGACAAATCCCATCTCTATTACAGATCAGGGTTTTATAATTCTTGAAAAATCTCATCTCTATTCCAGATCCGAGTTTTTTACAAATGATTTTTATGAATAATATTTGGAAAAATCTTATCTCAATTTCAGATCAAAGTCTTTAAAAATAATTTTTAAGAAAATCCCATCTCTATTCCAGATCAGGGTTTTAAAAATATTTTTTTAGAAAATCCCATTTATTTATTTTTTATCAATATGGGCATAATTTGGTTTTATTTCCTTTATTTTTTAAAAAAATGAAATTTATAAAAAATGTGGAACCTAACTATATTTTATATTAACATCCTATCACATTCTTTTTTTTTACTACATCCTCAATATACCACAAACTATCTTAAAATAATAATCAATAAATATTACATCATCAAAAGCCCACGTAAAGTTCAATTCCCGTAGGGAAACCTGTTGCATGCAAAACACGCCGACGACATTGCCTTAAGTTACCATACCTATTGAGCGAATTCCGCTAGCAGCGAGTGGGTTCTGGGTTTAAGCTCACGACGGAAGTTGCACTCCCTGACGGTATCTCTGTAGACGTTTGGTTCACAGTAGTCACGATGACCGAGGCTTCGCAAGTGACACAGAACGACCTTCTCCTGAACCGTGTGGACGTCAACAACCTTACTCCAAGAGGGTGTGTAGTGACAGAAGAGAACTGGCCAATTCTCGGGTTAGCACAGCGACGACGAACTCCTTCCAAGATGGTGACGAACGGGTCTTCCAACAGGGGCACCACGTGGACTCTCAACAGCGGAAGGTGGTTTGCCAGGAACCGATAGCGACAGTGTGATTCTGATGTGCAGTGCGGGTGCAAATGGATGAGAAGTGGTATGTCCGAGTGCTAGTGAAGGTGGACGTGATGTTTTGGTGCACTGGCCGGCCAAAGTGATGAGTGCTGACAGGTGAAGACGTTGCAACGTGAGGGAAGTCCGGGATCGCTGCAAACTGGGTACGCTGGGCGACGTTATTCGTTGGAGTGAAGGGTTCGAATCATGCAGTTAAGTTGTTCCGGATGAAAACTTTCTCCAGACTCCCTCTTTCGTGCATACTCAAGACGGACGAAGGTGCTTTCCGGTTGAAAGTTGACTTCTCTTCCTCATAGGCTCAAGTTTTCTTTTTCGTGCGTATGTTGATGCGCATGAAGTGTTCATGGCATGGCCAAAAATGGATGAGTGAAGTCTAACAAAGTTGTAAGGCCTTACTTATACGATGGTGAAGTATAGGAGGTTCCAAAGACATTGGGATGTTAGCTGGTCTTGGAAGAAGAAGACGGGATCCCGGGCCAATGAGGAAAGGGTGTATTTCGATTTCTGGTTCAGTGGGGTATTTTTGATTTTCGATTCAGTGGGGCTGCTTCTCTTTTGAGTGAGCTAATGGAAAACTCTTCTGTTTATCCCGATGCCCTCCTTCAGCTTCAAGCGTTTTCGTTCCTCTTATTTCATGTGTTTTTGCTCAGGTTTTCTTAGGTGAAGAGTGCAGTGAGAACTCGTCCTGGAGAGAACTATGGCTCAAATATCTTTTTCCAACGGACAATGACAGTGGAGAAAATAAGGAGAGAGAGAGCTAGCCGAAGGTGAGGAAATTAGAGATGCTCTCGCTGAAGTGCCGAGGAGGTGAGGGTGGATATGAGGGCGAAGGAACTTCGCACTAGAGGTGATACGAGCAGCTAGATAGTCAGAGCCTATCATGGTGGTTGCATCTTTTTCTAAGTTCTTGCTCACCGAGTTCCTCCCCTCCAAAAGTCAAGATGCTTCCCCTTTTTTTCTTAAGAAGTGAAGGTGCCGGTTATTTCTTTCTCACCTATTCCCTTAGAAGTCAAGATGTCTGACTTCCTTCTTTTTTCTTTTTTCACTCACGGCTCCTTTCTCTAATTTTCTCCTTCTTCACATGGCTTTTCCCTCTTTTCTTTTTGGTTTTGTCTTCTTCTTCACCATTTTCTTCTTTCTCCTACGGCCAACAACCACACTTTGATTTTCTTTCCTTCCTTCTTTGTCTTTTATTCACAATTTTCTTGTTTTCTTTGTCCTTTGTTCATTATTTTCTTTGTCCTTCAATCATTCACTCATCTTTTATTTTTTTGATTTTTGTTTTGTTTTGCTTTGCTTTGTTTTTCTGATTTTGTTTTGTTTTTTTGTTTTTTGATGATTTTTTTTTATTTTTTGATTTTTGATTTTTTTTGAAATTAGGACAAAATTAGGTGTCTACAGATTGCCCCCCTTTATTCATCTTTTAGGGACTAAAAGATGGATAAAAGTTGAAAGACACTATTTTGTCCGGATGAGAAGGATTATCGTCTACACAACGGTGACACTGAAGGGTACTAAATCCAACTTTGAAGATACCTAAGAGCAACTTAGGATTTAAAACATACCTGAGGTAACTCCTCTCAGGATGAACTTGGGGAAACTCATCCCAAGTTTGAAACAATTACCTGGAGAAACTCGTTCCAGGATTTTAAAAATGTCCTGAGGTAACTCCTCCCAGGATGAACTTAGGGTAACTCCTCCCAAGTTTGAGATAATCACCTGGAGAAACTCGTTCCAGGATTTAAAAATATCCTGAGGTAACTCTTCCCAGGATGAACTTGGGGTAACTCCTCCCAAGTTTGAGATAATTACCTGGAGAAACTCGTTCCAGGATTTAAAAATATCCTGAGGTAACTCTTCCCAGGATGAACTTGGGGTAACTCCTCCCAAGTTTGAGATAATTACCTGGAAAAACTCGTTCCAGGATTTAAAAATGTCCTGAGGTAACTCCTCCCAGGATGAACTTGAGGTAACTCCTTCCAAGTTTGAGATAATTACCTGGAAAAACTCGTTCCAGGATTTAAAAATGTCCTGAGGTAACTCCTCCCAGGATGAACTTAGGGTAACTCCTCCCAAGTTTGAGATAATTACCTGGAAAAACTCGTTCCAGGATTTAAGAATGTCCTGAGGTAACTCCTCTCAGGATGAACTTGGGGTAACTCCTCCCAAGTTTGAGATAATTACCTGGAAAAACTCGTTCCAGGATTTAAAAATGTCCTGAGGTAACTCCTCCCAGGATGAACTTGAGGTAACTCGTCCCAAGTTTGAGATAATTACCTGGAAAAACTCATTCCAGGATTTAAGCATGTCCTGAGGTAACTCCTCCCAGGATGAACTTGAGGTAACTCGTCCCAAGTTTGAGATAATTACCTGGAAAAACTCATTCCAGGATTTAAGCATGTCCTGAGGTAACTCCTCCCAGGATGAACTTGAGGTAACTCCTCCCAAGTTTGAGATAATTACCTGGAAAAACTCATTCCAGGATTTAAGCATGTCCTGAGGTAACTCCTCCCAGGATGAACTTGAGGTAACTCCTCCCAAGTTTGAGATAATTACCTGGAAAAACTCATTCCAGGATTTAAGAATGTCCTGAGGTAACTCCTCCCAGGATGAACTTGAGGTAAATCCTCCCAAGTTTGAGACAATTACCCGGAAAAATTCATTCCAGGATTTAAGAATGTCCTGAGGTAACTCCTCCCAGGATGAACTTGAGGTAAATCCTCCCAAGTTTGAGACAATTACCCGGAAAAACTCGTTCCAGGATTTAAGAATGTCCTAAGGTAACTCCTCCCAGGATGAACTTGAGGTAACTCCTCCCAAGTTTGAGATAATTACCTGGTAAAACTCATTCCAGGATTTAAGCATGTCGTGAGGTAACTCCTCCCAGGATGAACTTGAGGTAACTCCTCCCAAGTTTGAGATAATTACCTGGAAAAACTCGTTCCAGGATTTAAGAATGTCTTGAGGTAACTCCTCCCAGGATGAACTTGAGGTAACTCCTCCCAAGTTTGAGATAATTACCTGGAAAAACTCATTCCAGGATTTAAGCATGTCCTGAGGTAACTCCTCCCAGGATGAACTTGAGGTAACTCCTCCCAAGTTTGAGATAATTACCTGGAAAAACTCATTCCAGGATTTAAGAATGTCCTGAGGTAACTCCTCCCAGGATGAACTTGAGGTAAATCCTCCCAAGTTTGAGACAATTACCCGGAAAAACTCATTCCAGGATTTAAGAATGTCCTGAGGTAACTCCTCCCAAGATGAACTTGAGGTAAATTCTCCCAAGTTTGAGACAATTACCCGGAAAAACTCGTTCCAGGATTTAAGAATGTCCTGAGGTAACTCCTCCCAGGATGAACTTGAGGTAACTCCTCCCAAGTTTGAGATAATTACCTGGAAAAACTCATTGCAGGATTTAAGCATGTCCTGAGGTAACTCCTCCCAGGATGAACTTGAGGTAACTCCTCCCAAGTTTGAGATAATTACCTGGAAAAACTCGTTCCAGGATTTAAGAATGTCCTGAGGTAACTCCTCCCAGGATGAACTTGAGGTAACTCCTCCCAAGTTTGAGATAATTACCTGAAAAAACTTGTTCCAGGATTTCCTTGTTATGACCTAGGAGTTCCTTGTTCATCTAGGTCAAAGGGGTTGAGTCAAATGGTGCTCGACTCTGGCATTGGTGATAAGGGATGAGTCAGATGAAGCTCAACTCTGACACAAATGATAAGGGTGAATTAAATGAGGCGCGACTCGAGGCACAAAAGATATGGGTGAGTCGAGCGAGGCCTAACTCGAGGCACAAATAATAATGGTGAGTCAAACGAGACCTAACTCGAGGCGCAAATGATATGGGTGAGTCAAACAAGGCCTAACTCAAGGCGCAAATGATAAGGGTGAGTTAAACGAGGCCCAACTCGAGGCACAAATGATATGGGTGAGTCAAACGAGGCCTAACTCGAGGCGCAAATGATATGGGTGAGTCAAACGAGGCCTAACTCGAGGCGCAAATGATAATGGTGTTGACATACAGTCATTGCCAGGGCCTTGGGCAGAGCCATGCCATGAGATTACATATAAAAAAATACGTGCACAAGAGAGGCAACAAAAGATGCATATGATGCTTCCAATGAGTTGTGCACGGGATGCATATCAAAGGTCCAGAATAACTCTTTACTTTGCCACAAGACTACATGAAATACATGCACATAATGACAACACATTTTTTTTTTGAATGCCAGTAACATGCTTAGTATAGTAAGAACGACCTCTTGAACATCAACAACATGCTTTACAAATGCAATCTAGATTTATTGAAGGTCAAAGAATGAGGATATGTGGATATACAATGAATTTCATATCAAAGGTTAATGCATTGAAACAAAATCATCCAGATGCCTCTAACACAATGCAATGATATTGTCATGATGCATGCTGACATACCAAGAGGCATGATACTTCCATAGCTTTTGAAAACTCTACAGGTGAAATCATGACTGAACCATTTCTGTCCCTCTTAATCCCTTTTTTTTTTTTTATGAGACCTTTGCCCCAGCTTTAATTCAATGCAACATTTTCGACTTGGACTCATTCTACTGGTCATAACTAACTTTGTGATACACTATGTTCTATGAGTCTTTAATACATTGCAGCGCTGTTTATCATCTAAGAATTGAATACTTTGTTAAGCAATCCTACTTCTTCATTGGCAGAATGAGTTTGATTAGGATAAACTTAAGATACCTGATCACCAATTCATTGCTTTTATGTATGAAAAGACATTAGAACCCTGATTGCCCTCATTGTTGGCTCAATCTGGTGATAACATCCCCTTCTTAAGCATCTGCCATTCATCAATCACTGACATTAAGAAAAGGGAAGAAATGACATACAATACATTCATCATGCAAAACGTCTTATTGAATTCAAAAGGGTATCCCCATACAGTCTACCAAGGCCTTGAACAGGGCCATTAAAAGATGCAATAACACTACGCAAAATACATGCGAAAAGAGAAATGCAACATTTTCTTTTGAAACAGAAGACGCCTATGATGCTCCTAATAAGTTGTGCATGGGATGCGTATCAAGAGTTAAGAACAACTCTTTACTCTGCCATAAGACTCCATGAAAGACATGCACAAAAAAAGAAAAACAACACACTTCTTTTTTTTTTTTTTTTTGGGATACACGAGAATGCATATGATGCTTCTAATAAGACACACACGGGATGCGTATCAAGAGTTAAGAATAACTCTTTACTCTGCCATCCATGAAGGACATGCAAAAAGAAAAACAACACACTCTTTTTTTTGTTTTTTTTTTTTTGATACACGAGAATGCATATGATGCTCCTAATAAGGTACATATGGGATGCGTATCAAGAGTTAAGAATAACTCTTTACTCTGCCATCCATCACATACTTCGATCTCGATAACTTCGCTTAGCTACTCTTCCACTCGAACCATTCTTCCTAGACTTGTACATCATCCCAATAACACCAAAACAACAAAAAAGTAAAGCCAAGACAAGTTACAATCGGAGCATGGTGTCTATTTTACGCTTCCTGCTATCATCGGGAGGCTGTTCGTCCACTTGTTTCACCATTGGGTAAGGTTGAAATACATAGGCTTGCAGTCAATCAATCAATTAATCGACGTCTGAATCTGATTTTATGGCACGACGAGCCTCCAGAGATATGAAGTGTTGTTCCACAGCTGAATCTATAAAAGATAACAAGCCATCATAAAAGCCATTAACATTTAATAATCCTTACGGCCTTTTTTGATAGTTAAACTTGATCCAGAATAACACACTAGAAATCCCTTCTAGAGTTTCTAGACCACCAGGTAATGCGATAAAGGCCTCGGCATTGCAAAACATGTGCCCGAAGCATTCATGCATAGACGAAACCTTTAACTCAGTACCAAAGGTGTAGTCACTGACTCTTTTGTCGGCCAACCCTTTTATAAGGATGCCTAAGACATGGCTTCTCCTTGTAAATGCAGTTGCAGCTGCACATCCTCTTATCCCATGGATGCCCCCACCATACACTAGGTTTATTTTTCTGGCAGCTAAAACCCTACCAAGTTCATTGGCTACCTTTATGAACTCATTATCTTTCCCTAGAATGGAAGCACCGAAGACACAGATAGATTTGAATCTACGTGCCGAGGATGTTTCTCCCTCTTTTTCTGCCCCAGCCATGCATGGATGATCCAATGTGAAGGTGTATTTGTAGGGGAGAAAATGAACAACAAAAAATAATCAGGTGCAATAATTTGAGACAATGACAGTAAGAAAGTCCAAAAGACAGGACACGCATGCATATACGACAATCCTCCAGCGTAGGAAAGTCGTAAAGCTACCGATAATGAAAAAGCAACCAACTGGCTTTTTTGAAGTTTTGTATGTAGAGTTAAAAAGTGAACAGCGAAGATAATAAATGTATCGGCGATTGTCAAAAAGAAAGGACAATCACACCAATATTATCAACATTATGCATGCAGGGTCAAAAAGCTAACAGTGCATATGACAGACATGTCAGCGGGAGAAAAGGCAATTACACCGATATTATCAAAATCACGCAGGCAAAGTCGGAAAGCATACAGTAAATATGACCGATGTGCCAGCAGAAGAAAAGACAATTACACCGATATTGTCAACATTATGCATGCAGGATCAGAAAGCTAACAGTGCATATGACAGACATGTCAGCGGGAGAAAAGGCAATTATACCGATATTATCAAAATCATGCAGGCAAAGTCGAAAAGCATACAGTAAATATGACCGATGTACAAGCGGGAGAAAAGATAATTACACCGATATTATCAAAATCATGCAGGCAAAGTCAGAAAGCATACAGTAACATGACAGACATGTCAGTGGGAGAAAAGGCAATTACGCCGATATTATCAAAATCATGCATGCAGAGTCAAAAAGCTAACAGCAAATATGACAGACGGTCAGTGATTAAGAGGGAGAAAAGACAATTACACTGATATTATCAAAATTAGGCATGCAGAGTCAAAGAACAAACAGTGAATATGGCAGACGTACTGACAACTAATAGGAAAAATCACTAACAACAACTGTACAAATCAAAACCGTGCATACACAGTTGGAAAGCAAGTAAAGAAAGTAATGGGTTCACCAGCAATTACAAGACTAATGAATAGTGATCCTGGCCTATCCTTTCTTCTGATACTGCATCCAACAACAGACTAAACACCATAAGAGATTTGTAAATTGATGATCAAGGCCGCAAACTAAGACTAAACACCATAAGGGATTTGTAAACTGATGAACAAGGCTGCAAACTTATGAACATGGTCGTTTAACGTCAGATTCCCAAGACGAAACACTCATTTGCTTTGTAGAATATGTCCACTGAGGCAAGAAATATGAAAATGTCCATTAAGATGCGTCTCAAGAGTCTATTGGATATTATCCACAGATTCTTTACTCAGTCCATCTTTAATGATTTTATCTTCTTGCCTAGGAACTTCACTCCTTCATCCTTGCAGTGCGATATTCATGGATCAAGGTTGCTATCCAGCTTCCTTACGAACCGGCACACAGGGTCATTTAGTGTTATCTTCTCAAGACAGTGCCGCTCCTTCTCCTTGTGAAATTTGTCCGCTAAAGCGAGAAGAACACCATGAACTTGTCCACTAGGATGCGTTTCAAGAGTCTGAAGGATATTATCCAACGACTCTTTACTCAGTCCATCCTTTATGAACTGGATTTTGTCTTCCCGGTTTGCGGACACCATCCCTTTTCCCTTACATCGTGTGTTACACGTCCACCTTGCACACTTATAACACACCTCCATCCTCTTAGCTCTTCTTTTCTTAGCATAAGAGCTTCTTCCCATCCCAGGCAAATGTTTCACTAATGAATGTTGAAAATCATCTGCTAGGCGTACCTTAGCTTCAAGGATCTAACGTACATCTTCAGGGAGTCCTAGACGTGTGAATATCTTCATTCTTTCAAGCTGACACTTATACATCTTCCGAAGTGCGTCTTGGGGAAGAGAAGGAAATCTGGCTTTAAGCCTTGCAAGGCCTTCCTCCATTTCTGGCTTTCTGGTAAGGGAATGGGTTAGGACACTCGAATAATGCTTCCCAGAGTTCTTTGAGTATGGCTTTCAAAATGAACCACAGTTTGGGATAGAAGGATGTCAAGTTGGTTACCGACTGAAACCTGAACGTGAATAGTAAGACATAAAAAGGGTAACCAGGTGGCTTCGTGCGACCGGGCTTCAGCTAACCTGCTAATGCTGATGAGCATTTGGTTACTCACTGGGCCCAAAGCCAAAAATTCGGGGGTAAAGGTGCAGAACATGCTTAATATCACCTAAGTAACGCATGCTCAGGCCCAAACTTCAAATGACCCATTAAACAAAAGGCCGAATGATAATGCATGCTCGTGATGAAATGATCTTAGGTTTATGCTCATGCTTGATGATTCAATGCTAATCAGGAATTTTCACGGCTCCAAACCGCTTTACCAGTCATGAATTCAAGAAAGAACTTTAAGCCAGGCATATAAAGCATTTTTCAAGCATCCCTTCTATTGCCGAAGCCCTTCATCATTTCATTCTGTGTGGAACTTGGCCGTTACCATCTTGAGGAGCCCTTTTTGTAAAACTTACTCCTGAGCAACTGGATTCATTTACACCTTTCCCTTGTAATTCACAATCCCTACGCATATGATTTTTATTTGTTTTTCATGTTTCAAATATATATTATAACAAAATGCAATGAGAGAGGCAATAATTTTTATTGATAAGAATCCTGATTGTACATTCCTTTTTTTTTTTGGAATTTTGATGAACAAAGAGCAAGGTAAAGTATCATTAAAAAGAAAGTACTGGTGAGGCTAATCGGGTGATGTTGAAGACAATACTGGATCCAACTATGCTTAATCAAAAGTCTAGGCCCTTTTTTTTTCGTTATGCATAATATCTCTTGATAGCGTCCACATTTATCGGACTTGGGAACTCATCACCGTCCATGTCCGCAAGGATTAATGCCCCTCTAGAGAATGCCTTTTTCACCACATAAGGCCCTTCATAATTTGGGGACCATTTGCCACGGTTGTCTTTTGTAATTGGCAAGACCTTTTTTAACACCAAATCCCCTTCACGAAATTGTCTCGGGTGGACTTTCTTATTATGGGCCCTTATCATCCTTTTTTGGTAAAGTCGCCCATGAGACAAAGCCGCCAACCTCTTTTCTTCAATCAAGTTTAACTGTTCGTACCGCACTTGAGCCCATTCCGCTTCCTCAAGTTGAGTTTCCATTAGTACTCTTAAAGATGGTATCTCCACTTCAAACGGGAGAACTACCTCCATTCCATATACTAATGAAAATGGGGTTGCCCCGGTCGAAGTCCTGACTGACGTAAGATATCCATGAAGAGCGAAGGGTAGAAGTTCATGCCAATCCTTATACGTGACAATCATCTTTTCTATGATTTTCTTGATATTTTTATTTGCAGCCTCTACCGCACCATTCATTTTTGGGCGATAAGGTGTCGAGTTATGATGTACTATCTTGTATTTCTCACACAATTCTTTCATCATTTTATTGTTGAGATTACTGGCATTGTCAGTGATGATCCTTTCTGGAAGACCATATCTGCATATGATCTCTCTTTTAAGGAATCTCAAGACCACATTTCTTGTCACACTGCTATATGAAGCAGCCTCTACCCATTTTGTAAAATAGTCAATTGCTACTAAGATAAAACGGTGACCATTGGAGGCCTTAGGTTCGATTGGTCCAATCACATCCATTTCCCACATTGCAAATGGCCATGGCGAAGTTAGCACATTGAGTGCTGAAGCAGATGTGTGAATCTTATCTGCATAGATTTGACATTTGTGACATCTCCTGACATAATTGATGCAATCAGTTTCCACAGTTGGCCAATAATATCCTGCCCTTAGGACTTTTCTAGCTATAGCATGCCCACCAATATGTGTTCCACACACTCCTTCATGAATTTCTTGTATCATCCTTTGTGCTTCTTTGGCTTCGATACATCTTAGAAGTACTGTATCATGATTTCGTTTGTAGAGGACTTCACCATTGAGGAAGAAACCCATTGCTAATCTTCTTAGAGTTCTCTTGTCATTTTCTGATGCCCCAGTGGGATATTCTCCAGTTTTGATGAACCGTTTGATATCTTCATACCACGGTTTGCCATCAGGTTCTTCCTCAACAAATGCACAATAAGCAGGGGAGTCTAGCTTCCTCATGCAGACTTTTGGAAGATCATCACCATTCATTATCGGATATATAGATGACAGTGTTGCAAGGGCATCTGCCATTTGGTTCTCTTCTCTAGACACATGATTAAAGGTGATGTCCTTGAACTGTTCTGCCAACCTGCTAATGTATTCCTGATAAGGGATCAATTTAGAGTCTCTAGTCTCCCAGTCTCCTTTCAATTGATGAATAACTAGGGCAGAGTCCCCATATACATCCAATGAATTTATCTGGTAATTTAAAGCCGCCTCAACGCCCATGGCACAAGCCTCATATTCAGCTACATTGTTCGTACATTCAAAGCATAACTTAGCAGTCATGGGGTAGCACTTCTTTTTAGGGGATATTAAGACTGCCCCAATTCCATGCCCCATCATGTTAGATGCTCCATCGAATAACATTGACCATCTTTCTTCTTCAACTATTTTGTCAACTACTGAGAGCGTCATGATGTTCTCATCAGGGAATTCAAACTTATCAGATTCTTGATCTATAACAGGGTTCTCTGCTAAGTGATCAGCAATTATGCTCCCTTTTATTGCCTTTTGTGGGACATATTGGATATCGTACTCAGACAGCAGCATATGCCACCTTGCAATTCTTCCTGTCAAAGCAGGTTTTTCAAAGAGGTATTTAATTGGATCCATCTTTGAAATTAGTAATGTGGTATGACGTATCATATACTGTCTGAGGCGACGAGCTGCCCATGCCAAAGCACAGCATGTTTTTTCAAGCATCGAATACCTCGACTCATAAGGTGTGAACTTTTTACTGAGGTAGTAAATCACTTGCTCTTTTCTTCCAGTTTCATCATGCTGCCCCAGCATACATCCCATTGACCCCTCATGCACAGTTAATACAAGAGCAGTGGTTTCCCTGGTACTGGTGGAACTAAGATTGGCGGGTTTTGTAGGTATTGCTTGATCTTATCGAATGCCTCTTGGCATTTATCATCCCATTCAGTCCTTTGACTTTTACGAAGGAGCCTAAAAATTGGCTCACAAGTAGTTGTCAATTGGGATATAAATCTTGCAATGTAATTTATTCTCCCTAGAAAACCCCGCACTTCTTTCTCTGTTTTGGGTTTAGGCATGTCTATGATAGCTTTGACTTTATCAGGATCAACCTCAATTCCTTTTTGGCTCACCATGTATCCCAATAATTTTCCTGATTTAACACCGAACGTGCATTTTGCAGGATTCAACTTAAGTTGATATTTCCTCAAACGATCAAAGAGTTTCTTCAGGTGCATCAAATGTTCTTTTTCAGATTTTGACTTAGCAATGATGTCATCGACGTACACCTCTACTTCTTTATGCATCATGTCATGAAATAGGGCTACCATAGCTCTTTGATAAGTTGCCCCTGCATTCTTTAGTCTAAATGACATCACTTTGTAACAAAATGTTCCCCATAAAGTGATGAACGTTGTTTTTTCTCTGTCTTCAGGGGCCAATTTAATCTGGTTGTATCCTGAAAATCCATCCATGAATGAAAAGATAAAATTCCTTGCAGCATTATCTACTAGCACATCAATGTGAGGAAGTGGAAAATCATCTTTTGGACTTGCTTTATTCAGATCCCGATAATCCACACATAATCGAATCTTGCCATCCTTCTTAGGCACGGGCACAATGTTTGCTATCCATTCCGGATATTTGGCCACTTCGATGAAACCAGCATCAAACAATTTCTTGACCTCCTCCTTGATCTTTAGTAGTAGGTCTGGTTTCATTCGTCTCAGCTTTTGCTTAACTGGTCTGAATTCAGGCTTTATTGGTAGGCGATGAACCACAATGTCCGTATTCAATCCTGGCATATCTTGGTAAGACCAGGCAAATACGTCACGATATTCTTTTAGTAGTAAAACCATTGCCTCCTTTTCTTGGTGGGCCACTTGCATTCCTATCTTAATCTCTTTTCTATCTTCTTCTGTTCCCAGATTAATTACCTCGATTGATTCTTCATGTGGCTTAATTCCTTTGTCTTCCTGATCAATCATTCTTTGTAATTCAGGCGATAGTTCCCAGCCTTCTTCTTCTTCTTCCACTTCTTCATTGTATACTGCACAACTAACTGAACACTCAAAGTCTAGACTTGGGAAGTCAGCATAGTCTTCTCTAGTATTTTCTTCATTATTCAACCTGGATTAATGTATTATTATTTGGGTTAAGGATGGTATGATGTATGTTAACAAAGGTAATAGAGATGAGATTTTTGGAAAAGGAAATGCATTTTATTATCCATATGTTTGAAACAGATAAACAAGATAAACCCATACAGATCCAATCTAGGCCTCGGGCAGAGTCGTAGATGGTGAGGTTTGAGAATTACATGTCTTTTAAGCTAAAAACAGTAGGAATTGGCTTAATGGTCCAGTTACTCGACTTGCATGATGTGATTGGCTCAGTCTCTTTTCCCACAGGGCTTCCTTCCTCAATAGTAGCAACTTGATTTGGAGTCCACAGACCAGTACTGATAAATGTCTTGTATAGGTCTATGATGACCAACGCCCCAGTCTCTACAACTTGGCCCTCTAATCGGGCTAATCTTCTTTCTCTCTGTATTCGGGCCATCCTGACTTTATCAGCTCTAGTGGGTTTAAACCCCAAGCCATATGTTCCTTCATTTAGTGGTAGCATTGGTGGCTCTTTCATGCCCTGTCCTGAGCTCCCTAATCCTTTTCCAGGAATATTGCCATTCCTCTTGACTACTTTGCCTGTCATCAAGGCAGCTTCAGAAAAGCGCGGTGTCCGCAATGGTTCTCCTTCCTTTGAGAACTCCACATTTACAATCTCAAATGTTCGGAAAGAGCTTCCAATCTCATTTTCTGCTGCAATATATGGAACAGACGATGATCTAGACACCAGCAAGTCCTCTTTAGCAGCGATTTCAACCAGCTTTCCTTGGTACACTAGTTTTATCTTTTGGTGAAGAGACGAAGGAATTGCTCCAGCTGAATGAATCCATGGTCGTCCTAGAAGACAGCTATAAGCAGGATTTATCTTCATGACTTGAAAAGTGACCACAAAATCACACGGGGCAACTTGCACTGGTAGCTCTATCTCTCCTAAGACATCACTTTGGGCTCCATCATATGCTCTCACAATGACAGTACTAGGTCTTAAAAGGGTCTGATTAATGGCCAACTTTCTCAATGTGAGTTCTGGTAATATGTTTAATGCAGAACCATTATCAATCAAGACATTTGCCAAATCATTACCCTTGCATTTAATAGAAACATACAGAGCCTTATTATGTCCACGTCCCTCAGGAGGGTATTCTTCCTCAGAGAATGATAAGAAGTTATGGGCCAAAATGTTTTCGACCACACTATCAATCCCTTCTGTGGAGATATCCTTATCAACATAGGCTTCATTCAAAACTTTCATTAAAGCCTTTCTATGTGGTTTAGAGTGCATGAACAAGGATAACAGTGAGATTCTTGCTGGCGTCCTTTTTAACTGCTCAATTACCTTGTATTCACTTTGACAAATGAGTTTGAGGAACTCACTAGCTTCCTCTTCAGTCACAGATTTTTTGAGAGGGATTAACGTACACTTTTCAGCCCTTGCAGAGTCATTTTTATAGGATTCATTTTCCACTTCGACACTTTTAGGCTCAATTGCCCCAGTATTCTCACTTTTTTCCACATCCCCTTTTTTGCCTTTTGTGGAATCAAATTGAGTTGCTTTTTCGGCTCCTCTTTCTGGGAGATAACATCGTCCACTTCTGGTTACTCCAGAGAGGCCAGATATATTAGTGATCTGCAGATTAGAGCCCTTTGATGCCACTTTGCAATTGTAAATCCATGGAACCGCTTTGTCATTCTTATAAGGGAATGGAGCCGGTGTGGTAATAGTTAGCCTCTTCATGAGCTCAGTAGGAGCTCTCACCTCATTAGTCACACCATCACTTGCCTCAGTTTGGGGTAGCTTCCCCATGTACTTAATAGCTAATGGCTTCTGCCTACTTGAAGTGGCATCAATCATATTTACGCCACTATCCATGTATTAATGGAACGAATCCAAACTCCTAGAAGTTGGCAGAGTCTCATCAAAGATGGCATTAACTCTTGCAGTTTCATGATTGGGAAGAGGGTTCCCATCTACGTCTGGTCCTGGAGCAACCTGTTCGAATGTCAACCACTTTGCATCAATTAGCTCTTGTACTTTCCTCTTGAAAGCAATGCAACTGTCTACCGTATGCCCTTTTGCCCCTGCGTGGTAATCACATGTGAGCTTTTCATTGTACCATGCTGGGTATGGGGGTTGAAGTGGTTGAACAGGGCTTAATGTTACCAAATTATTCTACAATAGCTGCAGTAACAGCTGCGAATATGGGATAGGGATGGGATCAAAGTTCTGGCGCTTAAAATTATTGACTCGATTGAATAACCTAGATTGGGATTGCACTGGCTGCACTTGTTGATGTGGTTGATATTGGGCAGATTGTGGAAACTGTGTTGGCTGTGGTGGATTTTGGTAATGTGGCGAGGTGAAAGTGGTTCGAGGTACATTGACACCTCTTGTTGGTGTATAAGACACCTGATAAGCCTGCTGGTTGTGAACAAATTTTTCGGCTTTACCTCTTCCCTTATCATGGTAATCCACTGAATGGACATCCTCTTTCTTTTTGTAAGGTAAAGGCTTCTTTTGTGAGGAACTACTTGTTAAGGATTTACCCATTTTACCAGCTTTTATTCCACGCTCAATTCTTTCACCAGTCTCTACTAAATCTGAAAAGCCCATGCTAGCAAAACCTACCATTTTTCCATAAAAGGGATAGGTTAGAGTACTCAAAAATATGGTGACCATCTCTTTATCAGAAAGAGGTGGTTGTACTCTTATAGCCACATCCCTCCACCGTTGAGCATAGGCCTTAAAGGACTCTTTATCTTCTTTTGCCATGTTCTGTATTTGGAATCTATCAGGGGCTACATTCCGATTATACTTGTAGTGCCTCATGAAGGCTTCTGCCAGATCTTTCCAAGTCCGAATAGAGAACTGGTCAAGGCTCATATACCATTCTGCAGCACCATCGATTAAGCTATCTTGAAAAATATGGATGAGTAGTTTTTCATTGTCGGCATATGCGGCCATTCTTCGGATGTACATGACAATATGTGCCCTAGGACATGATGTTCCGTCATACATTTTGAATTCTGGTACCTTAAATTTTGGAGGTATGGCTACATCGGGTACTAATCCAACCTCATGTACATCCAGTACATCCTCATCAGTAAATCCTTCCATCTTTCTCATCCTAGCTTCCAATAGCTCATATTTTTCTTGGATCATAGTCTCTTCTGGGGCTTTTTTCACTTTTTCTTGTTCTTCTAACTCATCATGGTTTAGAATAGAGCTACCCGCTATTTCCACAATGTACGGCATTTTGCGTTCTGTTGGGTTTTGTGGCTGCTGGTTCATCAGGCCTTGGGGGGACTCATTTTGCGCGTTTTCTTTAAACATGAGAAGCTCAGTTAGTCGGGCTAATTGTGCCTTAAGGTTTCCTATCTCCTCATGCAATTCATCCATGGACTTTTTCTGCCTTTGTTCTACCATGAATTTAGACTGTGATCGCGTTGTAGGAGCCATGATTTCCTTTTAGGTTAAATAAATAAATAAATAAATTATTTGCATGTGTCAAAAGATGAATGCATGATATGATGTGTAACTTAAAGTATGCAAATGATTACAACTTTTCAAAAAAAACAAATAGGCTAAACATCATCTACTGGGCCTTGTTTCCTATCAGGATTCAAACTAGGAGGTTTCCCAAGCTTCTTCAAATCCGCGCGTAGAGCCCAATAAAGATTCTCAATTTTTCCTTCTGGCATTGCTATTCTTTCAATCTCATCTATCCACTGCTTAGCTCTTTCAGCTATCCCCATTCTCTCCAGGTAGAGAGCTCGGGCTATCTTTTCATACAAATTTCTATCAAGGATTAGCTCTATTTTATAGAAATTTGCATCAAGCATGATAGCCAATTGCCGCATCTCCTCTTGATGTGCTTATTCCATCTGCACCAACATTTCTTCAAGTCTTAAATGCTCAGCTTCAGAGATTTGCATTCTTCTTTGGATATATGGGAAATCTTTCAGCTGATTAAGAAGGCTTTGCACCTCCATGTCACGTTGCCTTTTATTATCCCTGATGTAGCTAGTCAATTGGGCCTTCATGTTTTCTAATTCATGAATGCGTTGAAGGTGGATGGCCACTTCCATTGTAAGGGCTTGATTTTCTTCTTTTAGTTCTGAGACCTCCTCTTTTAGTTGTTGATTATCACCCCACATGACTTCTCGAACATCATCCAAATCTTGTTCAGCTTGCTTGTATCTCTTTGCTGCCCTTTCTAGTTGGCTTTCGAGGTTCCTATATTTCTTTTTATACCATACAACCCCTTCTTCCTCTTCTTTTTTATTGGCAACAATTTTTCTTTCCAAAGATTCTATCTTGGCACCATACTGCTTATTCTGAGCCATCAAGCATTCTTCTTTGTTCTTCCAATCTATTTCTTGCTCTCGGAAGTTTGCTCGCAATTGCTCGTATTTTTCTTGCAACTTAAGATAAGTTGATTTTTCTATGGTCTCTGGCTCAGGTTGGGAGTGCAAGTCCTCGGTCTTTCTGATGGGAGGAACCATCATTGGAGGTGCAAAACCATCTCTTGCCTTGCTGTACCATGTGGAGTATTCCTCGGTAGTTGTATCCTTATTGCCTCCTATGCCCTCTATGAAGTGAATATTCTTCCAAGACACTTTTGCCTCCTTAATCTTCATATTAGTGGGATCATCTCCATACGTCATATCCAGAGAGTGTAACCCAAACGTTGCTGGAACATATTGTATGCCGCCAACTTGTCTTCTCACCATAGAAGGAGAATACCCTATTACTCCCCATGGGCCAATGAGGGGGACCCATGCCTTATCACTACAACCGTAAAGTGTGGGAGTTACTGGCATCCAAGAGGCTTTCCATTTTACTTCTCTTATATTTGCCAGTGTTTGAATCCATTGATCCCTAGTAGCTTTGTCCTTGGGCCATGAGAGTCCAGAAAATTCATATGGGGTATTCCTTGCCATATTGTAGTCTCGAGTCAACTTCATAAGTGGATATCCTAAATTGATCATGTGCAGGAGATGACTAAATGCCCATATTGTTAATAATTGAGCACATGCAAAGAAACCTCCCTTCCCTTTCTTCCTCAGATGACATAGTGTGCGAAAGGTTTCTGCTAGTATAGGTGGGATTGGATGAACTCCATGCTTTATTTCAGAGAACAACAGTACCACTTGACTGTCAATGTAACCTTCCACCCTTGGATAGAGAAGCATGCCATATATAGCTAGGGCGAGTATGTCAAAACCCTTCTCTGTATTGATATGGCTTTCCGCAGTTGATAGGAGGAAATCAACAGGAAGGCATCGTCTTTCCCCTTTGTTGCAGAGAATCTTATCAAAAGCAGTAGCTTTATCCCCTGTCAATCTTGCTAATTGTCTAGCCACAGTAGCTTTAGGGTTGTAGGAATACACCCTCCATGCTAGATTTGGCTGTATTTTTAGGATGGCTCCATATTCCTCTATAGTAGGGGTTAAATCCATATTCCCAAAGGAGAATACCCTGTATTTAGAATCCCAGAAAGACAGCAAAGCTTTGAGTAAAGGCTCATCAACTGGTACGGATAGTAAATACCCTAAATGGCCAAATTTAGCTGAGAAAGCTACTTTATCTGTGGTGTCTTTCCAAATTTGCTTAAGTCTTGATAAGTCATACTGTTTGAAAATAATATTTCCTATTTCTGGAGAGTCAGGGGTCGAATCAGGGGTCATGCAATCTCCAAATTTTCTCTGGAGTCCTTCCTGGGATTCTTTAGCTTGATCTTGAGTGATAAGAATAGTCCCAATAGATAATGTAGCCATAAAATTAAAATTTGAAAATCCTATAATTCAAAAATAAAAAGGAGGAAATGTTAGGCAAAGATGAATGTTCTAGTGCCCCATGAAATGCATTTTTTAGAAAAATGAAATGTATGCAACCATGCATGACTGTGATGACATTTTTCATGTGCCTAAAGGGTTTGGTTCGAAACTCTTCCTTACAAAGGGGTAATTCTATGGCAATTAAAAGTGGAGGGGTAAGTTCTACATTTCCTACATCAGGTCCCCGACTTGTCCTTCAGGGGATCAATTCGAGTGGGGTGTTTCGGGCGCCCATGCGGAGACCGAAGGTCTCTCGAAAGCTAACCTTACTAAACCCCTCTAACCTACAAGGTATCCTACGTGGCCCGGGTGTAGGGCACAGGGGTCATGTCCTCCCCTTTTATTCTAGTGTGTGGTGAGAGTGATAGTGTGTGCAAGAAATCATATTTCAAAAAAATACCAAATACACGCATTTACAAATATGTACAAATTTAACCAACAAATCAATCAATAAATTAATAAGATCATTTTTAATTGGCCTAACCCTCTAATGTCCCCAGTGGAGTCGCCAAGCTGTCGACCCTGAAAATTTTCGATGTTTGGAGATTTGTGAAGTCGCCACCGACCTAAGTTATCTAAGGTGAGATCGGACACCTAATTAAAAATGGTCTTCGTTTTAAAGATTGAGTTCGGGGGTTGGTTACGTGTTAGGGAAGGTGTTAGCACCCTACACGCCCTTTCGATACCAAAAATGATCTTGTTAATTTACTTGATTTAATTAATGTTGGTTTTAAATGAATATTTTCAAAAAATCGTAATTCTTACCCATTCCGAGTTGGAAAATGAATATTTCTGAAAAGATAATTCTTACCCATTCCGGGTTAGAATATTTATTTAATTACTTCATGCAAATCCCTTTTCTATTCCAGATCAGAGTTTTTTACAAATAATTTTTATAAATAATTTTAGAAAAATCTCATCTCCATTTTAGATCAGAGTTTTAAAAATATAATTTTGACAAATCCCATCTCTATTACAGATCAGGGTTTTATAATTCTTGAAAAATCTCATCTCTATTCCAGATCCGAGTTTTTTACAAATGATTTTTATGAATAATATTTGGAAAAATCTTATCTCAATTTCAGATCAGAGTCTTTAAAAATAATTTTTAAGAAAATCCCATCTTTATTCCAGATCAGGGTTTTAAAAATATTTTTTTAGAAAATCCCATTTATTTATTTTTTATCAATCTGGGCATAATTTGGTTTTATTTTCCTTTATTTTTTAAAAAAAATGAAATTTATAAAAAATGTGGAACCTAACTATATTTTATATTAACATCCTATCACATTCTTTTTTTTTACTACATCCTCAATATACCACAAACTATCTTAAAATAATAATCAATAAATATTACATCATCAAAAGCCCACGTAAAGTTCAATTCCCGTAGGGAAACCCGTTGCATGCAAAACACGCCGACGACATTGCCTTAAGTTACCATACCTATTGAGCGAATTCCGCTAGCAGCGAGTGGGTTCTGGGTTTAAGCTCACGACGGAAGTTGCACTCCCTGACGGTATCTCTGTAGACGTTTGGTTCACAGTAGTCACGATGACTGAGGCTTCGCAAGTGACACGGAACGACCTTCTCCTGAACCGTGTGGACGTCAACAACCTTACTCCAAGAGGGTGTGTAGTGACAGAAGAGAACTGGCCAATTCTCGGGTTAGCACAGCGACGACGAACTCCTTCCAAGATGGTGACGAACGGGTCTTCCAACAGGGGCACCACGTGGACTCTCAACAGCGGAAGGTGGTTTGCCAGGAACCGATAGCGACAGTGTGATTCTGATGTGCAGTGCGGGTGCAAATGGATGAGAAGTGGTATGTCCGAGTGCTAGTGAAGGTGGACGTGATGTTTTGGTGCACTGGCCGGCCAAAGTGATGAGTGCTGACAGGTGAAAACGTTGCAACGTGAGGGAAGTCCGGGATCGCTGCAAACTGGGTACGCTGGGCGACGTTATTCGTTGGAGTGAAGGGTTCGAATCATGCAGTTAAGTTGTTCCGGATGAAAACTTTCTCCAGACTCCCTCTTTCGTGCATACTCAAGACGGACGAAGGTGCTTTCCGGTTGAAAGTTGACTTCTCTTCCTCATAGGCTCAAGTTTTCTTTTTTGTGCGTATGTTGATGCGCATGAAGTGTTCATGGCATGGCCAAAAATGGATGAGTGAAGTCTAACAAAGTTGTAAGGCCTTACTTATACGATGGTGAAGTATAGGAGGTTCCAAAGACATTGGGATGTTAGCTGGTCTTGGAAGAAGAAGACGGGATCCCGGGCCAATGAGGAAAGGGTGTATTTCGATTTCTGGTTCAGTGGGGTATTTTTGATTTTCGATTCAGTGGGGCTGCTTCTCTTTTGAGTGAGCTAATGGAAAACTCTTCTGTTTATCCCGATGCCCTCCTTCAGCTTCAAGCGTTTTCGTTCCTCTTATTTCATGTGTTTTTGCTCAGGTTTTCTTGAGTGAAGAGTGCAGTGAGAACTCGTCCTGGAGAGAACTATGGCTCAAATATCTTTTTCCAACGGACAATGACAGTGGAGAAAATAAGGAGAGAGAGAGCTAGCCGAAGGTGAGGAAATTAGAGATGCTCTCCCTGAAGTGCCGAGGAGGTGAGGGTGGATATGAGGGCGAAGGAACTTCGCACTAGAGGTGATACGAGCAGCTAGATAGTCAGAGCCTATCATGGTGGTTGCATCTTTTTCTAAGTTCTTGCTCACCGAGTTCCTCCCCTCCAAAAGTCAAGATGCTTCCCCTTTTTTTCTTAAGAAGTGAAGGTGCCGGTTATTTCTTTCTCACCTATTCCCTTAGAAGTCAAGATGTCTGACTTCCTTCTTTTTTCTTTTTTCACTCACGGCTCCTTTCTCTAATTTCCTCCTTCTTCACATAGCTTTTCCCTCTTTTCTTTTTGGTTTTGTCTTCTTCTTCACCATTTTCTTCTTTCTCCTACGGCCAACAACCACACTTTGATTTTCTTTCCTTCTTTCTTTGTCTTTTATTCACAATTTTCTTGTTTTCTTTGTCCTTTGTTCATTATTTTCTTTGTCCTTCAATCATTCACTCATCTTTTATTTTTTTGATTTTTGTTTTGTTTTGCTTTGCTTTGTTTTTCTGATTTTGTTTTGTTTTTTTGTTTTTTGATGATTTTTTTTTGTTTTTTGATTTTTGATTTTTTTTGAAATTAGGACAAAATTAGGTGTCTACAACTATGAACACATTAATTCTGGTGCAATAAAATGTATGTACTGAATTTTACGTTCTTGTTATTATCTGAATATATGTGATGATGGTCTAAGATTTGTAATTTTGGCCATATCTCCTAGTGGATTCTATGCTATAGGGGTTACAAGGGAACCATGAGTGTTTCCTTTGATTTTAGTTGGTCTAATTATATGAAATTTTGAATATCAGTTATTTTATTTTTACTCCTTTATTTTTATATAATTTTTACTTAAAAAATTTAACTATTTAATTTATTAAGTTTTATAAATTAAATTATAAAATCAATTAATTTAAAAAATGGTTTAAACATCAAGTGGGAATTTGGGTATAGACAAAAAATTTTATATTTAATTATGTGGTTCAGGTTTTCCAAGAAATTATCTTTGTAATGCTAGGGCCGATTCTTTTCCCCGTGTCACCTTGGTTTGTCTTTAAGCAAAGGACTGCTCGATGGTTCTATATTTAGTAATTGACAATTTTAAATGATGCTTATCTAGCTTTATTGCTTTTGTAAGACCAGGCTGTACCATTGCATTGCTCTAAATAAGATATTTCAAAAATTTAAACAGTATGGTTTGAAGTCAATGAGTGATTTTTGTTTTATATCTCACACACATCCAAGCTTTCTTTTAAGGTTAAGGTTTGGATAATTTTTAATTATAAATAATAAAATTAAACTCTTGACAATATAATCATAAAAACTTTGATACTATGTAAAAAATAAATAAATATTTTAAAAATTATTAAATAAATATTTAAAAATAATTTTTATTTTATATCTCAAACGGCTTTACTCAAGCTTTGTACAAAATTAAAAAAAGAAAAAAATTACTAAAATTAGAAAAAGAGCAAAATCAGGAAATCCAATCATTTCTTCCAATTTCCCTCAAATGCCACTCAAATACTTTTAACAAATTAGATTTGAACTTAATGGAAAATCTATCTGATGTGAGTGGAAGGCTATTTTTTTATAAGAAAATTTCATTAGAGTGGAAGGCTATTTTTTTATAAGAAAATTAGTACCTAAGGGGCATAAATTAGATTATAATTTCCTAGAAAAAGCTAATGATGAAATTTAATAAAGCAGACAAGCAATGATTTTTTCAAAAATAATAATATAAAGCTCGTCAATAGTTTTCAATGTTAAGTTAAAAGCAGTGTAACTTTTGAACTATTAGCTGCTCTCAACTTCTACAACTTACTGTTTTCAGTTTTCAAAATCACATGCACGTATCCTTTGGGCCGAAGCATCAACTATTTTTTCATTTGATTGGATGCTAATTTTGCTAATGGTAAAATGTAGTGGCACAAAACTCAAGTTGCAGAAAATTCAAATGGCAAAATAATCAAGTCAGTACAGTTGATGTGGAGAAAAGTTTGGTGACAGATATATTTAAACTGAATTATTTGTGCATCCCCATTTAGCATGTGAAGGTAACGATGAGACACGTGCATATACTCTGACAAAGTCAGACTAAGCCAATACATGCCTTTGACACTAGAAGGGGACAAAAGTACGATATTTGACGGACAGAGTTTTTTCTCTCACGTCAACTGAAGCCTTTTGCTCACGTCACCTGTCACCTATCCATTGGTCCACGCCTTCACTTGCTTCTCCACTAGCATTCATTCACCAGACGATTGTTCCCTCATGCCAGATTTTAAAGCATAACTCAAACTAAAGGACCATAACTAATGCATCTTAATCAGAACATTCCGCCTTTACAAATGCAACGCAACTAATAACAAAATGCTGTCATCCCGTCAAGTTCAGTAACACAACTATGTAATAAAACACAATCTTACAAGTAAAGTCTGGCATAGTTAATAAATAATTAAGTTCCTTAAATATATTATCTTAAATTCGATTTAAGTCATATATATAAAAAATATTTTGTTAGAAGAAATTATATTCACTTTAGTGATCTTTTCGCTTCAAAAAAAATTAATCTCTAACTGTCAATCGAAAGATACTCTAAATTTATCCAAAACAAAATAAAACACAATCTCCATGAAACTCAAAAATTTTATAATTTAAATTATTAAATTTATTAAATCTCATAAAATATAATATAAAACTTAACACATCATTTTTTATGAGTATTTTTCTCTCACTTCTTAATAAAATAACATATTGCAGTGGTCATCTTAAGTACTAATAACATAAGTTTCAATAAAGTACAGTAGCAGTTACTCATCCCCAATAATATCATTAGCCCAAAAAAATAAAAAAGTTAGCATGGATAACATTTTTTTTCATGGTAAAGCATCACAAAGTCCAACATATTCAAATACGTCCAGTAACAAGGGAATGTATTCGATTCTTCCGAGTTCCAACCCAAATGCCAAAGTTAAGCCTATCAGCCCAATGTTCCTCAAACAAAAGAAGCTTCTTCCGCAAATCTTCCCTGCATTTCAGTCCATATACCTTCAACTTTTTCTTCTCGTCACTTCAAATTTACTGCCATTTCTACGTGTCACAACAGTCTGTGCATTAGGAAACGAGACTGACCATTTGACATTGCTCAAATTCATGGAATCAATATCCAATGACCCATATCAGTTCTTGGTGTCATGCAATAGTTTCTCCCGCTTCTGCAATTGCGCAGGAATTACATGCAGTCACGGCCATCAAAGAGTTACAGAGTTAAACCTGCAAGGGTATGGCTTGCATGGATTCATTTCACCTGATGTTGGCAATCTCTACTTTCTTCGAAATCTTAACCTCATGAACAACAACTTCAACGGTGAAATCTCAAGAGCATTGGGACGTTTATTCCGGCTGCAGCAACACAAACTAAACAGTAAGACGTTGGTAGGGGAAATTCCTATACACTTGACATGATGCTCTGAACTCCAGGGCTTAACTGTAGATAGGAACAATCTCACTGGCAAGATACCAATAGAGATTGGCTCTGTTTGGAAGCTTCAAAAGTTGTATATTAATGACAACAGTTTGATAGGCGAAAAACTTGACAATTATGGCAGTATCTGGCAACAAACTATCTGGTGCACGTTCTTCTTCACATTACAACTTGTCATCTCTCATTAATATCTCAGCTGGAGATTATCAATTCTAAGGCGATCTTCCAGCTAATATTTTCCTCGCCCTTCCAAATCACCAAATAGTTTTGATTGGTGAAAGTCAGTTCTCAGGTCGAATTCCTACTTCCATCACGAATGCATCTCTGCTTCAATCATTTGATATCACTCAAAGTCAGTTCTTGGCTAAGTTTAGCTAACGACAGCCTTGGTGGCAATTCAGTTAAGAATTTGGAGTTTCTAAAATCTTTGACAAATTGTAGTGAATTGGAATTGTTGGCAATAAGTATTACTAACTTTGGACTTTGGAGGTCTGTTATCGAGTTCCATGGGTAGTTTGTCAACAAAACTCAATGAGTTATATCTTGGGGTAATCAAGTTACTGGACAGATTCCAATAGAAATAAGAAATCTGATGAACTTGATCCCCTTAACAATCGAACAAAACCACCTCACGGAGATCATTCCAGGTACACTGGGGAAGTTAGAAAAGTTGCAACTATTATAGTTGTCGAGAAATAAACTGACAGGAGATATACCAGAATTCATCGGCAACCTCACGTATTTGTTTTATCTGGACTTATCACAAAATATGTTAGAAGGAAATATGCCTCCAGGCATTGGAAACTGCCACATCTTACAGGAAGTAGACCTTGCAAGAAACAACCTTAAAGGACCCATCCCATTAGAGGTTATGAGTATTTCTTCTTTAACAAACGTGCTGAACTTGTCACACAACTCATTCAGTTGTACTCTTCCTACCGAGGTGGGCAGGCTCAAAAATATTTGATAAATAGGATGTCTCAAATAATCATTTGTCTGGTGAGATTCATAGAACATTTGGAGGCTGCACAAGCTTGGAGTTCCTTTATTATCAGGGAATTCTTTTCAAGAAATCATACCATCATCTTTGGCTTCATTGAAACGTCTTTGACATTTAGATCTACCACGAAACATCTTGTCTGGATCAATTCCAGAAGCTCTGCAACATCTTGCCGTTTTAGAATGCTTCTATGTTTCTTTTAACAAGTTGGATGGAGTGGTACTAACAAAAGGTGTCTTTCAAAATACAAGCGCAATAGCTGTGGCCAGCAATAGTAAAGCTTTGTGGGGACATCTCAGTTTTGCACCTACCACCATGCCCTATCAAACTTACGAAACAGAGAAAACATCATATGTTTAGGTTGATATCAGCGATAACTTTGCGATTGATTTTCTTTTTATGTTGTCAACTAATCTTGCTATTTATTGATCAGGAAAAGAAGCAGGAAACAATCTTCCGAATCATCAAAAGTTGACCTGCTATCTAAGGTATCTTACCAGAACCTACACCATGCAACGACCAGTTCTCAGCCAGCAACTTAATAGGACTGGAAGTTTCAGCTTTGTATGTAGAGGAAGTCTTGAGCCTGAAAAGGAAGTCGTTGCCATAAACGTCCTCAACCTTCAAACGAAGGGAGCCAAGAAGAGTTTCATCGCTGAATGTAATGCACTAAAAACTATTAGGCATTGAAATTTGGTAGGGATATCAAGATATTGCTCCAGCACAGATTATAAAGGCCATGAATTTTAAGCTCTAGTACTTGAGTACATGTCAAATGGAAGCTTAGAAAAGTGGTTGCGTCCAAGAATGTCAGAAAGTTCAAATGACCTAAGACCTTTTGGCTATTCGTAATGATGTTGCCTGTGCAATATATTATCTTCATTGCAGATGTGAGCAACCTGTCATTCATTGGGATTTAAAGCCAAGCAATGTCCTTCTTGATGTCATCATAAAAACAATGTGTAGAAAACAAAAATATCTTAGCAATGTTCTTTTTTACTGCTTCTAAAACAAGAGTTTCAAAAGAAATTTTAAAGAATTCTGAAACAAAACACTTCTATCAAACAAGTTTTTTTATTTTCTTATTCTTAAAAACAAAAAATTGTTCTACAAAGTTGATTCTCACATCCTCCATCAATTTGAAACGGGCGAGTGTCAGTCTAATTCTGTTAAGTTTTGAATATATAGTTAAGTTTTTCCAAGAAATTATCATAGTGATGCTAGGGCCTATTCTTTTTCCAATGTACCGGTTTGTGTTTAGGCTAAGGACTGTTTCTGAATTTACTAATTGACAATCTCCAATATTGCCTAGCTTTATTGCATTTGCTATATCAATGGGTTGGCTCTAAATAATATTAGAGTTTTAATTCAGAAACTTGCTGTCATTTTTCACAAAATAAAGAAAGAAAAAAGTTCTAAATTCCTTAACCCCATTTTCACTCAAATGCCTCCAATACTTTTGATCTGAACTTAATGAGAACCTAATTAATTTGAGTGGAAGCTATTTTTTTTTAAAAAAATATTACTTAAGAAACAAAAAGTAGATTGTAATTTCTAAGAAAAAAAAGTTATTGAAAAACTTCATAAAATTTGAACAATCTTAATTTTTCTTTTGGGTAAAAATTGATTTTCTTATGAAAGCGATGAATTTATGACATATAATCCTTTAATATCGCTAGCCTATGGTAAGCAAAAACAGCATGTTCATGGATAAAACTAATGATGAAATATAATGAATAAGACAAGCAATGATTTTCCCAAAAGCAATA
Organism: Dicorynia guianensis; assembly: GCA_037013595.1. Lineage (NCBI taxonomy): Eukaryota > Viridiplantae > Streptophyta > Magnoliopsida > Fabales > Fabaceae > Dicorynia > Dicorynia guianensis. The sequence goes on along the minus strand of JASUAB010000003.1, from coordinate 17,283,814 downwards.
ATGTAAAACTTGTCAACATAGTTTTCAGTGTCAAGTTAGAAGCCATGCAACTTTTGAACTGATAGCTGCTATCAACTTTTACAGTTCACTGTTTTTAGTTTTCAGTATCGCATGCACTTACCCTTTTAGCCAAAGCATCAACTGGTCTTTCATTTGATTGAATGCTAATTATGCTAATCGTAAAATATAGTAGCACAAAACTCAAGTTGCAGAAAGATCAAATGGCAAATTAAACAATCAAGTCAGCAAAGTTCAAGTGGAGAAAAGTTTGGTGACAAATATATTTAAACTCAATTATTTGTGCTCCCCATTTGGCATACGTAGATAAGGAAGAGACAAATGCTTGCCTTTGACACTAATGGTGAAATAAAAAAGGATATTTGATGGATAGAGTTTCTCTCTAAAGATATTAATATAATTAGTTTACTTATAATATGATTTGTGGTTTAGTAAGAGGTGATCAGAGCATCCTTGTTTTTTCTAATCAAATGAAGCCTTGTGCTCTTTCATCACCTGTCCATTGGTGTACATGCCTTCACATGCTTCTTTAATAGCATTCATGGATAGAGTTTCTTTGCAGATAAGGGAAAGGAATTTTAGAGAGAGACAAATATAAAATTAAAAAAATTCATATATTAAATTAAAAAAAATTAAAAAAATTAGATAATCTAAATCAAGCATTCATTCAATATATGATGGCTTCCTCATCCTAGATTTAATGTCTGTAAAAAAGCATAACTCAAACTAAGGAACCATAAATAATGCAACTTAATCCGTATCTTCTGCCTTTATAAATGCAACCAATAACAACCAGAGCAGTCACGTTGAGATAATTAAGTAGATCTTGACTGTTTCCGTAAGACTACAAATGACCCCATCAATTTAATTAAAAGAATGTCATTACTATATCCAATACAAGATCACTATCAGACTGTAAGTAACAAGCGAATAACAATGATTATCTTGAAACTTTAACCATTGATAAAATAAAAGTGAAGGGAACCAATTTCGTAAGTTTGGATCATCTAATATTTCTTTTTTTTTTAATTTTTATAATTTTTTTATCGTTTTCTATATTTAAATATATAAATCAATTTTTTTTTACCAATGTTTTCTTTTTTTAATCTATCTCTGTCTCTCTTTCATTATACACGGTAATTTTCAGGTAGGAAATTAACTAATTCACATTTTGTAAAAATCAAAAAACTATTTAAGTCATGAGCGGGTAAAGTGAAAAACTATTAATTAAAGAGGGTATAAAGTAATATTAATTATAATTATAAATGTAAAATAAACTGTAACTGTTCACAATATCACATCTTATTTAATTTACAATTTTATATTAATTGATCATAATCATAAAACCCATTATATTCAAGCAAATCCCTTTTGACCATAGAGCACTTAAGATTCAGTTCAATAACGTATAATTCAAATTGTTATTAAACAAAAAAAAAAATCAGAAAGAATTGAAAAAGTTAGCACTAATGGTACGCGCCAACATGCGTCAAATACCACTTCAAACTCTGATAACAATATGTTTGCATTGATTAATGGAATAGGTATGCCATACATTTTGCCAAGGAGAAAAACGCAATTCACTAGTGAATGAACCCATCAATATTGATGGATTCGAATTGCACTTTCTTCCTTGCGAAGGAGCAAAAAGCTTGCTTATGGACGAAAAAGGCAGTCAAACCCTCGATCTGGTGCGAGGCAAGTTAATTGAAATTAGAGGCAAGAAGGAAGCCAGGGTTCAATAAACGAAACAACTTCTTTCTTCATTTTCTCCTTTGCTAACTCAAAGGTCCATCTTCTGGGTCAATGGTCAATGGTGGAGCAAGCAGGATACTCTGCTGTCATTCTAACCCATTATCAACTTATGCACCATTAATTAGTTCAGGTTTGGAACGAAGTGCAATCAGGTGAAGGCGTCAAATAGGATACTCTGCTGTCGTGTTGGTTGGTGTCATTCTAACTCCGTAAAGAGATATTAAAACTTTTTGTATTATATTCATAAGAAGAAGTTATAAATATTAAATTATAAATTTATTTATTATTATTTATTTAAAACCGAAGATCAAGGATATAAAAAAGGCATAAATATTAAAAAGTTATGATTTTGTTATGATAAGATTATGAGAAACAGAAAATAGGATCAACGAAAGAAAGTTTCAACTCACTTTTTCGAAGATTTTTTTTATTATATATAGGTTGTTAGAAAATAACTAGCAATGGGGCCAGCCTTGGGTTAGGTTGCATAAAGTTGAGTTACTCGAGTTGAATCATAAAGTTGAGTTATTCCTGTGTTTATTGTATTTGTCTGTGTGAACAAAATTGTTTGAAAAGATTTTTAATTTAATTATTGTTTCGTTTGAATCCAACTTTCGCGTCCATATTTAAACTACGGCTTTAATATTTCATACGATGGGGCTTACTCTTATATCCTCCATTGTATTTTTCATATCATGATTTCTATTTTATAAAGCAAAAGAAACCAATAGCACTGGACCTGATAGCTAGAGATGTCAAAATGGGTTGGGCCCGCCGGGCCAGCCCGCCCCGCCTCTTATGCGGGGCGGGTTGGGTTACTATATAGGTGGCCCATTTATTCGCGGGTAAATTAACCCGCACCCGCATAACCCGCGGGTCAATGCGGGCTGGGGCGGGTTGAACCCGCGGGTTTGGACCCGCATAATTTTAATTTTTTTTTAAAATGACATATCATTTAAAATGATTTCAACTTTTAAGAAATTACTGTAATTATACTATTATGACAACAAGATCAATGGATATGCATTGGAAGAGGAGGACAATTCAAATGATTGTCATTTGGTTCCAATTTGGATTATGCAATTTCGGTAGGATCCTCATGCAGTTTAGATATAATTTTCTTATGTTTTGAATATCTTATGTATAATGTGTGATTTTATAGGTGACCGTAGAGACAAAAGAATTTTTAAAAGGTTTCGAGTTAAAAGGTAAGTAAAAATTGATGAGTTTAAAGAGAAGACAAATTATTATACTATGCAACAACTCATTCTGAATCATTTAGAAAATAGTATAAAATTTGTGTTGTTACATAGCTATCATCAATATCACATTTATATATTATTTTTTAAAATAGAAAATATTATCTTTATATTTGTATTGAGTTGTTCAACTTTTATGTTATTATAATTTAAGGTGTAAAACTCAAGCGTTGCATATATAGAAATAATGTTATAAATGTATAATAGCATAACTTTATTTTCAATTAGCATGTAGTTTATTTTAAACAACATCAATGGTAGACTTTGTCACATATAGAAACATGACCTTTATGTCTTTGTAGACACATGTTTTGTTGTGCATGTATGTTAGTAATATTATTGAAGCCTTGCCTAGAAAATGATGTTATATATTAGCAATTTTATGAGTAGAATCAAGGTTTTTATTATTCATTACAAGCTAAATCTAGGTTATACTTTTAGGTATATTATTAAAAGGCAAATTTGATTGTATTCATTTGTAATTGTTTTAAAATTAGTGTATTAAATTTAACTACTCATTTACTATTATTCATAAATTTGAATTTTTAATAAATTTTTTATTTTTTTTAATTATTGGCGGGCTGGCCCGCCTAACCCGCAACCCGCCGCGGGGCGGGTTGGGTTAGGTAAACTCCAGCCCGCCAATTATGCGGGCCGGCCCGCCCCGCCCCGCATAACTGCGGGCCTTCGCGGGTCAGGGCAGGCCGGGGCGGGCCGGCCCGTATTGACAACCCTACTGATAGCTGAAAGGAGGATGGTATTAAACCATAGTCCTACTTCTCCTCTTCGCTCTATCCATTTAATGTGGATAAAAAAGGAGAAGAAAATGTTCATTAACATAATAACGAATAATCGCTGAGCACATTTACACACACAAGGGTCATCTCCTAGCTAGTGGATTCTGTGCAATACAGGTAACAAGGGAGCCATGACTATTTTCTTTAGTTTTTAGTTGGTCTAATTCTGTCAAGTTTTGAACATATAGTTAAGGTTTTTCAAGAAATTATTTTAGTGATGCCACAATCTACTATTTTCCCAATATTTTCCAACAAAATGTGAGATTCAATTTATACTAGAAATTGTATTTTTGCTAAATTGAATGAAAATTCTATATGGTTTGCTTCATTCCTTACATTGTTGATATTTGCTTCTCATTAATGGATTTCAGGCCTTTTGACTGATGAGCTGAGGACTTTCTTGGAGTTGAACCTCCCTCAAGTCAAGGAAGGTAAGAAACCAAAGTTCAGTTTAGGTGTTGCAGATCCTAAAATTGGTTCACAGATATTTGAAGTGACTAAAATTCCTTGCCAAAGCAATGAATTTGTCGGTGAGCTTTTACGAGGTGTGCGGCTCCATTTTGATAGGTTTATCAAGAAACTCAAGGTTAGCAATTTTCCTTGTCCCAATCCCATTCAGAGTTTCTAAATGCAGGGTCTCAGCCTTTCCATTGAATGTATATATTTCTTATTACTTATATCATTTTTTGCCTACCTTATTTAATTGCGTAGCCTGGAGATTTGGAAAAGGCACAGCTTGGTCTGCGGCATAGTTACAGCAGGGTCAAGGTGAAATTTAATGTTAATCGTGTTGACAATATGGTCATTCAAGCAATCTTCCTTCTTGATAGCCTCGACAAGGATATCAATTCTTCTCCATGAGAGTCAGGTATATTATTGACACTGATGTATTAGCATAAAATCTGTGGATTGGTAGAGTTCAAAATATTAAAGTTCATTTTTAGTTATTCTTTCCGGGTTTATCAATCTTTGCAGGGAATGGTACTCGTGGCATTTTCCTGAACTGGTGAAGATTGTAAATGATAATTATCTGTATGCCAAAGTTGCAAAATTTGCTGAGGATAAATCAAAGTTGTCAGAAGACAAAATTCCCGGGCTAACTGACATAGTTAGAGATGAAGACAAGGCAAAAGAGATTGTGGAAGCTGCCAAGGCATCAATGGGTAGAGTTATTGTTTACTTATATTACATGTAAATTGTGTCTCATTCTCTACCTAACACTTGCTTTCTTTTGAATTTCTTCAGGACAGGATTTGTCCCCAGTGGACTTGATTAACGTCCAGCAATTTGCATAGAGGCTAATGGACCTCTCTGAGTATAGAAGGAAGCTTTATGATTATCTAGTTACTAAGATGAATGACATTGCACCAAATTTGGCATCGTTGATTGGTGAAGTTGTTGGTGCTCGTTTGATATCTCATGCTGGTAGCCTCACAAATTTGGCCAAGTGCCCCTCTTCAACGCTTCAAATACTTGGTGCAGAGAAGGCTTTGTTCAGGTTTTTAACTCAATACCTCCTGATTTGAAGAATTTTAAAGTTTAAGTTGTGGTGTTCATAGAAACTAAAAAGGGTACAGATGTAAATCTGCAAGACATTTGATTTGTCCTTTACGTTAAATTAATTTTGTTAAAATACACTTATGACAACAGCTAGTTTTGCTCTTGTAGGGGGACAGATCCGTTGTATGTTACAATTCCTTCTATTTATAATTTTTATGCTAGTTATTATCCAATAAATGTGTTCTTCTGTTCTATTCAGGGCATTGAAAACCAGAGGAAACACTCCTAAATATGGCCTCATATTCCACTCATCTTTTATTGGCTGAGCATCTGCCAGAAATAAGGGTCGAATGGCTCGCTATCTTGCAAACAAGTGTTCAATTGCATCGCACATTTACTGCTTTTCCGGTTAATTGTGACTTAAATGTCTTATTACCCTCTTTTGCGTTGCTAATTGCTGCTTGCGTTAGAAATCATCTTGTTTTATTGTGATGCAGAGAGGGGTACTACTGCTTTTGGGGAGAAACTCTGTGAACAAGTTGAGGAGCGACTTGACTTTTATGACAGGGGAGTTGCCCCTCGTAAGAACATAGATGTCATGAAGTCTGCCATTGAAAGTGTGCAAAACAAAGGTTCGTAGGGATGGTCTGGATGGAAGAAGACATACTAATATACTATTGTCACTTAAACCCCCCTCCCCTCTCCTTTTTAACCTTTTCTCTTGAATGCTGCGTTTGGCATATGTTGTTTTTCCCAAGATACTAGATGTGTAATAGTGTAATATTGCTGATTTATAGTTATTGTTGCAGACACCGAAATGGAACAGTAGAACCGCCTGTCGAAGTTTCTGGCAAGTAAGGCAAAAAGAAGAAGTCAAAAGTTGCTGCTGCGTAAGAAGGTGAGGGCATGGCTGTAGATACTGTGGGGTCCATCCCATGATAAAAGAAAGAAAAGAAAATAAATGGAGTGGTTGAAAAAGTTTAATGAACAAGAAAACAAAATAGAGGACGGCGGAGAAGTTTTTCTACGTTGCATTAAAAGCAAATTGCCTAGTAGTTGGAAACTGCAACAAGCCGAAATCTTTCTCTGACTTTCAGCCCAAATTTCGTCTATAAATAGGAGCCTCATTTAGCAAGCCATGGTACAACAAGCAGAGGGCAGCGAAAGCAAGAGTGAAGGAGAGCAAGAGGCAAGAGAGAGAGCAAGGCAAAAAGATAATTCTTGAGAAAATTTTTTTGAAAGTACGAGATAAAAGAGAGTTTAAATAATTTTTAATAGAGTATAAGTATAGGTATACATCAAGAAAAATATTAAGTATTATCTCTATAAGATTTCATTGAGTGTCACTATAATTTTAGTATCACTTGAAAAAGAGTAAAATATATTGTGAGAATATTTGTAATTATTCTTATTATAGTAAAATATTTTATTGAAACTTGTCCCGTAGTTTTTCCTTCAATATTGAAGGATTTTTCACGTTAAAAATTTGTGCCTCTTGTGTTTATTTTTCTGTTTGAATTTTGTTATGCATAATTTATTTGTACAGTGAAAAAAAAGTAATCTTAAGATGCTTTTGCTTATTATCAAGTCTCTAATCAATTTTTTCTAACAAGTGATATTAGAGCCTAGTTATATGGTTGAAACTTATTTTGTAATTTATATTAGTTGGTTATACCATCTTTAGTCTAGCTAAGCCACGATATTTATTTTCTTAGTAATTGGCTGATTTTACCACCTAATTTATTTGTTTCACTAATTGCTGGTTGACACTTGATGGAGGTCAATACAACTAGAATGATTACTCTGAACGATACCAACTATCACATATGGAGGAAAAAAATAAAAGATCTCTTTTATGTGAAAAATTGACATTTACCAGTGTTTGCTTCAAAAAGGTCAAATCAAAGACTGATGATCAGTGGGCATTTGAAAATGTTTAAGTATGTAGTTTTATTGGCAATGGGTGGATGACAACGTGCTCAACCACATTAATGATAAGACGAATGTCAAGACGTTATGGGAGAAACTTGAATCTCCATATGCTCGGAAGACTGGCAACAACAAGCTCTTCTTGATTAAGAAGATAATAAAATTACATTACAAGGAAGATAGCTCTATTTCTGATTATTTAAATAAATTTCAAGGAGTCCTACAATAGTTATCTTCCATGGGTGTAAAGTTTGATAATGAGATTCAAGTTCTTTGGCTGCTCGGTACTCTACCAGACTCTTGGGAGACATTTAGAATGTCACTTTGCAACTTTGCTTCTAATGACGTAGTGACAATGGAACTTGTTAAAAGCGTTATTTTGAACGAAGAGATGAGAAAAAGATCCCAAGCTTCACCTTCACAATCTGATATTCTTGTTACCGATGATAGGGGAAGAAGTAAAAGTAAAGGTTTAAAAGGCAGAGACAAAAACTGGAACAAGTCTAAGCCAAAATCAAAAAATATAGTGTCACTATTGTGGCAAGATGGGACACTTTAAAAGACAGTGTTTCAAATATAAGAAAGACAAGAAAAATGGCAACACTGAGGAAGAGAAGAAAGATCAGGTTGCCACTACTAAACTTGTCATTATTTGTGACAAGGAGGTAATTAATTTTGCTTGTCAAGAGATAAGTTTGGTCATAGATAGTGGAGCCTCTTTATATGTTACATCAAATAGGGAACTCTTCTCATCTTATATACCCAGTAATTTTGGGGTGTTAAAGATGGGTAATAATAATTTTTCAAATGTTGTCGGCATAGGGGATATCCACTTGAAGACCAATAAAGGAGCACAACTGATTCGCAAAAATGTTAGGCATGTGCCTGATATTCACTTCAATTTGATCTTAGTAAGAAAGCTGGATGATGAAGGTTATTATAATACTTTTGGTAATGAGCAATGGAAGCTTACTAAAGGTTCGTTGGTCATGGTTCGGGGAGAGAAGAGTCCAAGCTTGTATCTAACACAAGCTAAAATTTTAGGTGACTCTATCAATGCAATGGATGATGAGAAGACAGCCGAAATGTAGCATAGGAGACTTAGCCACATTAGTGAGAAGGGACTTAATTACTTGGCCAAAAAGAACCTGCTCTCAGGGATAAAGAGTGCAAGCTTGAAGAAATGTCTGCATTGCATGGTCGAAAAGTAGAATAGAGTTGCCTTCAAGAGTCACTTTCCTTTAATGCAATCAAATTTGCTAGAACTGGTGCACTCCGATGTTTGCGGTCCCTTGAAAGCAAAGTCTTTTGGCAGTGGACTTTACTTTGTGACGTTCATTGATGATCATTCAAGGAAACTTTAGGCTTATGTTTTAAAGACTAAAGATTAAGTGCTTGATATTTTCAAACTTTTTCATGTATCTAATGAAAGGGAAACTAGAAAAAAGCTAAAATATATTCGCATTGACAATGGTGGCAAGTACTGTGATCCTTTTGATGAGTACTATAGATAGATGAGCATTAAACATCAGAAAATGCTCCGAAGACTCCACAGTTAAATGGTCTAACTGAAAGGATGAACTGGACATTGCTAGAGAGAGTCAGATGTTTGCTTTCAGAAACAAAGTTGCCAAAATATTTTTGAGGGGAGGCTTTGCTCACAATGGTACATGTTATCAATTTATCTCCAGTAGTTGCTCTAAATGGTGATGTCCCTAACAAAGTTTGGTATGGCAAAGAAGTCTCTTATGATTATCTATGAGTTTTGGATGTAAGGCATTTGTTCACATTCCGAAGGATGAGAGATCCAAGCTTGATGCTAAGATACGATAATGTATCTTTCTGGGTTATAGTTTTGATAAATTTGGCTACAGATTGTATGACCCGATTGAGAAGAAACTAATTCGAAGTCATGATATAGCATTCATTGAAGACCAAACCATTGATGATATAGAGAAAGTTAAAAAGAAAGCATCTGGTGGCAGTGATGGCTTGGTTGATCTAGACCCAATTCCTATGATGAACTTGCCTGATCTAGTCAACAATGATACTCAAGAAAGGGAATAAATCAATGACCAACCAATGACAGATCATATCCTAATAGATAATGCTGGAGGTAATGATGAAGTTATTGAATAAGAGGAGCAACCCCTTCCACTGCTGCTGAGAAGAATAGAGAGAGAGCGGCGTTCGTCAACTAGGTACCCAAGTCCTGAGTATATCCTCCTTACTGATGAGGGGGAGCCAGAGGATTTTGAAGAAGTGCAAACTCATAAGGATAAAATCCAGTGGATGATAGCTATGTAGGATGAGATCAATTCCTTGTAGAAAAATGACACTTATGAGTTTGTAAAACTTCCAAAAAGTAGAAAAACCTTAAAAAAATAAGTGGGTGTTCAAGCTTAAGAAAGATTGTAACAAGTTGGTAAAGTATAAAGCTCGCTTAGTTGTAAAAGATTTTGGACAAACAAAAGTGAGGGATCGATTTTGATGAGATTTTCTCTCCATTTGTCAAGATCAGCTCAATTAGAGCCATACTTGGTTTGACAGCTAGCTTGGATCTGGAGCTTGAGCAATTAGATGTGAAAACTGCATTTCTCCATGGTGATTTGGAGGAAAAGATCTACATGATTCAACTAGAAGGGTTTGAGGAGAAAGGAAAAGAACACATGGTCTGTAAATTAAAGAAGAGCCTATATGGATTAAAGTAAGCTCCAAGATAGTGGTATAAAAAATTTGACTTTTTCATGATAAGTCATGGTTATACCAAAACTGATGCAGATCATTGTGTATATTTTAAAACATTTCCTAATAACAAATTCATTATCCTCTTGTTATATGTAAATGACATGTTGATTATGGGGCAAGACACAAAGATGATTGGTGATCTAAAAAAAGGAGCTATCAAAGGCATTTGACATAAAAGATTTTGGACTAACCAAGCAAATTCTGGGAATACAAATTTTGCGAGACCAAATTGATAAAAAGCTATGGTTGTCATAAGAAAAGTATGTGGGGTGGGTCCTAGAAAGATTCAACATGCAAAGTGCTAAGCCAATTAGAACACCATTGGCCAATCACTTTAAACTCAGCAGAAAAAGTTCTCTCACTAGTCAAGAAGAAAAAGAAGACATGGCTAAGATTTCTTATTCCTCTACAGTTAGGAATTTGATGTACGCTATAGTCTGTATCTGTCCAGATATTGCTCACGTAGTAGGAGTAGTCAGCAGGTTTCTTTCTAACCTAGGTAGAGACCATTGGGAAGCTGTAAAGTGGATCTTAAGATATTTCAGAGGCAGTTCAAAAATGTACTTGTGTTTTGGAAGGTCAAAACCAATTTTGAAGGGTTATACAGATGCAGATATTGCAGGTGACCTGGATAGTAGAAAATCTCCTTCAGGATTCTTATTTACTTTTGCAGGGGGAGCTGTGTCATGACAGTCTAAATTGCAAAAGTATGTTGCCTTATTTACAACTAAGAGAGAATACATTACCATGACCAAAGCTGGAAAAGAAATGCTTTGGTTGGCTAGACTTCTTCAACAATTGGAATTAAGCAGTAAAACTCCATGATTTACTATGGTAGTCAAAGTGCCCTAGATTTGAGTAAAAATGCGATGTACCACTCATGTACAAAGCATATTGCTGTGAGATATCATTGACTGCGGTTAGCAGTTGAAAAATAATAGTTCAAGCTTGAAAAGATTCACACAAATAACAATCCTATTGATATGATGACAAAAGTTGTAACTCGAGAGAAGCTTCAAACTTGTGCCAGGTTGGCCTGCATGGACTCTATTTGGTTGTCTTTAGGTTTATTCTCCTTCCTCATGGGCTAGAGGGGGAGAATTGTGGGGGTTCATCCCATGATAAAAGAAAGAAAAGAAAACAAACAGAGTAGTTGACAAAGTTTAATGAACAAGAAAACAAAATAGAGGATGGTGGAGAAGTTTTTCTATATTGCATTAAAAGCAAATTGGCTAGCAGTTGGAAATTGCAACAAGCCGAAATCTTTCTCTGACTTTCAGCCAAAATTTCATCTTAAATAGGAGCCTCATTCAGCAAACCATGGCACAACAAGTAGAGGGCAGCGAAAGCAAGAGCAAAGGAGAGCAAGGGGCAAGAGAGAGAGCAAGGCAAAAAGGCAAGCCTTGAGAGAAAATTTTTTAGAGTGTGAGATAAAAGAGAGTCTAAGTAATTTTTAATAGAATGTGGGTGTGGGTATACACCAAGAAAAATATTGGGTGTCATCTCTAGAGAGTCTCACTGAGTGCTACTATAATTTTAGTATCACTTGAAAGAGAGTAAAGTATATTGTGGGGATATTTGTAATTATCCTTATTATAGTGAAATATTTTCTTAAAACTTATCTCGTGATCTTTCCCTCAATATTGGAGGGTTTTTCACGTTAAAAATTTGTGCCTCTTGTATTTATTTTTCTGGTTAAATTTTATTATGCATAATTTATTTATACAGTGTAAAAAAGTAATCTTGAGATGCTTCCGCTTATTGTTAAGTTTCTAATCAATTTTTCTCAATAGATACACCACCAGCAATTACAAATGGTGATGCATTGGAGGATCAGATATTAGAAAAGAAAAAGAAAAGAAAGAAAAGAGGAAATTGGACCAGGAGATGGAGCTGCATGTTGATGATTTTAAAGCATAATCCAAACAAAAAAGCAATGCTAACAAATTTAAAACCATTAAAATCGTTACTAGCAAAGATTTTAGTAATAATTCTTTCACAATATATATATATATATATATATATATATATATATATATATATACTGTTGATAATCAAAATAGACAAAGCCCACTGGAAAATTTGAAGATAAAGAAGAAGATGTCCAATATTTTTTTTTCTGGATTAGAAGTATATTAGGTCTGGTTCACTGCATAGTTTGTCTCGGTTAAATATAAGCTTGTGCCATGTGCACTCCTGCACATGATACCTGAAATGTGATAACTGATCTGTAATTAAATGCTAACAGCTGAGTGCAGTGGCGTCTTAAGAGGCAGTGATGGTCAATGGAACGGAGGCTTCTCTTATGGTGTAGGGGTTTGTTCTGCAATGCAGGCTGAGCTCTGGGGAATTCTCATAGCTCTTCAATATGCTTGGGAACTTGGATTCAGAAAACTTACCGTGTAAAGCGATTCTCAAACTGCTGTTAGCATGGTTACCTGCCAAGGTAACAACGCTCAAGAGTTACATCTTGTAGCTCGAATTGGAGCCTGGTGTAGCAAAGAATGGTACGTAAACTTGTGGACACATTCAGGGACTGCAACATGTGGGCGGACTGCATGGCTGACAAGGTTGGGCACGAAGAGGCAGGGCTTTTACAGTCAGATTGCTCTATGGCTTAGCACTCATTGATGCTGATCTCATTGGAGTGAGTAAGGAGAGTTATTTCTACAAGAAAATAATGTGTATGTAGTTTTGCACAACGTATATGTGCGTGCAGAAAAAAATTAAAAAAAAAAGTAAAAATATGAGAGAATATGAGAAAGTATACAAAATTTGTATATCTAAAAATGTATGCATAACATAGCCCATTTCTACAGTGCAGCCTTTTCTTGTTGGGCTTGCGGGAAATCCCTCATGTTACCAGAGCACAAGACAAACTATAACAGTTGAGGAATAGGATATGGGGATCTGGTACCTACAGCGCTAACCAAATTCAAGTATCTTGAAAAATTCTGTCTTCACGAGTCTCAGAGAAAAAAAAATTCTGAAATCAGTGAATCCGTTCTAACAATATGCAACAGTTGCATTCTAAACTAATCAGCTAACGCAAATATTAAGCGATTTTACGTTTTTCTTTTTTTCTAATATTCTATCAAACTCTGCTATATTTTGATTAGCCCTTTGAAAAGTGGATCACAGCCATAACACATGTAATTATACACTCCATATTCATGAAGCTGTTTTCAAGATGCCTATAATATTTAGTATTTCATGTCTTTCTGAGCCAATTTATAATGTTCTTGGGCCTGTTTCTTTTGGTGACTAACAATTTCATTTCAAACCAAGCTTTAGTTGAATTCTTGAATGATATTTTTTTTTAATTTTATGTTTATATATAATTTATTAATCTCTTTTTTTTCAATAATTTTTTAATTTTATTTTTATTTCTTCTTTATTGTACACCTTGACTTTAGAGTTTAGATAAAGGGATTTATATCCATTCTTAAACACAGTCCGTGCAGTGATAAAGATCACAATCGGAATCTAAGACCTCCAATGTACCCCAGAAGTTGAATAAAAGAAAATTATAAATATATTTTTTGATAGTTATCATAAGACTTCCTAGCTTTCCCCCAGAAGTTGATTAATAGAAAATGATTACTATAACCATTAATTACAATATCACAATTAGAATCTAAAGTAACAAGCTAGCAAATAGCAATAGTCGCATTAAACTCTAATCTCTCATGAAATAAAAGTAATGCAATAGCCACTTGAGGTTAGGTTAAGTGGTGTTAGATTTGCCCTTCTTTCCAAAGTCCAAAGTTCGATACCTCAACCCTAAACGTACTCAAAAATAAAAAAGTAACCAAATCATAATAAATTTATTCACACAAGAAATTCTTCAAACTTTTAGAAACAATTAAAGAATGAGAAAGGGAATTTTTAATTTTGAAGAGGATTTGCAATATAAGGATATATGGATTTGGATCCTTTATTTTTATTATTTTTAATTTTAATAATATTTTATTTATTTTTTTAATTTATATTAAAATATATTTTATAAATCTTATTTCTTTTACTAATTTTTTCTCTCTATTACTTTCCTATTCCTTTGAAGTATGCAAAGGATCACACATATCCAAAGATATACCAATGTTCCTTATTCAACTTTATAATGAAGACAGGATTTTTATATAATGGACTAATAAAGGTGCCAACATACATCAAATGTCAATTCAAACTCTGTTAACAAAATGTCTTCTTTGAGTTTTATTATTTTTTATCACTATTTATTATTTTAATATGTAGATTTATTTTTTATTTTATTATTATTTTTTAATTTTATATCTTTATTTTATTACACATTTTAACTTTTTTTCTAAAAGAAAGGTAGAGTAAAAAAAAAAAAAAAAAGATAGAAGGATCCACGCATCAATAATAAAGGATTCATATTGTACTTTTTTCCTTGTCAAGGGCAAGAACCTTCATTACGGTGCTAGGCTGGTCTATTGAAATTTAGAGGCAGGAAGGGTGCTTTCCCATCTGCTCCTTTGCTCAAATGTCAATTCAAATTCTGTTCACAAAATGTTTTTTTTGAGTTTTATTATTTTTTATCTCTATTTATTATTTTAATATGTAGATCTAATTTTTATTTTATTATTATTTTTTAATTTTATATCTTTATTTTATTACACATTTTAATTTTTTTTAAAAAATAAGATAGAGTAAAAAAAAATAAAATAGAGAGATCCACTCATCAATAATGAAAGATTCGTACTGTACTTTTTTCCTTGTCAAGGGCAAGAACCTTGATTATGGTGCCTTGCTGGTCTATTGAAATTTAGAGGCAGGAAGGGTGCTTTCCCATCTGCTCCTTTGCTCAAATGTTAATTCAAACTCTGTTCACAATATGCTTTCTTTGAGTTTTATTATTTTTTATCTTTATTTATTATTTTAATATGCAAATCTATTTTTTATTTTATTATTATTTTTTAATTTTATATCTTTATTTTATTACACATTTTAATTTTTTGTTAAAAGTAAGGTAGAGTAAAAAAAAAAAAGATAGAGACTCATCAATAATGAAGGATTCATATTGTACTTTTTTCCTTGTCACGGGCAAGAACCTTGATTATGGTGCCAGGCTGGTCTATTGAAATTTAGAGGCAAGAAGGGTGCTTTCCAATCTGCTACTTTGCTCAAATGTCAATTCAAACTCTGTTCACAAAATATTTTCTTTGAACTTTATTATTTTTTATCTTTATTTATTATTTTAATATGTAAATCTATTTTGTATTTTATTATTATTTTTTAATTTTATATCTTTATTTTATTACACATTTTAATTTTCTTTTTAAAAAAATAAAATAAAAAGATAAAGGGATCTACTCATCAATAATGAAGGATTCATGTTGTACTTTTTTTTCTTGTCAAGGGCAAGAACCTTGATTATGGTGCTAGGCTGGTCTATTGAAATTTATAGGCAAGAAGGGTGCTTTCCCATCTGCTCCTTTACTCAAATGTCAATTAAAACTCTGTTCACAAAATGCTTTCTTTGAGCTTTATTATCTTTTATTTCTATTTATTATTTTAATATGTAGATCTATTTTTTATTTTATTGCTATTTTTAAATTTTATATCTTTATTTTGTTACATATTTTAATTTTTTTTAAAATAAAGTAGAATAAAAAAAAAGATAAAGAGATCCACTCATCAATAATGAAGGATTCATATTGTACTTTTTTCCTTGTCACGGGCAAGCACCTTAATTATGATGCCAGGCTGGTCTATTGAAATTTAGAGGCAGGAAGGGTACTTTCCCATCTGCTCCTTTGCTCAAATGTCAATTCAAACTCTGTTCACAAAATATTTTCTTTGAGCTTTATTATCTTTTATTTTTATTTATTATTTTAATATGTAGATCTATTTTTTATTTTATTGTTATTTTTAATTTTATATCTTTATTTTATTACATATTTTAATTTTTTTAAAAATAAAGTAGAATAAAAAAAAATAAAGAGCCCACTCATCAATAATGAAGGATTCATATTGTACTTTTTTCCTTGTCACGGGCAAGAACCTTAATTATGATGGCAGGCTGGTCTATTGAAATTTAGAGGCAGGAAGGGTGCTTTCCCATTTGCTCCTTTGCTCAAATGTCAATTCAAACTCTGTTCACAAAATGCTTTCTTTGAACTTTATTATCTTTTATTTCTATTTATTATTTTAATATGTAGATCTATTTTTTATTTTATTATTATTTTTTAATTTTATATCTTTATTTTATTACATATTTTAATTTTTTTAAAAATAAAGTAGAGTAAAAAAAAAATAGAGAGATCCACTCATCAATAATGAAGGATTCATATTGTACTCTAAAATTTTTTTTCTTACTATCACACATATTGTTAAGCTTGCATCTTATAATGAATATGGTTTTTAAGAAAAAATTTAATGCAGTATTAACATTTTATTTAATAAAAATAGTTAAATAAGGTAAAGTATAATTTTTGAGTAAAAATAAGATATATTTATTGTGATTTATATAATTTACTAAAATATTCTATTAGCATCTATATAGATTCGATTAGTTAAATTAGATAATTAAAGTAGAGTATAATTTTTAAATAAAAATAGAGTGAAATATCATATTAAAATATTTAAAAAATACTGAGTATAATTTACTCCAAATTTAAATTTCTATGTAAAGTTTACTTGGCCTCTGTTTTGGTTGAATGGAGTTAGGACTTGTGGGTCGTGTACGCCTACCTTTTTCCAAGTCAAGGGCCGTATTCATTCCGCGTCCAGGTGGGATGCTTCGGTGCGGGACAAACTGGGACAAGACGATGGCTGAAGCAGAGCAAATGAGAGAACTATCAGTGAGATACTTACAACTGCAATAATTGGTCTTTGCATTTTTCTGTGTCTTTAGTGTATGCTAAAAATGCCACAACGCACACCAAGTTTGACAATTTTGGAGAACTATCAACATTGGGATGGACTTTGGTAACTAAAATTTGGACAACAATTTCCACGCGTATGCCTTAAAATAAGTTGTTTTTGATTGATTGATAGTCGCTGTTGCCCTTGAAAGTTTTGTTAATTGAGCAATTATAAAATCGGCAGCAACCGGTATTCTAAATCCAACGTATCACATTATGAGTAATATGCACAAGGTGGCGCTATAATTACCAAACCCTTAGTTCTCGAAGCAGATCAAACATACAAACCATCCACTGCCTGTTGTGGTCCTAAAACAATGAAGCATGTTGCTCCCAAGTTACCTGCACTTTGGTTTAATTTTTTTTTTAAAAGTAAGGTAGAGTAAAAAAAAAAAAGATAGAGGGATCCACTCATCAATAATGAAGGATTCATATTGTACTTTTTTCCAGGGCAAGAACCTTGATTATGGTGCTAGGCTGGTCTATTGAAATTGAGGGGCAGGAAGGGTGCTTTTCCATCTGCTACTTTGCTCAAATGTCAATTTAAATTCTGTTCACAAAATGTTTTCTTTGAGTTTTATTATTTTTTATCTCTATTTATTATTTTAATATGTAAATCTATTTTGTATTTTATTATTATTTTTTAATTTTATATCTTTATTTTATTACACATTTTAATTTTGTTTAAAAAAATAGAATAAAAAAAAAATAAAGGATCCACTCATCAATAATGAAGAATTCATATGCAAGAACCCTGATTATGGTGCCAGGCTGGTCTATTGAAATTTAGAGGAAGGAAGGGTGCTCTCCCATCTGCTCCTTTGCTCAAATGTGAATTCATACTCTGTTAATAAAATGTTTTCTTTGAGTTTTATTATTTTTTATCTTTATTTATTATTTTAATATATAGATTTATTTTTTATTTTATTATTATTTTTTAATTTTATATCTTTATTTTATTACACATTTTAACTTTTTTTTTAAAAGAAAAGTAGAGTCAAAAAAAAAAAAATAGAAGGATCCAGTCATCAATAATGAAGGATTCATATTGTACTTTTTTCCTTGTCAAGGGCAAGAACCTTGATTACGGTGCCAGGCTGGTCTATTGAAATTTAGAGGCAGGAAGGGTGCTTTCCCCATCTGCTCCTTTGCTAACTCAAAGGTCCATCTTTTGTACAGATCAATGGTGGAGCCAGCAGAGGATATTTTGGTACAAAATTACTTAGTCTATTTTTATGATTAGTTACAAGTTATGATTAGTTAAGGGCATTTGCATGGATTTAAAATTTAGATATTCCGACTCTATTTTTATGGTTGAGTAGGAATTGTTACGCACGGCAACTTTTCAGAATGTAAATTTTATTTGTTTAACAAAAAAATTGTTAGTCAAAAAATTAATGTAAGATTTTTTTAAGAAAAATAACCATTTGAAAAAAAAAAATTCAAACACAAAAATAGAGATCTTAACTTGATATACTTATATAGACGTAATGTAAGATAAAAGGTGAGGATAGTTATCAAAAAAGAAGAAAAGTAGGATTAAGATATTCTTATAATTTAAGGTATTGATTTGAAAACTAAAATAATGATTTTTAATTTAGAAATTAGTTCTTTTAAATATTATATGAGAATGCATGTTAAAATACGTGAAAATATAAACACAAGAATGCATAATAAAATAAAAAAATTAAAAATAAAATACGTATAAAATTAAGAAAAAAACTGCAAAAATAATATACAAATGTGTTAAAATAAAGATAAATAAAAAAAATAAAACATAAAAATATGAGTTAGACTTAGTTCAAATTATGAGATTAATACCTGTCACATTTTATAATGTAATAGGTAGAATTCATATTTACTGATACTTTAAAACGGTTGAAAGGTTTCGTGTAGAGGTGATCAGTGCATCCTTGCTTTCTCAAATTAACCAAATGAAGCCCTTTGCTCCCACGTCACCTGCCCACTGCTCCACATGCCTTCAAATGTTTCATCACCAGATGATTGCTCCCTCATTTCAGATTTTCCTTTTTTTTAATTATTTTAAGATATTCTTTGAGAACCAAAATTCGACTCAGATTTCAATTTCTGTAACAAAAGCATAACTTAAATCATAAAACCAATTAATATTAATGAATATTAATATTTATATAAATTAAAACTAAATAAATTTTGTATAATTTTTTTATATTTTTTTCTAACTTTCCTCTCACTTAAAAATTATTTCTCTCTGCACATAGTCAAGCGTAAGTTCTGACTAGGTACCATTAGCATTATTCGGTTTTAATATTTCATAAAAAGCAGTTTACTTATCCTTTGTTTTATTTCTCATATCACTTATGACTTTTATTTTATCAAGCACAAAAAGAAAAAAAAAACAGTGTAGCTAATTGCTGTTAAGTGAAAGGAGCATGATTCTATACCACAAACGTGATCCCTGTTTTCCCCTATCAATGTAGCATATGAAAATAATCTAGCCCATAAAAAAGAAGAAACTGTTCATTAGCATAATAAAGGATTCATATTGTACTTTTTTCCTTGTCAAGGGCAAGAACCTTGATTATGGTGCCAGGCTAGTCTATTGAAATTTAGAGGCAGGAAGGGTGCTTTCCCATGTGCTCCTTTGCTCAAATATCAATTCAAATTCTGTTTACAAAATATTTTCTTTAAGTTTTATTATTTTTTATTTCTATTTATTATTTTAATATGTAGATCTATTTTTTATTTTATTATTATTTTTTAATTTTGTATCTTCATTTTATTATATATTTTAATTTTTTTTAAAAGTAAGATAAAGTAAAAAATATATATATATAGAGGGATCCACTCATAAATAATGAAGGATTCATATTGTACTTTTTTCCTTGTCAAGGGCAAGAACCTTGATTACGGTGCCAGGTTGGTCTATTGACATTTAGAGGCAGGAAGGGTGCTTTCCCATTTGCTCCTTTGCTCAAATGTGAATTCAAATTCTGCTCACAAAATGTTTTCTTTGAGTTTTATTATTTTTTATTTTTATTTATTTTTTTAATATGTAAATCTATTTTGTATTTTATTATTATTTTTTAATTTTGTATCTTTATTTTATTACACATTTTAATTTTTTTTAAAAAAATAAAATAAAGGGATCCACTCATCAATAATAAAGGATTCATATTGTGCTGTTTTCCTTGTCAAGGGCAAGAACCTTAATTATGGTGCCAGACTGGTCTATTGAAATTTAGAGGCAGGAAGGGTGCTTTCCCGTGTGCTCCTTTGCTCAAATGTCAATTCAAACTCTGTTTACAAAATATTTTCTTTGAGTTTTATTATATTTTATCTTTATTTATTATTTTAATATGTAGATCTATTTTTTATTTTATTATTATTTTTTAATTTTGTATCTTCATTTTATTATATATTTTAATTTTTTTTAAAAGTAAGATAAAGTAAAATATATATATATATATAGAGGGATCCAGTCATCAATAATGAAGGATTCATATTGTACTTTTTTCCTTGTCAAGGGCAAGAACCTTGATTACGGTGCCAGGCTGGTCTATTGAAATTTAGAGGCAGGAAGGGTGGTTTCCCATTTGCTCCTTTGCTCAAATGTGAATTCAAACTCTGTTCACAAAATGTTTTCTTTGAGTTTTATTATTTATTATTTTATTATTTTTTATTTTTATTTATTATTTTAATATGTAAATCTATTTTGTATTTTATTATTATTTTTTAATTTTGTATCTTTATTTTATTACACATTTTAATTTTCTTTTTAAAAAAATAGAATAAAAAAATAAAGGGATCCACTCATCAATAATGAAGGATTCATATTGTACTTTTTTCCTTGTCAAGGGCAAGAACCTTGATTATGGTGCCAGGCTGATCTATTGAAATTTAGAGGCAGGAAGGGTGCTTTCCTCGTCTGCTCCTTTGCTAACTCAAAGGTCCATCTTTTGTACAGATCAATGGTGGAGCCAGCAGAGGATATTCTGGTACAAAATTACTAAGTCTATTTTTATGATTAGTTACAAGTTATGATTAGTTAAGGGCATTTGCATGGATTTAAAATTTAGATATTCCGACTCTATTTTTATGGTTGAGTAGGAATTGTTACGCACGGCTACTTTTCAGAATGTAAATTTTATTTGTTTAACAAAAAAATTGTTAGTCAAAAAATTAATGTAAGATTTTTTTAAGAAAAATAACCATTTTAAAAAAAAATTCAAACACAAAAATAGAGATCCTAACTTTATATACTTATATAGACGTAATGTAAGATAAAAGGTGAGGATAGTTATCAGAAAAGAAGAAAAGTAGGATTAAGATATTCTTATTATTTAAGGTATTGATTTGAAAACTAAAATAATGAATTTTAATTTAGAAATTAGTTCTTTTAAATATTACATGAGAATGCATGTTAAAATACGTGAAAATATAAACACAAGAATGCATAATAAAATAAAAAAATTAAAAATAAAATACGTATAAAATTAAGAAAAAAACTGCAAAAATAATATACAAATGTGTTAAAATAAAGATAAATAAAAAAAATAAAACATAAAAATATGAGTTAGACTTAGTTCAAATTATGAGATTAATACCTGTCACATTTTATAATGTAATAGGTAGAATTCATATTTACTGATACTTTAAAACGGTTGAAAGGTTTCGTGTAGAGGTGATCAGTGCATCCTTGCTTTCTCAAATTAACCAAATGAAGCCCTTTGCTCCCACGTCACCTGCCCACTGCTCCACATGCCTTCAAATGTTTCATCACCAGATGATTGCTCCCTCATTTCAGATTTTCCTTTTTTTAATTATTTTAAGATATTCTTTGAGAACCAAAATTCGACTCAGATTTCAATTTCTGTAACAAAAGCATAACTTAAATCATAAAACCAATTAATATTAATGAATATTAATATTTATATAAATTAAAACTAAATAAATTTTGTATAATTTTTTTATATTTTTTTCTAACTTTCCTCTCACTTAAAAATTATTTCTCTCTGCACATAGTCAAGCGTAAGTTCTGACTAGGTACCATTAGCATTATTCGGTTTTAATATTTCATAAAAAGCAGTTTACTTATCCTTTGTTTTATTTCTCATATCACTTATGACTTTTATTTTATCAAGCACAAAAAGAAAAAAAAAACAGTGTAGCTAATTGCTGTTAAGTGAAAGGAGCATGATTCTATACCACAAACGTGATCCCTGTTTTCCCCTATCAATGTAGCATATGAAAATAATCTAGCCCATAAAAAAGAAGAAACTGTTCATTAGCATAATAAAGGATTCATATTGTACTTTTTTCCTTGTCAAGGGCAAGAACCTTGATTATGGTGCCAGGCTAGTCTATTGAAATTTAGAGGCAGGAAGGGTGCTTTCCCATGTGCTCCTTTGCTCAAATATCAATTCAAATTCTGTTTACAAAATATTTTCTTTAAGTTTTATTATTTTTTATTTCTATTTATTATTTTAATATGTAGATCTATTTTTTATTTTATTATTATTTTTTAATTTTGTATCTTCATTTTATTATATATTTTAATTTTTTTTAAAAGTAAGATAAAGTAAAAAATATATATATATAGAGGGATCCACTCATAAATAATGAAGGATTCATATTGTACTTTTTTCCTTGTCAAGGGCAAGAACCTTGATTACGGTGCCAGGTTGGTCTATTGACATTTAGAGGCAGGAAGGGTGCTTTCCCATTTGCTCCTTTGCTCAAATGTGAATTCAAATTCTGCTCACAAAATGTTTTCTTTGAGTTTTATTATTTTTTATTTTTATTTATTTTTTTAATATGTAAATCTATTTTGTATTTTATTATTATTTTTTAATTTTGTATCTTTATTTTATTACACATTTTAATTTTTTTTAAAAAAATAAAATAAAGGGATCCACTCATCAATAATAAAGGATTCATATTGTGCTGTTTTCCTTGTCAAGGGCAAGAACCTTAATTATGGTGCCAGACTGGTCTATTGAAATTTAGAGGCAGGAAGGGTGCTTTCCCGTGTGCTCCTTTGCTCAAATGTCAATTCAAACTCTGTTTACAAAATATTTTCTTTGAGTTTTATTATATTTTATCTTTATTTATTATTTTAATATGTAGATCTATTTTTTATTTTATTATTATTTTTTAATTTTGTATCTTCATTTTATTATATATTTTAATTTTTTTTAAAAGTAAGATAAAGTAAAATATATATATATATATAGAGGGATCCAGTCATCAATAATGAAGGATTCATATTGTACTTTTTTCCTTGTCAAGGGCAAGAACCTTGATTACGGTGCCAGGCTGGTCTATTGAAATTTAGAGGCAGGAAGGGTGGTTTCCCATTTGCTCCTTTGCTCAAATGTGAATTCAAACTCTGTTCACAAAATGTTTTCTTTGAGTTTTATTATTTTTTATTTTATTATTTATTATTTTTATTTATTATTTTAATATGTAAATCTATTTTGTATTTTATTATTATTTTTTAATTTTGTATCTTTATTTTATTACACATTTTAATTTTCTTTTTAAAAAAATAGAATAAAAAAAATAAAGGGATCCACTCATCAATAATGAAGGATTCATATTGTACTTTTTTCCTTGTCAAGGGCAAGAACCTTGATTATGGTGCCAGGCTGATCTATTGAAATTTAGAGGCAGGAAGGGTGCTTTCCTCGTCTGCTCCTTTGCTAACTCAAAGGTCCATCTTTTGTACAGATCAATGGTGGAGCCAGCAGAGGATATTCTGGTACAAAATTACTAAGTCTATTTTTATGATTAGTTACAAGTTATGATTAGTTAAGGGCATTTGCATGGATTTAAAATTTAGATATTCCGACTCTATTTTTATGGTTGAGTAGGAATTGTTACGCACGGCTACTTTTCAGAATGTAAATTTTATTTGTTTAACAAAAAAATTGTTAGTCAAAAAATTAATGTAAGATTTTTTTAAGAAAAATAACCATTTTAAAAAAAAATTCAAACACAAAAATAGAGATCTTAACTTTATATACTTATATAGACGTAATGTAAGATAAAAGGTGAGGATAGTTATCAAAAAAGAAGAAAAGTAGGATTAAGATATTCTTATTATTTAAGGTATTGATTTGAAAACTAAAATAATGAATTTTAATTTAGAAATTAGTTCTTTTAAATATTACATGAGAATGCATGTTAAAATACGTGAAAATATAAACACAAGAATGCATAATAAAATAAAAAAATTAAAAATAAAATACATATAAAATTAAGAAAAAAACTGCAAAAATAATATACAAATATGTGTTAAAATAAAGATAAATAAAAAAAATAAAACATAAAAATACGAGTTAGACTCAGTTCAAATTATGAGATTAATACCTGTCACATTTTATAATGTAATAGGTAGAATTCATATTTACTGATACTTTAAAACGGTTGAAAGGTTTATCCTCCCAAAAAATCCTATAAAACTTAACATTCATTTAGAATTTTACAACTCAATGGCTGAAGCTTATGGCTATTAATTTTTTTTTTGTTTTGTTTTTGGCACTTATGGCTATTAATTTGAAAGCTTAGTACATGAGACAAACGCAGAAATGCTTCCTCCACTTTTTGTGAACAATTTTAACTTCACTTTATTCACTATTTTTCACACACCTACTTCTGCACATTAACAGGTTTTTTTTTTACTATTCAATGGCAAGTGCAACTTATGAAGAAGCACTGTTAAAGGTATATATATTTTTACTTTTTTTTTATTTTTTATTTTTTTATTTATAAGTGCGCAAAACATGCATGTATTCTGTCGTGTGACTATCTTTCTGGGTAAAGGTTAGAAAAGTCCAGCTGGAATATTACTGAGATACTTACAAATGCAATTTGTGGTTTCGTGTAGAGGTGATCGGTTTTAATATTTCATAAAAACCAGTTCACTTATCCTTTGTTTTATTTCTCATATCACTTATGACTTTTATTTTATCAAGCACAAAAAGAAAAAAAAAAACAGTGTAGCTAATTGCTGTTAAGTGAAAGGAGTATGATTCTATACCAAAAACGTGATCCCTGTTTTCCCCTATCAATGTAGCGTATGAAAATAATCTAGCCCATAAAAAAGAAGAAACTGTTCATTAGCATAATAATTTGTAGCTCCTGTGTTTACAAAAATTTATAAATCAAATTATAAAATTTAACTAATAAAAAAATTTAAATATATCAGTATTTTATGAAACTGATATAATAAAAATAGTGTTGAGCTTCACATTGCATGGCAATTGACAAAATAAATAATAGTCATTTTTAGCTTGTAGTCCTTTGATTATTTCCTAACAGATTCTCACATTTAGCTGCCACAAAATACAGATTATAGTTTATGAAGTTAAACATAAACTATTGATTTATAAAATAAACAAATAAATAAATTACGTTCAATTTTTGAATTATTTATTTATATTTTATTTTATTTAATAATAAAATTTGGTTGCCATCACTGGTCACATCACATAAATATTTAAAAAATTACATTAAGTTCTTCCTGCAAGCTAAACAATGACGAACCCAAACTATAGAATTTTAATAAATCCCGAATGTGGAATTTCTTCCAAACAAAGATTGAACAGCTGGCATACCTTATTTCAACGTGATTGCGATGGTTTAAATATCATTATTAAGATGACGGCAACTTGGTCTGCGTTTGGTTCAAGGAAGCAAGGCCTGTGGGTCGTGTACACCTACATCTTTCCAAGTCAAGTGCCGTGTTCATTCCGCGTCCAGGTGGGAAGCTTCGGCGGGGGACAAACTGGGAAGCTTCGGTTGGTGACATAACTTTTTGTTTCTATTTTTATGGCTGAATTGCAATTGTTAATGTGCCATAACTTTTCTGAATGTAAATTTATTGTTTTAACAAAAAATCGTTCCATGTAAGATTGTATTCAATTTTTACTTAAAAATTACACATGCAGGCTTAATAATATGTGTGACTGTTAAAAATAAATTTTTAATATAAAAAAAGTCATATCTTAGAGTAAGTTTAACAAAGAATATAATTGTGAAACTATTAAATATACTTCATTTCTATTTTAACTTGAAATTTTATTTTAATAATTGATGAAACCACATTTAAAAGAAAAAAGAAAAAAAGTTGTCAACATTTCTATTGGATGATCAATAATCTTATTAGAGTTTAGTGAAAAAATAAGAAAGTATATAATTTTGATATTTATTATTATAAATATAATTTAAGAAATAATATAATCTTAAAATCTATGCAAACCTTAGTAAGATTATTGATCATCTAATAAAAATATGGATCAAAACTATATTTATAATAATAAATATGAAAACATAATTTACTCTTTTTTTAAATTATATTTATAAAAATAAATATCAAAACTATATACTTTTTTATTCTTTCACTTAATTCTAGTAAGATTGTTGATCATCTAATAGAAATATTTGATAACTTTTTTTTTTCTTTTTAAATGTAGTTTTATTAGTTATTAAAATAAAATTTCAAGTTGAAATAGAAATGAATTATATTTAATAGTTTTACAATTACATTTCTTACTGAACTTACTCTAGGATGTTACTTTTTTTACTTTAAATTTTTTTTTTACTATCACACATATTGTTAAGCTTGCATCTTATAATGAGTGTGAATTTTAGGAAAAAATTTAATACAGTGTTAACATTTTATTTAATGAAAATGGTTAAATGAGATAAAACATAATTTTTGAGTAAAAATAAAATATATTTATTGTGGTTAATATAACTTACTAGAATATTCTGTTAGCATCCATATAGATTTGATTAGTTAAATTAGATAATTGGGATAGAATATAATTTTTGAATAAAAATAGAGTAAAATATCATATTAAAATATTTAATGGGTGATGAGTATAATTTACTCAAAATTTAAGTTTCTATGTAAAGTTTGCTTGGTCTCTGTTTTGGTTGAACGGAGTTAGGACTCGTGGGTCGTGTACGCCTACCTTTTTCCAAGTCAAGGGCCGTATTCATTCCGCGTCCAGGTGGGAGGCTTCGGTGTGGGACAAACTGGGACAAGACGATGGCTGAAGCAGAGCAAATGAGAGACTTTGCTCTCACCTGGGTTGGTGACATAACTTTTTATTTCTATTTTTATGGCTGAATTGGAATTGTTATGTGCCATAACTTTTCAGAATGCAAATTTATTGTTTTTAAAAAAAAATCGTTCCATGCAAGATGAATAATTTTTTATGCATTTCAGAGTTTGAGTAACACTATTTACATAAATTTTGTGCATAAAGATTATATGTAATATGTAACATTTATAACATTTACGAACAACTTCATGAACTTGATGAGTAATTTTACATCTTTTTAGTTTTATAACTTATATCAATACTATTTAGCCATAATAATATATTTTTCTATATATATTCAATGGACATTTAAGTTGAAGCAACAAATACTTACATTTTCTCTTGCATGTTATTTTTCCTTTTGCATTATTGTCCTTTGATTATATCTTGCTAATGCAGTGAGATACTTACAACTGCAATAATTGGTCTTTGCATTTTTCTGTGTCTTTAGTGTATGCTAAAAATGCCACAACGCACACCAAGTTTGACAATTTTGGAGAACTATCAACATTGGGATGGACTTTGGTAACTAAAATTTGGACAACAATTTCCACGCGTATGCCTTAAAATCAGTTGTTTTTGATTTATTGATAGTCGCTGTGGTCCTTGAAAGTTTTGTTAATTGAGCAATTATAAAATCGGCAGCAACCGGTATTCTAAATCCAACGTATCACATTATGAGTAATATGCACAAGGTGGCGCTATAATTACCAAACCCTTAGTTCTCGAAGCAGATCAAACATACAAACCATCCACTGCCTTTTGTGCTCCTAAAACAATGACGCATGTTGTTCCCAAGTTACCTGCACTTTGGTTTATATGCCTTCACCTTCTTCCATTCTTCATGACAAACTTACTGTCGTTGCAACTTATCATCAAAGCCTCTGCATTAGGAAACAACACTGATCATTTGGCACTGCTCAAATTCAAGGAATCAATATCCAATGACCCATATCAAATCTTGGCCTCTTGGAAAAGTTCCACTCACATCTGCAATTGGACTGGTGTCAAATGCAACCGCCGCCATCAAAGAGTTTCAGAGTTGAACCTAGGAGGATACCACTTACATGGAGTCATATCACCCCACATTGGCAACCTCTCCTTTCTCAAAACTCTCGAGCTACAAAACAATAGCTTCTACAGCGAAGTCCCACAACAGTTGGGCCGTTTATTCCGACTGCAAAGGCTCATGCTCGACAATAACACATTAAGAGGGGAATTTCCTATCAACTTGACAAGATGCTCTGCACTCAGGGTCCTCGGTTTAGGTGGGAATAATATCACCGGTAACATACCAGTGGAGATTGGATCGCTTTGGAAGCTTGAAATGTTGTATCTTTATGAAAACAATTTAAAAGGAAGAATCCCAGCCTCTATAGGAAATCTCTCTTCCCTTGTTGCTCTATCTTTGGCATATAATAGCTTGGAGGGAAATCTACCTGATGAAATAGGTCGTTTGAAAAACTTGACCTTTATTAATGTACTTGAGAACAGATTCTCTGGTAAGCTTCCTTCTTCACTGTACAATATGTCATCTCTCACTTCTATCTCAGTTAATGCCAATCAATTTGATGGTTCTCTTCCAGCTACCATGTTCCTCTCTCTCCCGTATCTTCAACACCTCCTCATCGGTGAAAATGAATTCTCAGGTCCAATACCAACATCCATCACAAATGCATCTTTTCTTCAAAGCTTTGTTATCCATGTGAACTATTTCATTGGACAAGTTCCGAGTCTAGAAAAGCTACAAGATATCAAACTGCTTAATTTGGAAGCTAACAGTCTGGGTAGTAATTCAACTAAGGATCTAGAGTTTGTAAGTTCCCTGACAAACTGTAGTAAGTTGAACTTATTGACCATAGCTGATAATAATTTTGGAGGTTCTTTACCCAATTCCATTGGCAATTTATCAACCCAACTCAAGGATCTATATCTTGGTGGTAATCAGTTTTCTGGACAAATTCCTGTAACATTGGGTAAACTTACTAACTTAATTGCGTTGATGCTGGACGCAAACAGATTCACAGGGTTCATTCCAGACACCTTTGGGAACTTTCATAAGATGCAAGCATTATTGTTGAATGAGAACAAACTGACAGGGAGGATACCAACCTCCATAGGCAACCTCAGTCAATTGTTTGAATTGGACCTATCACAGAATATGTTAGATGGAAATATTCCTCCAACTATTGGAAATTGCCAAAGTTTACAAAAGCTAATCCTTTCACAAAACAGACTTAGTGGAGTGATACCGCCACAAGTTATTGGTCTTTCCTTTTCGACAATCATACTTGACTTGTCAGGAAATTCATTAACTGGCAATCTTCCAGTTGAGGTGGGCAAACTGGAAAGTATTGTTGAGTTGGATGTCTCTGATAATCATCTGTCAGGTGACATTCCTGCTACAGTTGGAGACTGCATACACTTGGAGTACCTTCATCTACAACAAAATTCCTTCAGTGGAATCATACCTTCATCTTTGGCTTCCTTGAAAGGTCTTCAATATTTAGATCTATCAAGAAACAATTTATCTGGGTCAATTCCTCAAGGTCTGCAGTATATTACTGTTTTAGCATACTTGAATGTTTCATTTAACAATCTAGATGGCGAAGTGCCTAAAAATGGTGTCTTTCAAAATGCAAGTGCGATAGCAGTGTCTGGCAATAGTAAGCTTTGTGGAGGTATCTTAGAGCTACAACTACCACCATGCCCTATCAATGCTATGAAACAAAGAAAGCACCATAATAAGTTTTGGTTGATTGCCGTGGTAACTTGTTTGCTTGCTTTCCTATTTTTATCGTCAACAATTGTTGCTATATATTTTATTAGGAAAAGAAACAGGAAGCAATCTTTTGAGCCATCAACAATTGAACTTCTTCCCAAGGTGTCCTACCAAAGCCTACACCAAGCAACCAATGGGTTTTCAGCTGACAATATGATAGGAAGTGGAAGTTTTGGCTCTGTATATAAAGGAAGTCTTGGGCCTGAAAATGAAGTTGTTGCCATAAAGGTCCTTAACCTTGGTAAGAAGGGAGCCCACAGGAGCTTCACTACTGAATGTAACGCACTCAAAAATATTAGGCACAGAAATTTGGTAAAGATATTAACATGTTGCTCCAGCACAAACTACAAGGGCCAAGAATTTAAAGCTCTAGTTTTTGAGTACATGTCAAATGGAAGCTTAGAAAATTGGTTGCATCTAGGTACAAGAGGTTCAGATCAGCCAAGAACTTTAGGCCTTGATCAAAGATTAAAGATTCTTAGTGATATTGCCTCTGTGTTACATTATCTTCACCATGAATGTGAGCCACCTATCATTCATTGTGATTTAAAGCCAAGCAATGTCCTTCTTGATAGTGACATGGTTGCCCATGTGAGTGATTTTGGACTGGCAAGACTACTTTCGTCTCTTGAAGGCAATTCTGACAACAAAAGCAGTACCGTTGGAATGAAGGGGACTATTGGCTATGCTCCTCCAGGTACAGCTTGATATTTATTTTGGCTATAAAATCTTCTCGAATATTGTTTTCTTGTCTCAAACATTTCCTTTATCTTTGTGTTAGTATTGTTAATATAGTTTTCATCGCATTGACTTATTTGCAATATATTTCAGAATATGGATTGGGTTTTGAAGTTACCACACAAGGTGACATGTATAGCTTTGGGATTCTTGTCTTGGAAATGATAACCGGAAGAAGACCCACTGACAAAATGTTTGAAGATTCCCATAATCTTCATAACTATGTAAAAGCTTCATTTCCTAATCAACTTGTGCAGATTGTGGACCAAGCTATATTCATCAATGAAATAAATACAAGAGAAGCAGCTGCTGCAACAGTAGAACACATTTGCGAGGACTTGCCTCTGATGTGTCCTAATGTGGAGAAATGCTTACTATCACTTTTAAACATTGGACTTGCTTGTTCAGTGGAGTCACCAAGGGAAAGAATGAGTATCGTGGATGTGACAAGGGAGCTAAATATAATTTATCGTGAGATGAAGAAGACTTAGAACTGAAGAATACTGAGGTGCCACTTCTACATTACTATTGCTGCCAATTATGTCCTAGTTATTTCATATCTTTTTTCTCTAAATGATTTTTTTGTCTTTTTTTTTTAGTTTGGCTTTTAGGTTGCATGAAGTTGTGAGTTATTCAAGTTGAATCATAAGGCAGTGTGCCTACTGTAATTCTAGAAATTCCTATGTTTATTGTATTTGTCTGTGTGAACAAAATTGTTTCAAAAGACTTTTAATTTAATTATTGTTCCATCCGAATCCAACTTTCTTGTCCATACTTAAACTAGGGCTTTAATATTTCATACGAAGCAGCTTACTTATGTATCCTCTATTGTATTTTCCATATCATGAGTTCTATTCTATAAAGCAAAAGAAACCAAAAGCACTAGACCAGATTGCTGAAAGGAGGATGGTATTAAACCATAGTCCTACTTCTCCCATTCACCCTATCCATTTAATGTGGATGAAAAAGGAGAAGAAAATGTTCATTAACATGATAACGCATAATCGTTGAGCACATTTACACATAGAAGGGCCATCTCCTAGCTAGTGGATTATGTGTAATACAGGTAACAAGGGAACCATGACTGTTTTCTTTGGTTTTTAGTTATTCTAATTCTTCAAGTTTTGAACATATAGTTAAGGTTTATGTTTAGGCTAAGGACTGCTTAGTGGTTCTGTATGTACTAAATGGAAATTTGATAATTGCCTATCTTCATTGCCTTTGCTATACCAATGCATTGGCTCTAAATTTGAACAATCTTACTTTTCTTTCACGTAGAAATCAATTTTCCTATGAAAGCGATGGATTTATGGTATAGGATAAAATCCTTTGCTACCACTAGCCTATAGTGCGCCAGAAACAGAGTGTTCTTAGATAAAACTAAAGATGAAATATAATAAAGCAGACAAGAAATGATTTTCCCAAAAGCAATAATGTAAAACTCATCAATAGTTTTCAGTGTCAAGTTAAAAGCAATGCAGCTTTTGAGCTATATATATATACATTTGTTGCTCTCAACTTTTGCAGGGTTCAATGTCACATGTACTTATCCTTTGAGCCAAAGCATCAACTATTCTTTCATTGTATTGGATGCTAATTATGCTAATGGTAAAATGTAGTAGGTCAGCATCTTGTGTCTTTACAAATGCAAGCAATAACAAAAGGCTGTCATATTGTCAAAGTATGTCAAGCCCCATGGGCTTGGCTTACCACCCTAACCAACGGGACCATGATGGATAGCATGAAAGAAATTTTTAGCTTCTCATTAATGATATCAAGGCCTTCTACATATGCAACAATCTAGGTTGAAACAACTCAATCATAATCAGGGTAATTTCCTCCAACACTTTAATGAAGTTTACATCAACAATATCAAACATCTACGTCACAATATTTATTGTAGTACGGGAGTCATAATGATAAGTCTTTCTATAATCAATACAAGATCACAATCAGAACTAAGTAACAAGCAAATAGTAAGGATCAACATGAAATTATAACCACTCGTAAAATAAAAGTAAAGGGAACCAATTTCAAAAGAACTACAAGATTATTTAAGCAAAGTGAAAAAACTATTAATTAAGAATAGTTATAAATTAAACAATCAATTAAAGTTTTAGAAAATATTTGAAATCTATGGTTTGATGTTCTGTTAAAGTTTTTTTTTAATTGCTGCTACATAAAAGGTCTTCAAACATAATAACATGGATAATGACCATTGACCAAAATGCCTCAACTCAATAATAACATTTCTTCAAGTATTAATTGTTGAATAGTACTTTTAGTCACTGTTGAGATTATAAAACAAAATTACTAAATTAAGAAGGTTCTAAATAATATCAGCTTTCTTTGAAATATATACACGTGAAGTTTGGTACAATTACTCTTTGAGGTATTAACCATGCATATTGGTTTGTACTATTAACATTCTAAAGACTATTGACATGTAGCGCAAAGTGGTGACCCAAAGGCTCTAAGTTGAAGGTTTAGGAAGAGGCTTTTTGAAAAGAAAAAAATGGAGTTGCAATTAAAAACATTAATGATGAGATCGGACACCAGAATAATGGTTTGGGTTTGTAGAGAATAGGTTCAAGGTTGATTACATATAGAAAAGATATTAGCATCTCTACATGCATTTTTAGTACCATAGTGATCTAGTTAGTTTATCTTACTTTATTTGAATGTAAGGGTTAGTTTGTTAAAATTCTAACTCAAGATTGGGAGATTTTGAAAAATAAAAAGGGTTAGTTAGTTTATCTTCCAAATTCGGTTTTTTTGAAGAAGATTCTTTCTTTTGAAAGACCCCTTTCTTTTCAAATCAAGGTTTTCAAAAATATTTTTTTTCTTTTCTAAAAGAGGACCCCTCTCTTTCTCGGTTGGGAATTTTGGAAAATAATTGGAAGAAGCCCCTTTCCTTCTACATTGGCGCTTTTGAAAAGTATTTTTTTGTTTGAAAGAAAACCCTTTATTTGTGACATAAGATTCTTGGAGTCCAACTCTTAATGACTTTTGGACCAAAGGGATCCAATTGTATACCTAACTTAGACTAGAATTTTTAATTAAAGATCCTAATTAAGGAGTGGAATGTATTTTTTTCCCTAACTTGATTAGGGTTTCCTAACTTAACTAGCTTGACTAATGAGATGCGGCCTGCCTAGCTTGATTAAGTTAAAGCCAAATCTCTAAATTGGGATTGACGTAAAAGGGCAAATTTTATTTATTGGAAAAGAAGGCTCAATCTTTAATCTAAAGTGAATATGCATGTTGTGTAGAATTTTAATCGCGTGTGTAGAACATTTTTAGGTGCAGAAAATATGAATTGTATGCATAAATTGTTACAGAAAAATTTAAAAACAATATTACAAAATTTCGTAATTGCTGTAATGGAATTTAAATATGCATAATTGCAGAAATTAACTGTGCAGAATGCAGAATATAGAAATTGAGTTGCACAAGGTGAATTACTATACGCAGAAAACAGAATATGCAAAAACAGTGACAGAATTCAAATTTTGAGTTTGTGATTTTTATGCATGCAGAATTTGAAAAATTAAACATTCCATATGTGAAAAAAATTAACATGCAATTATGTACAAATTTTAGACACGGTAATGAGTATGCAAACTACAAGTCACACGTTAAAAGAGAAGGAAAAAAAAAAGACTACATGATGTAAACACAAATTAAAACATAATCCTAACTTGACTAAGATCATGACTATAATTCCTACGTAGTTGAAGAGGAACATGAAGAAGATGAGAAGGATGAGAAGAACTCACATACCTTGTGTATACCCTCTCATAGCCTTGGCTACACAA
Organism: Dicorynia guianensis; assembly: GCA_037013595.1. Taxonomy (NCBI): domain Eukaryota; kingdom Viridiplantae; phylum Streptophyta; class Magnoliopsida; order Fabales; family Fabaceae; genus Dicorynia; species Dicorynia guianensis. The sequence continues at coordinate 17,249,489 of JASUAB010000003.1, read as the reverse complement.
TAGGGAGATTAAATCCCTAAATATACTCCTTGTTGGAGTTTAGAAAATAAAGCCTAGTCTTGTTTTATTAGAAATAAAGACAACTTTCAAATATTAATGGCTATTCTGATAACCAAACCAGCACTAGTGGAATAAAGGGCACTATTGGCTATGCTCCTCTAGGTACTACATTTCAGAATATGGAATGGATATGAGGTGTCAACACAGGGTAACATGTATTGTTTTGAGATTCTTATCTTAGAAACATTAACAGGAAGAAGACCCACTGATGACATGTTTAAGGATGGTCACAATATGTATATCTATCTAAAAACTGGCTTTCCAAATAAACTTATACAAATTGTGGACCAATCTATTTTAAACAGACAATTAAGACAGAGAGCAACTGCAGCAGAAGACAATTGTGAGAACTTGATTCCAATGCATCCTAATGCAGAGAAGTACTTGCTTTCACTATTAGGCATTGGACTTGCTTGTTCAATGGAATCATCATCCAAAGAAAGAATGAGTACAGTGGATGTGACTAGGGAACTAAATCAAATCAGAACTGCTTATTTTCCTGGTGGGATCAAGGGAGAATGAAACCTGAAGAATTTTGAGTCGCCACTTCTACATTACATTGTTACCATGTCTTCAATGTTTCGTATAATTTTTTTTTTCCACATCATTTTGTCTTCTTGCTATTGTTTCAAACTTCTGGTATTATAACTGAAATTCTAGTATCTTGGTATGTCTCTATCATTACGTAGTTCTGACATTACAACAGAAAGCAATTTCTTCATGAATTTCAGGCTGTGAAACTTTCGAGATCTTCAGCTTAAATTGCCCCCATTGTGAGTCTAAAAATTCATGTTTTTCGTGTTAATCCAATATGCATAAATTGTTTGAAAATACTTTTTCAGATTATCTTTCCATCTGAGTCCAAACTTCTTGTATGTATTTAAACTATGTTTGTAAGATTTCATTCATAACAGGTGTACTTATCCTCCATTCTATTTCCCATATCACCTATGCATGGCTTCCAATATATATAGCAAAAGAAATCAAAAGCGCTGGGTCTAATTGCTGTAACTGAAACGACAATGGCTCTTAACCAAAATCCTGCTTCTCCACTTCACCAATCCATTGGAGTGAACAAAAAAGGAGGAGCAAAATAAATAATTTATGGGCATTATATTGAATAAGCTTGACAACAGATCCAAAAAACTAAGGAAATAATCTTCTATCTGTAAAATAAGGAAATGGATCTCCTGATTTTGGGCTTGTACTTGCGAAAGCCACAAATGAATTCAGTAAATATTCTCGCAAAAATCATAATTTGTCATGCAAAGAACATACCAAAATACCTCAATTCAATCAAGTGGGGAACCCGTAGACTATGAGCAAGGAACATGGACACAGTCAGGCGATTTAGTGTCTTTCATCGAAAAAATTTGACAAGGATCCCACTTCCGTCCCAGAGGGGCATGCCCAGGTTCACCCGAGCACAAGCAGATCTTTGACTGTCGCTTCCCTTCCATCATTGTGACTGGGATGATACTATTATGTGTTGCAATTACATAGAGTACTCCTTCATATTGACTTTCTAGTGTAACTGCAGATTACAAGTGGCACGCTGTGTTGTGTTCGTCTCAAAGAACAATGTCAATAACCCAATTCCGAGTGAAAGTGTGTGTTTGGAAGTTTATTTTTTATTCATTTTCTTAAAATAATTTTGTAAGATAATTTTGAAAATAAATTATTAAAACAAAAATACATAAAAACTTGTCTAGCTTAAATGCATTTTAAAGGAATTTTGAGAATATTAGGAGAAAAAAATTGTTTGGTAACTTTAGTTACTTTTTTGCTTTTCCGGAGTATTATCATAGACTAAATATATCTATACCAATTTTTCTTATTTATTAGTTTGCTATTAATAAAATCATTAAACTATCAAATTGTCATCACAAAAACAATGCGTACAAAAATTATCTTAATAATGTTCTTTTTTTCTGCTTATAAAACAACAGTTTCAAAAGCAGTTTTCAAGAATTCCGAAACAAAATACATCTATCAAATAAGTTTTTTTATTTTCTTATTCTTAAAAATAAAAAATTGTTCTACAAAATTGATTCTCACATCCTCCACTAATGTGAAATGGGTAAGTGTCAGTCTAATTTTGTTAAGTTTTGAATATATAGTTAAGGTTTTCTAAGAAATTATGATAGTGATGCTAGGGCATATTCTTTTTCCAGTGTTACACTGGTTTGTGTTTAGGCTAAGGACTGTTTCTGAATTTACTAATTGACAATCTCAAAGATTGCCTAGGTTATTGCTTTTGCTATATCAATGCATTGGCTCTAAATAATATTAGAGTTTTAATTCAGAAACTTGCCGTCACTTTTAACAAAATAAAGAAAGAAAAATGCAAAGTCAAAAGTTCTAAATTCCTTACCCCCATTTTCACTCAAATGCCTGCAATACTATTGATCTGAACTTAATGAGAACCTAATTAATTTGAGTAGAAGCTATTTTTTTTAAAAAAAAATTACTTAAGAAACATAAATTAGATTGTAATTTCTAGTGAAAAAAGTTATTGAAAAACTTCATAAAATTTGAACAATCTTAATTTTTCTTTTAGGTAGAAATTGATTTTCTTATGAAAGCGATGAATTTATGACATATAATCCTTTATTATCACTAACCTACGGTGTGCCAAAACAGAATGTTCATGGATAAAACTAATAATGAAATATAATAAATAAGACAAGCAATGTTTTTCCCAAAAGCAATAATGTAAAACTTGTCAATATAGTTTTTAGTGTCAAGTTAGAAGCCATGCAACTTTTGAACTGATAGCTGCTATCAACTTTTACAGTTTACTGTTTTCAGTTTTTACTATCACATGCACTTACCCTTTTAGCCAAAGCAACAACTGGTCTTTCATTTGATTGAATGCTAATTATTCTAATCGTAAAATGTAGTAGCACAAAACTCATGTTGCAGAAAGTTCAAATGGCAAATTAAACAATCAAGTCAGCAAAGATCAAGTGGAGAAAAGTTTGGTAACAAATATATTTAAACTGAAATATTTGTGCTCCCCATTTGGCATACGTAGGTAAGGAAGAGACAAATGCTTCCCTTTGACACTAATGGTGAAATAAAAGAGGATATTTGATGGATAGAGTTTCTCTCTAAAGATATTAATATAATTAGTTTACTTATCAGATGATTTGTGGTTTAGTAAGAGGTGATCAGAGCATCCTTGGTTTTTCTAATCAAATGAAGCCTTGTACTCCCTCGTCACCTGTCCATTGGTGCACATGCCTTCACATGCTTCGTTAGTAGCATTCATGGATAGAGTTTCTTTGCAGATAAGGGAAAGGAATTTTAGAGAGAGATAAATATAAAATTAAAAAAAGATTCATATATTAAATTCTAAAAAATTAAAAAGAATTAGATAATTTAAATCAAGCATTCATTCACTATATGATGGCTTCCTCATCCAAGATTTCATGTCTGTAACAAAGCATAACTCAAACTAAGGAGCCATAAATAATGCAACTTAATCCGTATCTTCTGCCTTTATAAATGCAACCAATAACAACCAGAGTAGTCACGTTGAGATAATTATGTAGATCTTGACTGTTTCTGTAAGACTACAAATGACCCAATCAATTTAATCAAAAGAAAGTCATTACTACATCCAATACAAGATCACTATTAGACTGTAAGTAACAAGCGAATAACAATGATTATCTTGGAACTTTAACCATTGATATAATAAAAGTGAAGGGAACCAATTTCGTAAGTTTGGCTCATCTAATATTTCTTTTTTTTATTTTTATAATCTTTTTTATCTTTTTCTATATTTAAATATATAAGTCTCAATTCTTTTTATCAATATTTTTCTTTTTTAATCTATCTCTGTCTCTCTTTCACTATGCACTGTAACTTTCAGATAGGAAATTAACTAATTCACATTTTGTAAGAATCACAAAATTATTTAAGTCATGAGCGGGTTAAGTGAAAAACTATTAATTAAAAAGGGTATAAAGTAATATTAATTATAATTATAAATGTAAAACTAAACTGTAACTGTTCACAATATCACATCTTATTTAATTTACAATTTTATATTAATTGATCATAATGATAAAAATTAAATCATAAAACCCATTATATTCAAGCAAATCCCTTTTGACCATAGAGCACTTAAGATTCAGTTCAATAACATATAATTCAAATTGTTATTAAACAAAAAAAAAATCAGAAAGAATTGAAAAAGTTAGCACTAATGGTACGTGCCAACATGCATCAAATACCACTTCAAACTCTGATAACAAAATGTTTGCATTGATTAATGGAATAGGTATGCCATACATTTTGCCAAGGAGAAAAACGCAATTCACTAGTGAATGAACCCATCAATATTGATGGATTCGAATTGCACTTTCTTCCTTGCGAAGGAGCAAAAAGCTTGCTTATGGACAAAAAAGGCAGTCAAACCCTCGATCTGGTGCAAGGCAAGTTAATTGAAATTAGAGGCAAGAAGGAAGCCAGGGTTCTATAGACGAAACAAGTGCTTTCTTCATCTTCTCCTTTGCTAACTCAAAGGTCCATCTTTTGGGTCAATGGTCAATGGTGGAGCAAGCAGGATACTCTGCTGTCATTCGAACCCATTATCAACTTATGCACCATTAATTAGTTCAGGTTTGGAACGAAGTGCAATCAGGTGAAGGCGTCAAATAGGATACTCTGCTGTCGCGTTGGTTGGTGTCATTCTAACTCCGTAAAGAGATACTAAAACTTTTTGTATTATATTCATAAGAAGAAGTTATAAAAATTAAATTATAAATTTATTTATTATTATTTATTTAAAACCAAAGATCAAGGATATAAAAAAGGCATAAATATTAAAAAGTTATGATTTTGTTATGATAGGATTATGAGAAACAGAAAATAGGATCAACGAAAGAAAGTTTCAACTCACTTTTTCGAAGATTTTTTTTATTATATATAGGTTGTTGGAAAATGACTAGCATTGGGGCCAGCCTAGGGTTAGGTTGCATAAAGTCGTGAGTTATTCAAGTTGAATCATAAAGCAGTGTGCTCACTGCAATTCTAGAAATTCCTGTGTTTATTGTATTTATCTATGTGAACAAAATTATTTGAAAGGACTTTTAATTTAATTATTTTTCCGTTTGAATCCAACTTTTGTGTCCATATTTTAAACTACGGCTTTAATATTTCATACGAGGGGCTTACTTTTATATCCTCCATTGTATTTTCCATATCATAACTTCTATTTTATAAAGCAAAAGAAACCAATAGCACTGAACCTGATAGCTAAAAGGAGGATGGTATTAAACCATGGTCCTACTTCTCTCCTTCACCCCATCCACTTAATGTGGATGAAAGAGGAGAAGAAAATGTTCATTAACATAATAACGAATAATTGCTGAGCACATTTACACACACAAGGGTCATCTCCTAGCTAGTAAATTCTGTGCAATACAGGAAACAATGGAGCCATGACTGTTTTCTTTGGTTTTTAGTTGGTCTAATCTTCTCAAGTTTTGAACATATAGTTAAGGTTTTTCCAGAAATTATTTTAGTGATGCTACAATCTACTCTTTTCCCAATATTTTCCAACAAAATGTGAGATTCAATTTATAACAAAAATTATATTTTTGCTAAATTGAATAAAAAATTCTATATGGTTTACTTCATTCCTTACATTCTTGATATTTGCTTCTCATTAATGGATTTCAGGCCTTTTGACTGATGAGCTGAGGACTTTCTTGGAGTTGAACCTCCCTAAAGTCAAGGAAGGTAAGAAGCCAAAGTTCAGTTTAGGTGTCGCAGATCCTAAAATTGGTTCACAGATATCTGAAATGACTAAAATTCCTTGCCAAAGCAATGAATTTGTCGGTGAGCTTTTACGAGGTCTGCGGCTTCATTTTGATAGGTTTATCAAGGAACTCAAGGTTAGCAATTTTCCTTGTCCCAATCCCATTCAGAGTTTCTAAATGCAGGGTCTCAGCCTTTCCATTGAATGTATATATTTATTATTACTTATATCAATTTTTGCCCACCTTATTTAGTTGCTTAGCCTGGAGATTTGGAAAGGCACAACTTGGTCTGGGGCATAGTTACAGCAGGGTCAAGGTGAAATTTAATGTTAATCGTGTTGACAATATGGTCATTCAAGCAATCTTCCTTCTTGATACCCTCGACAAGGATATCAATTCCTTCTCCATGAGAGTCAGGTATATTATTGACACTGATGTATTAGCATAAAATCTGTAGATTGGTAGAGCTCAAAATATTAAAATTCATTTTAAGTTATTCTTTCCTGGTTTATCAATCTTTGGAGGGAATGGTACGCATGGCATTTTCCTGAACTATTGAAGATTGTAAATGATAATTAGCTGTATGCCAAAGTTGCAAAATTTACTGAGGATAAATCAAAGTTGTCTGAAGACAAAATTCCCGGGCTAACTGACATAGTTGGAGATGAAGACAAGGCTAAAGAGATTGTGGAAGCTGCCAAGGCATCAATGGGCAGAGTTATTGTTTACTTATACTGCATGTAAATTGTGTCTTATTCTGTACCTAACACTGGCTTTCTTTTGAATTTCTTCAGGACAGGATTTGTCCCCAGTGGACTTGATTAACGTCCAGCAATTTGCACAGAGGCTAATGGACCTCTCTGAGTATAGAAGGAAGCTTTATGATTATCTGGTTACTAAGATGAATGACATTGCACCAAATTTGGCATTGTTGATTGGTGAAGTTGTTGGTGCTCGTTTGATATCTCATGCTGGTAGCCTCACAAATTTGGCCAAGTGCCCCTCTTCAACGCTTCAAATACTTAGTGCAGAGAAGGCATTGTTCAGGTTTTTAACTCAATACCTCCTGATTTGAAGAATTGTAAAGTTTAAATTGTGGTGTTCATAGAAACTAAAAAGGGTTCAGATGTGAATCTGCAAGACATTTGATTTGTCCTTGATGTTAAATTAATTTTGTTAAAATATACTTATGACAACAGCTAGTTTTGGTCTTGTAGGGGGACACATCCGTTGTATAGTTGATGGCTGAACAGGAATTGTTACGTGCGACATCGTTTTAGAATGTAAATTTTATTCTTTTAACAAAAATATTGTTAGTCTTAAAAAATATTATAAGAATTTTTTGGAAAAATAACCTATTTTAAAAAAATTCAGACACAAAATTAGAGATTTTAACTTAATTTTATATAGATATAAGATAAAAGGTGAGAATAGTTACTAAAAAAAATGAAAAGTAAGACTAAGATATATTTGTTATTTAAGGTGTTGTAGTTTATTCTAAGCTATTCGTCTTGAAAAATAAAATAATGACCTTTGATAAAAAAAAAATTAACTTTGCAAATATTTCATGAGAATGCGTATTAAAATATGTGAAAAAATAAACACAAGAATGCGTATCAAAATAAAAGAAAAAAAAAGACATAAAATTCATATAAAATTAGAGAAAAAATTTAAAAAAATAATATATGTTTAAAAACTAAAAACATAATATATAAATATGTGTTAACATGTAAAAAAAATAAAGCATAAAATATGTGTTAAACTAACGGTTCAAATTATTAGGTTAATACCTGTTACATGCTATAATGTAATAGGCAGAATTCATATTTACTGATACTTTAAAACGGTTGATAGGTTTATCCTCCTAGAAAATCCTGTAAAACTTAACATTCATGTAGAATTTTACTCATGGCGTAATTATATATATATATATATATATTTGCATAAAATAAGAAACTCTATCGCGTTCTCTCCGCAATCGCACTCAAGGCCACTACAGAATTCTTGATTCCTCCAGAATTTAAAAAATGTAACAACTGGCACAGATTCTGTTTTCCGTTTTCAACTTAACATGATTGACAAAATGACACTATTGTAACTAAATAGTAAATCAAATTAAGGTGTTTTAGGCGAAATAAAGTTTACGCCTTCTGTGTTTTTTGATGTGTAGCATTTGTCTATTATTGATTTGAGTGATCTGAGCTGCTTAATTCTTCCTACTTTAATTGTATGATTTTCCATGTTTTCCGGGCTACCCGATTGTTGTCCTTAAACTATTGTCCTGGTTATATTCAATATGAATATATTAAGTTGAACAATTTTCGTGGATCTATCAATGAACATATTAATAAGTTGAATCAACAAGCATATTATAGTGAGATATTCACAAAAGTAATAATTGATCTATACACTATCTTGAGTCCGAGTGTCCAAAAAAAATACTACAACAATCAACAAGGTGTTGGCATAGTGATTATTGTTTATACTTTAAGTTGAGAGACCTGAGATTAAAAATTCAGATTCAAGTCTTGAAATTATATTTATTGAGAGGGGTTATCAGTATCAACTTTGAATATAAATTTATCTTACACCTAATAATAATAAAAAGATGTCGCGTGAAAAAATCTTAATAAAAGAAAAAGCTACAAGAGTATGGCCAATTTGGGATGAAATTTATGACAGAAAAATTTTTGTCACAAGTTTGTGATGAATTCGCAACGCAAAGTGGTTGGAAAAATTTGTGATAGGCAATATTTTTTCACAAATGTGTAATGGATTTGTGACAAAATTTCTGCCACAAATCTGTCTCTAACACTTCAATTCTGTTTAAATTCAAGATGGACTGTACAAGTCTATCTCAAATGTTTTAATTGTTTTCAGATTTGAGATGGATTTGGGATGAATTGCATCTCGAATGATTTAAATTTTAGATTTGAGATGGATTTGTGATGGACTAGCATAATCCATCACAAATCTGTCTCAAATGCTTTAATTCTCTTATAATTTGAGATAGATTTGTGATAGATTGTACAAGTCCATCACAATCCATCTCATATGTTTCAATTTTTTTTTATATTGCATTTCAAATCCATATGAAAAACAATTAAAGATCAAAGACAACAAGTATTTTGTGACATAAATGTAATGTATATTTATTTTATTATTTTATTTCTCTTTAAGTTTTTGAATGTAAAAAATTAAGAGAATAAATTATTTTAAAATATATGAATTATTATTTTTTCAAACTATACAAAATAAATCATGAGAAAAATAAAATGCAAATTCTTAGAGTAGAAAACTTTAGGTCTATTTTAAAAATTTTTCAAAATTTACAAAAAAAATCATGAGTAAAATAGAAGAATATAATTTTTTAGTTCTAGTTATTAACAATATTAATAAACTATTTTAAAAAATTAAAAGTGAAAATACAATAGACAAAATGATAGTAAGAACAAGATTTAGTTTTAGAAAAAAGTCATTGTAAGTATTATTGGCCTTCGAGATAAATTTTTTTATTATTGTCTATCGTGATTTCAAATAGCTCTATTTTTTAAACAAAAACAAGGAGGACACTAATTTTTTCTGGGTTACACCACTCAAGGGAGAAAGAACCCAGCAACGCAGAGCTTTATCCCCCAAATAAAATGAACCCAAGAGAAGATATGTGTTTTGTGGATATATTATGCGAAGCAATGATCACAAAAGATTAAAAATGAGTTTAAAAATGAGTTATTTAAAAAAAATAAAATAAAATTATTATCAACTTAAATTAAAATGATAAAATTAGATACCAAATAATATAATTTATATTATTAAAAAATAAATTTAAAAATTTATTATATTTAAAGAAGATATTAACACTCGTATATGTAATAAGCTTCGTTATATGTAACACTTTACTGTTTTAAGTAAGCAAAGTTCAAGTGGGGAAAAGTTTGGTGACATATTTAAACAGAATTATTTGTGCATCCCCATCAATTAGCATTTGTAGGTGACGAAGTTGCAAGTGCATATACTCTCACAAAATCAAACTGACCCAACACACATATGGAGGAAAAAAATGAAAGATCTCCTTTATGTGAAAAGTTGTCATTTACCAGTGTTTACTTCAAAAAAGCCCGAATCAAAGACTGATGATTAATGCACATTTGAAAATATCCAAGTATGTAGTTTTATTTGGTAATGGGTGGATAACAACGTGCTCAATCATATTAATGATGAGATGAATGCCAAGATGTTATGGGAGAAACTTGAATCTCTTTATGCTTTGACAATTGGCAACAACAAGCTCTTCTTGATTAAGAAGGTGATAAAATTACATTATAAGGAAGATAGCTCTATTTGTGATCATTTAAATGAATTTCAAGGAGTCCTATAATAGTTATCTTCTACGGGTGTAAAGTTTGATGATGAGATTCAAGTTCTTTGCCTGCTCAGTACTCTTCCAGACTCCTGAGAGATATTCAGAATGTCATTTGACATGAAAGATCTTGGACTAGCAAGGCAAATTCTGGGAATGCAGATTTTACGAGACTAAAAAATGTAAAAAGCTATGGTTGTCACAGAAAAACTATGTGGAGCAGGTCCTAGAAAGATTCAACATGCGAGTGCTAAGCCAGTTAGCACACCATTGGCCAATCACTTTAAACTCAGTAGAAAAGTTATCCCACTAGTCAAGAAGAAAAAGAAGACATGGCTAAGATTCCTTACTCCTTTACAGTTGGGAGTTTGATGTACGCCATGGTCTGTACCAGTCTAGATATTGCTCACGTAGTAGGAGTAGTTAACAGGTTTCTTTCTAACCCAGGTAGAGACCATTGGGAAGCTGTAAAGTAGATCTTGAGATATTTTAGAGGCAGTTCAAAAATGTGCTTGCATTTTGGAAGGTCAGAACCAATTTTGAAGGGTTATACAGATGCAAATATGGCAGGTGACCTGGATAGTAGAAAATCTACTTCATAATTCGTGTTTACTTTTGCAGGGAGAGTTGTGTCATGGCATTCTAAATTGCATAAGTGTGTTGCCTTATCTACAACTGAGATAGAATACATTACCATGATCGAAGTTGGAAAAGAAATGCTTTGGTTGGCTAGACTTCTTCAACAATTGGGAATGAAGTAGCAAAACTCTATGATTTACTGTGATAGTCAAAGTGCCCTAGATTTGAGTAAAAATGCTATGTACCACTCGCGTACAAAGCATATTAATGTGAGATATCACTGGCTATGGTTAGTAGTTGAAGAACAACAGTTTAAGTTTGAAAAGATTCACACAAATAACAATCCTACTAATAAGATAACAAAAGTCGTAACTCGAAAAAAGATTCAAACTCATGCCAGGTTGGCTTGCATGGACTCTATTTGATTGTCTTTAGATGTATTCTCCTTCCTCATGGGTTGGAGGGAAAAAATTGTGGGGGTCCATCCCATGATAAAAGAAAGAAAAGAAAATAAATGGAGTAGTTGAAAAAGTTTAATGAACAAGAAAACAAAATAAAGGACGGTGGAGAAGTTTTTTTATATTGCATTAAAAGCAAATTGGCTAGCAGTTGGAAATTGCAACAAGCAGAAATCTTTCTTTAACTTTCAGCCCAAATTTCATCTTAAATAGGAGCCTCATTAGCAAGCCATGACACAACAAGCAGAGGGTAGCAAAAGCAAGAGTGAAGGAGAGCAAGGGGCAAGAGAGAGAGCAAGGCAAAAAGGCAAGTCTTGAGAGAAAATTTTTTAAAGTGTGAGATAAAAGAGAGTTTGAGTAATTCCCAATAGAATGTGGGTATGGGTATACACCAAGAAAAATATTAGGTGTCATATTTAGAGGGTTTCACTGAGTGCCACTATAATTTTAATATCACTTGAAAGAGAGTAAAATATGTTATAAGGATATTTGTAATTATTCTTATTATAGTGGAATATTTTCTCAGAGCTTATCTCATAGTTTTTTCCTCAATATTGGAGGATTTTCCACGTTAAAAATTTGTGCCTCTTGTATTTATTTTTCTACTTGAATTTTGTTGTGCATAATTTATTTGCATAGTAAAAAAAAGTAATCTTGAAGTGCTTCCGCTTATTGTCAAGTCTCTAATCAATTTTTCCCAACAGATACACCACCAGCAATTACAAATGGTGATGCAATGGAGGATCAGATATCAGAAAAGAAAAAGAAAAAGAAAGAAAAGAGGAAATTGGACCAAGAGATGGAGCTGCATGTTGATGATGGTGCCAATGAGGCTGGTGTTGAGCAAAAAGATGAAGCAGTTAAAAAGAAGAAGACAAAGAAGAAGAAGAAGAATGAAAAGGATGGTGATGGGGAAGTATTTGAGGCTGCTAGTGATAATAAAAAGAAGAAGAAGAAATCAAAAAGCGAGGATGTTGAGTAAACTGTTCTACAGAGGATGAATCTGCTTAGGATATAAGTTTTGAAGGTGTCTTTAAAGGGATCCTGGATCCACTTTGGAGAGAGGATTGTCTTAGTTTCTCAACTGGTTTCAGTATAACGTTGGGCTTGGTTTTGTTCGTTGACTTGTTTGAAAAAAGTCGATGGAATTTACTTTGTAATGATAATTGGCGTCTTTTGTTGGCCTGGGATAATTAGCGTCTTCTTTAGGCCTACTATAATTAGCATATTCGATCCACTTTTATTTGCAAGGAGCAAGAATTTTAGACTCCAAGTCTAACAAAACTTAGAAGTCGTCTTCGATGTAAAATCAATATCACATGATGATTTTAAAGCATAATCCAAACAAAAAAGCAATGCTAACAAATTTAAAGCCATTAAAATCGTTCCTAGCAAAGATTTTAGTAATAATTCTTTCACAATATATATATATGTATATTGTTGATAATCAAAATAGGCAAAGCCCACTGGAAAATCTGAAGATAAAGAAGAAGATATCCAATATCTTTTTCCTCGATTAGAAGTATATTAGGTCTGGTTCACTGCATAGTTTGTCTGGGTTAAATATAAGCTTGTGCCATGTGCACTTCTGCACTTGAGACCAGAAATGTGATAACTGATCTGTAATTAAATGCTAACAGCTGAGTGCAGTGGCGTCTTAAGAGGTAGTGACGGTCAATGGAACGGAGGTTTCTCTTATGGTGTAGGGGTTTGTTCCGCAATGCAGGCTGAGCTCTGGGGAATTCTCATAGCTCTTCAATATGCTTGGGAACTTGGATTCAGAAAACTTACCGTGTAAAGCGATTCTCAAACTGCTGTTAGCATGGTTACCTGCCAAGGTAACAACGCTCAAGAGTTACATCTTGTAGCTCGAATTGGAGCCTGGTGTAGCAAAGAATGGTACGTAAACTTGTGGACAAATTCAGGGAGTGCAACATGTGGGCAGACTGCATGGCTGACAAGGTTGGGCACGAAGAGGCAGGGCTTTTACAGCCAGATTGCTCTATGGCTTAGCACTCATTGATGCTGATCTCATGGGAGTGAGTAAGGAGAGTTATTTCTACAAGAAAATAATGTGTATGTAGTTTTGCACAACGTATATGTGCGTGCAGAAAAAAATTAAAAAAAAAAAAGTAAAAATATGAGAGAATGTGAGAAAGTATACAAAATTTGTATATCTAAAAATGTACGCATAGCATAGCCCATTTCTACAGTGTAGCCTTTTCTTGTTGGGCTTGCGGGAGATCCCTCATTACCAGAGCAGAAGACAAACTATAACAGTTGAGGAATAGGATATGGGGATCTGGTACCTACAGCTCTAACCATATTCAAATATCTTGAAAAATTCTGTCTTCACGAGTCTCAAAGAAAAAAAAATTCTGAAATCAGTGAATCCCTTCTAACAATATGCAGCAGTTGCATTCAAAACTAATCAGCTAACGCAAATATTAAGCGATTTTACGTTTTCCTTTTTTTTCTAATATTCTGTCAAACTCTGCCATATTTTGATTAGCCCTTTGAAAAGTGGATCACAGCCATAACACATGTAATTATACACTCCATATTCATGAAGCTGTTTTCAAGATGCCTATAATATTTAGTATTTCATGTCTTTCTGAGCCAATTTATAATGTTCTTGTGCCGGTTTCTTTTGGTGACTATCAATTTCATTTCAAACCAAGCTTTAGTTGAATTCTTGAATGATATTTTTTATTTTTTTAATTTTATATTTATATATAATTTATTAGTCTCTTTTTTTTCAATAATTTTTTAATTTTATTTCTATTTCTTCTTTATTGTACACCCTGACTTTAGAGTTTAGATAAAGGGATTCATATCCATTCTTAAACACAGTCCGCGCAGTGATAAAGATCACAATCGGAATCTAAGACTTCCAATGTATCCCAGAAGTTGAATAAAAGAAAATTATAAATATATTTTTGATAGTTATCATATGACTTCCCAGCTTCCTCCCAGAAGTTGATTAATAGAAAATGATTACTATAACCATTAATTACAATATCACAATTAGAATCTAAAGTAACAAGCTAGCAAATAGCAATAGTCAGCATTAAACTCTAATCTCTCATGAAATAAAAGTAACGAAATAGCCACTTGAGGTTAGGTTAAGTGGTGTTAGATTTGCCCTTCTTTCCAAAGTCCAAAGTTCGATACCTCAACCCTAAACGTACTCAAAAATAAAAAAGTAACCAAATCATAATAAATTTATTCATACAAGCAATTCTTCAAACTTTTAGAAACAATTAAAGAATGAGAAAGGGAATTTTAAAGTTTGAAGAGGATTTGCAATATAAGGATTTTGGATCCTTTATTTTTATTATTTTTAATTTTAATAATTTTTTATTTATTTTTCTCTAATTTATATTAAAATATATTTTATAAATCTTATTTTTTTACTAATTTTTTCTCTCTATTACTTCCCTCTTCCTTTGAAGTATGCAAAGGATCCACACATATCCAAAGATATACCAGTGTTCCTTATTCAACTTCATAATGAAGACAGGATTTTTATATAATGGACTAATAAAGGTGCCAACATACATCAAATGTCAATTCAAACTCTGTTAACAAAATATTTTCTTTGAATTTTATTATTTTTTATCTCTATTTATTATTTTAATATGTAGATTTATTTTTTATTTTATTATTATTTTTTAATTTTGTATCTTTATTTTATTGCACATTTTAACTTTTTTTTAAAAGAAAAGTAGAGTCAAAAAAAAAATAGAAGGATCCACTCATCAATAATGAACAATTCATATTGTACTTTTTTCCTTGTCAAGGGCAAGAACCTTGATTATGGTGTCAGGCTGGTCTATTGAAATTTAGAGGCAGGAAGGGTGCTTTCCCATCTACTCCTTTGCTCAAATGTCAATTCAAACTCTATTCACAAAATATTTTCTTTGAGTTTTATTATTTTTTATTTCTATTTATTATTTTAATATATAAATCTATTTTTTATTTTTTTTATTATTTTTTAATTTTATATCTTTATTTTATTACACATTTTAATTTTTTTAAAAAAATAAAATAGAGTAAAAAAAAAGATAAAAGGATCCACTCATCAATAATGAAGGATTCAAATTGTACTTTTTTCCATGTCAAGGGCAAGAATCTTAATTATGGTGTCAGGTTGGTCTATTGAAATTTAGAGGCAGGAAGGGTGTTTTTCCATCTGCTCCTTTGCTCAAATGTCAATTCAAACTCTGTTCACAAAATGTTTTCTTTGAGTTTTATTATTTTTTATCTCTCTTTATTATTTTAATATGTAGATCTATTTTTTATTTTATTATTATTTTTTAATTTTGTATCTTCATTTTATTACACATTTTCATTTTTTTAAAAGTAAGATAGAGTAAAAAAAAAAAAAAGATAAAGGGATCCACTCGTCAATAATGAAGGATTCATATTGTACTTTTTTCCTTGTCAAGGGCAAGAACCTTGATTACGGTGCCAGGCTGGTCTATTGAAATTTAGAGGCAGGAAGGGTGCTTTCCCATCTGCTCCTTTGCTCAAATGTCAATTCAAACTCTATTCACAAAATGTTTTTTTTGAATTTTATTACTTTTTATCTTTATTTATTATTTTAATATGTAAATCTATTTTATATTTTGTTATTATTTTTAAATTTTATATCTTTATTTTATTACACATTTTAATTTTCTTTTTAAAAAAATAAAATAAAAAAATAAAGGAATCCGCTCATCAATAATGAAGGATTCATATTGTACTTTTTTCCTTGTCAAGGGCAAGAACCTTGATTATGGAGCCAGGCTAGTCTATTGAAATTTAGACGCACGAAGGGTGCTTTCCCATCTGCTCCTTTGCTCAAATGTCAATTCAAACTCTGTTTACAAAATATTTTCTTTAAGTTTTATTATTTTTTATCTTTATTTATTATTTTAATGTGTAGATCTATTTTTATTTTATTATTATTTTTTAATTTGGTATCTTCATTTTATTACACATTTTAATTTTTTTTAAAAGTAAGATAGAGTAAAAAAAAAAATAGAGGGATCTACTCATCAATAATGAAGGATTCATATTCTACTTTTTTGCTTGTCAAGGGCAAGAACCTTGATTACGGTGCCAGGCTGGTCTATTGAAATTTAGAGGCAGGAAGGGTGCTTTCCCATCTGCTCCTTTGCTCAAATGTAAATTCAAACTCTGTTCACAAAATGTTTTCTTTGAGTTTTATTATTTTTCATTTTTATTTATTATTTTAATATGTAAATCTATTTTGTATTTTATTATTATTTTTTAATTTTGTATCTTTATTTTATTGCATATTTTAATTTTCTTTTTAAAAAAATAGAATTAAAAAATAAAGGGATCTACTTATAAATAATGAAGGATTCATATTGTACTTTTTTCCTTGTCAAGGGCAAGAACCTTGATTATGGTGCCAGGCTGGTCTATTGAAATTTAGAGGCAGGAAGGGTGCTTTCCCCATCTGCTCCTTTGCTAACTCAAAGGTCCATCTTTTGTATAGATCAATGGTGGAGACAGCAGAGGATATTCTGGTACAAAATTACTTAGTCTATTTTTATGATTTGTTACAAGTTATGATTAGTTAAGGGCATTTGCATGGATTTAAAATTTAGATATTCCGACTCTATTTTTATGGTTGAGTAGGAATTGTTATGCACGGCAACTTTTCAGAATGTAAATTTTATTTGTTTAACAAAAAAATTGTTAGTCAAAAAATTAATGTAAGATTTTTTTAAGAAAAATAACCATTTTAAAAAAAAAAATTCAAACACAAAAATAGAGATCTTAACTTTATATACTTATATAGACGTAATGTAAGTTAAAATGTGAGGATAGTTATCAAAAAAGAAGAAAAGTAGGATTAAGATATTCTTATTATTTAAGGTATTGATTTGAAAACTAAAATAATGATTTTTAATTAAGAAATGAGTTCTTTTAAATATTACATGAGAATGCATGTTAAAATACGTGAAAATTTAAACACAAGAATGCATAATAAAATAAAAAAATTTAAAACAAAATACATATAAAATTAAGAAAAAAACTGCAAAAATAATATACAAATATGTGTTAAAATAAAGATAAATAAAAAAATAAAACATAAAAATATGAGTTAGACTCAGTTCAAATTATGAGATTAATACCTGTCACATTTTATAATGTAATAGGTAGAACTCATATTTACTTATACTTTAAAACGGTTGAAAGGTTTATCCTCCCGAAAAATCCTATAAAACTTAACATTCATTTAGAATTTTACTGCTCAATGGCTGAAGCTTATGGCTATTAATTTTTTTTTTTTTTGTTTTTGGCACTTATGGCTATTAATTTGAAAGCTTAGTACATGAGACAAACGCAGGAATGCTTCCTCCATTTTTTGTGAACAATTTTAACATCACTTTATTCACTATTTTTCACACACCTACTTCTGCACATTAACAGGTTTTTTTTTTTACTATTCAATGGCAAGTGCAATTTATGAAGAAGCACTGTTAAAGGTATATATATTTTTACTTTTTTTTATTTTAAATTTTTTTATTTATAAGTGGGCAAAACATGCATGTATTCTGTCGTGTGACTATCTTTCTGGGTAAAGGTTAGAAAAGTCCAGCTGGAATATTACTCAGATACTTACAAATGCAATAATTGGTCTATGCACAATCCTGAGTCCTAGTGTCCAATAAAAACACCATAGCGCACACCAAATTTGACAATTTTGAAGAACTATGATTATTTTTCACGCGTATGCCTTAAAATCAGTTGAATTTGATTGATTTGACCTTGAGAAATTCTAAATCCAACATACACGAGTAACATACACAAGCTGGTGTTTTAATTACCAGACCCATAGTCTCGAACAAGATCAAAGATAGAAGGATGCTTTCCCCATCTGCTGCTTTGCTGACCCAAAGGTCCATCTTTTGTATAGATCAATGATGGTGTCAGCAGAGGATATTCTGGTACAAAATTACTTAGTCTATTTTTATGATTAGTCACAAGTTATGATTAGCTAAGGGCATTTTCATGGATCTAAAATTTAGATATACCTACTTTATTTTTATGGCTGAGTAGGAATTGTTAAGCGCAGCAATTTTTCAGAGTGTAAATTTTATTTGCTTAACTAAAAAAATTTAGTCATAAAAATTAATGTAAGATTTTATTTTTTTAAAAAAAATAACCATTTTAAAAAAATTCAAGCACAAAAATAGAGATTTTAACTTTATATACTTATTTAGATGTAATGTAAGATAAAAGGTGAGGATAGTGATAAAAAAAGATGAAAAGTAGGATTAAGATATTCCTATTATTTAAGGTATTGCGGCTTATTTTAAGTTGTTTGATTTGAAAACTAAGATAATAATTTTTAATTTAGACATTAATTTTTTTAAATATTACATGAGAATGCATATTAAAATATGTGAAAATATAAACACAAGAATGCATAATAAAATAAAAAAATGAAAAAATGAAATACGTATAAAATTAAAAAAAATTGAAAAATAATATATAAATATGTGTTAAAATAAAGATAAAAAAAAATAAAACATAAAAATATGAGTTAGACTCAGTTCAAATTATGAGATTAATACCTGCCACATTTTATAATGTAATAGGCAGAATTCATATTTACTGATACTTTAAAACGGTTGAAAAGTTTATCCTCCCAAAAAATCCTATAAAACTTAACATTCATTTAGAATTTAACTACTCAATGGCTGAAGCTTGTGGCTATTAATTTTTTTTTTTTGTTTGCACTTATGGCTATCAATTTGAAAGCTTAGTACATGAGACAAACGCATCAACGCTTCCTCCGCCTTTTGTCAACAATTTTAACTTCACTTTATTCACTATTTTTCACACACCCACTTCAGCACTTTAACAAATTTTTATTTTTTTTTACTATTCAATCGCATGTGCAATTTATGGTGAAGCACTGTTAAAGGTATATATTAATTTTATACATTTTTTCTATACTTATATTTTTACTTTTTTATATTTTCATATTTTTTATTTATAAGTGCGCAAAACATGCATATATTCTGTCGTGTGACGATCTTTCTGGGTAAAGGTTAGAAAAAGTCCAGCTGGAAAATTACTGAGATACTTACAAATGCAATAATTGGTCTATGCACAATCCTGAGTCCTAGTGGCCAATAAAAACACCATGGCGCACACCAAATTTGACAATTTTGAAGAACTATGATTATTTTTCACGCGTATGCCTTAAAATCAGTTGAATTTGATTGATTTGACCTTGAGAAATTATAAATCCAACACACACGAGTAACATGCACAAGCTGGTGTTTTAATTGCCAAACCCGTAGTCTCGAACAAGATCAAAGATACAAACCATCTACTACCCTTTGTGCTCCTCAAACAATGAAGTATTTTGATCTCGAGTTACCTGCACGTAGGTTTATATAACTTCACTCTCTTCTTTTCTTCATGATTAACTTACATATCAGAACAGCCTCGGCATTAGGAAACAAGACTGATCATTTGGCACTGCTCAAATTCAAGGAGTCAATATCCGATGACTCATATCAAATCTTGGCCTCTTGGAATCGTTCCACTTACTTCTGCAATTGGACTGGCGTCAAATGCAACCACCACCGTCGAAGAGTTTCAAAGTTGAACCTGGGAGTATACGACTTAGATGGAATCTTAAAACTGAATCAGACGCACTAGAATTTTTTTTAAAAAAAAATAGAGAAGTACCTAATTTAACTAGAGTTTATAAATAGTTAATTCACTCGATTAGAACTTGTTTAAATGGATTGATGAAGAAAAACCAATAAACCTTATTAAGGATATTAAGTAGACCATTTCTTTTTAAATCAAATCTACTTGAATATTCTCTTACAAACGTATAGGAAATGACTCTTCATTATATTTCGTAGTTTATTGTTGAAAAGGTTACTATTTTTTTTTTAATTTTTAAGATTAAATTTTGAAAAAATAGAAAGAAGACTCTAGAATTATTAGGTAAACTCTTTCTTTCCACATTAGGTCCACCTACCCATCACTCAAATAATAGGAGAACACCTCCATGTTCAATCCTAGTAGAAAGGCTAATGGAATCAATGACTTTCCGCCCCGGGGTGGGGGGTAATTAATAACTTATTAAGTTTACCAAATTAATTACTCAAATAATAGAAGAACACCTCCACGCTCAATTAAGTTTACCAAACAATGATAATCACCAAAGATTAAAAATGAGTTTGAAAACAAGATACTTAAAAAAAAAATAGAGTCGTCATCAATATAGATTAAAATAGTAAAATTAAA
Organism: Dicorynia guianensis; assembly: GCA_037013595.1. Taxonomy (NCBI): domain Eukaryota; kingdom Viridiplantae; phylum Streptophyta; class Magnoliopsida; order Fabales; family Fabaceae; genus Dicorynia; species Dicorynia guianensis. Next base: position 17,228,958 of record JASUAB010000003.1, on the reverse strand, counting down.
CACTGAAGAGTATAATTTAAATTATAAAAAAATAAATTTAAGAATTAATTATGTGTAAAGAAAATATTAATATCCCTACACATAATAAGCTTGTAATATCTTTACTGAAGGTTAAAAATCTAAGTTTCACATAAAAAAGAAGTGCATTTGATAAAAAAAAAAATCCAAATTTCACATTAAAAAAGATATTTTAAAAATAGTATTTCAAAATGACAAAATCATGCGTAGCAAAATGGTTATATTTAACACTTTACTGTTTTAAGTCAGCAAAGTTCAAGTGGGGAAAAGTTTGGTGACATATTTAAACAGAATTATTTGTGCATCCCCATCAATTAGCATTTGTAGGTGACGAAGTGGCAAATGCATACACTCTCACAAAATCAAACTGACCCAACACATGCGTTTGAACCAAGAAGCAAAAGAACCATAAAGAAAAAAAGATATTTGACGGATAGAGTTTCTCTCTTAAGATATTATAATATAATTAGTTTCTATGATTTGTGGTTTAGTGTAGAGGTGATCAGTGCATCCTTGCTTTCTCAAATTAACCAAATGAAGCCCTTTGCTCCCACGTCACCTGCCCACTGCTCCACATGCCTTCAAATGTTTCATCACCAGATGATTGCTCCCTCATTTCAGATTTTCCTTCTTTTAATTATTTTAAGATATTCTTTGAGAACCAAAATTCGACTCAGATTTCAATTTCTGTAACAAAAGCATAATTTAAATCATAAAACCAATTAATATTAATGAATATTAATATTTATATAAATTAAAACTAAATGAATTTTGTATACTTTCTTTATATTTTTCTCTAACTTTCCTCTCACTTAAAAATTATTTCTCTCTGCACATAGTCAAGAGCAAGTTCTGACTAGGTACCATTAGCATTATTCGGTTTTAATATTTCATAAAAAGCAGTTTACGTATCCTTTGTTTTATTTCTCATATCCCTTATGATTTTTATTTTATCAAGCACAAAAAAAAAAAAAAAAAACAGTGTAGCTAATTGCTGTTAAGTGAAAGGAGCATGATTCTATACCAAAAACGTGATCCCTGTTTTCCCCTATCAATGTAGCGTATGAAAATAATCTAGCCCATAAAAAAGAAGAAACTGTTCATTAGCATAATAATTTGTAGCTCCTGTGTTTACAAAAATTTATAAATCAAATTATAAAATTTAACTAATAAAAAAATTTAAATATATCAGTATTTTATGAAACTGATATAATAAAAATAGTGTTGAGCTTCACATTGTATGGCAATTGACAAAATAAAAAAAATTAAATTATTAAATTTATTATTTCTCATAAATTATCAAATTCAAAATATTAACCTTTAAAATTAAGTTTTTGAAAATTCTTTTCTCCTTTCAAGGATGGGACGTTTTCTATCTTGTAAATGAACGAAGAAGATCATACAAATCGGTTGCTCTTTTAGTATGGGATGGCTTATCACAATACAAGAAGCATGCGATCATTCTAAGGCCCTGCATATGAATAATAGTCATTTTTAGCTTGTAGTCCTTTGATTATTTCCTAACAGATTCTCACATTTAGCTGCTACAAAATACAGATTATAGTTTATGAAGTTAAACATAAACTATTGATTTATAAAATAAACAAATAAATAAATTACGTTCAATTTTTAAATTATTTATTTATATTTTATTTTATTTAATAATAAAATTTGGTTGCCATCACTGGTCACATCACATAAATATTTAAAAAATTACATTAAGTTCTTCCTGCAAGCTAAACAATGACAAACCCAAACTATAGAATTTTAATAAATCCCGAATGTGGAATTTCTTCCAAACAAAGATTGAACAGCTGGCATACCTTATTTCAATGTGATTGCGATGGTTTAAATATCATTATTAAGATGACGGCAACTTGGTCTGCGTTTGGTTCAAGGAAGCAAGACCTGTGGGTCGTGTACACCTACATCTTTCCAAGTCAAGTGCCGTGTTCATTCCGCGTCCAGGTGGGAAGCTTCGGTGGGGGACAAACTGGGAAGCTTCGGTTGGTGACATAACTTTTTGTTTCTATTTTGATGGCTGAATTGGAATTGTTAATGTGCCATAACTTTTCTGAATGTAAATTTATTGTTTTAACAAAAAATCGTTCCATGTAAGATTGTATTCAATTTTTACTTAAAAATTACACATGCAGGCTTAACAATATATGTGACTGTAAGAAATAAATTTTTAGTATAAAAAAAGTCACATCTTAAAGTAAGTTTAGCAAAGAATATAATTGTAAAACTATTAAATATACTTCATTTCTATTTCAACTTAAAATTTTATTTTAATAATTGATGAAACCACATTTAAAAGAAAAAAGAAAAAAAGTTATCAACATTTCTATTAGATGATCAATAATCTTATTAGAGTTTAGTGAAAGAATAAGAAAGTATATAATTTTGATATTTATTATTATAAATATAATTTAAGAAATAATATAATCTCAAAATCTATGCAAACCTTAGTAAGATTATTGATCATCTAATAAAAATATGGATCAAAACTATATTTATAATAATAAATATCAAAACATAATTTACTCTTTTTTTAAATTATATTTATAAAAATAAATATCAAAACTATATACTTTATTATTCTTTCACTTAATTCTAGTAAGATTGTTGATCATCTAATAGAAATGTTTGATAACTTTTTTTTTCTTTTTAAATATAGTTTCATTAGTTATTAAAATAAAATTTCAAGTTGAAATAGAAATGAATTATATTTAATAGTTTCACAATTACATTTCTTGCTGAACTTACTCTAGGATGTTACTTTTTTTACTTTTAAATTTTTTTTTTACTATCACACATATTGTTAAGCTTGTATCTTATAATGAGTGTGATTTTTAGGAAAAAATTTAATACAGTGTTAACATTTTATTTAATGAAAATGGTTAAATGAGATAAAATATAATTTTTGAATAAAAATAAAATATATTTATTGTGGTTAATATAACTTACTAGAATATTCTATTAGCATCTATATAGATTTGATTAGTTAAATTAGATAATTGGGATAGAATATAATTTTTGAATAAAAATAGAGTAAAATATCATATTAAAATATTTAATGGGTGATGAGTATAATTTACTCAAAATTTAAGTTTCTATGTAAAGTTTGCTTGGTCTCTGTTTTGGTTGAACGGAGTTAGGACTCGTGGGTCGTGTACGCCTACCTTTTTCCAAGTCAAGGGCTGTATTCATTCCGCGTCCAGGTGGGAGGCTTCGGTGTGGGACAAACTGGGACAAGACGATGGCTGAAGCAGAGCAAATGAGAGACTTTGCTCTCACCTGGTTTGGTGACATAACTTTTTATTTCTATTTTTATGGCTGAATTGGAATTGTTATGTGCCATAACTTTTCAGAATGCAAATTTATTGTTTTTTAAAAAAAATCGTTCCATGTAAGATGAATAATTTTTTATGCATTTCAGAGTTTGAGTAATACTATTTACATAAATTTTGTGCATACAGATTATATTTAATATGTAACATTTATAACATTTACGAACAACTTCATGAACTTGATGAGTAATTTTACATCTTTTTAGTTTTATAACTTATATCAATACTATTTAGCCATAATAATATATTTTTCTATATATATTCAATGGACATTTAAGTTGAAGCAACAAATACTTTCATTTTCTCTTGCATGTTATTTTTCCTTTTGCATTATTGTCCTTTGATTATATCTTGCTAATGCAGTGAGATACTTACAACTGCAATAATTGGTCTTTGCATTTTTCTGTGTCTTTAGTGTATGCTAAAAATGCCACAACGCACACCAAGTTTGACAATTTTGGAGAACTATCAACATTGGGATGGACTTTGGTAACTAAAATTTGGACAACAATTTCCACGCGTATGCCTTAAAATCAGTTGTTTTTGATTGATTGATAGTCGCTGTGGTCCTTGAAAGTTTTGTTAATTGAGCAATTATAAAATCGGCAGCAACCGGTATTCTAAATCCAACGTATCACATTATGAGTAATATGCACAAGGTGGCGCTATAATTACCAAACCCTTAGTTCTCGAAGCAGATCAAACATACAAACCATCCACTGCCTTTTGTGCTCCTAAAACAATGAAGCATGTTGTTCCCAAGTTACCTGCACTTTGGTTTATATGCCTTCACCTTCTTCCATTCTTCATGACAAACTTACTGTCGTTGCAACTTATCATCAAAGCCTCTGCATTAGGAAACAACACTGATCATTTGGCACTGCTCAAATTCAAGGAATCAATATCCAATGACCCATATCAAATCTTGGCCTCTTGGAAAAGTTCCACTCACATCTGCAATTGGACTGGTGTCAAATGCAACCGCCGCCATCAAAGAGTTTCAGAGTTGAACCTAGGAGGATACCACTTACATGGAGTCATATCACCCCACATTGGCAACCTCTCCTTTCTCAAAACTCTCGAGCTACTAAACAATAGCTTCTACAGCGAAGTCCCACAACAGTTGGGCCGTTTATTCCGACTGCAAAGGCTCATGCTCGACAATAACACATTAAGAGGGGAATTTCCTGTCAACTTGACAAGATGCTCTGCACTCAGGGTCCTCGGTTTAGGGGGGAATAATATCACCGGTAACATACCAGTGGAGATTGGATCACTTTGGAAGCTTGAAACGTTGTATCTTTATGAAAACAATTTAAAAGGAAGAATCCCAGCCTCTATAGGAAATCTCTCTTCCCTTGTTACTCTATCGTTGGCATATAATAGCTTGGAGGGAAATCTACCTGATGAAATAGGTCGTTTGAAAAACTTGACCTTTATTAATGTACTTGGGAACAGATTGTCTGGTAAGCTTCCTTCTTCACTGTACAATATGTCATCTCTCACTTCTATCACAGTTACAGCCAATCAATTTGATGGTTCTCTTCCAGCTACCATGTTCCTCTCTCTCCCGTATCTTCAACACCTCTTCATCGGTCATAATAAATTCTCAGGTCCAATACCAACATCCATCACAAATGCATCTTTTCTTCAAAGCCTTTTTATCCCTATGAACTATTTCATTGGACAAGTTCCGAGTCTAGAAAAGCTACAAGATATCAAAAAGCTTAATTTGGAAGCTAACAGTCTGGGTAGTAATTCAACTAAGGATCTAGAGTTTGTAAGTTCCCTGACAAACTGTAGTAAGTTGAACGTATTGGCCATAGATAATAATAATTTTGGAGGTTCTTTACCCAATTCCATTGGCAATTTATCAACCCAACTCAATGATCTATATCTAGATAGTAATCAGTTTTCTGGACAAATTCCTGTAACGTTGGGTAAACTTACTAACTTAATTGCGTTGATGCTGGACGACAACAGATTCACAGGGTTCATTCCAGACACCTTTGGGAACTTTCATAAGATGCAAGCATTATTGTTGAATGGAAACAAACTGACAGGGAGGATACCAACCTCCATAGGCAACCTCAGTCAATTGTTTAAACTGGACCTATCACAGAATATGTTAGATGGAAATATTCCTCCAACTATTGGAAATTGCCAAAGTTTACAAAATCTAGACCTTTAAAAAAACAGACTTAGTGGAGTGATACCGCCACAAGTTATTGGTCTTTCCTTTTCGACAATCTTACTTGACTTGTCAGGAAATTCATTAACTGGCAATCTTGCAGTTGAGGTGGGCAAACTGGAAAGTATTGCTGAGTTGGATGTCTCTGATAATCATCTGTCAGGTGACATTCCTGCTACAGTTGGAGACTGCATACGCTTGGAGTACCTTTATCTACAACAAAATTCCTTCAGTGGAATCATACCTTCATCTTTGGCTTCCTTGAAAGGTCTTCAATATTTAGATCTATCAAGAAACAATTTATCTGGGTCAATTCCTCAAGGTCTGCAGTATATTACTGTTTTAGCATACTTGAATGTTTCATTTAAAAATCTAGATGGCGAAGTGCCTAAAAATGGTGTCTTTCAAAATGCAAGTGCGATAGCAGTGTCTGGCAATAGTAAGCTTTGTGGAGGTATCTTAGAGCTACAACTACCACCATGCCCTATCAATGCTATGAAACAAAGAAAGCACCATAATAAGTTTTGGTTGATTGCTGTGGTAACTTGTTTGCTTGCTTTCCTATTTTTATCGTCAACAATTGTTGCTATATATTTTATTAGGAAAAGAAACAGGAAGCAATCTTTTGAGCCATCAACAATTGAACTTCTTCCCAAGGTGTCCTACCAAAGCCTACACCAAGCAAGCAATGGGTTTTCAGCTGACAATATGATAGGAAGTGGAAGTTTTGGCTCTGTATATAAAGGAAGTCTTGGGCCTGAAAATGAAGTTGTTGCCATAAAGGTCCTTAACCTTGGTAAGAAGGGAGCCCACAGGAGCTTCACTACTGAATGTAACGCACTCAAAAATATTAGGCACAGAAATTTGGTAAAGATATTAACATGTTGCTCCAGCACAAACTACAAGGGCCAAGAATTTAAAGCTCTAGTTTTTGAGTACATGTCAAATGGAAGCTTAGAAAATTGGTTGCATCTAGGTACAAGAGGTTCAGATCAGCCAAGAACTTTAGGCCTTGATCAAAGATTAAAGATTCTTAGTGATATTGCCTCTGCGTTACATTATCTTCACCATGAATGTGAGCCACCTATCATTCATTGTGATTTAAAGCCAAGCAATGTCCTTCTTGATAGTGACATGGTTGCCCATGTGAGTGATTTTGGACTGGCAAGACTACTTTCGTCTATTGAAGGCAATTCTGACAACAAAAGCAGTACCGTTGGAATGAAGAGGACTATTGGCTATGCTCCTCCAAGTACAGCTTGATATTTATTTTGGCTATAAAATCTTCTCGAATATTGTTTTCTTGTCTCAAACATTTCCTTTATCTTTGTGTTAGTATTGTTAATATAGTTTTCATCGCATTGACTTATTTCCAATATATTTCAGAATATGGATTGGGTTTTGAAGTTACCACACAAGGTGACATGTATAGCTTTGGGATTCTTGTCTAGGAAATGATAACCGGAAGAAGACCCACTGACAAAATGTTTGAAGATTCCCATAATCTTCATAACTATGTAAAAGCTTCATTTCCTAATCAACTTGTGCAGATTGTGGACCAAGCTATATTCATCAATGAAATAAGTACAAGAGAAGCAGCTGCTGCAACAGTAGAACACATTTGCGAGGACTTGCCTCTGATGTGTCCTAATGTGGAGAAATGCTTACTATCACTTTTAAACATTGGACTTGCTTGTTCAGTGGAGTCACCAAGGGAAAGAATGAGTATCGTGGATGTGACAAGGGAGCTAAATATAATTTATCGTGGGATGAAGAAGAATTAGAACTGAAGAATACTGAGGTGCCACTTCTACATTACTATTGCTGCCAATTATGTCCTAGTTATTTCATATCTTTTTTCTCTGAATGATTTTTTTGTCTTTTTTTTTTAGTTTGGCTTTTAGGTTGCATGAAGTTGTGAGTTATTCAAGTTGAATCATAAGGCAGTGTGCCTGCTGTAATTCTAGAAATTCCTATGTTTATTGTATTTGTCTGTGTGAACAAAATTGTTTCAAAAGACTTTTAATTTAATTATTGTTCCATCCGAATCCAACTTTCATGTCCATACTTAAACTAGGGCTTTAATATTTCATACGAAGCAGCTTACTCATGTATCCTCTATTGTATTTTCCATATCATGAGTTCTATTCTATAAAGCAAAAGAAACCAAAAGCACTGGACCAGATTGCTGAAAGGAGGATGGTATTAAACCATAGTCCTACTTCTCCCATTCACCCTATCCATTTAATGTGGATGAAAAAGGAGAAGAAAATGTTCATTAACATGATAACGCATAATCGTTGAGCACATTTACACACAGAAGGGCCATCTCCTAGCTAGTGGATTATGTGTAATACAGGTAACAAGGGAACCATGACTGTTTTCTTTGGTTTTTAGTTGGTCTAATTCTTCAAGTTTTGAACATATAGTTAAGGTTTGTGTTTAGGCTAAGGACTGCTTAGTGGTTCTGTATGTACTAAATGGAAATTTGATAATTGCCTATCTTCATTGCCTTTGCTATACCAATGCATTGGCTCTAAATTTGAACAATCTTACTTTTCTTTCGTGTAGAAATCAATTTTCCTATGAAAGCGATGGATTTATGGTATAGGATAAAATCCTTTGCTACCACTAGCCTATAGTGCGCCAGAAACAGAGTGTTCTTAGATAAAACTAAAGATGAAATATAATAAAGCAGACAAGAAATGATTTTCCCAAAAGCAATAATATAAAACTCATCAATAGTTTTCAGTGTCAAGTTAAAAGCAATGCAACTTTTGAGCTATATATATATATATATATATACATTTGTTGCTCTCAACTTTTGCAGGGTTCAATGTCACATGTACTTATCCTTTGAGCCAAAGCATCAACTATTCTTTCATTGTATTGGATGCTAATTATGCTAATGGTAAAATGTAGTAGGTCAGCATCTTGTGTCTTTACAAATGCAAGCAATAACAAAAGGCTGTCATATTGTCAAAGTATGTCAAGCCCCATGGGCTTGGCTTACCACCCTAACCAACGGGACCATGATGGATAGCATGAAAGAAATTTTCAGCTTCTCATTAATGATATCAAGGCCTTCTACATATGCAACAATCTAGGTTGAAACAACTCAATCATAATCAGGGTAATTTCCTCCAACACTTTAATGAAGTTTACATCAACAATATCAAACATCTACATCACAATATTTATTGTAGTACGGGAGTCATAATGATAAGTCTTTCTATAATCAATACAAGATCACAATTAGAACTAAGTAACAAGCAAATAGTAAGGATCAACATGAAATTATAACCACTCATAAAATAAAAGTAAAGGGAACCAATTTCAAAAGAACTACAAGATTATTTAAGCAAAGTGAAAAAACTATTAATTAAGAATAGTTATAAATTAAACAATCAATTAAAGTTTTAGAAAATATTTGAAATCTATGGTTTGATTTTTTGTTAAAGTTTTTTTTTTTTTAATTGCTGTTACATAAAAGGTCTTCAAACATAATAACATGGATAATGACCATTGACCAAAATGCCTCAACTCAATAATAACATTTCTTCAAGTATTAATTGTTAAATAGTACTTTTAGTCACTGTTGAGATTATAAAACAAAATTACTAAATTAAGAAGGTTCTAAATAATTTCAGCTTTCTTTGAAATATATACATGTGAAGTTTGGTACAATTACTCTTTGAGGTATTAACCATGCATATTGGTTTGTACTATTAACATTCTAAAGACTATTGACATGTAGCGCAAAGTGGTGACCCAAAGGCTCTAAGTTGAAGGTTTAGGAAGAGGCTTTTTGAAAAGAAAAAAATGGAGTTGCAATTGAAAACATTAATGATGAGATCGGACACCAGAATAATGGTTTGGGTTTGTAGAGAATAGGTTCAAGGTTGATTACATATAGAAAAGATATTAGCATCTCTACATGCATTTTTAGTACCATAGTGATCTAGTTAGTTTATCTTACTTTATTTGAATGTAAGGGTTAGTTTGTTAAAATTCTAACTCAAGATTGGGAGATTTTGATAAATAAAAAGGGTTAGTTAGTTTATCTTCCAAATTCGGTTTTTTTGAAGAAGATTCTTTCTTTTGAAAGACCCCTTTCTTTTCAAATCAAGGTTTTCAAAAATATTTTTTTTCTTTTCTAAAAGAGGACCCCTCTCTTTCTCGGTTGGAGATTTTGGAAAATAATTGGAAGAAGCCCCTTTCCTTCTACATTGGCACTTTTGAAAAGTATTTTTTTGTTTGAAAGAAAACCCTTTATTTGCGACATAAGATTCTTGGAGTCCAACTCTTAATGACTTTTGGACCAAAGGGATCCAATTGTATACCTAACTTAGACTAGAATTTTTAATTAAAGATCCTAATTAAGGAGTGGAATGTATTTTTTTCCCTAACTTGATTAGGGTTTCCTAACTTAACTAGCTTGACTAATGATTAGGAAAAGATGCGGCCTGCCTAGCTTGATTAAGTTAAAGCCAAATCTCTAAATTGGGATTGACCTAAAAGGGCAAATTTTATTTATTGGAAAAGAAGGCTCAATCTTTAATCTAAAGTGAATATGCATGTTGTGTAGAATTTTAATCGCATGTGTAGAACATTTTTAGGTGCAGAAAATATGAACTGTATGCATAAATTGTGTTACAGCAAAATTTAAAAACAATATTACAAAATTTCGTAATTGCTGTAATGGAATTTAAATATGCAGAATTGTAGAAATTAACTGTGCAGAATACAGAATATAGAAATTGAGTTGCACAAGGTGAATTACTATATGCAGAAAACAGAATATGCAAAAACAGTGACAGAATTCAAATTTTGAGTTTGTGATTTTTATGCATGCAGAATTTGAAAAATTAAACATTCCATATGTGAAAAAAATTAACATGCAATTATGTACAAATTTTAGACACGGTAATGAGTATGCAAACTACAAGTCACACGTTAAAAGAGAAGGAAAAAAAAGACTACATGATGTAAACACAAATTAAAACATAATCCTAACTTGACTAAGATCATGACTATAATTCCTACGTAGTTGAAGAGGAACATGAAGAAGATGAGAAGGATGAGAAGAACTCACATACCTTGTGTATACCCTCTCATAGCCTTGGCTACACAATAGGGAGATTAAATCCCTAAATATACTCCTTGTTGGAGTTTAGAAAATAAAGCCTAGTCTTGTTTTATTAGAAATAAAGACAACTTTCAAATATTAATGGCTATTCTGATAACCAAACCAGCACTAGTGGAATAAAGGGCACTATTGGCTATGCTCCTCTAGGTACTACATTTCAGAATATGGAATGGATATGAGGTGTCAACACAGGGTAACATGTATTGTTTTGAGATTCTTATCTTAGAAACATTAACAGGAAGAAGACCCACTGATGACATGTTTAAGGATGGTCACAATATGTATATCTATCTAAAAACTGGCTTTCCAAATAAACTTATACAAATTGTGGACCAATCTATTTTAAACAGACAATTAAGACAGAGAGCAACTGCAGCAGAAGACAACTGTGAGAACTTGATTCCAATGCATCCTAATGCAGAGAAGTACTTGCTTTCACTATTAGGCATTGGACTTGCTTGTTCAATGGAATCATCACCCAAAGAAAGAATGAGTACAGTGGATGTGACTAGGGAACTAAATCAAATCAGAACTGCTTATTTTCCTGGTGGGATCAAGGGAGAATGAAACCTGAAGAATTTTGAGTCGCCACTTCTACATTACATTGTTACCATGTCTTCAATGTTTCGTATAATTTTTTTTTTCCACATCATTTTGTCTTCTTGCTATTGTTTCAAACTTCTGGCATTACAACTGAAATTCTAGTATCTTGGTATGTCTCTATCATTACGTAGTTCTGACATTACAACAGAAAGCAATTTCTTCATGAATTTCAGGCTGTGAAACTTTTGAGATCTTCAGCTTAAATTGCCCCCACTGTGAGTCTAAAAATTCATGTTTTTCGTGTTAATCCAATATGCATAAATTGTTTGAAAATACTTTTTCAGATTATCTTTCCATCTGAGTCCAAACTTCTTGTATGTATTTAAACTATGTTTGTAGGATTTCATTCATAACAGGTGTACTTATCCTCCATTCTATTTCCCATATCACCTATGCATGGCTTCCAATATATATAGCAAAAGAAATCAAAAGCGCTGGGTCTAATTGCTGTAACTGAAACGACAATGGCTCTTAACCAAAATCCTGCTTCTCCACTTCACCAATCCATTGGAGTGAACCAAAAAGGAGGAGCAAAATAAATAATTTATGGGCATTATATTGAATAAGCTTGACAACAGATCCAAAAAACTAAGGAAATAATCTTCTATCTGTAAAATAAGGAAATGGATCTCCTGATTTTGGGCTTGTACTTGCGAAAGCCACAAATGAATTCAGTAAATATTCTCGCAAAAATCATAATTTGTCATGCAAAGAACATACCAAAATACCTCAATTCAATCAAGTGGGGAACCCGTAGACTATGAGCAAGGAACATGGACACAGTCAGGTGATTTAGTGTCTTTCATCGAAAAAATTTGACAAGGATCCCACTTCCGTCCCAGAGGGGCATGCCCAAGTTCACCCGAGCACAAGCAGATCTTTGACTGTCGCTTCCCTTCCATCATTGTGACTGGGATGATACTATTATGTGTTGCAATTACATAGAGTACTCCTTCATATTGACTTTCTAGTGTAACTGCAGATTACAAGTGGCACGCTGTGTTGTGTTCGTCTCAAAGAACAATGTGAATAACCCAATTCCGAGTGAAAGTGTGTGTTTGGAAGTTTATTTTTTATTCATTTTCTTAAAATAATTTTGTAAGATAATTTTGAAAATAAATTATTAAAACAAAAATACATAAAAACTTGTCTAGCTTAAATGCATTTTAAAGGAATTTTGAGAATATTAGTAGAAAAAAATTGTTTGGTAACTTTAGTTACTTTTTTGCTTTTCCGGAGTATTATCATAGACTAAATATATCTATACCAATTTTTCTTATTTATTAGTTTGCTATTAATAAAATCATTAAACTATCAAATTGTCATCACGAAAACAATGCGTAGAAAACAAAAATATCTTAATAATGTTCTTTTTTTCTGCTTATAAAACAACAGTTTCAAAAGAAGTTTTCAAGAATTCCGAAACAAAATACATCTATCAAATAAGTTTTTTTATTTTCTTATTCTTAAAAATAAAAAATTGTTCTACAAAATTGATTCTCACATCCTCCACTAATGTGAAATGGGTAAGTGTCAGTCTAATTTTGTTAAGTTTTGAATATATAGTTAAGATTTTCTAAGAAATTATGATAGTGATGCTAGGGCGTATTCTTTTTCCAGTGTTACACTGGTTTGTGTTTAGGCTAAGGACTGTTTCTGAATTTACTAATTGACAATCTCAAAGATTGCCTAGGTTATTGCTTTTGCTATATCAATGCATTGGCTCTAAATAATATTAGAGTTTTAATTCAGAAACTTGCCGTCACTTTTAACAAAATAAAGAAAGAAAAATGCAAAGTCAAAAGTTCTAAATTCCTTACCCCCATTTTCACTCAAATGCCTGCAATACTATTGATCTGAACTTAATGAGAACCTAATTAATTTGAGTAGAAGCTATTTTTTTAACAAAAAAATTACTTAAGAAACATAAATTAGATTGTAATTTCTAACGAAAAAAGTTATTGAAAAACTTCATAAAATTTGAACAATCTTAATTTTTCTTTTAGGTAGAAATTGATTTTCTTATGAAAGCGATGAATTTATGACATATAATCCTTTATTATCGCTAGCCTACGGTGTGCCAAAACAGAATGTTCATGGATAAAACTAATAATGAAATATAATAAATAAGACAAGCAATGTTTTTCCCAAAAGCAATAATGTAAAACTTGTCAATATAGTTTTTAGTGTCAAGTTAGAAGCCATGCAACTTTTGAACTGATAGCTGCTATCAACTTTTACAGTTTACTGTTTTCAGTTTTCACTATCACATGCACTTACCCTTTTAGCCAAAGCAACAACTGGTCTTTCATTTGATTGAATGCTAATTATTCTAATCGTAAAATGTAGTGGCACAAAACTCATGTTGCAGAAAGTTCAAATGGCAAATTAAACAATCAAGTCAGCAAAGTTCAAGTGGAGAAAAGTTTGGTAACAAATATATTTAAACTGAAATATTTGTGCTCCCCATTTGGCATACGTAGGTAAGGAAGAGACAAATGCTTCCCTTTGCCACTAATGGTGAAATAAAAGGGGATATTTGATGGATAGAGTTTCTCTCTAAAGATATTAATATAATTAGTTTACTTATCAGATGATTTGTGGTTTAGTAAGAGGTGATCAGAGCATCCTTGGTTTTTCTAATCAAATGAAGCCTTGTACTCCCTCGTCACCTGTCCATTGGTGCACATGCCTTCACATGCTTCGTTAGTAGCATTCATGGATAGAGTTTCTTTGCAGATAAGGGAAAGGAATTTTAGAGAGAGATAAATATAAAATTAAAAAAAGATTCATATATTAAATTATAAAAAATTAAAAAGAATTAGATAATTTAAATCAAGCATTCATTCACTATATGATGGCTTCCTCATCCAAGATTTCATGTCTGTAACAAAGCATAACTCAAACTAAAGAGCCATAAATAATGCAACTTAATCCGTATCTTCTGCCTTTATAAATGCAACCAATAACAACCAGAGTAATCACGTTGAGATAATTATGTAGATCTTGACTGTTTCCGTAAGACTACAAATGACCCAATCAATTTAATCAAAAGAAAGTCATTACTACATCCAATACAAGATCACTATTAGACTGTAAGTAACAAGCGAATAACAATGATTATCTTGGAACTTTAACCATTGATATAATAAAAGTGAAGGGAACCAATTTTGTAAGTTTGGCTCATCTAATATTTCTTTTTTTTATTTTTATAATCTTTTTTATCTTTTTCTATATTTAAATATATAAGTCTCAATTTTTTTTATCAATATTTTTCTTTTTTAATCTATCTCTGTCTCTCTTTCACTATGCACTGTAACTTTCAGATAGGAAATTAACTAATTCACATTTTGTAAGAATCACAAAATTATTTAAGTCATGAGCGGGTTAAGTGAAAAACTATTAATTAAAAAGGGTATAAAGTAATATTAATTATAATTATAAATGTAAAACTAAACTGTAATTGTTCACAATATCACATCTTATTTAATTGACAATTTTATATTAATTGATTATAATGATAAAAATTAAATCATAAAACCCATTATATTCAAGCAAATCCCTTTTGACCATAGAGCACTTAAGATTCAATTCAATAACATATAATTCAAATTGTTATTAAACAAAAAAAAAATCAGAAAGAATTGAAAAAGTTAGCACTAATGGTACGTGCCAACATGCATCAAATACCACTTCAAACTCTGATAACAAAATGTTTGCATTGATTAATGGAATAGGTATGCCATACATTTTGCCAAGGAGAAAAACGCAATTCACTAGTGAATGAACCCATCAATATTGATGGATTCGAATTGCACTTGCTTCCTTGCGAAGGAGCAAAAAGCTTGCTTATGGACGAAAAAGGCAGTCAAACCCTCGATCTGGTGCAAGGCAAGTTAGTTGAAATTAGAGGCAAGAAGGAAGCCAGGGTTCAATAAACGAAACAAGTGCTTTCTTCATCTTCTCCTTTGCTAACTCAAAGGTTCAGATCAGCCAAGAACTTTAGGCCTTGATCAAAGATTAAAGATTCTTAGTGATGTTGCCTCCGCATTACATTATCTTCACCATGAATGTGAGCCACCTGTCATTCATTGTGATTTAAAGCCAAGCAATGTTCTTCTTGATAGTGACATGGTTGCCCATGTGAGTGATTTTGGACTGGCAAGACTACTTTCGTCTATTGAAGGCAATTCTGACAACAAAAGCAGTACCGTTGGAATGAAGGGGACTATTGGCTATGCTCCTCCAGGTACAGCTTGATATTTATTTTGGCTATAAAATCTTCTCGAATATTGTTTTCTTGTCTCAAATATTTCCTTTACCTCTGTGTTAGTATTGTTAATATCGTTTTCATCGCATTGACTTATTTGCAATATATTTCAGAATATGGATTGGGTTGTGAAGTCACCACACAAGGTGACATGTATAGCTTTGGGATTCTTGTCTTGGAAATGATAACCGGAAGAAGACCCACAGACAAAATGTTTGAAGATTGCCATAATCTTCATAACTATGTAAAAGCTTCATTTCCTAATAAACTTGTGCAGATTGTGGACCAAGCTGTATTCATTAGAGAAATAAGTACAAGAGAAGTAGCTGCTGCAACAGTAGAATACATTTGTGAGGACTTGACTCTGATGTGTCCTCATGTGGAGAAATGCTTACTATCACTTTTAAACATTGGACTTGCTTGTTCAGTAGAGTCCCCAAGGGAAAGAATGAGTATCATGGATGTGACAAGGGAGCTAAATATAATTTACCGTGGGATGAAGAAGACTTAGAACTGAAGAATACTGAGGTGCCACTTCTACATTACTATTGCTGCCACTTATGTCTTAGTTATTTGATATCTTTTTTCTCTGAATGATTTTTCTGATTTTTTTTTTGGATTTTAGGTTGCATAAAGTTGTGAGTTATTCAAGTTGAATTGTAAAGCAGTGTGCCTACTGTAATTCTAAAAATTCTTGTGTTTATTGTATTTGTCTGTATGAACAAAATTGTTTGAAAAGACTTTTAATTTTATTATTTTTCCATCTGAATCCAACTTTTGTGTCTATATTTAAACTATGACTTTAATATTTCATACGAAGTAGCTTACTTATATATCCTCCATTGTATTTTCCATATCATGACTTCTATTTTATAAAGCAAAAGAAACCAAAAGCACTGGACCTGATTGTTGAAAGGAGGATGGTATTAAACCACAGTCCTACTTCTCCCCTTCACCTCATCCAATTAATGTGGATGAAAAAGGAGAAGAAGACATTCATTAACATGATAACGAATAATCACTAAGCACATTTACACACACAAGGGCCATCTCCTAGCTAGTGGATTCTGTGCAACACAGGTAACAAGGGACCCATGATTGCTTTCTTTGGTTTTTAGTTGGTCTAATTCTCTCAAGTTTTGAACATATAGTTAAGGTTTTTCAAGAAATTATTTTGGTGATGCCACAATCTACTCATTTCCCAATGTTACACCAGTTTGTGTTTAGGCTAAGGACTGTTCAGTGGTTTTGTATGTACTAATTGGAAATTTAATGATTTCTTATCTTCATTGCTTTTGCTATACCAACACATTGGCTCTAAATTTGAACAATCTTACTTTTCTTTTGGGTAGAAATCAATTTTCTTATGAAAGAAATGGATTAATGGTATAGGATAAAATTCTTTACTACCACCAGCCAATAGTGCTCCAAAAACAGAATGTTCTTTGATAAAACTAAAGATGAAATATAATAAAGCAGACAAGAAATGATTTTCCCTAAAGCAATAATGTAAAATTTGTCAATAGTTTTCAGTGTCAAGTTAAAAGCAATGCAAATTTTGAACTATATATACTAAAAAGTCTTCAAACATAGTAACACGGATAATGACCATTGACCAAAATGCCTTAACTCAATTATAACATTTCTTCAAGTATTAATTGTTGAAAAGTGCTTTTAGTCATTGTTGAGGTTAAAACAAAAAATAGTAAATAAAGAAGGTTCTAAATAATCTTGGCTTTCTTTGAATACACTTGAAGTTTAGTACAATTAGCCTTTGAGGTATTAGTCGTTCATATTGTTTTGCACAATCATCATTCTAAAGACTATCAACATGTACGCAAAGTGGTGACTTAAAGGCTCTAAGATGAAGGTTTAGGAAGGGGTTTTTTGAATAAAAAAAATGAGGTCACAACTGAAATCATTAATGATGAGATCGGACACCAAAATAATGATTTAGGTTTGTAGAGAATGGCTTCGAGATTAATTATGTATAGGGAAGGTATTAGCACTTTTACACATCTTTTCAGTGTCATAATGATCTGGTTGGTTTATCTTGCTTTATTTGAATGCAAGGGTTAGTCTATTAAAATTCTAGCTCAAGAATGGAAAATTTTGAAAAATAGTTGGAGCCTTTTAGAAACAAATATTTTGCTTCCAAAATGATTCATTTCCTTCTAGATCAAGTTTTTTAGGAGATTTATTGAAAAATAGCTCCTTCCCTTCCAAGTTAGGTTTCTGACAAATATTTTTGTTTTGTAAGAACCAATTTCCTTCCAAGTTGATATTTTTGGAAAATGATTGTTAAAGTATACCACTTTCCTTCTAGATTGGGTTTTTCTGAAGATGATTCTTTATTTTGAAAGACCCCTTTCCTTTCAAATGAAGGTTTTGGAAAATATTTTTTTACTTTTTGAAAATAGGACCACTCTCCTTTCGAGATGGGGGGAGGGGGTTTGGAAAATAATTGGAAGAAGCCCCTTTCCTTCTAGATTGGGGATTTTGAATTTTTTTTTTTTGCTTGAAACAAATTCCTTTATTTTGACATAAGATTATTGGAGTCCAACTCTTAATGATTTTTGGACCAAAGGGTTCCAATTGTATACTGAGTTTAACTAGGACTTTTAATTAAAGATCTTGATTAAGGAGTGGAATGTATTTTTTTTCCCTAACTTGAATAGGTTAAAGCTGAAATCTCTAAATTGGGCTTGACCTAAAAGGACAAATTTTATTTATTGAAAAAGAAGGCTCATGTTAGAAAAGCATAAAGCTGAAATCTCCAAATTGGTATTTTTATGAATGTAGAATTTGAAAAATTAAACATACAATATGTGCAGAAAATTAACATGCAATTATGTACAAAATTTAGATACACTAATGAGTTTGCAAACTACAAGTCACATGTTAAAAGATGTAAACAAAAATTAACACGTGATCCTAGCTTGACTAAGATCATGGTCATAATTCCTTCATAGTTCAAGAGGAATATGAAGAAGATGAGAAGGATGAGAAGAACTCACATACCTTGTGTATACCCTTCCATAGCCTTGGCTACATAATAGGGAGACTAAATCCCTAGACGTACTCTTTGTTGGAGTTTAGAACACAAACACTAGTCTTCTTTTATTAGAAAGAACAAGCCAGTAAGAGAGAATAAAATTTTATGTTTGATTATGTGGTTCAGGTTTTCCAAGAAATTATCTTTGTAATGCTAGGGCCGATTCTTTTCTTGGTGTCACCTCGGTTTGTCTTTAAGCAAAGGACTGCTCGATGGTTCTATATTTAGTAATTGACAATTTTAAATGATGCTTATCTAGCTTTATTGCTTTTGTAAGACCAGGCTGTACCATTGCATTGCTCTAAATAAGATATTTCAAAAATTTAAACAGTTTAGTTTGAAGTCAATGAGTGATTTTTGTTATACATCTCACACACATCCAAGCTTTCTTTTAAACACACATCCAAGCTTTCTTTTAAGGTTAAGATTTAGACAATTTTTAATTCTAAGTGACAAAATTAAATTCTTGGCAACATAATCATAAAAATTCTGATATTATGTAAAAAAAATTAAATATTTTAAAAATTATTAAATTAATATTTAAGAATAATTTTCATTTTATGTCTCAAACGGCTTTACTCAGGCTTTGTATAAAAAAAAAATTACTAAAATTAGAAAAAGAGCAAAATCAGGAAATCCAATCATTTCTTCCAATTTCCCTCAAATGCCACTCAAATACTTTTAACAAATTAGATTTGAACTTAATGAAAAATCTATCTGATGTGAGTGGAAGGCTATTTTTTTATAAGAAAATTTCATTAGAGTGGAAGGCTATTTTTTTTATAAGAAAATTAGTACTTAAGGGACATAAATTAGATTATAATTTCCTAGAAAAAGCTAATGATGAAATTTAATAAAGCAGACAAGCAATGATTTTCGCAAAAGCAATAATGTAAAGCTCGTCAATAGTTTTCAGTGTTATGTTAAAAGAAGTGCAACTTTTGAACTATTAGCTGCTCTCAACTTCTACAGCTTACTGTTTTCAGTTTTCAGAATCACATGCACGTATCCTTTGAGCCAAAACATCAACTATTTTTTCATTTGATTGGATGCTAATTTTGCTAATGGTAAAATGTAGTGGCACAAAACTCAAGTTGCAGAAAATTCAAATGGCAAAATAATCAAGTCAGTACGGTTGATGTGGAGAAAAGTTTGGTGACATATATATTTAAACTGAATTATTTGTGCATCCCCATTTAGCATATGTAGGTAACGAAGAGACACATGCATATACTCTGACAAAGTCAGACTAAGCCAATACATGCCTTTGACACTGGAAGGGGACAAAAGGACGATATTTGACGGATAGAGTTTTTTCTCTCACGTCAAATGAAGTCTTTTGCTCACATGTCACCTGTCCATTGGTCCACAAGCCTTCACTTGCTTCTTCACTAGCATTCATTCACTAGAGGATTGTTCCCGCATGCCAGATTTTAAAGCATAACTAAAACCAGAGGACCATAACTAATGCATCTTAATCAGAATCTTCTGCCTTTAGAAATGCAACGCAACTAATAACAAAATGCTGTCATCCCGTCAAGTTCAGTAACAGATAACTCAAGTTGTAATAAAACACAATCTCACAAGTAACGTCCGACACAGTTAATAGATAGTTAGGTCTCTTAAATATATTGTCTTGAATTCAATTTAGATCATGTATATGAAAAAAGTTTTGTTAAAAGAAATCATATCTACTTTGATTTTCTTTCTACCTTGAAAAGAATTAATCTCTAACTGTTAGTCAGAGAATACCCTAAATTTATGCAAAAAAAATAAAACACAATTTCCCTAAAACTCAAAAATTTTATAATTTAAATTATTAAATTTATTAAATCTTATAAAATATAATATAAAACTTAACATAATTTTCTATGAGTATTTTTTTCTTACTTCTTAATAAAATAACAAATTGCAGTGGTCATCTTAAATGCTAAGAACATAAGTTTCAATAAAGTACAGTAGCAGTTAGTCATCCCCAATCACATCATTAGCCCAAAAAAAAAAAAAAAATTTAGCATGGATAACATTGTTTTCATGGTAAAGCGTCATAAAGTCCAACATATTTAAATACGTCCAGTAACAAGAGAATGTATACGATTCTTCCGAGTTCCAACCCAAATGCCAAAGTTAAGCCTATCAGCCCAATGTTCCTCAAACAAACGAAGCTCCTTTCGCAAATCTTTCCTGCATTTCGGTCCATATACCTTCAACTTTTTCTTCTCGTCACTTCAAATTTACGGCCATTTCTACATATCACAACAGTCTGCGCTTTAGGAAACGAGACTGATCATTTGACATTGCCCAAATTCAAGGAATCAATATCCAATGACCCATATCAATTCTTGGTGTCATGGAATAGCTCCTCCCGCCTCGGCAAGTGGGCAGGAATTACATGCAGCCACCATCAAAGAGTTACAGAATTAAACCTGCAAGGGTATGGCTTGCATGGATTCATTTCACCTGATGTTGGCAATCTCTCCTTTCTTCGAAATCTTAACCTCATGAACAACAGCTTCAACGGTGAAATCTCAAAAGCATTGGGACGTTTGTTCCGGCTGCAGCAACTCAAACTAAACAATAACACGTTGGCAGGGGAAATTCATATACACTTGACAACATGCTCTGAACTCCAAGGCTTAACTGCAGATAGGAATAATATCACTGGCAAGATACCAATCGAGATTGGCTCTGTTTGGAAACTTCAAAAGTTGTATATTAATGACAACAGTTTGACAGGCGAAAAACTTGACAATTATGGCACTATGTGGCAGCAAACTGTCTGGTACACACTCTTCTTCATATTCCAACATGTCATCTCTTATTAATATCTCAGCTGGAGATTATCAATTCTAAGGCTATCTTCCAGCTAACATGTTCCTCACCCTTCCAAATCACCAAATAGTTTTGATTGGTAAAAGTCAGTTCTCAGGTCGAATTCCTACTTCCATCACGAATGCATCTCTGCTTCAATCATTTAATATCACTCAAAGTCAGTTCTTGGCTAAGTTTAGCTAACAACAGCCTTGGTGGCAATTCAGCTAAGAATTTGGAGTTTCTAACATCTTTGACAAATTGTAGTGAATTGGAATTGTTGGCAATAAGTATTACTAACTTTGGACTTTGGAGGTCTGTTATCAAGTTCCATTGGTAATTTGTCGACACAACTGAATGAGTTATATCTT
Organism: Dicorynia guianensis; assembly: GCA_037013595.1. NCBI lineage: Eukaryota > Viridiplantae > Streptophyta > Magnoliopsida > Fabales > Fabaceae > Dicorynia > Dicorynia guianensis. The sequence goes on along the minus strand of JASUAB010000003.1, from coordinate 17,207,137 downwards.
GGGGTAATCAAGTTACAGGACAGATTCCGAGAGAAATAGGAAATCTGATTAACTTGATCACCTAAACAATTGAAAAAAACCACCTCACAGAGATCATTCCAGGTACTCTGGGGAAGTTAGAAAAGTTGCAACTATTATAGTTGTCGAGAAATAAACTGACAGGAGATATACCAGAATTCATTGGCAACCTCACGTATTTGTTTTATCTGGACTTATCACAAAATATGTTAGAAGGAAATATGCCTCCAGGCTTTGGAAACTGCCACATCTTACAGGAACTAGACCTTGCAAGAAACAACCTTAAAGGACCCATCCCATTAGAGGTTATAAGTATTTCTTGTTTAACAAACGTGCTGAACTTGTCACACAACTCATTCAGTTGAACTCTTCCTACCGAGGTGGGCAGGCTAAAAAATATTTGATAAATAGGATGTCTCTAATAATCATTTGTCTGGTGAGATTCCTAGAACAATTGGAGACTGCACAAGCTTGGAGTACCTTAATTATCAGGGGAATTCTTTTCAAGAAATCATACCATCATCTTTGGCTTCATTGAAAGGTCTTCGACATGTAGATCTATCACGAAACATCTTGTCTGGATCAATTCCAGGAGCTCCGTAACATCTTTCCTTTTTAGAATGCTTCTATGTTTCTTTTAACAAGTTGAATGGAGTGGTGCTAACAAAAGGTGTCTTTCAAAATACAAGCGCAATAGCTGTGGCCAGCAATAGTAAAGCTTTGTGGGGATATCTCAGATTTGCACCTACCACCATGCCCTATCGAACTTCCGAAACAGAGAAAACATCATATGTTTAGGTTAATATCAGTGATAACTTTGTGATTGTTTTTCTTTTTATGTTGTCAACTAATCTTGCTATTTATTGATCAAGGAAAGAGACAGGAAACAATCTTCCGAATCATCAAAAGTTGACCTGCTATCTAAGGTATCTTACCAGAACCTACACCATGCAACCACCAGTTCTCAGCCAGCAACTTAATAGGAACTGGAAGTTTCAGATTTGTGAACAGAGGAATTCTTGAGGCTGAAGAAGAAGTTGTTGCCATAAAGGTCCTCAACCACCAGTTCTCAGCCAGCAACTTAATAGGAACTGGAAGTTTCAGATTTGTGAACAGAGGAATTCTTGAGGCTGAAGAAGAAGTTGTTGCCATAAAGGTCCTCAACCTTCAAAAGAAGGGAGCCAAAAAGAGCTTCATTGCTGAATGCAATGCACTAGAAACAATTAGGCATTGAAATTCGGTAAGGATATCAAGATGTTGCTCCAGCACAGATTATAAGGGCCATGAATTTCAAGCTCTAGAACTTGAGTACATGTCAAATGGAAACTTAGAAAAGCGGTTGCGTCCAAGAATGTCAGAAAGTTCAGATGACCTAAGAACTTTTGGCCTTGCTCAGAGGTTAAATATTCTTAATGACGTTGCCTGTGCAATATATTATCTTCATTGCAGATGTGAGCAACCTGTCATTCATTGTGATTTGAAGCCAAGCAATGTCCTTCTTGATGGTGACACTGTTGCCCATGTGATTAGCAAGACTACTTCAAATATTAATGGCTATTCTGATAACCAAACCAGCACTAGTGGAATAAAGGGCACTATTGGCTATGCTCCTCTAGGTACTACATTTCAGACTATGGAATGGATATGAGGTGTCAACACAGGGTAACATGTATAGTTTTGAAATTCTTATCTTTGAAACATTAACAGGAATAAGACCCACTGATGATATGTTTAAAGATGGTCACAATATTTATATCTATCTAAAAGCCGGCTTTCCTAATAAACTTATACAAATTGTGGACCAATCTATTTTCAACAGACAATTAAGACAGAGGGCAACTGCAGCAGAAGACAACTGTGAGAACTTGATTCCTATGCATCGTAATACAGAGAAGTACTTAGTTTCGCTATTAGGCATTGGACTTGCTTGTTCAATGGAATCATCACTCAAAGAAGGAATGAGTATAGTGGATGTGACTAGGGAGCTAAATCAAATCAGAACTGCTTATTTTCCTGGTGGGATCAAGGGAGAATGAAACGTGATGAATGTTGAGTCGCCACTTCTGCATTACATTGTTTTAATCTAACAAATATAACTGTTTAAAAATGTCTTTTCATATCTATAAATAAAGAACTTTGAATTGGTTTTAGAACATACATTCACCTTCTCTAAAAAGAGTTTTAAGGACTTTGTTGTATCTTGAGATAATTTGTTTTTCATACAAAAATAATATTACACTCAAGATAGTATAATATCATGCCTCAAAGCTAAAAATTTCTATTGTCTTTATATTCTTTTCTAACAACTCTATCTCTTTCTCCCTACAATCTTTCATATATAGTAGCATGAATTTCACTAATGGTTTTCATGTTTTCCTAGATTCTTGTTCTACTTAACTATTTTCCTGGATCTATTCGAAGAACATATTAAGTTGAAGCAACAGAGCAAATTCTTGCTACAGTCTAGTACATTTTCTCTTGCATGTTATTTTTCTGTCATGCAGTATTCTCCTTTGACTATATTGCTAGCGCATGCCCGTCTATGCACTATCCTGAGTATTAGTGTCTACTAAAAACATCACAACGCCCACCAAATTTGACAATTTTGGAAAACTATGATTATTTTCTTTACGCCCATGCTTTCAAATCATTGCATTTGATTAATTTAACATTTTGAGAAAATCGGCGGAAACAGGCGTTCCCAAATCCAACATATCTTTATAAGTAACATGCACAAGCTGGTGCTTTAATTACTGAAAACATAGTTCAAAGGTACAAACCTCTACTGCCGTTGTGCTCCTAAAACAATGGAGCATTTTGATCCAAGTTACCTGCGCTTTGGTTCATATACCTTCACCTACTTCGTTTCTTCATGATAAACTTACTGTCGTTGCAACACATCAGAGCAGCCTCCGCGTTGGGAAACAAGGCTGATCAATTTGCACTGCTCAAATTCAAGGAATCCCAATTTCTCTTTGGGGAAGGCAAAAATATATATAAAAAAAATTTTCACAAATGAAAGTAAAGCATTTTGCCTTCTCTAAAAGGAACACAGAGGATTCCAATCGAAACATTATTATTGCACAATTAATTACATTAAATTAGTGATTTATATATACAGAAACAATTATTCTAAGAGAACAAAGTTTACTATTAGTTTACTAATTATCTGGAACAATCAATTAGAATGACATTAGGAGATTGTCACACATGGGTACCAACACGAAATTGTGCTGGACTTTTAATGTATTAAAAGCTTAATTGTCATCAGTTGCCTGATTAAATTGGGTGAGAAATTGACATTCATCAACTTTAAGTTATTAATTAATTGTCAGATGAAAAATTTGTCATTGATAAAAATTATTGGTTGACTATTGCAAATTATTCATCAGTCAAACTTTTAAAAATTTCATACTATTTCCGAATTTCATACCACAAATTAATCAACTTAATCAATTGACATCAATGCGCCTACTTTTCTCCAAGTGTCGCATTCATTCCGCGTCCAAGTGGGAAGCTTCGGCGTGGGACAAACTGGAACAAGATGACGGCTGAAGCAGGGCAAATGAGAGACTTTGTATTTTTTTGGTTTTATAACTTATATCAATACTATTTAGCCATAACTATAGACTTTCCTGTATATATTCAATGGACATTTAAGTTGAAGTAACAAATACTTACATTTTCTCTTGCATGTTATTTTTCCTTTCATGCATTATTGTCCTTTGATTATATCTTGCTAATGCTGTGAGATACTTACAACTGCAATAATTGGTCTTTGCATTTGTCTGTGTCTTTAGTGTATAATAAAAATACCACAATGCACACCAAATTTCACAATTTTGGAGAACTATCATATTGAGATGGACTTTGGTAGCTAAAATTTTGACAATTTCCACGCGTATGCCTTAAAATCAATTGTATTTGATTGATTGATAGTTTGGTGTTGTCCTCGAAAGTTTTGTTAATTGAGCAATTATAATGAAGGGTAGATTGATCGTCAACCCCAATCATGGCAAAGTTGAGCAAGGTTAAAAGGAAAAAGTAAAAAAGGAGTTTGTAGAGAGACGTAATGATTTTGCTCCTAGTGAATGGATCTAAATACCATTTAGAAAGAGAGAAAAGTAGATGAGTGGTGGAATATAAACAAATACAAGACAAGACTATGCTTGGCCTCAACAAGTTTAGGGAATGCATGCTCTATGATTATCTTATCACTACGACTTGTGAGTTGTGGAAATTATTAAGTCACAAGTCATTCTTAAGCAGCTGGGAACTGTAAACAAGCGGGACCAAACTCTTAATATCAAATACAAAAATGGATACATCAATCATTGAAGCAGCGGGACCAAATCCTTCTTGTAAGTTGTGGCGGTGGAAGACCAAGAACCACGCTCTAGTTTGGAGATTCTCCATCACTTTCTTCTTCTCTATTTACCATTTTGCATGGGAAGTGTGAGACGATGGGCTATACTCTGATAGACTGAACTAGAACATCCTTTGTCTTCACTCTGAGTTGGTCGCAAACATGAATTTAAAATCAATTTTACTATTCATGATAATTTTTTCTTTTTTTACTGAATTTCAGATCAAGAGATATGATAATGATTTGCAAGCTGTAAATTTAATTTCTTCCTCAGATGGATATTACCATTGGTTTCTTTGTTTGGCGCTTATATAAAGGCTACATCACAGGGAAGTGAACAGTAAGGTCTCCTTCCAGTGACATATCACCTTTCTCTGTTTGTTTCCAAAACTCCAAATTTCACAATTCTCACGCGTATCCCTTAAAATCGGCAGCAGCTGGTATTCCAAATCCAACGTATCACATTATGAGTAATATGCACAAGCTGGTGCTATAATTACCAAACCCTTAGTTCTCGAAGCAGATCAAACATACAACCCATCCACTGCCTTTTGTGCTCCTAAAACAATGAAGCACGTTGCTCCCAAGTTACCCGCACTTTGGTTTATATGCCTTCACCTTCTTCCATTCTTCATGACAAACTTACTGTCGTTGCAACTTATCATCAAAGCCTCTGCATTAGGAAACAACACTGATCATTTGGCACTGCTCAAATTCAAGGAATCAATATCCAATGACCCATATCAAATCTTGGCCTCTTGGAAAAGTTCCACTCACATCTGCAATTGGACTGGTGTCAAATGCAACCACCCCCATCAAAGAGTTTCAGAGTTGAACCTAGGAGGATGCCACTTACATGGAGTCATATCACCCCACATTGGCAACCTTTCCTTTCTCCAAACTCTCGAGCTACAAAACAATAGCTTCTACAGCGAAGTCCCACAACAGTTGGGCGGTTTATTCCGACTGCAATGGCTCATGCTCGACAATAACACTTTAACAGGGGAATTTCCTGTCAACTTGACAAGATGCTCTGCACTCAGGGTCCTCGGTTTATCTGGGAATAATATCACCGGCAACATACCAGTCCAGATTGGATCGCTTTGGAAGCTTCAAGAGTTGTATCTTCAAAAAAACAATTTAATAGGAAGAATTCCAGCTTCTATAGGAAATCTTTCTTCCCTTGTTACTCTATATGTGGCATATAATAGCTTGGAGGGAAATCTACCAGATGAAATAGGTCGTTTGAAAAACTTGACCTTTATTAGTGTACTTGAGAACAGATTGTCTGGTAAGTTTCCTTCTTCACTGTACAATATGTCATCTCTCACTTTTATCTCAGTTGCAGTCAATCAATTGGATGGTTCTCTTCCAGCTACCATGCTCCTCTCCCTCCCATACCTCCAACACCTTCTCATCGGTGGTAATGAATTCTCAGGTCCAATACCAACATCCATCACAAATGCTTCTTTTCTTCAACGCCTTGATATCTCTGCGAACTATTTCATTGGACAAATTCCGAGTCCAGAAAAGCTACAAGATATCAAAGTGCTTAATTTGGAAATTAACAGTCTGGGTAGTAATTCGACAAAGGATCTAGAGTTTGTAAGTTCCCTGACAAACTGTAGTAAGTTGAACGCATTGGCCATAGATGGTAATAATTTTGGAGGTTCTTTGCCCAATTCCATTGGCAATTTATCAACCCAACTCAACTCTCTATATCTAGGTGTTAATCAATTTTCGGGACAAATTCCTGCAACATTGGGTTAACTTACTAACTTAATTGCGTTGAAGCTGGGAGAAAACAGATTCACAGGGTTCATTCCAGACACCTTTGGGAACTTTCATAAGATGCAAACATTACAGTTGAATAGAAACAAACTGACAGGTAGGATACCAACCTCCATAGGCAACCTCAGTCAATTGTTTGAGCTGGACCTATCACAGAACATGTTAGATGGAAATATTCCTCCAAGTATTGGAAATTGCCAAAGTTTACAAAAGCTAGACCTTTCACAAAACAGACTTAGTGGAGTGATACCGCCGCAAGTTATTGGTCTTTCCTTTTCAACAGTCTTACTTAACTTGTCAGGAAATGCATTAATTGGCAATCTTCCAGTTGAGGTGGGCAAACTGGAAAGTATTGCTAAGTTGGATGTCTCTGATAATCATCTGTCAGGTGACATTCCTGGTACAGTTGGAGACTGCATACGCTTGGAGTACATTTATCTACAACAAAATTCCTTCAATGGAATCATACCTTCATCTTTGGCTTCCTTGAAAGGTCTTCAATATTTAGATCTATCAAGAAACAATTTATCTGGGTCAATTCCTCAAGTCTGCAGTATATTACTGTTTTAGCATACTTGAATGTTTCATTTAACAATCTAGATGGCGAAGTGCCTAAAAATGGTGTCTTTCAAAATGCAAGTGCGATAGCAGTGGTTGGCAATAGTAAGCTTTGTGGAGGTATCTTAGAGTTACAACTACCACCATGCCCTATCAATGCTATGAAACAAAGAAAGCACCATAAGTTTAGGTTGAATGCCATGGTAACTTGTTTGCTTGCTTTTCTTTTTTTATCGTCAACAGTTGTTGTTATATATTTTATTAGGAAAAGAAATAGGAAACAATCTTTTGAGCCATCAACAATTGAACTTCCTTCCAAGGTTTCCTAGCAAAGCCTACAACTAGCAACCAATGGGTTTTCAGCTCACAATATGATAGGAAGTGGAAGTTTTGGTTATGTATATAGAGGAAGTCTTGGGCCTGAAAATGAAGTTGTTGCCATAAAGGTCCTTAACCTTGGTAAGAAGGGAACCCACAAGAGCTTCACTACTGAATGTAATGCACTCAGAAATATTAGGCACAGAAATTTGGTAAAGATATTAACATGTTGCTCCAGCACAAACCATAAGGGCCAAGAATTTAAAGCACTAGTTTTTGAGTACATGTCAAATGGAACCTTAGAAAAATGGTTGCATCTAGGTACAAAAAGTTCAAATCAGCCCAGAACTTTAGGCCTTGATCAAAGATTAAAGATTCTTAGTGATGTTGCCTCTGCATTACATTATCTTCACCATAAATGTGAGCCACCTGTCATTCATTGTGATTTAAAGCCAAGCAATGTCCTTTTTGATAGTGACATGGTTGCCCATGTGAGTGATTTTGGATTGGCAAGACTACTTTCATCTATTGAAGGCAATTCTGACAACAAAAGCAGTACCATTGGAATGAAGGGGAGTATTGGCTATGCTCCTCCAGGTACAGCTTGATATTTATTTTGGCTATAAAATCTTCTCGAATATTGTTTTCCTATCTCAAGCATTTCCTTTACCTTTGTGTTAGTATTGTTAATATAGTTTTCATTGCATTGACTTATTTGCAATATATTTCAGAATATGGATTGGGTTTTGAAGTTACCACACAAGGTGACATGTATAGCTTTGGGATTCTTGTCTTGGAAGTGATAACAGGAAGAAGACCCATAGACAAAATGTTTGAAGATTCCCATAATCTTCATAACTATGTAAAAGCTTCATTTCCTAATAAACTTGTGCAGATTGTGGACCAAGCTATATTCATCAAAGAAATAAGTACAAGAGAAGCAGCTGCTGCAACGGTAGAATACATTTGTGAGGACTTGCCTCTAATGTGTCCTAATGTGGAGAAATGCTTACTATCACTTTTAAACATTGGACTTGCTTGTTCAGTGGAGTCACCAAGGGAAAGAATGAGTATCATGGATGTGATGAGGGAGCTAAATATAATTTATCGTGGGATGAAGAAGACTTAGAACTAAAGAATACTGAGGTGCCACTTCTACATTACTATTGCTGCTAATTATGTCCTAGTTATTTCATATCTTTTTTTGTTTAATGATTTTTTTGTCTTTTTTTTTTATTTTGTCTTTTGGATTGCATAAAGTTGTGACTTATTCAAGTTGAATCATAAAACAGTGTGCCTGCTGTAATTCTAGAAATTTTTGTGTTTATTGTATTTGTCTGTGTGAACAAAATTGTTTCAAAAGACTTTTAATTTAATTATTGTTCCATCTGAATTTAACTTTCGCATCCATATTTAAACTACTGCCTTAATATTTCATACGAAGCAACTTACTTATATATCCTCCATTGTAGTTTCCATATCATGACTTCTATTTTATAAAGCAAAAGAAACCAAAAGCACTGTACCTAATTGCTGAAAGGAGGATAGTGTTAAACCATAGTCCTACTTCTCCCCTTCACCCCATCCATTTAATGTGGATGAAAAAGGAGAAGAAAGTGTTCATTAACATGATAACAAATAATCGTTGAGCACATTTACACACAAAAGGGCCATCTCCTAGCTAGTGGATTCTATGCAATATAGGTAACAAGGGAACATGACTCTTTTCTTTGGTTTTTAGTGGGTCTAATTTTGTCAAGTTTTGAACAAATAGTTAAGGTTTTTCAAGAAATTATTTTAGTGATGCCACAGTCTACTCTTTTCCCAATGTTACACTGGTTTGTGTTTAGGCTAAGGACTGCTTAGTGGTTCTGTATGTACTAAATGGAAATTTGATGATTGCCTGTCTTCATTGCTTTTGCTATACCAATGCATTGGCACTAAATTTGAACAATCTTACTTTTCTTTTGGGTAAAAGTTGATTTTCTTATGAAAGCAATGGATTTATGGTATAGGATAAAATCCTTTACTACTACTAGCCTATAATGCGCTAGAAACAGAATGTTCTTGGATACAACTAAAGATGAAATTCAATAAAGCTAACAAGAAATGATTTTCCCAAAAGCAATAATGTAAAACTCGTCTATAGTTTTCAGTGTCAAGTTAAAAGCAATGCAACTTTTGAACTATATATATATATATTTGTTGCTCTCGACTTTTACAGGGTTCAATATCACATGCACTTATCCTTTGAGCCAAAGCATCAACTATTCTTTCATTGTAAGATAAAATGCACATAACCCCCCTGAACTTTAGGTCAATTTTAAAAAACCTTCCTAAACTTTAAAAATTTTCAAATGATCCTCTTGAACTATGAAAAATTTGCAAAACACCCCCTTCCGTCAAGTTTTCCATTAAAATTTGGATGTGTTTTGGTCAACTTCCACTTTGACCCGATAAAAAGACAAAAATACCCTTCAAATGCACATAAATTTACAAATCTGCCATAAATGCAAAAAAAGAAAACCTAATGTAGATTTGTAATTTAGGGTTTAGGGTTTAGGAATTTAGGGTTTAGGGTTTGGAGTTTAGGATTTAGGGTTTAGGATTTAAGATTTAGGGTTTAGGGCTTAAGGTTTAAGATTTAAGGTTTAGGGCTTAGGGTTTAGGGTTTAGGATTTAGGGTTTTAAGGTTTAGGGTTTAGAGTTTTAGGATTTTAGGGTTTAGGGTTAGGATTTAGAATTTAGGGTTTAGGGTTAAGGTTCAATGTTAAAACTCCAAAATTTTACTATTCACAACCTTCAATTTTTCAACTTTACAATGAAGGTCATTTTCGTCATTTTCTTAAATTTTGATAGAAAACTTGATGGAAGGGGTGTTTTGCAAATTTTTCATAGTTAAAGAGGGTCATTTGAAAATTTTTAAAGTTTAGGAGGTTTTTTTAAAATCGACTTAAAGTTTAGGAGGATTCTGTGCATTTTAGCCTTCATTGTATTGAATGCTAATTATGCTAATGGTAAAATGTAGTTTGTCAGGATCTTATGTCTTTACAAATGCAAATAATAACAAAAGGCTGTCATATCGTCAAAGTATGTTAGGGCCCATGGCCTTGGCTTACCTCCTTAACCAACAGGACCATGATGGATAGCATGAAAGAAGTTTTCAGCTTCTCATTAATGGTATCAAGGCCTTCTGCTTTTACAACAGTCTGGGTTGGAACAACTCAATCATAATCTGGGTAATTTCCTCCATCACTTCCATGAATTTTACATCAACAGTATCAAATATCTACATCACAATATTTATTGTAGTACTGGAATTATAATGATAAGTCTTACTATGACCAATACAAGATCACAATCAGAACTTAAGTCACAACCAAATAGCAAGGATCAGCATGAAACTATAACCACTCGTCAAATAGAAGTAAAAGGAACCAATTTCAAAAGAACCACAAAATTATTTAAGCGAAGAGGAAAAATTATTAATTAAGAATAGGTATAAATTAAACTATTAATTACAGTTCTAGAAAATATTTGAAATCTATGGTTTGATTTTTAGTTAAAGTGTTTTGTTTTTTTAATTCTTGCTCAATAAAAAGCCTTCAACCATAATAACGTGGATAATGAACATTGACCAAAATGGTTCAATTCAAATATAACATTTCTTCAAGTATTAATTGTTGAGTAGTACTTTTAGTCACTATTGAGATTATAAAACAAAAATGCTAAATTAAGAAGGTTCTAAATAATTTTGGCTCTCTTTGAAATATATATACGTGAACTTTGGTACAATTAGCCTTTGAAGTATTAACCGTGCATATTGTTTTGCATGATTAACATTCTAAAGACTATCAACATGTAGTGCAAGTGGTGACCTAAAGGCTCTGAGATGAAGGTTTAGAGGGGTATTTTGAAAAGAAAAAAATGGGGTCACAACCAAAACAATTAATAATGAGATCATATACTAGAATAATGGTTTGGATTTGTAGAAAATGAGTTTGATGTTTATTATGTGCAGGAAAGGCATTAGTACCTTTACATGTCCTTTCAATACCATAGTGATTTAGCTAGTTTATCTAGCTTTATTTGAATGTAAGGGTTGGTTTGTTAAAATTCTAACCCAAGAGTGGGAGATTTTGAAAAATAATTAAGGCTTTTTAGAAAACAAATATTTTGCTTCCAAAATGATCCATTTCCTTCTAGATCAAGGTTTTTAGGAGATTTATTGAAAAATAACTCCTTCCCTTCCAAGTTAGGTTTTTAAAAAATAATTTTATTTTATTAAAACTCATTTCCTTCTAGATTCATGTTTTTGAAAAATAATTGTTAAAGCAAACTACTTTCCTTCAAAATTGGGTTCTTTTAAAGATAATTCTTTTTTTTGAAAGACTCCTTTCCTATCAAATTGAGGTTTTGAAAATTCTTTTTTACTTTTAAAAGAGGACCCTTCTCCTTCTAGGTTGGGGGTTTTAGAAAATAATTGAAAAAAGCCCCTTTTCTTCTCGATTGGGTTTTTGTAAATATTTTTTTTGCTTGAAAGAAATCCCTTTATTTGTGACATAAGATTATTAGAGTCTAACTCTTAATGATTTTTGGACTAAAGGGATCCAATTGTATACCTAACTTGATTAGGATTTTTAATTAAAAATCTTAATTAAGGAACAGAATGTATTTTTTTAACCTAAATTGATTAGGTTTTCCTAGTTAACTAGCTTGACTAATTGTCTCGCTTGATTAGATTAAAGCTGAAATCTCTAAATTAGGCTTGAGGTAAAAGGGAAAATTTTATTTATTGGAAAAGAATGCTTAATCCTTAATCTAAAGTGAATATGCATGTTGTGCAGAATTTATTTGCATGTGTAGAACATTTTTAGGTGCAGAAAATATGAATTTTATGCATAAACTTTGTTACAGAAAAATTTTAAAACAACATTACAGAATTTCACATTGCCTTAATGGAATTTAAATATGCAGAATTGCAGAAATCAAATGTGCAGAATGCTGAATGTAGAGTACAATGCGAATTGCTATACGCAGAAAACAGAATATACAGAAACAGTAACAGAATTCAAATTTTGAGTTTGCAATTTTTATGCATGCAGAATTTGAAAAATTAAACATGCCATATGTGCAGAAAATTAACATGCAATTATGTACAAAATTTAGACACACTAATGAGTATGCAAACTACAAGCTACACATTAAAAGAGAAAGAAAAGAAAAGATTGTATGATGTAAACACAAATTAAAATGTGATCCTAGCTTGACTAATATCATGGCTATAATTCCTACATAATTGAAGGAAAAACATGAAGAATATGAGAAAGATGAGAAGAACTTACATATCTTGTATTTACCCTCCTACAGCTTTGGCTACACAATAGGGAGACTAAATCCCTAAATATACTCTTTGTTGGAGTTTAAAAAACAAAGGCTAATCTTGTTTTATTAGAAAGAACAAGCCAACAAGAGAGAATAAAGTGGGAGGTTGAATTCTAAGGCAGAATTTAGCTGGAATTCACTATCATAACTCCTAGCCATAAGAAAGGAGGGGCTTAATCCCCTATGAGAGAACAAACTAGCAAGAAGTGAGAGAAGGTATGTTTTTTGTGTACTCCTTGAAGGAGATTCAGAAAAGAAAGCTAGTGTTGTTCTATGGAAGAGAACAAAGTTGCAAGAGGTGGGAGAGAGGAAATTTTCTATGTGTTCTCCTTGTATGAGAGCATGCTATTTATAGGAATAAAGGTTCAGACAAAGGAATAAATGGTCATAATGACTCTTTAATTCTTCTTAATACCTTCTCTTATTCACACAAATTTTATGGCTTTAATATAGATAAAGGAATAAGTAGTCATAAAATTCTCTTAATGTCATATCCTTTTCACAATTTTCTTATCTCTTAAAGTATATGAATCTTGTCCTTCAATTAGTTTCATTTGGGCCTTTTGGGCTTCGGCTTTTCTTTCTCTTTTTTTTTTTTTTTTTCTCTTTTGGTGTTAAGACTTGTTAGAGCAAGGCAAAATAAGGGACCTGGGGGTAGCCAATTGGGCTAATAAAACTTGGGTTTAAAATTAAAATAAAAAACTTAAAAATAAAATTAAAAAAGAAGAAGTGTACTGGATAAAATGTAGTATTTACAAAGACTAATTGTATTATGTGTGTAACTTATATAATAATGTCACTTGCAATCATTATTTTCTAAAAAAATTTGACCTGTCATTATTAATAGGTATTTTTATAAGCAAAAAATGCAATATCTATTTAAGTGATGTGTCATTACATTTTATATGATAAAAATTAGTACAGCTAAAATAAAGCAATACGTATTTTGCAAATAAAGTATTGAGTATAATTTGTGAAGAGTAGTTAACACTTTCTCGGAAGCAATTTAGATAAGAACACATCGCAAACCTCACAATTTTGCGCCAGATGCTTAGAACGGAAGGTATACAATCAGTTGTGCTTGTTAAACCCTTGACTGGGAAAAGAAGGGAAATATTCTTAAGCATTATGGGAAAGACAGATTCCAATTCAAACAACTTCACAAATCACAGTCTTCCTTATATGTCTTTCACATTCCAACATGAACATATCAAGGGAAAAATAGCCAATGAAACTGTGTATAATCTAGCTTAAGTTCAAACTGTACATATAAGTTGGGAAATGACGTGCAAACACAATTTAGTATAAAAGATTTCAATGTCTGCAACAAGGATAACTGAAATTAAAAGACCATAAATAGTGCAACACAATCAGGATCTTCTGCCCGTAAACAAGATCAACCGATAACAAAATGCCATCATGTTGTCCAATTATGTCAAGCCCTGTAGGAAAGCAAGAAAAGTGGAAGTGTTTAGCAGTCTTATCAGTACTCTGGGGCATGTGCTCATCATCTGCAAATTTGTGTCCAGTTTAGTTAAGTAGAGATTTTTATGTATATACTGATAGTTATCATGATACTTCCAATTTTACCCAGAAGTTGATTAAATCAAAAAAGTTCTTTCTTTATTTTGGTATATAGAGATAGTTAAAAGATTTTCTTAAATCTATCTCATTTAAACTTTTCATTGTTACTAGATTAATATATTTCTCTTTTTTCTTTTTTAGCATGTGACTTAGAATATCTTCTGTCCAATAAATAAAGATTAATTTCTTTGAAACATGGTCTAGCACCAAAACTTAAATTTTTTTCAAGCAAATCTTTTCCATATACAAGCACTCAATCAAATATTTCTTTGTTTTAAATGAAAAAAAAAAAGTAAGTCTCTTAAGTTCCATATAATATGTTTGAGCTTTCTATTAATATTTTTATTCTACAATTTTTTAATTATCTTTGGAAACAACATGATCACAAAATTCTAACAAATTCGATATTGTTGATTTAAATTAATGAATTACTTAGTTTAAAAGTAATTATAACCTTTTTTTATTTAGAAGAAGTTCTTATAGATTTTGAAAAACGATGAGATATGTTGTATAATGAAAGTAAAAACGCAGGGGATATTATAGTAAATTAATCTTATTTTATTCTTAAGATATAAAATCTTCACATTTAAAACTTAATAGTGTAAAGTTTAAAATTGTCAAAATTAATTCATCATGTCATTGATGTAAATTCCAACCGAACTTCCGAGAAATGCAATTATTCGTAATAAAGTCGATTCCTTGTTTATAACGCATTTTATTATTTCATGTAACCTTCTTTCCTCAATTCGTCATCTCTCAAGTTGACAAATTTCAGACCCATTTCCACCCCCAATAAACATTTATGAAGATAAGCTTCAATGTCTTAGTATAGGAAATTAAGTGGCCAGTTCAAACAGAACTGTCCGGTTCGACCCACAATAGCAAAATTGGGCTGTCTCGCAGATTTCCTCAAGGCCATGTTTGGATGTCAGAATTGAAATTAGATTAAGACCTCAGGGTCGGAATTTATCCATTCAATCCAAAAATTTTGTTTGCAATACTTATTAGAATTGAAATCATAATTCCCTTTTTGCAATTTGATAGAATTCAAAAATAATTTTTTAATGCACATTGCAATTCTCATAACAAGAAATTTTCTCATTATCAACAGCTTTTTGATAAAAATATTTTGGTGACGGAGTAGTGTCAATCAAAAATTCTTTCGTTGCAATATAATATTAATTGGCAGAAAAAATGTCTATCAGTAAATATAATCCAAAAACTTTTGTCAATAAATAAAAAATTGCCAACTGGTAAATAGAAAAGAAAAATATGGAAAGTGAGTCCATTTTTCTAACTCATTTCCAAATTCACCCAACTTTTACTTTTTAATCTTCTTTTCTTTTGATTGTTGCTCTTGTGTTGCAACATTACGACAAAGAACAATGAATGCAAATTATTTTCAACAAAAACACAGCATCACAAAAATTACAGATGGAACGTTAAGGTGATCCATTAGGGGCTTTTAGTCAAGCATATATTAGATCTGTTTTGGTATGACCTCTTGAATCTAAGCTTAAAAATATGTAGGTCTCCTTCCTAAACAAACCCAAATCTATTAGCTAAGTAATATTCTTTGTGTTATTTTAGTACTAATATTTTAACTATTTTATATATCTTTATTTATTTTTAATTTAATTTTATTTATTTTGATTGGATCAAATTAGTTATTTACAAATACCATTATTCTTATATTTTTCACTAGTATTTTATTCTCTTTCAATTTGACAATATAATATGTGTGTGCTAAGTTTCAAACTGATTGGACTTAAAACTAAAGGGGCAATTATTAAACATAAAATACGAGCATAACCTATTTATTACTTAGCTTATAGCAAAATACATAAATAACTTTTGATTCTTAGAATTGTCCAAGTTTAGCCTCCTGAGAAATCCACCCAATACCCATTTGCTCGCCCAAACAACCAAAATACACAAAGCAAATTAGAGAAAACCCCAGCATTTAAAAAAACTAACAATGGCTACAGATTCTATTTTCCGTTTTCAACTTAATTTCATTAGCAAATTGATACCATTGTAACTGAATTGTAAAGGTGCTTTGGGCATAAAATAGTTCTGCCTTCAATGGTTTTTAACGAATAGCATTTGTCTATTATTGATTCGAATGATCTAAGCTGTTCAATTATTCAACGTATCACATTATGAGTAATATTCACAAGAAAGCATTTTGTTCCCAAGTTACCTGCACTTTGGTTCACAGCCTCTGCATAAGGAAACAAGACTGATCATTTGGCACTGCTCAAATTCAAGGAATTTATATCCAATGACCCATATCAAATCTTGGCCTCTTGGAATAGTTCCACTCACTTATGCAATTGGATTGTTGTCCAGTGCAACCGTCACCATAAAAAAATTTCAAAGTTGGGGCTGGGAGGATACCAGTCACATGGAATCATATCACCACATATTGGCAACCTCTTCTTTCTCAAAACCCTCTAGCTACAAAACAACAGCTTCTACGGCGAAGTACCACAACATTCCAATTCGTGTAAATTGAAGGGAAAAAAAAGTTTAAAAAAAAAATGATGCGTATCAAAATAAAAACAAAACACGGGATACATGTCAAATTAGAAAGAAAAAATTGAGAAATAATAGAGGAATGTATGTTAAAATAGAAAAAGAAAAGTGAAGGGAAAAAAAACATACAACACATGCCAATTTGTGATTGTTTTTCTTTTTATGTTGTCAACTAATCTTGCTATTTATTGATCAGGAAAAAAGACAGGAAACAATCTTCCGCATCATCAAAAGTTGACCTGCTATCTAAGGTATCTTACTAGAACCTACACCATGCAACCACCAGTTCTCAGCCAGCAACTTAATAGGAACTGGAAGTTCCAGCTTTGTGAATAGAGGAAGTCTTTCCTGAAGAAGAAGTTGTTGCCATAAAGGTCCTCAAACTTCAAAAGAAAGGAGCCAAAAAGAGTTTCATTGCTGAATGTAATGCACTAAAAGCTATTAGGCATTGAAATTTGGTAAGGATATAGAGATGTTGCTCCAGCACCGATTATAAGGGCCATGAATTTAAAGCTCTAGTACTTGAGTACATGTCAAATGGAAGCTTAGAAAAGTAGTAGCATCCAAGAATGTCAGAAAGTTCAGATGACCTAAGACCTTTTGGCCTTGCTCAAAGGTTGAATATTCTTAATGATGTTGCCTGTGCAATATATTATCTTCATTGCAGATGTGAGCAACCTCTCATTCTTTGTGATTTGAAGCCAAGCAATGTCCTTCTTGATGGTGACACTGTTACCCATGTGATTAGCAAGACAACTTTCAAATATTAATGGCTATTCTGATAACCAAACCAGCACTAGTGGAATAGGCATTATTGGCTATGCACCCCTAGGTACTCCATTTCAGAATATCGGATGGATATGAGGTGCCAACACAGGGTAACATGTACAGTTTTGAAATTCTTATCTTAGAAACATTAACAGGAAGAAGACCCACTGATGATATGTATAAAGATGGTCAAATATGTATATCCATCTAAAAGCCGGCTTTCCTAATAAACTTATACAAATTGTGGCCCAATCCATTTTCAACAGACAATTAAGACAAAGAGCAACTGCAGCAGAAGACAACCGCTGAGCACATAATAACGAATAATCGCTGAGCACATTTACACACACAAGGGTCATCTCCTAGCTAGTGGATTCTGTGCAATACAGGTAACAAGGGAGTCATGACTGTTTTCTTTGGTTTTTAATTGGTCTAATTCTGTCAAGTTTGGAACACATAGTTAAGGTTTTTCAAGAAATTATTTTAGTGATGCCACAATATACTCTTTTCCCAATATTTTCCAACAAAATGTGAGATTCAATTTATGCCAGAAATTATATTTTTGTAAATTGAATAAAAAACTCTACATGGTTTACTTCATTCCTTACATTCTTGATATTTGCTTCTCATTAATGGATTTTAGGCCTTTTGACTGATGAGCTGAGGACTTTCTTGGAGTTGAACCTCCCTAAAGTCAAGGAAGGTAAGAAGCCAAAGTTCAGTTTAGGTGTTGCAGATCCTAAAATTGGTTCACAGATATCTGAAGTGACTAAAATTCCTTGCCAAAGCAATGAATTTGTCGGTGAGCTTTTACGAGGTGTGCGGCTTCATTTTGATAGGTTCATCAAGGAACTCAAGGTTAGCAATTTTCCTTGTCCCAATCCCATTCAAAGTTTCTAAAGGGTCTCAGCCTTTCCATTGAATGTATATATTTCTTATTACTTATATCATTTTTTGCCTACCTTATTTAAATGCGTAGCCTGGAGATTTGGAAAAGGCACAGCTTGGCCTGGGGCATAGTTACAGCAGGGCCAAGGTGAAATTTAATGTTAATCGTGTTGACAATATGGTCATTCAAGCAATCTTCCTTCTTGATACCCTCGACAAGGATATCAATTCTTCTCCATGAGAGTCAGGTATATTATTGACGCTGATGTATTAGCATAAAATTTGTGGATTGGTAGAGTTCAAAATATTAAAGTTCATTTTTAGTTATTCTTTCCTGGTTTATCAATCTTTGCAGGGAATGGCACTCATGGCATTTTCCTGAACTGGTGAAGATTGTAAATGATAATTATCTGTATGCCAAAGTTGCAAAATTTGCTAAGGATAAATCAAAGTTGTCGAAAGACAAAATTCCCGGGCTAACTAACATAGTTAGAGATGAAGACAAGGCAAAAAAAATTGTGGAAGCTGCCAAGGCATCAATGGGTAGAGTTATTGTTTACTTATATTACATGTAAATTGTGTCTCATTCTCTCCCTAACACTTGCTTTCTTTTGAATTTCTTTAGGATAGGATTTGTCCCCAGTGGACTTGATTAATGTCCAGCAATATGCATAAAGGGTAATGGACCTCTCTGAGTATAGAAGGAAGTTTTATGATTATCTGGTTACTAAGATGAATGACATTGCACCAAATTTGGCATCGTTCATTGGTGAAGTTGTTGGTGCTCGTTTGATATCTCATGCTGGTACCTCACAAATTTGGCCTAGTGCCCCTCTTCAACGCTTCAAATACTTGGTGCAAAGAAGGCTTTGTTCAGGTTTTTAACTCAATACCTCCTGATTTGAAGAATTTTAAAGTTTAAGTTGTGATGTTCATAGAAACTAAAAATGGTACATATGTAAATCTGCAAGACATTTGATTTGTCCTTTACATTAAATTAATTTTGTTAAAATACACTTATGACAATAGCTAGTTTGCCTCTTGTAGGGGGACACATCCGTTGCATGTTGCCATTCCTTCTATTTATAATTTTTATGCTAGTTATTATCCAATAAATGTGTTCTTCTGTTCTATTCAGGGCATTGAAAACCAGAGGAAACACTCCTAAATATGGCCTCATATTCCACTCATCTTTTATTGGCCGAGCATCTGCCAGAAATAAGGGTCGAATGGCTCGCTATCTTGCAAACAAGTTGAGGAGCGACTTGACTTTTATGACAGGGGAGTTGCTGCTCATAAGAACATAGATGTCATGAAGTCTGCCATTGAAAGTGTACTGAACAAAGGTTTGTAGGAATGGTCTGGATGGAAGAAGACATACTAATATACTATTGTCACTTAGAGTAATGCTATTTGTATGTTATTTTTTCGCAACGCTCGCTATGTCTCTTACGTGACAAAAATGAAAAATTAAAAAATGCAGCAGGAGGAATGAAAAAAAGGAGCGGGAATAAAAAAAGGATAGCAATTGTACATCATTTTTATTTTGAAACTCGGGCTGTAGTCTTTCTCTTGACATTGCTGAAGTATATGGCTCTCAGGTGAGTATTTCTCTTGTCAAGGTTTCTTTTCCATTTGTTATGACAATGGCCAACAAAAATAAAATTGCAAAATATAATTTAGAGAAGGAGAAGAGAAAGCACACAAATATTTAACATGAAAAAACCCAATGAGGGAAAAAATCATAGGCAGAAGAAGAGAATTTCACTATGTAGAATTCAGTTACAAGGCTGAAATTTGGGCTAAACAATTGATCCCAAACAGCTTTTGTATGCAGTACAAGAAAGGACCCAAAATACAGAAAATCTGCACTCTTCTATTTTTCACACTACTGTTCACGCTGCTACTGTTCATGTGGCACTGTTTGTGCACTGTTCACGGCACTGTTTCTGTATTCTGTTTATTTTCTGCAGTCAAAACTACTGTATGCAGTTTCTTACTAAAATTGCAACTCTATCTATAACTGTTTTGCAGTTTCTTGCAACTCTTGGTTGCAATTTCTATCTGAAACTACAACTCTTTTATTTTTAGAATTTGGGTCACACCCAAAAGCATAACAATCTCCACCTTGACATGAATTCTAAAAACAAATTTCAATAAAGAAATTCTCCACCTCTTCCACAAAAGCTCCTAAGTGCAAAACTCAACAATGAACACCAATTAAGTTCAAGCAATACTTGAACTTTTTAATAGGCAAAGGCTTATTGTGCTCTACCTCTTCTGCTATAGCAAGACAATAGCAAAATCTGAATAACCATACTTCTCAAGTGGTTTAATAGTTCTGCTTGGCCTATCCCTAGCTATGGTGTAAGGTTGTGCTTGTGAAGAATCTGATACCTCTTCTGAATCACCATCTGCAAAACTAGGAATAGAGAATTATTTGGGTTGAACAAGAACTTCAAACTCTACCTGTTCTTTACCTTTTTCATTATTCTAAATAACAGATTCTGTAACTTCTTGCTTTGCAAGCATGGAATATTCATCAAAAGTTACATCCTTGCTAATAAGAAACTTGGACTGATTTGGACACCATAACCTATATCCTTTCACACTAAATGAATACCCAAGAAATACACATTTCTTTGCTCTAAGCTCAAACTTTCCTTCATTAACATGTGCATAAGCAGGACAACTAAAAATTTTTAAAATAGAATAATCAACAAGTTTGCCAGACCATACCTCTTCTAGTATTTTGCACTCAATAGATGTATGAGGAGATCGGTTCACTAACCAGCAAGCTGTGTTAACAGCTTCAGCCCAAAACTCCTTGCCTAAGCCTGCATTTGAAAGCATACATCGAGCCTTTTCAAGAAGAGTTCTATTCATCCTCTCTGCAATACCATTCTATTGAGATGTATTCACAATGGTTCTATGCCGAGCAATGCTTTCTTTCTTGCAAAACTCATTGAACTCATTATTACAAAATTCAAGGCCATTATCTGTTCTGAGTCTCTTAATCTGTTTTCCTGTTTGCTTTTCAAGTAAAGTCTTCCACTGCTTGAAAGTCACAAACACTTGATTTTTCTGTTTCAGAAAGTAGACCCAAACCTTTCTTGAATAATCATTAATAAAACTCAACATGTATATAGAGTGACTGTCTTTAGAAGGAACTTGAGATGGCCCCCAAAGGTCTGAATGAATGTAGTCAAGAGTTCCTTTTGTCTTGTGAATGGTTGAACTAAAACTCAACCGCTTTTGTTTGCCAAAGACACAATGTTCACAAAGCTCCATCTTTCCTGTAATCTGGCCACCTAACAGGCCTCTCTTACTCAACGTTGTCATGCCTCTCTCACTCATATATCCTAGTCTCATGTGCCAAATTTTAGTAATCTCTGAATCAGAAATAGAAGTAGCAGCAACTACAGCTGAACCTGTAATAGTAGAACCCTGCAAGAAATACAAAGTGCCAATTCTATTTGCTTTCATCAGTAAAAGTGCACCCTTAGAGACTTTAAGCACACCATCTTCACATTTATATTTACAGCCATTCTTTTCTAAAGTACCCAAAGAAATTAAATTCTTTTTCAAATCTGGAATGTGTTTCACATTTGACAAAGTTCTGATCATACCATCATGCATTTTAATTTGCACATTGTCTATCCCAACAACTTTACAAAATTGATCATCACCCAAAAACACACCTCCATTAAATGACTCATAAGTGGTAAACCAGTTCCTATTAGGAGTCATATACTGTGAAGCTCCTAAATCCATCACCTACCTAGTTTGAAATCTGATTTTAGCATCAGTAACACAAAACAGATCACTTTTCTCATCTTCTGCTACATTAGCTTCATCTTATGTGGCCTTACCTTGATTGTCACATGCTTTTTCTTTCTTCTTTAGTTTAAAATAGTCAGATTTAATATGTCCCTTCTTCTTGCAATAATTACAAGTCAGATTCTTATGTTTAGACTTCGATCTAGACTTGTAAGAATTTGGATTTCCTCCTCACTTCTTCCTTTATCAACAAATAGGCTAACACTCTGATCACCCCCTCAACAAATGTCAAATTATTATCAATTTTCTCTTTAGCTTGCAAATTTGACCTAACATTATCAAGGGAAATTTCTTCTCTACCATAGATCATAGTGTCTCTAAAATTTTTATAGGAAGCAGGCAAAGAACATAACAGTAAAAGTGCTTGATCTTATCATCAATCTTCACATCTATCTTACTTAAATCAGTAATGATGGAAGTAAACTCTGCTATATGAGATTTTAGTGGCATACCTTCAGACATATGCAGAGTATAGAGGTGTTGCTTTAACTGTAGCCTGTTAGTGCGAGATTTTGTCATGTACAGACTCTCCAATTTCAACCATGCACTCGCTGCAGTGTTCTCAGTGAGAATTTCTTAAAGAACTTCATTACCCAAGCACAATTGAATAGAAGAAAGAGCTCTATCATCCGTATCATCTTATTCAGCATCTGTCATAGTCTCGGGCTTCTTCACCTTCCTAAGCAGTGCCCTCTTTGTGCCTTCTCTTGACAACATTGCCATCATCCTTACTTGTCAGAGAGCAAAACTTGTTGACCCATCAAATTTCTCAATGTCTGTCTTAGATGTTGTTGCTGAAGTAGAAGCCATTGAGAACCAGGCTCTGATACCAATTTGTTATGACAATGGCCAATAAAAATAAAATTGTAAAGTATAATTTAGAGAAGGAGAAGAGAAAGCACACAAATATTTAACATGAAAAAATCCAATGAGGGAAAAAACTACGGGTAGAAGAAGAGAATTTCACTATGCAGAATTTAGTTACAAGGCTGAAATTTGGGCTAAACAATTGACCCCAAACAGCTGCTGTATGTAGTATAAGAAAGGACCCAAAATACAGAAAATCTGTACTCTTCTATTTTTCATGCTACTGTTCACGCTGCACACTGCTCACGCTGCTACTGTTCATGTGGCACTGTTTGCGCACTGTTCATGGCACTATTTCTGTATTCTGTTTATTTTCTGCAGTCAAAACTGCTGTATGCAGTTTTCTACTAAAACTACAACTCTATCTGTAACTGTTTTGCAATTTTCTATTATGACTGCAATTCTTGGTTGCAGTTTCCATCTAAAACTGCAACTCTTTTATTTTTACAATTTGGGTCACACCTAAAAACTTAACACCATTTTGATAAATGTAATTATCATGGAGCAAAGTTAGATTTGATCCCTTTAGCAGCTTGCACTAGGAGTTATAAATTCAGAGGTTCTTCTTGGAAGCTATTTGCAGAGACTATATATTTGATATTAAGATATAGTTATGTTCATAAAGGAAAGTTAATAAGTATTGGTTCCAATTGTTTTTTTATATGAAGATTTATTAGGAAAAGAAAAGAAAAGGATCCAGAAGTTGAGATTATTGTTGTAACAAAGTTTGCTATACTACCATGGAGGTTTGGGCATCAAAGTCTTCTCACGGCCCTTGAAGAATCCCTCTGCCAACTTGGACTTCCTTCTATGGATCTTTGTTAGCTTTATTGGTTTATGTTTTAATGACCTTGTCAAATTACTCTTCTATTCTTTGTTCTTTCTTTCTTTTTCTTTTCTTTTCAATTGTAAAGTATTAATCAATTGATTTGTAAAGTATTAATCAATTAAATTACACTTCCGTTCTTTGTGCAATAGCCGAATTGTAACAGGTGATAGCTAAAGTATAATACTCAATAGCTAAAATGTAACTTTCCTAGGTAAAAAGTATCATGCGCAAGATGAAGTGTTTCCTTCAAATTGAACATTTACAAGGTTATAAGAAGGAGATTTGACAAATTGCATCTAAGACAATAATTCATCGGTCATGAAATTTTATGTGCAATAGCCGAATTGTAACATGCCAATAGCTAAATTGTAACATGCCAATAGTTAAAGTGTAACATGTGATAGCTAAAGTGTAACACTCAATAGCCAAAATGTAACTTTCCTGGTAAAGAGTATCATGCGCAAGATGAAGTGTCTCCTTCAAATTGAATGTTTACAAGGTTATAGGAAGGAGTTTTGACAAATTGCATCCAAGACAATAATTCATTGGTCATGAAATTTTATGTCCAATAGCCAAATTGTAACATAGCGATAGCTAAATTGTAACATGCTGATAGCTAAAGTGTAACATTGCGATAGTGAAAGTATAACACTCAATAGCCAAAATGTAACTCTATAATTATGTTAAAAAAATTATATCTCTTAAAAATTTAAATTATAAAAATATTTAAAAATATTTTTTATATATTATTTCTTTAACAATAAGAATTGAGGTTTATACAACTGTTTATTATTATCATTATTATTTGTTACACTTTAGCTATCACCATGTTACACTTTAACTATTGGCATGTTACAATTTAGCTATCGCCATGTTACAATTCGGCTATTGCACATAAAATTTCATGACCGATGAATTATTGTCTTGGATGCAATTTGTCAAAACTCTTTCCTATAGCCTTGTAAACATTCAATTTGAAGGAGACATTTCATCTTGCACATGATACTCTTTACCTAGGAAAGTTACATTTTGGCTATTGAGTGTTACACTTTAGCTATTGGCATGTTACAATTTAACTATCGCCATGTTATAATTCGGCTATTGCACATAAAATTTCATGATCAATAAATTATTGTCTTGGATCTAATTTGTCAAAACTCCTTCCTATAGCCTTGTAAACGTTCAATTTGAAGGAGATATTTCATCTTGCACATGACACTCTTTACCTATGAAAGTTACACTTTAGCTATCGGCATATTACAATTTAGTTATCATCATATTACAATTCAGCTATTGCACATAAAATTTCATGATTGATGAATTATTGTCTTAGATGCAATTTGTCAAAACTCCTTCCTATAGCCTTGTAGACGTTCAATTTGAAGGAGACACTTCATCTTGCACATGATACTCTTTACCTAGGAAAGTTACATTTTGGCTATTGAGTGTTACACTTTAACTATCGCATGTTACACTTTAACTATTGGCATGTTATAATTTAGCTATTGCCATGTTACAATTCGACTATTGCACATAAAATTTTATGACTAATGAATTATTGTCTTAAATGCAATTTGTCAAAACTCCTTCTTATAACCTTGTAAATGTTCAATTTGAAGGAGACACTTCATCTTACGCATGATACTTTTTACCTAGGAAAGTTACATTTTAGCTATTGAGTGTTACACTTTAGCTATCGACATGTTACGCTTTAGCTATTGCCATGTTACAATTCAGCTATTGTACAAAGAACGGAAGTGTAATTTAATTGTTTAATACTTTACACATCAATTGATTAATACTTTACAATTGAAAAGAAAAGAAAAAGAAAGCAAGAACAAAGAATAGAAGAGTAATTTAACAAGGTCATTAAAACATAAACCAATAAAGCTAACAAAGATCCATAGAAGGAAGTCCAAGTTGGCAGAGGGATTCCTCACGGGCTGTGAGAAGACTTTGATGCCCAAACCACCATGGCAGTGTAGCAACTTTGTTACAACAGCAATATCAACTTCTGAATCCTTTTCTTTTCTTTCCCTAATAAATCTTTATATAAAAAAACAATTGGAACTAATACTTATTAACTTTCCTTCATGAACATAACTATATCTTAATATCAAATATATAGTCTGTAGACACCTAATTTTGTCCGGCCCACTTCTCAAAATTTTAAATCCAAATTTAAACTAAAAAATAACAAAATAAAATAAGATTAAGCCCAAAATTAAACTTAACCAAAATCTAAACTAAATAAGCCCAAACCCAAAATGCAAATAAATTCAAAAAATCCAAAGAATAAATAAATTCAAAAATCAGAAAAATCAAGAAAATCCAAGATAATTAAGGAAAAATAAAGATAATCCAAGATAATGAAAGAAAAATAAAGATAAATCCAAGAAAAGTCCAAAAATCAAGATAAATCAGTAAATAAAAAGAATAAATCTAAGAAAATCAGAAAATAAAATAAAAAATCAGAAAAATGGAAGAATTAGATAAAAGATAGGATAAAGATAGAAGTCAAGAAATAAATTAGATAAATAAAAATTAAAAAGATAATAGATAAAATTAAGATATGAAAATCTGAAATCTAAAAAGATAAATAAAAAATGTTAGATAAAAAGATAAAAGTTAAGATAACATTAGGAAACAAGAGTTAAAGTAAAAAACAAACTCTAAAAAATCTGAAAATAAAAAACCCATTCTCACCTACAAAAAGGAGGCTTCTCACGTCTTACTAAAGGAAGGAGGCCAAACATTTCAGCAAGACAAAAAAAGGGTGGGGTTCACGTAGTAAAGAGGTGGATATAAAATTTCAGCAAAAAGAGGAGAAAAGGAGGAGCTTTCACGCCAAAAGAGGAGGAGGAGAGCTTTAAAAAATTAAAAATCTGCAACCCACAAGGAGAAGCTCACGTATACAAGGAAAAGGAGGAGAAGAGCCAAAAGAAAGAAAAAGCCTAACAAGACAAGAAGGGATCTTTTCACGTAGGAAGAGAAAAAAGTCACCTTTTCCTTTTGCTTGGAACATAGGAAGACTCTCAAGGTAAGCCCTTTTTCCTTTTTTTTTAGATTCATATATGTTGTTCAATTTTAATCATGTAGATCTCATACTTTAATCCTAATGTAGTTAGGATTGTTTTTGCTATAGTGTTTGCATAACTTTCATTTTTATTAATCATGGCATGCATGGATTTTCACATTCTTTCATCCCTCTTAATCTTAATTTACTGTAGGTCTCTACATGCAAACAAAATCATGTCAAAATTCTGCACATTCTGCACTATTAGCATGCATAAATTCCATCTTAAATTCTGCATAATTATGTGCATGATTAAATTCTGCATATTCTGTATAGTTTTGCATTCTGTTTTGCACTGCATCTTGAACTAAAAATTCTCCACTATTTTCTGCTTGAAAATTCTGCACGTTATTTCATTCTGCATTTTCTGTCTTTCATGAATTCTGCATATTATTTCATTCTGCATTTTCTATCTTCTACAAATTCTGCACTTTCTATCTTCTACAAATTCTGCATTGCAATTCAACTTCTGCATTTTGTTTCATAAATTCTGCAAAACGTGTTTCTGTTTTGTTGTTTTGTTTCCGCATTCTGTATAGAATCTTCATATGACTTTTACATACTAAAAATTCTGCATGTTTTG
The DNA here is from genome assembly GCA_037013595.1 of Dicorynia guianensis. Classification (NCBI taxonomy): domain Eukaryota; kingdom Viridiplantae; phylum Streptophyta; class Magnoliopsida; order Fabales; family Fabaceae; genus Dicorynia; species Dicorynia guianensis. The sequence goes on along the minus strand of JASUAB010000003.1, from coordinate 17,179,728 downwards.
TATTGAAAATTCTGCACATATTTTAGCCTAGGTAATGTTCTTGTTGATCTTCCATATTCATTGATTTAATTTCTTGTTAATTTTCTATTAAATTTTAGCATTAGGATTATTTGTTAAGAAACTCTAGTATCACCACCTTGAGTTCTTCTTTGGTCCTAAGCAATTTTGGCTCTAGGCACTTTTCCTAAGATTATTTTTTAAGAACCCCGGACTGGAATAGGAAGGGGATTTTTTTTTAAATTTATTTTAAACCCTGGACTGGAATAGGAAGGGGATTTTCTTAAAATTATTTTTAAAACCCTGGACTGGAATAGAAAGGGGATTTTTCTTAAAATTATTTCTAAAATCCTGATCTGGAATAGAGATGGGATTTTCATAAAATTACTTTTAAAACCTCAAACTGGAATAGGAAGGGGATTTTCATAAAATTATTTTCAAAACCTTGGACTGGAATAGGAAGGGGATTTTTCTCAAAATTATTTTTATCCCGATCTGGAATGGGCAGGGATTATTTATCAAAAATCTTTTTAAAAATTTTTAAGACCAACATAAATTAATTAGGATAAATTAATAAGATTATTTTTGGTACCGAAAGGGCGTTTAGGGTGCTAACACCTTCCCTAAAACGTAACCAACCCCCGAATCCAATTTCTGAAACGTAGACCATTTTTAGTTAGGTGTCCGATCTCACCTTTAGATAATTTAGATTGGTGGCGACTCCAAATCAAATTTTTAGGGTCAACATAGTCTCTGCAAATACCTTCCAAGAAGAACCTCTAAATTTACAGCTTCTAGTGCAAGCAACCAAAGGGAACAAATCTAACTTTACTCCATGATAATTACATTTATCAAAATGGAAAAGAAACCTTGACAAGAGAAATACTCACCTAAGAACCATATACTTCAGTAATGTCAAGAGAAAGACTAGAGCCCGAGTTTCAAAATAAAAATGAAGCACAGTCGTAGTTCCTTTTTTATTCCTGCTCCCTTTTTTCATTCCTCCTCCTGCGTTTTTCAATTTTTCATTTTTACCTCGTAAGAGACGTAGCGAACGTAGCGAAAAAATAACGTAGAAATAGCATTACTCGTCACTTAAACCCCCCTCCCCTCTCCTTTTTTACCTTTTCTCTTGAATGCTGCATTTGGCATATGTTGTTTTTCCCAAGATACTAGATGTGTAATAGTGTAATATTGCTGATTTATAGTTATTGTTGCAGACACCGAAATGGAAACAGAAGAACTACCTGTCGAAGTTTCTAACAAGAAAAGCAAAAAGAAGAAGTCAAAAGTTGCTGCTGCGTAAGAAGGTGAGGGCATGGCTATAGATAATGTGGGGGTCCATCCCATGATAAAAGAAAGAAAAGAAAACAAATGGAGTAGTTGAAAAAGTTTTAATGAACAAGAAAACAAAATAGAGGACGGTGAAGAAGTTTTTCAACGTTGCATTAAAAGCAAATTGGCTAGTAGCTGGAAATTGCAACAAGCGGAAATCTTTCTTTGACTTTCAGCCCAAATTTCATCTATAAGTAGGAGCCTCATTCAGCAAGCCATGGCACAACAAGCAGACAGCAGCGAAAGCAAGAGTGAAGGAGAGCAAGAGGCAAGAGAGAGAGTAAGGCAAAAAAGTAATTCTTCAGAGAAAAATTTTTGAGAGTGTGAGATAAAAGAGAGTCTGAGTAATTCTCAATAAAGTATAAGTGTAGGTATACACTAAGAAAAATATTGGATGTCATCTCTACAAGGTCTCACTGAGTGCTACTATAATTTTAGTATCACTTGAAAGAGAGTAAAGGGTATTGTGAGGATATTTGTAATTATCCTTATTATAGTAAAACATTTTATCAGAACTTATCCCGTGGTTTTTCCCTCAATATCACAGGATTTTTCACTTTAAAAATTTGTACTTCTTGTATTTATTTTTCTGCTTGAATTTTGTTATGCATAATTTAATTACACAGTTAGAAAAGTGATCTTGAGGTGCTTTCGCTTATTGTCAAGTCTTTAATCAATTTTTCCCAACAAGTGGTATTAGACCCTGGTTATATTGTTGAAACTTATTTTGTAATTTATATTGGCTAGTTATACCAGCTTTGAGCTGGCTAAGCCACGAAGTTTATTTTCTTAGTAATTGGCTGGTTTTACCACCTAATTTATTTGTTTCACTAATTGCTGGATGATACTTGATGGAGGTCAATACAAGTAGAATGATTACTTTGAATGGCACCAACTATCACATATGAAGGGAAAAAATGAAAGATCTCCTTTATGTGAAAAGTTGGCATATACCAATGTTTGCTTCAAAAAAGCCCGAATCAAAGACTGATTATCAATGAGCATTTGAAAATGTCCAAGTATGTAGTTTTATTTGGCAATGGGTGGATGACAACGTGCTCAACCACATTAATGATGAGATGAATGCCAAGATGTTTTGGGAGAAACTTGAATCTCTTTATGCTTGGAAGATTGGCAACAACAAGCTCTTCTTGATTAAGAAGATGATAAAATTACATTATAAGGAAGATAGCTCTATTTCTGATCATTTAAATGAATTTCAAGGAGTCCTATAACAGTTATCTTCTACGGGTGTAAAGTTTGATGATGAGATTCTAGTTCTTTGGCTGCTCAGTACTCTTCCAGACTCCTGAGAGATATTCAAAATGTCATTTGCAACTCCACTCCTGATGGCGTAGTGATAATGAAACTTGTTAAAAGCGCTATTTTGAACAAAGAGATGAGGAAAAGATCTTAAGGTTTGTCTTCACAATCTGATATTCTTATCACCGATGATAGGGGAAGAAGCAAAAGTAGAGGTGTGAAAGGCAGAGACAAAAGCCAGAGCAAGTTTAAGCCCAGATCAAAAAATATAGAATGTCACTATTGTGGCTAGATGGGACACTTTAAAAGACAATGTTTCAAATACAAGAAAGACAAGGAAAATGGCAACACTGAGGAAGAGAAGAAAGATTAGGTTGCCACTGCTGAACTTGTCATTGTGTGTGACAAGGAGGTAATTAATTTAACCTGTCAAGAGACAAGTTGGGTCATAGATAGTGGAGCCTCTTTGCATGTTACATCAAATAGGGAACTCTTCTCATCTTATACACCCAGTAATTTTGGGGTGTTGAAGATAGGTAATAATGGTTTTTCAAATGTTGCCGGCATGGGGGATATCCACTTGAAGACCAATAAAGGAGCACAAATGATTCTCAAGAATGTTAAGCATGTGCCTAATATTCGCTTCAATTTGATCTTAGTAAGAAAGTTGGATGATGAAGGTTATTACAACACCTTTGGTAACGAGCAATGGAAGCTTACTAAAGGTTCGTTGGTCATGGCTCGGGGAGAGAAGAGTCCAAGCTTGTATCTAACATAAGCTAAAATTTTAGGTGACTCTATCAATGCAATGGATGATGAGAAGACAACCGAAATGTGGCACAGGAGCCTTAGCCACATCAGTGAGAAGGGACTTAATTGCATGGCCAGAAAGCATAACAGAGTTGCCTTCAAGAGTCACTTTCCTTCAAAGCAATCAGATTTGCTAGAACTGGTGCACTCCAATATTTGCGATCCCTTGAAAGCAAAGTCTTTTGGCAGTGGACTTTACTTTGTGACGTTCATTGATGATCATTCAAGGAAACTTTGGGCTTATGTTTTAAAGACCAAAGATCAATTCCTTGATATTTTCAAACAGTTTCATGTATTTATTGAAAGGAAAACTAGAATGAAGCTAAAATATATTAGCACTAACAATGGTGGGAGTACTATGGTCCTTTTGACGACTACTGTAGATAGATGGACATTAAATATCAAAAAACACCTTCAAAGACTCACAGTTAAACGGTCTAGCTGAAAGGATAAATCGAACGTTGCTAGAGAGAGTCAAATGTTCACTTTTAGAAGCAAAGTTGCCAAAATATTTTTGAGGGGAGGCTTTCCTCACAGCGATACATGTTATCAATCTATCTCCAGCGGTTGCTCTAAATGATGACATTCCTAACAAAGTTTGGTATGGCAAAGAAGTCTCTTATGATCACTTACGAGTTTTTGGATGTAAGGCATTTGTTCACATTCCAAAGGATGAGAGATCCAAGGTTGATGCTAAGACATGACAATGCATCTTTCTGGTTATGGTCTTGATGAATTTGGCTACAGATTGTATGACCCGATTGAGAAGAAACTAATTCAAAGTCGTGATGTAGCATTCATTGAAGACCAAACCATTAATGATATGGAGAAAGTTAAAAAGAAAGTGTCTACTGGCAGTGGCGGCTTGGTTGATCTAGACCCAGTTCCTATGATGAACTTGCCTAATCTAGTCAACAATGATACTTAAGAAAAGGAAAAAATCAATGACCAACCAAGGACAGATAATACCCTAACAGATAATGCTAGAGGTAATGATGAAGTTATTGAGTAAGAGGAGCAACCCCTTCCACCGCCAATGAGAAGAACAGAGAGAGAGTGGCGTTCATTAACTAGGTGCCCAAGTTCTATGTATATCCTCCTTACTGATGAGGGGGAGCTAGAGGATTTTGAAGAAGTGCAAACTCATCAGGATAAAACATAGTGGATGATAGCTATGCAAGATGAGATAGATTCCTTGTAGAAAAATGACACTTATGAGCTTGTGGAACTTCTAAAAGGTAGAAAAGCCTTAAAAAAACAAGTGGGTGTTCAAGTTTAAGAAAGATTATAACAAGCTGGTGAAATATAAAGCTCACTTAGTCGTGAAAGATTTTAGACAAAAGTGAGAGATCAATTTTGATGAGATTTTCTCTCTAGTTGTCAAGATCAGCTCAATTAGAGCCATACTTGGTTTAACAGCTAACTTGAATATAGAGCTTCAGCAATTAGATGTGAAAATTGTATTTCTCCATGGCGATTTGGATGAAAAGATCTACGTGGTTCAACTAGAAGGGTTTAAGGAGAAAGGGAAAGAACACATGATCTATAAATTAAAGAAGAGCTTATATGGATTAAAGCAAGCTTCAAGGCAGTGGTATAAGAAATTTGACTCTTTCATGATGAGTCATGGTTATACCAAAATTGATGCAGATCATTGTGTATATTTTAAAACATTTCCTAATAACAAATTCATTATCCTCTTGTTATATGTAGATGACATGTTGATTGTGGGGCAAGACACAAAGATGATTGGTGATCTAAAAAAGGAGTTATCAAAGGCATTTGACATGAAAGATCTTGGACTAGCAAGGCAAATTCTGGGAATGTAGATTTTATGAGACCAAAAAAATGTAAAAAGCTATGGTTGTCACAGAAAAACTATGTGGAGCAGGTCCTAGAAAGATTCAACATGCAGAGTGCTAAGCCAGTTAGCACACCATTGACCAATCACTTTAAACTCAGTAGAAAAAGTTATCCCACTAGTCAAGAAGAAAAAGAAGACATGGCTAAGATTCCTTACTCCTTTACAGTTAGGAGTTTGATGTACGCCATGGTCTGTATCTGTCTAGATATTGCTCACGCAGTAAGAGTAGTTAACAGGTTTCTTTCTAACCCAGGTAGAGACCATTGGGAAACTGTAAAGTAGATCTTGAGATATTTCAGAGGTAGTTCAAAAATGTGCTTGTATTTTGGAAGGTCAGAACCAATTTTGAAGGGTTATACAGATGCAAATATGGTAGGTGTCCTGGATAGTAGAAAATCTACTTCAGAATTCTTGTTTACTTTTGCAGGAGGAGTTGTGTCATGGCAGTCTAAATTGCATAAGTGTGTTGCCTTATCTACAACTAAGATAGAATACATTGCCATGACTGAAGTTAGAAAAGAAATACTTTGGTTGGCTAGACTTCTTCAACAATTGGGAATGAAGTAGCAAAACTCCATGATTTACTGTGATAGTCAAAGTGCCCTAGATTTGAGTAAAAATGCTATGTACCACTCGCGTACAAAGCATATTAATGTGAGATATCACTGGCTATGGTTAGTAGTTGAAGAACAACAGTTCAAGCTTGAAAAGATTCACACAAATAACAATCCTACTGATATGATAACAAAAATCATAACTCGAAAAAAGCTTCAAACTCGTGTTAGGTTGGCCTGCATGGACTCTATTTGATTGTCTTTAGGTGTATTCTCCTTCCTCATGGGTTGGAGGGAAAAAATTGTGGGGGTCCATCCCATGATAAAAGAAAGAAAAGAAAATAAATGGAGTAGTTGAAAAAGTTTAATGAACGAGAAAACAAAATAAAGGACGATGGAGAAGCTTTTTAATATTGCATTAAAAGCAAATTGGCTAGCAGTTGGAAATTGCAACAAGCAGAAATCTTTCTTTAACTTTCAGCCCAAATTTCATCTTAAATAGGAGCCTCATTCAGCAAGCCATGACACAACAAGCAGAGGGTAGCGAAAACAAGAGTGAAGGAGAGCAAGGGGCAAGAGAGAGAGCAAGGCAAAAAGGCAAGTCTTGAGAGAAAATTTTTTAAAGTGTGAGATAAAAGAGAGTCTGAGTAATTCCCAATAGAATATGGGTGTAGGTATACATTAAGAAAAATATTGGGTGTCATCTTTAGAGGGTCTCACTGAGTGCCACTATAATTTTAATATCACTTGAAAGAGAGTAAAATATGTTGTAAGGATATTTGTAATTATCCTTATTATAGTGGAATATTTTCTCAGAGCTTATCTCATAGTTTTCCCTCAATATTGGAGGATTTTTCACGTTAAAAATTTGTGCCTCTTGTATTTATTTTTCTACTTGAATTTTGTTGTGCATAATTTATTTGCATAGTAAAAAAAAGTAATCTTGAAGTGCTTCCGCTTATTGTCAAGTCTCTGATCAATTTTTCCCAACAGATACACCACCAGCAATTACAAATGGTGATGCATTGGAGGATCAGATATCAGAAAAGAAAAAGAAAAAGAAAGAAAAGAGGAAATTGGACCAAGAGATGGAGCTGCATGTTGATGATGGTGCCAATGAGGCTAGTGTTGAGCAAAAAGATGAAGCAGTTAAAAAGAAGAAGACGAAGAAGAAGAAGAAGAAGAAGAATGAAAAGGATGGTGATGGGGAAGTATTTGAGGCTGCTAGTGATAATAAAAAGAAGAAGAAGAAATCAAAAAGCGAGGATGTTGAGTAAACTGTTCTACAGAGGATGAATCTGCTTAGGATATAAGTTTTGAAGGTGTCTTTAAAGGGATCCTGGATCCACTTTGGAGAGAGGATTGTCTTAGTTTCTCAACTGGTTTCAGTACAACGTTGGGCTTGGTTTTGTTCGTTGACTTGTTTGAAAAAAGTCGATGGAATTTACTTTGTAATGATAATTGGCGTCTTTTGTTGGCCTTGGATAATTAGCGTCTTCTTTAGGCCTACTATAATTAGCATATTCGATCCACTTTTATCTGCAAGGAGCAAGAATTTTAGACTCCAAGTCTAACAAAACTTAGAAGTCATCTTCGATGTAAAATCAATATCACATGGTGATTTTAAAGCATAATCCAAACAAAAAAGCAATGCTAACAAATTTAAAGCCATTAAAATCGTTCCTAGCAAAGATTTTAGTAATAATTCTTTCACAATATATATATATGTATATTGTTGATAATCAAAATAGGCAAAGCCCACTGGAAAATCTGAAGATAAAGAAGAAGATATCCAATATATTTTTCCTCGATTAGAAGTATATTAGGTCTGGTTCACTGCATAGTTTGTCTGGGTTAAATATAAGCTTGTGCCATGTGCACTTCTGCACTTGATACCTGAAATATGATAACTGATCTGTAATTAAATGCTAACAGCTGAGTGCAGTGGCGTCTTAAGAGGTAGTGATGGTCAATGGAACGAAGGTTTCTCTTATGGTGTAGGGGTTTGTTCCGCAATGCAGGCTGAGCTCTGGGGAATTGTCATAGCTCTTCAATATGCTTGGGAACTTGGATTCAGAAAACTTACCGTGTAAAGCGATTCTCAAACTGCTGTTAGCATGGTTACCTGCCAAGGTAACAACGCTCAAGAGTTACATCTTGTAGCTTGAATTGGAGCCTGGTGTAGCAAAGAATGGTATGTAAACTTGTGGACACATTCAGGGAGTGCAACATGTGGGCAGACTGCATGGCTGACAAGGTTGGGCACGAAGAGGCAGGGCTTTTACAGCCAGATTGCTCTATGGCTTAGCACTCATTGATGCTGATCTCATGGGAGTGAGTAAGGAGAGTTATTTCTACAAGAAAATAATGTGTATGTAGTTTTGCACAACGTATATGTGCGTGCAGAAAAAAATTAAAAGAAAAAAAAAAGTAAAAATATGAGAGAATGTGAGAAAGTATACAAAATTTGTATATCTAAAAATGTACGCATAACATAGCCCATTTCTACAGTGTAGCCTTTTCTTGTTGGGCTTGCGGGAGATCTCTCATATTACCAGAGCAGAAGACAAACTATAACAGTTGAGGAATAGGATATGGGGATCTGGTACCTACAGTTCTAACCATATTCAAATATCTTGAAAAATTCTGTCTTCACGAGTCTCAAAGAAAAAAAAATTCTGAAATCAGTGAATCCGTTCTAACAATATGCAGCAGTTGCATTCAAAACTAATCAGCTAACGCAAATATTAAGCGATTTTACGTTTTCCTTTTTTTCTAATATTCTGTCAAACTCTGCTATATTTTGATTAGCCCTTTGAAAAGTGGATCACAGCCATAACACATGTAATTATACACTCCATATTCATGAAGCTGTTTTCAAGATGCCTATAATATTTAGTATTTCATGTCTTTCTGAGCCAATTTATAATGTTCTTGTGTCGGTTTCTTTTGGTGACTATCAATTTCATTTCAAACCAAGCTTTAGTTGAATTCTTGAATGATATTTTTTATTTTTTTAATTTTATATTTATATATAATTTATTAGTCTCTTTTCTTTCAATAATTTTTTAATTTTATTTTTACTTCTTATTTATTGTACACCCTGACTTTAGAGTTTAGATAAAGGGATTCATATCCATTCTTAAACACAGTCCGTGCAGTAATAAAGATCACAATCGGAATCTAAGACTTCCAATGTATCCCAGAAGTTGAATAAAAGAAAATTATAAATATATTTTTGATAGTTATCATATGACATCCCAGATTCCCCCCAGAAGTTGATTAATAGAAAATGATTACTATAACCATTAATTACAATATCACAATTAGAATCTAAAGTAACAAGCTAGCAAATAGCAATAGTCAGCATTAAACTCTAATCTCTCATGAAATAAAAGTAACGAAATAGCCACTTGAGGTTAGGGTAAGTGGTGTTAGATTTGCCCTTCTTTCCAAAGTCCAAAGTTCGATACCTCAACCCTAAACGTACTCAAAAATAAAAAAGTAACCAAATCATAATAAATTTATTCATACAAGAAATTCTTCAAACTTTTAGAAACAATTAAAGAATGAGAAAGGGAATTTTTGATTTTGAAGAGGATTTGCAATATAAGGATATATGGATTTTGATCCTTTATTTTTATTATTTTTAATTTTAATAATTTTTTATTTATTTTTCTCTAATTTATATTAAAATATATTTTATAAATCTTATTTTTTTACAAATTTTTTCTCTCTATTACTTCCCTCTTCCTTTGAAGTATGCAAAGGATCCACACATATCCAAAGATATACCAGTGTTCCTTATTCAACTTCATAATGAAGATAGGATTTTTATATAATGGACTAATAAAGGTGCCAACATACATCAAATGTCAATTCAAACTCTGTTAACAAAATGTTTTCTTTGAGTTTTATTATTTTTTATCTCTATTTATTATTTTCATATGTAGATTTATTTTTTATTTTATTATTATTTTTTAATTTTGTATCTTTATTTTATTAGTCATTTTAACTTTTTTTTTTGAAAGAAAAGTAGAGTAAAAAAAAAAAAAATAGAAGGATCCATTCATCAATAATGAAGGATTCATATTGTACTTTTTTCCTAATCAAGGGCAAGAACCTTGATTACGGTGCCAGGCTGGTCTATTGAAATTTAGAGGCAGGAAGGGTGCTTTTCCATCTGCTCCTTTGCTCAAATGTGAATTCAAACTCTGTTCACAAAATGTTTTCTTTGAGTTTTATTATTTTTTATCTCTATTTATTATTTTAATATGTAAATCTATTTTATATTTTATTATTATTTTTTAATTTTGTATCTTTATTTTATTACACATTTTAATTTTTTTTAAGAAAATAGAATAAAAAAAATAAAGGAATCCACTCATCAATAATGAAGGATTCATAATGTACTTTTTTCCTTGTCAAGGCAAGAACCTTGATTACGGTGCCAAGCTGGTCTATTGAAATTTAGAGGCACGAAGGGTGATTTCCCATGTGCTCCTTTGCTCAAATGTCAATTCAAACTCTGTTTACAAAATATTTTCTTTGTGTTTTATTATTTTTTATCTCTATTTATTATTTTAATATGTAGATCTATTTTTTATTTTATTTTTATTTTTTAATTTTGTATCTTCATTTTATTATATATTTTAATTTTTTTTAAAGTAAGATAAAGTAAAAAACATATATATATAGAGGGATCCACTCATCAATAATGAAGGATTCATATTGCACTCTTTTCCTTGTCAAGGGCAAGAACCTTGATTACGGTGCCAAGCTGGTCTATTAAAATTTAGAGGCAGGAAGGGTGCTTTCCCATTTGCTCCTTTGCTCAAATGTGAATTCAAATTCTATTCACAAAATGTTTTCTTTGAGTTTTATTATTTTTTATTTTTATTTATTATTTTAATATGTAAATTTATTTTGTATTTTATTATTATTTTTTAATTTTGTATCTTTATTTTATTACACATTTTAATTTTCTTTTTAAAAAAAATAGAAAAAAAAAAATAAAGGGAACCACTCATCAATAAGGAAGGATTCATATTGTACTTTTTTCCTTGTCAAGGGCAAGAACCTTGATTACGGTGCCAAGCTGGTCTATTGAAATTTAGAGGCAGGAAGGGTGCTTTCCCATGTGCTCCTTTGCTCAAATGTCAATTCAAACTCTGTTTACAAAATATTTTCTTTGGGTTTTATTATTTTTTATCTCTATTTATTATTTTAATATGTAGATCTATTTTTTATTTTATTATTATTTTTTCATTTTGTATCTTCATTTTATTATATATTTTAATTTTTTTTAAAAGTAAGATAAAGTAAAAAAAAAAAAAATATATATATATATAGAGGGATCCACTCATCAATAATGAAGGATTCATATTGTACTTTTTTCCTTGTCAAGGGCAAGAACCTTGATTACGGTGCCAGGCAAGTCTATTGAAATTTAGAGGCAGGAAGGGTGCTTTCCCATCTGCTCCTTTACTCAAATGTGAATTCAAACTCTGTTCACAAAATGTTTTCTTTGAGTTTTATTATTTTTTATTTGTATTTATTATTTTAATATGTAAATCTATTTTGTATTTTATTATTAATTTTTAATTTTGTATCCTTATTTTATTACACATTTGAATTTTCTTTTTAAAAAAATAGAATAAAAAAAATAAAGGGATCCACTCATCAATAATGAAGGATTCATATTGTACTTTTTTCCTTGTTAAGGGCAAGAACCTTGATTACGGTGCCAGGCTGGTCTATTGAAATTTAGAGGCAGGAAGGGTGCTTTCCCATGTGCTCCTTTGCTCAAATGTCAATTCAAACTCTGTTTACAAAATATTTTCTTTGAGTTTTATTATTTTTTATCTCTATTTATTATTTCAATATGTAGATCTATTTTTTATTTTATTATTATTTTTTAATTTTGTATCTTCATTTTATTATATATTTTAATTTTTTTTAAAGTAAGATAAAGTAAAAAATATATATATATATAGAGGGATCCACTCATCAATAATGAAGAATTCATATTGTACTTTTTTCCTTGTCAAGGGCCAGAACCTTGATTACGGTGCCAGGCTGGTCTATTGAAATTTAGAGGCAGGAAGGGTGCTTTTCACATCTGCTCCTTTGCTCAAATGTGAATTCAAACTCTGTTCACAAAATATTTTTTTTGAGTTTTATTAATTTTTATTTTTATTTATTATTTTAATATGTAAATCTATTTTGTATTTTATTATTATTTTTTAATTTTGTATCTTTATTTTATTACACATTTTAATTTTCTTTTTAAAAAAATAGAATAAAATAAATAAAGGGATCCACTCATCAATAATGAAGGATTCATATTGTACTTTTTTCCTTGTCAAGGGCAAGAACCTTGATTACGGTGCCAGGCTGGTCTATTGAAATTTAGAGGCAGGAAGGGTGCTTTCCCATGTGCTCCTTTGCTCAAATGTCAATTCATACTCTGTTTACAAAATATTTTGTTTGAGTTTTATTATTTTTTTATCTCTATTTATTATTTTAATATGTAGATCTATTTTTTATTTTATTATTATTTTTTAATTTTGTATCTTCATTTTATTATATATTTTAATTTTTTTAAAAAGTAAGATAAAGTAAAAAATATATATATAGAGGGATCCACTCATCAATAATGAAGGATTCATATTGTACTTTTTTCCTTGTCAAGGGCAAGAACCTTGATTACGGTGCCAGGCTGGTCTATTGAAATTTAGAAGCAGGAAGGGTGCTTTTTACATCTGCTCCTTTGCTCAAATGTGAATTCAAACTCTGTTCACAAAATATTTTCTTTGAGTTTTATTATTTTTTATTTTTATTTATTATTTTAATATGTAAATCTATTTTGTATTTTATTATTATTTTTTAATTTTGTATCTTTATTTTATTACACATTTTAATTTTCTTTTTAGAAAAAATAGAATAAAAAAAATAAAGGGATCCACTCATCAATAATGAAGGATTCATGTTGTACTTTTTTCTTTGTCAAGGGCAAGAACCTTGATTATGGTGCTAGGCTGGTCTTTTGAAATTTAGAGGCGGAAAGGGTGCTTTCCCCATCTGCTCCTTTACTAACTCAAAGGTCCATCTTTTGTACAGATTAATGGTGGAGCCAGCAGAGGATATTCTGGTACAAAAGTACTTAGTCTATTTTTATGATTAGTTACAAGTTATGATTAGTTAAGGGCATTTGCATGGATTTAAAATTTAGATATTCCGACTCTATTTTTATGGTTGAGTAGGAATTGTTACGCACAGTAACTTTTCAGAATGTAAATTTTATTTGTTTAACAAAAAAATTGTTAGTCAAAAAATTAATGTAAGATTTTTTTAAGAAAAATAACCATTTTAAAAAAAATTTCAAACACAATTAGAACTAGAGTTTTTAAAAAAAAATTCAAAAAATTAATCAGACGCATTAGAATTTTTTTAAAAAAAAAATAGAAAAGTACCTAATTTAGCTAGAGTTTATAAATAGTTAATTCACTCCATTAGAACTTGTTTAAATGGATTGACGAAGAAAAACCAATAAACCTTGTTAAGTATATTAAGTAGACTATTTCTTTTTAAATCGAATCTACTCGAATATTCTCTTACAAACGTATAGGAAATGACTCTTCATTATATTTTGTAGTTTATTGTTGAGAAGGTTATCATTTTTTTTTTAATTTAGATTAGATTTTGAAAAAATAGAAAGAAGACTTTAGAATTATTAGGTAAACCCTTTCTTTCCACATTAGGTCCACCTACCCATCATTCAAATAATAGGAGAACACCTCCATGTTCAATCCTAGTAGAAAGGCTAATGGAATCAATGACTTTCCGCCCCGGGGTTGGGGTTGGGGGGGGGGGGGGGAGGAGGGGAATTAATAACTTATTAAGTTTACCAAATTAATTACTCAAATAATAGAAGAACACCTCTACGCTCAATTAAGTTTACCAAACAATGATGATTACGAAAGATTAAAAACGAGTTTGAAAACAAGATACTCAAAAAAATAAAAAATAAAGTCATCATCAATATAGATTAAAATAGTAAAGTTAGACATTGAAGAGTATGATTTAATTATAAAAAAATAAATTTAAGAATTAATTATGTGTAAAGAAAGTATTAATATCCCTACACATAATAAGCTTGTAATATCTTTACTGAAGGTTAAAAATCTAAGTTTCACATAAAAAAGAAGTGTATTTGAAAAAAAAAATCCAAATTTCCCATTAAAAAAGATATTTTAAAAATAATATTTCAAAATGACAAAATCATGCGTAGCAAAATGGTTATATTTAACACTTTACTGTTTTAAGTCAGCAAAGTTCAAGTGGGGCAAAGTTTGGTGACATATTTAAACAGAATTATTTGTGCATCCCCATCAATTAGCATTTGTAGGTGACGAAGTGGCAAATGCATACACTTTCACAAAATCGAACTGACCCAACACATGCGTTTGAACCAAGAAGCAAAAGAACCATAAAGAAAAAAAGATATTTGACGGATAGAGTTTCTCTCTTAAGATATTATAATATAATTAGTTTCTATGATTTGTGGTTTCGTGTAGAGGTGATCAGTGCATCCTTGCTTTCTCAAATTAACCAAATGAAGCCCTTTGCTCCCACGTCACCTGCCCACTGCTCCACATGCCTTCAAATGTTTCATCACCAGATGATTGCTCCCTCATTTCAGATTTTCCTTTCTTTAATTATTTTAAGATATTATTTGAGAACCAAAATTCGACTCAGATTTCAATTTCTGTAACAAAAGCATAACTTAAATCATAAAACCAATTAATATTAATGAATATTAATATTTATATAAATTAAAACTAAATAAATTTTGTATAATTTTTTTATATTTTTTTCTAACTTTCCTCTCACTTAAAAATTATTTCTCTCTGCACATAGTCAAGCGTAAGTTCTGACTAGGTACCATTAGCATTATTCGGTTTTAATATTTCATAAAAAGCAGTTTACTTATCCTTTGTTTTGTTTCTCATATCAATGAAGCGAGACCTGTGGGTCGTGTACACCTACTTCTTTCCAAGTCAAGTGCCGTGTTCATTCCGCGTCCAGGTGGGAAGCTTCGGTGGGGGACAAACTGGGAAAACACGATGGCTGAAGCAGAGCAAATGAGAGACTTTGCTTTCTCCTGGGTTGGTGACATAACTTTTTATTTCTATTTTTATGGCTGAATTGAAATTGTTAATGTGCCATAACTTTTCAGAATGTAAATTTATTGTTTTAACAAAAAATTGTTCTATAAAATTACACTTATTATAAGATGCAAGTTTAATAATATATGTGACAGTAAAAAATAAATTTTTAGCATAAAAAAAGTCACATCTTAGAGTAAGTTTAACAAAGAATATAATTGTGAAACTATTAAATATACTTCATTTCTATTTCAACTTGAAATTTTATTTTAACAATTGATGAAACCACATTTAAAAGAAAAAAGAAAAAAAGTTGTCAACATTTCTATTGGATGATCAATAATCTTATTAGAATTTAGTGAAAGAATAAGAAAGTATATAATTGTAATATTTATTATTATAAATATAATTTTAAAAAATAATATAATCTCAAAATCTATGCAAACCTTAATAAGATTATTGATCATCTATTAGAAATATTGATCAAAACTATATTTATAATAATAAATATCAAAACGTAATTTATTCTTTTTTTAAATTATATTTATAAAAATAAATATCAAAATTATATATTTTTTTATTCTTTCACTTAACTCTAGTAAGATTGTTTATCATCTAATAAAAATATTTGACAATTTTTTTTAAAATGTAGTTTCATTAATTATTAAAATAAAATTTTAAGTTGAAATAGAAATGAATTATATTTAATAGTTTCATAATTATATTTCTTATTGAACTTACTTTAGGATGTGACCTTTTTTACTCTAAAAATTTTTTTCTTACTATCACACATATTGTTAAACTTGCATTTTATAATGAGTATGGTTTTTAAGAAAAAATTTAATACAGTATTAACATTTTATTTAATAAAAATAGTTAAATAAGGTAAAATATAATTTTTGAGTAAAAATGAGATATATTTATTATGGTTTATATAATTTATTAGAATATTCTATTAGCATTTATATAGATTCGATTAGTTAAATTAGATAATCGAAGTAGAGTATAATTTTTAAATAAAAATAGAGTGAAATGTTATATTAAAATATTTAAAAAATACTGAGTATAATTTACTCAAAATTTAAATTTCTATGTAAAGTTTACTTGGCCTCTGTTTTGGTTGAATGGAGTTAGGACTTGTGGGTCGTGTACGCCTACCTTTTTCCAAGTCAAGGGCCGTATTCATTCCGCGTCCAGGTGGGATGCTTCGGTGCGGGACAAACTGGGACAAGACGATGGCTGAAGCAGAGCAAATGAGAGACTTTGCTCTCACCTGGGTTGGTGACAACTTTTTATTTCTATTTTTATGGCTGAATTGGAATTGTTATGTGCCATAACTTTTCAGAATGCAAATTTATTGTTTTTAAAAAAAAAATCGTTCCATGTAAGATGAATAATTTTTTATGCATTTCAGAGTTTGAGTAACACTATTTACATAAATTTTGTGCATAAAGATTATATGTAATATGTAACATTTATAAAATTTACGAACAACTTCATGAACTTGATGAGCAATTTTACATCTTTTTAGTTTTATAACTTATATCAATACTATTTAGCCATAATAATATATTTTTCTATATATATTCAATGGACATTTAAGTTGAAGCAACAAATACTTACATTTTCTCTTGCATGTTATTTTTCCTTTTGCATTATTGTCCTTTGATTATATCTTGCTAATGCAGTGAGATACTTACAACTGCAATAATTGGTCTTTGCATTTTTCTGTGTCTTTAGTGTATGCTAAAAATGCCACAACGCACACCAAGTTTGACAATTTTGGAGAACTATCAACATTGGGATGGACTTTGGTAACTAAAATTTGGACAACAATTTCCACGCGTATGCCTTAAAATCAGTTGTTTTTGATTGATTGATAGTCGCTGTTGTCCTTGAAAGTTTTGTTAATTGAGCAATTATAAAATCGGCAGCAACCGGTATTCTAAATCCAACGTATCACATTATGAATAATATGCACAAGCTGGTGCTATAATTACCAAACCCTTAGTTCTCGAAGCAGATCAAACATACAAACCATCCACTGCCTGTTGTGGTCCTAAAACAATGAAGCATGTTGCTCCCAAGTTACCTGCACTTTGGTTTATATGCCTTCACCTTCTTCCATTCTTCATGACAAACTTACTGTCCTTGCAACTTATCATCAAAGCCTCTGCATTAGGAAACAACGCTGATCATTTGGCACTGCTCCAATTCAAGGAATCAATATCCAATGACCCATATCAAATCTTGGCCTCTTGGAAAAGTTCCACTCACATCTGCAACTGGGCTGGTGTCAAATGCGACCACCCCCTTCAAAGAGTTTCAGAGTTGAACCTAGGAGGATACGACTTACATGGAGTCATATCACCCCACATTGGCAACCTCTCCTTTCTCAAAACTCTCGAGCTACAAAACAATAGCTTCTACAGCGAAGTCCCACAACAGTTGGGCCGTTTATTCCGACTGCAACGGCTCATGCTCGACAATAACACATTAAGAGGGGAATTTCCTGTCAACTTGACAAGATGCTCTGCACTCAGGGTCCTCGGTTTATCTGAGAATTATATCACCGGCAACATACCAGTCGAGATTGGATCGCTTTGGAAGCTTCAAGAGTTGTATCTTCAAGAAAACAATTTAATAGGAAGAATACCAGCTTCTATAGGAAATCTTTCTTCCCTTGTTGCTCTATCTGTGGCATATAATAGCTTGGAGGGAAATCTACCTGATGAAATAGGTCGTTTATTCCGACTGCAATGGCTCATGCTCGACAATAACACATTAAGAGGGGAATTTCCTGTCAACTTGACAAGATGCTCTGCACTCAGGGTCCTCGGTTTAGGTGGGAATAATATCACCGGCAACATACCAGTGGAGATTGGATCGCTTTGGAAGCTTCAAGAGTTGTATCTTTATAAAAACAATTTAATAGGAAGAATACCAGCTTCTATAGGAAATCTTTCTTCCCTTGTTACTCTATCTTTGAAATATAATAGCTTGGAGGGAAATCTACCAGATGAAATAGGTCGTTTGAAAAACTTGACCTTTATTAATGTACTTGAGAACGGATTGTCTGGTAAGCTTCCTTCTTCACTGTACAATATGTCATCTCTCACTACTATCTCAGTTACAGCCAATCAATTTGATGGTTCTCTTCCAGCTACCATGTTCCTCTCTCTCCCGTATCTTCAACACCTCTTCATCGGTGAAAATGAATTCTCAGGTCCAATACCAACATCCATCACAAATGCATCTTTTCTTCAAAGCTTTGTTATCCATGGGAACTATTTCATTGGACAAGTTCCGAGTCTAGAAAAGCTACAAGATATCAAACTGCTTAATTTGGAAGCTAACAATCTGGGTCGTAATTCAACTAAGGATCTAGAGTTTGTAAGTTCCCTGACAAACTGTAGTAAGTTGAACAGATTGGACCTAGATAATAATAATTTTGGAGGTTCTTTACCCAATTCCATTGGCAATTTATCAAACCAACTCAATGATCTATATCTAGGCGGTAATCAGTTTTCTGGACAAATTCCTATAACATTGGGTAAACTTACTAACTTAATTGCGTTGATGCTGGACGCAAACAGATTCACAGGGTTCATTCCAGACACCTTTGGGAACTTTCATAAGATGCAAGCATTATTGTTGATTGGAAACAAACTGACAGGGAGGATACCAACCTCCATAGGCAACCTCAGTCAATTGTTTGAACTGGACCTATCACAGAATATGTTAGATGGAAATATTCCTCCTAGTATTGGAAATTGCCAAAGTTTACAAATGCTAGACCTTTCACAAAACAGACTTAGTGGAGTGATACCGCCACAAGTTATTGGTCTTTCCTTTTCGACAATCTTACTTAACTTGTCAGGAAATTCATTAACTGGCAATCTTCCAGTTGAGGTGGGCAAACTGGAAAGCATTGCTGAGTTGGATGTCTCTGATAATCATCTGTCAGGTGACATTCCTGCTACAGTTGGAGACTGCATACGCTTGGAGTACCTTTATCTACAACAAAATTCCTTCAGTGGAATCATACCTTCATCTTTGGCTTCCTTGAAAGGTCTTCAATATTTAGATCTATCAAGAAACAATTTATCTGGGTCAATTCCTCAAGGTCTGCAGTATATTACCGTTTTAGCATACTTGAATGTTTCATTTAACAACCTAGACGGCGAAGTGCCTAAAAATGGTGTCTTTCAAAATGCAAGTTCAATAGCAGTGGCTGGCAATAGTAAACTTTGTGGAGGTATCTTAGAGCTACAACTACCACCATGCCCTATCAATGCTACGAAACAAAGAAAGCACCATAAGTTTAGGTTGATTGCCGTGGTAACTTGTTTGCTTGCCTTCCTATTTTTATCCTCAACAGTTGTTGCTATATATTTTATTAGGAAAAGAAACAGGAAGCAATCTTCTGAGCCATCAACAATTGAACTTCTTTCCAAGGTGTCCTACCAAAGCCTACACCAAGCAACCAATGGGTTTTCAGCTGACAATATGATAGGAAGTGGAAGTTTTGGCTCTGTTTATAAAGGAAGTCTTGGGCCTGAAAATAAAGTTGTTGCCATAAAGGTCCTTAACCTTGGTAAGAAGGGAGCCCACAGGAGCTTCACTACTGAATGTAATGCACTCAAAAATATTAGGCACAGAAATTTGGTAAAGATAATGACATGTTGCTCCAGCACAAACTATAAGGGCCAAGAATTTAAAGCTCTAGTTTTTGACTACATGTCAAATGGAAGCTTAGAAAAATGGTTGCATCTAGGTACAAAAAGTTCAGATCAGCCAAGAACTTTAGGCCTTGATCAAAGATTAAAGATTCTTAGTGATGTTGTCTCTGCATTACATTATCTTCACCATGAATGTGAGCCACCTGTCATTCATTGTGATTTAAAGCCAAGCAATGTCCTTCTTGATAGTGAAATGGTTGCCCATGTGAGTGATTTTGGATTGGCAAGACTACTTTCGTCTATTGAAGGCAATTCTGACAACAAAAGCAGTACCATTGGAATGAGGGGGACTATTGGCTATGCTCCTCCAGGTACAGCTTGATATTTATTTTGGCTATAAAATCTTCTCGAATATTGTTTTCTTGTCTCAAATATTTCCTTTACCTCTGTGTTAGTATTGTTAATATAGTTTTCATCGCATTGACTTATTTGCAATATGTTTCAGAATATGGATTGGGTTTTGAAGTTACCACACAAGGTGACATGTATAGCTTTGGGATTCTTGTCTTGGAAATGATAACCGGAAGAAGACCCACAGACAAAATGTTTGAAGATTGCCATAACCTTCATAACTATGTAAAAGCTTCATTTCCTAATAAACTTGTGCAGATTGTGGACCAAGCTGTATTCATCAGAGAAATAAGTACAAGAGAAGCAGCTGCTGCAACAGTAGAACACATTTGCGAGGACTTGCCTTTGATGTGTCCTAATGTGGAGAAATGCTTACTATCCCTTTTAAACATTGGACTTGCTTGTTCAGTGGAGTCACCAAGGGAAAGAATGAGTATCGTGGATGTGACAAGGGAGCTAAATATAATTTACCGTGGGATGAAGAAGACTTAGAACTGAAGAATACTGAAGTGCCACTTCTACATTACTATTGCTGCCACTTATGTCTTGGTTATTTGATATCTTTTTTCTCTGAATGATTTTTCTTACTTTTTTTTTTGGATTTTAGGTTGCATAAAGTTGTGAGTTATTCAAGTTGAATTGTAAAGCAGTGTGCCTACTGTAATTCTAAAAATTCTTGTGTTTATTGTATTTGTTTGTATGGACAAAATTGTTTGAAAATTAATTTTATTATTTTTCTATCTGAATCCAACTTTTGCGTCCATATTTAAACTATGACTTTAATATTTCATAAGAAGCAGCTTACTTATATATCCTCCATTGTATTTTCCATATCACGAGTTCTATTTTATAAAGCAAAAGAAACCAAAAACACTGGACCTGATTGTTGAAAGGAGGATGGTATTAAACCACAGTCCTACTTCTCCCCTTCACCCCATCTAATTAATGTGGATGAAAAAGGAGAAGAAGACATTCATTAACATGATAACGAATAATCACTAAGCACATTTACACACATAAGGGCCATCTCCTATCTAGTGGATTCTGTGCAACACAGGTAACAAGGGAACCATGATTGCTTTCTTTGGTTTTTAGTTGGTCTAATTCTCTCAAGTTTTGAACATATAGTTAAGGTTTTTCAAGAAATTATTTTGTTGATGCCACAATCTACTCATTTCCCAATGTTACACCAGTTTGTGTTTAGGCTAAGGATTGTTCAGTGGTTCTGTATGTACTAATTAGAAATTTAATGATTGCCTATCTTCATTGCTTTTGCTATACCAACACATTGGCTCTAAATTTGAACAATCTTACTTTTCTTTCGGGTAGAAATCAATTTTCTTATGAAAGAAATGGATTAATGGTATAGGATAAAATTCTTTACTACCACCAGCCAATAGTGCTCTAGAAACAAAATGTTCTTTGATAAAACTAAAGATGAAATATAATAAAGCAGACAAGAAATGATTTTCCCTAAAGCAATAATGTAAAATTCGTCAATAGTTTTCAGTGTCAAGTTAAAAGCAATGCAAATTTTGAACTATATATATATATATATTTCTGCTCTCAACTTTTACAGTTATCACATGCACTTATCCTTTGAGCCAAAGCATCAACTATTCTTTCATTGTATTGGATGCTAATGGTAAAATGTAGTATGTCAGCATCTTGTGTCTTTACAAATGCAAACAATAACAAAAGGCTGTCATATCGTCAAAGTATGTCAAGCCCCATGGGCTTGGCTTACCACCCAACCAACAAGACCATGATGGATAGCATGAAAGAAGTTTTCAATTTCTCATTAATGGTACCAAGGCCTTTTGCATCTGGGTTGAAACAACTCAATCATAATCTGGGTAATTTCCCCCATCACTTCCATGAATTTTACATCAACAATACCAAATGTCTACATCACAATATTTATTGTACTAAGGGAGTCATAATGATAAGTCTTACTATAACCAATACAACATCACAATCAAAACTAACTATCAAGCAAATAGCTAGGATCAGCATGAAGCTATAATCACTCGTAAAATAGAAGTAACGGGAACCAATTTTAGAAGAACCACAGAATTATTTAAGTGAAGTGAAAAAGCTATTAATTAAGAATAGGTATAAATTAAACTATTAATTATAGTTTTAGAAAATATTTGAAATCTATGGTTTAATTTTCTATTTTTTTTTTGTTAATTGTTGCTACATAAAAAGTCTTCAAACATAGTAACATGGATAATGACCATTGACCAAAATGCCTCAACTCAATTATAACATTTCTTCAAGTATTAATTGTTGAAAAGTGCTTTTAGTCACTGTTGAGGTTAAAACAAAAATAGTAAATAAAGAAGGTTCTAAATAATCTTGGCTTTCTTTGAAATATATACACGTGAAGTTTGGTAGAATTAGCCTTTGAGGTATTAGTCGTTCATATTGTTTTGCACAATCAACATTCTAAAGACTATCAACATGTACACAAAGTGGTGACTTAAAGGCTCTAAGATGAAGGTTTAGGGAGGGGTTTTTTGAATAAAAAAAAATGAGGTCACAATTGAAATCATTAATGATGAGATTGAACACCAAAATAATGATTTAGGTTTGTAGAGAATGGCTTCGAGATTAATTATGTATAGGAAAGGTATTAGCATTTTTAGACATCCTTTCAGTGTCATAATCATCTGGTTGGTTTATCTTGCTTTATTTGAATGCAAGGGTTAGTCTGTTAAAATTCTAGCTCAAGAATGAAAAATTTTGAAAAATAGTTGGAGCCTTTTAGAAACAAATATTTTGCTTCCAAAATGATTCATTTCCTTCCAGATCAAGTTTTTTAAGAGATTTATTTAAAAATAGCTCATTCCCTTCCAAGCTAGGTTTTTGACAAATATTTTTGTTTTATAAGAACCAATTTCCTTCCAAGTTGATATTTTTGGAAAATGATTGTTAAAGTAGACCACTTTCCTTCTAGATTGGGTTTTTTGGAAGATGATTCTTTATTTTGAAAGACCCCTTTCCTTTCAAATGAAGGTTTTGGAAAATATTTTTTTACTTTTTGAAAATAGGACCCCTCTCCTTCCAAGATGGGGGGTTTTGGAAAATAATTGGAAGAAGCCCCTTTCCTTCTAGATTGGGGATTTTGAATTTTTTTTTTTGCTTGAAACAAATTCCTTTATTTTGACATAAGATTATTGGAGTCCAACTCTTAATGATTTTTGGACCAAAGGGTTCCAATTGTATACTGAGTTTAACTAGGATTTTTAATTAAAGATCTTGATTAAGGAGTGGAATGTATTTTTTTTCCCTAACTTGAATAGGTTAAAGCTGAAATCTCTAAATTGGGCTTGACCTAAAAGGACAAATTTTATTTATTGAAAAAGAAGGCTCATGTTAGAAAAGCATAAAGCTGAAATTTCCAAATTGGTATTTTTATGAATGTAGAATTTGAAAAATTAAACATGCAATATGTGCAGAAAATTAACATGCAATTATGTACAAAATTTAGATACACTAATGAGTTTGCAAACTACAAGTCACATGTTAAAAGATGTAAACAAAAATTAACACGTGATCCTAGCTTGACTAAGATCATGGTCATAATTCCTTCATAGTTCAAGAGGAATATGAAGAAGATGAGAAGGATGAGAAGAACTCACATACCTTGTATATACCCTTCCATAGCCTTGGCTACATAATAGGGAGACTAAATCCCTAGACGTACTCCTTGTTGGAGTTTAGAACACTAAGACTAGTCTTCTTTTATTAGAAAGAACAAGCCAGTAAGAGAGAATAAAATTTTTTGTTTGATTATGTGGTTCAGGTTTTCCAAGAAATATCTTTGTAACGCTAGGGTCGATTCTTTTCCCCGTGTCACCTCGGTTTGTCTTTAAGCAAAGGACTGCTCAACAGTTCTATATTTAGTAATTGACAATTTTAAATGATGCTTATCTAGCTTTATTGCTTTTGTAAGACCAGGCTGTACCATTGCATTGCTCTAAATAAGATATTTCAAAAATTTAAACAGTTTAGTTTGAAGTCAATGAGTGATTTTGTTTTACATCTCACACACATCCAAGCTTTCTTTTAAGGTTACGATTTAGACAATTTTTAATTCTAAGTGACAAAATTAAATTCTTGGCAATATAATCATAAAAATTCTGATATTATGTAAAAAAAATTAAATATTTTAAAAATTATTAAATTAATATTTAAGAATAATTTTCATTTTATGTTTCAAACGGCTTTACTCAGGCTTTGTACAAAATAAAAAAAAATACTAAAATTAGAAAAAGAGCAAAATCAGGAAATCCAATCATTTCTTCCAATTTCCCTCAAATGCCACTCAAATACTTTTAACAAATTAGATTTGAACTTAATGAAAAATCTATCTGATGTGAGTGGAAGGCTATTTTTTTATAAGAAAATTTCATTAGAGTGGAAGTCTATTTTTTTATAAGAAAATTAGTACTTAAGGGACATAAATTAGATTATAATTTCCTAGAAAAAGCTAATGATGAAATTTAATAAAGCAGACAAGCAATGATTTTCGCAAAAGCAATAATGTAAAGCTCGTCAATAGTTTTCAGTGTTAAGTTAAAAGAAGTGCAACTTTTGAACTATTAGCTGCTCTCAACTTCTACAGCTTACTGTTTTCAGTTTTCAGAATCACACGCACGTATCCTTTGAGCCGAAACATCAACTATTTTTTCATTTGATTGAATGCTAATTTTGCTAATGGTAAAATGTAGTGGCACAAAACTCAAGTTGCAGAAAATTCAAATGGCAAAATAATCAAGTCAGTACAGTTGATGTGGAGAAAAGTTTGGTGACATATATATTTAAACTGAATTATTTGTGCATCCCCATTTAGCATATGTAGGTAACGAAGAGACACATGCATATACTCTGACAAAGTCAGACTAAGCCAATACATGCCTTTGACACTGGAAGGGGACAAAAGGACGATATTTGGCGGATAGAGTTTTTTCTCTCACGTCAAATGAAGTCTTTTGCTCACATGTCACCTGTCCATTGGTCCACAAGCCTTCACTTGCTTCTTCACTAGCATTCATTCACTAGAGGATTGTTCCCGCATGCCAGATTTTAAAGCATAACTAAAACCAGAGGACCATAACTAATGCATCTAAATCAGAATCTTCTGCCTTTAGAAATGCAACGCAACTAATAACAAAATGCTGTCATCCCGTCAAGTTCAGTAACAGATAACTCAAGTTCTAATAAACCACAATCTCTTTATTTTCATAAAGTAAAATTAAAAAATTTTATAATTTAAATTCTTAAATTTATTGAAACCTATAAAATATAATATAAAACCGAACATATGATTTTTTGCGAGTATTTTTTTCTCATTTCTTAATAAAATAATATATTGCAGTGGTCATCTTAAGTACTAATGACATAAGTTTCAATAAAGTACAGTAGCAGTTACTCATCCCCAATAGCATCATTAGCCCAAAAAAATAAAAAGGTTAGCATGGATAACATTTTTTTTCATGGTAAAACATCATAAAGTCCAACATATTCAAACACGTCCAGTAACAAGGGAATGTATTCGATTCTTCCGAGTTCCAACCCAAATGCCAAAGTTAAGCCTATCAGCCCAATGTTCCTCAAACAAAAGAAGCTTCTTCCGCGAATCTTCCCTGCATTTCAGTCCATATACCTTCAACTTTTTCTTCTCGTCACTTCAAATTTACTGCCATTTCTACGTGTCACAACAGTCTGTGCATTAGGAAACGAGACTGATCATTTGACATTGCTCAAATTCATTGAATCAATATCCAATGATCCATATCAGTTCTTGGTGTCATGCAATAGTTTCTCCCGCTTCTGCAATTGCGCCGGAATTACATGCAGCCACGGCCATCAAAGAGTTACAGAGTTAAACCTGCAAGGGTATGGCTTGCATGGATTCATTTCACCTGATGTTGGCAATCTCTCCTTTCTTCGAAATCTTAACCTCATGAACAACAGCTTCAACGGTGAAATGTCAATAGCATTGGGACGTTTATTCCCGCTGCAGCAACTCAAACTAAACAGTAACACGTTGGTAGGGGAAATTCCTATACACTTGACATGATGCTCTGAACTCCAGGGCTTAACTGTAGATAGGAACAATCTCACTGGCAAGATACCAATCGAGATTGGCTCTGTTTGGAAGCTTCAAAAGTTGTATATTAATGACAACAGTTCGATAGGCGAAAAACTTGACAATTATGGCAGTATCTGGCAACAAACTATCTGGTACACGTTCTTCTTCACATTACAACTTGTCATCTCTCATTAATTTCTCAGCTGGAGATTATCAATTCTAAGGCGATCTTCCAGCTAATATTTTCCTCACCCTTCCAAATCACCAAATAGTTTTGATTGGTAAAAGTCATTTCTCAGGTCGAATTCCTACTTCCATCACGAATGCATCTCTGCTTCAATCATTGGATATCACTCAAAGTCAGTTCTTGGCTAAGTTTAGCGAACAACAGCCTTGGTGGCAATTCAGCTAAGAATTTGGAGTTTCTAACATCTTTGACAAATTGTAGTGAATTGGAATTGTTGTCAATAAGTATTACTAACTTTGGACTTTGGAGGTCTGTTATCGAGTTCCATTGGTAATTTGTCAACAAAACTCAATGAATTATATCTTGGGGTAATCAAGTTACTGGACAGATTCCAATAGAAATAAGAAATCTGATTCACCTGATCCCCTTAACAATCGAACGAAACCACCTCACAGAGATCATTCCAGGTACACTGGGGAAGTTAGAAAAGTTGCGACTATTATAGTTGTCGAGAAATAAACTGACAGGAGATATACCAGAATTCATCGGCAACCTCACGTATTTGTTTTATCTGGACTTATCACAAAATATGTTAGAAGGAAATATGCCTCCAGGCATTGGAAACTGGGACATCTTACGGGAACTAGACCTTGCAAGAAACAACCTGAAAGGACCCATCCCATTAGAGGTTATGAGTTTTTCTTCTTTAACAAACGTGCTGAACTTGTCGCACAACTCATTCAGTTGTACTCTTCCTACCGAGGTGGGCAGGATCAAAAATATTTGATAAATAGGATGTCTCAAATAATCATTTTTCTGGTGAGATTCATAGAACAATTGGAGGCTGCACAAGCTTGGAGTTCCTTTATTATCAGGGAAATTCTTTTCAAGAAATCATACCATCATCTTTGGCTTCATTGAAAGGTCTTTGACATTTAGATCTATCACGAAACATCTTCTCTGGATCAATTCCAGAAGCTCTGCAACATCTTGCCGTTTTAGAATGCTTCTATGTTTCTTTTAACAAGTTGGATGGAGTGGTACTAACAAAAGGTGTCTTTCAAAATACAAGCGCAATCGCTGTGGCCAGCAATAGTAAAGCTTTGTGGGGACATCTCAGATTTGCACCTACCACCATGCCCTATCAAACTTACGAAACAGAGAAAACATCATATGTTTAAGTTGATATCAGCGATAACTTTGTGATTGATTTTCTTTTTATGTTGTCAACTAATCTTGCTATTTATTGATCAGGAAAAGAGGCAGGAAACAATCTTCCGAATCATCAAAAGTTGACCTGCTATCTAAGGTATCTTACCAGAACCTACACCATGCAACGACCAGTTCTCAGCCATCAACTTAATAGGAAATGGAAGTTTCAGCTTTGTATATAGAGGAAGTCTTGAGCCTGAAGAAGAAGTCGTTGCCATAAATGTCCTCAACCTTCAAACGAAGGGAGCCAAGAAGAGTTACATTGCTGAATGTAATGCACTAAAAACTATTAGGCATTGAAATTTGGTAAGGATATGAAGATATTGCTCCAGCACAGATTATAAAGGCCATGGATTTAAAGCTCTAGTACTTGAGTACATGTCAAATGGAAGCTTAGAAAAGTGGTTGCGTCCAAGAATGTGAGAAAGTTCAGATGACCTGAGACCTTTTGGCTATTCTTAATGATGTTGCCTGTGCAATATATTATCTTCATTGCAGATGTGAGCAACCTGTCATTCATTGGGATTTAAAGCCAAGCAATGTCCTTCTTAATGTCATCATAAAAACAATGCGTAGAAAACAAAAATATCTTAGTAATGTTCTTTTTTACTGCTTCTAAAACAAGAGCTTCAAAAGAAATTTTCAAGAATTCTGAAACAAAACGCTTCTATCAAACAAGTTTTTTTATTTTCTTGTTCTTAAAAACAAAAAATTGTTCTACAAAATTGATTCTCACATCCTCCATCAATTTGAAATGGGCGAGTGTCAATCTAATTCTGTTAAGTTTTGAATATATAGTTAAGTTTTTCCAAGAAATTATCATAGTGATGCTAGGGCCTATTCTTTTTCCAATCTACCGGTTTGTGTTTAGGCTAAGGACTGTTTCTGAATTTACTAATTGACAATCTAAAATATTGCCTAGCTTTATTGCTTTTGCTATATCAATGCATTGGCTCTAAATAATATTAGAGTTTTAATTCAGAAACTTGCTGTCATTTTTCACAAAATAAAGAAAGAAAAAAGCAAAGTCAAAAGTTCTAAATTCTTTACCCCCATTTTCACTCAAATGCCTCCAATACTTTTGATCTGAACTTAATGAGAACCTAATTAATTTGAGTGGAAGCTACTTTTTTTAAAAAAAATATTACTTAAGAAACATAAATTAGATTGTAATTTCTAAGAAAAAAAAGTTATTGAAAAACTTCATAAAATTTGAACAATCTTAATTTTTCTTTTGGGTAGAAATTGATTTTCTTATGAAAGCGATTAATTTATGACATATAATCCTTTAATATCGCTAGCCTATGGTGCACAAAAACAGAATGCTCATGGATAAAACTAATGATGATATATAATGAATAAGACAAGCAATGATTTTCCCAAAAGCAATAATGTAAAACTTGTCAACATAGTTTTCAGTGTCAAGTTAGAAGCCATGTAACTTTTGAACTAATAGCTGTTACAATTCATTGTTTTTAGTTTTCAGTATCGCATGCACTTACCCTTTTAGCCAAAGCATCAACTGGTCTTTCATTTGATTGAATGCTAATTATGCTAATCGTAAAATATAGTAGCACAAAACTCAAGTTGCAGAAAGATCAAATGGTAAATTAAACAATCAAGTCAGCAAAGTTCAAGTGGAGAAAAGTTTGGTGACAAATATATTTAAACTCAATTATTTGTGCTCCCCATTTGGCATACGTAGGTAAGGAAGAGACAAATGCTTGCCTTTGACACTAATGGTGAAATAAAAAAGGATATTTGATGGATAGAGTTTCTCTCTAAAGATATTAATATAATTAGTTTACTTATAAGATGATTTGTGGTTTAGTAAGAGGTGATCAGAGCATCCTTGTTTTTTCTAATCAAATGAAGCCTTGTGCTCCCTCGTCACCTGTCCATTGGTGTACATGCCTTCACATGCTTCTTTAGTAGCATTCATGGATAGAGTTTCTTTGCAGATAAGGGAAAGGAATTTTAGAGAGAGATAAATATAAAATTAAAAAAATTTGTATATTAAATTATAAAAAAATTTAAAAAATTAGATAATCTAAATCAAGCATTCATTCACTATATGATGGCTTCCTCATCCTCGATTTAATGTCTGTAAAAAAGCATAACTCAAACTAAGGAACCATAAATAATGCAACTTAATCCGTATCTTCTGCCTTTATGAATGCAACCAATAACAACCAGAGTAGTCACATTGAGATAATTATGTAGATCTTGACTGTTTCCGTAAGGCTACAAATGACCCCATCAATTTAATTTAAAGAATGTCATTACTATATCCAATACAAGATCACTATCAGACTGTAAGTAACAAGCGAATAACAATGATTATCTTGGAACTTTAACCATTGATAACATGAAAGTGAAGGGAACCAATTTCGTAAGTTTGGATCATCTAATAATTCTTTTTTTTTCTTTTTATAATTTTTTTAATCATTTTCTATATTTAAATATATAAGTCATTTTTTTTTACCAATGTTTTCTTTTTTTAATCTATCTTTGTCTCTCTTTCATTATACACTATAACTTTCAGGTAGGAAATTAACTAATTCACATTTTGTAAGAATCACAAAATTATTTAAGTCATGAGCGGGTAAAGTGAAAAACTATTAATTAAAGAGGGTATAAAGTAATATTAATTATAATTATAAATGTAAAACTAAACTGTAACTGTTCACAATATCACATCCTATTTAATTTACAATTTTATATTAATTGATCATAATCATAAAACCCATTATATTCAAGCAAATCCCTTTTGACCATAGAGCACTTAAGATTCAGTTCAATAACATATAATTCAAATTGATATTAAACGAAAAAAAAATCAGAAAGAATTGAAAAAGTTAGCACTAATGGTACGTGCCAACATGCGTCAAATACCACTTCAAACTCTGATAACAAAATGTTTGCATTGATTAATGGAATAGATATGCCAAAACGCAATTCACTAGTGAATGAACCCATCAATGTTGATGGATTCGAATTGCACTTTCTTCCTTGCGAAGGAACAAAAAGCTTGCTTATGGACGAAAAAGGCAGTCAAACCCTCGATCTGGTGCAAGGCAAGTTAATTGAAATTAGAGGCAAGAAGGAAGCCAGGGTTCAATAAACGAAACAAGCGCTTTCTTCATCTTCTCCTTTGCTAACTCAAAGGTCCATCATTTGGGTCAATGGCCAATGGTGGAGCAAGCAGGATACTCTGCTGTCATTCTAACCCATTATCAATTTATGCACCATTAATTAGTTCAGGTTTGGAACGAAGTGCAATCAGGTGAAGGCGTCAAATAGAATACTCTGCTGTCGTGTTGGTTGGTGTCATTCTAACTCCGTAAAGAGATACTAAAACTTTTTGTATTATATTCATAAGAAGAAGTTATAAATATTAAATTATAAATTTATTTATTATTATTTATTTAAAACCGAAGATCAAGGATATAAAAAACGCATAAATATTAAAAAGTTATGATTTTGTTATGATAGGATTATGAGAACAGAAAATAGGATCAACGAAAGAAAGTTTCAACTCACTTTTTCGAAGATTTTTTTTATTATATATAGGTTGTTGGAAAATGACTAGCAATGGGGCCAGCCTAGGGTTAGGTTGCATAAAGTTGTGAGTTATTCAACTTGAATCATAAAGCAGTGTGCCTACTGCAATTCTAGAAATTCCTGTGTTTATTGTATTTGTCTATGTGAACAAAATTATTTGAAAAGACTTTTAATTTAATTATTTTTTCATCTGAATCCAACTTTTGCATCCATATTTAAACAACGGTTTTAATATTTCATATGAGGGGCTTACTTTTATATCCTTCATTGTATTTTTCATATCATGACTTCTATTTTATAAAGCAAAAGAAACCAATAGCACTGGACCTGATAGCTGAAAGGAGGATGGTATTAAACCATAGTCCTACTTCTCCCCTTCATCCCATCCATTTAATGTGGATGAAAAAGGAGAAGAAAATGTTCAGTAACATTATAATGAATAATTGCTGAGCACATTTACACACACAGGGGTCATCTCCTAGCTAGTGGATTCTGTGCAATACAGGTAACAAGGGAGCCATGACTTTATATGGTTCACTAACATTATATGGTTTACTTCATTCCTTACATTGTTGATATTTGCTTCTCATTAATGGATTTCGGGCCTTTTGACTGATGAGCTGAGGACTTTCTTGGAGTTGAACCTCCCTAAAGTCAAGGAAGGTAAGAAGCCAAAGTTCAGTTTAGGTGTCGCAGATCCCAAAATTGGTTCACAGATATCTGAAGTGACTAAAATTCCTTGCCAATGCAATGAATTTGTCGGTGAGCCTTTAAGAGGTGTGCGGCTTCATTTTGATAGGTTTATCAAGGAACTCAAGGTTAGCAATTCCTTGTCCCAATCCCATTCAGAGTTTCTAAATGCAGGGTCTCAGCCTTTCCATTGAATGTATATATTTCTTATTACTTATATCATTTTTTGCCTACCTTATTTAATTGCGTAGCCTGGAGATTTGGAAAAGGCACAGCTTGGTCTGGGGCATAGTTACAGCAGGGCCAAGGTGAAATTTAATGTTAATCGTGTTGACAATATGGTCATTCAAGCAATCTTCCTTCTTGATACCTTCGACAAGGATATCAATTCTTCTCCATGAGAGTCAGGTATATTATTGACACTGATGTATTAGCATAAAATCTGTGGATTGGTAGAGTTCAAAATATTAAAGTTCATTTTTAGTTATTCTTTCCGGGTTTATCAATCTTTGCAGGGAATGGTACTCGTGGCATTTTCCTGAACTGGTGAAGATTGTAAATGATAATTATATGTATGCCAAAGTTGCAAAATTTGCTGAGGATAAATCAAAGTTGTCAGAAGACAAAATTCCCGGGCTAACTGACATAGTTAGAGATGAAGACAAGGCAAAAGAAATTGTGGAAGCTGCCAAGGCATCAATGGGTAGAGTTATTGTTTACTTATATTACATGTAAATTGTGTCTCATTCTCTACCTAACACTTGCTTTCTTTTGAATTTCTTCAGGACAGGATTTGTCCCCAGTGGACTTGATTAACGTCCAGTAATTTGCATAGAGGCTAATGGACCTCTCTGAGTATAGAAGGAAGCTTTATGATTATCTGGTTACTAAGATGAATGATATTGCACCAAATTTGGCATCGTTGATTGGTGAAGTTGTTGGTGCTCGTTTGATATCTCATGCTGGTAGCCTCACAAATTTGGCCAAGTGCCACTCTTCAACGCTTCAAATACTTGGTGCAGAGAAGGCTTTGTTCAGGTTTTTAACTCAATACCTCCTGATTTGAAGAAATTTAAAGTTTAAGCTGTGGTGTTCATAGAAACTAAAAAGGGTACAGATGTAAATCTGCAAGACATTTGATTTGTCCTTTACGTTAAATTAATTTTGTTAAAATACACTTATGACAACAGCTAGTTTTGCTCTTGTAGGGGGACACATCCGTTGTATGTTGCCATTCCTTCTATTTATAATTTTTATGCTGGTTATTATCCAATAAATGTGTTCTTCTGTTCTATTCAGGGCATCAAAAACGAGAGGAAACCCTCCTAAATATGGCCTGATATTCCACTCATCTTTTATTGGCCGAGCATCTGCCAGAAATAAGGGTCGAATGGCTCGCTATCTTGCAAACAAGTGTTCAATTGCATCACGCATTGACTGCTTTTCTGGTTACTTGTGACTTAATGTCTTATTACCCTCTTTTGCGTTGCTAATTGCTGCTTGCGTTAGAAATCATCTTGTTTTATTGTGATGCAGAGAGGGGTACTACTGCTTTGGGGAGAAACTCCGTGAACAAGTTGAGGAGCGACTTGACTTTTATGACAAGGGAGTTGCCCCTCGTAAGAACATAGATGTCATGAAGTCTGCCATTGAAAGTGTGCAAAACAAAGGTTCGTAGGGATGGTCTGGATGGAAGAAGACATATTAATATACTATTTTCACTTAACCCCCCTCCCCTCTCTTTTTTAACCATTTCTCTTGAATGCTGCATATGGCACATGTTGTTTTTCCCGAGATACTAGATGTGTAAGAGTGTAATATTGCTGATTTATAGTTATTGGTGCAGACACCGAAATGGAAACAGAAGAACTGCCTGTTGAAGTTTCTGGCAAGAAAGGCAAAAAGAAGTCAAAAGTTGCTGCTGCGGAAGAAGTTGAGGACATGGCTGTAGATACACCAACAGCAATTACAAATGGTGATGCATTAGAGGATCAGAAATCAGAAAAGAAAAAGAAAAAGAAAGAAAAGAGGAAATTGGACCAAGAGATGGGGCTGCTTGTTGATGATGGTGCCAATGAGGCTGGTGTTGAGCAAAAAGATGGAGCAGTTAAAAAGAAGAAGAAGAATAAAAAGGATGGTGATGGGGAAGTACTTGAGGCTGCTAGTAAGAATAAGAAGAAGAAGAAAAAGAAGAAGAAAGTAAAAAGCGAGGATGTTGAGTAAACTGTTCTACAGAGGATGAATCTGTTCAGGATATAAGTTTTGAAGGTGTCTTTAAAGGGTTCCTGGAATCCACTTTGGAGATAGGATTGTCTTAGTTTGTCAACTGGATTTGGCACAACGTTGAATTTGGTTTTGTTCGTTGACTTGTTTTAAGTTGATGGAATTTACTTTGTAATGATAATTAGCATCTTTTGTTGGCCTTGGACAATTAGCGTCTTCTTTAGGCCTATGATAATTAGCATATTCGATCCACTTTTATTCGCAAGGAGCATGAATTTTAGACTCTCAAGTTTAACAAAACTTAGAAGTCATCTTCAATGTAAAATCAATATCTCATGATAATTTTAAAGCATAATCCAAACAAAAAAGCAATCCTAACAAATTTAAAGCCATTAAAATGGTAAGGAGCAGAGATTTTAGTAATAATTCTTTCACAATATATATATATATATATATATATATATATATATTGTTGATTATCAAAATAGGCAAATCCCACTGGAAAATCTAAAGATAAAGAACAAGATAACCAATATTTTTTTTCTCGATTAGAAGTGTATTTGGTCTGGTACACTGCATAGTTTGTTTGGGTTAAATATAAGCTTGTGCCTTGTGCACTTGACACCTGAAATGTGATAACTGATCTGTAATTAAATGCTGAGTGGGTAGTGATGGTCAATGGAACGGAGGCTTCTGTTATGGTGTAGGGATTGGTTCTGCAATACAGGCTGAGCTTTGGGGAGTTCTCATAGCTCTTCAATATGCTTGGGAACTTGGATTCAGAAAACTTAACGGGGAAAGCGATTCTCAAACTGCTGTTAGCATGGTTACCTGCCAAGGTAACAACGCTCGAGAGTTACATCTTGTAGCTCGAATTCGAGCCTGGGGTAGCAAATAATGGTATGTAAACTTGTGGCCACATTCAGCGAGT
The DNA here is from genome assembly GCA_037013595.1 of Dicorynia guianensis. Lineage (NCBI taxonomy): Eukaryota > Viridiplantae > Streptophyta > Magnoliopsida > Fabales > Fabaceae > Dicorynia > Dicorynia guianensis. Next base: position 17,144,732 of record JASUAB010000003.1, on the reverse strand, counting down.
GCAACATGTGGGCGGACTGCATGGCTAACAAGGCTGGGCACGAAGAGGCAAGGCTTTTACAGTCAGATTCCTCTATGGCTTAGCACTCATTTATGCTGATCTCATGGGAGTGAGTAAGGAGAGTTATTTCTACACGAAGATGATATGTGTATACAGTTTTGCGCAATATGCATGTGCATGCAGAAATGAATTAAAAGAAAAGAGAGAATCAAGATGTTTGAGAATGTGAGAGAGTGTAAAAGTTGTATATCTAAAAATGTATGCATAACATAACCCATTTCTACAGTATTTTTCTTGTTGGGCCTCGACCCGCTTCCATGTACCAAAAATAAGAAAATGCTATCAGCTCAGTGCAGGATATCCCTCATATCACCGGAGCACAAGGCAACCTAAAACAGTTGAGTAATAGGATGTGGGGATCTGGTGCCTACAGCTCTAACCAAATTCAAATATCTTGAAAAATTCTGTCTTCACGAGTCTCAAAGAAAAAAAAAATTCTGAAATCTGTGAATCCGTTCTAACAATATGCAGCAGTTGCATTCTAAACTAATCAGCTAACGCATATATTAAGCGATTTTACGTTTTCATTTTTTTTTTTTAAATATTCTGTCAAACTCTGTTATATTTTGATTAGCCCTTTGAAAAGTCGATCATAGCCATAATACATGTAATTATACACTCAGCAATGTTATTCTTACACACTTTTATCTATAACTCTCATATCTTTCATTTGATTTTTTTTTATTTATTTTTTAACACCCAGCGAAAGTCTAATGTTTGTGGCCCGAACATTTTCGTTATACATTCCATATTCGTGAAGCTGTTTTCAAGATGCCTATAATATTTAGTATTTCATGCCTTTCTGAGCCAATTTATAATGTTCTTGTGCCTATTTCTTTTGGTGGCTATTTCATTTCAAACCAAGCTTTAGTTAAATGCTCGAATGATAATTTTTTATTTTTTAATTTTATATTTATATATAATTTATTAATATCTTTTTTCTAATAATTTTTAATTTTATTTTTGTTTCCTATTTTATTGTAAACCCTGACTTTAGAGTTTAAATGAGGGGATTCATATCCATTTTTAAACACAGTCTGTGCAGTGATAAAGGTCTCAATCGGAATCTAAGTCTTCCAATATACCCCAGAAGTTGAATAAAAGAAAATTATAATTATATTTTTTGATAGTTATCATAAGACTTCCCAGCTTCCCCCAGAAGTTGATTAATAGAAAATGATTACTATAACCATTAATTACAATATCACAATTATAATCTAAAGTAACAAGCTAGCAAATAGCAATAGTTAGTATTAAACTCTAATCACTCATGAAATATGAAATCGCCACTTGAGCTAGCTCAAGTTGTGTTAGATTTGCCCTCCTCTCCACAGTCCCAAGTTTGATAACTCAACCCCAAATGTACTCGAAAATAAAAAGGTAACGAAATCATAATAAATTTATTCATTCATGAAATTCTTCAAACTTTTAGAATCAATTAAAGAATGAGAAAGAGAATTTTTAATTTTGAGGAGGGGTTGCAATGTAGGGATTTATGGATTTAGATTTTTTGTCTTTATAATTATTTGATTTTGATGATTTTCTATCTATTTCTTTTTAATTTATATTAAAATATACTTTGTGAATTCTAATTTTTTTACTAACTTTTTCTCTTTCTTATTTTTCTCTACCTTTGAATTATACAAAGACAAAGGGTCCATGCATGTCCAAAGACATACCAGTGTTCCTTATTCAACTTCATAATGAAGACAGGACTTTTATATAATGGACTAATAATGGTGCCAACATGCATCGAATGTCAATTCAAACTCTGATAACAAAATGTTTTCTTTGGGTTTAATTATTTTTTAATCTTTTTTTATTACTTCAATATGTAAATATCTTTTTTTTCTTTTATTATTTTTTTCTTAAATGTGTATCTTTGTTTTATTACACATTTTACCTTTGAAAAAAAAAATAGAGGGATCCACTACTCAATAATGGAGGATTCATATTGTACTTTTTGTCCTGTCAAGGGCAAGAACCTTGATTATGGTGCCACTCTGGTTTCTTGAAATTTAGAGGCAGGAAGGAGGCTTCCCCATCTGCTTCTGTGCTAACTCAAAGGTCCATCTTTTGTATAGATCAATGGTGGAGCCAGCAGAGGATATTCTGGTACAAAATCACTTAGTCTATTATTATGATTAGTTAAGGGTATTTGCATGGATTTAAAATTTAGATATACCCCCTCTATTTTTATGGCTGAGTAGGAATTGTTATGCGTGACACTTTTTTAGAATGTAAATTTTATTTGTTTAACAAAAAAATTTAGTCATAAAAATTAATGTAAGATTTTTTTTTTATGAAAAATAACTATTTTAAAAAAATTCAAACACAAAAATAGAGATTTTAACTTTATATACTTATATAGATGTAATGTAAGATAAAAGGTGAGGATAGTTATCAAAAAAGATGAAAAGACGGATTAAGATATTCTTATTATTTAAGGTATTGTGGCTTATTTTAAGCTGTTTGATTTGAAAACTAAAATAATGATTTTTAATTTAAAAATTAGTTTTTTTAAATATTACATGAGAATGCATATTAAAATATGTGAAAATATAAAAACAAGAATGCATAATAAAATAAAAAATGAAATGCATATAAAATTTAGAAAAAATTGAAAAATAAGATACAAATACGAGTTAAAACAAAGATAAATAAAAAAATAAAACATAAAAATGTGTTAGTATCAGTTCAAATTATCAGATTAATACCTGTCACATTTTATAATGTAATCGGCAGAATTCATATTTACTGATACTTTAAAACGGTTGAAAAGTTTATCCTCCCAAAAAATCCTATAAAACTCAACATTCATTTAGAATTTTACTACTCAATGGCTGAAGCTTATGGCTACTATTTGTTTTTTGTTTGCACTTATGGCCATTAATTTGAAAGCTTAGTACATTAGACAAACGCATAAATGCTTCCTCCACTTTTGTCGACAATTTTAACTTCACTATATTTCACACACCTACTTCTGCAAATTAAAAGTTTTTTTACTATTCGATGGCAGGTGCAATTTATGATGAAGCACAGTTAAAGGTATATGTTAATTTTATACATTTTTTCTATGCTCATATTTTTACTTTTTTATTGTTAATTTTTTTTTATTTATAAGTGCACAAAACATGCATATTTACTGCGTATAACTATCTTTTTGGGTAACGGTTAGAAAAGGTCCAGCTGGAATATTACTGAGATACTTACAAATGCAATAATTGGTCTATCCACAATCCTGAGTCCTGGTGTCCAATAAAAACACCACAGCGCACGCCAAATTTGATAATTTTGAAGAACTATGATTATTTTTCGTGCCTATGCCTTAAAATCAGTTGTATTTTATTGATTTGACCTTGAGAAATTCTAAATCCAACATGCACGAGTAACATGCACAAGCTGGTGTTTTAATTACCAAACCCATAGTCTCGAACGGGAAATGTTGCATCTATGCAGTATTTTCTACGTTTGGGCTACGTCTATTAATGTGGCCCAAATCTAAAATGTTAAAAATTAGTATAAAAATAAAAAATAAAAAATTTGAATAAAAGAGATAAAAGTTATAAGTGAAATTATAAATATAAGAATGTAAGTGTAGCATTACTGGTCTTGAACTGGATCAAAGATACAAACCATCTAATGCCCATTGTGCTCCTCAAGCAATGAAGCATTTTCATCTCACGTTACCTGCACTTAGGTTTATATGCCTTCACTTTCCTCCTTTCTTCATGATTAACTTACATATCAGAACAGCCTCGGCATTAGGAAACAAGACTGATCATTTGGCACTGCTCAAATTCAAGGAATCAATATCCAATGACCCATATCAAATCTTGGCCTCTTGGAATAGTTCCACTTCTGCAATTGGACTGGCGTCAAATGCAACCACCACCATCAAAGAGTTTCAAAGTTGAGCCTGGGAGGATACCACTTACATGGAATCTTAAAACTGAATCAAATGCCTAGCTTGACTAGGATTCTTTTGAAAAAATAGATAAGTACCTAATTTGACTAAAGTTTGAAAATAATTACTTAGTTTGATTAGGGCTTGTTCAAATGGATTGAGGAAGAAAAACTAGTAAACCTTGTTAAGGGTATCAAGTAAACTATTTTTCTCTAAATTGGGTCTATTTGAACATTTTCCCGCAAAAGTACAAGGATAACTTCTCATTCTACCTTGTAGTTCGTTGTTGAGAAGCTTATCATTTTTCTTTTGGTTCTCAAAATTAGATTTTGTAAAAATGGAAAGAAGACTTTAGAATTACTAGGTGGACACTTTCTTTCTACATTAGGTCCACCTACGCATCACTCAAATAATAGGAGAACGCCTCCACACTCAATCCTAAAATTTGGCGTAGAAAGCTTAATGGGGTTTTATTTCTTTTCCAAAATGACAACTATTAAAGGAGCTATTTCAAACATCGGTGAACCTTTGTAGAAGTGATGAATAAGTTATTTTCTTTCTAATCAGACCCAAACTATCACCTCTCTTCGAGATTAATGGCAAGTGACTCTTCATTTGTCCATTAATCCATCATAGGAGCTCACCATTTTTATAAAGGTAGAGTCAGAAAAGTGGACAAAGCAAGTAAAAAGATCAAGCAAAACAGTAGAGTGAAGTTCAAGCATAAATCCCTATCCTTAGCTTCCAGTTAACATTGTGCAAGGGATATTTTCAATTTTAGGAAATTTTAAGATTTGCCACTCAAACCGGATAGAAGTTTATCAATGATATTCTCTACCAAAGAAAAAGGAGAATCCACAAGATTAAGGATCATACAATGAAGGGAGTCTCGATATCTCAAAGTTTCCTAGATTTCATATAGTGAAAGTAACACAATAAAAGTATCACCACAAATAACCATCCACCACAACAAGTTAAAAGAAGAGCATGCATTTGCCACATAAGAAAAAGAACTCAGAGTGTGGGCCTACATCGGGAAGCACTCTTTATTCAATAAGCAAGTTAAAAGAATAGCATGCATTCACCACATGAGAAAATAACTCAAGAAGTGAGAGCCTGCATTAGGAAGTTTATTTGGACATGCCTAATCCATTCAAGGAACAAGAACTAAGATAATTTTCATCAAGCAATTGGAGAAAATTAAATCAAATTTAACAAACTTACGGACTACATTGGCCCATTTCTAGGGATATCGCTCCTCATTTTACACACTGGTAAGAACAAATTCATTGCCACAGTGACGAGTTGATCAAAACATTTAGGTAACATCATACACATGGCCATATGCAGAATGTAAGGGTTTGCAAGTGAAGGTTTGCTACTGTTTTAGATGGAGCACCTATGCGAAAATCTATTTCTCAGTTGTATAGCATAGAAAAGCTATCTGCGGAAAAAAAGGAACACACAAACAGTGGAAAAAAACAGCAAACAGCAATATAGGACGTTGTATACAGCAAGACAGTAACAAAGCAAATGCATACAGCAGCAAACAGCTACTAAACAACAACACGCAACAGCATACAGCCAAAAAAAAACTTACGCAGACAGCAGCTGAAACAGAGGCAAACAGGACAGAAATGTGCAGACAGCAACCCTATACAAGATACGACAGCAGAACTATGCAAACAGCAACTCCATACAGCAGTATAGCAGCAGAATTATGCAAACAGTGAGAGAATACAGCAGCACGGTAACAGAATTATGCAAACAGCAAGACTAATTTGAGGTGTAAACAATGCAATTAACATGCATCAAAATTAATTTGAGGCATAAACAATGCAATTAACATGTCACTGCACATTAACAAAGGTCACATTGTAAGACTCAAGAATCCATTGAGTCAATTCCCTTGAAATTCTTTGTCTTCTCTTTCCAAAATGGAATTAATTTCTAACTACTATTAAAAGGAAAATTCATTATTTATTTTTTAAAAAATATTTTTCTGGGCCCCAACCTATTTCCAGATAACTCAAAAAAAAAAAAATATTAGGTCTAGATGCAAATTTGAAAAAAAAAAAAAAACATTTTAAAAGAATTCACAAAAGACAAATAAAATAAAGCAAAGCCAAAAAAAAAAATGCTCCTCTCCAAAAATGAGCTCTATCCCTCAGCCGAATGCTCCAGTTTCCCCTTACATTATCAGGAACCTGTACCCAAAATGCAAATATATTAATGTACAATCATCATGGAAAGCAAGTGAGAGCTCCCCGATTTTTTCAGCTCGCAACTCCTCTCCCCTTTTTTCTTCCTCTTCCTCTTCCCCTCCTCCTTCTCTCTTTTTCTTCCCTTCTTTTTCCTCTCGCAGTTGCGTGTGCTCTGTGCTATATGAGATTGCTCATCGCCGTGAATCTCTCCCTTTGTAACAGAAACGGGGTCCTTCCCCTTTCGCCAACTGCCTCCTATCTGTTTTATCCCCTATATTATTTGTTTCTTTTTGTTTATTTCTAATTCTTTTTGTTTCCTTTTATTTGAATTTATTTGCTTCTTCTTCTCTTCTGGCCGCCACGCCTCCTCTTTGTATCATTTTATGTTTTATTTGTTTTATTTCATTTTACTTCTTTTGTTTATTGTTTTGTTATTTTACATTTTTATATTTTTCCTATTTTATATTATTATTTTTCTCATTTCAATCTCTTCCTTTTGTATTTTCTGTTTTCATTTTCTTTTTATTCGTTTTTTTACTTCTACTTAGCTTTTTATTTTGTTTTTATTTTTTGTATCATTTGACCTTGCAAAAATTATTAAAGAAACTCTTTATTTTTTTTTTTTTTTTGTATTTATACCTCAAATGACTTTTATTTGGCCAGAACAAATTAGTGATATATATAATGGACTAATAATGCTGTCAGCATGCATCAAATGCCAATTCAAACTCTGATTTTTTCTTTGATTAATGGAATTGGTATATCACACATTTTGACTAAAAATAAAATAGAGAAAAAAGTGATTCAGTACTAGTGAATGAACTCATCAATATTGAAGGATTCATATTATAGTTTTTTCCTTGTCAAGGGCAAAACCATGATTATGGTGCCAGTCTGGTTTATTGAGATTAGAGGCAGTAACGATGCTTTCCCCATCTGCTCCTTTGCTAACTCGAAGGCCCATATTTTAGGTCAATGATGGAGCAATCAGGATAATCTGGTACATCATTACTTACTCTATTTTTATGAATAATTACAAATTATGATATGCATACATTGGAAGACTTAAGGGTTCACAGGGCATTTATTTCGTCCCCCACACCTCAAGTCTGCCACTGATGTCACCTCAATATGCAGCGCCGATTTTAAATAGGTAATACACGTTATGATCAGTCAAGGGCATTTGCATGGATTTGAAATTTAAATATACTGACTCGATCTAGTGCGATGGCTGAACAGGAATTATTACGTGCGACAACATTTTTGAATATAAATTTTATTCTTGTAACAAAAACACTGTTAATCTTAAAAAATAATATGAGATTTTTTGAAAAAATAACCTATTTAAAAAAATTTAGACACAAAATTAGAAAAAAATGAAAAGTAAGTCTAAGATATATTTATTATTTAAGGTGTTGTAGTTTATTCTAAGTTATTTTTTATGAAAAATAAAATAATGATCTTTGATAAAAAAAAAAATTAGCTTTGCAAATATTTCATGAGAATACGTGTTAAAATATGTGAAAAAATAAGCACAAGAATGCGTATTAAAATAAAAAAAATAAAAAAGACATAAAATTCATATAAAATTAGAGAAAAAATTAAAAAATAATATATGTTTAAAAACTAAAAAGATAATATATAAATATGTTATAAAATGAAAAAATAAAGCATAAAAATATGTGTTAAACTAACGGTTCAAATTATTAGGTTAATACCTGTTACATGTTATAATGTAATAGGCAGAATTTATATTTACCGATACTTTAAAACAGTTGATAGGTTTATCCTCCTAAAAAATCCTGTAAAACTTAACATTTATGTAGAATTTTACTCATGGCATAATTATATAAATATATATATATATATTTACATAAAATAAGAAACTCTATCGCGTTCTCTCCGCAATCTCACCCAAGGCCAATACAGAATTCTTCATTCCTCCAGAATTTAAAAAATGTAACAACTGGCACAGATTCTATTTTCCGTTTTCAACTTAACATGATTAACAAAATGACACTATTGTAACTAAATAGTAAATCAAATTAAGGTGTTTTAGGCGAAATAAAGTTTATGCCTTCTATGTTTTTTGACGTGTAGCATTTGTCTGTTATTGATTTGAGTGATCTGAGCTGCTTAATGCTTCCTACTTTAATTGTATGATTTTCCATGTTTTCGGGGCTGCCGATCGTTGTCCTTAAACTATTGTCCTGGATCTATTCAATATGAATATATTAAGTTGAACAATTTTCGTGGATCTATCAATGAACATATTAATAAGTTGAATCAACAAAGCATATTATAATGAGATATTCACAAATGTAATAATTGATCTATGCACTATCTTGAGTCCGAGTGTCCAAAAAAAACACTACAATAATCAATAAGGTGTTAGCGTAATAATTATTGTTTATACTCTAAGTCAAGGGACTTGAGATCAAAAATTTAGATTCAAGCTTTGAAATTATATTTATTGAGGAAGGTTATCAGCAATCAACTTTGACTGTGAATTAGTTTTACACTTAATAATAATAATAATAAAGAGATACTGCGTGAACAAATCTTAATAAAAGAAAAAACTACAAGAATATGGCCAATTTGGGATGAAATTTATGATAGAAAAATTTTTGTCGCAAATTTGTGATGAATTTGCGACGCAAAGTGGTTGGAAAAATTTGTGACAAGCAATATTCTATCACAAATGTGTAATGGATTTGTGACAAAATTTCTGCCACAAGTCCTACTTTAATGCTTGAATTCTGTTTAAATTCGAGATGGGCTGTACAAGTCTATCTCAAAATGCTTTAATTGTTTTTAGATTTGAGATGGATTTGTGATGGACTTACATAATCCATCACAAATCTGTCTCAAATGCTTTAATTCTCTTATAATGAGACAGATTTGTGATAGATTGTACAAGTCCATCACAATCCATCTCATATGTTTCAATTTTTTTTTTTTTTATATTGCATTTCAAATCCATATGAAAAACAATTAAAGATGAAAGACAACAATAATTTTTTGTGACATAAATGTAATGTATATTTATTTTATTATTTTATTTCTCTTTAAGTTTTTGAATGTAAAAAATTAAGAGAATAAATTATTTTAAAATATATGAATTCTTATTTTTTTCAAACTATACAAAATCAAGCATGAGAAAATAAAAATGCAAATTCTTAGAGAAAAAAACTTTAGGTTTATTTTAAAAATTTTTCAAAATTTACAAAATAAATCATGAGTAAAATAAAAGAATATAACTTTTTAGTTCTAGTTATTAACAATATTAATAAACTATTTTAAAAATAAAAAGTGAAAATGCAATAGACTTTAAATTTTTTGGGAACTTAATTCAAATCAGTTTTAAAAAATGAAGAAATTTGAAAGACAAAATGATAGTAAGAACAAGATTTAGTTTTAGAAAAAAATCATTGTAAGTATTATTGGCCTTCGATATAAGTTTTTTTATTATTGTCTATCGTGATTTCAAATAGCTCTATTTTTTAAATAAAAACAAGGAGGACACTAATTTTTTCTGGGTTACACCACTCAAGGGAGAAAGAACCCATCAACGCAGAGCTTTATCCCCCAAATAAAATGAACCCAAGAGAAGATATGTGTTTTGTCGACATATGATGCGAAGCGATGATTACAAAAGATAAAAAATGAATTTAAATATAAGTTATTTAAAAAAAAGATAAAGATAAAATTATTATCAACTTAAATTAAAATAATAAAATTAGATACCAAATAATATAATCTGCATTATAAAAAAATAAATTCAAAAATTTGTTATGTTTAGAAAAAATATTAATATTCGTACACATAATAAGCTTGTAAAATCTCTATTGAAGGTCAAAATCTAAGTTTCACATAAAAAGGAAGTGCACTTGATAAAAAAAAAATTCAAATTTCACATTAAAAAAGATATTTTAAAAATAATATCTCAAAATAACAAAATTATGTGGAGAAAAATGGTTATATTTTACACTTTACTGTTTTAAGTCAGCAAAGTTCAAGTGGGGAAAGTTTGGTGACATATTTAAACAGAATTATTTGTGCATCCCCATCAATTAGCATTTGTAGGTGACGAAGTGGCAAGTGCATATACTCTCACAAAATCAAACTGACCCAACACATGCCTTTGAACCTAGAAGAAAAAGAACCATAAAGAAAGAAAGATATTTGACGGATAGAGTTTCTCTCTTAAGATATTATAATATAATTAGTTTCTATGATTTGTGGTTTCGTACAGAGGTGATCAGTGCATCCTTGCCTTCTCAACTTAACCAAATGAAGCCTTTTGCTCCCATGTCACCTGCCCACTGGTCCACAAGCCTTCAAAATGTTTCATCCCCAGATGATTGCTCCCTCATTTCAGATTTTCCTTTTTTAATTATTTTAAGATATTCTTTGAGAACCAAAATTCAACTCAGATTTCAATTTCTGTAACAAAAGCATAACTTAAATCATAAAACCATTTCATAAGAATCATAGAATTGTTTAAGCCATCAGCGGACGAAGTGAAAAACTATTAATTTCAATTATAAATATAAAACTAAAACGAAACTGTCCAAAATATCACATCGCATTTAAATTGCCGTTGTTATATTCAAGCAATCTCTTTTGACCATAGAGCACTACACATTAAGTTCAACAACACACAACTCAAATTGTAATAAAATAACATTACTTGCGGTGGTCATCCCAAGGAAAAATATATAATTTTGGGAATCTATGTGTATGTTTATTGCAATAATCTATATAAACAATTGTTTGAAAAGACTTTTGATTTATCTTTTCATTTGAATCTAACATTCACTTACATATTTAAATTATAATTTTAATGGATATTAATATTTATATAAATTAAAATTAAATAAATTTTATATAATTTTTTATATTTTTTTTCTCTCTGCAGTAAGTACTGACGAGGTACCATCAGCATTATTCGGTTTTAATATTTCATAAAAAGCAGTTCACATATCCGTTGTTTTATTTCTCATATCACTTATGACTGTTATTTTATCAAGCAAAAGAAAACAAAAACGGTGGAGCTAATTGCTGTCAAGTGAAAGGAGCATGGTTCTATACCAGAAACGTGATCCCTCTGCTCCCCCTATCAATGTGGCGGATGAAAACAATCTAGCGCATGAAAAAGAAGAAACTGTTCATTAGCACAATAGTTTGTAACTCCTGTGTTAAAAAAAAAAAAATCTATAAATTAAATTATAAAATTTAACTAATTAAAAAATTTAAATGTATCAGTATTTTATAAAACTGATATAATAAAAATAATGCTTAGCTTCACATTGTATGGCAATTGACAAAATAAAAAAAATTAAATTATTAAATTTATAATATCTCATGAATTATTAAATTCAATAATAAAATAGTTTAAATCTTTGCATTTTTTTTAAAACAGTTTTGACGAAAATGTAGTGACACAAATATTAAACTATTGGCTACTTAGTCTCTGTTTCGAAAGTAACAGTCCAAGGTTTACTCAAGAGGACCGTCAGCCGTTAGTTTATGAGAACTGTTGGCTACTGAAGTCTCTGTTTTGGTTCAATGGAGTAAGACTTGCGGCATTTGTAGAAGAAATAGAAAGAAAAAAAGTATTAAAATTAAAATTTTAATTTTCTATGTAAAGTTTACTTGGTCTCTGTTTTGGTTGAATGGACTTTTGGAGAACTATCAACATTGGGATGGACTTTGGTAACTAAAATTTGGACAACAATTTCCAAGCGTATGCCTTAAAATCAGTTGTATTTGATTGATTGATAGTCGCTGTTGTCCTTGTAAGTTTTGTTAATTGAGCAATTATAAAATCGGCAGCAACCGGTATTCTAAATCCAACGTATCACATTATGAGTAATATGCACAAGGTGGTGCTATAATTACCAAACCCTTAGTTCTCGAAGCAGATCAAACATACAAACCATCCACTGCCATTTGTGCTCCTAAAACAATGAAGCATGTTGCTCCCAAGCTACCTGCACTTTGGTTTATATGCCTTCACCTTCTTCCATTCCTCATGACAAACTTACTGTCGTTGCAACTTATCATCAAAGCCTCTGCATTAGGAAACAACACTGATCATTTGGCACTGCTCAAATTCAAGGAATCAATATCCAATGACCCAAATCAAATCTTGGCCTCTTGGAAAAGTTCCACTCACATCTGCAATTGGACTGGTGTAAAATGCAACCGCCGCCATCAAAGAGTTTCAGAGTTGAACCTAGGAGGATACCACTTACATGGAGTCATATCACCCCACATTGGCAACCTCTCCTTTCTCAAAACTCTCGAGCTACAAAACAATAGCTTCTACAGAAAAGTCCCACAACAGTTGGGCCGTTTATTCCGACTGCAAAGGCTCAGGCTCGAAAATAACACATTAAGAGGGGAATTTCCTGTCAACTTGACAAGATGCTCTGCACTCTGGTTCCTCGGTTTAGGTGGGAATAATATCACCGGTAACATACCAGTGGAGATTGGATCGCTTTGGAAGCTTGGAAGGTTGTATCTTTATAAAAACAATTTAATAGGAAGAATCCCAGCTTCTATAGGAAATCTTTCTTCCCTTGTTGCTCTATCTGTGGCATATAATAGCTTGGAGGGAAATCTACCAGATGAAATAGGTCGTTTGAAAAACTTGACCTTTATTACTGTATTTGCCAACAGATTGTCTGGTAAGCTTCCTTCTTCACTGTACAATATGTCATCTCTCACTTTTATCTCAGTTGCAGTCAATCAATTGGATGGTTCTCTTCCAGCTACCATGTTCCACTCCCTCCCATATCTCCAACACCTTCTCATCGGTGGTAATAAATTCTCAGGTCCAATACCAACATCCATCACAAATGCATCTTTTCTTCAACACCTTGATATCTCTGCGAACTATTTCATTGGACAAATTCCGAGTCTAGAAAAGCAACAAGATATCACATTGCTTAATTTGGAAATTAACAGTCTGGGTAGTAATTCGACAAAGGATCTAGAGTTTGTAAGTTCCCTGACAAACTGTAGTAAGTTGAACGTATTGGCCATAGATAATAATAATTTTGGAGGTTCTTTACCCAATTCCATTGGCAATTTATCAACCCAACTCAATCATCTACATCTAGAAGGTAATCAGTTTTCTGGACAAATTCCTGTAACATTGGGTAAACTTACTAACTTAATTGCGTTGATGCTGGACGCAAACAGATTCACAGGGTTCATTCCAGACACCTTTGGGAACTTTGATAAGATGCAAACATTACAGTTGAATAGAAACAAACTGACAGGGAGGATACCAACCTCCATAGGCAACCTCAGTCAATTGTTTGAGCTGGACCTATCACAGAACATGTTAGATGGAAATATTCCTCCTAGTATTGGAAATTGCCAAAGTTTACAAAAGCTAGACCTTTCACAAAACAGACTTAGTGGAGTGATACCGCCACAAGTTATGGGTCTTTCCTTTTCGACAATCTTACTTAACTTGTCAGGAAATGCATTAACTGGCAATCTTCCAGTTGAGGTGGGCAAACTGTAAAGTATTGCTCAGTTGGATGTCTCTGATAATCATCTGTCAGGTGACATTCCTGGTACAGTTGGAGACTGCATAAGCTTGGAGTACCTTTATCTACAACCAAATTCCGTCAATGGAATCATACCTTCATCTTTGGCTTCCTTGAAAGGTCTTCAATATTTAGATCTATCAAGAAACAATTTATCTGGGTCAATTCCTCAAGGTCTGCAGTATATTACCGTTTTAGCATACTTGAATGTTTCATTTAACAACCTAGATGGCGAAGTGCCTAAAAATGGTGTCTTTCAAAATGCAAGTTCAATAGCAGTGGCTCGCAATAGTAAGCTCTGTGGAGGTATCTTAGAGCTACAACTACCACCATGCCCTATCAATGCTATGAAACAAAAAAAGCACCATAAGTTTAGGTTGATTGCCGTGGTAACTTGTTTGCTTGCCTTCCTATTTTTATCCTCAACAGTTGTTGCTATATGTTTTATTAGGAAAAGAAACAGGAAGCAATCTTTTGAGCCATCAACGATTGAACTTCTTTCCAAGGTGTCCTACCAAAGCCTACACCAAGCAACCAATGGGTTTTCAGCTGACAATATGATAGGAAGTGGAAGTTTTGGCTCTGTTTATAAAGGAAGTCTTGGGCCTGAAAATAAAGTTGTTGCCATAAAGGTCCTTAACCTTGGTAAGAAGGGAGCCCACCGGAGCTTCACTACTGAATGTAATGCACTCAAAAATATTAGGCACAGAAATTTGGTAAAGATAATAACATGTTGCTCCAGCACAAACTATAAGGGCCAAGAATTTAAAGCTCTAGTTTTTGACTACATGTCAAATGGAAGCTTAGAAAAATGGTTGCATCTAGGTACAAAAATTTCAGATCAGTCAAGAACTTTAGGCCTTGATCAAAGATTAAAGATTCTTAGTGATGTTGCCTCTGCATTACATTATCTTCACCATGAATGTGAGCCACCTGTCATTCATTGTGATTTAAAGCCAAGCAATGTCCTTCTTGACAGTGAAATGGTTGCTCGTGTGATTGATTTTGGATTGGCAAGACTAGTTTCGTCTGTTGAAGGCAATTTTGACAACAAAAGCAGTACCATTGGAATGAAGGGGACTATTGGCTATGCTCCTCCAGGTACAGCTTGATATTTATTTTGGCTATAAAATCTTCTCGAATATTGTCTTCTTGTCTCAAACATTTCCTTTACCTTTGTGTTAGTATTGTTAATATAGTTTTCATCGCATTGACTTATTGGCAATATATTTTAGAATATGGATTGGGTTTTGAAGTCACCACACAAGGTGATATGTATAGCTTTGGGATTCTTGTCGTGGAAATGATAACCGGAAGAAGACCCACAGACAAAATGTTTGAAGATTGCCATAATCTTCATAACTATGTAAAAGCTTCATTTCCTAATAAACTTGTGCAGATTGTGGACCAGGCTATATTCATCACAGAAATAAGTAAAAGAGAAGCAGCTGCTGCAACAGTAGAATACATTTGTGAGGACTTGACTCTGATGTGTCCTAATGTGGAGAAATGCTTACTATCACTTTTAAACATTGGACTTGCTTGTTCAGTGGAATCACCAAGGGAAAGAATGAGTATCGTGGATGTGACAAGGGAGCTAAATATAATTTATCGTGGGATGAAGAAGACTTAGAACTGAAGAATACTAAGGTGCTACTTCTACGTTACTATTGCTGCCAATTATGTCTTAGTTATTTCATATCTTTTTTCTCTGAATGATTTTTCTGTCTTTCTTTTTTATTTTTAATTTTTTTGGCTTTTGGGTTGCATAAAGTTGTGAATTATTCAAGTTGAATCATAAAGCAGTGTGCCTACTGTAATTCTAGAAATTTTTGTGTTTATTGTATTTGTCTGTGTGAACAAAATTGTTTCAAAAGACTTTTAAGTTAATTATTTTTCCGTCCGAATCCAACTTTCACGTCCATATTTAAACTACGGCTTTAATATTTCATACGAAGCAGCTTACTTATATATCCTCCATTGTATTTTCCATATCATGACTTCAATTTTATAAAGCAAAAGAAACCAAAAGCACTGGACCTGATTGCTGAAAGGAGGATAGTGTTAAACCATAGTCCCACTTCTCCCCTTCCATTTAATGTGGATGAAAAAGAAGAAGAAAGTGTTCATTAACATGATAACGAATAATTGCTTAGCACATTTACACACAAAAGGGCCATCTCCTAGCTAGTGAATTCTGTGCAATACAGGTAACAAGGGAACTATAACTGTTTTCTTTGGTTTTTAGTGGTTCTAATTCTATCAAATTTTGAACATATGGTTAAGATTTTTCAAGAAATTATTTTAGTGATGCTACAGTCTACTCTTTTCCCAATGTTATACCGGTTTGTGTTTAGGCTAAGGACTGTTCATTGGTTCTGTATGCACTAATTGGAAATTTAATGATTGCCTATCTTCATTGCTTTTGCTATACCAATGCATTGGCTCTAAATTTGAACAATCTTACTTTTCTTTCAAGTAGAAATTGATTTTCTTATGAAAGCGATGGATTTATGGTATAGGATAAAATCCTTTACTACCACTAGCCTATAGTGTGCCAGAAACAGAATGTTCTTGGATAAAACTAAAGATGAAATATAATAAAGCACACAAGAAATGATTTTCCCAAAAGCAAGAATACAAAACTCGTCAATAGTTTTCAGTGTCAAGTTAAAGACAATGCAACTTTTGAACTATATATATATATATTTGCTGCTCCTAACTTTTACAGGGTTCAATATCACATGCACTTATCCTTTGTGCCAGAGCATCAACTATTCTTTCATTGTATTGTTATGCTAATGGTAAAATGTAGTTTGTCAGGATCTTGTGTCTTTACAAATGCAAACAATAACAAAAGGCTGTCATATCGTCAAAGTATGTCAAGCCCCATGGTCTTGGCTTACCACCCTAACCAATAGGACCATGATGGATAGCATGAAAGAGGCTTTCAAATTCTCATTAATGGGATCAAGGCCTTCTGCATCTGCAATAATCTGGGTTGAAACAACTCAATCATAATCTAGGTAATTTTCCTACATCACTTCCATGAATTTTACATCAACAATATCAAATATCTACATTACAATATTTATTGTAGTACGGGAGTCAAAATGATAAGTCTTACTATAACCATTACAAGATCACAATCAGAACTAGGTAACGAGCAAATAGCAAGGATCACCATGAAACTATAACCACTTGTAAAATAGAAGTAAAGGGAACCAATTTCAAAAGAACCACAGAATTCTTTAAGCAAAGTGAAAAAACTATTAATTAAGAATAAATATAAATTAAACTATTAGTTATAGTTCTAGAAAATATTTGAAATCTATGGCTTGATTTTCTGTTAAAGTGCTTTTTTTTTTTTAATTGTTGCTACATAAAATGTCTTCAAACATAATAACATGGATAATGACCATTGACCAAAATGCCTCAACTCAATTATAACATTTCTTCAAGTATTAATTGTTAAATAGTACTTTTAGTCACTGTTGAGATTATAAAACAAAAATACTAAATTAAGAAGGTTCTAAATAATTTTGGCTTTCTTTGAAATATATCCATGTGAAGTTTGATATAATTAGCCTTTGAGGTATTAATCATGCATATTGTTTTGCACAATTAACATTCTAACAACTACCAACATGTAGCATAAAGTGGTGACCTAAAGGCTACAAGATAAAGGTTTAGGGAGGGGTTTTTTGAAAAGAAAAAAATGGAGTCATAACCAACACCATTAATGATGTGATCGGACACTAGAATAATGGTTTGGGTTTGTAGAGAGTGGCTTCTAGGTTGATTACTTGTATGGAAGACATTAGCATCCCTACATGCCCTTTTGGTACTATGGTGATCTAGTTAGTTTATCATGCTTTATTTGAATGTAAGGGTTAGTTTGTTAAAATTCTAGCTTAAGAATAAGAGATTTTGAAAAATAATTGGGGCTTTTTAGAGAACAAATATTTTGCTTCCAAAATGATCCATTTCCTTCTAGATTAGGGATTTTATGAGATTTATTGAAAAATAACTCCTTCCCTTCCAAGTTAGGTTTTTGAAAAATAATTTTGTTTTATACAAACCATTCCCTTTTAGATTGGTGTTTTTGGAAAATGATTGTTAAAGCAGACCCCTTTCCTTCCATATTAGGTTTTTTTTTTTTTTTTTAAAGATGATTCTTTCTTTTGAAAGAAGCCTTTCCTTTAAAATAGAGGTTTTGGAAATTTTTTTCACTTTTTTAAAATAGGACCCCTTTCCTTACAAGTTGAGAGTTTTGGAAAATAATTGGAAGAAACCCCTTTCCTTCTAGATTGGGGATTTTGAAAAATGTTTTTTCTACTTGAAAGAAATTCCTTTATTTGTGACATAAGATTGTTAGAATCCAACTCTTAATGATTTTTGGACCAAAGGGATCTAATTGTATACCTAGTTTAACTAGGATTTTTAATTAAAGATCCTAATTAAGGAGTGGAATGTATTTTTTCCCTATCTTGATTAGGTTAAAACCAAAATCTCTAAATTGGGCTTGACCTAAAAGTGAAAATTTTATTTATTTAAAAAGAAGGCTCACATTTAAAAAAGGTAAAGCCGAATCTATAAATTGGTATTTTTATTCATGTAGAATTTGAAAAATTAAACATGCCATATGTACAGAAAATTAACATGCAATTATGCACAAAATTTAGACACACTAATGACCTTGCAAACTACAAGTCACACATTAAAGAAGAAGGAAAAGAAAAGATTGCATGATGTAAACACAAATTAACATGTGATCTTAGCTTGACTAAGATTACTGCTATAATTCCTGCGTAGTTGAAGAGAAATACAAAGAAGGTGAGAAGGATGAAAAGAACTCACAAACCTTATGTATACCCTCCCACAGCCTCGGCTACAAAATAGGGAGACTAAATCCCTAAATATACTCTTGTTGGAGTTTAGAAAACAAAGACTAGTCTTGTTTTATTAGAAAGAACAAGCCAGTAAAAGAGAATAAAATGGGAGATTGAAATTCTAAGGAAGAATTTGGCTTGAATTTGCACCATACCTTCTAGCCATAAGAAACGAGGAGCTTAATCCCTTGTGTACTCCTTGAAGGAGATTTAAAAGACAGAGCTAGTATTATTCTATGAAAGAGAACAAACTAGCAAGAAGTGGGAGAAGGCATTTTTCTGTGTACTCCTTGAAAGAGATTTAGAAGAGAGAGCTAATATTATTCTATGGAAGAGAACTAACTTGCAAGAGGTGTGAAAGAGGGAATTTTCTGTGTTCTCCTTGTATGAGAGCATACTATTTATAGGGTTAAAGGTTCAAACAAATGAATAAACAGTTATAATAGCTCTTTAATCCTTCTTAATGCCTAGTCTTAATCACACATTTTTACATGTCTCAAATGGTTTTAATGTGGATAAAGGAATAAGTAATCATAAAATCCCCTTAAATGTCTTGTCTTTTTCACAATTTTCACATCTCTAAAAGAATATGAATATTTTCCTTCAATTGATTTCATTTAGGACTTTTGGGCTTGGGCTTCTCTTCTGGTCCTTTTTTTTTTTTTTTTCTTTTTTGGCCTCCTAAGAAATCCTATAAAACTTAACATTCATCTAGAATTTTTTTTTTGGGTAAAGACATTTATCTAGAATTTTATTACATAATTTGAAGAACCTTTTTTTATATATAATAAAGAAACTCTAGCTCTTTCTTTCCGCAATCTCACCCAAGGCCATTACAGAATTCTTGATTGCACCAGAATTTCAAAAATTAAAGATTAAAGATTAAAGATCAGCCAAGAACTTTTGGCCTTGATCAAAGATTAAAGATTCTTATTGATGTTGCCTCAGCATTGCATTATCTTCACCATGAAATGTTAACAGCAAAAAGACACACAGATGAAATGTTTGAAGATTGTCAGAATCTCCATAACTATGTAAGAGCTGCATTTCCTAATAAACTTGTGCAGATTGTGGACAAAGCTATATTCATCAGAGAAATAAATAATAATGAAGTAGCTACAGCAGAAGACATTTCTGAGGACTTGACCCTGATGCGTCCTAATGTGGAGAAATGTCTACTTTCTCTATTAAGTATTGGACTTGCTTGTTCAATAGAATCACCAAGGGAAAGAATGAGTATAGTGGATGTGACAAGGGAGCTAAATCAAATTTATTGTGGGATAATGAAGACTTAAAACTGAAGAAAACTAAGGTGCCACTTCTACAGTAGTATTGCTATCAATTATGTTTTAGTTGTTTCATCTCCTTTTTCTCTTCAAGATTTTTCCATTCTTCTTTATTGCCTCAGAATTTAATTTTACTTCCTAAATTTATAGTTTCTTTTTCAGGTTGCAAAAAATTGTGAGATATTCAAGTTGATTTGTCAAACAATGCACCCACTTGCCCATAGTGATTGTGGAAATTCATGTTTTTGTTATATTAATTTCTGTGAACAAAGTTAATTAAAAATACTTTTTTTATAATTTATCTTTCTCCTTTGCGTATGTATTTAAACTATGGTTTTAATATTTCATAAGAAGAAGCTTACTTTTCCTCCATTCTATTTCCCGTATCACTTATGTTTGATTTCTATTTTTTATGAAGCAAAAGAAACCAAAAGCAATGGAGCTAATTGCTGTTAAGTGAAAGGAGCATGATTTTAAATCAAAACCTACTTCTCCCCTTCACCCCATTAATGTAGTATATGAAAAAGGACAAGAAAATGTTCATTAGCATAGTAAGGAATAATCTCTAAGCATTATTATGCACGCACAACTGTGCGAGCACATACACAAATAAGTATATATACATACATCAAATATATATATATATATCACTGTGCACACAATAATTCTGGTATAATAAAATGTATATACTGAATTTCGCATTCTTGTTATTATCTAAATATATGTGATGATGGTCTAAGATTTGTAATTTTGGCCAAATCTCCTAGTGGATTCTAAGCTATAGGGATTACAAGGGAACCATGACTGTTTTTCTTGATTTTAGTTGGTCTAATCATGTGAAATTTTGAATCTTAGTTCTTCTATTTTTACTCCTTTATTTTTATATAATTTTTATTTAAAAAATTTAATTATTTAATTTATTAAATTTTATAAAATAAATTATAAGATCAACTAATTTTTAAAAAATAGTTTAAACATCAAGTGAGAATTTAGATGTAGAAAAAAATTTTATGTTTGAATATATGGTTCAGGTTTTCCAAGAAATTATCTTTGTAATGCTAGGGCCGATTCTTTTTCCCATGTCACCTCGGTTTGTCTTTCAACTAAGGACAGCTCGAGGTCTCTATATTTTAGTAAATGACAATTTTAAACGACGCTTATCTAGCTTTATTGCTTTTGTAAGACCAGGCTATACCATTGCATTGCTCTAAATTAAGATATTTCAAGAATTTAAACTATTTAGCTTGATTGAATGATTTTTATTTTGTATCTCGGCCACATCCTTTTGCATATGAAAGTTTTCCTTTAAGGTTAAAATTTGGACAACTTTTAATTTTAGGTGACAAAATTAAATTCTTAACAATGCAATTATAAAGACTCTATATTATATAAAAAATAAATATTTCAAAAATTATTAAATAAATATTTAAAAATGATTTTCAATTTATGTTTCTAACTTCACCAAGGCTTTGTACAAAAACAAAATTACTAAAATTAGAAAAAGGGCAAAATTAGGGAATCCAATCATTTCTTCCAATTTCCCTCAAATGCCACTCTAATACTTTTAACAAATTAGATTGGAACTTAACGAAAAATCCATCTAATGTGAGTGGAAGGCTATTTTTTTATAAGAAAATTAGTACTTAAGGGACATAAATTAGATTATAATTTCTTAGAAAAAGCTAATGATAAAATTTAATAAAGCAGACAAGCAATGATTTTCGCAAAAGCAATAATGTAAAGCTTGTCAATAGTTTTCAGTGTTAGGTTAAAAGCAGGGCAACTTTTGAACTATTAGCTGCTCTTAACTTCTACAGTTTACTGTTTTCAGTTTGAGTAATTTTATTTCTACATT
Source organism: Dicorynia guianensis (assembly GCA_037013595.1). NCBI lineage: Eukaryota > Viridiplantae > Streptophyta > Magnoliopsida > Fabales > Fabaceae > Dicorynia > Dicorynia guianensis. Next base: position 17,122,960 of record JASUAB010000003.1, on the reverse strand, counting down.
AATAAATATACGATTTGTCTATATTTTTTATTTTTTTAAATAATTATGTTTACCAACATTTTTTTTTAAAAATTAAAATATAAACAATGCATAAAATATATATTTACTAACGCAAACCCAGTAACACTCTTTCAGTTTTCAATATCACATGCACTTTTCTTTTGAGCCAAAACATCAACTATTTTTTCATTTGATTGGATGCTAATTTTGCTAACAGATCCGAACTTACAATTTAAGTGGTTATTCTAAGATCTCTAATCTTTAAATCTACAAATTTAATTTCCCACTTTCCTAACTCCATCAAAATCATTAAACTCTCTATATAACAAAAAAAACGTATTAGCACAAAACTCAAGTTGCAGAAAATTCAAATGGCAAAATAATCAAGTCAGTACAGTTGATGTGGAGAAAAGTTTTGTGACAGATATATTTAAACTGAATTATTTGTGCATCCCCATTTAGCATATGTAGGTAACGATGAGACAAATGCATATACTCTGACAAAGTCAGACTAAGCCAATGCATGGCTTTGACACTGGAAGGGGACAAAAGGACGATGTTTGACGGATAGAGTTTTTTCTCTCACGTCAAATGAAGCCTTTTGCTCACATGTCAACTGTCCATTGGTCCACAAGCCTTCACTTGCTTCTTCACAAGCATTCATTCACTAGAGGATTGTTCCCTCGTGCCAGATTTTAAAGCATAACTCAAACTAGAGGACCATAACTAATGCATCTTAATCAGAACATTCTGCCTTTACAAATGCAACGCAACTAATAACAAAATGCTGTCATCCCGTCAAGTTCAGTAACACAACTCAAGTTGTAATAAAACACAATCTCACAAGTAAATTCCGATATAATTAATAAATAGTTAGATCCTTTAAATATGCTATTTTAAATTCGATTCAAGTCGTGTGTATAAAAAAAATTTTATTGAAAGAAATCATATCTACTTTGGTTATCTTTCCGCTTCGAAGAGAATTAATCTCTGACTGTCAGCTAGAAGATACCCTAAATTTATCCAAAAAAAATAAAACACAATATCTGTAAAACTCAAAAATTTTATAATTTAAATTATTAAATTTATTAAATCTCATAAAATATAATATAAAACTTAACACACAATTTTTTATGAGTATTTTTTTCTTTCTTCTTAATAAAATAACAAATTGCAGTGGTCATCTTAGGTGCTAAGAACATAAGTTTCAATAAAGTACAGTAGCAGTTAGTCATCCCCAATAACATCATTAGCCCAAAAAAATAAAAAATTTAGCACGGATAACATTGTTTTCATGGTAAAGCGTCATTGAGTCCAACATATTTAAATACATCCAGCAACAAGAGAATGTATACGATTCTTCCGAGTTCCAACCCAAATGCCAAAGTTAAGCCTATCAGCCCAATGTTCCTCAAACAAAAGAAGCTCCTTTCGCAAATGTTTCCTGCATTTCGGTCCATATACCTTCAACTTTTTTTTCTCGTCACTTCAAATTCACTGCCATTTCTACATATCACAACAGTCGGTGCCTTAGGAAACGAGACTGATCATTTGACATTGCTCAAATTCAAGGAATCAATATCAAATGACCCATATCAACTCTTGGTGTCATGGCATAGTTCCTCCCGCTTCTGCAATTGGGCAGGAATTACATGCAGCCAAGGCCATCAAAGAATTACAGAGTTAAACCTGCATGGGTATGGCTTGCATGGATTCATTTCACCTGATGTTGGCAATCTCTCCTTTCTTCGAAATCTTAATCTCATGAACAACAGCTTCAACGGTGAAATCTCAAAAGCATTGGGACGTTTTTTCCGGCTGCGGCAACTCAAACTAAACAATAACACGTTGGTAGGGGAAATTCCTATACACTTGACAAGAAACTCTTAACTCCAGGGCTTAACTGTAGATAGGAATAATCTCACTGGCAAAATACCAATCGAGATTGGCTCTCTTTGGAAGCTTCAAAAGTTGTATATTAATGACAACAGTTTGATAGGCGAAAAACTTGACAATTATGGCAGTATCTGGCGACAAACTGTCTGGTACACTTTCTTCTTCACATTACAACATGTCATCTCTCATTAATATCTCAGCTGGATTATCAATTCTGAGGCTATCTTCCAGCTAACATGTTCCTTATCCTTCTAAATCACCAAATGGTTTTGACTGGTAAAAGTCAGTTCTCAGGTCGAATTCCTACTTCCATCACAAATGCATCTCTGCTTCAATTATTTGAAATTGCTCAAAACCATTTCGTAGTCTAAGAAGGCTAAAAAATCTTTCTTGGCTAAGTTTAGCTAACAACAGCCTTGGTGGCAATTCAGCTAAGAATATGGAGTTTCTAACATCTTTAACAAATTGTAGTGAATTGGAATTGTTGGCAATCAGTATTACTAACTTTTGACTTTGGAGGTCTGTTATCAAGTTCCATTGGTAATTTGTCAACACAACTCAATGAGTTATATCTTGGGGTAATCAAGTTGCAGGACACATTCCAATAGAAATAGGAAATCTGATTAACTTGATCACCTAAACAATCGAACAAAACCACCTCACAGAGATCATTCCAGGTACTCTGGGGAAGTTAGAAAAGTTGCAACTATTATAGTTGTCGAGAAATAAACTGACAGGAGATCTACCAGAATTCATTGGCAACCTCACGTATTTGTTTTATCTGGACTTATCACAAAATATGTTAGAAGGAAATATGCCTCCAGGCATTGGAAACTGCCACATCTTACAGGAACTAGACCTTGCAAGAAACAACCTTAAGGGACCCATCCCATTAGAGGTTATAAGTATTTCTTCTTTAACAAACGTGCTGAACTTGTCACACAACTCATTCAGTTGTACTCTTCCTACCGAGGTGGGCAGGCTAAAAAATATTTGATAAATAGGATGTCTCTAATAATCATTTGTCTGGTGAGATTCCTAGAACAATTGGAGACTGCACAAGCTTGGAGTACCTTTATTATCAGGGAAATTCTTTTCAAGAAATCATGCCATCATCTTTGGCTTCATTGAAAGCTCTTCGACATTTAGATCTACCACGAAACATCTTGTCTGGATCAATTCCAGAAGCTCTGCAACATCTTTCCTTTTTAGAATGCTTCTATGTTTCTTTTAACAAGTTGAATGGAGTGGTGCTAACAAAAGGTGTCTTTCAAAATACAAGCGCAATAGCTGTGGCCAGCAATAGTAAAGCTTTGTGGGGATATCTCAGATTTGCACCTACCACCATGCCCTATCGAACTTCCGAAACAGAGAAAACATCATATGTTTAGGTTGATATCAGTGATAACTTTGTGATTGTTTTTCTTTTTATGTTGTCAACTAATCTTGCTATTTATTGATCAGGAAAAGATAATTAGTTTAGGTTGATATTAATATAATTAGTTTCCTTATCAGATGATTTGTGGTTTCGTAAGAGGTGATCAGAGCATCCTTGTTTTCTCTAATCAAATGAAGCCTTTTGCTCCCTTGTCACCTATCCATTGGTGCACATGCCTTCACATGCTTCTTCAGTAGCATTCATGGATTGGGTTTCTTTGCCATCAAGGCAAAAAAACTTTAGAGAAAAATAAATATAAAATAAAATAAAAAAAGATTCATATATTAAATTATAAAAAAATAAAAAAATTTTAAAAAAAGTAGATAATCCAAATCAAGCATTCATTCACTATATGATTGCTCCCTCACCCCAGATTTCATGTCTGTAACAAAGCATAACTCAAACTAAGGAACCATAAATAATGCAACTTAACCCGTATCTTCTGCCTTTATAAATGCAACCAATAACAACCAGAGTAGTCACGTTGAGATAATTATGTAGATCTTGACTGTTTCCTTAAGACTTCAAATGACCCCATAAATTTAATTAAAAGAAAGTCATTACTATATCCAATACAAGATCACTATCAGACTGTAAGTAACAAGCAAATAACAATGATTATCTTGAAGCTTTAACCATTCATAAATTAAAAGTGAAGGGAACCAATTTCGTAAAAATCTGAATTTGGATCATTTAATATTTTATTTTTATTTTTATAATTTTCTCTCCATTTATTCTATATTTAAATATATGGGTCTCAATTTTTTTTCACTAATTTTTCTTCTCTTAATTGTGTCTCTCTTTTTGATTACACTCTGTAACTTTTAGAAGGGAAATCAACTAATTCACATCCCGTAAGAATCACAAAATTATTTAAGCCATGAGTGGGTGAAGTGAAAAACTACTAATTAAAAAGGGGTTTAAAGTAATATTGATTATAATTATAAATGTAAAACACAAATGTAACTGTTCACAATATCACATCTTAACTAATTTACAATTTTATATTAATTGAGCATAATGATAAAATTGAAACTATAAAACCCATTATATTCAAGCAAATCCTTTTAGACCATAGGGCACTTAAGATTAAGTTCAATAACATATAATTCAAATTGTTATTAAAGAACATATTGCTGTGGTCATATCAAGGTAAAATAAGTGTCAGTAAAATATAGTGGGGGTAAGTTAGTCACCCAAAAAAAAAATCAGAAAGAATTGAAAAAGTTACCACTAATGGTACGTGCCAACATGCATCAAATGCCACTTCAAACTCTGATAACAAAATGTTTGCATTGATTAATGGAATCGGTATGCCATACATTTTGCCAAAGAGAAAAATGTAGTTCAGTAGTGAATGAACCCATCAATATTGATGGATTCGAATTGCACTTCCTTGTGAAGGGACAAAACCTTGCTTATGGACGAAAAAGGTTGTCAAACCCTCGATCTGGTGCGAGGCACGTTAATTGAAATTAGAGGCAAGAAGGAAGCCAGGGTTCAATATACGAAACAAGTGCTTTCTTCATCTTCTCCTTTGCTAACTCAGGTCCATCTTTTGGGTCAATGTTCAATGGTGGAGCAAGCAGGATACTCTGCTGTCATTCTAACCCATTATCAACTTATGCACCATTACTTAGTTCAGGTTTGGAACGAAGTGCAATCAGGTGAAGGCGTCAAATAGGATACTCTGCCGTCGTGTTGGTTCATGTCATTCTAACTCCGTAAAGAGATACTAAAACTTTTCGTATTATATTCATAAGAACAAGTTATACATATCAAACTATAACTTTATTTTTTATTATTATTTATTTAAAACTAAAGATCAAGGATATAAAAAAGGCATAAATATTAAACAGTTATGATTTTGTTGTGATAGGCTCATGAGAAACAGAAAAATAATAGGATCAATGAAAGAAAGTTTCAACTCACTTTTTCGAAGTTTTTTTTATTATTATATATAAATTGTTGAAAAATGACTATCAATGGGGCCAGCCTAGGGTTAGTGGCGGCAACAATATAAATTATATGAATTGTTTTGCCGCCACATCTCAAGTCTGCTACTGACACCTCAATATGCAGCTCCACAGTTTGGAAGTAACATTTGAAGGACATCCATGCAATCACTAATAGCAGAATTGCATAAAAGAATTCTTAAGAGAGGATAATAACCTTCCAATTAAAAATTTGGCTATTTATTAAACGTATTCGTGTAAACTAAATATAGAAAATGGGGAAAAAATGAATGAGAATGTGTGTCAAAATACAATATAAATAAATAAAAAAAGACATAAGACAAGTGTCAAATAATAGAGAAAAATTGAAAAATAACAAAGAAATGTATATCAAAATAAAAAAAATAAAGAAAATGAAATATAAAAGTAGGTATCAAACCAATAGTTCTAGTTATTAAATTACCACATATCACATATTATAACGTAATAAGTTGAATTCATTTGTATTAGTAGCTTAAAACCATTAAGAGTTTCACCAAATCTTATACAAATTAACATTCATGTAGAATTTTACTAGTGGCATAATTTGGAGAATTTTTTTTATTAAAATATGATAAAGAAACTCTTGTTAGGTAGTTTGTAAATATGAAATCTCATATTAGAAAGAATTATAGATTTTAAAGGCTATATAAATGGCAATAAATGATTATGATTAAATTATAATATATGGATCATAACTCATAGTGTAGCTCAAATTAAATTGCTAAATCAAAAATATTTAAAGTCTTTAATAGGATAGTCGGGGCATCTTGAAACCTTGACTTAAAAAAAAAAAGAAGCAAATAAATAAATTAACTAATAATTTTATTGTCATTATTTCTACAATAAAGAGTTGTATTTGTTGAGAATAGATAGTTACATCAATAGTCATATTTATTGGAGATGCACAATCGTATCTATTAGAAATAGATAGTTATGTTTGTTAAAGATGAACAATTATATTTTTTAATCTAACAAATATAACTGTTCAAAAATGCCTTTTTCATATCTATAAATAAAGAATTTTGAATTGGTTTTAGAACATACATTCACATTCTTTAAAAAGAGTTTTAAAAACTTTGTTGTATCTTGAGATAACTTACTTTTCTTATAAAAATGACATTACACTCAAGATAGTATAATATCACACCTCAAAGCTAAAAATTTCTATTGTCTTCATATTCTTTTCTAACAACTCTATCTCTTTCTCCCTGCAATCTTTCATATATAGTAGCATGAATTTCACTAATGGTTTTCATGTTTTCCTAGATTCTCGTTCTACTTAACTATTTTCCTGGATCTATTCGAAGAACATATTAAGTTCAAGCAACAGAGCAGATTCTTTCTATAGTTTAGTACATGTTCTCTTGCAAGTTATTTTTCTGTCATGCAGTATTCTCCTTTGACTATATTGGTAGCTCATGCCCGTCTATGCACTATCCTGACTATGATTATTTTCTTTACGCCCATGCTTTCAAATCATTGCATTTGATTGATTTAACATTTTGAGAAAATCGGCGGAAACAGGCGTTCCCAAATCCAACATATCTTTATAAGTAACATGCACGAGCTGGTGCTTTAATTACTGAAAACATAGTTCAAAGGTACAAACCTCTACTGCCGTTGTGCTCCTAAAACAATGGAGCATTTTGATCCCAAGTTACCTGCACTTTGGTTCATATACCTTCACCTACTTCGTTTCTTCATGATAAACATACTGTCGTTGCAACACATCAGAGCAGCCTCCGCGTTGGGAAACAAGGCTGATCAATTTGCACTGCTCAAATTCAAGGAATCCCAATTTCTCTTTGGGGAAGGCAAAAATATATATAAAAAAAATTTTCACAAATGAAAGTAAGACATTTTGCCTTCTCTAAAAGGAACACAGAGGATTCCAATCGAAACATTATTATTGCACAATTAATTACATTAAATTAGTGATTTATATATACAGAAACAATTATTTTGTGGTATCTTATATATGGTGTAAATTAATAATTAGTTCGAAATTATAGCAAAATTGTCTCAATATTTATATATACAGAAACAATTATTCTAAGAGAACAAAGTTTACTATTAGTTTACTAATTATCTGGAACAATCAATTAGAATGACATTAGGAGATTGTCACACATGGGTACCAACACGAAATTGTGCTGGACTTTTATTTTATTAAAAGCTTAATTGTCATCAGTTGCCTGATTAAATTAGGTGAGAAATTGACATTCATCAACTTTAAGTTATTAATTAATTGTCAGATTAAAAATTTGTCATTGATAAAATTTATTGGTTGACTATTGCAAATTATTCATCAGTCAAACTTTTAAAAATTTCATACTATTTCCGAATTTCATACCACAAATTAATCAACTTAATGAATTGACATCAATTGGCATAAATCATATTATTTAATCAATATGTCCTATTTACTCTAAATAGTTGGTAAGGAATATGTTTTCAAAAATATTACAACTCAAATTGTAATAAAATAACATTAATTGCGGTGGTCATGTCAAGGAAAAATATAAAGTTCTGGGAATCCATATGTACGTTTATTGTATTAATCTGTATAAACAAAATTATTTGAAAAGACTTTTAATTTATCTTTTCATTTGAATCTAACATTCACTTACATATTTAAATTAAAATTTTAATGAATATTAATATTTATATAAATTAAAACGAAATAAATATTTTATAATTTTTATATTTTTAAATTTTTTCACTTAAAAATTACTTCTTTCCACACGTAATTAAGCGTAAGTTCTCAGCATTATTCGGTTTTAATATTTCATAAAAAGCAGTTTACTTATCCTTTGTTTTATTTCTCATATCACTTATGACATTTATGTTCTCAAGCAAAAGAAAACAAAAACAGTGGATCTAATTGCTTTTAAGTGAAAGGAGCATGGTTCTATACCAGAAACGTGATCCCTGTTTCCCCCTATCAATTTAGCGTATGAAAACAATCTAGCCCATAAAAAAGAAGAAACTGTTCATTAGCATAATAATTTGTAACTCCTGTGTTTAAAAAAATTTATAAATTAAATTATAAAATTTAATTAATTAAAAAATTTAAATATATCAGTATTTTATGAAACTAATATAATTAAAATAATATTTAGCTTCACATTGTATGGCAATTCACAAAATAAAAAAAATTAAATTATTAAATTTATTATGTCTCATAAATTATTAAATTCAAAATATTAACCTTTAAAATTGAGTTTTTTAAGATTTTTTTCTCCTTTCATGGATGGGACATTTTCTATCTCGTAAATGAACCAAGAAAATCATACAAATCCGTTGCTCTTTTAGTATGGGATGGCTCATCACAAAACAAGAAGCATGCATTCACTCTAAGGCCCTGAATGTGAAAAATAGTCATTTTTAGCTTGTAGGCCTTTGATTATTTCCTAACAAATTCTCACATTTAGCTACTACAAAATACAGATTATACTTTATGAAGTTAAACATAAGCTATTGATTTATAAAGTAAACAAATAAATAAATTACCTTCAATTTTTAAATTATTTATTTATATTTATATTTTATTTATTAAGAATATTTGGTTGCCATCACAGGTCACATCACATAAGTATTTAAAAAATTACATTAGGTTCTTCCTGGAAGGTAAACAAAGACAAACCCAAAGTATAAAATTTTAACAAATCCCGAACGTGGGATTTCTTCCAAAACAAAGATTGAACAGCAAGCATACCTTATTTCAATGTGATTGCGATGGCTATAACCATCACGAAAATAATTAGTATAAAAAATAATATACTTTCCAAATTAAGTTGAAAGCGATTATAATTATTACTTAAATATTATGTTAGTGATAATTATTTCAATAATAAAATAGTTTAAACGTTGAATTTTTTTTTAACAGTGTTGACGAAAATGTAGTGACACAAATATTAAGCTATTGGCTACTTAGTCTCTGTTTCGAAAGTAATAGCCCAAGGCCTACTCAATAGGACCGTCAGCCCTTAGTTTATGAGAACTGTTGGCTACTTGGTCTCTGTTTTAGTTTCATGGAGTAAGACTTGCGGCATTTGTAGAAGAAAGTGAAACAAAAAAAATTATTAAAATTAAAAATTTAATTTTATATGTAATGTTTACTGGGTCTCCGTTTTGGTTTAGTGGCGTAAGACTTGTGGTTCGTGTGCGCCTACTTTTCTCCAAGTGTCGCATTCATTCAGCGTCCAAGTGGGAAGCTTCGGCGTGGGACAAACTGGAACAAGATGACGGCTGAAGCAGGGCAAATGAGAGACTTTGCATTTTTTTGGTTTTATAACTTATATCAATACTATTTAGCCATAACTATAGACTTTCCTGTATATATTCAATGGACATTTAAGTTGAAGTAACAAATACTTACATTTTCTCTTGCATGTTATTTTTCCTTTCATGCATTATTGTCCTTTGATTATATCTTGCTAATGCTGTGAGATACTTACAACTGCAATAATTGGTCTTTGCATTTGTCTGTGTCTTTAGTGTATAATAAAAATACCACAATGCACACCAAATTTCACAATTTTGGAGAACTATCAAATTGGGATGGACTTTGGTAGCCAAAATTTTGACAATTTCCACGCGTATGCCTTAAAATCAATTGTATTTGATTGATTGATAGTTTGGTGTTGTCCTCGAAAGTTTTGTTAATTGAGCAATTATAATGAAGGGTAGATTGATCGTCAACCCTAATCATGGCAAAGTTGAGCAAGGTTAAAAGGAAAAAGTAAGAAAGGAGTTTGCAGAGACACGTAATGATTTGCTCCTAGTGAATGGATCTAATTACCATTTAGATAGAGAGAAAAGTAGATGAGTGGTGGAACATAAACAAATACAAGACAAGACTATGCTTGGCCTCAACAAGTTTAGGGAATGCATGCTCTATGATTATCTTATCACTACGACTTGTGAGTTGTGGAAATTATTAAGTCACAAGTCATTCTTAAGCAGCTGGGAACTGTAAACAAGCGGGACCAAACTCTTAATATCAAATACAAAAATGGATACATCAATCATTGAAGCAGCGGGACCAAATCCTTCTTGTAAGTTGTGGCGGTGGAAGACCAAGAACCACGCTCTAGTTTGGAGATTCTCCATCACTTTCTTCTTCTCTATTTACCATTTTGCATGGGAAGTGTGAGACGATGGTCTATACTCTGATAGACTGAACTAGAACATCCTTTGTCTTCACTCTGAGTTGGTCGCAAACATGAATTTAAAATCAATTTTACTATTCATGATAATTTTTTCTTTTTTTACTGAATTTCAGATCAAGAGATATGATAATGATTTGCAAGCTGTAAATTTAATTTCTTCCTCAGATTGATATTACCATTGGTTTCTTTGTTTGGCGCTTATATAAAGGCTACATCACAGAGAAGTGAACAGTGAGAAAGGTCTCCTTCCAGTGACATATCACCTTTCTCTGTTTGTTTCCAAAACTCCAAATTTGACAATTCTCACGCGTATCCCTTAAAATCGGCAGCAACTGGTATTCCAAATCCAACGTATCACATTATGAGTAATATGCACAAGCTGGTGCTATAATTACCAAACCCTTAGTTCTCGAAGCAGATCAAATATACAAACCATCCACTGCCTTTTGTGCTCCTAAAACAATGAAGAATGTTGCTCCCAAGTTACCTGCACTTTGGTTTATATGCCTTCACCTTCTTCCATTCTTCATGACAAACTTACTGTCGTTGCAACTTATCATCAAAGCCTCTGCATTAGGAAACAACACTGATCATTTGGCACTGCTCAAATTCAAGGAATCAATATCCAATGACCCATATCAAATCTTGGCCTCTTGGAAAAGTTCCACTCACATCTGCAATTGGACTGGTGTCAAATGCAACCACCCCCATCAAAGAGTTTCAGAGTTGAACCTAGGAGGATGCCACTTACATGGAGTCATATCACCCCACATTGGCAACCTTTCCTTTCTCCAAACTCTCGAGCTACAAAACAATAGCTTCTACAGCGAAGTCCCACAACAGTTAGGCGGTTTATTCCGACTGCAATGGCTCATGCTCGACAATAACACTTTAACAGGGGAATTTCCTGCCAACTTGACAAGATGCTCTGCACTCAGGGTCCTCGGTTTATTTGGGAATAATATCACCGGCAACATACCAGTCCAGATTGGATCGCTTTGGAAGCTTCAAGAGTTGTATCTTCAAAAAAACAATTTAATAGGAAGAATTCCAGCTTCTATAGGAAATCTTTCTTCCCTTGTTACTCTATATGTGGCATATAATAGGTTGGAGGGAAATCTACCACATGAAATAGGTCGTTTGAAAAACTTGACCTTTATTAGTGTACTTGAGAACAGATTGTCTGGTAAGTTTCCTTCTTCACTGTACAATATGTCATCTCTCACTTTTATCTCAGTTGCAGTCAATCATTTGGATGGTTCTCTTCCAGCTACCATGCTCCACTCCCTCCCATATCTCCAACACCTTCTCATCGGTGGTAATGAATTCTCAGGTCCAATACCAACATCCATCACAAATGCTTCTTTTCTTCAACGCCTTGATATCTCTGCGAACTATTTCATTGGACAAATTCCGAGTCTAGAAAAGCTACAAGATATCAAAGTGCTTAATTTGGAAATTAACAGTCTGGGTAGTAATTCGACAAAGGATCTAGAGTTTGTAAGTTCCCTGAGAAACTGTAGCAAGTTGAACGCATTGGCCATAGATGGTAATAATTTTGGAGGCTCTTTGCCCAATTCCATTGGCAATTTATCAACCCAACTCAACTCTCCATATCTAGGTGTTAATCAATTTTCTGGACAAATTCCTGCAACATTGGGTAAACTTACTAACTTAATTGCGTTGAAGCTGGGAGAAAACAGATTCACAGGGTTCATTCCAGACACCTTTGGGAACTTTCATAAGATGCAAACATTACAGTTGAATAGAAACAAACTGACTGGGAGGATACCAACCTCCATAGGCAACCTCAGTCAATTGTTCGAGCTGGACCTATCACAGAACATGTTAGATGGAAATATTCCTCCAAGCATTGGAAATTGCCAAAGTTTACAAAAGCTAGACCTTTCACAAAACAGACTTAGTGGAGTGATACCGCCGCAAGTTATTGGTCTTTCCTTTTCGACAATCTTACTTGTCAAGAAATGCATTAATTGGCAATCTTCCAGTTGAGGTGGGCAAACTGAAAAGTATTGCTAAGTTGGATGTCTCTGATAATCATCTGTCAGGTGACATTCCTGGTATAGTTGGAGACTGCATACGCTTGGAGTACCTTTATCTACAACAAAATTCCTTCAATGGAATCATACCTTCATCTTTGGCTTCCTTGAAAGGTCTTCAATTTGTAGATCTATCAAGAAACAATTTATCTGGGTCAATTCCTCAAGTCTGCAGTATATTACTGTTTTAGCATACTTGAATGTTTCATTTAACAATTTAGATGGCGAAGTGCCTAAAAATGGTGTCTTTCAAAATGCAAGTGCGATAGCAGTGGTTGGCAATAGTAAGCTTTGTGGAGGTATCTTAGAGTTACAACTACCACCATGCCCTATCAATGCTATGAAACAAAGAAAGCACCATAAGTTTAGGTTGAATGCCGTGGTAACTTGTTTGCTTGCTTTTCTTTTTTTATCGTCAACAGTTGTTGTTATATATTTTATTAGGAAAAGAAATAGGAAACAATCTTTTGAGCCATCAACAATTGAACTTCTTTCCAAGGTTTCCTACCAAAGCCTACAACTAGCAACCAATGGGTTTTCAGCTCACAATATGATAGGAAGTGGAAGTTTTGGTTCTGTATATAGAGGAAGTCTTGGGCCTGAAAATGAAGTTGTTGCCATAAAGGTCCTTAACCTTGGTAAGAAGGGAGCCCACAGGAGCTTCACTACTGAATGTAATGCACTCAAAAATATTAGGCACAGAAATTTGGTAAAGATATTAACATGTTGCTCCAGCACAAACCATAAGGGCCAAGAATTTAAAGCACTAGTTTTTCAGTACATGTCAAATGGAACCTTAGAAAAATGGTAGCATCTAGGTACAAAAAGTTCAAATCGGCCTAGAACTTTAGGCCTTGATCAAAGATTAAAGATTCTTAGTGATGTTGCCTCTGCATTACATTATCTTCACCATGAATGTGAGCCACCTGTCATTCATTGTGATTTAAAGCCAAGCAATGTCCTTCTTGATAGTGACATGGCTACCCATGTGAGTGATTTTGGATTGGCAAGACTACTTTCATCTATTAAAGGCAATTCTGACAACAAAAGCAGTACCATTGGAATGAAGGGGAGTATTGGCTATGCTCCTCCAGGTACAGCTTGATATTTATTTTGGCTATAAAATCTTCTCGAATATTGTTTTCCTGTCTCAAGCATTTCCTTTACCTTTGTGTTAGTATTGTTAATATAGTTTTCATCGCATTGACTTATTTGCAATATATTTCAGAATATGGATTGGGTTTTGAAGTTACCACACAAGGTGACATGTATAGGTTTGGGATTTTTGTCTTGGAAGTGATAACCGGAAGAAGACCCACAGGCAAAATGTTTGAAGATTCCCATAATCTTCATAACTATGTAAAAGCTTCATTTCCTAATAAACTTGTGCAGATTGTGGACCAAGCTATATTCATCAAAGAAATAAGTACAAGAGAAGTGGTTGCTGCAACGGTAGAATACAATTGTGAGGACTTGCCTCTGATGTGTCCTAATGTGGAGAAATGCTTACTATCACTTTTAAACATTGGACTTGCTTGTTCAGTGGAGTCACAAAGGGAAAGAATGAGTATCGTGGATGTGATGAGGGAGCTAAATATAATTTATCGTGGGATGAAGAAGACTTAGAACTAAAGAATACTAAGGTGCCACTTCTACATTACTATTGCTGCCAATTATGTCCTAGTTATTTCATATCTTTTTTCTCTGAATGATTTTTTTGTCTTTTTTTTTATTTTGTCTTTTAGGTTGCATAAAGTTGTGAGTTATTCAAGTTGAATCATAAAGTAGTGTGCCTGCTGTTACTCTAGAAATTCCTGTGTTTATTGTATTTGTCTATGTGAACAAAATTGTTTCAAAAGACTTTTAATTTAATTATTGTTCCATTTGAATTTAACTTTCACGTCCATAATTAAACTACTGCTTTGATATTTCATACGAAGCAGCTTACTTATATATCCTCCATTGTATTTTCCATATCATGACTTCTATTTTATAAAGCAAAAGAAACCAAAAGCACTGTACCTGATTGCTGAAAGGAGGATAGTGTTAAACCATAGTCCTACTTCTCCCCTTCACCCCATCCATTTAATGTGGATGAAAAAAGAGAAGAAAGTGTTCATTAACATGATAACAAATAATCGCTGAGCACATTTACACACAAAAGGGCCATCTCCTAGCTAGTGGATTCTATGCAATATAGGTAACAAGGGAACCATGACTCTTTTCTTTGGTTTTTAGTGGGTCTAATTTTGTCAAGTTTTAAACAAATAGTTAAGGTTTTTCAAGAAATTATTTTAGTGATGCCACAGTCTACTCTTTTCCCAATGTTACACTGGTTTGTGTTTAGGCTAAGGACTGCTCAGTCGTTCTGTATGTACTAAATGGAAATTTGATGATTGCCTATCTTCATTGCTTTTGCTATACCAATGCATTGGCACTAAATTTGAACAATCTTACTTTTCTTTTGGGTAGAAATTGATTTTCTTATGAAAGCAATGGATTTATGGTATAGGATAAAATCCTTTACTACCACTAGCCTATAATGCGCCAGAAACAGAATGTTCTTGGATACGACTAAAGATGAAATTCAATAAAGCTAACGAGAAATGATTTTGCCAAAAGCAATAATGTAAAACTCGTCAATAATTTTCAGTGTCAAGTTAAAAGCAATGCAACTTTTGAACTATATATATATATATATATATAGATTTGCTGCTCTCAACTTTTACAGGGTTCAATATCACATGCACTTATCCTTTGAGCCAAAGCATCAACTATTCTTTCATTGTATTGAATGCTAATTATGCTAATGGTAAAATGTAGTTTGTCAGGATCTTGTGTCTTTACAAATGCAAACAATAACAAAAGGCTGTCAAATCGTCAAAGTATGTTAGGCCCCATGGGCTTGGCTTACCACCCTAACCAACAGGACCATGATGGATAGCATGAAAGAAGTTTTCAGCTTCTCATTAATGGTATCAAGGCCTTCTGCATCTGCAATAGTTTGGGTTGAAACAACTCAATCATAATCTTGGTAATTTCCTCCATCACTTCCATGAATTTTACATCAACAGTATCAAATATCTACATCACAATATTTATTGTAGTACTAGAGTTATAATGATGAGTCTTACTATGATCAATACAAGATCACAATCAGAACTAAGTCACAACCAAATAGCAAGGATCAGCATGAAACTATAACCACTCGTCAAATAGAAGTAAAAGGAACCAATTTCAAAAGAACCACAAAATTATTTAAGCGAAGAGGAAAAACTATTAATTAAGAATAGGTATAAATTAAACTATTAATTACAGTTCTAGAAAATATTTGAAATCTATGGTTTGATTTTTAGTTAAAGTGTTTTGTTTTTTTAATTCTTGCTCAATAAAAAGTCTTCAAACATAATAACATGGATAATGACCATTGACCAAAATGGTTCAATTCAAATATAACATTTCTTCAAGTATTAATTGTTGAGTAGTACTTTTAGTCACTATTGAGATTATAAAACAAAAATGCTAAATTAAGAAGGTTCTAAATAATTTTGGCTCTCTTTGAAATATATATACATGAAGTTTGGTACAATTAGCCTTTGAAGTATTAACCGTGCATATTGTTTTGCACGATTAACATTCTAAAGACTATGAACATGTAGTGCAAGTGGTGACCTAAAGGCTCTGAGATGAAGGTTTAGAGGGGTATTTTGAAAAGAAAAAAATGGGGTCACAACCAAAACAATTAATAATGAGATCATATACTAGAATAATGGTTTGGATTTGTAGAAAATGAGTTCGATGTTGATTATGTGTAGGAAAGGCATTAGTACATTTACACGTCCTTTCAATACCATAGTGATTTAACTAGTTTATCTAGCTTTATTTGAATGTAAGGGTTGGTTTGTTAAAATTCTAACCCAAGAGTGGGAGATTTTGAAAAATAATTAAGGCTTTTTAGAAAACAAATGTTTTGCTTCCAAAATGATCCATTTCCTTCTAGATCAAGGTTTTTAGGAGATTTATTGAAAAATAACTCCTTCCCTTCCAAGTTAGGTTTTTGAAAAATAATTTTATTTTATTAAAACCCATTTCCTTCTAGATTCATGTTTTTGAAAAATAATTGTTAAAGCAAACTACCTTCCTTCAAAATTGGGTTCTTTTAAAGATAATTCTTTTTTTTGAAAGACTCCTTTCCTATCAAATTGAGGTTTTGGAAATTCTTTTTTACTTTTAAAAGAGAACCCTTCTCTTTCTAGGTTGGGGGTTTTAGAAAATAATTGGAAAAAGCCCCTTTTCTTCTTGATTGGATTTTTGTAAATATTTTTTTTGCTTGAAAGAAATCCCTTTATTTGTGACATAAGATTATTAGAGTCTAACTCTTAATGATTTTTGGACTAAAGGGATCCAATTGTATAGCTAACTTGATTAGGATTTTTAATTAAAGATCCTAATTGAGGAACAGAACGTATTTTTTTAACCTAAATTGATTAGGGTTTCCTAGTTAACTAGCTTGACTAATTGTCTCGCTTGATTAGATTAAAGCTGAAATCTCTAAATTAGGCTTGAGCTAAAAGGGAAAATTTTATTTATTGGAAAAGAATGCTTAATCCTTAATCTAAAGTGAATATGCATGTTGTGCAGAATTTTATTTGCATGTGTAGAACATTTTTAGGTGCAGAAAATATGAATTTTATGCATAAACTGTGTTACAGCAAAATTTTAAAACAACATTACAGAATTTCAAATTGCCTTAATGGAATTTAAATATGCAGAATTGCAGAAATCAAATGTGCAGAATGCTGAATGTATAGTACAATGCGAATTGCTATATGCAGAAAACAGAATATACAGAAACAGTAACAGAATTCAAATTTTGAGTTTGCAATTTTTATGCATGCAGAATTTGAAAAATTAAACATGCCATATGTGCAGAAAATTAAGATGCAATTATGTACAAAATTTAGACACATTAATGAGTATGCAAACTACAAGCTACACATTAAAAGAGAAAGAAAAGAAAAGATTGTATGATGTAAACACAAATTAAAATGTGATCCTAGCTTGACTAAGATCATGGCTATAATTCCTACATAATTGAAGGAAAAACATGAAGAATATGAGAAAGATGAGAAGAACTTACATATCTTGTATATACCCTCCTAAAGCTTTAGCTACACATTAGGGAGACTAAATCCCTAAATATATTCTTTGTTGGAGTTTAAAAAACAAAGGCTAATCTTGTTTTATTAGAAAGAACAAGCCAACAAGAGAGAATAAAGTGGGAGGTTGAATTCTAAAGCAGAATTTAGCTGGAATTCGTTATCATACCTACTAGCCATAAGAAAGGAGGGGCTTAATCCCCTATGAGAGAACAAACTAGCAAGAAGTGAGAGAAGGTATGTTTTTTGTGTACTCCCTGAAGGAGATTCAAAAAAGAAAGCTAGAGTTGTTCTATGGAAGAGAACAAAGTTGCAAGAGGTGGGAGAGAGGAAATTTTCTGTGTTCTCCTTGTATGAGAGCATGCTATTTATAGGAATAAAGGTTCAGACAAAGGAATAAATGGTCATAATGACTCTTTAATCCTTCTTAATACCTTGTCTTATTCACACAAATTTTACATGTCTCAAATGGCTTTAATATAGATAAAGGAATAAGTAGTCATAAAATTCTCTTAATGTCATATCCTTTTCACATTTTTCTTATCTCTTAAAGTATATGAATCTTTTCCTTCAATTAGTTTCATTTGGGCCTTTTGGGCTTCGGCTTTTCTTTCTCTTTTTTTTTTTTTTTTCTCTTTTGGTGTTAAGACTTGTTAGGGCAAGCAAAATAAGGGACCTGGGGGTAGCCAATTGGGCTAATAAAACTTGTGTTTAAAATTAAAATAAAAAACTTAAAAATAAAATTAAAAAAGAAGAAGTGTACTGGATAAAATGTAGTATTTACAAAGACTAATTGTATTATGTGTGTAACTTATATAATAATGTCACTTGCAATCATTATTTTCTAAAAAAATTTGACCTGTCATTATTAATAGGTATTTTTATAAACAAAAAATGCAATATCTATTTAAGTGATGTGTCATTACATTTTATATGATAAAAATTAGTACAGCTAAAATAAAGCAATATGTATTTTGCAAATGAAGTACGGATTATAATTTGTGAAGAGTAGTTAACACTTTCTCAGAAGCAATTTAGATAAGAACACATCGCAAACTTCAAAATTTTGCGCCAGATGCTTAGAACGGAAGGTATACAATCAGTTGTGCTTGTTAAACACTTGACTGGGAAAAGAAGGGAAATATTCTTAAGCATTATGGGAAAGACAGATTCCAATTCAAACTACTTCACAAATCACAGTCTTCCTTATATGTCTTTCACATTCCAACATGAACATATCAAGGGAAAAATAGCCAATGAAACTGTGTATAATCTAGCTTAAGTTCAAACTGTTCATATAAGTTGGGAAATGACGGGCAAACACAATTTAGTATAAAAGATTTCAATGTCTGTAACAAGGATAACTAAAATTAAAAGACCATAAATAGTGTAACACAATCAGGATCTTCTGCCTGTAAACAAGATCAACCGATAACAAAATGCCATCATGTTGTCCAATTATGTCAAGCCCTGTAGGAAAGCAAGAAAAGTGGAAGTGTTTAGCAGTCTTATCAGTACTCTGGGGCATGTGCTCATCATCTGCAAATTTGTGTCCAGTTTAGTTAAGTAGAGATTTTTATGTATATACTGATAGTTATCATGATACTTCCAATTTTACCCAGAAGTTGATTAAATCAAAAAAGTTCTTTCTTTATTTTGGTATATAGAGATAGTTAAAAGATTTTCTTAAATCTATCTCATTTAAACTTTTCATTGTTACTAGATTAATATATTTCTCTTTTTTCTTTTTTTGCATGTGACTTAGAATATCTTCTGTCCAATAAATAAAGATTAATTTCTTTGAAACATGGTCTAGCACCAAAACTTAAATTTTTTTCAAGCAAATCTTTTCCATATACAAGTACTCAATCAAATATTTCTTTGTTTTAAATGAAAAAAAAAAGTAAGTCTCTTAAGTTCCATATAATATGTTTGAGCTTTCTATTAATATTTTTATTCTACAATTTTTTAATTATCTTTGGAAACAACATGATCACAAAATTCTAACAAATTCGATATTGTTGATTTAAATTAATGAATTACTTAGTTTCAAAGTAATTATAACCTTTTTTTATTTAGAAGAAGTTCTTATAGATTTTGAAAAACGATGAGATATGTTGTATAATGAAAGTAAAAACGCAGGGGATATTATAGTAAATTAATCTTATTTTATTCTTAAAATATAAAATCTTCACATTTAAAACTTAATAGTGTAAAGTTTAAAATTGTCCAAATTAATTCATCATGTCATTGATGTAAATTCCAACCGAACTTCCGAGAAATGCAATTATTCGTAATAAACTCGATTCCTTGTTTATAACGCATTTCCACCCCCAATAAACATTTATGAAGATAAGCTTCAATGTCTTAGTATAGGAAATTAAGTGGCCAGTTCAAACAGAACTGTCCGGTTCGACCCACAATAGCAAAATTGGGCTGTCTCGCAGATTTCCTTAAGGCCATGTTTGGATGCAGAAATGAAATTAGATTAAGACCTCAGGGTCGGAATTTATCCATTCAATCCAAAAATTTTGTTTGCAATACTTATTAGAATTGAAATCATAATTCCCTTTTTGCAATTTGATAGAATTCAAAAATAATTTTTTAATGCACATTGCAATTCTTATAACAAGAAATTTTCTCATTATCAACAGCTTTTTGATAAAAATATTTTTGTGACGGAGTAGTGTCAATCAAAAATTCTTTCGTTGCAATATAATATTAATTGGCAGAAAAAATGTCTATCAGTAAATATAATCAAAAAAATTTTGTCAATAAATAAAAAATTGCCAACTGGTAAATAGAAAAGAAAAATATGGAAAGTGAGTCCATTTTTCTAACTCATTTCCAAATTCACCCAACTTTTACTTTTTAATCTTCTTTTCTTTTAATTGTTGCTCTTGTATTGCAACATTACGACAAAGAACAATGAATGCAAATTATTTTCAACAAAAACACAGCATCACAAAAATTACAGATGGAACGTTAAGGTGATCCATTAGGGGCTTTTAGTCAAGCATATATTAGATCTGTTTTGGTATGACCTCTTGAATCTAAGCTTAAAAATATGTAGGTCTCCTTCCTAAACAAACCCAAATCTATTAGCTAAGTAATATTCATTGTGTTATTTTAGTACTAATATTTTAACTATTTTATATATCTTTATTTATTTTTAATTTAATTTAATTTATTTTGATTCAATCAAATTAGTTATTTACAAATACCATTATTCTTATATTTTTCACTAGTATTTTATTCTCTTTCAATTTGACAATATAATATGTGTGTGCTAAGTTTCAAAATGATTGGATTTAAAACTAAAGGTGCAATTATTAAACATAAAATACGAGCATAACCTATTTATTACTTAGCTTATAGCAAAATACATATATAACTTTTGATTCTTAGAATTGTCCAAGTTTAGCCTCCTGAGAAATCCACCCAATACCCATTTGCTCGCCCAAACAACCAAAATACACAAAGCAAATTAGAGAAAAGCCCAGCATTTCAAAAAAACTAACAATGGCTACAGATTCTATTTTCCGTTTTCAACTTAATTTCATTAGCAAATTGACACCATTGTAACTGAATTGTAAAGGTGCTTTGGGCATAAAATAGTTCTGCCTTCAATGGTTTTTAACGAATAGCATTTGTCTGTTATTGATTCGAATGATCTAAGCTGTTCAATTATTCAACGTATCACATTATGAGTAATATTCACAAGAAAGCATTTTGCTCCGAAGTTACCTGCACTTTGGTTCACAGCCTCTGCATAAGGAAACAAGACTGATCATTTGGCACCGCTCAAATTCAAGGAATTTATATCCAATGACCCATATCAAATCTTGGCCTCTTGGAATAGTTCCACTCACTTATGCAATTGGATTGTTGTCCAGTGCAACCGTCACCATAAAAAAATTTCAAAGTTGGGGCTGGGAGGATACCAGTCACATGGAATCATATCACCACATATTGGCAACCTCTTCTTTCTCAAAACGCTCTAGCTACAAAACAACAGCTTCTACGGCGAAGTCCCACAACATTCCGATTCGTGTAAATTGAAGGAAAAAAAAAAGTTTAAAAAAAAAATGATGCGTATCAAAATAAAAACAAAACACAGGATACATGTCAAATTAGAAAGAAAAAATTGAGAAATAATAGAGGAATGTATGTTAAAATAGAAAAAGAAAAGTGAAGGGGAAAAAAAACAGACAACACATGCCAATTTGTGATTGTTTTTCTTTTTATGTTGTCAACTAATCTTGCTATTTATTGATCAGGAAAAAAGACAGGAAACAATCTTCCGCATCATCAAAAGTTGACCTGCTATCTAAGGTATCTTACTAGAACCTACACCATGCAACCACCAGTTCTCAGCCAGCAACTTAATAGGAACTGGAAGTTCCAGCTTTGTGAATAGAGGAAGTCTTTCCTGAAGAGGAAGTTGTTGCCATAAAGGTCCTCAAACTTCAAAAGAAAGGAGCCAAAAAGAGTTTCATTGCTGAATGTAATGCACTAAAAGCTATTAGGCATTGAAATTTGGTAAGGATATAGAGATGTTGCTCCAGCACCGATTATAAGGGCCATGAATTTAAAGCTCTAGTACTTGAGTACATGTCAAATGGAAGCTTAGAAAAGTAGTAGCGTCCAAGAATGTCAGAAAGTTCAGATGACCTAAGACCTTTTGGCCTTGCTCAAAGGTTGAATATTCTTAATGATGTTGCCTGTGCAATATATTATCTTCATTGCAGATGTGAGCAACCTCTCATTCTTTGTGATTTGAAGCCAAGCAATGTCCTTCTTGATGGTGACACTGTTACCCATGTGATTAGCAAGACAACTTTCAAATATTAATGGCTATTCTGATAAACAAACCAGCACTAGTGGAATAGGGATTATTGGCTATGCACCCCTAGGTACTCCATTTCAGAATATCGGATGGATATGAGGTGTCAACACAGGGTAACATGTACAGTTTTGAAATTCTTATCTTAGAAACATTAACAGGAAGAAGACCCAGTGAATATATGTATAAAGATGGTCAAATATGTATATCCATCTAAAAGCTGGCTTTCCTAATAAACTTATACAAATTGTGGCCCAATCCATTTTCAACAGACAATTAAAGCAAAGAGCAACTGCAGCAGAAGACAACCGCTGAGCACATAATAACGAATAATCGCTGAGCACATTTACACACACAAGGGTCATCTCCTAGCTAGTGGATTCTGTGCAATACAGGTAACAAGGGAGTCATGACTGTTTTCTTTGGTTTTTAATTGGTCTAATTCTGTCAAGTTTGGAACACATAGTTAAGGTTTTTCAAGAAATTATTTTAGTGATGCCACAATATACTCTTTTCCCAATATTTTCCAACAAAATGTGAGATTCAATTTATGCCAGAAATTATATTTTTGTAAATTGAATAAAAAACTCTACATGGTTTACTTCATTCCTTACATTCTTGATATTTGCTTCTCATTAATGGATTTCAGGCCTTTTGACTGATGAGCTGAGGACTTTCTTGGAGTTGAACCTCCCTAAAGTCAAGGAAGGTAAGAAGCCAAAGTTCAGTTTAGGTGTCGCAGATCCTAAAATTGGTTCACAGATATCTGAAGTGACTAAAATTCCTTGCCAAAGCAATGAATTTGTCGGTGAGCTTTTACGAGGTGTGCGGCTTCATTTTGATAGGTTTATCAAGGAACTCAAGGTTAGCAATTTTCCTTGTCCAAATCCCATTCAGAGTTTCTAAAGGGTCTCAGCCTTTCCATTGAATGTATATATTTCTGATTACTTATATCACTTTTTGCCTACCTTATTTAAATGCGTAGCCTGGAGATTTGGAAAAGGCACAGCTTGGTCTGGGGCATAGTTACAGCAGGGCCAAGGTGAAATTTAATGTTAATCGTGTTGACAATATGGTCATTCAAGCAATCTTCCTTCTTGATACCCTCGACAAGGATATCAATTCTTCTCCATGGGAGTCAGGTATATTATTGACACTGATGCATTAGCATAAAATCTGTGGATTGGTAGAGTTCAAAATATTAAAGTTCATTTTTAGTTATTCTTTCCTGGTTTATCAATCTTTGCAGGGAATGGCACTCATGGCATTTTCCTGAACTGGTGAAGATTGTAAATGATAATTATCTGTATGCCAAAGTTGCAAAATTTGCTGAGGATAAATTAAAGTTGTCGAAAGACAAAATTCCCGGGCTAACTGACATAGTTAGAGATGAAGACAAGGCAAAAAAAATTGTGGAAGCTGCCAAGGCATCAATGGGTAGAGTTATTGTTTACTTATATTACATGTAAATTGTGTCTCATTCTCTCCCTAACACTTGCTTTCTTTTGAATTTCTTCAGGACAGGATTTGTCCCCAGTGGACTTGATTAACGTCCAGCAATATGCATAGCGGGTAATGGACCTTTGGAGAGAGGATTGTCTTAGTTTCTCAACTGGTTTCAGTACAACGTTGGGCTTGGTTTTGTTCGTTGACTTGTTTGAAAAAAGTCGATGGAATTTACTTTGTAATGATAATTGGCGTCTTTTGTTGGCCTGGGATAATTAGCGTCTTCTTTAGGCCTACTATAATTAGCATATTCGATCCACTTTTAATTGCAAGGAGCAAGAATTTTAGACTCCAAGTCTAACAAAACTTAGAAGTCGTCTTCGATGTAAAATCAATATCACATGATGATTTTAAAGCATAATCCAAACAAAAAAGCAATGCTAACAAATTTAAAGCCATTAAAATCGTTCCTAGCAAAGATTTTAGTAATAATTCTTTCACAATATATATATATATATATATGTATATTGTTGATAATCAAAATAGGCAAAGCCCACTGGAAAATCTGAAGATAAAGAAGAAGATATCCAATATCTTTTTCCTCGATTAGAAGTGTATTAGGTCTGGTTCACTGCATAGTTTGTCTGGGTTAAATATAAGCTTGTGCCATGTGCACTTCTGCACTTGATACCTGAAATGTGATAACTGATCTGTAATTAAATGCTAACAGCTGAGTGCAGTGGCGTCTTAAGAGGTAGTGATGGTCAATGGAACGAAGGTTTCTCTTATGGTGTAGGGGTTTGTTCCGCAATGCAGGCTGAGCTCTGGGGAATTCTCATAGCTCTTCAATATGCTTGGGAACTTGGATTC
Organism: Dicorynia guianensis; assembly: GCA_037013595.1. Lineage (NCBI taxonomy): Eukaryota > Viridiplantae > Streptophyta > Magnoliopsida > Fabales > Fabaceae > Dicorynia > Dicorynia guianensis. The sequence continues at coordinate 17,098,074 of JASUAB010000003.1, read as the reverse complement.
AGAAAACTTACCGTGTAAAGCGATTCTCAAACTGCTGTTAGCATGGTTACCTGCCAAGGTAACAACGCTCAAGAGTTACATCTTGTAGCTCGAATTGGAGCCTGGTGTAGCAAAGAATGGTACGTAAACTTGTGGACACATTCAGGGAGTGCAACATGTGGGCAGACTGCATGGCTGACAAGGTTGGGCACGAAGAGGCAGGGCTTTTACAGCCAGATTGCTCTATGGCTTAGCACTCATTGATGCTGATCTCATGGGAGTGAGTAAGGAGAGTTATTTCTACAAGAAAATAATGTGTATGTAGTTTTGCACAACGTATATGTGCGTGCAGAAAAAAATTAAAAGAAAAAAAAAGTAAAAATATGAGAGAATGTGAGAAAGTATACAAAATTTGTATATCTAAAAATGTACGCATAACATAGCCCATTTCTACAGTGTAGCCTTTTCTTGTTGGGCTTGCGGGAGATCCCTCATATTACCAGAGCAGAAGACAAACTATAACAGTTGAGGAATAGGATATGGGGATCTGGTACCTACAGCTCTAACCCTATTCAAATATCTTGAAAAATTCTGTCTTCACGAGTCTCAAAGAAAAAAAAAATTCTGAAATCAGTGAATCCCTTCTAACAATATGCAGCAGTTGCATTCAAAACTAATAAGCTAACGCAAATATTAAGCGATTTTACGTTTTCCTTTTTTTCTAATATTCTGTCAAACTCTGCTATATTTTGATTAGCCCTTTGAAAAGTGGATCACAGCCATAACACATGTAATTATACACTCCATATTCATGAAGCTGTTTTCAAGATGCCTATAATATTTAGTATTTCATGTCTTTCTGAGCCAATTTATAATGTTCTTGTGCCGGTTTCTTTTGGTGACTATCAATTACATTTCAAACCAAGCTTTAGTTGAATTCTTGAATGATATTTTTTATTTTTTTAATTTTATATTTATATATAATTTATTAGTCTCTTTTTTTTCAATAATTTTTTAATTTTATTTTTATTTCTTCTTTATTGTACACCTTGACTTTAGAGTTTAGATAAAGGGATTCATATCCATTCTTAAACACAGTCCGTGCAGTGATAAAGATCACAATCGGAATCTAAGACTTCCAATGTATCCCAGAAGTTGAATAAAGGAAAATTATAAATATATTTTTGATAGTTATCATATGACTTCCCAGCTTCCCCCAGAAGTTGATTAATAGAAAATGATTACTATAACCATTAATTACAATATCACAATTAGAATTTAAAGTAACAAGCTAGCAAATAGCAATAGTCAGCATTAAACTCTAATCTCTCATGAAATAAAAGTAACGAAATAGCCACTTGAGGTTAGGTTAAGTGGTGTTAGATTTGCCCTTCTTTCCAAAGTCCAAAGTTCGATACCTCAACCCTAAACGTACTCAAAAATAAAAAAGTAACCAAATCGTAATAAATTTATTCATACAAGAAATTCTTCAAACTTTTAGAAACAATTAAAGAATGAGAAAGGGAATTTTTAATTTTGAAGAGGATTTGCAATATAAGGATATATGGATTTGGATCCTTTATTTTTACTTTTTTTAATTTTAATGATTTTTTATTTATTTTTCTCTAATTTATATTAAAATATATTTTATAAATCTTATTTTTTTACTAATTTTTTCTCTCTATTACTTCCCTCTTCCTTTGAAGTATGCAAAGGATCCACACATATCCAAAGATATACCAGTGTTCCTTATTCAAATTCATAATGAAGACAAGATTTTTATATAATGGACTAATAAAGGTGCCAACATACATCAAATGTCAATTCAAACTCTGTTAACAAAATGTTTTCTTTGAGTTTTATTATTTTTTATCTTTATTTATTATTTTAATATGTAGATTTCTTTTTTATTTTATTATTATTTTTAATTTTGTATCTTTATTTTACTACACATTTTAACTTTTTTTTTAAAAGAAAAGTAGAGTAAAAAAAAAATAGAAGGATCCACTCATCAATAACGAAGGATTCATATTGTACTTTTTTCCTTGTCAAGGGCAAGAACCTTGATTACGGTGCCAGGTTGGTCTATTGAAATTTAGAGACAGGAAGGGTGCTTTCCCATCTGTTCCTTTGCTCAAATGTGAATTCAAACTCTGTCCACAAAAAGTTTTCTTTAAGTTTTATTATTTTTTATCTCTATTTATTATTTTAATATGTAAATCTATTTTATATTTTATTATTATTTTTTAATTTTGTATCTTTATTTTATTACACATTTTATTTTTTTTAAATAAATAGAATAAAAAAAATAAAAGGATCCACTCATCAATAATGAAGGATTCATATTGTACTCTTTTCCTTGTCAAGGGCAAGAACCTTGATTACAGTGCCAGGCTGGTCTATTGAAATTTAGAGGCATGAAGGGTGCTTTCCCATCTGCTCCTTTGCTCAAATGTGAATTCAAATTCTGTTCACAAAATGTTTTCTTTAAGTTTTATTATTTTTTATTTTTATTTTTTTTTAATACGTAAATCTATTTTGTATTTTATTATTATTTTTTAATTTTGTATCTTTATATTATTACACATTTTAATTTTTTTAAAAAAAATAAAATAAAATAAAGGGATCCACTCATCAATAATAAAGGATTCATATTGTACTTTTTTCCTTGTCAAGGGCAAGAACCTTGATTATGGTGCCAGGCTGGTCTATTGAAATTTAGAGGCAGGAAGGGTACTTTCCCATGTGCTCCTTTGCTCAAATGTCGATTCAAACTCTGTTTACAAAATATTTTCTTTGAGTTTTATTATTTTTTATCTCTATTTATTAATTTAATATGTAGATCTATTTTTTATTTTATTATTATTTTTTAATTTTGTATCTTCAATTTATTATATATTTTAATTTTTTTTAAAGAAGATAAAGTAAAAAATATATATATATAGAGGGATCCACTCATCAATAATGAAGTATTCATATTATACTTTTTTCCTTGTCAAGGGCAAGAACCTTAATTACGGTGCCAGGCTGGTCTATTGAAATTTAGAGGCAGGAAGGGTGCTTTCCTATCTTCTCCTTTGCTCAAATGTGAATTCAAATTCTGTTCACAAAAAGTTTTCTTTGAGTTTTATTATTTTTTATTTTTATTTATTTTTTTAATATGTAAATCTATTTTATATTTTATTATTATTTTTTAATTTTGTATCTTTATTTTATTACACATTTTAATTTTTTTAAAAAAAATAAAATAAAATAAAGGGATCCACTCATCAATAATAAAGGATTCATATTGTACTTTTTTCCTTGTCAAGGGCAAGAACCTTGATTATGGTGCTAGGCTGGTCTATTGAAATTTAGAGGCAGGAAGGGTGCTTTCCCATGTGCTCCTTTGCTCAAATGTCAATTCAAACTCTGTTTACAAAATATTTTCTTTGAGTTTTATTATTTTTTATCTCTATTTATTATTTTAACATGTAGATCTATTTTTTATTTTATTATTACTTTTTAATTTTGTATCTTCATTTTATTATATATTTTAATTTTTTTTAAAGTAAGATAAAGTAAAAAATATATATATATAGAGGGATCCACTCATCAATAATGAAGGATTCATATTGTACTTTTTTCCTTGTCAAGGGCAACAACCTTGATTACGGTGCCAGGCTGGTCTATTGAAATTTAGAGGCAGGAAGGGTGCTTTCCCATCTGCTCCTTTGCTCAAATGTGAATTCAAACTCTGTTCACAAAATGTTTTCTTTAAGTTTTATTATTTTTTATCTCTATTTATTATTTTAATATGTAAATCTATTTTATATTTTATTATTATTTTTTAATTTTGTATCTTTATTTTATTACACATTTTAATTTTTTTTTAAAAAAATAAAGGGATCCACTTATCAATAATGAAAGATTCATATTGTACTTTTTTCCTTGTCAAGGGCAAGAACCTTGATTACGGTGCCAGACTGGTCTATTAAAATTTAGAGGCAGGAAGGGTGATTTCCCATCTGCTCCTTTGCTCAAATGTGAATTCAAATTCTGTTCACAAAATGTTGTCTTTGAGTTTTTTTATTTTTTATTTTTATTTATTTTTTTAATATGTAAATCTATTTTGTATTTTATTATTATTTTTTAATTTTGTATCTTTATTTTATTACACATTTTAATTTTTAAAAATAAAATAAAATAAAATAAAAGGATCCACTCATCAATAATAAAGGATTCATATTGTACTTTTTTCCTTGTCAAGGGCAAGAACCTTGATTATGGTGCCAGGCTGGTCTATTGAAATTTAGAGGCAGGAAGGGTGCTTTCCCATGTGCTCTTTTGCTCAAATGTCAATTCAAACTCTGTTTACAAAATATTTTCTTTTAGTTTTATTATTTTTTATCTCTATTTATTATTTTAATATGTAGATTTATTTTTTATTTTATTATTATTTTTTAATTTGTATCTTCATTTTATTATATATTTTAATTTTTTTTAAAGTAAGATAAAGTAAAAAATATATATATATAGAGGGATCCACTCATCAATAATGAAGGATTCATATTGTACTTTTTTCCTTGTCAAGGGCAAGAACCTTGATTACGGTGCCAGGCTGGTCTATTGAAATTTAGAGGCAGGAAGGGTGCTTTCCCATCTGCTCCTTTGCTCAAATGTGAATTCAAACTCTATTCACAAAATATTTTCTTTAAGTTTTATTATTTTTTATCTCTATGTATTATTTTAATATGTAAATCTATTTTATATTTTATTATTATTTTTTAATTTTGTATCTTTATTTTATTACACATTTTAATTTTTTTAAAAAAAATAAAATAAAATAAAGGGATCCACTCATCAATAATAAAGGATTCATATTGTACTTTTTTCCTTGTCAAGGGCAAGAACCTTGATTATGGTGCCAGGCTGGTCTATTGAAATTTAGAGGCAGGAAGGGTGCTTTCCCATGTGCTCCTTTGCTCAAATGTCAATTCAAACTCTGTTTACAAAATATTTTCTTTGAGTTTTATTATTTTTTATCTCTATTTATTATTTTAATATGTAGATCTATTTTTTATTTTATTATTACTTTTTAATTTTGTATCTTCATTTTATTATATATTTTAATTTTTTTTAAAGTAAGATAAAGTAAAAAATATATATATATAGAGGGATCCACTCATCAATAATGAAGGATTCATATTGTACTTTTTTCCTTGTCAAGGGCAAGAACCTTGATTACGGTGCCAGGCTGGTCTATTGAAATTTAGAGGCAGGAAGGGTGCTTTCCCATCTGCTCCTTTGCTCAAATGTGAATTCAAACTCTGTTCACAAAATGTTTTCTTTAAGTTTTATTATTTTTTATCTCTATTTATTATTTTAATATGTAAATCTATTTTATATTTTATTATTATTTTTTAATTTTGTATCTTTATTTTATTACACATTTTAATTTTTTTTAAAAAAAATAAAGGGATCCACTCATCAATAATGAAAGATTCATATTGTACTTTTTTCCTTGTCAAGGGCAAGAACCTTGATTATGGTGCCAGACTGGTCTATTAAAATTTAGAGGCAGGAAGGGTGATTTCCCATCTGCTCCTTTGCTCAAATGTGAATTCAAATTCTGTTCACAAAATGTTGTCTTTGAGTTTTTTTATTTTTTATTTTTATTTATTTTTTTAATATGTAAATCTATTTTGTATTTTATTATTATTTTTTAATTTTGTATCTTTATTTTATTACACATTTTAATTTTTAAAAATAAAATAAAATAAAATAAAAGGATCCACTCATCAATAATAAAGGATTCATATTGTACTTTTTTCCTTGTCAAGGGCAAGAACCTTGATTATGGTGCCAGGCTGGTCTATTGAAATTTAGAGGCAGGAAGGGTGCTTTCCCATGTGCTCTTTTGCTCAAATGTCAATTCAAACTCTGTTTACAAAATATTTTCTTTTAGTTTTATTATTTTTTATCTCTATTTATTATTTTAATATGTAGATTTATTTTTTATTTTATTATTATTTTTTAATTTGTATCTTCATTTTATTATATATTTTAATTTTTTTTAAAGTAAGATAAAGTAAAAAATATATATATATAGAGGGATCCACTCATCAATAATGAAGGATTCATATTGTACTTTTTTCCTTGTCAAGGGCAAGAACCTTGATTACGGTGCCAGGCTGGTCTATTGAAATTTAGAGGCAGGAAGGGTGCTTTCCCATCTGCTCCTTTGCTCAAATGTGAATTCAAACTCTATTCACAAAATATTTTCTTTAAGTTTTATTATTTTTTATCTCTATGTATTATTTTAATATGTAAATCTATTTTATATTTTATTATTATTTTTTAATTTTGTATCTTTATTTTATTACACATTTTAATTTTTTTAAAAAAAATAAAATAAAATAAAGGGATCCACTCATCAATAATAAAGGATTCATATTGTACTTTTTTCCTTGTCAAGGGCAAGAACCTTGATTATGGTGCCAGGCTGGTCTATTGAAATTTAGAGGCAGGAAGGGTGCTTTCCCATGTGCTCCTTTGCTCAAATGTCAATTCAAACTCTGTTTACAAAATATTTTCTTTGAGTTTTATTATTTTTTATCTCTATTTATTATTTTAATATGTAGATCTATTTTTTATTTTATTATTACTTTTTAATTTTGTATCTTCATTTTATTATATATTTTAATTTTTTTTAAAGTAAGATAAAGTAAAAAATATATATATATAGAGGGATCCACTCATCAATAATGAAGGATTCATATTGTACTTTTTTCCTTGTCAAGGGCAAGAACCTTGATTACGGTGCCAGGCTGGTCTATTGAAATTTAGAGGCAGGAAGGGTGCTTTCCCATCTGCTCCTTTGCTCAAATGTGAATTCAAACTCTGTTCACAAAATGTTTTCTTTAAGTTTTATTATTTTTTATCTCTATTTATTATTTTAATATGTAAATCTATTTTATATTTTATTATTATTTTTTAATTTTGTATCTTTATTTTATTACACATTTTAATTTTTTTTTAAAAAAATAGAATAAAAAAAATAAAGGGATCCACTCATCAATAATGAAAGATTCATATTGTACTTTTTTCCTTGTCAAGGGCAAGAACCTTGATTACGGTGCCAGGCTGGTCTATTAAAATTTAAAGGCAGGAAGGGTGATTTCCCATCTGCTCCTTTGCTCAAATGTGAATTCAAATTCTGTTCACAAAATGTTTTCTTTGAGTTTTATTATTTTTTATTTTTATTTATTTTTTTAATATGTAAATCTATTTTGTATTTTATTATTATTTTTTAATTTTGTATCTTTATTTTATTACACATTTTAATTTTTTTTGAAAAAATAAAATAAAATAAAAGGATCCACTCATCAATAATAAAGGATTCATATTGTACTTTTTTCCTTGTCAAGGGCAAGAACCTTGATTATGGTGCCAGGCTGGTCTATTGAAATTTTGAGGCGGGAAGGGCGCTTTCCCATGTGCTCCTTTGCTCAAATGTCAATTCAATCTCTGTTTACAAATATTTTTTTTTAGTTTTATTATTTTTTATCTCTTTATTATTTTAATATGTAGATTTATTTTTTATTTTATTATTATTTTTTAATTTTGTATCTTCATTTTATTATATATTTTAATTTTTTTTAAAGTAAGATAAAGTAAAAAATATATATATATAGAGGGATCCACTCATCAATAATGAAGGATTCATATTGTACTTTTTTCCTTGTCAAGGGCAAGAACCTTGATTACGGTGCCAGGCTGGTCTATTGAAATTTAGAGGCAGGAAAGGTGCTTTTCCATCTGCTCATTTGCTCAAATGTGAATTCAAACTCTGTTCACAAAATGTTTTCTTTAAGTTTTATTATTTTTTATCTCTATTTATTATTTTAATATGTAAATCTATTTTATATTTTATTATTATTTTTTAATTTTGTATCTTTATTTTATTACACATTTTTATTTTTGTTTAAAAAAATAGAATAAAAAAAATAAAGGTATCCACTCATCAATAATGAAGTATTCATATTGTACTTTTTTCCTTGTCAAGGGCAAGAACCTTGGTTACGGTGCCAGGCTGGTCTATTGAAATTTAGAGGCAGGAAGGGTGCTTTCCCATCTGCTCCTTTGCTCAAATGTGAATTCAAATTCTGTTCACAAAATGTTTTCTTTGAGTTTTATTATTTTTTATTTTTATTTATTTTTTTAATATGTAAATCTATTTTGTATTTTGTTATTATTTTTTAATTTTGTATCTTTATTTTATTACACATTTTAATTTTTTTAAAAAAAATAAAATAAAGGGATCCACTCATCAATAATAAAAGATTCATATTGTACTTTTTTCGTTGTCAAGGGCAAGAACCTTGATTATGGTGCCAGGCTGGTCTATTGAAATTTAGAGGCGGGAAGGTTGCTTTCCCATGTACTCCTTTGCTCAAATGTCAATTCAAACTCTGTTTACAAAATATTTTCTTTGAGTTTTATTATTTTTTATCTTTATTTATTATTTTAATATGTAGATCTATTTTTTATTTTATTATTATTTTTTAATTTTGTATCTTCATTTTATTATATATTTTAATTTTTTTTAAAGTAAGATAAAGTAAAATATATATATATATATAGAGGGATCCACTCATCAATAATGAAGGATTCATATTGTACTTTTTTCCTTGTCAAGGGCAAGAACCTTGATTACGGTGCCAGGCTAGTGTATTGAATTTTAGAGGCAGGAAGGTGCTTTCCCTTCTGTTCCTTTGCTCAAATGTGAATTCAAACTCTGTTTACAAAATGTTTTCTTTGAGTTTTATTATTTTTTATTTTTATTTTTTATTTTAATATGTAAATCTTCTTTGTATTTTATTATTATTTTTTAATTTTGTATCTTTATTTTATTACACATTTTAATTTTCTTTTTAAAAAAATAGAATAAAAAAAATAAAGGGATCCACTCATCAATAATGAAGGATTCATATTGTACTTTTTTCCTTGTCAAGGGCAAGAACTTTGATTATGGTGCCAGGCTGGTCTATTGAAATTTAGAGGCAGGAAGGGTGCTTTCCCCATCTGCTCCTTTGCTAACTCAAAGGTCCATCTTTTGTACAGATCAATGGTGGAGCCAGCAGAGGATATTCTGGTACAAAATTACTTAGTCTATTTTTATGATTAGTTACAAGTTATGATTAGTTAAGGGCATTTGCATGGATTTAAAATTTAGATATTCCGACTCTATTTTTATGGTTGAGTAGGAATTGTTACGCACGGCAACTTTTCAGAATGTAAATTTTATTTGTTTAACAAAAAATTGTTAGTCAAAAAATTAATGTAAGATTTTTTTAAGAAAAATAACCATTTTAAAAAAAAAATTCAAACACAAAAATAGTGATCTTAACTTTATATACTTATATAGACGTAATGTAAGATAAAAGGTGAGGATAGTTATCAAAAAAGAAGAAAAGTAGGATTAAGATATTCTTATTATTTAAGGTATTGATTTGAAAACTAAAATAATGATTTTTAATGTAGAAATTAGTTCTTTTAAATATTACATGAGAATGCATGTTAAAAAACGTGAAAATATAAACACAAGAATGCATAATAAAATAAAAAAATTAAAAATAAGATACGTATAAAATTAAGAAAAAAACTGCAAAAATAATATACAAATATGTGTTAAAATAAAGATAAATAAAAAAATAAAACATAAAAATATGAGTTAGACTCAGTTTAAATTATGAGATTAATATCTGTCACATTTTATAATGTAATAGACAGAATTCATATTTACTGATACTTTAAAACGGTTGAAAGGTTTATCTTCCCAAAAAATCCTATAAAACTTAACATTCATTTAGAATTTTACTACTCAATGGCTGAAGCTTATGGCTATTAATTTTTTTTTTCTTTTTGGCACTTATGGCTATTAATTTGAAAGCTTAGTACATGAGACAAACGCAGAAATGCTTCCTCCACTTTTTGTGAACAATTTTAACTTCACTTTATTCACTATTTTTCACACACCTACTTCTGCACATTAACAGGTTTTTTTTTTACTATTCAATGGCAAGTGCAATTTATGAAGAAGCAGTGTTAAAGGTATATATATTTTTACTTTTTTTTATTTTTAATTTTTTTATTTATAAGTGCGCAAAACATGCATGTATTCTGTCGTGTGACTATCTTTCTGGGTAAAGGTTAGAAAAGTCCAGCTGGAATATTACTGAGATACTTACAAATGCAATAATTGGCCTATGCACAATCCTGAGTCCTGGTGTCCAATAAAAACACCATAGCGCACACCAAATTTGACAATTTTGAAGAACTATGATTATTTTTCACGCGTAATGCCTTAAAATCAGTTGAATTTGATTGATTTGACCTTGAGAAATTCTAAATCCAACATACACGAGTAACATACACAAGCTGGTGTTTTAATTACCAAACCCATAGTCTCGAACTAGATCAAAGATACAAACCATCTACTGCACTTTGTGCTCCTCAAACAATGAAGTATTTTGATCTCGAGTTACCTGCACGTAGGTTTATATAACTTGACTCTCTAGAATTTTTTTAAAAAAAAAATAGAAAAGTACCTAATTTAACTAGAGTTTATAAATAGTTAATTCACTCGATTAGAACTTGTTTAAATGGATTGACAAAGAAAAACCAATAAACCTTGTTAAGTATATTAAGTAGACTATTTCTTTTTAAATCGAATCTACTTGAATATTCTCTTACAAACGTATAGGAAATGACTCTTCATTATATTTCGTAGTTTATTGTTGAGAAGGTTATCATTTTTTTTTTAATTTAGATTAGATTTTGAAAAAATAGAAAGAAGACTTTAGAATTATTAGGTAAACTCTTTCTTTCCACATTAGGTCCACCTACCCATCATTCAAATAATAGGAGAACACCTCCATGTTCAATCCTAGTAGAAAGGCTAATGGAATCAATGACTTTCCGCCCCGGGGTTGGGGGGGGGGGGGGGGGAATTAATAACTTATTAAGTTTACCAAATTAATTACTCAAATAATAGAAGAACACCTCCACTCTCAATTAAGTTTACCAAACAATGATGATTACGAAAGATTAAAAACGAGTTTGAAAACAAGATACTCAAAAAAAAAAAAAAATAAAGTCATCATCAATATAGATTAAAATAATAAAGTTAGACATTGAAGAATATGATTTAAATTATAAAAAAATAAATTTAAGAATTAATTATGTGTAAAGAAAGTATTAATATCCCTACACATAATAAGCTTGTAATATCTTTACTGAAGGTTAAAAATCTAAGTTTCACATAAAAAAGAAGTGTATTTGAAAAAAAAAATCCAAATTTCACATTAAAAAAGATATTTTAAAAATAATATCTCCAAATGACAAAATCATGCGTAGCAAAATGGTTATATTTAACACTTTACTGTTTTAAGTCAGCAAAGTTCAAGTGGGGAAAAGTTTGGTGACATATTTAAACAGAATTATTTGTGCATCCCCATCAATTAGCATTTGTAGGTGACGAAGTGGCAAATGCATACACTTTCACAAAATCAAACTGACCCAACACATGCGTTTGAACCAAGAAGCAAAAGAACCATAAAGAAAAAAAGATATTTGACGGATAGAGTTTCTCTCTTAAGATATTATAATATAATTAGTTTCTATGATTTGTGGTTTCGTGTAGAGGTGATCAGTGCATCCTTTGCTTTCTCAAATTAACCAAATGAAGCCCTTTGCTCCCACGTCACCTGCCCACTGCTCCACATGCCTTCAAATGTTTCATCACCAGATGATTGCTCCCTCATTTCAGATTTTCCTTTTTTTTAATTATTTTAAGATATTCTTTGAGAATCAAAATTCGACTCAGATTTCAATTTCTGTAACAAAAGCATAACTTAAATCATAAAACCAATTAATATTAATGAATACTAATATTTATATAAATTAAAACTAAATAAATTTTGTATAATTTTTTTATATTTTTCTCTAACTTTCCTCTCACTTAAAAATTATTTCTCTCTGCACATAGTCAAGCGTAAGTTCTGACTAGGTACCATTAGCATTATTCGGTTCTAATATTTCATAAAAAGCAGTTTACTTATCCTTTGTTTTATTTCTCATGTCACTTATGACTTTTATTTTATCAAGCACAAAAAGAAAAAAAAAAACAGTGTAGCTAATTGCTGTTAGGTGAAAGGAGCATGATTCTATACCAAAAACGTGATCCCTGTTTTCCCCTATCAATGTAGCGTGTGAAAATAATCTAGCCCATAAAAAAGAAGAAACTGTTCATTAGCATAATAAGTTGTAGCTCCTGTGTTTACAAAAATTTATAAATCAAATTATAAAATTTAACTAATAAAAAAATTTTAATATATCAGTATTTTATGAAACTGATATAATAAAAATAGTGTTGAGCTTCACATTGTATGGCAATTGACAAAATAAAAAAAATTAAATTATTAAATTTATTATTTCTCATAAATTATCAAATTCAAAATATTAACCTTTAAAATTAAGTTTTTGAAAATTTTTTTCTCCTTTCAATGATGGGACGTTTTCTATCTTGTAAATGAACGAAGAAGATCATACAAATCGGTTGCTCTTTTAGTATGGGATGGCTTATCACAGTACAAGAAGCATGCGATCACTCTAAGGCCCTGCATATGAATAATAGTCATTTTTAGCTTGTAGTCCTTTGATTATTTCCTAACAGATTCTCACATTTAGCTGCTACAAAATACAGATTATAGTTTATGAAGTTAAACATAAACTATCGATTTATAAAATAAACAAATAAATAAATTACGTTCAATTTTTAAATTATTTATTTATATTTTATTTTATTTAATAATAAAATTTGGTTGCCATCACTGGTCACATCACATAAATATTTAAAAAAATTACATTAAGTTCTTCCTGCAAGCTAAACAATGACAAACCCAAACTATAGAATTTTAATAAATCCCGAATGTGGAATTTCTTCCAAACAAAGATTGAACAGCTGGCATACCTTATTTCAATGTGATTGCGATGGTTTAAATATCATTATTAAGATGACGGCAACTTGGTCTGCGTTTGGTTCAATGAAGCAAGACCTGTGGGTCGTGTACACCTAGTTCTTTCCAAGTCAAGTGCCGTGTTCATTCCGCGTCCAGGTGGGAAGCTTCGGTGGGGGACAAACTGGGACAACACGATGGCTGAAGCAGAGCAAATGAGAGACTTTGCTTTCACCTGGGTTGGTGACATAACTTTTTTTTCTATTTTTATGGCTGAATTGGAATTGTTAATGTGCCATAACTTTTCAGAATGTAAATTTATTGTTTTAACAAAAAATCGTTCCATGTAAGATTGTATTCAATTTTTACTTAAAAATTATATGTATTATAAGATGCAAGTTTAATAATATGTGTGACTGTAAAAAATAAATTTTTAGCATAAAAAAAGTCACATCTTAGAGTATGTGTAGCAAAGAATATAATTGTGAAACTATTAAATATACTTCATTTCTATTTCAACTTGAAATTTAATTTTAACAATTGATGAAACCACATTTAAAAGAAAAAAAAAAAAGTTGTCAACATTTCTATTGGATGATGAATAATCTTATTAAAATTTAGTGAAAGCATAAGAAAGTATATAATTGTAATATTTATTATTATAAATATAATTTTAAAAAATAATATAATCTCAAAATCTTTGCAAACCTTAATAAGATTGTTGATCATTTAATAGAAATATTGATTAAAACTATATTTATAATAATAAATATCAAAACGTAATTTACTCTTTTTTTAAATTATATTTATAAAAATAAATATCAAAATTATATATTTTTTTATTCTTTCACTTAACTCTAGTAAGATTGTTGATCATCTAATAAAAATGTTTGACAATTTTTTTTTAAAATGTAGTTTCATTAATTATTAAAATAAAATTTTAAGTTGAAATAGAAATGGATTATATTTAATAGTTTCATAATTATATTTCTTGTTGAACTTACTTTAGGATGTGACTTTTTTTACTCTAAAATTTTTTTTCTTAGTATCACACATATTGTTAAGCTTGCATCTTATAATGAGTATGATTTTTAAGAAAAAATTTAATACAGTATTAATATTTTATTTAATAAAAATAGTTAAATGAGGTAAAATATAATTTTTGAGTAAAAATAAGATATATTTATTATGGTTTATATAATTTATTAGAATATTCTATTAACATCTATATAGATTCGATTAGTTAAATTAGATAATTGAGATAGAGTATAATTTTTAAATAAAAATAGAATGAAGTGTTATATTAAAATATTTAAAAAATACTGAGTATAATTTACTCAAAATTTAAATTTCTATGTAAAGTTTACTTGGCCTCTGTTTTGGTTGAATGGAGTTAGGACTTGTGGGTCGTGTACGCCAACCTTTTTCCAAGTCAAGGGCCGTATTCATTCCGCGTCCAGGTGGGATGCTTCGGTGCGGGACAAACTGGGACAAGACGATGGCTGAAGCAGAGCAAATGGGAGACTTTGCTCTCACCTGGGTTGGTGACATAACTTTTTATTTCTATTTTTATGGCTGAATTGGAATTGTTATGTGCCATAACTTTTCAGAATGCAAATTTATTGTTTTAAAAAAATAATCGTTCCATGTAAGATGAATAATTTTTTATGCATTTCAGAGTTTGAGTAACAGTATTTACATAAATTTTGTGCATAAAGATTATATGTAATATGTAACATTTATAAAATTTACGAACAACTTCATGAACTTGATGAGTAATTTTACATCTTTTTAGTTTTATAACTTATATCAATACTATTTAGCCATAATAATATATTTTTCTATATATATTCAATGGACATTTAAGTTGAAGCAACAAATACTTACATTTTCTCTTGCATGTTATTTTTCCTTTTATGCATTGTTGTCCTTTGATTATATCTTGCTAATGCAGTGAGATACTTACAACTGCAATAATTGGTCTTTGCAATTTTCTGTGTCTTTAGTGTATGCTAAAAATGCCACAACGCACACCAAGTTTGACAATTTTGGAGAACTATCAACATTGGGATGGACTTTGGTAACTAAAATTTGGACAACAATTTCCACGCGTATGCCTTAAAATCAGTTGTTTTTGATTGATTGATAGTCGCTGTTGTCCTTGAAAGTTTTGTTAATTGAGCAATTATAAAATCGGCAGCAACCGGTATTCTAAATCCAACGTATCACATTATGAGTAATATGCACAAGGTGGTGCTATAATTACCAAACCCTTAGTTCTCGAAGCAGATCAAACATACAAACCATCCACTGCCTTTTGTGCTCCTAAAACAATGAAGCATGTTGTTCCCAAGTTACCTGCACTTTGGTTTATATGCCTTCACCTTCTTCCATTCTTCATGACAAACTTACTGTCGTTGCAACTTATCATCAAAGCCTCTGCATTAGGAAACAACACTGATCATTTGGCACTGCTCAAATTCAAGGAATCAATATCCAATGACCCATATCAAATCTTGGCGTCTTGGAAAAGTTCCACTCACATCTGCAACTGGACTGGTGTCAAATGCGACCACCCCCATCAAAGAGTTTCAGAGTTGAACCTAGGAGGATACGACTTACATGGAGTCATATCACCCCACATTGGCAACCTCTCCTTTCTCAAAACTCTCGAGCTACAAAACAATAGCTTCTACAGCAAAGTCCCACAACAGTTGGGCCGTTTATTCCGACTGCAACGGCTCATGCTCGACAATAACACATTAAGAGGGGAATTTCCTGTCAATTTGACAAGATGCTCTTCACTCAGGGTCCTCAGTTTAGGTGGGAATAATATCACCGGCAACATACCAGTGGAGATTGGATCGCTTTGGAAGCTTGAAACGTTGTATCTTTATAAAAACAATTTAAAAGGAAGAATACCAGCTTCTATAGGAAATCTTTCTTCCCTTGTTGCTCTATCTGTGGCATATAATAGCTTGGAGGGAAATCTACCTGATGAAATAGGTCGTTTGAAAAACTTGACCTTTATTAATGTACTTGAGAACAGATTGTCTGGTAAGCTTCCTTCTTCACTGTACAATATGTCATCTCTCACTACTATCTCAGTGAATGCCAATCAATTTGATGGTTCTCTTCCAGCTACCATGTTCCTCTCTCTCCCGTATCTTCAACACCTCTTCGTCGGTGAAAATGAATTCTCAGGTCCAATACCAACATCCATCACAAATGCATCTTTTCTTCAAAGCTTTGTTATCCATGGGAACTATTTCATTGGACAAGTTCCGAGTCTAGAAAAGCTACAATATATCAAACTGCTTAATTTGGAAGCTAACAGTCTGGGTCGTAATTCAACTAAGGATCTAGAGTTTGTAAGTTCCCTGACAAACTGTAGTAAGTTGAACGTATTGGCCATAGATAATAATAATTTTGGAGGTTCTTTACCCAATTCCATTGGCAATTTATCAACCCAGCTCACTGATCTATATCTAGGTGGTAATCAGTTTTCTGGACAAATTCCTGTAACATTGGGTAAACTTACTAACTTAATTGCGTTGATACTGGACGCAAACAGATTCACAGGGTTCATTCCAGACACCTTTGGGAACTTTCATAAGATGCAAGCATTATTGTTGAATGGGAACAAACTGACAGGGAGGATACCAACCTCCATAGGCAACCTCAGTCAATTGTTTGAACTGGAACTATCACAGAATATGTTAGATGGAAATATTCCTCCTAGTATTGGAAATTGCCCAAGTTTACAAAAGCTAGACCTTTCACAAAACAGACTTAGTGGAGTGATACCGCCACAAGTTATTGGTCTTCCCTTTTTGACAGTCTTACTTGACTTGTCAGGAAATTCATTAACTGGCAATCTTCCAGTTGAGGTGGGCAAACTGGAAAATACTGCTAAGTTGGATGTCTCTGATAATCATCTGTCAGGTGACATTCCTGCTACAGTTGGAGACTGCATACACTTGGAGTACCTTTATCTACAACAAAATTCCTTCAATGGAATCATACCTTCATCTTTGGCTTCCTTGAAAGGTCTTCAATATTTAGATCTATCAAGAAACAATTTATCTGGGTCAATTCCTCAAGGTCTGCAGTATATTACTGTTTTAGCATACTTGAATGTTTCATTTAACAATCTAGAGGGCGAAGTGCCTAAAAATGGTGTCTTTCAAAATGCAAGTGCGATAGCAGTGGCTGGCAATAGCAAGCTTTGTGGAGGTATCTTAGAGCTACAACTACCACCATGCCCTATCAATGCTATGAAACAAAGAAAGCACCATAAGTTTAGGTTGATTGCCGTGGTAACTTGTTTGCTTGCTTTCCTATTTTTATCGTCAACAATTGTTGCTATATATTTTATTGGGAAAAGAAACAGGAAGCAATCTTTTGAGCCATCAACAATTGAACTTCTTTCCAAGGTGTCCTACCAAAGCCTACACCAAGCAACCAATGGGTTTTCAGCTGACAATATGATAGGAAGTGGAAGTTTTGGCTCTGTATATAGAGGAAGTCTTGGGCCTGAAAATGAAGTTGTTGCCATAAAGGTCCTTAACCTTTGTAAGAAGGGAGCCCACCGGAGCTTCACTACTGAATGTAATGCACTCAAAAATATTAGGCACAGAAATTTGGTAAAGATATTAACATGTTGCTCCAGCACAAACTATAAGGGCCAAGAATTTAAAGCTTTAGTTTTTGACTACATGTCAAATGGAAGCTTGGAAAAGTGGTTGCATCTAGGTACAAAAAGTTCAGATCAGCCAAGAACTTTAGGCCTTGATCAAAGATTAAAGATTCTTAGTGATGTTGCCACTGCATTACATTATCTTCACCATGAATGTGAGCCACCTGTCATTCATTGTGATTTAAAGCCAAGCAATGTCCTTCTTGATAGTGACATGGTTGCCCATGTGAGTGATTTTGGATTGGCAAGACTACTTTCGTCTATTGAAGGCAATTCTGACAACAAAAGCAGTACCATTGGAATGAAGGGGACTATTGGTTATGCTCCTCCAGGTACAGCTTGATATTTATTTTGGCTATAAAATCTTCTCGAATATTGTTTTCTTGTCTCAAATATTTCCTTTACCTCTGTGTTAGTATTGTTAATATAGTTTTCATCGCATTGACTTATTTGCAATATATTTCAGAATATGGATTGGGTTGTGAAGTCACCACACAAGGTGACATGTATAGCTTTGGGATTCTTGTCTTGGAAATGATAACCGGAAGAAGACCCACAGACGAAATGTTTGAAGATTGCCATAATCTTCATAACTATGTAAAAGCTTCGTTTCCTAATAAACTTGTGCAGATTGTGGACCAAGCTGTATTCATCAGAGAAATAAGTACAAGAGAAGTAGCTGCTGCAACAGTAGAATACATTTGTGAGGACTTGACTCTGATGTGTCCTAATGTGGAGAAATGCTTACTATCACTTTTAAACATTGGACTTGCTTGTTCAGTAGAGTCCCCAAGGGAAAGAATGAGTATCGTGGATGTGACAAGGGAGCTAAATATAATTTACCGTGGGATGAAGAAGACTTAGAACTGAAGAATACTGAGGTGCCACTTCTACATTACTATTGCTGCCACTTATGTCTTGGTTATTTGATATCTTTTTTCTCTGAATGATTTTTTTGACTTTTTTTTTTTGGATTTTAGGTTGCATAAAGTTGTGAGTTATTCAAGTTGAATTGTAAAGCAGTGTGCCTACTGTAATTCTAAAAATTCTTGTGTTTATTGTATTTGTCTGTATGAACAAAATTGTTTGAAAAGACTTTTAATTTTATTATTTTTCTATCTGAATCCAACTTTTGCGTCCATATTTAAACTATGACTTTAATATTTCATACGAAGTAGCTTACTTATATATCCTCCATTGTATTTTCCATATCATGACTTCTATTTTATAAAGCAAAAGAAACCAAAAGCACTGGACCTGATTGTTGAAAGGAGGATGGTATTAAACCACAGTCCTACTTCTCCCCTTCACCCCATCTAATTAATGTGGATGAAAAAGGAGAAGAAGACATTCATTAACATGATAACGAATAATCACTAAGCACATTTACACACACAAGGGCCATCTCCTAGCTAGTGGATTCTGTGCAACACTGGTAATAAGGGAACCATGACTGCTTTCTTTGGTTTTTAGTTAGTCTAATTCTCTCAAGTTTTGAACATACAGTTAAGGTTTTTCAAGAAATTATTTTGGTGATGCCACAATCTACTCATTTCCCAATGTTACACCAGTTTGTGTTTAGGCTAAGGACTGTTCAGTGGTTCTGTATGTACTAATTGGAAATTTAATGATTGCCTATCTTCATTGCTTTTGCTATACCAACACATTGGCTCTAAATTTGAACAATCTTACTTTTCTTTCGGTTAGAAATCAATTTTCTTATGAAAGAAATGGATTAATGGTATAGGATAAAATTCTTTACTACCACCAGCCAATAGTGCTCCAGAAACAGAATGTTCTTCGATAAAACTAAAGATGAAATATAATAAAGCAGACAAGAAATGATTTTCCCTAAAGCAATAATGTAAAATTCGTCAATACTTTTCAGTGTCAAGTTAAAAGCAATGCAAATTTTGAACTCTCTATATATATATATATTTCTGCTCTCAACTTTTACAATTATCACATGCACTTATCCTTTGAGCCAAAGCATCAACTATTCTTTCATTGTATTGGATGCTAATTATGCTAATGGTAAAATGTAGTATGTCAGCATCTTGTGTCTTTACAAATGCAAACAATAACAAAAGGCTGTCATATCGTCAAAGTATGTCAAGCCCCATGGGCTTGGCTTACCACCCTAACCAACAAGACCATGATGGGTAGCATGAAAGAAGTTTTCAATTTCTCATTAATGGTACCAAGGCCTTTTGCATCTGGGTTGAAACAACTCAATCATAATCTGGGTAATTTCCCCCATCACTTCCATGAATTTTACATCAACAATACCAAATGTCTACATCACAATATTTATTGTACTAAGGGAGTCATAATGATAAGTCTTACTATAACCAATACAACATCACAATCAAAACTAACTATCAAGCAAATAGCTAGGATCAGCATGAAACTATAATCACTCATAAAATAGAAGTAACGGGAACCAATTTTAGAAGAACCACAGAATTATTTAAGTGAAGTGAAAAAGCTATTAATTAAGAATAGGTATAAATTAAACTATTAATTATAGTTTTAGAAAATATTTGAAATCTATGGTTTAATTTTCTATTTTTTTTTTGTTAATTTTGCTACATAAAAAGTCTTCAAACATAGTAACATGGATAATGACCATTGACCAAAATGCCTCAACTCAATTATAACATTTCTTCAAGTATTAATTGTTGAAAAGTGCTTTTAGTCACTGTTGAGGTTAAAACAAAAATAGTAAATAAAGAAGGTTTTAAATAATCTTGGCTTTCTTTGAAATATATACACGTGAAGTTTGGTAGAATTAGCCTTTGAGGTATTAGTCGTTCATATTGTTTTGCACAATCAACATTCTAAAGACTATCAACATGTACACAAAGTGGTGACTTAAAGGCTCTAAGATGAAGGTTTAGGGAGGGGTTTTTTGAATAAAAAAAAATGAGGTCACAACTGAAATCATTAATGATGAGATCGGACACCAAAATAATGATTTAGGTTTGTAGAGAATGGCTTCGAGATTAATTATGTATAGGGAAGGTATTAGCATTTTTACACATCCTTTCAGTGTCATAATGATCTGGTTGGTTTATCTTGCTTTATTTGAATGCAAGGGTTAGTCTGTTAAAATTCTAGCTCAAGAATGGAAAATTTTGAAAAATAGTTGGAGCCTTTTAGAAACGAATATTTTGCTTCCAAAATGATTCATTTCCTTCCAGATCAAGTTTTTTAGGAGATTTATTGAAAAATAGCTCCTTCCCTTCCAAGTTAGGTTTTTGACAAATATTTTTGTTTTATAAGAACCAATTTCCTTCCAAATTGATATTTTTGGAAAATGATTGTTAAAGTAGACCACTTTCCTTCTAGATTGGGTTTTTCTGAAGATGATTCTTTATTTTAAAAGACCCCATTCCTTTCAAATGAAGGTTTTGGAAAATATTTTTTTACTTTTTGAAAATAGGACCCCTCTCCTTCCGAGATAGGGGGGTTTTGGAAAATAATTGGAAGAAGCCCCTTTCCTTCTAGATTGGGGATTTTGAATTTTTTTTTTTTGCTTGAAACAAATTCCTTTATTTTGACATAAGATTATTGGAGTCCAACTCTTAATGATTTTTGGACCAAAGGGTTCCAATTGTATACTGAGTTTAACTAGGATTTTTAATTAAAGATCTTGATTAAGGAGTGGAATGTATTTTTTTTCCCTAACTTGAATAGGTTAAAGCTGAAATCTCTAAATTGGGCTTGACCTAAAAGGACAAATTTTATTTATTGAAAAAGAAGGCTCATGTTAGAAAAGCATAAAGCTGAAATCTCCAAATTGGTATTTTTATGAATGTAGAATTTGAAAAATTAAACATGAAATATGTGCAGAAAATTAACATGCAATTATGTACAAAATTTAGATACACTAATGAGTTTGCAAACTACAAGTCACATGTTAAAAGATGTAAACAAAAATTAACACGTGATCCTAGCTTGACTAAGATCATGGCCATAATTCCTTCATAGTTCAAGAGGAATATGAAGAAGATGAGAAGGATGAGAAGAACTCACATACCTTGTGTATACCCTTCCATAGCCTTGGCTACATAATAGGGAGACTAAATCCCTAGACGTACTCTTTGTTGGAGTTTAGAAAACAAAGACTAGTCTTCTTTTATTAGAAAGAACAAGCCAGTAAGAGAGAATAAAATTTTATGTTTGATTATGTGGTTCAGGTTTTCCAAGAAATTATCTTTGTAATACTAGGGCCGATTCTTTTCCCCGTGTCACCTCGGTTTGTCTTTAAGCAAAGGACTGCTCGACAGTTCTATATTTAGTAATTGACAAATTTAAATGATGCTTATCTAGCTTTATTGCTTTTGTAAGACCAGGCTGTACCATTGCATTGCTCTAAATAAGATATTTCAAAAATTTAAACAGTTTAGTTTGAAGTCAATGAGTGATTTTTGTTTTACATCTCACACACATCCAAGCTTTCTTTTAAGGTTAAGATTTAGACAATTTTTAATTCTAAGTGACAAAATTAAATTCTTGGCAATATAATCATAAAAATTCTGATATTATGTTAAAAAAATTAAATATTTTAAAAATTATTAAATTAATATTTAAGAATAACTTTCATTTTATGTCTCAAACGGCTTTACTCAGGCTTTGTACAAAATAAAAGAAAATTACTAAAATTAGAAAAAGAGCAAAATCAGGAAATCCAATCATTTCTTCCAATTTCCCTCAAATGCCACTCAAATACTTTTAACAAATTAGATTTGAACTTAATGAAAAATCTATCTGATGTGAGTGGAAGGCTATTTTTTTATAAGAAAATTTCATTAGAGTGGAAGGCTATTTTTTTATAAGAAAATTAGTACTTAAGGGACATAAATTAGATTATAATTTCCTAGAAAAAGCTAATGATGAAATTTAATAAAGCAGACAAGCAATGATTTTCGCAAAAGCAATAATGTAAAGCTCGTCAATAGTTTTCAGTGTTAAGTTAAAAGAAGTGCAACTTTTGAACTATTAGCTGCTCTCAACTTTTACAGCTTACTGTTTTCAGTTTTCAGAATCACATGCACGTATCCTTTGAGCCGAAACATCAACTATTTTTTCATTTGATTGGATGCTAATTTTGCTAATGGTAAAATGTAGAGGTACAAAACTCAAGTTGCAGAAAATTCAAATGGCAAAATAATCAAGTCAGTACAGTTGATGTGGAGAAAAGTTTGGTGACATATATATTTAAACTGAATTATTTGTGCATCCCCATTTAGTATATGTAGGTAACGAAGAGACACATGCATATACTCTAACAAAGTCAGACTAAGCCAATACATGCCTTTGACACTGGAAGGGGACAAAAGGACGATATTTGACGGATAGAGTTTTTTCTCTCACGTCAAATGAAGTCTTTTGCTCACATGTCACCTGTCCATTGGTCCACAAGCCTTCACTTGCTTCTTCACTAGCATTCATTCACTAGAGGATTGTTCCCGCATGCCAGATTTTAAAGCATAACTAAAACCAGAGGACCATAACTAATGCATCTTAATCAGAATCTTCTGCCTTTAGAAATGCAACGCAACTAATAACAAAATGCTGTTATCCCGTCAAGTTCAGTAACAGATAACTCAAGTTGTAATAAACCACAATCTCTTTATTTTCATAAAGTAAAATTAAAAAATTTTATAATTTAAATTCTTAAATTTATTGAAACCTATAAAATATAATATAAAACCGAACATATGATTTTTTGCGAGTATTTTTTTCTCACTTCTTAATAAAATAATATATTGCAGTGGTCATCTTAAGTACTAATGACATAAGTTTCAATAATGTACAGTAGCAGTTACTCATCCCCAATAACATCATTAGCCCAAAAAAATAAAAAGGTTAGCATGGATAACATTTTTTTTCATGGTAAAGCATCATAAAGTCCAACATATTCAAACACGTCCTGTAACAAGGGAATGTGTTCGATTCTTCTGAGTTCCAACCCAAATGCCAAAGTTAAGCCTATCAGCCCAATGTTCCTCAAACAAAAGAAGCTTCTTCCGCAAATCTTCCCTGCATTTCAGTCCATATACCTTCAACTTTTTCTTCTCGTCACTTCAAATTTACTGCCATTTCTACGTGTCACAACAGTCCGTGCATTAGGAAACGAGACTGATCATTTGACATTGCTCAAATTCATTGAATCAATATCCAATGACCCATATCAGTTCTTGGTGTTATGCAATAGTTTCTCCCGCTTCTGCAATTGCGCCGGAATTACATGCAGCCACGGCCATCAAAGAGTTACAGAGTTAAACCTGCAAGGGTATGGCTTGCATGGATTCATTTCACCTGATGTTGGCAATCTCTCCTTTCTTCGAAATCTTAACGTCATGAACAACAGCTTCAACTGTGAAATCTCAATAGCATTGGGACGTTTATTCCGGCTGCAGCAACTCAAACTAAACAGTAACACGTTGGTAGGGGAAATTCCTATACACTTGACATGATGCTCTGAACTCCAGGGCTTAACTGTAGATAGGAACAATCTCACTGGCAAGACACCAATCGAGATTGGCTCTGTTTGGAAGCTTCAAAAGTTGTATGTTAATGACAACAGTTCGATAGGCGAAAAACTTGACAATTATGGCAGTATCTGGCAACAAACTATCTGGTACACGTTCTTCTTCACATTACAACTTGTCGTCTCTCATTAATATCTCAGCTGGAGATTATCAATTCTAAGGCGATCTTCCAGCTAATATTTTCCTCACCCTTCCAAATCACCAAATAGTTTTGATTGGTAAAAGTCAGTTCTCAGGTCGAATTCCTACTTCCATCACGAATGCATCTCTGCTTCAATCATTGGATATCACTCAAAGTCAGTTCTTGGCTAAGTTTAGCTAACAACAGCCTTGGTGGCAATTCAGCTAAGAATTTGGAGTTTCTAACATCTTTGACAAATTGTAGTGAATTGGAATTGTTGTCAATAAGTATTACTAACTTTGGACTTTGGAGGTCTGTTATCGAGTTCCATTGGTAATTTGTCAACAAAACTCAATGAATTATATCTTGGGGTAATCAAGTTACTGGACAGATTCCAATAGAAATAAGAAATCTGATTAACCTGATCCCCTTAACAATCGAACAAAACCACCTCACAGAGATCATTCCAGGTACTCTGGGGAAGTTAGAAAAGTTGCGACTATTATAGTTGTCGAGAAATAAACTGACAGGAGATATACCAGAATTCATCGGCAACCTCACGTATTTGTTTTATCTGGACTTATCACAAAATATGTTAGAAGGAAATATGCCTCCAGGCATTGGAAACTGCGACATCTTACGGGAACTAGACCTTGCAAGAAACAACCTGAAAGGACCCATCCCATTAGAGGTTATGAGTTTTTCTTCTTTAACAAACGTGCTGAACTTGTCGCACAACTCATTCAGTTGTACTCTTCCTACCGAGGTGGGCAGGCTCAAAAATATTTGATAAATAGGATGTCTCAAATAATCATTTTTCTGGTGAGATTCATAGAACAATTGGAGGCTGCACAAGCTTGGAGTTCCTTTATTATCAGGGAAATTCTTTTCAAGAAATCATACCATCATCTTTGGCTTCATTGAAAGGTCTTTGACATTTAGATCTATCACGAAACATCTTCTCTGGATCAATTCCAGAAGCTCTGCAACATCTTGCCGTTTTAGAATGCTTCTATGTTTCTTTTAACAAGTTGGATGGAGTGGTACTAACAAAAGGTGTCTTTCAAAATACAAGCGCAATAGCTGTGGCCCGCAATAGTAAAGCTTTGTGGGGACATCTCAGATTTGCACCTACCACCATGCCCTATCAAACTTGCGAAACAGAGAAAACATCATATGTTTAAGTTGATATCAGCGATAACTTTGTGATTGATTTTCTTTTGATGTCGTCAACTAATCTTGCTATTTATTGATCAGGAAAAGAGGCAGGAAACAATCTTCCGAATCATCAAAAGTTGACCTGCTATCTAAGGTATCTTACCAGAACCTACACCATGCAACGACCAGTTCTCAGCCAGCAACTTAATAGGAAATGGAAGTTTCAGCTTTGTATATAGAGGAAGTCTTGAGCCTGAAGAAGAAGTCGTTGCCATAAACGTCCTCAACCTTCAAACGAAGGGAGCCAAGAAGAGTTACATTGCTGAATGTAATGCACTAAAAACTATTAGGCATTGAAATTTGGTAAGGATATCAAGATATTGCTCCAGCACAGATTATAAAGGCCATGGATTTAAAGCTCTAGTACTTGAGTACATGTCAAATGGAAGCTTAGAAAAGTGGTTGCGTCCAAGAATGTCAGAAAGTTCAGATGACCTGAGACCTTTTGGCTATTCTTAAGGATGTTGCCTGTGCAATATATTATCTTCATTGCAGATGTGAGCAACCTGTCATTCATTGGGATTTAAAGCCAAGCAATGTCCTTCTTAATGTCATCATAAAAACAATGCGTAGAAAACAAAAATATCTTAGTAATGTTCTTTTTTATTGCTTCTAAAACAAGAGCTTCAAAAGAAATTTTCAAGAATTCTGAAACAAAACGCTTCTATCAAACAAGTTTTTTTTATTTTCTTATTCTTAAAAACAAAAAATTGTTCTACAAAATTGATTCTCACATCCTCCAACAATTTGAAATGGGCGAGTGTCAATCTAATTCTGTTAAGTTTTGAATATATAGTTAAGTTTTTCCAAGAAATTATCATAGTGATGCTAGGGCCTATTCTTTTTCCAATTTACCGGTTTGTGTTTAGGCTAAGGACTGTTTCTGAATTTACTAATTGACAATCTCAAATATTGCCTAGCTTTATTGCTTTTGCTACATCAATGCATTGGCTCGAAATAATATTAGAGTTTTAATTCAGAAACTTGCTGTCATTTTTCACAAAATAAAGAAAGAAAAAGGCAAAGTCAAAAGATCTAAATTCCTTACCCCCATTTTCACTCAAATGCCTCCAATACTTTTGATCTGAACTTAATGAGAACCTAATTAATTTGAGTGGAAGCTATTTTTTTTTAAAAAAAATAGTACTTAAGAAACATAAATTAGATTGTAATTTCTAAGAAAAAAAAGTTATTGAAAAACTTTATAAAATTTGAACAATCTTAATTTTTCTTTTGGGTAGAAATTGATTTTCTTATGAAAGCGATGAATTTATGACATAATCCTTTAATATCGCTAGCCTATGGTGCGCAAAAATAGAATGTTCATGGATAAAACTAATGATGATATATAATGAATAAGACAAGCAATGATTTTCCCAAAAGCAATAATGTAAAACTTGGCAACATAGTTTTCAGTGTCAAGTTAGAAGCCATGCAACTTTTGAACTGATAGCTGTTACAATTCATTGTTTTCAGTTTTCAGTATCGCATGCACTTACCCTTTTAGCGAAAGCATCAACTGGTCTTTTATTTGATTGAATGCTAATTATGCTAATCGTAAAATATAGTAGCACAAAACTCAAGTTGCAAAAAGATCAAATGGCAAATTAAACAATCAAGTCAGCAAAGTTCAAGTGGAGAAAAGTTTGGTGACAAATATATTTAAACTCAATTATTTGTGCTCCCCATTTGGCATACGTAGGTAAGGAAGAGACAGATGCTTGCCTTTGACACTAATGGTGAAACAAAAAAGGATATTTGATGGATAGAGTTTCTCTCTAAAGATATTAATATAATTAGTTTACTTATAAGATGATTTGTGGTTTAGTAAGAGGTGATTAGAGCATCCTTGTTTTTTCTAATCAAATGAAGCCTTGTGCTCCCTCGTCACCTGTCCATTGGTGTACATGCCTTCACATGCTTCTTTAGTAGCATTCATGGATAGAGTTTCTTTGCAGATAAGGGAAAGGAATTTTAGAGAGAGATGAATATAAAATTAAAAAAATTCATATGTTAAATTATAAAAAATTAGAAAAATTAGATAATCTAAATCAAGCATTCATTCACTATATGATGGCTTCCTCATCCTAGATTTAATGTCTGTAAAAAAGCATAACTCAAACTAAGGAACCATAAATAATGCAACTTAATCCGTATCTTCTGCCTTTATGAATGCAACCAATAACAACCAGAGTAGTCACATTGAGATAATTATGTAGATCTTGACTGTTTCCGTAAGGCTACAAATGACCCCATCAATTTAATTTAAAGAATGTCATTACTATATCCAATACAAGATCACTATCAGACTGTAAGTAACAAGCGAATAACAATGATTATCTTGGAACTTTAACCATTGATAACATAAAAGTGAAGGGAACCAATTTCGTAAGTTTGGATCATCTAATATTTCTTTTTTTTTCCTTTTTATAATTTTTTTTATCATTTTCTATATTTAAATATATAAGTCAATTTTTTTTTACCAATGTTTTCTTTTTTTAATCTATCTTTGTCTCTCTTTCATTATACACTGTAACTTTCAGGTAGGAAATTAACTAACTCACATTTTGTAAGAATCACAAAATTATTTAAGTCATCAGCGGGTAAAGTGAAAAACTATTAATTAAAGAGGTATAAAGTAATATTAATTATAATTATAAATGCAAAACTAAACTGTAACTGTTCACAATATCACATCTTATTTAATTTACAATTTTATATTAATTGATCATAAGCATAAAACCCATTATATTCAAGCAAATCCCTTTTGACCATAGAGCACTTAAGATTCAGTTCAATAACATATAATTCAAATTGTTATTAAACAAAACAAAAATCAGAAAGAATTGAAAAAGTTAGCACTAATGGTACGTGCCAACATGCGTCAAATACCACTTCAAACTCTGATAACAAAATGTTTGCATTGATTAATGGAATAGGTATGCCATACATTTTGCCAAGGAGAAAAACGCAATTCACTAGTGAATGAACCCATCAATATTGATGGATCCGAATTGCACTTTCTTCCTTGTGAAGGAACAAAAAGCTTGCTTATGGACGAAAAAGGCAGTCAAACCCTCGATCTGGTGCGAGGCAAGTTAATTGAAGTTAGAGGCAAGACGAAAGAGGCAGTCAAACCCTCGATCTGGTGCGAGGCAAGTTAATTGAAATTAGAGGCAAGAAGGAAGCCAGGGTTCAATAAATGAAACAAGCGCTTTCTTCATCTTCTCCTTTGCTAACTCAAAGGTCCATCATTTGGGTCAATGGCCAATGGTGGAGCAAGCAGGATACTCTGCTGTCATTCTAACCCATTATCAACTTATGCACCATTAATTAGTTCAGGTTTGGAACGAAGTGCAATCAGGTGAAGGCGTCAAATAGGATACTCTGCTGTCCTGTTGGTTGGTGTCATTCTAACTCCGTAAAGAGATACTAAAACTTTTTGTATTATATTCATAAGAAGAAGTTATAAATATTACATTATAAATTTATTTATTATTATTTATTTAAAACCGAAGATCAAGGATATAAAAAAGGCATAAATATTAAAAAGTTATGATTTTGTTATGATAGAATTATGAGAACAGAAAATAGGATCAACGAAAGAAAGTTTCTACTCACTTTTTCAAAGATTTTTTTTATTATATATAGGTTGTTGGAAAATGACTAGCAATGGGGCCAGCCTAGGGTTAGGTTGCATAAAGTTGTGAGTTATTCAACTTGAATCATAAAGCAGTGTGCCTACTGCAATTCTAGAAATTCCTGTGTTTATTGTATTTGTCTATGTGAACCAAATTGTTTGAAAAGACTTTTAATTTAATTATTTTTTCATCTGAATCCAACTTTTGCATCCATATTTAAACAACGGCTTTAATATTTCATATGAGGGGCTTACTTTTATATCCTCCATTGTATTTTTCATATCATGACTTCTATTTTATAAAGCAAAAGAAACCAATAGCACTGGACCTGATAGTTGAAAGGAGGATGGTATTAAACCATAGTCCTACTTCTCCCCTTCACCCCATCCATTTAATGTGGATGAAAAAGGAGAAGAAAATGTTCACTAACATTATAATGAATAATCGCTGAGCACATTTACACACATAGGGGTCATCTCCTAGCTAGTGGATTCTGTGCAATACAGGTAACAAGGGAGCCATGACTTTATATGGTTCACTAACATTATATGGTTTACTTCATTCTTTACATTGTTGATATTTGCTTCTCATTAATGGATTTTAGGCCTTTTGACTGATGAGCTGAGGACTTTCTTGGAGTTGAACCTCCCTAAAGTCAAGGAAGGTAAGAAGCCAAAGTTCAGTTTAGGTGTCGCAGATCCTAAAATTGGTTCACAGATATCTGAAGTGACTAAAATTCCTTGCCAATGCAATGAATTTGTCGGTGAACCTTTAAGAGGTGTGCGGCTTCATTTTGATAGGTTTATCAAGGAACTCAAGGTTAGCAATTTTCCTTGTCCCAATCCCATTCAGAGTTTCTAAATGCAGGGTCTCAGCCTTTCCATTGAATGTATATATTTCTTATTACTTATATCATTTTTTGCCTACCTTATTTAATTGCGTAGCCTGGAGATTTGGAAAAGGCGCAGCTTGGTCTGGGGCATAGTTACAGCAGGGCCAATGTGAAATTTAATGTTAATCGTGTTGACAATATGGTCATTCAAGCAATCTTCCTTCTTGATACCCTCGACAAGGATATCAATTCTTCTCCATGAGAGTCAGGTATATTATTGACACTGATGTATTAGCATAAAATCTGTGGATTGGTAGAGTTCACAAGTTCATTTTTAGTTATTCTTTCTGGGTTTATCAATCTTTGCAGGGAATGGTACTCGTGGCATTTTCCTGAACTGGTGAAGATTGTAAATGATAATTATATGTATGCCAAAGTTGAAAAATTTGCTGAGGATAAATCAAAGTTGTCAGAAGACAAAATTCCCGGGCTAACTGACATAGTTAGAGATGAAGACAAGGCAAAAGAAATTGTGGAAGCTGCCAAGGCATCAATGGGTAGAGTTATTGTTTACTTATATTACATGTAAATTGTGTCTCATTCTCTACCTAACACTTGCTTTCTTTTAAATTTCTTCATGACAGGATTCGTCCCCAGTGGACTTGATTAACGTCCAGCAATTTGCATAGAGGCTAATGGACCTCTCTGAGTATAGAAGGAAGCTTTATGATTATCTGGTTACTAAGATGAATGACATTGCACCAAATTTGGCATCGTTGATTGGTGAAGTTGTTGGTGCTCGTTTGATATCTCATGCTGGTAGCCTCACAAATTTGGCCTAGTGCCCCTCTTCAACACTTCAAATACTTGGTGCAGAGAAGGCTTTGTTCAGGTTTTTAACTCAATACCTCCTGATTTGAAGAAATTTAAAGTTTAAGCTGTGGTGTTCATAGAAACTAAAAAGGGTACAGATGTAAATCTGCAAGACATTTGATTTGTCCTTTACGTTAAATTAATTTTGTTAAAATACACTTATGACAACAGCTAGTTTTGCTCTTCTAGGGGGACACATCCGTTGTATGTTGCCATTCCTTCTATTTATAATTTTTATGCTAGTTATTATCCAATAAATGTGTTCTTCTGTTCTATTCAGGGCATCGAAAACCAGAGGAAACCCTCCTAAATATGGCCTGATATTCCACTCATCTTTTATTGGCCAAGCATCTGCCAGAAATAAGGGTCGAATGGCTCGCTATCTTGCAAACAAGTGTTCAATTGCATCACGCATTGACTGCTTTTCTGGTTACTAGTGACTTAATGTCTTACTACCCTCTTTTGCATTGCTAATTGCTGCTTGCGTTAGAAATCATCTTGTTTTATTGTGATGCAGAGAGGGGTACTACTGCTTTTGGGGAGAAACTCCGTGAACAAGTTGAGGAACGACTTGACTTTTATGACAAGGGAGTTGCCCCTCGTAAGAACATAGATGTGATGAAGTCTGCGATTGAAAGTGTGCAAAACAAAGGTTCGTAGGGATGGTCTGGATGGATGAAGACATACTAATATACTATTTTCACTTAACCCCCCTCCCCTCTCTTTTTTAATCTTTTCTCTTGAATGCTGCATATGGCACATGTTGTTTTTCCCGAGATACTAGATGTGTAAGAGTGTAATATTGCTGATTTATAGTTATTGGTGCAGACACCGAAATGGAAACAGAAGAATTGCCTATTGAAGTTTCTGGCAAGAAAGGCAAAAAGAAGTCAAAAGTTGCTGCTGCGGAAGAAGTTGAGGACATGGCTGTAGATACACCAACAGCAATTACAAATGGCGATGCATTAAGGATCAGAAATCAGAAAAGAAAAAGAAAAAGAAAGAAAAGAGGAAATTGGACCAAGAGATGGGGCTGGTTGTTGATGATGGTGCCAATGAGGCTGGTGTTGAGCAAAAAGATGGAGCAGTTAAAAAGAAGAAGAAGAATAAAAAGGATGGTGATGGGGAAGTACTTGAGGCTGCTAGTGAGAATAAGATGAAGAAGAAATTAAAAAACGAGGATGTTGAGTAAACTGTTCTATAGAGGATGAATCTGCTCAGGATATAAGTTTTGAAGGTGTCTTTAAAGGGTTCCTGGAATCCACTTTGGAGATAGGATTGTCTTAGTTTGTCAACTGGATTTGGCACAACGTTGAATTTGGTTTTGTTCGTTGACTTGTTTTAAGTTGATGGAATTTACTTTGTAATGATAATTAGCATCTTTTGTTGGCCTTGGATAATTAGCGTCTTCTTTAGGCCTATGATAATTAGCATATTCGATCCACTTTTATTCGCAAGGAGCATGAATTTTAGACTCTCAAGTTTAACAAAACTTAGAAGTCATCTTCAATGTAAAATCAATATCTCATGATGATTTTAAAGCATAATCCAAACAAAAAAGCAATCCTAACAAATTTAAAGCCATTAAAATGGTAAGGAGCAGAGATTTTAGTAATAATTCTTTCTCAATATATATATATATATTGTTGATTATCAAAATAGGCAAATCCCACTGGAAAATCTGAAGATAAAGAACAAGATAACCAATATTTTTTGTCTCGATTAGAAGTGTATTTGGTCTGGTACACTGCATAGTTTGTTTGGGTTAAATATAAGCTTGTGCCTTGTGCACTTGACACCTGAAATGTGATAACTGATCTGTAATTAAATGCTGAGTGGGTAGTGATGGTCAATGGAACGGAGGCTTCTGTTATGGTGTAGGGATTGGTTCTGCAATACAGGCTGAGCTCTGGGGAATTCTCATAGCTCTTCAATATGCTTGGGAACTTGGATTCAGAAAACTTAACGGGGAAAGCGATTCTCAAACTGCTGTTAGCATGGTTACCTGCCAAGGTAGCAACGCTCGAGAGTTACATCTTGTAGCTCGAATTCGAGCCTGGGGTAGCAAATAATGGTACGTAAACTTGTGGCCACATTCAGGGAGTGCAACATGTGGGCGGACTGCATGGCTAACAAGGCTGGGCACGAAGAGGCAGGGCTTTTACAGTCAGATTCCTCTATGGCTTAGCACTCATTTATGCTGATCTCATGGGAGTGAGTAAGGAGAGTTATTTCTACACAAAGATGATATGTGTATACAGTTTTGCGCAATATGCATGTGCATGCAGAAATGAATTAAAAGAAAAGAGAGAATCAAGATGTTTGAGAATGTGAGACTGTGTAAAATTTGTATATCTAAAAATGTATGCATAACATAACCCATTTCTACAGTATTTTTCTTGTTGGGCCTCGACCCGCTTCCATGTACCAAAAATAAGAAAATGCTATCAGCTCAGTGCAGGATATCCCTCATATCACCAGAGCACAAGGCAACCTAAAACAGTTGAGTAATAGGATGTGGGGATCTGGTGCCTACAGCTATAACCAAATTCAAACATCTTGAAAAATTCTGTCTTCACGAGTCTCAAAGAAAAAAAAAATTCTGAAATCAGTGAATCCGTTCTAACAATATGCAGCAGTTGCATTCTAAACTAATCAGCTAACGCATATATTAAGCGATTTTACGTTTTCATTTTTTTTTTTTAAATATTCTGTCAAACTCTGCTATATTTTGATTACCCCTTTGAAAGTCGATCGTAGCCATAATACATGTATACACTCAGCAATGTTATTCTTACACACTTTTATCTATAACTCTCATATCTTTCATTTGATTTTTTTTTATTTATTTTTTAACACCCAGCGAAAGTCCAATGTTTGTGGCCCAAACATTTTCGTTATACATTCCATATTCGTGAAGCTGTTTTCAAGATGCCTATAATATTTAGTATTTCATGCCTTTCTGAGCCAATTTATAATGTTCTTGTGCCTATTTCTTTTGGTGGCTATTTCATTTCAAACCAAGCTTTAGTTAAATGCTCGAATGATAATTTTTTATTTTTTAATTTTATATTTATATATAATTTATTAATATCTTTTTTCTAATAATTTTTAATTTTATTTTTGTTTCCTATTTTATTGTAAACCCTGACTTTAGAATTTAGATGAGGGGATTCATATCCATTTTTAAACACAATCTGTGCAGTGATAAAGGTCTCAATCAGAATCTAAGACTTCCAATGTACCCCAGAAGTTGAATAAAAGAAAATTATAATTATATTTTTTGATAGTTATCATAAGACTTCCCAGCTTCCCCCAGAAGTTGATTAATAGAAAATGATTACTATAACCATTAATTACAATATCACAATTATAATCTAAAGTAACAAGCTAGCAAATAGCAATAGTCAGTATTAAACTCTAATCACTCATGAAATATGAAATCGCCACTTGACCTAGCTCAAGTTGTGTTAGATTTGCCCTCCTCTCCACAGTCCCAAGTTTGATAACTCAACCCCAAATGTACTCGAAAATAAAAAAGTAACGAAATCATAATAAATTTATTCATTCATGAAATTCTTCAAACTTTTAGAATCAATTAAAGAATGAGAAAAAGAATTTTTAATTTTGAGGAGGGATTGCAATGTAGGGATATATGGATTTAGATTTTTTGTCTTTATAATTATTTGATTTTGATGATTTTTTATCTGTTTCTTTTTAATTTATATTAAAATATACTTTGTAAATTCTAAGTTTTTTACTAACTTTTTCTCTTTCTTATTTTTCTCTACGTTTGAATTATACAAAGACAAAGGGTCCATACATGTCCAAAGATATACCAGTGTTCCTTATTCAACTTCATAATGAAGACAGGATTTTTATATAATGGACTAATAATGGTGCCAACATGCATCGAATGTCAATTCAAACTCTGATAACAAAATATTTTCTTTGGGTTTAATTATTTTTTTAATCTTTTTTTATTATTTTAATATGTAAATCTCTTTTTTTTTCTTTTATTATTTTTTTCTTAAATGTGTATCTTTGTTTTATTACACATTTTACCTTTGAAAAAAAAAAATAGATGGATCCACTCCTCAATAATGGAGGATTCATATTGTACTTTTTTCCCTGTCAAGGGCAAGAACCCTGATTATGGTGCCACTCTGGTTTCTTGAAATTTAGAGGCAGGAAGGAGGCTTCCCCATCTGCTTCTGTGCTAACTCAGAGGTCCATCTTTTGTATAGATCAATGGTGGAGCCAGCAGAGGATATTCTGGTACAAAATTACTTAGTCTATTATTATGATTAGTTAAGGGTATTTGCATGGATTTAAAATTTAGATATACCCCCTCTATTTTTATGGTTGAGTAGGAATTGTTATGCGCGGCAACTTTTTAGAATGTAAATTTTATTTGGGAAGCACTCTTTATTCAATAAGCAAGTTAAAAGAATAGCATGCATTCACCACATGAGAAAATAACTCAAGAAGTGAGAGCCTGCATTAGGAAGTTTATTTGGACATGCCTAATCCATTCAAGGAACAAGAACGAAGATAATTTTCATCAAGCAATTGGAGAAAATTAAATCAAATTTAACAAACTTACGGACTACATTGGCCCATTTCTAGGGGTATCGCTCCTCATTTCACACACTGGTAAGAACAAACTCATTGCCATAGCGATAAGTTGATCAAAACATTTAGTTAAACATCATACACATGGGCATATGCAGAGTGTAAGGGGTTGCAAGTAAAGGTTTGCTACTGTTTTTAGATAGAGCACCTATGTGAAAATCTGTTTCTCAGTGGTATAGCATAGAAAAGTTATCTGCGGAAAAAAAAGGAACACACAAACAGTGGAAAAAAACAGCAAACAGCTACTAAACAACAACACGCAGCAGCACACAGCAAAAAAAACTACGCAGACAGCAGCTGAAACAGAGGCAAACAGACAGAAATGTGCAGACAGCAACCCTATACAAGATACAACGGTAGAACTATGCAAACAGCAACTCCATACAGCAGTATAGCAGCAGAATTATGCAAACAGTAAGAGAATACAGCAGTACAGTAACAGAATTATGCGAACATCAAGACTAATTTGGGGATAAACACTGCAATTAAAATGCATCAAAACGAATTTGAGGTATAAACAATGCAATTAACATGTCAGTGCACATTAACAAAAGTCACATTGTAAGACTCAAGAATCCATTGAGTCAATTCCCTTTAAATTCTCTGTCTTCTCTTTCCAAAATGGAAATTAATTTCTAACTACTATTAAAAGGAAAATTCATTATTTATTTTTTAAAAAATATTTTTCTGGGCCCCAACCTATTTCCAGATAACTCAAAGAAAAAAAATTAGGTCTAGATGCAAATTTGAAAAAAAAAAACATTTTAAAAGAATTCACAAAAGACAAATAAAATAAAGCAAAGCTAAAAAAAAAGGAAGCTCCTTTCCAAATATGAACACTATCCCTCAGCCGAATGCCCCAGTTTCCCCTTACATTATCAGGAACCTGTACCCAAAATGCGAGTATATGAATGTACAATCACCATGGAAAGCAAGTGAGAGCTCCCCGATTTTTTCAGCTCGCAACTCCTCTCCCCTTTTTTCTTCCTCTTCCTCTTCCCCTCCTCCTTCTCTCTTTTTCTTCCCTGTTTTTCCTCTCACGGGTACGTGTGCTCTGTGCTATATGAGAGTGCTCATCCTCGTCAATCTCTCCCTTTGTAACAGAAAATGGGGTCCTTCCCCTTTTGCCAACTGCCTCTTATCTGTTTTATCCCCTATTTTATTTTTTTTATTTCTAATTCTTTTTGTTTCTTTTTATTTTATTTTATTTACTTTTTTCCCGCCACGCCTCCCCTTTTTAGCATTTTATGTTTTGTTTGATTTATTTCATTTTACTTCTTTTCTTTTTTCTTTCTTGATTTTTATTTTGTTTTGTTATTTTACAATTATTTTATTTTATATTATTATTTTTCTCATTTCAATCTTTTTCTTTTGTATTTCCTGTTTTCATTTTTTTTATACCTTTTTACTTTTACTTGCCTTTTATTTTGTTTTTATTTTTGGTTATCATTTGACCTTGCAAAAATTATTAAAGAAACTCTTTATTTATTTTCTTTCTCTATATTGTTTGTATTTATACCTCAAATGCGGTTTATTAGGTCAGACTAAATTAGAAATATATATAATGGACTAATAATGCCGTCAGCATGCATAAAATGCCAATTCAAACTCTGATAAACAAAATGTTTTCTTTGATTAATGGAATTGGTATGTCACACATTTTGACTACAAATAAAATAGAGAAAAAAGTGATTCAGTACTAGTGAATGAACTCATCAATATTGAAGGATTCATATTATAGTTTTTTCCTTGTTAAGGGCAAAACCATGATTATGGTGCCAGTCTGGTTTATTGAGATTAGAGGCAGGAAGGATGCTTCCCCCATCTGTTCCTTTGCTAACTCAAAGGCCCACATTTTAGGTCAATGGTGGAGCAATCAGGATAATCTGGTACATCATTACTTAGTCTATTTTTATGATTAATTACAAATTATGATATGCATACATTGGAAGACTTAAGGGTTCACAGGGCATTTATTTCGTCCCCCACACCTCAAGTCTGCCACTGATGTCACCTCAATATGCAGCACCGATTTTAAATAGGTAACACACGTTATGATCAGTCAAGGGCTTTTGCATGGATTTGAAATTTAAATATACTGACTCGATCTATTTTGATGGCTGAACAAGAATTGTTACGTGCGACAACATTTTAGAATGTAAATTTTATTCTTTTAACAAAAACACTGTTAATCTTAAAAAATAATATGAGATTTTTTGAAAAAATAACTTATTTAAAAAAATTCAGACACAAAATTAGAGATTTTAACTTTATTTTATATAGATATAAGATAAAAGGTGAGAATAGTTACTAAAAAAAATGAAAAGTAAGTCTAAGATATATTTATTATTTAAGGTGTTGTAGTTTATTCTAAGTTATTCGTCATGAAAAATAAAAGGTTAAAATGTACAAAACCCCCCAAACCTTAGGTCGATTTTAAAAAATCCTCCTAAACTTTAAAAGTTTTCAAATAACCCTATTGAACTATAAAAAATTTTTAAATAATCCCTTCCATCAAGTTTTTCCCGAAAATTTAAGAAAATAACAAAAATGACCTTCATTGTAAAGTTGAGAAGTTAAAGGCTATGAACAGTAAAATCCTAACCCTAAATTCTAAATCCTAAACACTAAATTCTAAACCCTAAACCCTAAAATCCTAAATCTTAAACCCTAAAACCTTAAACCCTAAACCCTAAGCCCTAAACCTAAATCTTAAACCTTAAGCCCTAAACCCTAAACTCATAAATCCTAACCCCTAAATCCTAAACCTTAAACTCTAACCCCTAAACCCTAAATTACAAATCTACATTAGGTTTTCTTCTTTTTTATTTATGGCAGATTTGAAAATTTATGTGCATTTGAAGGGTATTTTTGTCTTTTATCAGGTCAAAGTGAAAGTTGACCAAAATACATCCAAATTTTAACGGAAAACTTCACGGAAGGGGATTTTTTGAAAATTTTTCATAATTCAAGAGGGTCATTTGAAAATTTTTAAAGTTTAGGAGGGTTTTTTAAAATCGACTTAAAGTTCAGAAGGGTTTTATGTATTTTAGCCAAAATAAAATAATGATCTTTGATAAAAAAAAAAATTAGGTTTGCAAATATTTCATGAGAATACGTGTTAAAATATGTGAAAAAGTAAACACAAGAATTCGTATTAAAATAAAAGATAAAAATAAAAAAGACATAAAATTTGTATAAAATTAGAGAAAAATAAAAAAAATATATGTTTAAAAACTAAAAAGATAATATATAAATATGTGTTAACATGAAAAAAAATAAAGCATAAAAATATGTGTTAAACTAACGGTTCAAATTATTAGGTTAATACCTGTTACATGTTATAATGTAATAGGCAGAATTCATATTTACCGATACTTTAAAACGGTTTATAGGTTTATCCTTCTAAAAAATTCTGTAAAACTTGACATTCATGTAGAATTTCACTCATGGCGTAATTATATAAATATGTATATATATATATTTACATAAAATAAGAAACTCTCGCGGTCTCTCTGCAATCTCACCCAAGGCCAATACAGAATTCTTGATTCCTCCAGAATTTAAAAAAATGTAACAACTGGCACAGATTCTGTTTTCCGTTTTCAACTTAACATGATTGACAAAATGACACTATTGTAACTAAATAGTAAATCAAATTAAGGTGTTTTAGGCGAAATAAAGTTTATGCCTTCCATGTTTTTTGACGTATAGCATTTGTCTATTATTGATTTGAGTGATCTGAGCTGCTTAATGCTTCCTACTTTAATTGTATGATTTTCCATGTTTTCCGGGCCACCGATCGTTGTCCTTAAA
Organism: Dicorynia guianensis; assembly: GCA_037013595.1. NCBI lineage: Eukaryota > Viridiplantae > Streptophyta > Magnoliopsida > Fabales > Fabaceae > Dicorynia > Dicorynia guianensis. The sequence continues at coordinate 17,058,699 of JASUAB010000003.1, read as the reverse complement.
CTATTGTCCTGGATCTATTCAATATGAATATATTAAGTTGAACAATTTTCGTGGATCTGTCAATGAACATATTAATAAGTTGAATCAACAAAGCATATTACAGTGAGATATTCACAAATGTAATAATTGATCTATGCACTATCTTGAGTTCGAGAGTCCAAAAAAAAAACACTACGACAATCAATAAGGTGTTAGCGTAATAATTATCATTTATACTCTAAGTTGAGAGACTTGAGATCAAAAATTTAAATTCAAGTTTTAAAATTATACTTATTGAGAAAGGTTATCAATGATCAACTCTGAATGTGAATTAGTTTTACACTTAATAATAATAATAAAGAGATGCCATGTGAAGAAATCTTAATAAAAGAAAAAGCTACAAGAATATGGCCAATATGGGATGAAATTTATGATAGAAAAATTTTTGTCACAAATTTGTGATGAATTTGCGACGCAAAGTGGTTGGAAAAATTTGTGACAAGCAATATTCTATCACAAATGTGTAATGGACTTGTGACAAAATTTCTGCCACAAGTCCTACTTCAATGCTTGAATTCTGTTTAAATTCGAGATGGGCTGTACAAGTCTATCTCAAAATGCTTTAATTGTTTTTAGATTTGAGATGGATTTGTGATGGACGTGCATAATCCATCACAAATCTGTCTCAAATGCTTTAATTCTCTTATAATGAGACAGATTTGTGATAGATTGTACAAGTCCATCACAATCCATCTCATATGTTTCAAATTTTTTTTTTTTATATTGCATTTCAAATCCATATGAAAAACAATTAAAGATGAAAGACAACAATTATTTTTTGTGACATAAATGTATATATTTATTTTATTATTTTATTTCTCTTAAAATTTTTGAATGTAAAAAATTAAGAGAATAAATTATTTTAAAATATATGAATTCTTATTTTTTTCAAACTATACAAAATCAATCATGAGAAAATAAAATGCAAATTCTTAGAGTAGAAAACTTTAGGTTTATTTTAAAAATTTTTCAAAATTTACAAAATAAATCATGAGGAAAATAAAAGAATATAATTTTTTAGTTTTAGTTATTAACAATATTAATAAACTATTTTAAAAAATAAAAAGTGAAAATGCAATAGACTTTAAATTTTTTGGGAATTTAATTCAAATCAGTTTTAAAAAATGAAGAAATTTGAAAGACAAAATGATAGTAAGAACAAGATTTAGTTTTCGAAAAAAAGTGATTGTAAGTATTATTGGCCTTCGATATAAGTTTTTTTATTTATTGGCCTTCGATATAAGTTTTTTTATTATTGTCTATCGTGATTTCAAATAGCTCTATTTTTTAAACAAAAACGGGGAGGACGCTAATTTTTTCTGGGTTACACCACTCAAGGGAGAAAAAACCCAGCAACGCAGAGCTTTTTCCCCCAAATAAAGTGAACCCAAGAGAAAATATGTGTTTTGTGGACATATGATGCGAAACGATGATCACAAAAGATAAAAATTGAGTTTAAAAATAATTTATTTCAAAAAAATAAAATTATTATTGACTTAAATTAAAATGATAAAATTAGATATCAAATAATATAATTTATATTATAAAAAATAAATTCAAAAATTTGTTATGTTTAGAAAAAATATTAATATCCGTACACATAATAAGCTTGTAAAATCTCTATTGATGGTCAAAAACTCTAAGTTTCACATAAAAAAGAAGTGCACTTGATATAAAAAAAATTCAAATTTCACATTTAAAAAGATATTTTAAAAATAATATCTCAAAATAACAAAATTATGCAGAGCAAAATCGTTATATTTAACACTTTACTGTTTTAAGTCAGCAAAGTTCAAGTGGGGAAAGTTTGCTGACATATTTAAACAGAATTATTTGTGCATCCCCATCAATTAGCATTTGTAGGTGACGAAGTGGCAAATGCATATACTCTCACAAAATCAAACTGACCCAACACATGCCTTTGAACCAAGAAGCAAAAGAACCATAAAGAAAGAAAGATATTTGACGGATGGAGTTTCTCTCTTAAGATATTATAATATAATTAGTTTCTATGATTTGTGGTTTCGTATAGAGGTGATCAGTGCATCTTTGCTTTCTCAACTTAACCAAATGAAGCCTTTTGCTGCCATGTCACCTGCCTTCAAATGTTTCATCCCCAGATGATTGCTCCCTCATTTCAGGTTTCCTTATTTTAAGATATTCTGTAAGCCGAAAGCTAATAACCTAATATCTCAAAAAATAAAAATTCATGTCAGATTTCAATTTCTGTAACAAAAGCATAACTTAAATCATAAAACCAGTTTCATAAGAATCATAGAATTATTTAAGCCATCAGCGGATGAAGTGAAAAACTATTAATTTCAATTATAAATATAAAACTAAAACGAAACTGTCCAAAATATCACATCGCATTTAAATTGCCGCTGTTATATTCAAGCAATCTCTTTAGACCATAGAGCACTACACATTAAGTTCAACAACACCCAACTCAAATTGTAATTAAATAACATTACTTGCGGTGGTCATCCCAAGGAAAAATATATAGTTTTGAGAATCTATGTGTATGTTTATTGTATTAATCTATATAAACAATTGTTTGAAAAGACTTTTGATTTATCTTTTCATTTGAATCTAACATTCACTTACATATTTAAATTATAATTTTAATGAATATTAATATTTATATAAATTAAAATTAAATAAAATTTTTATATTTTTTTATATTTTTTTCTCTCTGCAGTAAGTTCTGACTAGGTACCATCAGCATTATTCGGTTTTAATATTTCATAAAAAGCAGTTCACATATCCTTTGTTTTATTTCTCATATCACTTATGACTGTTATTTTATCAAGCAAAAGAAAACAAAAACGGTGGAGCTAATTGCTGTCAAGTGAAAGGAGCATGGTTCTATACCAGAAACGTGATCCCTCTGTTCCCCCTATCAATGTAGCGGATGAAAACAGTCTAGCGCATGAAAAAGAAGAAACTGTTCATTAGCACTATAGCGGTAACATACCAGTGGAGATTGGATCGCTTTGGAAGCTTGGAAGGTTGTATCTTTATGAAAACAATTTAATAGGAAGAATCCCAGCTTCTATAGGAAATCTTTCTTCCCTTGTCGCTCTATCTGTGGCATATAATAGCTTGGAGGGAAATCTACCAGATGAAATAGGTCGTTTGAAAAACTTGACCTTTATTACTGTATTTGCCAACAGATTGTCTGGTAAGCTTCCTTCTTCACTGTACAATATGTCATCTCTCACTTTTATCTCAGTTGCAGTCAATCAATTGGATGGTTCTCTTCCAGCTACCATGTTCCTCTCCCTCCCATATCTCCAACACCTTCTCATCGGTGGTAATAAATTCTCAGGTCCAATACCAACATCCATCACAAATGCATCTTTTCTTCAACACCTTGATATCTCTGCGAACTATTTCATTGGACAAATTCCGAGTCTAGAAAAGCAACAAGATATCAAATTGCTTAATTTGGAAATTAACAGTCTGGGTAGTAATTCGACAAAGGATCTAGAGTTTGTAAGTTCCTTGACAAACTGTAGTAAGTTGAACGTATTGGCCATAGATAATAATAATTTTGGAGGTTCTTTACCCAATTCCATTGGTAATTTATCAACCCAACTCAATCATCTACATCTAGAAGGTAATCAGTTTTCTGGACAAATTCCTGTAACATTGGGTAAACTTACTAACTTAATTGCGTTGATGCTGGACGCAAACAGATTCACAGGGTTCATTCCAGACACCTTTGGGAACTTTCATAAGATGCAAACATTACAGTTGAATAGAAACAAACTGACAGGGAGGATACCAACCTCCATAGGCAACCTCAGTCAATTGTTTGAGCTGGACCTATCACAGAACATGTTAGATGGAAATATTCCTCCTAGTATTGGAAATTGCCGAAGTTTACAAAAGCTAGACCTTTCACAAAACAGACTTAGTGGAGTGATACCGCCACAAGTTATGGGTCTTTCCTTTTCGACAATCTTACTTAACTTGTCAGGAAATGCATTAACTGGCAATCTTCCAGTTGAGGTGGGCAAACTGGAGAGTATTGCTGAGTTGGATGTCTCTGATAATCATCTGTCAGGTGACATTCCTGCTACAGTTGGAGACTGCATACGCTTGGAGTACCTTTATCTACAACAAAATTCCTTCAATGGAATCATACCTTCATCTTTGGCTTCCTTGAAAGGTCTTCAATATTTAGATCTATCAAGAAACAATTTATCTGGGTCAATTCCTCGAGGTCTGCAGTATACTACCGTTTTAGCATACTTGAATGTTTCATTTAACAACCTAGACGGCGAAGTGCCTAAAAATGGTGTCTTTCAAAATGCAAGTTCAATAGCAGTGGCTGGCAATAGTAAGCTTTGTGGAGGTATCTTAGAGCTACAACTACCACCATGCCCTATCAATGCTACGAAACAAAAAAAGCACCATAAGTTTAGGTTGATTGCCGTGGTAACTTGTTTGCTTGCCTTTCTATTTTTATCCTCAACAGTTCTTGCTATATATTTCATTAGGAAAAGAAACAGGAAGCAATCTTTTGAGCCATCAACAATTGAACTTCTTTCCAAGGTGTCCTACCAAAGCCTACACCAAGCAACCAATGGGTTTTCAGCTGACAATTTGATAGGAAGTGGAAGTTTTGGCTCCGTTTATAAAGGAAGTCTTGGGCCTGAAAATAAAGTTGTTGCCATAAAGGTCCTTAACCTTGGTAAGAAGGGAGCCCACAGGAGCTTCACTACTGAATGTAATGCACTCAAAAATATTAGGCACAGAAATTTGGTAAAGATAATAACATGTTGCTCCAGTACAAACTATAAGGGCCAAGAATTTAAAGCTCTAGTTTTTCACTGCATGTCAAATGGAAGCTTGGAAAAATGGTTGCATCTAGGTACAAAAAGTTCGGATCAGCCAAGAACTTTAGGCCTTGATCAAAGATTAAAGATTCTTAGTGATGTTGCCTCTACATTACATTATCTTCACCATGAATGTGAGCCACCTGTCATTCATTGTGATTTAAAGCCAAGCAATGTCCTTCTTGATAGTGAAATGGTTGCCCATGTGAGTGATTTTGGATTGGCAAGACTACTTTCATCTGTTGAAGGCAATTCTGACAACAAAAGCAGTACCATTGGAATGAAGGCGACTATTGGCTATGCTCCTCTAGGTACAGCTTTATATTTATTTTGGCTATAAAATCTTCTCAAATATTGTTTTCTTGTCTCAAACATTTCCTTTACCTTTGTGTTAGTATTGTTAATATAGTTTTCATTGCATTGACTTATTTGCAATATATTTCAGAATATGGATTGGGTTTTGAAGTCACCACACAAGGTGATATGTATAGCTTCGGGATTCTTGTCTTGGAAATGATAACCGGAAGAAGACCCACAGACAAAATGTTTGAAGATTGCCATAATCTTCATAACTATGTAAAAGCTTCATTTCCTAATAAACTTGTGCAGATTGTGGACCAGGCTATATTCATCATAGAAATAAGTAAAAGAGAAGCAGCTGCCGCAGCAGTAGAATACATTTGTGAGGACTTGACTCTGATGTGTCCTAATGTGGAGAAATGCTTACTATCACTTTTAAACATTGGACTTGCTTGTTCAGTGGAGTCACCAAGGGAAAGAATGAGTATCGTGGATGTGACAAGGGAGCTTAATATAATTTATCGTGGGATGAAGAAGACTTAGAACTGAAGAATACTAAGGTGCCACTTCTACATTACTATTGCTGCGAATTATGTCTTAGTTATTTCATATCTTTTTTCTATGAATGATTTTTCTGTCTTTCTTTTTTGTTTTTTTTTGTTTTTGGCTTTTGGGTTGCATAAAGTTGTGAGTTATTCAAGTTGAATCATAATGCAGTGTGCCTACTATAATTCTAGAAATTTCTGTGTTTATTGTATTTTTCTGTGTGAACAAAATTGTTTCAAAAGACTTTTAATTTAATTATTTTTCCATCTGAATCCAACTTTCACGTCCATATTTAAACTACGGCTTTACGAAGCAGCTTACTTATATACCCTCCATTGTATTTTCCATATCATGACTTCTATTTTATAAAGCAAAAGAAACCGAAAGCACTGGACCTGATTGCTGAAAGGAGGATAGTGTTAAACCATAGTCCCACTTCTCCCCTTCCATTTAATGTGGATGAAAAAGAAGAAGAAAGTGTTCATTAACATGATAACGAATAATTGCTTAGCACATTTACACACAAAAGGGCATCTCCTAGCTAGTGAATTCTGTGCAATACAGGTAACAAGGGAACTATAATTGTTTTCTTTGGTTTTTAGTGGGTCTAATTCTGTCAAATTTTGAACATATGGTTAAGGTTTTTCAAGAAATTATTTTAGTGATGCTACAGTCTACTCTTTTCCCAATGTTATACTGGTTTGTGTTTAGGCTAAGGATTGTTCATTGATTTTGTATGTACTAATTGGAAATTTAATGATTGCCTATCTTCATTGCTTTTGTTATACCAATGCAATGGCTCTAAATTTGAACAATCTTAGTTTTCTTTCAAGTAAAAATCAATTTTCTTATGAAGCGATGGATTTATGGTATAGGATAAAATCCTTTACTACCACTAGCCTATAGTGCGCCAGAAACAAAATGTTGTTGGATAAAACTAAAGATGAACAATAATAAATCACACAAGAAATGATTTTCCCAAAAGCAATAATACAAAACTCGCCAATAGTTTTCAGTGTCAAGTTAAAGGCAATGCAACTTTTGAACTATATATATTTATATATATTTGCTGCTCTCAACTTTTACAGGTTCAATATCACATGCACTTATCCTTTGAGCCAAAACATCAACTATTCTTTCATTGTATTGAATGCTAATTATGCTAATGGTAAAATGTAGTTTGTCAGGATCTTGTGTCTTTACAAATGCAAACAATAACAAAAGGCTGCCATATCGTCAAAGTATGTCTAGCCCCATGGGCTTGGCTTACCACCCTAACCAACAGGACCATGATGGATAGCATGAAAGAGGTTTTCAAATTCTCATTAATGGGAATAGTCTGGGTTGAAATAACTCAATCATAATCTGGGTAATTTTCCTACATCACTTCCATGAATTTTACATCAACAATATCAAATATCTACATCACAATATTTATTGTAGTATGGGAGTCAAAATGATAAGTCTTACTATAATCATTACAAGATCACAATCAGAACTAGGTAACAAGCAAATAGCAAGGATCACCATGAAACTATAACCACTTGTAAAATAGAAGTAAAGGGAACCAATTTCAAAAGAACCATAGAATTCTTTAAGCGAAGTGAAAAAGCTATTAATTAAGAATAAGTATAAATTAAACTATTAGTTATAGATCTAGAAAATATTTGAAATCTATGGCTTGATTTTCTGTTAAAGTGCTTTTTTTTTTTTTATTGTTGCTACATAAAATGTCTTCAAACATAATAACATGGATAATGACCATTGACCAAAATGCCTCAACTCAATTATAACATTTCTTAAAGTATTAATTGTTGAATAGTACTTTTAGTCACTGTTGAGATTATAAAACAAAAATACTAAATTAAGAAGGTTCTAAATAATTTTGGCTTTCTTTGAAATATATCCATGTGAAGTTTGATATAATTAGTCTTTGAGGTATTAATCATGCATATTGTTTTGTACAATTAACATTCTAACAACTACCAACATGTAGTGCAAAGTGGTGACCTAAAGGCTGCAAGATAAAGGTTTAGGGAGGGGTTTTTTGAAAAGAAAAAAATGAAGTCATAACCAAAACCATTAATGATGTGATTGGACACTAGAATAATGGTTTGGGTTTGTAGAGAGTGGCTTCTAGGTTGATTACTTGTATGGAAGACATTAGCATCCCTACATGCCCTTTTGGTACTATGGTGATCTAGTTAGTTTATCATGCTTTATTTGAATGCAAGGGTTAGTTTGTTAAAATTCTAGCTAAAGAATAAGAGATTTTGAAAAATAATTGGGGATTTTTAGAAAACAAATATTTTGCTTCCAAAATGATCCATTTCCTTCTAGATTAGGGATTTTAGGAGATTTATTGAAAAATAACTCCTTCCCTTCCAAGTTAGGTTTTTTGTAAAATAATTTTGTTTTATAAAAACCCATTCCCTTTTAGATTGGTGTTTTTGGAAAATGATTGTTAAAGCAGACCCCTTTCTTTCCATATTAGGTTTTCTTTTAAGATGAATCTTTCTTTTGAAAGATGCCTTTCCTTTCAAATCGAGGTTTTGGAAATTTTTTTCACTTTTTAAAATAGGACCCCTTTCCTTACAAGTTGGGAGTTTTGGAAAATAATTGGAAGAAACCCCTTTCCTTCTAGATTGGGGATTTTGAAAAATGTTTTTTCTACTTCAAAGAAATTCCTTTATTTGTGACATAAGATTGTTAGAATCCAACTCTTAATGATTTTTGGACCAAAGGGATCTAATTGTATATCTAGTTTAACTAGGATTTTTAATTAAAGATCCTAATTAAGGAGTGGAATGTATTTTTTCCCTATCTTGGTTAGGTTAAAACCAAAATATCTAAATTGGGCTTGACCTAAAAGTGCAAATTTTATTTATTTAAAAAGAAGGCTTACATTTAAAAAAGGTAAAGCCGAATCTATAAATTGGCATTTTTATTCATGTAGAATTTAAAAAATTAAACATGCCATATGTACAGAAAATTAACATGCAATTATGTACAAAATTTAGACACACTAATGAGCTTGCAAACTACAAGTCACACATTAAAGAAGAAGGAAAAGAAAAGATTGCATGATGTAAACACAAATTAACATGTGATCTTAGCTTGACTAAGATTACTGCTATAATTCCTATGTAGTTGAAGAGAAATACAAAGAAGGTGAGAACGATGAAAAGAACTCACATACCTTATGTATACCCTCTCACAGCCTCGGCTACAAAATAGGGAGACTAAATCCCTAAATATACTCTTGTTGGAGTTTAGAAAAAAAAGACTAGTCTTGTTTTATTAGAAAGAACAAGCCAGTAAGAGAGAATAAAGTGGGAGATTGAAATTCTAAGGAAGAATTTGGCTTGAATTTGCTCCATACCTCCTAGCCATAAGAAACGAGGAGCTTAATCCCTTGTGTACTCCTTAAAGGAGATTTAAAAGACAGAGCTAGTATTATTCTATAAAAGAGAACAAACTAACGAGAAGTGGGAGAAGGAATTTTTCTGTGTACTCCTTGAAAGAGATTTAGAAGAGAGAGCTAATAGTATTCTATGGAAGAGAACTAACTTGCAAGAGGTGTGAAAGAGGGAATTTTCTGTGTTCTCCTTGTATGAGAGCATACTATTTATAGGGTTAAAGGTTCAAACAAATGAATAAACGGTTATAATAGCTCTTTAATCCTTCTTAATGCCTAGTCTTAATCACACATTTTTACATGTCTCAAATGGTTTTAATGCAAATAAAGGAATAAATAATCATAAAATCCCCTTAAATGTCTTGTCTTTTTCACAATTTTCACATCTCTAAAAGAATGTGAATATTTTCCTTCAATTGATTTCATTTAGGCCTTTTGGGCTTGGGCTTCTCTTTTGGTCCTTTTTTTATTCTTTTTTGGCCTCCTAAGAAATCCTATAAAACTTAATATTCATCTAGAATTTTTTTTTTTGGGTAAAGACATTTATCTAGAATTTTATTACATAATTTGAAGAACCTTTTTTTATATATAGTAAAGAAACTCTAGCTCTTTCTTTCCGCAATCTCACCCAAGGCCATTACAGAATTCTTGATTGCACCAGAATTTCAAAAATTAAAGATTAAAGATTAAAGATCAGCCAAGAACTTTTGGTCTTGATCAAAGATTAAAGATTCTTATTGATGTTGCCTCAGCATTGCATTATCTTCACCGTGAAATGTTAACAGAAAAAAGACACACAGATGAAATGTTTGAAGATTGTCAGAATCTCCATAACTATGTAAGAGCTGCATTTCCTAATAAACTTCTGTAGATTGTGGACAAAGCTATATTCATCAAAGAAATAAGTAATAGAGAAGTAGCTACAGCATAAGACATTTCTGAGGACTTGACGCCGATGCGTCCTAATGTGGAGAAATGTCTACTTTCTCTATTAAGTATTGGACTTGCTTGTTCAATAGAATCACCAAGGGAAAGAATGAGTATAGTGGATGTGACAAGGGAGCTAAATCAAATATATTGTGGGATAATGAAGACTTAAAACTGAAGAATACTGAGGTGCCACTTCTACATTAGTATTGCTATCAATTATGTCTTAGTTGTTTCATCTCCTTTTTCTCTTCAAGATTTTTCCTTTCTTCTTTATTGCCTTAGAATTTAATTGTACTTCCTAAATTTATAGTTTCTTTTTCAGGTTGCAAAAAATTGTGAGATATTCAAGTTGATTTGTCAAACAATGCACCCACTCACCCATAGTGATTGTGGAAATTCATGTTTTTGTTATATTAATCTCTGTGAACAAAAGTTAATTAAAAATACTTTTTTATAATTTATCTTTCTCCTTTGGGTATGTATTTAAACTATGGTTTTAATGTTTCATGAGAAGAAGCTTACTTTTCCTCCATTCTATTTCCTGTATCACTTATGTTTGATTTCAATTTTATATGAAGCAAAAGAAACCAAAAGCAATGGAGTTAATTGCTGTTAAGTGAAAGGAGCATGATTTTAAATCAAAACCTACTTCTCCCCTTCACCCCAGTAATGTAGTATATGAAAAAGGACAAGAAAATGTTCATTAGCATAGTAAGGAATAATCTCTAAGCATTATTATGCATGCACAACTGTGCGAGCACATACACAAATAAATATATATACATACATCAAATATATATATCACTATGCACACAATAATTCTGGTATAATAAAATGTATATATTGAATTTCGCGTTCTTGTTATTATCTAAATATATGTGATGATGGTGTAAGATTTGTAATTTTGGCCAAATCTCCTAGTGGATTCTAAGCTATAGGGATTACAAGGGAACCATGACTGTTTTTCTTGATTTTAGTTGGTCTAATCATGTGAAATTTTGAATCTTAGTTCTTCTATTTTTACTCCGTTATTTTTGTATAATTTTTATTTAAAAATTTAATTATTTAATTTATTAAATTTTATAAAATAAATTATAAGATCAACTAATTTTTAAAAAATAGTTTAAACATCAAGTGAGAATTTAGATGTAGAAAAAAATTTTATGTTTGAATATATGGTTCAGGTTTTCCAAGAAATTATCTTTGTAATGCTAGGGCCGATTCTTTTTCCCATGTCACCTCGGTTTGTCTTTCAGCTAAGTACCGCTTGATGTCTCTATATTTTAGTAAATGATAATTTTAAATGACGCTTATCTAGTTTTATTGCTTTTGTAAGACCAGGCTATACCATTGCATTGCTCTAAATTAAGATATTTCAAAAATTTAAACTATTTAGCTTGAATGAATGATTTTTATTTTGTATCTCGGCTACATCCTTTTACATATGAAAGTTTTCCTTTAAGGTTAAAGTTTGGACAACTTTTAATTTTAGGTGACAAAATTATAATATAAAACCCAATAAATTTAACAACAAATATAATTTTTTGTGAGTATTTTTTTCCCACTTCTTAATAAAATAACATATTGCAGTGGTCATCTTGAGTACTAATAAGACAAGTTTCAATAAAGTACAGTAGCCCAAAAAAAGAACAAAGTTAGCACTGATAACATTTTTTTCATGGTAAAGCATCATAAAGTCCAACATAATTAAATACGTCCAGTAACAAGAGAATGTATACGACTCTTCCGAGTTCCAACCCAAATGCCAAAGTTAAGCTTATCAGCCCAATGTTCCTCAAACAAAAGAAGCTTCTTTCGCAAATGTTTCCCGCATTTCGGTCCATATACCTTCAACTTTTTCTCCTCGTCACTTCAAATTTACTGTCATTTCTACATATCACAATAGTCTCTGCTTTAGGAAACAAGACTGATCATTTGACATTGCTCATATTCAAGGAATCAGTATCCAATGACCCATATCAATTCTTGGTGTCATGGAATAGTTCCTCCCGCTTCTGCAATTGGGCAGGAATTACATGCAGCCACGGCCATCAAAGAATTACAGAGTTAAACCTGCAAGGGTATGGCTTGCATGGATTCATTTCACCTGATGTTGGCAATCTCTCCTTTCTTCGAAATCTTAACCTCATGAACAACAGCTTCAGCGGTGATATCTTAAAAGCATTGGAACGTTTATTCCAGCTGCAGCAACTCAAACTAAACAATAACACGTTGGTAGGGGAAATTCCTATACACTTGACAAGATGCTCTGAACTCCAGGGATTAACTGTAGATAGGAATAATCTCACTGGCAAGATACCGATCGAGATTGGCTCTGTTTGGAAGCTTCAAAAGTTGTATATTAATGACAACAGTTTGACAGGCGAAAAACTTGACAATTATGGCAGTCTCTGGCAACAAACTGTCTGGTACACTTTCTTCTTCACATTACAACATGTTATCTCTTATTAATATCTCAGCTGGAGATTATCAATTCTAAGGCTATCCTCCAGCTAGCATGTTCCTCACCCATCTAAATCACCAAATAGTTTTGATTGGTAAAAGTCAGTTCTCAGGTCGAATTCCTACTTCCATCATAAATGCATCTCTGCTTCAATCATTTGATATCGTTCAAAACCATTTCGTAGTCTAGGAAGGCTAACAAATCTTTCTTGGCTAAGTTTAACAAATTGTAGCGAATTCGGAGTTTCTAACATCTTTAACAAATTGTAGTGAATTGGAATTGTTGGCAATAAGTATTACTAACTTTGGGCTTTGGAGGTCTGTTATCAAGTCCCATTGGTAATTTGTCAACACAACTCAATGAGTTATATCTTGGGGTAATCAAGTTACTGGACAGATTCCAATAGAAATAGGAAATCCGATTAACTTGATCACCTTAACAATCGAAGAAAACTACCTTACAGAGATCATTCCAGGTACTTTGGGGAAGTTAGAAAAGTTGCAACTATTATAGTTGTCGAGAAATAAACTGACAGGAGATATACCAGAATTCGTTGGCAACCTCGCGTATTTGTTTTATCTGGACTTATCACAAAATATGTTAGAAGGAAATATGCCTCCAGGCATTGGAAACTGCCACATCTTACAGGAACTAGACCTTGCCAGAAACAACCTTAAAGGACCCATCCCATTAGAGGTTATAAGTATTTCTTCTATAACGAACGTGCTGAACTTGTCACACAACGCATTCAGTTGTACTCTTCCTATCGAGGTGGGCAGGCTGAAAAATATTTGATAAATAGGATGTCTCAAATAATAATTTGTCTGGTGAGATTCCTAAAACAATTGGAGACTGCACAAGCTTGGAGTACCTTTATTATCAGGGAAGTTCTTTTCAAGAAGTCATACCATCATCTTTGGCTTCATTGAAAGGTCTTCGACATTTAGATCTACCACGAAACATCTTGTCTGGATCAATTACAGAAGCTCTGCAACATCTTTCCGTTTTAGAATGCTTCTATGTTTCTTTTAACAAGTTGGATGGAGTAGTACCAACAAAAGGTGTCTTTCAAAATACCAGCGCATTAGCTGTGGCCAGCATTAGTAAAGCTTTGTGGGGATATCTCAGATTTGCACCTACCACCATGCCCTATCAAACTTAAGAAACAGGGAAAACATCATATGTTGAGGTTGATATCAGTGATAACTTTGTGATTGTTTTTCTTTTTATGTTGTCAACTAATCTTGCTATTTATTGATCAGGAAAAGAGACTGGAAAGAATCTTCCGAATCATCCAAAGTTGACCTGCTATCTAAGGTATCTTACCAGAACCTACACCATGCAACCACCAGTTCTCAGCCAGTAACTTAATAGGAACTGGAAGTCTCAGCTTTGTGTATAAGGATCTCTTGAGCCCGAAGAAGAAGTTGTTTCCATAAAGGTCCTCAACCTTCAAAAGAAGGGAGCTAAAAAGAGTTTCATTGCTGAGTGTAATGCACTAAAAACTATTAGGCATTGAAATTTGGGAAGTATATCAAGATGTTGCTCCACCAAGATTATAAGGGCCATGAATTTAAAGCTCTAGTACTTGAGTACATGTCAAATGGAAGCTTAGAAAAGTGGTAGCGTCCAAGAATATCAGAAAGTTCAGATGACCTAAGACCTTTTGGCCTTGCTCAAAGGTTAAATATTCTTAATGATGTTGCCTGTGCAATATATTATCTTCATTGCAGATGTGAGCAACCTGTCATTCATTGTGATTTGAAGCCAAGCAATGTCCTTCTTGATGGTGTAACTGTTGCCCATGTGATTAGCAAGACAACTTTCAAATATTAATGGCTATTCTGATAACCAAACCAGCACTAGTGGAATAAAGGGCACTGTTGGCTATGCTCCTCTAGGTACTACATTTCAGAATATGGAATGGATATGAGGTGTCAACACAGGGTAACATGTATAGTTTTGAGATTCTTATCTTAGAAACATTAACAGGAAGAAGACCCACTGATGATATGTTTAAAGATGGTCACAATATGTATATCTATCTAAAAACTGGCTTTCCAAATAAACTTATACAAATTGTGGACCAATCTATTTTCAACAGACAATTAAGACAGAGAGCAACTGCAGCAGAAGACAACCGTGAGAACTTGATTCCAATACATCCTAATACGGAGAAGTACTTGCTTTCACTATTAGGCATTGGACTTGCTTGTTCAATGGAATCATCACCCAAAGAAAGAATGAGTACAGTGGATGTGACTAGGGAGCTATATCAAATCAGAACTGCTTATTTTCCTGGTGGGATCAAGGGAGAATGAAACCTGAAGAATGTTGAGTCGCCACTTCTGCATTACATTGTTACCATGTCTTCGATGTTTCGTGTAATTTTCTTTTTCCACATCATTTTGTCTTCTTGATATTGTTTCAAACTTCTGGTATTACTACTGAAATTCTAGTATCTTGGTATGTCTCTATCTTAGGTTGTTCTGACATTACAACAGAAAGCAATTTCTTCATGAATTTCAGGCTGTGAAATTTTTGAGATCTTCAACTTAAATTGCCCCCACTGTGAGTCTAAAAATTCATGTTTTTCGTGTTAATCCAATATCAATAAATTGTTTGAAAATACTTTTTCAGATTATCTTTTCATCTGAGTCCAAACTTCTTGTATGTATTTAAACTATGTTTGTAAGATTTCATTCATAACAGGTGTACTTATCCTCCATTCTATTTCCCATATCACCTATGTATGGCTTCCAATATATATAGCAAAACAAATCAAAAGCACTGGGTCTAATTGCTGTAACTGAAACGACAATGGCTCTAAACCAAAATCCTGCTTCTCCACTCCACCAATCCATTGGAGTGGACCAAAATGGAGGAGCAAAATAAATAATTTATGGGCATTATATTGAATAAGCTTGACAATAGATCAAAAAGACACATCCTAAGGAAAGAATCTTCTATCTGTAAAATAAGGAATGGATCTCCTGTGGGCTTGTACTTGCGAAAGCCACAAATGAATTCAGCAAATAATATCGCAAAAACCATAATTTATCATACAAAGAACATACCAAAATACCTCAATTTAATCAAGTGGGGAACCCGTAGACTATGAGCAAGGAACATGGACACAGTCAGGCGATTCAGTGTCTTTCATCGAAAAGATTTGACAAGGATCCCACTTCCGTCCCAGATGGGCATGCCCAAGTTCACCCGAGCAGAAGCAGATCTTTGACTGTCGCTTCCCTTCCATCATTGTGACTGGGATGATACTATTATGTGTTGCAATTACATAGAGTACTCCTTCATATTGACTTTCTAGTGTAACTGCAGATTGCAAGTGGCACGCTGTTTTGTGTTTGTCTCAAAGAACAATGTGAATAACCCAATTCCGAGTGAAAGTGTGTGTTTGGAAGTTTATTTTTTATTCATTTTCCTAAAATAATTTTGTAAGATAATTTTGAAAATAAATTATTAAAAAAAAACACATAAAAACTTGTCTAGCTTAAATGCTTTTTAAAGGAATTTTGAGAATATTAGGAGAAAAAAATTGTTTGCTAACTTTAGTTACTTTTTTGCTTTTCCGGAGTATTATCATAGACTAAATATATCTATACCAATTTTTCTTATTTATTAGTTTGCTATCAATAAAATCATTAAACTATCAAATTGTCATCACGAAAACAATGCGTAGAAAACAAAAATATCTTAATAATGTTCTTTTTTTCTGCTTATAAAACAACAGTTTCAAAAGAAGTTTTCAAGAATTCCGAAATAAAATACATCTATCAAATAAGTTTTTTTTTTATTTTCTTATTCTTAAAAATAAAAAATTGTTCTACAAAATTGATTCTCACATCCTCCACTAATGTGAAATGGGTGAGTGTCAGTCTAATTCTGTTAAGTTTTGAATATATAGTTAAGGTTTTCCAAGAAATTATGATAGTGATGCTAGGGCGTATTCTTTTTCCAATGTTACACTGGTTTGCGTTTAGGCTAAGGACTGTTTCTGAAATTACTAATTGACAATCTCAAAGATTGCCTAGGTTATTGCTTTTGCTATATCAATGCAATTGGCTCTAAATATTAGATTTTTAATTCACAAACTTGCTGTCATTTTTAACAAAATAAAGAAAGAAAAAAACAAAGTCAAAAGTTCTAAATTCCTTACCCTCATTTTCACTCAAATGCCTCCAATACTTTTGATATGAACTTAACGAGAACCTAATTAATTTGAGTGGAAGCTATTTTTTTTAAAAAAAATATTACTTAAGAATAGGCTTGTCAAATCGGGCCAACCCGTACAAACCCACAATTATGCAGGGTGAGGGCGGGCCGACCCGCAAAACTGGTGGGTTGAAAAATCCAAACCCAACCCGCCTCATAATATATTGCGGGTTAGGCAAGCCAACCCACAAATAATTTAAAAAAATTAAAAAAAAAGAAAAAAAATATCTGACCAAAAATTTAGTGCAAAATAATGTTTAAAAGATGCTTAATATATCAACAAATTCACCTTTCTATGTTTGTCTACTTTAATAACTGCTCTGAATTGCAGATTTCCAGTTCGGTTTAGTAATTGATTAACATCTTAGACAATACTAATGCATGGCAAAAAGATAGTAATGTGCAATTGCAATGGATTGAAGCATAATAAGATAGTCACTGTTAATCGACCAAAAGCATAAACATAAAATATCTCAGTAGAAGTAATAGCAAATACACAAACTCAATCTCAATTATTAAAAAAAGAAGCAGACATGGGTGGAAAGTTCTTCTGATTTAACCAATGATAGAGTATAAGAATGAAGAATCTAGGAAAGGCAATAGAAGAACCAGTACAATTATAATGGAGAGCAGCTATAACTGGTGCCCCGTCACTTCATTTTTGCCTCTATAAACAGAACATGACGATTAACCCTAGGATCATACTTTCAAAACTCTAGCTTCTCTGTAACCTGCCTAGGTTTTCTCTTGACGTAGAAGAATCCAGTCCCAGTAGCTGAGACAAGTTGTACAAACATCTGAGCCTTCTTCTTCTTATCACCCATTCCTAATCTGAGCAAGAGGCAACTGAATCACTAATTCAAAACCAAGCATTATTCTTCATGATCAACATGAGTTCGATATGCACATAAAAAAAAATAAGACAAGAATACTTTGAACCAATGAAAACTACTTCATATTAACATTTAGTCTTGAAAGAAAAAACGATAATTCAATGTAACATCCATCTACATTAGGAGATCCAATTACCACAAGAGTTACATACGTAAACAACATTAACACCACAAATGGGGGGCTAGTAAGAAACTAAGACTTATTGACAAATGACAAGGTTGTTAAATTGGAGTTTTAAGTAAAGAGGCTTACAAACTTCAGAAATAGTTGCAGAGAAACCTAAATATACAAGAGTGATTAAATAATCATTCATACACGATGTTGACTACAAATATCAAGTGAGCAATTGACAAAAGCTCTCTGTCCATTGTTAAACTACAGAATTGATTCATTCGAATGGCCATCCAATTATAAACATTCCAAGCTTCCAGCATCCCAACATATGTAAAGTAGAAATCAACTTAACAAATCACAAATTTGTGCAACAAATTAAAGTAGGAGGCTGTAACAACTAATCTAGATAATTGCAATCCAGCCCCATTAAAGAATTATTGACAACAAGCGCAAACATGCATATACATTTAGAAACAACTTCCTAGTACCTACATCAGTCATAAAATGGTACACTTGAATTCTTACTTGACATTAATTAATAAGAATCAACCATATCAATATCAAATCATTGAGCGCAGTGAACAACTGGTTCCATACCCTAATTCTGATTAAGCAAACCACAAGAGGAACCCATTACAGATGTAACGGATTCCCAAGCTCTCTAGATTAGGAGTAGTTCTTACCTAAGACAAATTCAAAACCTTGCAAAATAGAAGCAATTATGCAATAAATAAACTACAAGAAAGTGAAACATAGATCTTACCCAGATCGAAATATTCAAAATCCAACGTGAGAAAGCGAAAAAAGTAGGAAATATAGCTGATCAATATACGAAGGTGACAACAAGGTTCAGCAAATGAAAATCCAATGGCAGCCCATTGGGGTACAGTATAAACCCTTGGTCTCACTTGATCCCAAAATAAAGATGACAAATGACATAGCCACAGTGAATCTTAACTTACTTGAGAGTATTTATGAGAAATATCGGAACAACAGCTTAGCTAAAACTAGTTCCCTAGAATAAAGATGACCAGTCAACCACAGAATAAAGTATATACAACTTCAGAGTACTTGCAATGACAACCTTAATAAAAAAACAGCTCATTGTTAAGAGTACTTGCAATTTAATCAGAAAACATCTTAAAAACCAAATGAGATCAAAAAACTTGAGTACACCACACATAAAAGCAAAATTGTAGTATTAATATACCTGGCTTCTAACTCTCGTCAATTAAATTTACTTGCACCATCAAATTACGTACACACATTAACATCGTAATTAAAATGTAGTATTAATACAAATGACTGAATCTTCATTTTTCAAGTTTACCAACAACAAACATTCACTCTCCCAAACTTGCATAAAATACAAATTAGAAGTAGGATAAGAAGAACCGAAAATCAAGTTGGTAATGTCATAAAATGGCTCTAAGAATTCACATATTTTCTCTCCTCTTTTCCACTCCTCAGGTGAAGAACAATCTTTGTAATTCCTATCAACTACTTTAAGAGAAGCAAAAGCCTTTTTATATTTGAGAGCACTATCTAACATCATATATGTTGAATTCCAACGAGTTGACACATCCAAACGTAAGCCAACATTAGTGTCAATATTACCAACTTGTTGCCCACATTCTTCAAACTTTAAAATCCTACTCTCTGAATCTTTCACATACTTCATAAATTCTCTAATTTTTTTCAATGCCTCACTAGCTACTTTCAACCCTTCTTGAACAATGAGATTCAATATATGAGCAGAACAATGAACATGAAAAAGTTCGCCATCACATAATAAGCCACCATGCAAACACAATTGTTCTCTCAGAATATCCTTCATGCTATTGTTATTTGAGGCATTATCCAAAGTGAGAGAAAAAACTTTTTTCTCAATACCCCATTCCTTTAAAAAATCATATATCTTGGTAGCCAATTCTTCCCCAGTATGTGGAGGAGGCATATGAGCAAAATTAAGTATTTTGCTATTCAATTCCCAATTATCATCAACAAAATGAGCAGT
This sequence comes from Dicorynia guianensis, assembly GCA_037013595.1. Classification (NCBI taxonomy): domain Eukaryota; kingdom Viridiplantae; phylum Streptophyta; class Magnoliopsida; order Fabales; family Fabaceae; genus Dicorynia; species Dicorynia guianensis. Next base: position 17,038,897 of record JASUAB010000003.1, on the reverse strand, counting down.
CAAGCAAATGTAACCCTCACTAGTGCAAGCAGTCCACACATCAGAAGTTAAACAAATTCTGTTAGGAATCTCAGTCAAAGTTTGCTTAAGTTGCTCTTTCTCCCTCTCATAAATTTTATTGATATCACCAATCACAGTATTTCTAGAAACAAAAATGACATCAGGATTTATATAATTCACCTAAGGCCTAATCCCAGCATATTCAACAAATGAAAAGGGCAAATCATGTTGGATGATAGCATCAGCACATAATTCATGTTGAATTTTTTGATCTATTTTCCTGCACCTCAATTTCATATCACCATCTATAATCATTTGTCCCACATCATGAAATTTAATCATCTTGCACTTTGGTAAATGACGTTTCAATGAGGAAGTTCCATATTTGTGATCACCAATTTTATATTCAGCCTTACATGCATTACATTGTGCCCTTTCAATTCCATCTTTCCCAATTCCTAAATTTGTGAAGAAATTCCACACTTCAGAGCTTTGTTGTCTACACCTTTTCTTTGTTTCACCTTTAGATTTATCTAACATGGACTCTTCAATTAAGACATCATCATCCAAATTAATTGATTCTGTGACTCAATCAAATTAAATTCAACTACCAAAGCCCAATTATTCTGCACAGAATTGGAGAAAGTGAAAATTACAAAAATAGAGAACAAGAGAGCTTCCTATAAATTCATGACATCAAAAATGAATATTACAATGCATTTGTATTTTGTAATTTGTACTCTCAGACTCTCAGTCATTTTGACCAGTTAATGGACATCTAAACAACACTAATAGCCTTAATATACACAAAACTGAAGGATCATTATAAAGACACTTAAAAACAAGGTGGTTTCTAAAGAGGTATCATAAAGGTGAGTCTCCATTGTATGTGTGCATGCTGTGTGCGTATGATGAATTCTGATGGAATGTGGGATCCACATTTCAATGCATCAAGGTGGCTGGCGATATCTTTCTCACAAATGATAGTAGTTCCTACAAATGATTTTTTAATAAAAGAATAGAAAAGAGGAAGATAATAAATCCTCTTAGAGTAGCAAAAAGAGACAAAACAGAACATGAGAAACAGAGGAAAGATACATCAGCTTGAAAAAGCTCTCCAATCCATCAAAATCTCCAATAGAAAGACCCTTCTAAACCATGTGCAAACACCAAATGGAAGTCAGAAAAAACATTTCCATCCCACAAAAGGATGGTAGAGAAGAAATTTTTTATTGAAAAACTTTTGCTTTACATACTATAGACACCTAATTTTGTCCAGCCCACTTTCTCAAAACTTTATCATAAATTGCAAACCCAAACTTAAACTAAAAAATAACAAAATAAAATAAGATTAAGCCCAAAATTAAACCTAACCAAAATTTAAACTAAATAAGCCCAAACCCAAAATGAAAATAAATCCAAGAAAATTCCAAAAAATCAAATAAATTAAAAAAAAGAAAAATCAAATAAATCCAAGATAATCAAGGAAAAGTAAAGATAATTCTAAGAAAAATCAGAAAAAATAAATCCAAGATAATTCAGAAAAATGAAGATAAATTCAAGAAAAATCAAAAAATGAAGATAAATCTAAAAAAAGAATCAGAAAATGGAAGAAATAGGTAAAAGATAGAATAAGATAAAAGTCAAGAAATAAATAAAAATTAAAAAGATAATAGATAACATTAAGATAAATAAAGATAAAAGATAAGAGTTGAGATAAAGTTAGGAAATAAGAATTAACCAAAAAACAAGCTCTAAATTAAGTAATTAAAAAAAAACCACTTACATACAAAAAGAGGGGTTCACGTAGGAAGAGGGAGGGGAGATAGAATTTCAGCCAAAAAGAGGAGAAAGGGGGGCCTTTCACGTAGTAAAAAATGGAGAAAGCTTAGAAAGGATTTTAGCCTACAAGAAAAAATTGCACATTCTTCACACCACAAGCATACACCCTTTTTTCAAATCACACAAAGGAAGACACTCAAGGTAAGTCTCTTTCCCCTTTTCTTTTAAATTCATATATGTTATTCAATTTTAATCATGTAGATCTCATACTTTAATCCTAATATAGCTAGGATTGTTTTTGCTATAATGTTTGCATAACTTTCATTTTTATTAATCATGGCATGCATGTATTTTCACATTCTTTCACCCCTTTTATCTTGATTTACTGTGGGTCTCTACATGCAAATAAAATCATGTCAAAATTTTGCATATTCTGCACTATTGGCATGTATAGATTTCATCTTAAATTCTGCATAATTATGCACATGATTAAATTCTGCATATGGTGTTTTAATTTTCTGCACATATTTATACTGTTTTGAACATCTAAACTTCTACTTCTGCATGGTTTTGCATTCTGTTCAAATAGTTTTGTACTGCATCTTGAACTAAAAATTCTGCACTATTTTCTGCTTGAAAATTCTGCACGTTGTTTCATTTTGCACTTTCTATCTTCTACAAATTCTGCACTGCAATTCAACTTCTGCATTTTGTATCATAAATTCTGCACAAAATGTATTTCCGTTGTGTTGTTTTGTTTCTGCATTCTGTATAGAATATTCATATCACTTTTACATACTAAAAATTCTGCATGTTTTGTATTGAAAATTCTTCACATATTTTAGCCTAGGCAATGTTCTTGTTGATCTTCCATATTCATTAATTTAATTTCTTGTTAATTTTCTATTAAATTTTAGCATAGGGATTATTTGTTAAGAAACTCTAGCATCACCACCTTGAGTTCCTCTTTAGTCCTAAGCAATTTTGGCTCTAGGCACTTTTCCTAAGATTATTTTTAAAAAATCCTTATCTGGAATAGAGATGGGATTTTCATAAAATTATTTTTAAAACCCTGGATTGTAATAGGAAGGAAATTTTTTTAAAAATTATTTTCAAAACCCTGGACTGGAATAGGAAGGGGATTTTCTTAAAATTATTTTTTTAAAACCCTGAACTGGAATAGGAAGGAGATTTTTCTCAAAATCAATTTCATCCCAATCCGGAATAGGCAGGGATTATTTTTAAAAATCTTTTAAAATCAACGTAAATTAATGAAGATAAATTAATTAGATCATTTTTGGTACCGAAAGGGCATTTAAGGTGCTAACACCTTCCCTAAAACGTAACCAACCCCCGAATTCAATCTATAAAACGTAGACCATTTTTTAATTAGGTGTCTGATCTCGCCTTTAAATAATTTAGATCGGTGGCCACTCCAAAACAAAATTTTAGGGTCAACACATGCCATCCATAAACAACAAAACCCTAAAAAAAGAGCATACTCTAAAATTAATTCTCTCCCTCGGCTTAATGATCCCTCTAAAATAAGTAGACAGAAATTGATCCAAAGAATCAAGTAAACCCATTGCTCCAGAAATTAATCCATAGAATTTGCAAAACCCATTCATCTAAAGTCAAGAAATTGATCCGAAGAATCTGAAAAACCCATTGCTCCTCAAAGTTCCAAAAAAAGATTCCAAAGCTGGTTAGCAACTTCACAATGCAAGGAAAATAAATCTGACCATTCATCCCTCTAAGATCAGGATAACTGGCCTTGACTGGCTCATGGGCATTTGTGTAATTCTATTAATTACTGTAGTCCAAACAAAAGTCTTCACCTCAAAGGAAACTTTAATTTTCGAAAAGACAATGCATATCAAAAAGTTTTGAAAAGTTGAAATCAGCATTTGAAAGAAATATTTACAGGTGTATGAACTAGAAGGGTCTAAGGAACATAACCTTTTATTCATCAAAGTCAAGGATAAAGATCAAAAATAAAAGAAGCCCCTATCTAATGGTCCTCCCGAAACTGAATGCGGGAACCATCCACAACAAGGACAGCAAGCAGATTGAAAGATACATTTCTAAGGACTTGCAAGTAGCACTAACTACAGTTTTATCATCCCAAAAACTTCAGTGATACTATTAAACAACCTCTGTTAAAGAGGTTGTAATCCATGAGGAGACAGTTATAATTACAACGAACCTCCCAACTAACCAAATGATCCCTCTTTCAATGACCATCCCCAGACCACAAAAGACCTCTCATAAGCCTCCCAATCTTGTCAGTTACACCCACAGGGATGTTGAATAAAGAAAGGTGACACACAGGGACACTACTGAAAATCTAGTTCTGAAACTTAGTTTGCTCAGTTCATAATTTTGATATACTCATAAATATTTTCAAGATAATCTTACTCTAGTTTTTTTTATCAAAAAGATTTTCTAGGCACCTGGAAGTAATACCAGCTCTCAGATTGCAACAAATTGGAAAAAATTATATCTGGGTATGAAGAACTAACCAGTAGAAGCTAAAAATCTCCGTTTTGGTCAGGTTAAACTAGTTACACAAGCATGCACTAGTTTACAATTTAAAGATTTCTTAAACATCAACCAATCGGATTCTTGTAAGAGAAATCCAAATTAATCCAACACAAAACTGAATGATCATTACAAAGACACTTAAAAACAAACACTAAATCTAAACAAATAATGACACATATGTATAAGAGCAGAGAGGGAATGAGAGAAAAATGCACTACCAGATGAGCGAACGTTGCCTAGAAGCAAAGACGAGGCGAGACGACTAGACGGGACTGTGAGTGAACGAGGGCTCGAGGCTATGTGTGCGAGACAGGACTGTGAGTGAACGAGCTGTGAGACGAGCGAGGCTGAGGCTGTGTGTGCGAGACTGCCGGGACGAGACTGTGAGCAAGCTGTGAGATGACTCAGACGAGCGTCGAGCGAGGCCGAGGTCGGGAAGCACGGGAGTCGAGCAAGGCCGAGGCCGGGACGCTGGGATGGGAGTCACGGGACTGTGACCGAGCTGCAAGACGTGTGACCAAGCTGCAAGACAAGTGTTGACTCACCGTCGAGCGAGGCCGAGGCCGAGAAGGGAGTCACAGGACTGAGTGAACTGCAAGATGAGCGTCGAGCGAGCCCGGGGATGGGAGTCACGGCACTATGAGTCAGCTGCGAGACGCCGAGACTCCGAGCCAACTTAGCCAAGATTGCAAATCTGCGATCTGAAGTGCCTGTCGGTGCCGGTGACTCGGTGAGGGGTGCGAAGTGCAATTCCACTGATTCGTGTGAACTGAGAACTACCAAAATGGGGATTAGGGCTGCAGACTGGTGGGACTGCATTTCAGCTTTCAAGCTTCAGCATTTGTGAATTGTGAAATTGACTGATTGTGCTGTGTTGGCCAGCTGGGAGAGTGGGAGGGGTCCGAGGGGACTTGGTCATGACTCACTTGGGCTTGGCGGCTTGGATGCTTGGGCAATGCACAATTACTCAATTAGGCAAAGGCAAATGACGTCGTTTTGAGCATGATGGTTATGCATTTTGCTGGTTGTAACCCACAGGTTGACCCACATTTAACCCGCGGGTTATACGGGGTGGGTCAATTTACCCGCAAATTTGCGGGTGTATTTTATAGTGACCCGCCCTTATGCGGGGCAGGGCGGGTTGCCCCGGTGGGTTGAACCCATTTTGACATGTATACTTAAGAAACATAAATTAGATTGTAATTTCTAAGAAAAATGTATTGAAAAACTTCATAAAATTTGAACAATCTTAATTTTTCTTTTCGGTAGAAATTGATTTTCTTATGAAAGCGATGAATTTATGACATATAATCCTTTACATCGCTAGCCTATGGTGCGCCAAAACAGAATGTTCATAGATAAAACTAATGATGAAATATAATAAATAAGATAAGCAATGATTTTCCCGAAAGCAATAATGTAAAACTTGTCAATATAGTTTTCAGTGTCATGTTAGAAGCCATACACTTTTGAACTGATAGCTGCTATCAACTTTTACAGTTTACAGTTTACTGTTTTTAGTTTTCAGTATCACATGCACTTACCCTTTTAGCTGAAGCATCAACTGGTCTTTCATTTGATTGAATGCTAATTATGCTAATCGTAAAATGTAGTAGCACAACACTCAAGTTGTAGAAAGTTCAAATGGCAAATTAAATAATCAAGGCAGCAAAGTTCTAGTGGAGAAAAGTTTGGTGACAAATATATTTAAATTGAATTATTTGTGCTCCCCATTTGGCATACATAGGTAAGGAAGAGACAAATGCTTGCCTTTGACACTAATGGGGAAATAAAAGAGGATATTTGATGGATAGAGTTTCTCTCTAAAGATATTAATATAATTATTATCCTTATCAGATGATTTGTGGTTTCATAAGAGGTGATCAGAGCATCCTTGTTTTCTCTAACCAAATGAAGCCTTTTGCTCCCTTGTCACTGTCAACATGCGACGCGGAACGACGATCCCGGTGATAAACAAAAAATTGATCTTGGTGATGGGGTTTTGAAAAATGATAAAAAAAAATGGAGTTGCCACCGACTTAGATTAAAATGGTAAAGTCGGACACCGAATAGTATGGTCTACATTATAGAAAAATGAATTCGGGAGTTGGTTACGTGTAAGGAAGGTATTAGCACCCGTACAACGCCCTTTTGGTACCATGTTGGTGTTTGCTGCTTTTGATTTCAAAAATATGCTTTGTCTGTTGTCAAATAAATTTATTTTCACACATAATCATGATTTAGGATTATTTTTAAATATGTCAATGGAGTCATGCCAGTTGACTGGCTAAACTCATGATGTAATTCCCTCAGGATAGTTTGATAGTGGTAAGTTGACTGACAACTATTTTTATCCATTGTCAGGATTTTTTTAAAAAAATATATTAATAGAATCATGCTAGTTAACTAACTAGGTTCGTAACATAACATCCCTCAGGATATGATTGCTCCCTCACCCCAGTTTTCATGTCTATAACAAAGCACAACTCCAACTAATGAACCATAAATAATGCAACTTAATCCGGATCTTCTGCCTTTATAAATGCAACCAATAACAACCAGAGTAGTCATGTTCAGATAATTATGTAGATCTTGACTATTTCCTTAAGACTTCAAATGACCCCATCAATTGAATTAAAAGAAAGTCATTACTATATCCAATACAAGATCACTATCAGAATGTAAGTAACAAGCAAATACCAATGATTATATTGAAACTTAAACCATTCATAAAATAAAAGTGAAGGGAACCAATTTCGTAAGATTTGAATTTGGATAATCTAATATTTTTTTATTTTTATAATTTTTATTCTATCTTTTTTCATATTTAAATATGTAAATCTCAATTTGTTTCTCATCAATTTTTTTCTCTCATAATTTTATCTCTATCTCTCTTTCATTACACATTGTAACTTTGAAATAGGTAATCAACTAATTCACATCTCGTAAGAATCACAAAATTATTTAAGCCATGAATGGGTGAAGTGAAAAACTATTAATTAAAAAGGCGTACAAAGTAATAATAATTATAGTTATAAATGTAAAACTAAAATGTAACTGTTCACGATATCACATCTTATCTAATTTACAATTTTATTTTAATTAATCATAATCATAAAAATTAAATCATAAAACCCATTATATTCAAGCAAATCCTTTTTTACCATAGAGCACTTAAGATTAAGTTCAATAACATATAATTCAAATTGTTCTTAAATAACATGTTGCGGTGGTCATGTCAAGGAAAAATAAGTGTCAGTACAATATATTAGGGGTTAGTTAGTCACCCAAAAAAGAAAAATCAGAAAGAATTGAAAAAGTTAGCACTAATGGTACGTGCCAAAATGCATCAAATGCCACTTCAAACTCCAATAACAAAATGTTTGCATTGATTAATAAAATAGGTATGCCAAACATTTTGCCAAAGAGAAAAAAGTAATTCACTAGTGAATGAACCCATCAATATTGATGGATTCGAGTTGCACTTTCTTCCTTGTGAAGGGGCAAAACCTTGCTTATGGACGAAAAGGGCAGTCAAACCCTCGATCTGGTGCGAGGCACGCTCATTGAAATTAGAGGCAAGAAGGAAGCCATGGTTCAATGCACGAAATAGGTGCTTTCTTCATCTTCTCCTTTGCTAACTGAAAGGTCCACCTTTTGGGTCAATGGTCAATGGTGGAGCAAGCAGGATACTCTGCTGTCATTCTAGCCCATTATCAACTTATGCACCATTGCTTAGTTCAGGTTTGGAACGAAGTGCAATCAGGTGAAGGCATCAAATAGGATACTCTGCTGTCGTGTTGGTTGGTGTCATTCTAACTCCGTAAAGAGATACTAAAACTTTTTGTATTATATTATAAGAAGTTATAAATATTAAATTATAAATTTATTTATTATTATTTATTTAAAACTGAAGATCAACGATATAAAAAAGGCATAAATATTAAAAAGTTATGATTTTGTTATGATAGGATTATGAGAAACAGAAAATAGGATCAACGAAAGAAAGTTTCAACTCACTTTTTCGAAGATTTTTTTAATTACATATAGGTTGCTGGAAAATGACTAGCAATGGAGCCAGTCTAGGTTTAGGTTGCATAAGTTGTGAGTTATTCAAGTTGAATCATAAAGCAGTGTGCCTATGGCAATTCTAGAAATTCCTGTGTTTATTGTATTTGTCTGTGTGAACAAAATTGTTTGAAAAGACTTTTAATTTAATTATTTTTTTGTCTGAATCCAACTTTCGTGTCCATATTTAAACTACGGCTTTAATATTTCATACAAGGGGCTCACTTTTATATTCTCCATTGTATTTTCCATATCTTGACTTCTATTTTATAAAGCAAAAGAAACCAATAGCACTGCACCTGATAGCTGAAAGGAGGATGGTATTAAACCATAGTCCTACTTCTCCCCTATACCCCATCCATTTAATGTGGATGAAAAAGGAGAAGAAAATGTTCATTAACATAATAACGAATAATCGCTGAGCACATTTACACACACAAGGGTCATCTCCTAGCTAGTGGATTCTGTGCAATACAGGTGACAAGGGAGCCATGACTGTTTTCTTTAGTTTTTAGTTGGTCTAATTCTGTAAGTTTTGAACATATAGCTAAGGTTTTTGAAGAAATTATTTTAGTGATGCCACAATCTACTCTTTTCCCAATATTTTCCAACAAAATGTGAGATTCAATTTATACCAGAAATTATATTTTTGCTAAATTGAATAAAAAATTATGTATGGTTTACTTCATTCCTTACATTCTTGATATTTGCTTCTCATTAATGGATTTCAGTCCTTTTGACTGATGAGCTGAGGATGTTCTTGGAGTTGAACCTCCCTAAAGTCAAGGAAGGTAAGAAGCCAAAGTTCAATTTAGGTGTCGCAGATCCTAAAATTGGTTCACAGATATCTGAAGTGACTAAAATTCCTTGCCAAAGCAATGAATTTGTCGGTGAGCTTTTATGAGGTGTGTGGCTTCATTTTGATAGGTTTATCAAGGAACTCAAGGTTAGCAATTTTCCTTGTCCCAATCCCATTCAGAGTTTCTAAATGCAGGGTCTCAACCTTTCCATTGAATGTATATATTTCTTATTACTTATATAATTTTTTGCCTACCTTATTTAACTGCGTAGCCTGGAGATTTGGAAAAGGCACAGCTTGGTCTGGGGCATAGTTACAGCAGGGCCAAGGTGAAATTTAATGTTAATCGTGTTGACAATATGGTCATTCAAGCAATCTTCCTTCTTGATACCCTCAACAAGGATATCAATTCTTCTCCGTGAGAGTCAGGTATATTATTGACACTGATGTATTAGCATAAAATCTGTGGATTGGTAGAGTTCAAAATATTAAAGTTCATTTTTAGTTATTCTTTCCTGGTTTATCAATCTTTGCAGGGAATGGCACTCATGGCATTTTCCTGAAATGGTGAAGATTGTAAATGATAATTATCTATATGCCAAAGTTGCAAAATTTGCTGAGGATAAATCAAAATTATCGAAAGACAAAATTCTTGGGCTAACTGACATAGTTAGAGATGAAGACAAGGAAAAAGAAATTGTGGAAGCTGCCAAGGCATCAATGGGTAGAGTTATTGTTTACTTATATTACACGTAAATTGTGTCTCATTCTCTACCTAACACTTGCTTTCTTTTGAATTTCTTCAAGATAGGATTTGTCCCCAGTGGACTTGATTAACGTCCAGCAATTTGCATAGAGGGTAATGGACCTCTCTGAGTATAGAAGGAAGTTTTATGATTATCTGGTTACTAAGATGAATGACATTGCACCAAATTTGGCATCGTTGATTGGTGAAGTTGTTGGTGCTCGTTTGATATCTCATGCTGGTAGCCTCGCAAATTTGGCCAAGTGCCCCTCTTCAACGCTTCAAATACTTGGTGCAGAGAAGGCTTTGTTCAGTTTTTTAACTCAATACCTCCTGATTTGAAGAATTTTAAAGTTTAAGTTGTGGTGTTCATAGAAACTAAAAAGGGTGCAGATGTAAATCTGCAAGACATTTGATTTGTCCTTTACGTTAAATTAATTTTGTTAAAATACACTTATGACAACAGCTAGTTTTGCTCTTGTAGGGGACACATCCATTGTATGTTGGCATTCCTTCTATTTATAATTTTTATGCTAGTTATTATCCAATAAATGTGTTCTTTTGTCTATTCAGGGCATTGAAAACCAGAGGAAACACTCCTAAATATGGCCTCATATTCCACTTATCTTTTATTGGCCGAGCATCTGCCAGAAATAAGGGTCAAATGGCTCGCTATCTTGCAAACAAGTGTTCAATTCCATCACGCATTGACTGCTTTTCCGGTTAATTGTGACTTAATGTCTTATTACCCTCTTTTGCGTTGCTAATTTCTGCTTGCGTTAGAAATCATCTTGTTTTATTGTGATGTAGAGAGGGGTACTACTGCTTTTGGGGAGAAACTCTGTGAACAAGTTGAGGAGTGACTTGACTTTTATGACAGGGGAGTTGCCCCTTGTAAGAACACAGATGTCATGAAGTCTGCCATTGAAAGTGTGCAAAACAAAGGTTCATCGGGATGGTCTGGATGAAAGAAGACATATTAATATACTATTGTCACTTAAACCCCCCTCCCTTCTCCTTTTTAACCTTTTCTCTTGAATGCTGCGTTTGGCATATGTTGTTTCTCCCAAGATACTAGATGTGTAATAGTGTAATATTGCTGATTTATAGTTATTGTTGCCGATACCAAAATGGAAATAGAAGAACTGCCTGTCGAAGTTTCTAGCAAGAAAGGCAAAAAGAAGAAGTCAAAAGTTGCTGCTGCGTAAGAAGGTGAGGGCATGGCTATAGATACTGTGGGGGTTCATCCCATGATAAAAGAAAGAAAAGAAAACAAATGGAGTGGTTGAAAAAGTTTAATGAACAAGAAAACAAAATAGAGGACGTTGGAGAAGTTTTTCTATATTGCATTAAAAGCAAATTGGCTAGTAGTTGGAAATTGCAGCAAGTAGAAATCTTCCTTTGACATTCAGCTGAAATTTCGTCTATAAATAGGAGCCTCGTTCAATAAGCCATGGCACAACAAGTAGAGGGCAGCGAAAGCAAGAGTGAAGGAGAGCAAGAGGCAAGAGAGAGAGCAAGTCAAAAAGGTAATTTTTAAGAGAAAATTTTTGAGAGTGAGATAAAAAATAGTTTGAGTAATTCTTAATAGAGTGTGAGTGTGGGTATACACTAAGAAAAATATTGAGTATCATTTATAGGGTCTCATTAAGTACCACTATAATTTTAGTATCACTTGAAAGAGAGTAAAATATATTGTGAGAATATTTGTAATTATCCTTATTATAGTAGAATATTTTATCAGAACTTGTCCTGTGGTTTTTCCCTCAATATTGAAAAATTTGCTACATTAAAAATTTGTGCCTCTTGTATTTATTTTTCTACTTGAATCTTGTTGTGCATAATTTATTTGTACAGTGAATAAAAGAGATCTTGAGGTGCTTTTACTTATTATCAAGTCTCTAATTTTTTCTAACAAGTGGTATCAGAGCCTGGTTATATTGTTAAAACTTATTTTGTAATTTATATATACTGTCTCTGATTTGGGTAAGTCGCAAAATTTATTTTCTTAGTAATTGACTAGTTTTATCGCCTAATTTATTTGTTTCATGAATTGTTGGCTGATACTTGATGGAGGTCAATACAAGCAAAATGATTACTCTGAACGGCACTAACTATCACATATGGAGGGAAAAAATGAAAGATCTCCTTTATGTGAAAAGTTGATATTTACTAGTGTTTGCTTCAGAAAAGCCTGAATCAAAGACTAATGTTCAGTGGGCATTTGAAAATGTCCAAGTATGTAGTTTTATTCGGCAATGGGTGGATGACAACGTGCTCAATCACATTAATGATGAGATGAATGCTAAGACATTATAGGAGAAATTTGAATCTCTATATGCTCGAAAGACTGGCAACAATAAGCTCTTCTTAATTAAGAAGATGATAAAATTACATTACAAGGAAGATAGCTCTATTTTTGATCATTTAAATGAATTTCAAGGAGTCTTACAATAGTTATCTTCTATAGGTGTAAAGTTTGATGATGAGATTCAAGTCTTTGGCTGCTCGGTACTCTACCAAACTCCTAGGAGACATTCAGAATGTCACTTTGCAACTTTGCTCCTGGTAGCATAGTGACACCGGAACTTGTTAAAATTGCTATTTTGAACGAAGAGATGAGGAAAAGATCTCAAGCTTTATCTTCACAATCTGATATTCTTGTCACTGATGATAGAGGAAGAAGCAAAAGTAGAGGTATGAAAGGCAGAGACAAAAATCAGAGCAAGTCTAAGCCCAAATCAAAAAATATAGAGTGTCACTATTGTGGCAAGATGGGACACTTTAAAAGACAGTGTTTCAAATACAAGAAAGACAAGAAAATTGGCAACAATGAGGAAGAGAAGAAAGATCAAGTTGCCGCTACTGAACTTGTTATTATTTGTGACAAGGAGGTAATTAATTTTGCCTATCAAGAGATAAGTTGGGTTGTAGACAGTGGAGCCTCTTTACATGTTATATCAAATAGGGAACTCTTCTCATTTTATACACCCAGTAATTTTGGGGTGATAATGATGGGTAATAATAAATTTTCAAATGTTACCGACATGGGGGATATCCACTTGAAGACCAATAAAGGAGCATGACTGATTCTCAAGGATATTAGGCATGAGCCTGATATTCACTTCAATTTGATCTTAGTAAGAAAGCTAGATGATGAAGGTTATTACGACACCTTTGGTAACAGTAATGGAAGCTTACTAAAGGTTCATTGGTTGTGGCTCGGGGAGAGAAGAGTTCAAGCTTGTATCTAACACAAACTAAAATTTCAAGTGACTCTATCAACGCAATGGATGATGAGAAGATAGCCGAGATGTGGCATAGGAGACTTAGCCACATCAGTGAGAAGGGACTTAATTGCTTGGTCAAAAAGAACCTACTCTCAGGGATAAAGAGTGCGAGCTTGAATAAAAGTGTGCATTGCATGGCCGAAAAGCAAAATAGAGTTGCCTTCAAGAGTCACTTTCCTTCAAGGCAATAAGATTTACTAGAATTGGTGTACTTCGATGTTTGTGGTCCCTTGCAAGCAAAGTCTTTTGGCAATGGACTTTACTTTGTGATGTTCATTAATGATCATTCAAGGAAACTTTGGGCTTATGTTTTAAAGACCAAAGATTAGGTCCTTAATATTTTCAAATAGTTTCATGTATCATTAAAAAAGAAACTGGAAAGAAGCTAAAATATATTCGCACTGACAATGGTGGCGAGTACTATGGTCCTTTTGATGAGTACTGTAGACAGATGGGCATTAAACATCAGAAAATGCTTCCAAAGACTCCATAGTTAATTGGTCTAGCAGAAAGGATGAATCGGATGTTGCTAGAGAGAGTCAGATGTTTGCTTTCAAAAGCAAAGTTGCCAAAATACTTTTGAGGGGAGGCTTTGCTCACAGCGGTACATGTTATCAATCTATCTCCAGTAGTTGCTCTGAATGGTGACATCCCTAACAAAGTTTGGCATGGCAAAGAAGTCTCTTATGATCACTTATGAGTTTTCAGATGTAAGGCATTTGTTCACATTCTGAAGGATGAGAAATCCAAGCTTGATTCTAAGACACGACAATGAATCTTTTTGGGTTATGGTCTTGATGAATTTGGCTACAGATTGTATGACCCGATTGAGAAGAAACTAATTCAAAGTCATGATGTAGCATTCATTGAAGACCAAACCATCGATGATATAGAGAAAGTTAAAAAGAAAGTGTCTGGTGGCAGCGATGGCTTGGTTGATCTAGACCCAATTCCTATGATGAACTCGTCTGATCTAGTCAACAATGATACTCAAGAAAGGGAATAAATCAATGACTAACCAAGGACAGATAATACCCCAACAGTTAATGCTGGAGGTGATGATGAAGCTATTAAGTAGGAGGAGCAACCCCTTCCACCACCATTGAGAAGAACACAAAGAGAGCGGTGTTCGTTAACTAGGTACCCAAGTTCTGAGTATATCCTCCTTACTGATGAGGGGGAGCTAGAGGATTTTGAAGAAGTGCAAACTCATCAGGATAAAACCCAGTGAATGATAGCTATGCAGGATTATAACAAGCTGATGAAGTATAAAGCTTGCTTAGTCATGAAGGATTTTGGACAAAAGGGAGGGATTGATTTTGATGACATTTTCTCTCTAGTTGTCAAGATCAACTCAATTAGAGCCATACTTAGTTTGACAGCTAGCTTGGATTTAGAGCTTGAGAAATTAGAGGTGAAAACTACATTTCTCCATGATGATTTAGAGGAAAAGATCTGCATGGTTTAATCAGAAGTTTAAGGAGAAAGGAAAAGAACACATGGTCTGTAAATTAAAGAAGAGCCTATATAGATTAAAGCAGGCTCCAAGGCAGTGGTATAAGAAATTTGACTCTTTCACGATGAGTCATGGTTATACTAAAACTAATGCAGATCATTGTGTATATTTTAAAATATTTCCTGATAACAAATTCATTATCCTCTTGTTATATGTAGATGACATGTTGATTGTGAGGTAAGACACAAAGATGATTGGTGATCTTAAAAAGGAGTTATCAAAGGCATTTGACATAAAAGATCTTGGACTAGCAAGGCAAATTCTGGGAATGCATATTTTGCGAGACTGAAAAGGTAAAAAGTTATGGTTGTCATAGGAAAAGTATATGGAGCAAGTCCTAAAAAGATTCAACATGCAAAGTGCTAAGTCAGTTAGCATACCATTGGCCAATCACTTTAAACTCAGCAGAAAAAGTTGTCCCACTAGTCAAGAAGAAAAAGAAGACATGGCTAAGATTACTTACTCCTTTACAGTTAGGAGTTTGATATATGCCATGGTCTATACCTATCCAGATATTGTTCACGTAGTAGGAGTAGTCAGCAGGTTTCTTTCTAACCCAGGTAGAGACCATTGGGAAGTTGTAAAGTGGATCTCAAGATATCTCAAAGGCAGTTCAAAAATGTGCTTGTGTTTTGTAAGGTCAGAACTAATTTTGAAGGATTATACAGATGCAGATATGGCAGGTGACCTGTGTAAACACCTAATTTTGTCCGACCCACTTCTCAAAACTTTAACATAAATTGCAAACCCAAACTTAAACTAAAAAATAACAAAGTAAAATAAGATTAAGCCCAAAATAAAACTAAGCCCAAACCCAAAAATAAAATTTTAAAATAAAACTAAAATAAAATCAAAAATAAAAGATAAGATAATCAAAATTAAAGAATAATAATACAAGATAAATTCAAAATTAAAAGAGATAAATAAAATGATAAGAGGATAAGGTATTAGTATAAATAAAAAAACAAAGATAGAAGACAAAAAAAAAGGATAAAAGATAATTAAGAATATCCAGAGATAGGACAAAAATGATAAAGATAATAAGATAAAAATTAAGATATGATAAGATAAATAAAAAGATTAAAAAATAAAAAAGAGATAAAGTATAAGTGAAACTAGGAAACAAGAATTTAACTACAAAAAGGAATTCTAATTTTACAAAAAACCATCATCACATACACATAAAAGGGGGTTCACGTACTAAATAAAAACGTCTAAAAATTTCAACAAAAACCTACAAGAAAAGGGGAGACACGGAATAGAGGGAGGAGAGCCAAAATAGATTTTAGCCTACAACCAGAAAAACTTTTGGCTTGCACCTAAGAAAGAAAGCCTACGGAGGCATCACAGTAGTTTTCACCTTCAAAAATTTCACTGCACCTTTTTAGCTCACAGCCCAAATGTTGAAAATCAACCACATGAAAAGAAGCTTGCACATCACAAAAGAAGAGCCTAGTCATATAGAAAAGAGGAGCTGCAGAATAAGAAAAGAAAAATTCAGCAGCTTTCCTAGTCTTGAACCCACTACTCTCTACCTCTCAAAATGCCTCAAACAAAATTTCTATTAGCAACCAATATCCAAACTGAACAAGAAATAAGATTAGAGAAATTCAGCACCCTTTTCAAAACAACCCACCTCTTGCTCCAAAAAAAAAAGAGAAAAACAAAAAAAAAAACACCTCTCCACTCTCTCTAACACCTATTGCACACTCTTCACACCACAAGCATACACCTTTTTCAAATCTCCTTCTCCTTTTGCTTGGGACAAAGGAAGACACTCAAGGTAAAACCCTTTCCCTTTTCTTTTAGATTCATATGTGTTGTTCAATTTTAATCATGTATATCTCATACTTTAATCCTAATATAGCTAGGATTATTTTTTCATTTTTATTAATCATAGTGTGCATGTATTTTCACATTGTTTCACCCCTTTTACCTTGATCTGCAGTGGGTCTCTACATGCAAATATAATCATGTCAAAATTCTACATATTCTGCAATATTAGCATGCATAGATTCCATCTTAAACTCTGCAAAATCATGCGCATGATTAAATTCTGCATATGGTGTTTTAATTTTCTGCACACATCTATTTTATACTATTTTGAACATTCAAACTTCTATTTTTGCATGGTTTTGCATTCTGTTTAAATAGTTTTGTACTACATCTTAAACTAAGATTCTGCACATTATTTCATTCTGCACTTTCTGTCTTCCACAAATTTTACACTGCAATTCAACTTCTACATTTTGTTTCATAAATTCTGCACAAAATAAGTTTTAGCAACTCTATTTCTGTTTTGTAGTTTCGTTTCTGCATTCTGTATAGAATCTTCATATAGCCTTTATATACTAAAAATTTTGCATGTTCTGTACTGAAGATTCTGCACATATTGTAGCCTAGGCAATATTCTTTTTGATCTTCTATATTCATTGATTTAATTTCTTGTCGATTTTCCATGAAATGTTAGCATTAGGATTATCTCTTAAAAAACTCTAATATCATCACCTTGAGTTCTTCTTTAGTCCTAAGCAATTTTGGCTCTAACTTTGTCACACTAGGCAAGCCACTTTTCTTAAATCTTAATCCTAGTTTCTAGTCAAGCTAGTTAAATAAAGGGATTTTTCTATAAATTATTTTAAAACCCCAAACTAGAATAGGAAGGGGATTTTCTTAAAATTTTTTTTAAAGGCAGGGGTTATTTTTAAAAACTTTTAAAACCAACATAAATTAATTTAAGATAAATTAATTGGATCATTTTTGGTACCGAGAGGGCGTTTGGGGTGCTAACACCTTCCCTAAAACGTAATCAATCACCGAACCCAATCTCTAAAACATAGACCATTTTTTAATTAGGTGTCCGATCTCACCTTAGATAACTTAGATCGGTGGTGACTCCAAAAATCCAAACCAAAATTTTAGGGTCAATAACCTGGATAATAGAAAACTACTTCAGGATTCTTGTTTACTTTTGCAGGGGGAGCTGTGTCATGGTAGTCTAAGTTACAGAAGTGTGTTGCCTTATCTATAACTAAGACAGAATACATTACCATGACTGAAGCTAGAAAAGAAATGTTTTGGTTAGCTAGACTTCTTCAACAATTGGGAATGAAGCAGCAAAACTCCATGATTTACTGTAATAGTCAAAGTGCCCTAGATTTGAGTAAAAATGCGATGTACCACTCACGTATAAAACATATTAATGTGAGATATCATTGGTTGTGGTTAGCAATTAAAGAACAATATTTCAAGTTTGAAAAGATTCACACAAACAACAATCCTACTGATATGATGAAAAAAGTCATAACTCGAGAGAAGTTTCAAACTTGTGCCATGTTGGCTTGCATGGACTCTATTTGATTATCTTTGGGTTTATTCTCCTTCCTCATGGTTTGGAGGGAGAGAATTGTAGGAGTCCATCCCATGATAAAAGAAAGAAAATAAAATAAATGAAGTTGTTGAAAAAGTTTAATGAATAAAAAAACAAAATAAAGGACGGCGGAGAAGTTTTTCTATATTGCATTAAAAGCAAATTGGCTAGCAGTTGGAAATTGCAACAAGCTGAAATCTTTCTTTGACTTTCAGCCCAAATTTCGTCTTAAATAGGAGCCTCATTCAGCAAGCCATGGCACAACAAGCAAAGGGCAGCGAAAGCAAGAGTGAAGGGGAGCAAGGGGCAAGAGAGAGAGCAAGGCAAAAAGGCAAGCCTTGAGAGAAAATTTTTTAGAGTGTGAGATAAAAGAGAGTCTGAGTAATTTTCAATAGAATGTGGGTGTGGGTATACACCAAGAAAAAATATTGAGTGTCATATCTAGAGGGTCTTATTGAGTGCCACTATAATTTTAGTATCACTTGAAAGAGAATAAAGCATGTTGTGAGGATATTTGTAATTATTTTTATTATAGTAAAATATTTTCTCGGAACTTATCTCGTGGTTTTTCCTTCAATATTGGATGGTTTTTCACATTAAAAATTTGTGCCTTTTGTATTTATTTTTTTGCTTGAATTTTGTTGTGCATAATTTATTTGCACAGTGAAAAAAAGTAATCTTGAGGTACTTCCACTTATTGTCAAGTCTCTAATCAATTTTTCCTAACAGATACACCACCAGCAATTACAAATGGTGATGCATTGAAGGATCAGATATTAGGAAAGAAAAAGAAAGAAAAGAGGAAATTGGACCAAGAGATGGAGCTGCATGTTGATGATGGTGCCAATGAGGCTGGTGTTGAGCAAAAAGATGAAGCAGTTAAAAAGAAGAAGATGAAGAAGAAGAAGAAGAATAAAAAGGATGGTGATGGGGAAGTATTTGAGGCTGCTAGTGATAATAAAAAGAAGAAGAAGAAATCAAAAAGTGAGGATGTTGAGTAAACTGTTCTACAGAGGATGAATCTGCTTGGGATATAAGTTTTGAAGCTGTATTTAAAGGGATCCTGGAACCACTTCGGAGAGAGGATTGTCTTAGTTTGTCAACTGGACTTAGCACAACGTTGGGTTTGGTTTGTTCGTTGACTTGTTTGAAAAAAGTCGATGGAATTTACTTTGTAATGATAATTGGTGTCTTTTGTTGGCCTGGGATAATTAGCATCTTCTTTAGGCCCACTATAATTAGCATATTCGATCCACTTTTATTCGCCAGGAGCAAGAATTTTAGACTCCGAGCGTAACAAAACTTAGAAGTCATCTTCGATGTAAAATCAATATCACATGATGATTTTAAAGCATAATCCAAACAAAAAAGCAATGCTAACAAATTTAAAGCCATTAAAATCGTTACTAGCAAAGATTTTAGTAATAATTCTTTCACAATATATATATATATATATATTGTTGATAATCAAAATAGGCAAAGCCCACTGGAAAATCTGAAGATAAAGAAGAAGATATCCAATATATTTTTTTCTCGATTAGAAGTATATTAGGTCTGGTTCACTACATAGTTTGTCTGGGTTAAATATAAGCTTGTGCCATGTGCACTCTTGCACTTGATACCTGAAATGTGATAACTGATCTGTAATTAAATGCTAACAGCTGAGTGCAGTGGCATCTTAAGAGGCAGTGATGGTCAATGGAACGGAGGCTTCTCTTATGGTGTAGGGGTTTGTTCTGCAATGCAGGCTGAGCTCTGGGGAATTCTCATAGCTCTTCAATATGCTTGGGAACTTGGATTCAGAAAACTTACCGTGTAAAGCGATTCTCAAACTGCTGTTAGCATGGTTACCTGCCAAGGTAACAACGCTCAAGAGTTACATCTTGTAGCTCGAATTGGAGCCTGGTGTAGCAAAGAATGGTACGTAAACTTGTGGACACATTCAGGAAGTGCAACATGTGGGCGGACTGCATGGCTGACAAGGTTGGGCACGAAGGGGCAGCGCTTTTACAGTCAGATTGCTCTATGGCTTAGCACTCATTGATGCTGACCTCATGGGAGTGATTAAGGAGAGTTATTTCTACAAGAAAATAATGTGTATGTAGTTTTGCACAACGTATATGTGCGTGCAGAAAAAAATTAAAAGTAAAAAAAGTAAAAGTATGAGAGAATGTGAGAAAGTATACAAAATTTGTATATCTAAAAATGTATGCATAACATAGCCCATTTCTACAGTGTAGCCTTTTCTTGGGCTTGCGGGAGATCCATCATGTTACCAGAGCATAAGACAAACTATAACAGTTGAGGAATAGGATATGGGGATCTGGTACCTACAGCTCTGACCAAATTCAAATATCTTGAAAAATTCTGTCTTCACGAGTCTCAAAGAAAAAAAAAATTCTAAAATCAGTGAATCCGTTCTAACAATATGCAGCAGTTGCATTCTAAACTAATCAGCTAACGCAAATATTAAGCGATTTCACGTTTTCCTTTTTTTCTAATATTCTGTCAAACTCTGCTATATTTTGATTAGCCCTTTGAAAAGTGGATCACAGCCATAACACATGTAATTATACACTCCATATTCATGAAGCTGTTTTCAAGATGCCTATAATATTTAGTATTTCATGTCTTTCTGAGCCAGTTTATAATGTTCCTGTGCCTGTTTCTTTTGGTGACTAACAATTTCATTTCAAACCAAGCTTTAGTTGAATTCTTGAATGATACTTTTTATTTTTTTAATTTTATATTTATATATAATTTATTAATCTCTTTTTTTTAAACAATTTTTTAATTTTATTTTTGTTTCTTCTTTATTGTACACTCTGACTTTAGAGTTTAGATAAAGGGATTCATATCCATTTTTAAACATAGTCCGTGCAGTGATAAAGATCACAATCGGAATCTAAGACTTCCAATGTGCCCCAGAAGTTGAATAAAAGAAAATTATAAATATATTTTTTGATAGTTATCATAAGACTTCCCAGCTTCCCCCCAGAAGTTGATTAATAGAAAATGATTACTATAACCATTAATTACAATATCACAATTAGAATCTAAAGTAACAAGCTAGCAAATAGCAATAGTCAGCATTAAACTCTAATCTCTGATGAAATAAAAGTAACGAAATAGCCACTTGAGGTTAGGTTAAGTAGTGTTAGATTTGCCCTTCTTTCCAAAGTCCAAAGTTCGATACCTCACCCCTAAAAGTACTCAAAAATAAAAAAGCAACCAAATCATAATAAATTTATTCATACAAGAAATTCTTCAAAGTTTTAGAAACAATTAAAGAATGAGAAAGGGAATTTTTAATTTTGAAGAGGATTTTCAATGTAAGGATATATGGATTTGGATCCTTTATTTTTATTATTTTTTAATTTTAATAACTTTTTATTTATTTTTCTCTAATTTATATTAAAATATATTTTATAAATCTTATTTTTTTTACTAACTTTTTCTCTCTATTACTCCCCTCTTCCTTTGAAGTATGCAAAGGATCCACACATATCCAAAGATATACCAGTGTTCCTTATTCAACTTCATAATGAAGACAGGATTTTTATATGATGGACTAATAAAGGTGCCAACATACATCAAATGTCAATTCAAACTCTGTTAACAAAATGTTTTCTTTGAGTTTAATTATTTTTTATCTCTATTTATTATTTTAATATGTAGATCTCTTTCTTTATTTTATTATTATTTTTTTAATTTTGTATCTTTATTTTATTACATATTTTAACTTTTTTTTAAAAAAAAGATAGAGTAAAAAAAAAAAGAAGATAGAGGGATCCACTCATCAATAATGAAGGATTCATATTGTACTTTTTTCCTTGTCAAGGGCAAGAACCTTGATTATGGTGCCAGGCTGGTCTATTGAAATTTAGAGGCAGGAAGGGTGCTTTCCCCATCTGCTCCTTTGCTAACTCAAAGGTCCATCTTTTGTACAGATCAATGGTGGAGCCAGCAGAGGATATTCTGGTACCAAATTACTTAGTCTATTTTTATGATTAGTTACAAGTTATGATTAGTTAAGGGCATTTGCATGGATTTAAAATTTAGATATTCCGACTCTAATTTTATGGTTGAGTAGGAATTGTTACGCACGGCAACTTTTCAGAATGTAAATTTTATTTGTTTAACGAAAAAAATTGTTAGTCATAAAAATTAATGTAAGATTTTTTTAAGAAAAATAACCATTTGAAAAAAAAATTCAAACACAAAAATAGAGATCTTAACTTCATATACTTATATAGACGTAATGTAAGATAAAAGGTGAGGATAGTTATCAAAAAAGAAGAAAAATAGGATTAAGATATTCTTATTATTTAAGGTATTGATTTGAAAACTAAAATAATGATTTTTAATTTAAAAATTAGTTCTTTTAAATATTATATGAGAATGCATATTAAAATACGTGAAAATATAAACACAAGAATGCATAATAAAATAAAAAAAATAAAAAATGAAATACGTTTAAAATTAAGAAAAAACTGCAAAAATAATGAACAAATTATATGTTAAAATAAAGATAAATAAAAAAAAAACATAAAAGTATGTGTTAGACTCCGTTCAAATTATCAGATTAATACCTGGCACATGTTATAATGTAATAGGGAGAATTCATATGTACTAATACTTTAAAACGGTTGAAAGGTGTATCCTCCCAACAAATCCTATAAAACTTAACATTCATTTAGAATTTTACTACTCAATGGCTGAAGTTTATGGCAATTAATTTTTTTTTTCTTTTTTGCACATATGGCTATTAATTTGAAAGCTTAGTACATGAGACAAACGCATAAATGCCTCCTCCACTTTTTGTGAACAATTTTAATTTCACTTTATTCACTATTTTTCGCACACCTACTTCTGCACATTAACAGGTTTTTTTTTTACGATTTAATGGCACGTGCGATTTATGAAGAAGCACTGTTAAAGCTATATATAAATTTTATATATTTTTTCTATACTTATATATTTTTTTTTAATTTTTATTTTTTTTATTCATAAGCGCGCAAGGAATGCATGTATTCTGTCGTGTGACTATCTTTCTGGTTAAAGGTTAGAAAAAGTCCAGCTGGAATATTACTGAGATACTTACAGATGCAATAATTGGTCTATGCACAATCCTGAGTCCTAGTGTCCAATAAAAACACCATAGCGCACACCAAATTTGACAATTTGTAAGAACTATGATTATTTTTCACGCGTATGCCTTAAAATCAGTTGAATTTGATTGATTTGACCTTGAGAAATTCTAAATCCAACACACACGAGTAACATGCACAAGCTGGTGTTTTAATTACCAAACCCATAGTCTCGAACAAGATCAAAGATACAAACCATCTACTGCCCTTTGTGCTCCTCAAACATAGGTTTATATAACTTCACTCTATTCTTTTCTTCATGATTAACTTGCATATCAGAACAGCCTCGGCGTTAGGAAACAAGACTGATCATTTGGCACTGCTCAAATTCAAGGAGTCAATATCCGATGACTCATATCAAATCTTGGCCTCTTGGAATCGTTCCACTTACTTCTGCAATTGGACTGGCGTCAAATGCAACCACCACCGTCGAAGAGTTTCAAAGTTGAACCTGGGAGTATACGACTTACATGGAATCTTAAAACTGAATCAGACGCACTAGCATTTTTTTTTAAAAAAAAATAGAGAAGTACCTAATTTAACTAGAGTCTATAAATAATTAATTCACTCGATTAGAACTTGTTTAAATGGATTGATGAAGAAAAACCAATAAACCTTGTTAAGGATATTAAGTAGACCATTTCTTTTTAAATCGAATTTACTTGAATATTCTCTTACAAACGTATAGGAAATGACTCTTCATTATATTTCGTAGTTTATTGTTGAGAAGGTTATTATTTTTATTTTAATTTTTAAGATTAGATTTTGAAAAATTAGAAAGAAGACTTTAGAATTATTAGGTAAACTCTTTCTTTCCACATTAGGTCCACCTACCCATCACTCAAATAATAGGAGAACACCTCCATGTTCAATCCTAGTAGAAAGGCTAATGGAATCAATGACTTTCCGCCCCGGGGTGGGGGGGGGGGGAATTAATAACTTATTAAGTTTACCAAATTAATTACTCAAATAATAGAAGAACACCTCCACGCTCAATTAAGTTTACCAAACAATGATGATCACGAAAGATTAAAAACGAGTTTGAAAAAAAGATATTAAAAAAAAAACATAAAGTCATCATCAATATAGATTAAAATAGTAAAGTTAGATACTAAAGAGTATGATTTAAATTATAAAAAAATAAATTTAAGAATTAATTATGTGTAAAGAAAGTATTAATATCCCTACACATAATAAGCTTGTAATATCTTTACTGAAGGTTAAAAATCTAAGTTTCACATAAAAAAGAAGTACATTTGAAAAAAAAAATCCAAATTTCACATTAAAAAAGATATTTTAAAAATAATATTTTAAAATGACAAAATCATGCGTAGAAAAATGGTTATATTTAACACTTTACTGTTTTAAGTCAGCAAAGTTCAAGTGGGGAAAAGTTTGGTGACATATTTAAACAGAATTATTTGTGCATCCCCATCAATTAGCATTGTAGGTGACGAAGTGGCAAATGCATATACTCTCACAAAATCAAACTGACCCAACACATGCGTTTGAACGAAGACGCAAAAGAACCATAAAGAAAAAAAGACATTTGACGGATAGAGTTTCTCTCTTAAGATATTATAATATAATTAGTTTCTATGGTTTGTGGTTTCGTATAGAGGTGATCAGTGCATCCTTACTTTCTCAAATTAACCAAATGAAGCCCTTTGCTCCCATGTCACCTGCCCACTGCTCCACATGCCTTCAAATGTTTCATCACCAGATGATTGCTCCCTCATTTCAGATTTTCCTTTTTTTAATTATTTTAAGAAACCAAAATTCGACTCAGATTTCAATTTCTGTAACAAAAGCATAACTTAAATCATAAAACCAATTTCATAAGAATCATAGAATTGTTTAAGCCATCAGCGGTCGAAGTGAAAAACTATTAATTACATTATAAATATAAAGCTAAAACGAAACTCTTCATAATATCACATCGCATTTAAATTGCCGTTGTTATATTCAAGCAATCTCTTTTGACCATAGAGCAAGACCTGTGGGTCGTGTACACCTACTTCTTTCCAAGTCAAGTGCCGTGTTCATTCCGCGTCCAGGTGGGAAGCTTCGGTGGGGGACAAACTGGGACAAGACGATGGCTGAAGCAGAGCAAATGAGAGACTTTGCTCTCACCTGGGTTGGTGACAAAACTTTTTATTTCTATTTTTATGGCTGAATTGGAATTGTTATGTGCCATAACTTTTCAGAATGCAAATTTATTGTTTTAAAAAAATAATCGTTCCATGTAAGATGAATAATTTTTTATGCATTTCAGAGTTTGAGTAACACTATTTACATAAATTTTGTGCATAAAGATTATATGTAATATGTAACATTTATAAAATTTACGAACAACTTCATGAACTTGATGAGTAATTTTACATCTTTTTAATTTTATAACTTATATCAATACTATTTAGCCATAATAATATATTTTTCTATATATATTCAATGGACATTTAAGTTGAAGCAACAAATACTTACATTTTCTCTTGCATGTTATTTTTCCTTTTATGCATTATTGTCCTTTGATTATATCTTGCTAATGCAGTGAGATACTTACAACTGCAATAATTGGTCTTTGCATTTTTCTGTGTCTTTAGTGTATGCTAAAAATGCCACAACGCACACCAAGTTTGACAATTTTGGAGAACTATCAACATTGGGATGGACTTTGGTAACTAAAATTTGGACAACAATTTCCACGCGTATGCCTTAAAATCAGTTGTTTTTGATTGATTGATAGTCGCTGTTGTCCTTGAAAGTTTTGTTAATTGAGCAATTATAAAATCGGCAGCAACCGGTATTCTAAATCCAACGTATCACATTATGAGTAATATGCACAAGGTGGTGCTATAATTACCAAACCCTTAGTTCTCGAAGCAGATCAAACATACAAACCATCCACTGCCTTTTGTGCTCCTAAAACAATGAAGCATGTTGTTCCCAAGTTACCTGCACTTTGGTTTATATGCCTTCACCTTCTTCCATTCTTCATGACAAACTTACTGTCGTTGCATCTTATCATCAAAGCCTCTGCATTAGGAAACAACACTGATCATTTGGCACTGCTCAAATTCAAGGAATCAATATCCAATGACCCATATCAAATCTTGGCCTCTTGGAAAAGTTCCACTCACATCTGCAACTGGACTGGTGTCAAATGCGACCACCCCCATCAAAGAGTTTCAGAGTTGAACCTAGGAGGATACGACTTACATGGAGTCATATCACCCCACATTGGCAACCTCTCCTTTCTCAAAACTCTCGAGCTACAAAACAATAGCTTCTACAGCGAAGTCCCACAACAGTTGGGCCGTTTATTCCGACTGCAACGGCTCATGCTCGACAATAACACATTAAGAGGGGAATTTCCTGTCAATTTGACAAGATGCTCTTCACTCAGGGTCCTCGGTTTAGGTGGGAATAATATCACCGGCAACATTCCAGTGGAGATTGGATCGCTTTGGAAGCTTGAAACGTTGTATCTTTATAAAAACAATTTAAAAGGAAGAATACCAGCTTCTATAGGAAATCTTTCTTCCCTTGTTGCTCTATCTGTGGCATATAATAGCTTGGAGGGAAATCTACCTGATGAAATAGGTCGTTTGAAAAACTTGACCTTTATTAATGTACTTGAGAACAGATTGTCTGGTAAGCTTCCTTCTTCACTGTACAATATGTCATCTCTCACTACTATCTCAGTTACAGCCAATCAATTTGATGGTTCTCTTCCAGCTACCATGTTCCTCTCTCTCCCGTATCTTCAACACCTCTTCATCGGTGAAAATGAATTCTCAGGTCCAATACCAACATACATCACAAATGCATCTTTTCTTCAAAGCTTTGTTATCCATGGGAACTATTTCATTGGACAAGTTCCGAGTCTAGAAAAGCTACAAGATATCAAACTGCTTAATTTGGAAGCTAACAGTCTGGGTCGTAATTCAACTAAGGATCTAGAGTTTGTAAGTTCCCTGACAAACTGTAGTAAGTTGAACGTTCTGGCCATAGATAATAATAATTTTGGAGGTTCTTTACCCAATTCCATTGGCAATTTATCAACCCAACTCAATGATCTATATCTAGGTGGTAATCAGTTTTCTGGACAAATTCCTGTAACATTGGGTAAACTTACTAACTTAATTGCGTTGATACTGGACGCAAACAGATTCACAGGGTTCATTCCAGACACCTTTGGGAACTTTCATAAGATGCAAGCATTATTGTTGAATGGGAACAAACTGACAGGGAGGATACCAACCTCCATAGGCAACCTCAGTCAATTGTTTGAACTGGACCTATCACAGAATATGTTAGATGGAAATATTCCTCCTAGTATTGGAAATTGCCCAAGTTTACAAAAGCTAGACCTTTCACAAAACAGACTTAGTGGAGTGATACCGCCACAAGTTATTGGTCTTTCCTTTTCGACAATCTTACTTGACTTGTCAGGAAATTCATTAACTGGCAATCTTCCAGTTGAGGTGGGCAAACTGGAAAGTATTGCTAAGTTGGATGTCTCTGATAATCATCTGTCAGGTGACATTCCTGCTACAGTTGGAGACTGCATACGCTTGGAGTACCTTTATCTACAGCAAAATTCCTTCAGTGGAATCATACCTTCATCTTTGGCTTCCTTGAAAGGTCTTCAATATTTAGATCTATCAAGAAACCATTTATCTGGGTCAATTCCTCAAGGTCTGCAGTATATTACTGTTTTAGCATACTTGAATGTTTCATTTAACAATCTAGATGGCGAAGTGCCTAAAAATGGTGTCTTTCGAAATGCAAGTGCGATAGCAGTGGCTGGCAATAGTAAGCTTTGTGGAGGTATCTTAGAGCTACAACTACCACCATGCCCTACCAATGCTATGAAACAAAGAAAGCACCACAAGTTTAGTTTGATTGCGGTGGTAACTTGTTTGCTTGCTTTTCTATTTTTATCGTCAGCAGTTGTTGCTATATATTTTATTAGGAAAATAAACAGGAAACAATCTTCTGAGCCATCAACAATTGAACTTCTTTCCAAGGTGTCCTACCAAAGCCTACACCAAGCAACCAATGGGTTTTCAGCTGACAATATGATAGGAAGTGGAAGTTTTGGCTCTGTATATAAAGGAAGTCTTGGGCCTGAAAATGAAGTTGTTGCCATAAAGGTCCCTAACGTTGGTAAGAAGGTAGCCCACAGAAGCTTCACCACTGAATGTAATGCACTCAAAAATATTAGGCACAGAAATTTGGTAAAGATATTAACATGTTGCTCCAGTACAAACTATAAGGGCCAAGAATTTAAAGCTCTAATTTTTGAGTACATGTCAAATGGAAGCTTAGAAAAATGGTTGCATCTAGGAACACAAGGTTCAGATCAGCCAAGAACTTTAGGCCTTGATCAAAGATTAAAGATTCTTAGTGATGTTGCCTCTGCATTACATTATCTTCACCATGAATGTGAGCCACCTGTCATTCATTGTGATTTAAAGCCAAGCAATGTCCTTCTTGATAGTGACATGGTTGCCCATGTGAGTGATTTTGGATTGGCAAGACTACTTTCGTCTATTGAAGGCAATTCTGACAACAAAAGCAGTACCATTGGAATGAAGGGGACTATTGGCTATGCTCCTCCAGGTACAGCTTGATTTGTATTTTGGCTATAAAATCTTCTCGAATATTGTTTTCTTTCTTGTCTCAAATATTTCCTTTACCTCTGTGTTAGTATTGTTAATATAGTTTTCATCGCATTGACTTATTTGCAATATATTTCAGAATATGGATTGGGTTTTGAAGTCACCACACAAGGTGACATGTATAGCTTTGGGATTCTTGTCTTGGAAATGATAACCGGAAGAAGACCCACAGACAAGATGTTTGAAGGTTGCCATAATCTTCATAACTATGTAAAAGCTTCATTTCCTGATAAACTTGTGCAGATTGTGGACCAAACTATATTCATCAAAGAAATAACTGAAAGAGAAGCGGCCGCTGCAACAATAGAATACATTTGTGAGGACTTGACTCTGAAGTGTCCTAATGTGGAGAAATGCTTACTATCACTTTTAAACATTGGACTTGCTTGTTCAGTGGAGTCACCAAGGGAAAGAATGAGTATCGTGGATGTGACAAGGGAGCTAAATAAAATTTACCGTGGGATGAAGAAGACTTATAACTAAAGAATAATGAGGTGCTAGTTGTACATTACTATTGCTGCCAATTATGTCTTAGTTATTTCATATCTTTTTTCTCAGAATATTTTTCTTTCTTTTTTTGGCTTTTAGGTTGCATAAAGTTGTGAGTTATTCAAGTTCAATCATAAAGCAGTGCGCCTACTATAATTCTAGAAATTCCTGTGTTTATTGTATTTGTTTGTGTGAATAAAATTGTTTGAAAAGACTTCTACTTTTATTATTTTTCTAGCTGAATTCAACTTTCGCGTCCATATTGTAGACACCTAATTTTGTCCAAATCTTAAAAATTAAAGTGGACCCATGCATAAGTTCTAAAATTATCCTACTTGAATATTTATTTTTCTAGAAATTAATTGAGCAAAAATAAAAAATTTAAAGATATTTTTGAGTCCCAAATGTGAATAATATTGTTAAAAAATTAAAAATTAAAAATTAAAAAATGAGGAAAAAGGAAAAAAAGGAGAACAAAAGAAAAAAGAAGTGTGAATGGAAGAAAAGCAAATCAAAGAAGGTGGGTGAAGGTGGAAAGAATGAGAAGGAGTATGGACCATGAGTAGGAAAGGAAGGAAAGAAAATCAAAGGGTGGGTGTCGGCAAGCAGCCAAAGAGGTAAAAAAAAGAGGCCAAACATCTTGACTTCTAAGGGAACGGGTGAGAAAGAGAAAGCTGGCACCTTCACCTCTTAGAAAAGAGGATGAAGCACCCAACAGAGAGGGGGGATTTAGAAATGTGCACTTTCCATAAGCTCCAGAGGAGGTGTCTAAAAAGAACCAACGGAAAGCTTCCTGAGGACCTCCATTACCCTGAGAAACCCACACCCTCACACTCTTTCATATATCAAAAGTCTTGAACCCATCGCCACCTACTCAGCTGCTCTCATTATCTCTAGCTCCCAGGTAACATTTTTTTTTTCTTTTTCTTTCTCATTCCAAAGCTGTGGTATCATTTGCTGAGAAACAAGGAGTTCCATATTTCTATGCTGAGAATGAGATGGGTATAGATTTATTAGATTCAGTGATTCCCTAGGATTGAGATGAATGTTCTGGTATCTAAGCATTTTGCATTCAGACATTACTCCCAATCTGTTAAGTCCCACTTTAGTTCATGAATTGCTTTGTTGAAGTATGAATCGTTGGAATTGCAATTGGATTTAACTTACTGCTGTACTCTGTATATTCTGCTGTTTGCCCTTGGTTTCCTTGCTGTATCTTTATAAATCCTTTGAAATATAAATGGAGTTGCTGTACTGTTAGGGAAACATTGCTGTTTCTGCTATATCATGTTGCTGTAATTCTGTTATTACAGTTTCTGATTCTGCTGTAAAAATTCTGCAACTCTATTTCTGCTTTAAAAATTTGCAACTCTACTTCTGCTGTAAAAGAATTTCGCAACTCTTTCTGCTGTAAAAATTCTGCAATTCAGTTTCTGCTGTAGGCATGCTGTTGTAAAATTCTGCAGTTCCCATTTCTGCTGTAAAAAGATCTGCAATTCTGTTTTTGTTTATCTCCTACCTCAATTTATTGTTATCATTGTAAATATTTAATTTTGTCCAATTCTTAAAAAAATTAAAAAAATAAAAAAACAAGGACAAGCATCCATGTTTTCATACATTTATTCACATTCCCTTTCCAATTTTGCATTTGTGAGAAAAATAAAAATAAATGTGAGTTACATCCTTTTTAAATAAAAATAAAATAGGAATAGATGATCATGTAAATAATACAAACATTTTTAAAATCCTGATCTAGAATAGAAAGAAAATTTTATTCAAATTATTTTAAAACCCCAAACTGGAATAGAATGGGGATTTTCATAAAATTGTCTTTAAAGAACCCAATCTGGAATAGAAAGAAAATTTTATTCAAATTATTTTTAAAACCCTGATCTGGAATAGAGATGGGATTTTTCAGAATTATACTTTTAAAACCCTGATCTGGAATAGAGATGAGATTTTCCTGAAATCATTTTCAAACCCCAAACTGGAATAGAAAGGGGATTTGCATGAAGTGATTAATTAAATATTCCAACCCGGAATAGGTAAGAACTATTTTTCAAAAATATTTAATTAAAACCAATGTTAATTAAATCAAGTAAATTAATTAGATCGTTTTGGTACCGAAAGGGCGTTTAGGGTGCTAACACCTTCTCTTAAATGTAACCAACCCTTGAACTCAATCTTTTAAATGTAGACTATTTTTAATTAGGTGTCCGATCTCACCTTAGATAACTTAGGTCAGTAGCGACTTCACAAATCACAATAAATAAAAAATTTTCAGGGTCGACACATATTTAAACTACGGTTTTAATATTTCATACGAAGTAGCTTACTTGTATATCTTCCATTGTATTTTCCATATCATGACTTTTATTTTATAAAGCAAAAGAAACCAAAAGCACTGAACCTGATTGCTGAAAGGAGGATAGTGCTAAACCATAGTTCTACTTCTCCCCCTTCACCCCATCCATTTAATGTGGCTGAAAAAGGAGAAGAAAATGTTCATTAACATGATAACGAATAATCGCTGAGCACATTTACACACAAAAGGGCCATCTCCTAGCTAGTGAATTCTGTGCAATACAGGTAACAAGGGAACCATGACTGTTTTCTTTGGTTTTTAGTGGGTCTAATTTTGTCAAGTTTTGAACATATGGTTAAGGTTTTTCAAGAAATTATTTTAGTGATGCTACAGTCTACTCTTTTCCCAATGTTATACCGGTTTGTGTTTAGGCTAAGGACTGTTCATTGTTCTATATGTACTAATTGGAAATTTAATGATTGCCTATCTTCATTGCTGTTGCTATACCAATGCATTAGCTCTAAATTTGAACAACCTTATTTTTCTTTCGGGTAGAAATTGATTTTCTTATGAAAGCGATTGATTTATGGTATAGGATAAAATCCTTCACTACCACTAGCCTATAGTGCTCCAGAAACAGAATGTTCTTTGATAAAACTAAAGATGAAATATAATAAAGCAGACAAGAAATGATTTTCCCAAAAGCAATAATGTAAAACACATCAATAGTTTTCAGTGTCAAGTTAAAAGCAATGCAACTTTTGAAGTATATATATATATATATATATATATTTGCTGCTCTCAACTTTATATCACATGCACTTATCCTTTGAACCAAAGCATCAACTATTCTTTCATTGTATTAAATGCTAATTATGCTAATGGTAAAATGTAGTATGTCAGGATCTTTTGTCTTTACAAATGCAAGCAATAACAAAAGGCTGTCATATCGTCAAAGTATGTCAGGCCCATTGGGCTTGGCTTACCACCCTAACCAACAGCACCATGATGATAGCATGAAAGAAGTTTTCAGCTTCTCACTAATGGTATCAAGGCCTTCTACATCTACAACAGTCTGGGTTGAAACAACTCAATCATAATCTGGGTAATTTCCTCCATCACTTCCATGAATTTTACATCAACAATATCAAATATCTACATCACAATATTTATTGTAGTATGGGAGTCATAATGATAAGTCTTACTATAACCAATACAAGATCACAATCAAAACTGAGTAACAAGCAAATGGCAAGGATCAGCATGAAACTATAACCACTCATAAAATAGAAGTAAAGGGAACCAATTTCAAAAGAACCACAGAATTATTTAAGCGAAGTGAAAAAACTATTAATTAAGAATAGGTATAAATTAAATTATTAATTATAGTTTTAGAAAATATTTGAAATCTATGGTTTGATTTTCGGTTAGTGTTTTTTTTTTTTTTTTATTGTTGCTCCATAAAAAGTCTTCAAACATAAAAACATGGGTAATGACCATCGACCAAAATGCCTCAACTCAATTATAACATTTCTTCAAGTATTAATTGTTAAATAGTACTTTTAGTCACTGTTGAGATTATAAAACACAAATACTAAATTAAGAAGGTTTTAAATAATTTTGGCTCTCTTTGAAATATATAGACATGAAGTTTGGTACAATTAGCCGTTGAGGTATCAATTGGGCATATTGTTTTGCACGATTACATTCTAAAGACTATCGACATGTCCGCAAAGTGGTGACCTAAAGGCTCTAAGATGTAGGTTCAAGGAGGGGTTTTTTGAAAAGAAAAATTGGAATCATAACCAAAGCCATTAAGGATGAGATCAAACACTGGAATAATGGTTTGGGTTTGTAGAGAATGGTTTCGGGGTTGATTATGTGTAAGGAAGTCATTAGCATTCCTACATACCCTTTTGGCACACCCTTTTGGTACCATGATGATCTAGTTAGCTTATTTTGCTTTACTTGAATGCAAGGGTTAGTTTGTTAAAATTCTAACTCAAGAATGGGAGATTCCAAAAAATAATCGGGGCTTTTTAGAAAATAAATATTTTGCTTCCAAAATGATCCATTTCCTTCCATTTTAGGAGATGTATTGAAAAATAACTCCTTCCCTTCCAAGTTAGGCTAGGCTTTTGAAAAATAATTTTGTTATACAAAAACCCATTTCCTTCGAGATTGGTGTTTTTGGAAAATGATTGTTAAAGCTAACCCCTTTCCTTCTAGATTAGGTTTTTTTGAAGATGATTCTTTCCTTTGCAAGGCTCCTTTCCTTTTAAATTGAGGTTTTGGAAAATAATTTTTTACTTTTTTAAATCAGGATCCCTCTCCTTCTAGGTTGGGGGTTTTGAAAAATAATTAGAAGAAGCCCCTTTCCTTCTAGATTGGGCATTTTGAAAAATATTTTTGTTTTTTTGCTTAAAAGAAGTTCCTTTATTTTGACATAAGATTGTTGGAGTCCAACTCTTAATGATTTTTGGACCAAAGGTATCCAATTGTATACCTAGTTTGACTAGGATTTTTAATTAAAGATCCTAATTAAGGAGTGGAATATATTTTTTTTCCCTAACTTGATTAAGGTTTCCTAACTTAACTAGTTTGACTAATGATTAGGAAAAGATGTGGCTTGCCTAGCTTGATTAGGTTAAAGTCAAAATCTCTAAATTGGGCTTGACCTAAAAGGACAAATTTTATTTATTGAAAAAGAAGGCTCAATCTTTAATCTAAAGTGAATATGCATGTTGTGCATAATTTTAATTGCACGTGTAGAACATTTTTAGGTGCAGAAAATATGAATTTATGCATAAACTGTGTTATAGCAAAATTTTAAAACAACATTACAGAATTTCATAATTGCTGTAATGGAATTTAAATATGCAGAATTGTAGAAATTAGATGTGCAGAATGCAGAATGCAGAATGTAGAAATTGAGTTGTAAAATGCAAATTACTATATGCAGAAAACAGAATATGCAGAAACAGCAACAGAATTCAAAATTTGAGTTTGCAATTTTTATGCATGCAGAATTTGAAAAATTGAACATGCCATATGTGCAGAAAATTAACATGCAATTATGTACAAAATTTAGACACACTAATGAGCATGCAAACTACAAGTCACACGTTAAAAGAGAAGGAAAAGAAAAGATTGCATGATGTAAACACAAACTAACACGTGATCTTAACTTGACTAGGATCATGGCTATAATTCCTATATAGTTGACGAGGAATACGAAGAAGATGAGAAGGATGAGAAGAACTCACATACCTTATGTATACTCTCCCACAACCTTGGCTACACAACAGGGAGACTAAATCCCTAAATATACTCTTTGTTAGAGTTTAGAAAACAAAGGCTAGTCTTGTTTTATTAGAAAGAAGAAGCCAGCACAAGAGAATAAAGTGGGAAATTGAAATTCTAAGGGAGAACTTGGCTTGAATTTGCTACCAGACCTCATAACCATAAGAAACAAGAGGCTTAATCCCTTGTATACTCCTTGAAGAAGATTTAAAAGAGAAAGCTAGTATTGTTCTATGGAAGAGAACAAACTAGCAAGAAGTGGGAGAAGGAATTTTTCTGTGCACTCCTTGAAGTAGATTTAGAAGAGAGAGCTAGTGTTGTTCTATGGAAAAGAACAAACTTGTAAGAGGGGGAAGAGAGGGAATTTTCTATGTTTCCCTTGTATAAGAGCATGCTATTTATAGAGGTAAAGGTTCAAACAAAAGAATAAACAGTTATAATGCCTCTACAATTCTTCTTAACACCTTGTCTTATTCACACAATTTTTACATGTCTCAAATGGCTTTAATGCAGATAAAGGAATAAGTAGTCAAAAAATCCTCTTAAATGTCTTGTCTTTTCCACAATTTTTACATCTCTTACAGCATGTGAATCTTTCCCTTCAATTGACTCTATTTGGGCCTTTTGGGCTCGGGCTTGTCTTCCTCTCCCTTTTTTTTTTTTTTTTGTGCTAAGGCTTGTTAGAGCAAAGCACAATAAGGGACTTGAGGATGGCCAATTGGGCTCACAAAACTTGGGTTAAAAATTAAAAAAAAGAAATGTACTTGATAAAATGTGGTGTTTATAAAGACTAATTGTATTATGTGTGTACCTTATATGACAATGCCATGTACAATCAGTATTTTCTCTGAAATGAAAAAAATTTGACCTGTCATTATTAATAGGTATTTTTATAAACGAAAAATGCAATATCTATTTAAGTGATGTGTCATTACATTTTAAATGATAAAAATTAGTACAGCTAAAATAAAGCAATATCTACTTTGCAAATAAAGTATGGAGTATAATTAGTGAAGAATAGTTAACACTTTCTCGCAAGCAATTTAGATAAGAAAACATCACAAACCTCACAATTTTGCGCCAGATGCTTAGAACGGAAAGTATCCAATCGGTTGTGCTTGTCAAACACCTCAATGGGAAAAGAAGGGAAAATATTCTTAATCATTATGGGAAAGACAGATTCCAATTCCAACTACTTCATAAGTCACAGTCTTCCTTATTTGTCTTTCACATTCCAATATAAACACATCAAGGGAAAAATAGCCAACGAAACTGTGTATAATCTAGCTTAAGTTCAGACTGTACATATAAGTTGGGAAATGACATACAAACACAATTTAGTATAAAAGATTTCAATGTCTGTAACAAGGATAACTAAAATTAAAAGACCATAAATAGTGCAACACAATCAGGATCTTCTGCCTGTAAACAAGATCAACCGATAACAAAATGCCGTCATGTTGTTAAATTATGTCAAGCCCTGTGGGAAAGCAAGAAGGAAGTTTTTAGCTTCTCGTTGAAGGAGGGATCAGGGCCTTCTGCATCTGCAGCAGTCTTATGATCTGGAAGTTGAAACAACTCATTCATAATCTTAATAATCTTCTCAAAGACTTTCATGGATTTTTCCTTGGCAGTGTCAAATATCCACATCACAATATTTGTAGTATGGGAGTTATCATTAGCAGTCTTATCAGTACTCTGGAGCATGTGCTCATCATCTGCAAATTTGTGTCCAGTTTAGTTAAGTAGAGATTATTATATATGTACTGATAGTTATCATAATACTTTCAATTTTACCCAAAAGTTAATTCAATAAAAAAAAAAGTTATTTTTTTATTTTGGTATATAGAGATAGTTAAAAGATTTTCTTAAATCTATCTCATTTAAACTTTTCATTGCTACTAGATTAATATATTTCTCTTTTTTTTTTTAGCGCATGACTTGAAATATCTTCCATCCGATATGCATAGATTAATTTTTTCGAGATATGGTCTTGCACCTAAACTGAAATTTTTTCCAAATAAATATTTTTTATATACAAGGTCTTAATCAAATATTTCTTTGTTTTAAATGAAAAAAAAAAAGGTAAGTCTTTTAAGTTCCATATAATATGTTTGAGCTTTCTATTAATATTTTTATTCTATAATTTCTAATTATCTTTAGAAGCAACATGATCACAAAATTCTACACAATTCGATATTGTTGATTTAAACAAATGAATTACTTAGTTTAAAAGTAATTACAACCTTTTTTATTTAGAAGTTCTTATAGATTTTGAAAAACGATGAGATATTTTATATAATAAAAGTAAAAACGCAGGGGATATTATAGTAAATTAATCTTATTTTATTCTTAAAAAAAATCTTCGCATTTAAAACTTAATAAAGTAAAGTTTAAAATTGTCAAAATTAATTCATTATGTCATTAACGTAAAT
Organism: Dicorynia guianensis; assembly: GCA_037013595.1. Taxonomy (NCBI): domain Eukaryota; kingdom Viridiplantae; phylum Streptophyta; class Magnoliopsida; order Fabales; family Fabaceae; genus Dicorynia; species Dicorynia guianensis. The sequence goes on along the minus strand of JASUAB010000003.1, from coordinate 17,001,414 downwards.
TCCAACCGAACTTCCAAGAAATGCAATTATTCGTAATAAAGTCGATGCCTTATTTATAACGCATTTTATCATTTCATGTAACCTTCTTACCTCAAATCGTCATCCGTCTACGTGACAAATTTCAGACCCATTTCCACCCCCAATAAACATTTATGAAGATAAGCTTCAATGTCCAAGCATAGGAAATTAAGTGGCCAGTTCAAACGGAACTGACCGGTTCGGCCCACATTAGCCTAATTGGGCTGTCTCGTAGATTTCCTTAAGGCCATGTTTGGATGTCAGAATTGATCTTGTAGATTTCCTTAAGGCCATGTTTGGATGTCAGAATTGAAAATAGAATAAGACCTCAGGGTTGGAATTGATCCATTCAATCCTTGCAATACTTATTAGAATTGAAATCATAATCCCTTTTTGGCAATTTGATAGAATTCAAAAATAATTTATTAGTGCACATTGCAATTCTTATAACAAGAAATTTTCTCATTACCAACAACAACTGTCGACAAGCAAAATGTTTTGATAAAAAAATTTTTGCAGTGAAGTCATGTTGATCAAAAATTTCTTTGTCGTTGTATAATATTAATTGGCGGAAAAAATGTTTGTCACTAAATATAATCAAAAAAAGTTTGTCAGCAAATAAAAAATAGCCAACTGGTAAATGGAAAAGAAAAATATAGAAAGTGATTCTATTTTTCTTATTCATTTCCAAATTCACCCAATTTTTACTTTTTTTTTTCTTCTTTTCTTTTAATTGTAGCTCTTGTGTTGCAACATTACGACAAAGAACAATGAATCCAAATTATTTTTAACAAAAGCATAGCATCACAAAAATTACAGATTGAACGCTAAGGCGATCTATTAGGGGCTTTTAGTTAAGCATATATTAGATCTGTTTTGGTATGACCTCTTTAATCTAAGCTCAAAAATATGTAGGTCTCCTTCCTAAACAAACCCAAATCTATTAGCTAAGTAATAGTCTTTGCATTATTTTAGTACTAATATTTTAACTATTTTATATATCTGTATTTATTTTTAATTTAATTTTATTTATTTTAGTCAGACCAAATTAGATTTATACAAATACCATTAGTCTTATATTTTTCACAAGTATTTTATTCTCTTTCAATTTGAAAATATAATATGTGTGTGCTAAGTTTCAAAATGATTGGGTTCAAAACTAAAGGTGCTATTATTAAACAAAAAATACGAGCATAGCCTATTTATTACTTAGCTTATAGCAAAATACGTAAATAACTTTTGATTCTTAGAATTATCCAAGTTTAGCCTCCTGAGAAATCCACCCAATACCCATTTACTCGCCCAAACAACCAAAACACAGAAAGCAAATTAGAGAAAAGCCCAGCATTTAAAAAAAACTAACAATGGCTACAGATTCTATTTTCCGTTTTCAACTTAATTTGATTAGTAAATTGAGACCATTGTAACTGAATTGTAAAGGTGCTTTGGGCAAAAAATAGTTCTGCCTTCAATGGTTTTTAACGAATAGCATTTGTCTGTATGGATTCGAATGATTGAAGCTTTTCAATTATTCAACGTATCACATTATGAGTAATATTCACAAGAAAGCATTTTGCTCCGAAGTTACCTGCACTTTGGTCCACAGCCTCTGCATTAGGAAACAAGACAGATCATTTGGCACTGCTCAAATTCAAGGAATTAATATCCAATGACCCATATCAAATCTTGGCCTCTTGGAATAGTTCCACTCACTCATGCAATTGGATTGGCGTCCATTGCAACCATCACCATAAAAATTTCAAAGTTGGGGCTGGGAGGATACCAGTCACATGGAATCATATCACCACATATTGGCAACCTCTTCTTTCTCAAAACGCTCTAGCCACAAAACAACAGCTTCTACGGCGAAGTCCCACAACATTCCGATTTGTGTAAATTGATGGGAAAAAAAATGTTTAAAAAAAAAATGATGCGTATCAAAATAAAAACAAAACACGGGATACATGTCAAATTAGAAAGAAAAAAATGAGAAATAATAGAGGAATGTATGTTAAAATAGAAGAAGAAAACTGAAGGGGGAAAAAAACATACAACACATGCCAATTTGTGATTGTTTTTCTTTTTATGTTGTCAACTAATCTTGCTATTTATTGATCAGGAAAAAAGACAGGAAACAATTTTCCGAATCATCAAAAGTTGACCTGCTATCTAAGGTATCTTACTAGAACCTACACCATGCAACCACCAGTTCTCAGCCAGCAACTTAATAGGAACTGGAAGTTCCAGCTTTGTGAATAGAGGAAGTCTTTAGCCTGAAGAAGAAGTTGTTGCCATAAAGGTCCTGAAACTTCAAAAGAAAGGAGCCAAAAAGAGTTTCATTGCTGAATGTAATGCACTAAAAGCTATTAGGCATTGAAATTTGGTAAGGATATCAAGATGTTGCTCCAGCACAGATTATAAGGGCCATGAATTTAAAGCTCTAGTACTTGAGTACATGTCAAATGGAAGCTTAGAAAAGACTACATGATGTAAACACAAATTAAAACATAATCCTAACTTGACTAAGATCATGACTATAATTCCTACGTAGTTGAAGAGGAACATGAAGAAGATGAGAAGGATGAGAAGAACTCACATACCTTGTGTATACCCTCTCATAGCCTTGGCTACACAATAGGGAGATTAAATCCCTAAATATACTCCTTGTTGGAGTTTAGAAAATAAAGCCTAGTCTTGTTTTATTAGAAATGGAATAAAGGGCACTATTGACTATGCTCCTCTAGGTACTACATTTCAGAATATGGAATGGATATGAGGTGTCAACACAGGGTAACATGTATAGTTTTGAGATTCTTATCTTAGAAACATTAACAGGAAGAAGACCCACTGATGACATGTTTAAGGATGGTCACAATATCTATATCTATCTAAAAACTGGCTTTCCAAATAAACTTATACAAATTGTGGACCAATCTATTTTAAACAAACAATTAAGACAGAAAGCAACTGCAGCAGAAGACAACTGTGAGAACTTGATTCCAATGCATCCTAATACAGAGAAGTACTTGCTTTCACTATTAGGCATTGGACTTGCCTGTTCAATGGAATCATCACCCAAAGAAAGAATGAGTACAGTGGATGTGACTAGGGAACTAAATCAAATCAGAACTGCTTATTTTCCTGGTGGGATCAAGGGAGAATGAAACCTGAAGAATTTTGAGTCGCCACTTCTACATTACATTGTTACCATGTCTTCAATGTTTCGTATAATTTTTTTTTTCCACATCATTTTGTCTTCTTGCTATTGTTTCAAACTTCTGGTATTACAACTGAAATTCTAGTATCTTGGTATGTCTCTATCATTACGTAGTTCTGACATTACAACAGAAAGCAATTTCTTCATGAATTTCAGGCTGTGAAACTTTTGAGATCTTCAGCTTAAATTGCCCCCACTGTGAGTCTAAAAATTCATGTTTTTCGTGTTAATCCAATATGCATAAATTGTTTGAAAATACTTTTTCAGATTATCTTTCCATCTGAGTCCAAACTTCTTGTATGTATTTAAACTATGTTTGTAAGATTTCATTCATAACAGGTGTACTTATCCTCCATTCTATTTCCCATATCACCTATGCATGGCTTCCAATATATATAGCAAAAGAAATCAAAAGCGCTGGGTCTAATTGCTGTAACTGAAACGACAATCGCTCTTAACCAAAATCCTGCTTCTCCACTTCACCAATCCATTGGAGTGAACAAAAAAGGAGGAGCAAAATAAATAATTTATGGGCATTATATTGAATAAGCTTGACAACAGATCCAAAAAACTAAGGAAATAATCTTCCATCTGTAAAATAAGGAAATGGATCTCCTGATTTTGGGCTTGTACTTGCGAAAGCCACAAATGAATTTAGTAAATATTCTCGCAAAAATCATAATTTGTCATACAAAGAACATACCAAAATACCTCAATTTAATCAAGTGGGGAACCCGTAGACTATGAGCAAGGAACATGGACACAGTCAGGCGATTTAGTGTCTTTCATCGAAAAAATTTGACAAGGATCCCACTTCCATCCCAGAGGGGCATGCCCAGGTTCACCCGAGCACAAGCAGATCTTTGACTGTCGTTTCCCTTCCATATTGTGACTGGGATGATACTATTATGTGTTGCAATTACATAGAGTACTCCTTCATATTGACTTTCTAGTGTAACTGCAGATTGCAAGTGGCACGCTGTTTTGTGTTCGTCTCAAAGAACAATGTGAATAACCCAATTCCGAGTGAAAGTGTGTTTGGAAGTTTATTTTTTATTCATTTTCTTTAAATAATTTTGTAAGATAATTTTGAAAATAAATTATTAAAACAAAAATACATAAAAACTTGTCAGCTTAAATGCATTTTAAAGGAATTTTGAGAATATTAGGAGAAAAAAATTGTTTGGTAACTTTAGTTACTTTTTTGCTTTTCCAGAGTATTATCATAGACTAAATATATCTATACCAATTTTTCTTATTTATTAGTTTGCTATTAATAAAATCATTAAACTATCAAATTGTCATCACGAAAACAATGCGTAGAAAACAAAAATATCTTAATAATGTTCTTTTTTTCTGCTTATAAAACAACAGTTTCAAAAGAAGTTTTCAAGAATTCCGAAACAAAATACATCTATCAAATAAGTTTTTTTATTTTCTTATTCTTAAAAATAAAAAATTGTTCTACAAAATTGATTCTCACATCCTCCACTAATGTGAAATGGGTGAGTGTCAGTCTAATTCTGTTAAGTTTTGAATATATAGTTAAGGTTTTCTAAGAAATTATGATAGGGATGCTAGGGCGTATTCTTTTTTCAATGTTACACTGGTTTGTGTTTAGGCTAAGGACTGTTTCTGAATTTACTAATTGACAATCTCAAAGATTGCCTAGGTTATTGCTTTTGCTATATCAATGCATTGGCTCTAAATAATATTAGAGTTTTAATTCAGAAACTTGCTGTCACTTTTAACAAAATAAAGAAAGAAAAATGCAAAGTCAAAAGTTCTAAATTCCTTACCCCCATTTTCATTCAAATGCCTGCAATACTATTGATCTGAACTTAATGAGAACCTAATTAATTTGAGTAGAAGCTACTTTTTTAAAAAAGAAATTACTTAAGAAACATAAATTAGATTGTAATTTCTAACAAAAAAAGTTATTGAAAAACTTCATAAAATTTGAACAATCTTAATTTTTCTTTTAGGTAGAAATTGATTTTCTTATGAAAGCGATGAATTTGTGACATATAATCCTTTATTATCGCTAGCCTACTGTGTGCCAAAACAGAATGTTCATGGATAAAACTAATAATGAAATATAATAAATAAGACAAGCAATGTTTTTCCCAAAAGCAATAATGTAAAACTTGTCAATATAGTTTTTAGTGTCAAGTTAGAAGCCATGCAACTTTTGAACTGATAGCCGCTATCAACTTTTACAGTTTACTGTTTTTTTTTTTTTTTTGTTTGCACTTATGGCCATTAATTTGAAAGCTTAGTACATTAGACAAACGCATAAATGCTTCCTCCACTTTTTGTCGACAATTTTAACTTCACTATATTTCACACACCTACTTCTGCAAATTAAAAGTTTTTTTACTATTCAATGGCAGGTGCAATTTATGATGAAGCACTGTTAAAGGTATATGTTAATTTTATACACTTTTTCTATGCTCATATTTTTACTTTTTTATTGTTAATTTTTTTTATTTATAAGTGCACAAAACATGCATATTTACTGCGTATAACTATCTTTTTGGGTAACGGTTAGAAAAGGTCCAGCTGGAATATTACTGAGATGCTTACAAATGCAATAATTGGTCTATCCACAATCCTGAGTCCTGGTGTCCAATAAAAACACCACAGCGCACGCCAAATTTGATAATTTTGAAGAACTATGATTATTTTTCATGCCTATGCCTTAAAACCAGTTGTATTTTATTGATTTGACCTTGAGAAATTCTAAATCCAACATGCACGAGTAACATGCACAAGCTGGTGTTTTAATTACCAAACCCATAGTCTCGAACGGAAAATGCTGCATCTATACAGTATTTCTTACATTTGGGTTACGTTTATTGACGTGGTCCAAATCTAGAATGTTAAAAATTAGTATAAAAAAATAAAATAAAAAATTTAAATAAAAAAGATAAAAGTTATAAATAAAATTATAAATATAAAAATATAAGTGTAGCATTACTGGTCTCGAACAAGATCAAAGATACAAACCATCTAATGCCCATTGTGCTCCTCAAACAATGAAGCATTTTCATCTCAAGTTACCTGCACTTAGGTTTATATGCCTTCACTTTCTTCCTTTCTTCATGATTAACTTACATATCAGAACAGCCTCGGCATTAGGAAACAAGACTGATCATTTGGCACTGCTCAAATTCAACGAATCAATATCCAATGACCCATATCAAATCTTGGCCTCTCGGAATAGTTCCACTTCTGCAATTGGACTGGCGTCAAATGCAACCACCACCATCAAAGAGTTTCAAAGTTGAACCTAGGAGGATACCACTTACATGGAATCTTAAAACTGAATCAAATTGCTAGCTCAATTAGGATTTTTTTGAAAAAATAGATAAGTACCTAATTTGACTAAAGTTTGAAAATAGTTACTTAGTTTGATTAGGGTTTGTTCAAATGGATTAAGGAAGAAAAACTAGTAAACCTTGTTAAGGGTATCAAGTAAACTATTTTTCTCTAAATTGGGTTTATTTGAATATTTTCCCACAAAAGTACAAGGATAACTTCTCATTCTACCTTGTAGTTCGTTGTTGAGAAGCTTATCATTTTTCTTTTAGTTCTCAAAATTAGATTTTGTAAAAATGGAAAGAAGACTTTAGAATTACTAGGTGGACACTTTCTTTCTGCATTAGATCCACCTACGCATCACTCAAATAATAGGAGAACGCCTCCACACTCAATCTTAAAATTTGGTGTAGAAAGCTTAATGGGGTTTTATTTCTTTTCCAAAATGACAACTATTCAAGGACTCATTCAAACATCGGTGAACCTTGTAGAAGTGATGAATAGATTATTTTCTTTCTAATCAGACCCAAACTATCACCTCTCTTCGAGATTAATGACAAGTGACTCTTCATTTGTCCATTAATCCATCATAGGAGCTCACCATTTTTATAAAGGTAGAGTCAGAAAAGTGGCCAAAGCAAGTAAAAAGATCAAGCAAAATAGTGATGTGAACTTCAAGCATAAATCCCTATCCTTAGCTTCCAGTTAACACTGTGCAAGGGATATTTTCAATTTTAGGGAATTTTAAGATTTGCCACATTCAAACCAGATAGAAGTTTAACAATGATATTCTCTGTCAAAGAAAAAGGAGAATCCACAAGATTAAGGATCATACAATGAAGGGAGTCTCGATATCTCAAAGTTTCCTAGATTTCATATAGTGAAAGTAACACAATAAAAGTATCACCACAAATAACCATCGACCACAACAAGTTAAAAGAAGAGCATGCATTTGCCACATAAGAAAAAGAACTCAAAGAGTGTGGGCCTATATCGGGAAGCACTCTTTATTGGATAAGCAAGTTAAAAGAATAGCATGCATTCATCACATGAGAAAATAACTCAAGAAGTGAGAGCCTGCAATAGGAAGTTTATTTGGACATGCCTAATCCATTCAAGGAACAAGAACTAAGATAATTTTCATCAAGCAATTGGAGAAAATTAAATCAAATTTAACAAACTTACGGACTACATTGGCCCATTTCTAGGGATATCGCTCCTCATTTCACACACTGGTAAGAACAAACTCATTGCCATAGCGATAAGTTGATCAAAACATTTAGTTAAACATCATACACATGGCCATATGCAGAGTGTAAGGGGTTGCAAGTAAAGGTTTGCTACTGTTTTTAGATAGAGCACCTATGTGAAAATCTATTTCTCAGTGGTATAGCATAGAAAAGCTATCTGCGGAAAAAAAGGAGCACACAAACAGTGGAAAAAAACAGCAAACAGCAACATAGTACGTTGTATACAGCAAGACGGTGACAAAGCAAATGCAAACAGCAGCAAACAGCTACTAAACAACAACACGCAGCAGCATACAGCAAAAAAAACTACGCAGACAGCAGCTGAAACAGAGGCAAACAGACAGAAATGTGCAGACAGCAACCCTATACAAGATACAACAGTAGAACTATGCAAACAGCAACTCCATACAGCAGTATAGCAGCAGAATTATGCAAACAGTAAGAGAATACAGCAGTACAGTAACAGAATTATGCAAACAGCAAGACTAATTTGAGGTGTAAACAATGCAATTAACATGCATCAAAACTAATTTGGGGCATAAACAATGCAATTAACATGTCACTGCACATTAACAAAGGTCACATTGTAAGACTCAAGAATCCATTGAGTCAATTCCCTTTAAATTCTTTGTCTTCTCTTTCCAAAATGGAAATTAATTTCTAACTACTATTAAAAGGAAAATTCATTATTTTTTTTTAAAAAATATTTTTCTGGGCCCCAACCTATTTCCAGATAACTCAAAGAAAAAAATTAGGTCTAGATGCAAATTTGAAAAAAAAAACATTTTAAAAGAATTCACAAAAGACAAATAAAATAAAGCAAAGCTAAAAAAAAAAGGAAGCTCCTTTCCAAAAATGAGCACTATCCCTCAGCCGAATGCTCCAGTTTCACCTTACATTATCAGGAACCTGTACCCAAAATGCAAATATATTAATGTACAATCACCATGGAAAGCAAGTGAGAGCTCCCTGATTTTTTCAGCTCGCAACTCCTCTCCCCTTTTTTCTTCCTCTTCCTCTTCCCCTCCTCCTTCTCTCTTTTTCTTCCCTTCTTTTTCCTCTCACAGTTGCGTGTGCTCTGTGCTATATGAGATTGCTCATCCCCGTGAATCTCTTCCTTTGTAACAGAAACGGGGTCCTTCCCCCTTCGCCAACTGCCTCTTACCTGTTTTATCCCCTATTTTATTTGTTTCTTTTTGTTTCCTTTTATTTGAATTTATTTCCTTCTTCTTCTCTTCTGGCCGCCACGCCTCCTCTTTGTATCATTTGACCTGGCAAAAATTATTAAAAAAGTCTTTATTTATTTTCTTTCTTTATATTTTTTTTTGTATTTATACCTCAAATGAATTTTATTTGGCCAGAACAAATTAGTGATGTTTATAATGGACTAATAATGCTGTCAGCATGCATCAAATGCCAATTCAAACTCTGATAAACAAAATGTTTTCTTTGATTAATGGAATTGGTATGTCACACATTTTGACTAAAAATAAAATAGAGAAAAAAGTGATTCAGTACTAGTGAATGAACTCATCAATATTGAAGGATTCATATTATATTTTTTTCCTTGTCAAGGGCAAAGCCATGATTATGGTGCCAGGCTGGTTTATTGAGATTAGAGGCAGGAAGGATGCTTTCCCCATCTGCTCCTTTGCTAACTCAATAATAACAACAACAAGAAACTAAGTTCTTTTTTATTAGGTGAGGTCGGCTACATAGATCAAACGACGCCATAAACTTTTATCCAAAACCAAATTTTTGAATATACCATTTAATCAAAGATCTCTTTTAATTATTTCTCCAAGTGTCCTTTTTGGTCTTCCTCTATATCTCCTCATAAGACTAAACACCATTTGCTCCTTTGCTAACTCAAAGGCCCATATTTTAGGTCAATGGTGGAGCAATCAGGATAATCTGGTACATCATTACTTAGTCTATTTTTATGATTAATTGCAAATTATGATATGCATACATTGGAAGACTTAAGGGTTCACAGGGCATATATTTCGTCCCCCACACCTCAAGTCTGCCACTGATGTCACCTCAATATGCAGCGCCGATTTTAAATAGGTAATACACGTTATGATCAGTCAAGGGCATTTGCATGGATATGAAATTTAAATATACTGACTCGATCTAGTTTGATGGCTGAACAGGAATTATTACGTGCGACAACATTTTAGAATATAAATTTTATTCTTTTAACAAAAACACTGTTAATCTTAAAAAATAATATGAGATTTTTTGAAAAAATAACCTATTTAAAAAAATTTAGACACAAAATTAGAGATTTTAACTTTATTTTATATAGATATAAGATAAAAAGTGAGAATAGTTACTAAAAAAAAGAAAAGTAAGGCTAAGATATATTTATTATTTAAGGTGTTGTAGTTTATTCTAAGCTATTCGTCATAAAAGAAAATAACGATCTTTGATAAAAAAAAAAAATTAGCTTTGCAAATTATTTCATGAGAATGCGTATGTGAAAAAATAAACACAAGAATGTGTATCAAAATAAAAGAAAAAAAAATAAAAAAAGACATAAAATTCATATAAAATTAGAGAAAAAATTAAAAAATAATATATGTTTAAAAACTAAAAAGATAATATATAAATATGTGTTAACATGAAAAAAAATAAAGCATAAAAATATGTGTTAAACTAACGGTTCAAATTATTAGGTTAATACCTGTTACATGTTATAATGTAATAGGTAGAATTCATATTTACCGATACTTTAAAACGGTTGATAGGTTTATCCTCCTAAAAAATCCTGTAAAACTTAACATTCATGTAGAATTTTACTCATGGCATAATTATATAAATATATATATTTATATAAAATAAGAAACTCTATCGCGTTCTCTCCGCAATCTCACCCAAGGCCAATACAGAATTCTTGATTCCTCCAGAATTTAAAAAATGTAACAACTGGCACGGATTCTGTTTTCCGTTTCCAACTTAACATGATTAACAAAATGACACTATTGTAACTAAATAGTAAATCAAATTAAGGTGTTTTAGGCGAAAGAAAGTTTACGCCTTCTACGGTTTTTGACGTGTAGCATTTGTCTGTTATTGATTTGAGTGATCTGAGCTGCTTAATGCTTTCTACTTTAATTGTATGATTTTCCATGTTTTCCGGGCTGCCGATCGCTGTCCTTAAACTATTGTCCTGGATCTATTCAATATGAATATATTAAGTTGAACAATTTTCGTGGATCTATCAATGAACATATTAATAAGTTGAATCAACAAAGCATATTACAGTGAGATATTCACAAATGTAATAATTGATCTATGCACTATCTTGAGTCCGAGTGTCCCAAAAAAACACTACAACAATCAATAAGGTATTAGCGTAGTAATTATCATTTATACTCTAAGTCAAGGGACTTGAGATCAAAAATTTAGATTTAAATTTTGAAATTATACTTATTAAGAAAGGTTATCAATAATCAACTCTAAATGTGAATTAGTTTTATACCTAATAATAATAATAATAAAGAGATGCCACGTGAAGAAATCTTAATAAAAGAAAAAGCTACAAGAATATGGCCAATTTGGGATGAAATTTATGATAGAAAAATTTTTGTCACAAATTTGTGATGAATTTGCGACGCAAAGTGGTTGGAAAATTTGTGACAAGCAATATTCTATCACAAATGTGTAATGGATTTGTGACAAAATTTCTGCCACAAGTCCTACTTTAATGCTTGAATTCTGTTTAAATTCGAGATGGGCTGTACAAGTCTATCTCAAAATGCTTTAATTGTTTTTAGATTTGAGATGGATTTGTGATGGACTTGCATAATCCATCACATATCTGTCTCAAATGCTTTAATTCTCTTATAATGAGACAGATTTGTGATAGATTGTACAAGTCCATCACAATCCATCTCATATGTTTCAAATTTTTTTTTTTTTTTAAATATTGCATTTCAAATCCATATGAAAAACAATTAAAGATGAAAGACAACAATTATTTTTTGTGACATAAATGTAATGTATATTTATTTTATTATTTTATTTCTCTTTTAAGTTTTTGAATGTAAAAAATTAAGAGAATAAATTATTTTAAAATATATGAATTCTTATTTTTTTTCAAACTATACAAAATCAATCATGAGAAAAATAAAATGCAAATTCTTAGAGCAAAAAACTTTAGGTCTATTCTAAAAATTTTTCAAAATTTACAAAATAAATCATGAATAAAATAAAAGAATATAATTTTTTAGTTCTAGTTATTAACAATATTAATAAACTATTTTAAAAAATAAAAAGTGAAAATGCAATAGACTTTAAATTTTTTGGGAATTTAATTCAAATCAGTTTTAAAAAATGAAGAAATTTGAAAGACAAAATGATAGTAAGAACAAGATTTAGTTTTAGAAAAAAGTCATTGTAACTATTTTTGGCCTTCGATATAAGTTTTTTTATTATTGTCTATCGTGATTTCAAATAGCTCTATTTTTTGAACAAAAACGAGGAGGACGCTAAATTTTTCTGGGTTACACCACTCAAGGGAGAAAGAACCCAGCAACGCAGAGCTTTATCCCCCAAATAAAGTGAACCCAAGAGAAAATATGTGTTTTGTGGACATATAATACGAAGCGATGATCACAAAAGATAAAAAATGAGTTTAAAAATAAATTATTTTAAAAAAAGTAAAATCATTATCGACTTAAATTAAAATGATAGAATTAGATATCAAATAATATAATCTATATTATAAAAAAATAAATTCAAGAATTTGTTATGTTTAGAAAAAATATTAATATCCGTACACATAATAAGCTTGTAAAATCTCTATTAAAGGTCAAAAATCTAAAGTTTTGTATAAAAAAGAAGAGCACTTGATAAAAAAAAAATTCAAATTTCACATTTAAAAAGATATTTTAAAAATAATATCTCAAAATAACAAAATTATGCAGAGCAAAATCGTTATATTTAATACTTTACTGTTTTAAGTCAGCAAAGTTCAAGTGGGGAAAGTTTGGTGACATATTTAAACAGAATTATTTGTGCATCCCCATCAATTAGCATTTGTAGGTGACGAAGTGGCAAATGCATATACTCTCACAAAATCAAACTGACCCAACACATGCCTTTGAACCAAGAAGCAAAAGAACCATAAAGAAAAAAAGATATTTGACGGATAGAGTTTCTCTCTTAACATATTATAATATAATTAGTTTCTATGATTTGTGGTTTCGTGTAGAGGTGATCAGTGCATCCTTGCTTTCTCAAATTAACCAAATGAAGCCCTTTGCTCCCATGTCACCTGCCCACTGGTCCACAAGCCTTCAAATGTTTCATCACCGGATGATTGCTCCCTCATTTCAGATTTTCCTTTTTTAAATTATTTTAAGATATTCTTTGAGAACCAAAATTCAACTCAGATTTCAATTTCTGTAACAAAAGCATAACTTAAATCATAAAACCATTTCATAAGAATCATAGAATTGTTTAAGCCATCAGCGGTCGAAGTGAAAAACTATTAATTTCAATTATAAATATAAAACTAAAACGAAACTGTCCAAAATATCACATCGCATTTAAATTGCCGTTGTTATATTCAAGCAATCGCTTTTGACCATAGAGCACTACACATTAAGTTCAACAACACACAACTCAAATTGTAATAAAATAACATTACTTGCGGTGGGCATCCCAAGGAAAAATATATAGTTTTGAGAATCTATGTGTATGCTTATTGTATTAATCTATATAAATAAAATTGTTTGAAAAGATTTTTGATTTATATTTTCATTTGAATCTAACATTTATTTACATATTTAAATTATAATTTTAATGGATATTAATATTTATATAGATTAAAATTAAATAAATTTTATATATTTTTTTATATTTTTGTCTCTCTGCAGGAAGTTCTGACTAGGTACCATCAGCATTATTCGGTTTTACTATTTCATAAAAAGCAGTTCACATATCCTTTGTTTTATTTCTCATATCAAGCAAAAGAAAACAAAAACGGTGGTTCTATACCAGAAACGTGATCCCTCTGTTCCCCCTATCAATGTAGCGGATGAAAACAATCTAGCGCATGAAAAAGAAGAAACTGTTCATTAGCATAATAGTTTGTAACTCCTGTGTTTAAAAAAAATCTATAAATGAAATTATAAAATTTAACTAATTAAAAAATTTAAATGTATCAGTATTTTATGAAACTGATATAATAAAAATAATGTTTAGCTTCACATTGTGTGGCAATTGACAAAATAAAAAAATTAAATTATTAAATTTATAATATCTCATGAATTATTAAATTCAATAATAAAATAGTTTCAATCTTTGCATTTTTTTTTTAAAAAACAGTGTTGACGAAAATGTAGTGACACAAATATTAAACTATTGGCTACTTAGTCTGTGTTTCGAAAGTAACACCCCAAGGTTTACTCAATAGGACCGTCAGCCCTTAGTTTATGAGAACTGTTGGCTACTGAAGTCTCTGTTTTGGTTCAATGGAGTAAGACTTGCGGCATTTGTAGAAGAAATAGAAAGAAACAAATTATTAAAATTAAAAATTTAATTTTCTATGTAAAGTTTACTTGGTCTCCGTTTTGGTTTAATGGACTTTGGAGAACTATCAACATTGGGATGGACTTTGGTAACTAAAATTTGGACAACAATTTCCACGCGTATACCTTAAAATCAGTTGTATTTGATTGATTGATAGTCGCTGTTGTCCTTGTAACTTTTGTTAATTGAGCAATTATAAAATCGGCAGCAACCGGTATTCTAAATCCAACGTATCACATTATGAGTAACATGCACAAGGTGGTGCTGTAATTACCAAACCCTTCGTTCTCGAAGCAGATCAAACATACAAACCATCCACTGCCTTTTGTGCTCCTAAAACAATGAAGCATGTTGCTCCCAAGTTACCTGCACTTTGGTTTATATGCCTTCACCTTCTTCCATTCTTCATGACAAACTTACTGTCGTTGCAACTTATCATCAAAGCCTCTGCATTAGGAAACAACCCTGATCATTTGGCACTGCTCAAATTCAAGGAATCAATATCCAATGACCCATATCAAATCTTGGCCTCTTGGAAAAGTTCCACTCACATCTGCAAGTGGACTGGTGTAAAATGCAACCGCCTCCATCAAAGAGTTTCAGAGTTGAACCTAGGAGGATACCACTTACATGGAGTCATATCACCCCACATTGGCAACCTCTCCTTTCTCAAAACTCTCGAGCTACAAAACAATAGCTTCTACAGCGAAGTCCCACAACAGTTGGGCCGTTTATTCCGACTGCAAAGGCTCAGGCTCGAAAATAACACATTAAGAGGGGAATTTCCTGTCAACTTGACAAGATGCTCTGCACTCAGGTTCCTCGGTTTAGGTGGGAATAATATCACCGGTAACATACCAGTGGGGATTGGATCGCTTTGGAAGCTTGGAAGGTTGTATCTTTATAAAAATAATTTAATAGGAAGAATCCCAGCTTCTATAGGAAATCTTTCTTCGCTTGTTGCTCTATCTGTGGCATATAATAGCTTGGAGGGAAATCTACCAGATGAAATAGGTCGTTTGAAAAACTTGACCTTTATTACTGTATTTGCCAACAGATTGTCTGGTAAGCTTCCTTCTTCACTGTACAATATGTCATCTCTCACTTTTATCTCAGTTGCAGTCAATCAATTGGATGGTTCTCTTCCAGCTACCATGTTCCTCTCCCTCCCATATGTCCAACACCTTCTCATCGGTGGTAATAAATTCTCAGGTCCAATACCAACATCCATCACAAATGCATCTTTTCTTCAACTCCTTGATATCTCTGCGAACTATTTCATTGGACAAATTCCGAGTCTAGAAAAGCAACAAGATATCAAATTGCTTAATTTGGAAATTAACAGTCTGGGTAGTAATTCGACAAAGGATCTAGAGTTTGTAAGTTCCCTGACAAACTGTAGTAAGTTGAACGTATTGGCCATAGATAATAATAATTTTGGAGGTTCTTTACCCAATTCCATTGGCAATTTATCAACCCAACTCAATCATCTACATCTAGAAGGTAATCAGTTTTCTGGACAAATTCCTGTAACATTGGGTAAACTTACTAACTTAATTGCGTTGATGCTGGACGCAAACAGATTCACAGGGTTCATTCCAGACACCTTTGGGAACTTTCATAAGATGCAAACATTACAGTTGAATAGAAACAAACTGACAGGGAGGATACCAACCTCCATAGGCAACCTCAGTCAATTGTTTGAGCTGGACCTATCACAGAACATGTTAGATGGAAATATTCCTCCTAGTATTGGAAATTGCCAAAGTTTACAAAAGCTAGACCTTTCACAAAACAGACTTAGTGGAGTGATACCGCCACAAGTTATGGGTCTTTCCTTTTCGACAATCTTACTTAACTTGTCAGGAAATGCATTAACTGGCAATCTTCCAGTTGAGGTGGGCAAACTGGAAAGTATTGCTGAGTTGGATGTCTCTGATAATCATCTGTCAGGTGACATTCCTGGTACAGTTGTAGACTGCATAAGCTTGGAGTACCTTTATCTACAACAAAATTCCTTCAATGGAGTCATACCTTCATCTTTGGCTTCCTTGAAAGGTCTTCAATATTTAGATCTATCAAGAAACAATTTATCTGGGTCAATTCCTCAAGGTCTGCAGTATATTACCGTTTTAGCATACTTGAATGTTTCATTAAACAACCTAGACGGCGAAGTGCCTAAAAATGGTGTCTTTCAAAATGCAAGTTCAATAGCAGTGGCTGGCAATAGTAAGCTTTGTGGAGGTATCTTAGAGCTACAACTACCACCATGCCCTATCAATGCTATGAAACAAAAAAAGCACCATAAGTTTAGGTTGATTGCCGTGGTATCTTGTTTGCTTGCCTTCCTATTTTTATCCTCAACAGTTGTTGCTATATATTTTATTAGGAAAAGAAACAGGAAGCAATCTTTTGAGCCATCAACAATTGAACTTCTTTCCAAGGTGTCCTACCAAAGCCTACACCAAGCAACCAATGGGTTTTCAGCTGACAATATGATAGGAAGTGGAAGTTTTGGCTCTGTTTATAAAGGAAGTTTTGGGCCTGAAAATAAAGTTGTTGCCATAAAGGTCCTTAACCTTGGGAAGAAGGGAGCCCACAAGAGCTTCACTACTGAATGTAATGCACTCAAAAATATTAGGCACAGAAATTTGGTAAAGATAATAACATGTTGCTCCAGCACAAACTATAAGGGCCAAGAATTTAAAGCTCTAGTTTTTGACTACATGTCAAATGGAAGCTTGGAAAAATGGTTGCATCGAGGTACAAAGAGTTCAGATCAGCCAAGAACTTTAGGCCTTGATCAAAGACTAAAGATTCTTAGTGATGTTGCCTCTGCATTACATTATCTTCACCATGAATGTGAGCCACCTGTCATTCATCGTGATTTAAAGCCAAGCAATGTCCTTCTTGATAGTGAAATGGTTGCCCATGTGAGTGATTTTGGATTGGCAAGACTACTTTCGTCTGTTGAAGGCAATTTTGACAACAAAAGCAGTACCATTGGAATGAATGGGGACTATTGGCTATGCTCCTCTAGGTACAGCTTGATATTTATTTTGGCTATAAAATCTTCTTGAATATTGTTTTCTTGTCTCAAACATTTCCTTTACCTTTGTGTTAGTATTGTTAATATAGTTTTCATCGCATTGACTTATTTGCAATATATTTCAGAATATGGATTGGGTTTTGAAGTCACCACACAAGGTGATATGTATAGCTTTGGGATTCTTGTCTTGGAAATGATAACTGGAAGACGACCCACAGACAAAATGTTTGAAGATTGCCATAATCTTCATAACTATGTAAAAGCTTCATTTCCTAATAAACTTGTGCAGATTGTGGACCAAGCTATATTCATCACAGAAATAAGTAAAAGAGAAGCAGCTGCCACAATAGTAGAATACATTTGTGAGGACTTGACTCTGATGTGTCCTAATGTGGAGAAATGCTTACTATCACTTTTAAACATTGGACTTGCTTGTTCAGTGGAGTCACCAAGAGAAAGAATGAGTATCGTGGATGTGACAAGGGAGCTAAATATAATTTATCGTGGGATGAAGAAGACTTAGAATTGAAGAATACTAAGGTGCCACTTCTATGTTACTATTGCTACCAATTATGTCTTAGTTAGTTCATATCTTTTTTCTCTGAATGATTTTTCTGTCTTTCTTTTTTTTTTTTTTTTTGGCTTTTGGGTTGCATAAAGTTGTGAGTTATTCAAGTTGAATCATAAAGCAGTGTGCCTACTGTAATTTTAGAAATTTCTGTGTTTATTGTATTTGTCTGTGTCAACAAAATTGTTACAAAAGACTTTTAATTTAATTATTTTTCCATCTGAATCCAACTTTCGCGTCCATATTTAAACTATGGCTTTAATATTTCATAGGAGGCAGCTTACTTATATGTCCTCCATTGTATTTTCCATATCATGACTTCTATTTTATAAAGCAAAAGAAACCAAAAGCACTAGACCTGATTGCTGAAAGGAGGATAGTGTTAAACCATAGTCCCACTTCTCCCCTTCCATTAATGTGGATGAAAAAGAAGAAGAAAGCGTTCATTAACATGATAACAAATAATTGCTAAGCACTTTTACACACAAAAGGACCATCTCCTAGCTAGTGAATTCTGTGCAATACAGGTAACAAGAGAACTATAACTATTTTCTTTGGTTTTTAGTGGGTCTAATTCTATCAAATTTTGAACATATAGTTAAGGTTTTTCAAGAAATTATTTTAGTGATGCGACAGTCTACTCTTTTCCCAATGTTATACCATTTTGTGTTTAGGCTAAGGACTGTTCATTGGTTCTGTATGTACTAATTGGAAATTTAATGATTGCCTATCTTCATTGCTTTTGCTATACCAATGCATTGGCTCTAAATTTCAACAATCTTACTTTTCTTTTGAGTAGAAATCGATTTTCTTATGAAAGCGATGGATTTATGGTATAGGATAAAATCCTTTACTACCATTAGCTTATAGTGCGCCAGAAACAAAATGTTCTTGGATAAAACTAAAGATGAAATATAATAAAGCACACAAGAAATGATTTTCCCAAATGCAATAATACAAAACTCGTCAATAGTTTTCAGTGTCAAATTAAAGGCAATGCAACTTTTGAACTATATATATATATATATATATTTGCTGCTCTCAACTTTTACAGGGTTCAATATCACATGCACTTATCCTTTGAACCAGAGCATCAACTATTCTATCATTGTATTGAATGCTAATTATGCTAATGGTAAAATGTAGTTTGTCAGGATCTTGTGTCTTTACAAATGTAAACAATAACAAAAGGCTGTCATATCGTCAAAGTATGTTAAGCCCCATGGGCTTGGCTTACCACCCTAACCAATAGGACCATGATGGATAGCATGAAAGAGGTTTTCAAATTCTCATTAATGGGATCAAGGCCTTCTGCATCTGCAATAGTATGGGTTGAAATAACTCAATCATAATCTGGGTAATTTTCCTACATCACTTCCATGAATTTTACATCAATAATATCAAATATCTACATCACAATATTTATTGCAGTACAGGAGTCAAAATGATAAGTCTTACTATAACCATTACAAGATCACAATCAGAACTAGGTAACAAGCAAATAGCAAGGATCACCATGAAACTATAACCACTTGTAAAATAAAAGTAAAGGGAACCAATTTCAAAAGAACCACAAAATTCTTTAAGCGAAGTGAAAAAACTATTAATTAAGAATAAGTATAAATTAAACTATTAGTTATAGTTCTAGAAAATATTTGAAATCTATGGCTTGATTTTCTGTTAAAGTGCTTTTTTTTTTTTATTGTTGCTACATAAAATGTCTTCAAACATAATAACATGGATAATGACCATTGACCAAAATGCCTCAACTCAATTATAACATTTCTTAAAGTATTAATTGTTGAATAGTACTTTTAGTCACTGTTGAAATTATAAAACAAAAATACTAAATTAAGAAGGTTCTAAATAATTTTGGCGTTCTTTGAAATATATCCATGTGAAGTTTGATATAATTAGCCTTTGAGGTATTAATCATGCATATTGTTTTGCACAATTAACATTCTAACAACTACCAACATGTAGCGCAGAGTGGTGACCTAAAGGCTACAAGATAAAGGTTTAAGGAGGGGTTTTTTGAAAAGAAAAAAATGGAATCATAACCAAAACCATTAATGATGTGATTGGACACTAGAATAATGGTTTGAGTTTGTAGAGAGTGGCTTCGAGGTTGATTACTTGTATGGAAGACATTAGCATACCTACATGCCCTTTTGGTACTATGGTGATCTAGTTAGTTTATCATGCTTTATTTGAATGTAAGGGTTAGTTTGTTAAAATTCTAGCTCAAGAATAAGAGATTTTGAAAAATAATTGGGGCTTTTTAGAAAACAAATATTTTGCTTCCAAAATGATCCATTTCCTTCTAGATTAGGGATTTTAGGAGATTTATTGAAAACTAACTCCTTCCCTTCCAAGTTAGGTTTTTGACAAATAGTTTTGTTTTATAAAAACCCATTCCCTTTTAGATTGGTGTTTTTGGAAAATGATTGTCAAAGCAGACCCCTTTCCTTCCATATTAGGTTTTTTTTTTTTTTTTAAGATGATTCTTTCTTTTGAAAGATGCCTTTCCTTTCAAATCAAGGTTTTGGAAATTTTTTTCACTTTTTTAAAATAGGACCCCTTTCCTTACAAGTTGGGAGTTTTGGAAAATAATTGGAAGAAACCCCTTTCCTTCTAGATTGGGGATTTTGAAAAATGTTTTTTCTACTTGAAAGAAATTCCTTTATTTGTGACATAAGATTGTTAGAATCCAACTCTTAATGATTTTTGCACCAAAGGGATCCAATTGTATACCTAGTTTAACTAAGATTTTTAATTAAAGATCCTAATTAAGGAGTGGAATGTATTTTTTCCCCATCTTGATTAGGTTAAAACCAAAATCTCTAAATTGGGCTTGACCTAAAAGTGCAAATTTTATTTATTTAAAAAGAAAGCTCACATTTATAAAAGGTAAAGCCGAATCTATAAATTGGTATTTTTATTCATGTAGAATTTGAAAAATTAAACATGCCATATGTACAGAAAATTAACATGCAATTATGTACAAAATTTAGACACACTAATGAGCTTGCAAACTACAAGTCACACATTAAAGAAGAAGGAAAAGAAAAGATTGCATGATGTAAACACAAATTAACATGTGATCTTAGCTTGACTAAGATTACTGCTATAATTCCTACATAGTTGAAGAGAAATACAAAGAAGGTGAGAAGGATGAAAAGAACTCACATACCTTATGTATACCCTCCCACAGCCTTGGCTACAAAATAGGGAGACTAAATCCCTAAATATACTCTTGTTGGAGTTTAGAAAACAAAGACTAGTCTTATTTTATTAGAAAGAACAAGCCAGTAAGAGAGAATAAAGTGGGAGATTGAAATTCTAAGGAAGAATTCGGCTTGAATTTGCTTCATACCTCCTAGCCATAAGAAACAAGGAGCTTAATCCCTTGTGTACTCCTTGAAGGAGATTTAAAAGATAGAGCTAGTATTATTCTATAAAAGAGAACAACTAGCAAGAAGTGGGAGAAGGAATTTTTCTGTGTAGTCCTTGAAAGAGATTTAGAAGAGAGAGCTAATATTATTCTATGGAAGAGAACTAACTTGCAAGAGGTGTGAAAGAGGGAATCTTCTGTGTTCTCCTTGTATGAGAGCATACTATTTATAGGGTTAAAGGTTCAAACAAATGAATAAACGGTTATAATAGCTCTTTAATCCTTCTTAATGCCTAGTCTTAACCACACATTTTTACATGTCTCAAATGGTTTTAATGCAGATAAAGGAATAAGTAATCATAAAATCCCCTTAAATGTCTTGTCTTTTTCACAATTTTCACATCTCTAAAAGAATGTGAATATTTTCCTTCAATTGATTTCATTTAGGCCTTTTGGGCTTGGGCTTCTCTTCTGGTCCTTTTTTTCTTTTTTGGCCTCCTAAGAAATCCTATAAAACTTAACATTCATCTAGAATGTTTTTTTTTTTTTGGGTAAAGACATTTATCTAGAATTTTATTACATAATTTGAAGAACCTTTTTTTATATATAATAAAGAAACTCTAACTCTTTCTTTCCGCAATCTCACCCAAGGCCATTACAGAATTCTTGATTGCACCAGAATTTCAAAAATTAAAGATTAAAGATTAAAGATCAGCCAAGAGCTTTTGGCCTTGATCAAAGATTAAAGATTCTTATTGATGTTGCCTCAGCATTGCATTATCTTCACCATGAAATGTTAACAGAAAAAAGACACACAGATGAAAAGTTTGAAGATTGTCAGAATCTCCATAACTATGTAAGAGCTGCATTTCCTAATAAACTTGTGCAGATTGTGGACAAAGCTATATTCATCAGAGAAATAAGTAATAGAGAAGTAGCTGCAGCAGAAGACATTTCTGAGGACTTGACCCTGATGCGTCCTAATGTGGAGAAATGTCTACTTTCTCTATTAAGTATTGGACTTGCTTGTTCAATAGAATCACCAAGGGAAAGATTGAGTATAGTGGATGTGACAAGGGAGCTAAATCAAATTTATTGTGGGATAATGAAGACTTAAAATTGAAGAATACTGAGGTGCCACTTCTACATTAGTATTGCTATCAATTATGTCTTAGTTGTTTCATCTCCTTTTTCTCTTCAAGATTTTTCCTCTCTTCTTTATTGCCTCAGAATTTAATTTTACTTCCTAAATTTATAGTTTCTTTTTCAGGTTGCAAAAAATTGTGAGATATTCAAGTTGATTTGTCAAACAATGCACCCACTTGCCCATAGTGATTGTGGAAATTCATGTTTTTGTTATATTAATCTCTGTGAACAAAGTTAATTAAAAATACTTTCTTATAATTTATCTTTCTCCTTTGCGTATGTATTTAAACTATGGTTTTAATATTTCATAAGAAGAAGCTTACTTTTCCTCCATTCTATTTCCTGTATCACTTGTGTTTGATTTCTATTTTTTATGAAGCAAAAGAAACCAAAAGCAATGGAGCTAATTGCTGTTAATTGAAAGGAACATGATTTTAAATCAAAACCTACTTCACCCCATTAATGTAGTATATGAAAAAGGACAAGAAAATGTTCATTAGCATAGTAAGGAATAATCTCTAAGCATTATTATGCGTGCACAACTGTGCGAGCACATACACAAATAAATATATATACATACATCAAATATATATATCACTATGCACACAATAATTCTGGTATAACAAAATGTATATACTGAATTTCACGTTCTTATTATTATCTAAATATATGTGATGATGGTCTAAGATTTGTAATTTTGGCCAAATCTCCTAGTGGATTCTAAGCTATAGGGGTTACAAGGGAACCATGACTGTTTTTCTTGATTTTAGTTGGTCTAATCATGTGAAATTTTGAATCTTAGTTCTTCTATTTTTACTCCTTTATTTTTATATAATTTTTATTTAAAAAATTTAATTATTTAATTTATTAAATTTTATAAAATAAATTATAAGATAAACTAATTTTTAAAAAATAGTTTAAACATCAAGTGAGAATTTAGATGTAGAAAAAAATTTTATGTTTGAGTATATGGTTCAGGTTTTCCAAGAAATTATCTTTGTAATGCTAGGGCCAATTCTTTTTCCCATTTCACCTCGGTTTGTCTTTCAGCTTAGTACCGCACGATGTCTCTATATTTTAGTAAATGACAATTTTAAATGATGCTTATCTAGCTTTATTGCTTTTGTAAGACCAGGCTATACCATTGCATTGCTTTAAATTAAGATATTTCAAAAATTTAAACTATTTAGCTTGAATGAATGGTTTTTATTTTGTATCTCGGCCACATCCTTTTACATATGAAAGTTTTCCTTTAAGGTTAAAGTTTGGACAACTTTTAATTTTAGGTGACAAAATTAAATTCTTAACTATGCAATTATAAAGACTCTATATTATATAAAAAATAAATATTTCAAAAATTATTAAATAAATATTTAAAAATGATTTTCAATTTATGTTTCTAACTTCACTAAGGCTTTGTACAAAGAAAAAAAATCACTAAAATTAGAAAAAGAGCAAAATTAGGAAATCCAATCATTTCTTCCGATTTCCCTCAAATGCCACTCCAATACTTTCAACAAATTAGATTTGAACTTAACGAAAAATCCATCTAATGTGAGTGGAAGGCTATTTTTTTGTAAGAAAATTAGTACTTAAGGGACATAAATTAGATTATAATTTCTTAGAGAAAGCTAATGATGAAATTTAATAAAGCAGACAAGCAATGATTTTCGCAAAAACAATAATGCAAAGCTTGTCAATAGTTTTCAGTGTTAAGTTAAAAGTAGGGCAACTTTTGAACTATTAGCTGCTCCCAACTTCTACAGTTTACTGTTTTCAGTTTGAGTAATTCTATTCCTATGTTGACAAACATATGTGTCCATATTTTTATTTTTTTTAAATAATTATGTTTGCCAACATTTTTTTTTGAAAAATTAAAATATAAACAGTGCATAAAATATATGTCTATAAACCTAGTAACACTCTTTCAGTTTTCAATATCACATGCACTTTTCTTTTGAGCCAAAACATCAACTATTTTTTCATTTGATTGGATGCTAATTTTGCTAATGGTAAAATGTAGTAGCTCAGATCCGAACTTACAATTTAAGTGGTTATTCTAAGATCTCTCTAATCTTTAAATCTACAAGTTTAATTTCCCACTTTCCTTACTCCATCAAAATCATTAAACTCTTTATATAACAAAAAAATGTATTAGCACAAAACTCAAGTTGCAGAAAATTCAAATGGCAAAATAATCAAGTCAGTACAGTTGATGTGGAGAAAAGTTTGTTGACAGATATATTTAAACTGAATTATTTGTGCGTCCACATTTAGCATATGTAGGTAACGATGAGACATGTGCACATACTCTGACAAAGTCAGACCAAGCCAATACACGCCTTTGACACTAGAAGGGGACAAAAGTACGATATTTGACGGATAGAGTTTTTTCTCTCACGTCAACTGAAGCCTTTTGCTCACGTCACCTGTCACCTATCCATTGGTCCACACCTTCACTTGCTTCTTCACTAGCATTCATTCACCAGAGGATTGTTCCCTTATGCCAGATTTTAAAGCATAACTCAAACTAAAGTACCATAACTAATGCATCTTAATCAGAACATTTTGCCTTTACAAATGCAACGCAACTAATAACAAAATGCTGTCATCCCGTCAAGTTCAGTAACACAACTCAAGTTGTAATAAAACACAATCTCACAAGTAAAGTCTGATATAATTAATAGGTAATTAGGTCTCTTAAATATATTATCTTAAATTTAATTTAAGTCGTGTGTATGAAAAAGATTTTGTTAAAAAAAATTATATCCACTTTGATGATTTTTTTGTCTTAAAAAAATTAATCTCTGATTGTCGACTAAAAAATATCCTAAATTTATAAAAAAAAATAAAACACAATCTTCATAAAACTCAAAAATTTTATAATTTAAATTATTAAATTTATTAAATCTCATAAAATATAATATAAAACTTAACACACAATTTTTTATGAGTATTTTTTTCTTCTTTTCTTAATAAAATAACAAATTACAGTGGTCACTTAAGTGCTAGGAACATAAGTTTCAATAAAGTACAGTAGCAGTTAGTCATCCCCAATAACATCATTAGCCCAAAAAAATAAAAAATTTAGCACGGATAACATTGTTTTCATGGTAAAGCGTCATAAAGTCCAACATATTTAAATACGTCCAGTAACAAGAGAATGTATACGATTCTTCCGAGTTCCAACCCAAATGCCAAAGTTAAGCCTATCAGCCCAATGTTCCTCAAACAAACGAAGCTCCTTTCGCAAATCTTTCCTGCATTTCGGTCCATATACCGTCAACTTTTTCTTCTCGTCACTTCAAATTTACGGCCATTTCTACATATCACAACAGTCTGCGCTTTAGGAAACGAGACTGATCATTTGACATTGCCCGAATTAAAGGAATCAATATCCAATGACCCATATCAATTCTTGGTGTCATGGAATAGTTCCTCCCGCTTCGGCAATTGGGAAGGAATTACATGCAGCCACCATCAAAGAGTTACAGAATTAAACCTGCAAGGGTATGGCTTGCATGGATTCGTTTCACCTGATGTTGGCAATCTCTCCTTTCTTCGAAATCTTAACCTCATGAACAACAGCTTCAACGGTGAAATCTCAAAAGCATTGGGACGTTTATTCCGGCTGCAGCAACTCAAACTAAACAATAACACGTTGGTAGGGGAAATTCCTATACACTTGACAACATGCTCTGAACTCCAGGGCTTAACTGTAGATAGGAATAATCTCACTGGCAAGATACCGATCGAGATTGGCTCTGTTTGGAAACTTCAAAAGTTGTATATTAATGACAACAGTTTGACAGCGAAAAACTTGACAATTATGGCAGTATCTGGCAACAAACTGTCTGGTACACACTCTTCTTCATATTCCAACATGTCATCTCTTATTAATATCTCAGCTGGAGATTATCAATTCTAAGGCTATCTTCCAGCTAACATGTTCCTCTCCCTTCCAAATCACCAAATAGTTTTGATTGGTAAAAGTCAGTTCTCAGGTCGAATTCCTACTTCCATCACAAATGCATCTCTGCTTCAATCATTTGATATCACTCAACCATTTCGTAGTCTAGGAAGGCTAAAAAATCTTTCTTGGCTAAGTTTAGCTAACAAGAGCCTTGGTGGCAATTCGGTTAAGAATTTGGAGTTTCTAACATCTTTGACAAATTGTAGTGAATTGGAATTGTTGGCAATAAGTATTACTAACTTTGGACTTTGGAGGTCTGTTATCAAGTTCCATTGATAATTTGTCAACACAACTCAATGAGTTATATCTTGGGGTAATCAAGTTACAGGACAGATTCCAATAGAAATAGGAAATCTGATTAACTTGATCACCTAAACAATCGAACAAAACCACCTCACAGAGATCACTCCAGCTACTCTGGGGAAGTTAGAAAAGTTGCAACTATTATAGTTGTCCAGAAATAAACTGACAGGAGATCTACCAGAATTCATTGGCAACCTCACGTATTTGTTTTATCTGGACTTACCACAAAATATGTTAGAAGGAAATATGCCTCCAGGCATTGGAAACTGCCACATCTTACAGGAACTAGACCTTGCAAGAAACAACCTTAAAGGACCCATCCCATTAGAGGTTATAAGTATTTCTTCTTTAACAAACGTGCTGAATTTGTCACACAACTCATTCCGTTGTACTCTTCCTACCGAGGTGGGCAGGCTAAAAAGTATTTGATAAATAGGATGTCTCTAATAATCATTTGTCTGGTGAGATTCCTAGAACGATTCGAGACTGCACAAGCTTGGAGTACCTTTATTATCAGGGAAATTCTTTTCAAGAAATCATACCATCATCTTTGGCTTCATTGAAAGCTCTTCGACATTTAGATCTATCACGAAACATCTTGTCTGGATCAATTCCAGAAGCTCTGCAACATCTTTCCTTTTTAGAATGCTTCCATGTTTCTTTTAACAAGTTGAATGGAGTGGTGCCAACAAAAGGTGTCTTTCAAAATACAAGCGCAATAGCTGTGGCCAGCAATAGTAAAGCTTTGTGGGGATATCTCAGATTTGCACCTACCACCATGCCCTATCGAACTTCCGAAACAGAGAAAACATCATATGTTTAGGTTGATATCAGTAATAACTTTGTGATTGTTTTTCTTTTTATGTTGTCAACTAATCTTGCTATTTATTGATCAGGAAAAGAGACAGGAAACAATCTTCCGAATCATCAAAAGTTGACCTGCTATCTAAGGTATCTTACCAGAACCTACACCATGCAACCACCAGTTCTCAGCCAGCAACTTAATAGGAACTGGAAGTTTTAGCTTTGTGAACAGAGGAATTCTTGAGCCTGAAGAAGTTGTTGCCATAAAGGTCCTCAACCTTCAAAAGAAGGGAGACAAAAAGAGCTTCATTGCTGAATGTAATGCACTAAAAACAATTAGGCATTGAAATTCGGTAAGGATATCAAGACGTTGCTCCAGCACAGATTATAAGGGCCATGAATTCCAAGCTCTAGAACTTGAGTACATGTCAAATGGAAACTTAGAAAAGCGGTTGCGTCCAAGAATGTCAGAAAGTTCAGATGACCTAAGACCTTTTGGCCTTGCTCAAAGGTTAAATATTCTTAATGACGTTGCCTGTGCAGTATATTATCTTCATTGCAGATGTGAGCAACCTGTCATTCAGTGTGATTTGAAGCCAAGCAATGTCCTTCTTGATGGTGACACTGTTGCCCACGTGATTAGCAAGACTACTTTCAAATATTAATGGCTATTCTGATAACCAAATCAGCACTAGTGGCATAAAGGGCACTATTGGCTATGCTCCTCTAGGTACTACATTCAGAATATGGAATGGATATGAGGTGTCAACAAAGGGTAACATGTATAGTTTTGAGATTCTTATCTTTGAAACATTAACAGGAATAAGACCCACTGATGATATGTTTAAAGATGGTCACAATATGTATATCTATCTAAAAACTGGCTTTCCTAATAAACTTATACAAATTGTGGACCAATCTATTTTCAACAGACAATTAAGACAGAGAGCAACTGCAGCAGAAGACAACTGTGAGAACTTGATTCCTATGCATCCTAATACAGAGAAGTACTTAGTTTCGCTATAAGGCATTGGACTTGCTTGTTCAATGGAATCATCACTCAAAGAAGGAATGAGTATAGTGGATGTGACTAGGGAGCTAAATCAAATCAGAACTGCTTATTTTCCTGGTGGGATCAAGGGAGAATGAAACGTGGTGAATGTTGAGTCGCCACTTCTACATTACATTGTTACCATGTCTTCGATGTTTCATATAATTTTCTTTTTCCACATCATTTTGTCTTCTTGCTATTGTTTCAAACTTTGGTATTACTACTGAAATTCTAGTACCTTGGTATGTCTCTATCATTACGTTGTTCTGACATTACAACAGAAAGCAATTTCTTCATGAAATTCAGGCTGCGAAACTTTTGAGATCTTCAACTTAAATTACCCCCACTGAGTCTAAAAATTCATGTTTTTCGTGTTAATCCAATATGCATAAATTGTTTGAAAATACTTTTTCAGATTATCTATCCATCTGAGTCCAAACTTCTTGTATGTATTTAAACTATGTTTGTAAGATTTCATTCTTAACAGGTGTACTTATCCTCTAATCTATTTCCCATATCACCTACGTACGGCTTCCAATATATATAGCAAAAGAAATCAGGAGCGCTGGGTCTAGTTGCTGTAACTGAATCGACAATGGCTCGAAACCAAAATCCTACTTCTCCACTTCACCAATCCACTGGAGTGGACAAAAAAGGAGGAGCAAAATAAATAATTTATGGGCATCATATTGAATAAGCTTGACAACAGATTAAAAACAAACTAAGGAAAGAATCTTCTATCTGTAAAATAAGGAAATGGATCTCCTGACTTTGGGCTTGTACTTACGAAAGCCACGAATGAATTCAGTAAATAGTCTCGCAAAAATCATAATTTATCATACAAAGAGCATACCAAAACACCTCAATTTAATCAAGTGGGGAACCCGTAGACTATGAGCAAGGAACATGGACGCAGACAGGCAATTCAGTGTCTTGCATCGAAAAAATTTGACAAGGATCCCACTTCCGTCCCAAATGGGCATCCCAAGTTCACCCAAGCAGAAGCAGATCTTTGAGTGTCGCTTCCCTTCCATCTTTTTGACTGGGACGATACTAATATGTGTTGCAATTACATAGAGTACTCCTTCATATTGACTTTCTAGTGTAACTGCAGATTGCAAGCGGCACCCTCTTTTGTGTTTGTCTCAAAGAACATTGTGAATAACCCAATTCTGAGTGAAAGTGTGTGTTTAGAAGTTTATTTTTTATTCTTTTTCCTAAAATAATTTTGTAAGATAATTTTAAAAATAAATTATTAAACACATAAAAATTGTCTAGTTTTAATGCATCTTAAAAGGAATTTTGAAAATAATAGGAGAAAAACAATTGTTTAGTAACTTCAGCTACATTTTTGCTTTTCGAGAATGTCGCCATAAACTAAATATGTCTATAGCAACTTTTCTTATTTTCTAGTTTGCTATTAATAAAATCATTAAACTATCAAATTGTCATCATAAAAACAATGTGTAGAAAACAAAAATATCTTAGTAATGCTCTTTTTTTTCTACTTCTAAAACAAGAGTTTGAAAAGAAGTTTTCAAGAATTCCAAAACAAAATATATCTATCAAACAAGTTTTTTTATTTTCTTATTCTTAAAAACAAAAATTGTTCTACAAAATTGATTCTCACATCCTCCACCAATGTGAAATGGGCAAGCGTCAGTCTAATTCTGTTAAGTTTTGAATATATAGTTAAGGTTGTCCAAGAAATTATCATATTGATGGAGGGCCTATTCTTTTTCCAATGTTACACCGGTTTGTGTTCAGGCGAAGGACTGTTTATGAATTTATTAATTGAAAATCTCAAAGATTGCCTAGCTTTAGTGCTTTTAGTATACCAATGCGTTGGCTCTAAATAATATTAGAGTTTTAAGTGAGAAACTTGCTGTCATTGTTTACAAAATAAAGAAAGAAAAAAACAAAGTCAAAAGTTCTAAATTCCTTACCCCCATTTTCACTGCCTCCAATACTTTTGATCTGAACTTAATGAAAACCTAATTAAGTTGAGTGGAAGCTAATTTTTTGAAAACAAACATTACTTAAGAAACATAAATTAGATTGTAATTTCTAAGAAAAAATTTTATTGAAAAACTTCATAAAATTTGAACAGCCTTAATTTTTCTTTTGGGTAGAAATTGATTTTTTTTATAAAAGCGATAAATTTATGACATATAATCCTTTATTATCACTAGGGTCCGGTGTATCAAAACAGAATGTTCATGGATAAAACTAATGATGAAATATAATAAATAAGACAAACAATAATTTTCCCAAAAGGAATAATGTAAAACTTGTCAATATACTTTTCAGTGAAGCCACGCAACTTTTGAACTGATAGCTGCTATCAACTTTTACAATTCATTGTTTTCAGTTTTCAGTATCACATGCACTTACCCTTTTATCCAAAGCAACAACTGGTCTTTCATTTGATTGAATGCTAATTATGCTAATCGTAAAATGTAGTAGGACAAAACTCAAGTTGCAGAGAGTTCAAATGGCAAATCAAACAATCAAAGTCAGCAAAGTTTGAGTGGAGAAAAGTTTGGTGACAAATATATTTAAAGTGAATTATTTGTGCTCCCCATTTGGCATACGTAGGTAAGGAAGAGACAAATGCTTGCCTTTGACACTAATGTTGAAATAAAAAAGGATATTTGATGGATAGAGTTTCTCTCTAAAGATATTAATATAATTAGTTTCCTTATCAGATGATTTGTGGTTTCGTAAGAGGTGATCAGAGCATCCTTGTTTTCTCTAATCAAATGAAGTCTTTTGCTCCCTTGTCACCTATCCATTGGTGCACATGCCTTCACATGCTTCTTCAGTAGCATTCATGGATTGGGTTTCTTTGCCATCAAGGCAAAAAAACTTTAGAGAAAAATAAATATAAAATAAAAAAAATAAGATTCATATATTAAATTATAAAAAATAAAAAATTTTTAAAAAAAGTAGATAATCCAAATCAAGCATTCATTCACTATATGATTGCTCCCTCACCCCAGATTTCATGTCTGTAACAAAGCATAACTCAAACTAAGCAACCATAAATAATGCAACTTAATCCATATCTTCTGCCTTTATAAATGCAACCAATAACAACCAGAGTAGTCACGTTGAGATAATTATATAGATGTTGACTGTTTCCTTAAGACTTCAAATGACCCCATCAATTTAATTAAAAGAAAGTCATTACTATATCCAACACAAGATCACTATCAGGATGTAAGTAACAAGCAAATAACAATGATTATCTTGAAACTTTAACCATTCATAAAATAAAAGTGAAGGGAACCAATTTCGTAAGAATCGAATTTGGATCATTTAATATTTTATTTTTATTTTTATAATTTTCTCTCCATTTATTCTATATTTAAATATATGGGCCTCAATTTTTTTTCACTAATTTTTTTTCTCTTAATTGTGTGTCTCTTTTTGAATACACTCTGTAACTTTTAGAAAGGAAATCAACTAATTCACATCCCGTAAGAATCACAAAATTATTTAAGCCATGAGTGGGTGAAGTGAAAAACTACTAATTAAAAAGAGGTTTAAAGTAATATTGATTATAATTATAAATGTAAAACACAAATGTAACTGTTCACAATATCACATCTTAACTAATTTACAATTTTATATTAATTGAGCATAATGATAAAATTTAAACCATAAAACCCATTATATTCAAGCAAATCCTTTTAGACCATAGGGCACTTAAGATTAAGTTCAATAACATATAATTCAAATTGTTATTAAAGAACATATTGCTGTGGTCATATCAAGGTAAAATAAGTGTCAGTAAAATATAGTGGGGGTAAGTTAGTCACCCAAAAAAAAAAAATCAGAAAGAATTGAAAAAGTTAGCACTAATGGTACGTGCCAACATGCATCAAATGCCACTTCAAACTCTGATAACAAAATGTTTGCATTGATTAATGGAATCGGTACGCCATACATTTTGCCAAAGAGAAAAAAGTAATTCACTAGTGAATGAACCCATCAATATTGATGGATTCGAATTGCACTTCCTTCCTTGTGAAGGGGCAAAACCTTGCTTATGGACGAAAAAGGTAGTCAAACCCTCGATCTGGTGCGAGGCACGTTAATTGAAATTAGAGGCAAGAAGGAAGCCAGGGTTCAATACACGAAACAAGTGCTTTCTTCATCTTCTCCTTTGCTAACTCAAAGGTCCATCTTTTGGGTCAATGTTCAACGGTGGAGCAAGCAGGATACTCTGCTGTCATTCTAACCCATTATCAACTTATGCACCATTACTTAGTTCAGGTTTGGAACGAAGTGCAATCAGGTGAAGGCGTCAAATGGGATACTCTGCTGTCGTGTTGGTTGGTGTCATTCTAACTCCGTAAAGAGATACTAAAACTTTTCGTATTATATTCATAAGAACAAGTTATAGATATCAAACTATAACTTTATTTATTATTATTTATTTAAAACTAAAGATCAAGGATATAAAAAAGGCATAAATATTAAACAGTTAGATTTTGTTGTGATAGGCTCATGAGAAACAGAAAAATAATAGGATCAATGAAAGAAAGTTTCAACTCACTTTTTCGAAGTTTTTTTTTTATTATTATATATAAATTGTTGGAAAATGACTATCAATGGGGCCAGCCTAGGGTTAGTGGCGGCAACAATATAAATTATATGCATATAGTGGAAGATTTTAGGGTTAGTGGGGCATTTGTTTTGTCGCCACATCTCAAGTCTGCTACTGACACCTCAATATGCAGCTCCACAGTTTGGAAGTAACATTTGACGTACATCCATGCAATCACTAATAGCAGAACTGCATAAAAGAATTCTTAAGAGAGGATAATAAGCTTCCAATTAAAAATTTGGCTATTTATTAAACGTATTCGTGTAAACTAAATATAGAAAAGGGGGAAAAAATGAATGAGAATGTGTGTCAAAATACAATATAAATAAATAAATAAGACATAAGACAAGTGTCAAATAATAGAAAAAAATTGAAAAATAACAAAGAAATGTATATCAAAATAAAAAAATAAAGAAAATGAAATATAAAAATAGGTATCAAACCAATAATTCTAGTTATTAAATTACCACATATCACATATTATAACGTAATAAGTTGAATTCATTTGTATCAGTAGCTTAAAACCATTAAGAGTTTCATCAAATCCTATACAAATTAACATCATGTAGAATTTTACTAGTGGCATAATTTGGAGAATTTTTTTTATTAAAATATGATAAAAAAACTCTTGTTAGATAGTTTGTAAATATAAAATCTCATATTGGAAAGAATTATAGATTTTAAAGGCCATATAAATGGTAATAAATGGCTATGATTAAATTATAATATATGGATCATAACCCATAGTGTAACTTAAATTAAATTATTAAATCAAAAATATTTAAAGTCTTTAATATGGCAGTTGGGGCATCTTGAAACCTTAAGTTAAAAAGAAAAGAGAAACAAATAAATAAATTAACTATTAATTTTATTGCCATTATTTCTACAACAAAGAATTGTATTTGTTAAGAATAGACAGTTATATCGATAGTTATATCTATTGGAGATGCACAATCATATATGTTAAAAATAAATAGTTATGTTTGTTGAAGATGGACAATCATATCTTTTAATCTAACAAATATAACTGTTCAAAAATGCCTATAAATAAAGAACTTTGAATTGGTTTTAGAACATACATTCACCTTCTCTAAAAAGAGTTTTAAAAATTTTGTTGTATCCTGAGATAACTTGCTTTTCATACAAAAATAATATTACACTCAAGATAGTATAATATCCCGCCTCAAAGCTAAAATTTTCTATTGTCTTCATATTCTTTTTTAACAACTCTATCTCTTCCTCCCTGCAATCTTTCATATATAGTAGCATGAATTTCACTAATGGTTTTCATGTTTTCCTAGATTCTCGTTCTACTTAACTATTTCCCTGGATCTATTCGAAGAACATATTAAGTTGAAGCAACAGAGCAGATTCTTGCTATAGTTTAGTACATTTTCTCTTGCTTGTTATTTTTCTGTCATGCAGTATTCTCCTTTGACTATATGGCTAGCGCATGCCCGTCTATGCACTATCCTGAGTATTAGTGTCCCCTAAAAACACCGCAACGCCCACCAAATTTGACAATTTTGGAAAACTATGATTATTTTCTTTACGCCCCTGCTTTCAAATCATTGCATTTGATTGATTTAACATTTTGAGAAAATCGGCGGAAACAGGCGTTCCCAAATCCAACATATCTTTATAAGTAACATGCACGAGCTGGTGCTTTAATTACTGAAAACATAGTTCAAAGGTACAAACCTCTACTGCCGTTGTGCGCCTAAAACAATGGAGCATTTTGATCCCAAGTTACCTGCACTTTGGTTCATATACCTTCACCTACTTCGTTTCTTCATGATAAACTTACTGTCGTTGCAACACATCAGAGCAGCCTCCGCGTTGGGAAACAAGGCTGATCAATTTGCACTGCTCAAATTCAAGGAATCCCAATTTCTCTTTGGGAAAGGCAAAAATATAAATAAAAAAAATTTTCACAAATGAAAGTAAGACATTTTGCCTTCTCTAAAAGGAAGACAGAGGATTCCAATCTAAACATTATTATTGCACAATTAATTACATTAAATTAGTGATTTATATATACAGAAACAATTATTTTGTAGAATCTTATATATGGTGTAAATTAATAATTAGTTCGAAATTATAGCAAAATTGTCTCAATATTTATATATACGAAACAATTATTCTAAGAGAACAAAGTTTACTAATTATCTGGAACAATCAATTAGAATGACATTAGGAGATTGTCACACATGGGTACCATCACGAAATTGTGCTGGACTTTTATTTTATTAAAAGCTTAATTGTCATCAGTTGCCTGATTAAATTATGTGAGAAATTGACATTCATCAACTTTAAGTTATTAATTAATTGTCAGATGAAAAATTTGTCATTGATAAAATTTATTGGTTGACTATTGCAAATTATTCATCAGTCAAACTTTTAAAAATTTCATACTATTTCCGAATTTCATACCACAAATTAATCAACTTAATCAATTGACATCAATTGGCATAAATCATATTATTTAATCAATATGTCCTATTTACTCTAAATAGTTGGTAAGGAATATGTTTTTAAAAATATTACAACTCAAATTGTAATAAAATAACATTAATTGCGGTGGTCATGTCAAGGAAAAATATATAGTTTTGGGAATCCATATGTACGTTTATTGTATTAATCTGTATAAACAAAATTGTTTGAAAAGACTTTTAATTTATCTTTTCATTTGAATCTAACATTCACTTACATATTTAGATTAAAATTTTAATGAATATAAATATTTATATAAATTAAAATTAAATAAATTTTATATAATTTTTTATATTTTTAAATTTTTTCACTTAAAAATTACTTCTTTCCACCCGTAATTAAGTGTAAGTTCTCAGCATTATTCGGTTTTAATATTTCATAAAAAGCAGTTTACTTATCCTTTGTTTCATTTCTCATATCACTTATGACATTTATGTTATCAAGCAAAAGAAAACAAAACAGTGGAGCTAATTGCTTTTAAGTGAAAGGAGCATGGTTCTATACCAGAAACGTGATCCCTGTTTCCCCCTATCAATGTAGCGTATGAAAGCAATCTAGCCCATAAAAAAGAAGAAACTGTTCATTAGCATAATAATTTGTAACTCCTGTGTTTAAAAAAATTTATAAATTAAATTATAAAATTTAATTAATTAAAAAATTTAAATATATCAGTGTTTTATGAAACTAATATAATTAAAATAATATTTAGCTTCACATTGTATGGCAATTCACAAAATAAAAAAAATTAAATTATTAAATTTATTATGTCTCAAATTATTAAATTCAAAATATTAACCTTTAAAATTGAGTTTTTTAAGATTTTTTTCTCCTTTCATGGATGGGACATTTTCTATCTCGTAAATGAACCAAGAAAATCATACAAATCCGTTGCTCTTTTAGTATGGGATGGCTCATCACAATACAAGAAGCATGCATTCACTCTAAGGCCCTGAATGTGAAAAATAGTCATTTTTAGCTTGTAGGCCTTTGATTATTTCCTAACAAATTCTCACATTTAGCTACTACAAAATACAGATTATACTTTATCAAGTTAAACATAAGCTATTGATTTATAAAGTAAACAAATAAATAAATTACCTTCAATTTTTAAATTATTTATTTATATTTATATTTTATTTATTAAGAATATTTGGCTGCCATCACAGGTCACATCACATAAATATTTAAAAAATTACATTAGGTTCTTCCTGGAAGGTAAACAAAGACAAACCCAAAGTATAAAATTTTAACAAATCCCGAACGTGGGATTTCTTCCAAAACAAAGATTGAACAGCTAGCATACCTTATTTCAATGTGATTGCGATGGCTATAACCATCACGCAAATAATTAGTATAAAAAATAATATACTTTTCAAATTAAGTTGAAAGCGATTATAATTATTACTTAAATATTATGTTAGTGATAATTATTTCAATAATAAAATAGTTTAAACGTTGAATTTTTTTTGAACAGTGTTGACGAAAATGTAGTGACACAAATATTAAGCTATTGGCTACGTAGTCTCTGTTTCGAAAGTAACAGCCCAAGGCTTACTCAATAGGACCGTCAGCCCTTAGTTTATGAGAACTGTTGGCTACTCGGTCTCTGTTTTAGTTTCATGGAGTAATACTTGCGGCATTTGTAGAAGAAAGTGAAACAAAAAAATTGTTAAAATTAAAAATTTAATTGTATATGTAATGTTTTCTGGGTCTCCGTTTTGGTTCAGTGGCGTATGACTTGTGGTTCGTGTGCGCCTACTTTTCTCCAAGTGTCGCATTCATACCGTGTCGAAGTGGGAAGCTTCGGCGTGGGACAAACTGGAACAAGATGACGGCTGAAGCAGGGCGAACGAGAGACTTTGCTTTCGTCGGGGTTGGTGACGTAACTTTTTATACATCTATTTTTATGGCTGAATTGGAATTGTTATGTGCCATAACTTTTCAGAATGAAAATTTATTGTTTTAACAAAACCTCGTTCCACGTAAGATAAATAACTTTTTATGCATTTCAAAGTTTGAGTAACACTATTTACATAAATTTTATGCACAAAAATTGTATGTAATATGTAACATTTATAAAATTCACGAGCAAAATCGATGATTAATTTTACATTTTTTTGGTTTTATAACTTATATCAATACTATTTAGCCATAACTATAGATTTTCCTGTATATATTCAATGGACATTTAAGTTGAAGCAACAAATACTTACATTTTCTCTTGCATGTTATTTTTCCTTTCATGCATTATTGTCCTTTGATTATATCTTGCTAATGCTGTGAGATATTTACGACTGCAATAATTGGTCTTTGCATTTGTCGTGTCTTTAGTGTATACTAAAAATACCACAATGCACACCAAATTTCACAATTTTGGAGAACTATCAAATTGGGATGGACTTTGGTAGCTAAAATTTTGACAATTTCCACGCGTATGCCTTAAAATCAATTGTATTTGATTGATTGATAGTTTGGTGTTGTCCTCGAAAGTTTTGTTAATTGAGCAATTATAATGAAGGGTAGATTGATCGTCAACCCTAATCATGGCAAAGTTGAGCAAGGTTAAAAGGAAAAAGGAAGAAAGGAGTTTGCAGAGAGACGTAAT
The DNA here is from genome assembly GCA_037013595.1 of Dicorynia guianensis. Classification (NCBI taxonomy): domain Eukaryota; kingdom Viridiplantae; phylum Streptophyta; class Magnoliopsida; order Fabales; family Fabaceae; genus Dicorynia; species Dicorynia guianensis. The sequence goes on along the minus strand of JASUAB010000003.1, from coordinate 16,963,064 downwards.
GATTTTGCTCCTAGTGAATGGATCTAATTACCATTTAGATCCAGAGAAAAGTAGATGAGTGGTGGAACATAAACAATTACAAGACAAGACTATGCTTGGCCTCAACAAGTTTAGGGAATGCATGCTCTATGATTATCTTATCACTACGACTTGTGAGTTGTGGAAATTATTAAGTCACAAGTCATTCTTAAGCAGCTGGGAACTGTAAACAAGCGGGACCAAACTCTTAATATCAAATACAAAAATGGATACATCAATCATTGACGCAGCGGGACCAAATCCTTCTTGTAAGTTGTGGCGATGGAAGACCAAGAACCACACTCTAGTTTGGAGATTCTCCATCACTTTCTTCTTCTGATGTATTTACTATTTACCATTTTGCATGGGAAGTGTGAGACGATGGGCTATACTCTGATAGACTGAAATAGGACAACCTTTGTCTTCACTCTGAGTTGGTCGCAAACATGAATTTAAAATCAATTTTACTATTCATGATAATTTTTTCTTCTTTTACTGAATTTCAGATCAAAAGATATGATAATGATTTGCAAGCTGTAAATTTAATTTCTTCCTCAGATTGATATTGCCATTGGTTTCTTTGTTTGACGCTTATATAAAGGCTACATCACAGAGAAGTGAACAGTGAGTAAGGTCTCCTTCCAGTGACATATCACCTTTCTCTGTTTGTTTCCAAAACTCCGAATTTGACAATTCTCACGCGTATGCCTTAAAATCGGCAGCAACTGGTGTTCTAAATCCAACGTATCACATTAAGAGTAATATGCACAAGGTGGTGCTATAATTACCAAACCCTTAGTTCTCGAAGCAGATCAAACATACAAACCACCCACTGCCTTTTGTGCTCCTAAAACAATGAAGCATGTTGCTCCCAAGTTACCTGAACTTTGGTTTATATGCCTTCACCTTCTTCCATTCTTCATGACAAACTTACTGTCGTTTCAACTTATCATCAAAGCCTCTGCATTAGGAAACAACACTGATCATTTGGCACTGCTCAAATTCAAGGAATCAATATCCAATGACCCATATCAAATCTTGGCCTCTTGGAAAAGTTCCACTCACATCTGCAATTGGACTGGTGTCAAATGCAACCACCCCCATCAAAGAGTTTCAGAGTTGAACCTAGGAGGATACGACTTACATGGAGTCATATCAACCCACATTGGCAACCTCTCCTTTCTCAAAACTCTCGAGCTACAAAACAATAGCTTCTACAGCGAAGTCCCACAACAGTTGGGCCGTTTATTCCGACTGCAAAGGCTCAAGCTCGACAATAACACATTAAGAGGGGAATTTCCTGTCAACTTGACAAGATGCTCTGCACTCAGGGTCCTCGGTTTAGGTGGGAATAATATCACCGGTAACATACCAGTGGAGATTGGATCGCTTTGGAAGCTTGGAAGGTTGTATCTTTATGAAATCAATTTAATAGGAAGAACCCCAGCTTCTATAGGAAATCTTTCTTCCCTTGTTGCTCTATCTGTGGCATATAATAGCTTGGCGGGAAATCTACCAGATGAAATAGGTCGTTTGAAAAACTTGACCTTTATTGCTGTATTTGCCAACAGATTGTCTGGTAAGTTTCCTTCTTCACTGTACAATATGTCATCTCTCACTTTTATCTCAGTTGCAGTCAATGAATTGGATGGTTCTGTACCAGCTACCATGTTCCTCCCCCTCCCATATCTCCAACACCTTCTCATCGGTGGTAATAAATTCTCAGGTCCAATACCAACATCCATCACAAATGCATCGTTTCTTCAAACCATTGATATCTCGGAGAACTATTTCATTGGACAAGTTCCGAGTCTAGAAAAACTACAAGATATCGAAAAGCTTAATTTGGAAATGAACAGTCTGGGTAGTAATTCAACAAAGGATCTAGAGTTTGTAAGCTCCCTTACAAACTGTAGTAAGTTGAACGCATTGGCCATAGATAATAATAATTTTGGAGGTTCTTTACCCAATTCCATTGGCAATTTATCAAACCAACTCAATGATAGGTGGTAATCAGTTTTCTGGACAAATTCCTGTAACATTGGGTAAACTTACTAACTTAATTGCGTTGATGCTGGAAGCAAACAGATTCACAGGGTTCATTCCAGACACCTTTGGGAACTTTCATAAGATGCAAGCATTACAGTTGCGTAGAAACAAACTGACAGGGAGGATACCAACCTCCATAGGCACCCTCAGTCAATTGGTTAAGCTGGACCTATCACAGAATATGTTAGATGGAAATATTCCTCCTAGTATTGGAAATTGTCAAAGTTTACAAAAGCTAGACCTTTCACAAAACAGACTTAGTGGAGTGATACCGCCACAAGTTATTGGTCTTTCCCTTTCGACAATCTTACTTAACTTGTCAGGAAATTCATTAACTGGCAACCTTCCAGTTGAGGTGGGCAAACTGGAAAGTATTGCTAACTTGGATGTCTCTGATAATCATCTGTCAGGTGACATTCCTGGTACAGTTGGAGACTGCATACGCTTGGAGTACCTTTGTCTACAACAAAATTCCTTCAATGGAATCATACCTTCATCTTTGGCTTCCTTGAAAGGTCTTCAACATTTAGATCTATCAAGAAACAATTTATCTGGGTCAATTCCTCAAGGTCTGCAGTATATTACTGTTTTAGCGTACTTGAATGTTTCATTTAACAATCTAGATGGCGAAGTGCCTAAAAATGGTGTCTTTCAAAATTCAAGTGCGATAGCAGTGGCTGGCAATAGTAAGCTTTGTGGAGGTATCTTAGAGCTACAACTACCACCATGCCCTATCAATGCTATGAAAAGAAAGCACCATAAGTTTAGGTTGATTGCCGTGGTAACTTGTTTGCTTGCTTTCCTATTTTTATCGTCAACAATTGTTGGTATATATTTTGTTAGGAAAAGAAACAAGAAGCAATATTTTGAGCCATCAACAATTGAACTTCTTTCCAAGGTGTCCTACCAAAGCCTACACCGAGCAACCAATGGGTTTTCAGCTGACAAGATGATAGGAAGTGGAAGTTTTGGCTCTGTATATAAAGGAAGTCTTGGGCCTGAAAATAAAGTTGTTGCCATAAAGGTCCTTAACCTTGGTAAGAAGGGAGCCCACAGGAGCTTCACTACTGAATGTAATGCACTCAAAAATATTAGGCACAGAAATTTGGTAAAGATAATAACATGTTGCTCCAGCACAAACTATAAGGGCCAAGAATTTAAAGCTCTAGTTTTTGACTACATGTCAAATGGAAGCTTAGAAAAATGGTTGCATCTAGATACAAAAAGTTCAGATCAGCCAAGAACTTTAGGCCTTGATCAAAGAATAAAGATTCTTAGTGATGTTGCCTCTGCATTACATTATCTTCACCATGAATGTGAGCCACCTGTCATTCATTGTGATTTAAAGCCAAGCAATGTCCTTCTTGATAATGACATGGTTGCCCATGTGAGTGATTTTGGATTGGCAAGACTACTTTCGTCTATTGATGGCAATTCTGACAACAAAAGCAGTACCATTGGAATTAAGGGGACTATTGGGTATGCTCCTCTAGGTACAGCTTGATATTTATTTTGGCTATAAAATCTTCTCGAATATTGTTTTCTTGTCTCAAACATTTCCTTTGCCTTTGTGTTAGTATTGTTAATATAGTTTTCATCGCGTTGACTTATTTGCAATATATTTCAGAATATGGAATGGGTTTTGAAGTCACCACACATGGAGACATGTATAGCTATGGAATTCTTGTCTTGGAAATGATAACCGGAAGAAGACCCACAGACGAAATGTTTGAAGATTGTCATAATCTTCATAACTATGTAAAAGATTCATTTCCTAATAAACTTGTGCAGATTGTGGAACAAGCTATATTCATCAGAGAAATAAGTACAAGAGAAGCAGCTGCTGCAACAGTAGAATACATTTGTGAGGACTTGCCTCTGATGTGTCCTAATGTGGAGAAATGCTTACTATCACTTTTAAAAATTGGACTTGCTTGTTCAGTGGAGTCACCAAGGGAAAGAATGAGTATCGTGGATGTGACAAGGGAGCTAAATATAATTTATCCTAGGATGAAGAAGGCTCAGAACTAAAGAATACTAAGGTGCCACTTCTACATTATTATTGCTGCCAATTATGTCCTAGTTATTTCATATCTTTTTTCTCCGAATGATTTTTCTGTCTTTTTTTTTATTTTGGCCTTTAGGTTGTATAAAGTTGTGAGTTATTGAAGTTGAATCATAAAGCAGTGTGCCTGCTGTAATTCTAGAAATCCTGTGTTTATTGTATTTGTCTGTGTGAACAAAATTGTTTCAAAAGACTTTTAATTTAATTATCGTTCCATCTGAATCCAACTTTCGCGTCCATACTTAAACTACAGCTTTAATATTTCATACGAAGCAGCTTACTTATATATCCTCCATTGTATTTTCCATATCATAACTTCTATTCTATAAAGCAAAAGAAACCAAAAGCACTGGACCAGATTGCTGAAAGGAGGATGGTATTAAACCATAGTCCTACTTCTCCCCTTCACCCCATCCATTTAATGTGGATGAAAAAGGAGAAGAAAATGTTCATTAACATGATAACGAATAATCGCTGAGCACATTTACACACACAAGGGCCATCTCCTAGCTAGTGGATTATGTGCAATACAGGTAACAAGGGAACCATGACTGTTTTCTTTGGTTTTTAGTTGGTCTAATTCTTCTGGTTTTAAACATATAGTTAAAGTTTTTCAAGAAATTATTTTAGTGATGCCACAGTCTACTCTTTTCCCTATGTTACACCGGTTTGTGTTTAGGCTAAGGACTGCTCAGTGGTTCTGTATGTACTAAATGGAAATTTAATGATTGCCTATCTTCATTGCTTTTGCTATACAAACGCATTGGCTCTAAATTTGAACAATCTCACTTTTCTTTCCTGTAGAAATCAATTTTCCTATGAAAACGATGAATTTATGGTATAGGATAAAATCCTTTGCTACCACTAGCCTATAGTGCGCCAGAAACAGAATGTTCTTGGATAAAACTAAAGATGAAATATAATAAAGCAGACAAGAAATGATTTTCCCAAAAGCAATAATGTAAAACTCGTCAATAGTTTTCAGTGTCAAATTAAAAGCAATGCAACTTTTGAACTATATATATATATTTGCTGCTCTCAACTTTTACAGGGTTCAATATCACATGTACTTATCCTTTGAGTCAAAGCATCAACTATTCTTTCATTGTATTGGATGCTAATTATGCTAATGGTAAAATGTAGTAGGTCAGCATCTTGTTGTCTTTACAAAATGCAAGCAATAACAAAAGGCTGTCATATAGTCAAAGTATGTCAAGCCCCATGGGCTTGGCTTACCACCCTAACCAATAGGACCATGATGGATAGCATGAAAGAAATTTTTAGCTTCTCATTAATGATATCAAGGCCTTCTACATCTGCAACAATCTGGGTTGAAACAACTTAATCATAATCTGGGTAATTTCCTCTGTCACTTTAATGAATTTTACATCAACAATATCAAATATCTACATCACAATATTTATTGTAGTACGGGAGTCATAATGATAAGTCTTTCTATAACCAATACAAGATCACAATCAGAACTAAGTAACAAGCAAATAGCAAGGATCAGCATGAAACTATAACCACTCGTAAAATAGAAGTAAAGGGAACCAATTTCAAAAGAACCATAGGATTATTTAAGTGAAGTGGAAAAACTAATAATTAAGAATAGTTATAAATTAAACTATCAATCATAGTTTTAGAAAATATTTGAAATCTATGGTTTGATTTTCTGTTAAAGTTTTTTTTTTTTTTTTGGTTGTTGCTACATAAAAGGTCTCCAAACATAATAACATGGATAATGACCATTGACCAAATGCCTCAACTCAATAATAACATTTCTTCAAGTATTAATTGTTGAATAGTACTTTTTGTCATTGTTGAGATTATAAAATAAAAATACTAAATTAAGAAGGTTCTAAATAATTTCGGCTTTCTTTGAAATATATACACATGAAGTTTGGTACAATTAGCCTTTAAGATATTAACCATGCATATTGTTTTGCACGATTAACATTCTAAAGACTATTGACATGTAGCACAAAGTGGTGACCTAAAGGCTCTAAGTTGAAAGTTTAGGGAGAGGCTTTTTAAAAAGAAAAAAATGGAGTCGCAATTGAAACCATTAATGATGAGATCGGACACTAGAATAATAGTTTGGGTTTATAGAGAATGGGTTCAAGGTTGATTACATGTAGAAAAGATATTAACATCTTTACATACCTTTTCAGTACCATAGTGATCTAGTTAGTTTATCTTACTTTATTTGAATGTAAGGATTAGTTTGTTAAAATTCCAGCTCAAGATTGGGAGATTTTGAAAAATAAAAAGGGTTAGTTAGTTTATCTTCCAAATTGGGTTTTTTGGAAGATGATTCTTTCTTTTGAAAGACCCCTTTCTTTTCAAATCAAGGTTTTTGAAAATATTTTTTACTTTTTTAAAAGAGGACCCCTCTCCTTCTAGGTCGGGGGTTTTGGAAAATAATTGGAAGAAGCCCCTTTCCTTCTACATTGGGGCTTTTGAAAAATGTTTTTTTATTTGAAAGAAAACCCTTTATTTGTGACATAAGATTCTTGGAGTCCAACTCTTAATGATTTTTGGACTAAAGGGATCCAATTTTATACCTAACTTGACTAGAATTTTTAATTAAAGATCCTAATTAAGGAGTGGAATGTATTTTTTTCCCTAACTTGATTAGGGTTTTCTAACTTAACTAGCTTGACTAATGATTAGGGAAAGATGTGGCTTGCCTAGCTTGATTAAGTAAAGCCAAAATCTCTAAATTGGGCTTGACCTTAACGGGCAAATTTTATTTATTGGAAAAGAAGGCTCAATCTTTAATCTAAAGTGAATATGCATGTTGTGTAGAATTTTAATTGCATGTGTAGAACATTTTTAGGTGCAGAAAATAAGAATTGTATGCATAAATTGTGTTACAGCAAAATTTTAAAACAACATTACAAAATTGCGTAATTGCTGTAATGGAATTTAAATATGCAGACTTGCAGAAATTAACTGTGCGAAATGCAGAATGTAGAAATTGAGTTGTACAATGCGAATTACTATATGCAGAAAACAGAATATGCAAAAACAGTGACAGAATTCAAATTTTGAGTTTGTGATTTTTATGCATGCAGAATTTGAAAAATGAAACACTCTGTATGTGCAGAAAATTAACATGCAATTATGTACAAATTTTAGACACAATAATGAGTATGCAAACTACAAGTCACATGTTAAAAGAGAAGGAAAAGAAAAGACTACATGATGTAAACACAAATTAAAACATAATCCTAGCTTGACTAAGATCATGACTATAATTCCTACATAGTTGAAGAGGAACATGAAGAAGATGAGAAGGATGAGAAGAACTCACATACCTTGTGTATATCCTCCCATAGCCTTGACTACACAATAGGGAGATTAAATCCCTAAATATACTCTTTGTTGGAGTTTAAAAAATAAAGCCTAGTCTTATTTTATTAGAAAGAACAAGCCAACAAAGAGAATAAAGTGGGAGATTGAAATTCTAAGGGAGAATTGGGCTTGAATTCGCTAGCATACCTCCTAGCCATAAGAAGTGTTAAAGTGTTTTTTTTTAATTGTTGCTACATAAAAAATTTTCAAACATAATAACATGGATAATGACCATTGACCAAAATGCCTCAACTCAATTATAACATTTCTTCAAGTATTAATTGTTGAATAGTACTTTTAGTCACTGTTGAGATTTTAAAACAAAAATATTAAATTAAGAAGGTTCTAAATAATTTCTGCTCTCTTTGAAATATATTGACGTGAAGTTTGGTACAATTAGCCTTTGAGGTATTAATCATGCATATTGTTTTGCACAATTGACATTCTAAAGACTACCAACATATAGCGCAAAGTGGTGAGCTAAAGGCTCCAAGATGAAGGTTCTGGGAGGGGTTTTTTGAAAAAAAAAAAATGAAGTTACAACCAAAACCACTAATGATGAGATCGGATACTAGAATAATGGTTTGGGTTTGTAGAGAGTGGCTTATGGGTTGATTACATGTATGGAAGATGTTAGTATCTCTATATCCCCTTTTGATACCATAGTGATCAAATTAGTTTATCTTGCTTTATTTGAATGAAAGGGTTAGTTTGTAAAATTCTATCTCAAGAATAGGAGATTTTGAAAAATAATTGGGGCTTTTTAGAAAACAAATATTTTGCTTCCAAAATGATCCATTTCCTTCTAGATTAGGGTTTTTAAAAGGTTTATTGAAAAATAACTCCTTCCCTTCCAAGTTAGGTTTTTGAAAAATAATTTTGTTTTATAAAAACCTATTTCCTTCTAGATTGGTGTTTTTGGAAAATGATTGTTAAAGTAGACCCCTTTCCTTCCATATTTGGTTTTTTTTTAAGATGATTCTTTCTTTTGAAAGGCGCCTTTCCTTTCAAATCAAGGTTTTGGAAAATTTTTTTACTTTTTTAAAATAGGACCCCAAAGTCATGATGGCTTAGGAATTCGAACCCAAGACTGGGTTCAGGAAACGATGCTACTATGCCATGTGAGCTATGGGTCACTGGCAAGAAATTCCTTTATCTGTAACATAAGATTCTTGGAGTCCAACTCTTAATGATTTTTGGACCAAAGGTATCCAATTGTATACCTAGTTTATCTAGGATTTTTAATTAAAGATCCTAATTAAGGAGTGGAATGTATTTTTTTTCCCTAACTTGATTAGGTTAACATCAAAATCTCTAAATTGGGCTTGACCTAAAAGGGCAAATTTTATTTATTGAAAAAGAAGGCTCAAATTAAAAAAAGGTAAAGGCAAATCTATGAATTGGTATTTTTACGTATGTCGAATTTGAAAAATTAGACATGCCATATGTGCAGAAAATTACATGCAATTATGTACAAAATTTATACACACTAATGAGCTTGCAAACCACAAGTCACATGTTAAAGGAGAAGGAAAAGAAAAGATTGCATGATGTAAACACAAATTAACACGTGATCCTAGCTTGACTAAGATCACAGCTATAATCCCTATGCAGTTGAAGAGAAATGCGAAGAAGATGAGAAGAACTCACATACCTTATGTATATGCTCCTATAGCCTTCACTACACAATAAGGAGACTAAATCCCTAAATATACTCCTTTTGGAGTTTAGAAAACAAAGGCTAGTCTTGTTTTATTCGAAAGAACAAGCCAACAAGAGAGAATAAAGTGGGAGATTGAAATTCTAAGGAAGAATTTGGCTTAAATTTGCTCCATACCTCCTAGCCATAAGAAACAAGGGTCATAATCCCTTGTGTACTCCTTGAAGGAGATTTAAAAGAAAGAACTAGTATTATTCTATGGAAGAGAACAAACTAGCAAGAAGTGGGAGAAGGAATTTTTCTATGTACTCCTTGAAGGAGATTTAGAAGAGAGAGCTAATATTGTTCTATAGAAGAGAACAAACTTGCAAGAGGTGTGAGAAAGGGAATTTTCTATGTGTTCTCCTTGCATGAGAACATGCTATTTATAGGGGTAAGGGTTCAAACAAATGAATAAACAGTCATAATGGCTCTTTAATCCTTCTTAATGCCTTGTCTTATTCACACAATTTTTACATGTCTCAAATGATTTTAATGCAAATAAAGGAATAAGTTTCATAAAAGCCTCTTAAATGTCTTGTCTTTTTCACAATTTTCACATCTCTAAAAGAATGGGAATCTTTTCCTTCAATTGACTTCATTTAGGCCTTTTTTGGGCTTCTCTTCCTCTCCTTTTTTTTTTTTTTTCCTTTTTTTGCCTCCTAAGAAATCCTATAAAACTTAACATTCATCTAGAATTTTTTGTTTTGGGTAAAGATATTTATCTCGAATTTTATTAATGGCATAGTTTGAAGAACCTTTTTTTTATAGACAATAAAGAAACTCTAGCTCTTTCTTTCCGCAATCTTACCCAAGGCCATTACAGAATCCTTGATTGCACCAGAATTTCAAAAATTAAAGATTAAAGATTAAATATCAGCCAAGAACTTTTGGCCTTGATCAAAGATTAAAGATTCTTATTGATGTTGCCTCAGCATTGCATTATCCTCACCATGAAATGTTAACAGAAAAAAGACACAGATGAAATGTTTGAAGATTGTCAGAATCTCCATAACTATGTAAGAGCTGCATTTCCTAATAAACTTGTGCAGATTGTGGACAACGCTATATTCATCAGAGAAATAAGCAATAGAGAATTAGCTACAGCAGTACCAGACGACATTTTTGAGGACTTGACTCTGATGTGTCCTAATGTGGAGAAATGTCTACTTTCCCTATTAAGTATTGGACTTGCTTGTTCAATGGAATCACCAAGGGAAAGAATGAGTATAGTGGATGTGACAAGGGAGCTAAATCAAATTTATTGTGGCATAATGAAGACTTAAAACTGAAGAATACTGAGGTGCCACTTCTGCATTAGTATTGCTATCAATTATGTCTTAGTTGTTTCATCTCCTTTTTCTCTTCGAGATTTTTTCTTTCTTCTTTATTGCTTCAGAATTTAATTTTACTTCCTAAATTTATAGTTTCTTTTTCAGGTTGCAAAAAATTGTGAGATATTCAAGTTGATTTGTCAAACAATGCACCTACTCGCCCATAATGATCGTGGAAATTCATGTTTTTGTTATATTAATCTCTGTGAACAAAGTTAATTAAAAATACTTTTTTATAATTTATATTTCTCCTTTGCGTATGTATTTAAGCTATGGTTTTAATATTTCATAAGAAGAAGCTTACTTTTCCTCCATTCTATTTCCTGTATCACTCATGTTTGATTTCTATTTTTTATGAAGCAAAAGAAACCAAAAGCAATGGAGCTAATTGCTGTTAAGTGAGAGGAGCATGATTTTAAATCAAAACCTACTTCTCCCCTTCGCCCCATTAATGTAGTATCTGAAAAAGGACAAGAAAATGTTCATTAGCATAGTAAGAAATAATCTCTAACCATCACTATGCACTCACACTCGCACGAGCACACACACAAATATATATATATATATATATATATATATATATATATATACACACCAAATATATATATTACTATGCACACATTAATTCTGGTGTAAGAAAATGTATATACTGAATTTTATGTTCTTGTTATTATCTGAATATATGTGATAATGGTCTAAGATTTGTAATTTTGGCCACATCTCCTAGTGGATTATATGCTATAGGGGTTACAAGGGAACCATGACTGTTTTCTTTGATTTTAGTTGGTCTAATTATGTGAAATTTTGGATATCAATTTTTCTATTTCCATTCCTTTATTTTTATAGAATTTTATGTAAAAAAATTAATTATTAAATTCATTAAATTTCATTAATTAAATTATAAGATCAACTAATTTAAAAAAAAATGATTTAAACATCAAGTGAGAATTTGGGTATAGAAAAAAAAATTTTGTTTGAATATATGGTTCAGGTTTTCCAAGAAATTATCTTTGTAATGCTAGGGCCGATTCTTTTCCTCGTGTCACCGTGGTTTGTCTTTAAGCTAAGGATTGCTCGATGGTTCTATATTTAGTAATTGACAATTTTAAATGATGCTTATCTAGCTTTATTGCTTTTGTAAGACCAGGCTACACCATTGCATTGCCCTAAATAAGATATTTAAAAAATTTATACTGTTTAGTTTGAAGTCAATGAGTGGCTTTTGTTTTGTATCTCAGACACATCCTTTCACATATGAAAACTTCCTTTTAAAGTTAAAGTTTAAACAATTTTTAATTATGGGTGATAAAATTAAACTCTAACAATGTAATCATAAAAGCTCTAATATTATGTAAAGAATTAAATATTTCCAAAGTTATTAGATGAATATTCAAAAATAATTTTTATTTTATATCTTTAATAGTTTTATTAAGACTTTGTATAAAATTAAAAAGAATTACTGAAATTAGAAAAAGAGCAAAATCAGGTTCCAATTTCCCTCAAATGCCACTCTAATACTTTTAACAAATTATATTTTAACTTAACGAAAAATCTATCTAACGTGAGTGGAAGGCTATTTTTTTTTATAAGAAAAATTCATTAGGGTGGAAGGCTATTTTTTTATAAGCAAATTAGTACTTAAGGGACATAAGTTAGATTATAATTTCTTAGAAAAAGCTAATGATGAAATTTAATAAAGCAGACAAGCAATGATTTTCGCAAAAGTAATAATGTAAAGCTTGTCAATAGTTTTCAGTGTTAAGTTTTTTTTTTTTTTTTGGTTAACATAGGAGCCTATATGTGGCTGGGATAGGGATACGGCAGAATAGGGATCGAACCAAGCACGCGGTCCGGAGATGAGGGTATCAACGCCAAGTGAGCTAGCAGCTCCCGGCATTTTCAGTGTTAAGTTAAAGCAATGCAACCTTTGAACTATTAGCTGTTCTCAACTTCTGCAGTTTACTGCTTTCAGTTTTCAGTTTTCTGTATCACATGCACTTATCCTTTAAGCCGAAACATCAACTATTTTTCATTTGATTGGATGCTAATTTTGCCAATGGTAAAATGTAGTAGCACAAAACTCAAGTTGCAGAAAATTCAAATGGCAAAATAATCAAGTCAGTACAGTTGATGTGGAGAAAAGTTTGGCGACATATATATTTAAACTGAATTATTTGTGCATCCCCTTTTAGCATATGTAGGTGACGATGAGACACGTGCACGTACTCTGACAAAGTCAGACCAAGCCAATACATGCCTTTGACACTAGAAGGGGACAAAAGTACGATGTTTGACGGATAGAGTTTTTTCTCTCACGTCAATTGAAGCCTTTTGCTCACATGTCACCTGTCCATTGGTCCACAAGCCTTCACTTGCTTCACCACTAGCATTCATCCACTGGAGGATTGTTCCCTCATGCCAGATTTTGAAGCATGACTCAAACTAAACGCTAATGTTCTCTATACGTTCTTTTAATTACACCCGATCGTGATTGAAATGTGATTTGTCAAAAAAAAAATTTTAATTAAAAAAATTAAATAAAAAATATGAAAATTATAAGTAAAGATATAAATATAAAAAAAGTAAGTATAATAGTGTTCCAAACTGGACCATAACTAAGGCATCTTAATCAGAATCTTCTGCCTTTACAAATGCAACGCAACTAATAACAAAATGCTGTCATCCCGTCAAGTTCAGTGACACAACTCAAGTTGCAATAAAACACAATCTCCGTAAAACTCAAAAATTTTATAATTTAAATTATTAAATTTATTAAATCTAGTAAAATATAATATAAACCCAGCACATAATTTTTTGTGAATATTTTTTTCTTACTTCTTAATAAAATAACATATTGCAGTGGCCATCTTAAGTACTAAGAACATAAGTTTCAATAGAGTACAGTAGCAGTTAGTCATCCCCAATAACATCATTAGCCCAAAAAAGTAAAAAATTTAGCACGGATAACATTGTTTTCATGGTAAAGCATCATAAAGTCCAACATATTTAAATACGTCCGGTAACAAGAGAATTTATACGATTCTTCCAAGTTCCAACCCAAATGCCAAAGTTAAGCCTATAAGCCCAATGATCCTCAAACAAAAGAAGCTTCACTCGCAAATCTTTCCTGCGTTTCGGTCCATATACCTTCAACTTTTTCTTCTCGTCACTTCAAATTTACTCCCATTTCTACATATCACAACAGTCTGTGCTTTAGGAAACGAGACTGATCATTTAACATTGCTCAAATTCAAGAAATCAATATCCAATGACCCATATCAATTCTTGGTGTCATGGAATAGTTCCTTCCGCTTCTGCAATTGAGCAGGAATTACATGCAGCCACGGCCATCAAAGAGTTACGGAGTTAAACCTGCAAGGGTATGGCTTGCATGGATTCATTTCACCTGATGTTGGCAATCTCTCCTTTCTTCGAAATCTTAACCTCATGAACAACAGCTTCAACGGTGAAATCTCAAAAGCATTGGGACGTTTATTCCGGCTGCAGCAACTCAAACTAAACAATAACACGATGGTAGGGGAAATTCCTATACACTTGACAACATGCTCTAAACTCCAGGGCTTAACTGTAGATAGGAATAATCTCACTGGCAAGATACCGATCGAGATTGGCTCTGTTTGGAAACTTCAAAAGTTGTATATTGATGACAACAGTTTGACAGGCGAAAAACTTGACAATTATGGCAGTATCTGGCAACAAACTGTCTGGTACACACTCTTCTTCATATTCCAACATGTCATCTCTTATTAATATCTCAGCTGGAGATTATCAATTCTAAGGCTATCTTCCAGCTAACATGTTCCTCTCCCTTCCAAATCACCAAATAGTTTTGATTGGTAAAAGTCAGTTCTCAGGTCGAATTCCTACTTCCATCACAAATGCATTTCTGCTTCAATCATTTGATATCACTCAAAACCATTTCGTAGTCAAGGAAGGCTAAAAAATCTTTCTTGGCTAAGTTTAGCTAACAAGAGCCTTGGTGGCAATTCGGTTAAGAATTTGGAGTTTCTAACATCTTTGACAAATTGTAGTGAATTGGAATTGTTGGCAATAAGTATTACTAACTTTGGACTTTGGAGGTCTGTTATCAAGTTCCACTGGTAATTTGTCAACACAACTCAATGAGTTATACCTTGGGGTAATCAAGTTACTGGACAGATTCCAATCGAAATAGGAAATCTGATTAACTTGGTCACCTTAACAATCGAACAAAACCACCTCACGGAGATCATTCCAGGTACTCTGGGGAAGTTAGAAAAGTTGCAACTATTATCATTGTCGAGAAATAAACTGACAGGAGATATACCAGAATTCATTGGCAACCTCACGTATTTGTTTTATATGGACTTATCACAAAATATGTTAGAAGGAAAGAAAGTATGCCTCCAGGCATTGGAAACTGCCACATCTTACAGGAACTAGACCTTGCAAGAAACAACCTTCAAGGACCCATCCCACTAGAGGTTATGAGTATTTCTTCTTTAACGAACGTGCTGAACTTGTCACACAACTCATTCAGCTGTACTCTTCCTACCGAGGTGGGCACGCTAAAAATATTTGATAAATAGGATGTCTCAAATAATCATTTGTCAGGTGAGATTCCTAGAACAATTAGAGACTGCACAAGCTTGGAGTACCTTTATTATCAGGGAAATTCTTTTCAAGAAATCATACCATCATCTTTGGCTTCATTGAAAGGTCTTTGACATTTAGATCTATCACGAAACATCTTGTCTGGATCAATTCCAGAAGCTCTGCAACATCTTTCCATTTTAGAATGCTTCTATGTTTCTTCTAACAAGTTGGATGGTGTGGTACTAACAAAAGGTGTCTTTTAAAATACAAGCGCAATAGCTGTGGCCAGCAATAGTAAAGCTTTGTGGGGATATCTCAAATTTGCACCTACCACCATGCCCTATCAAACTTACGAAACAGAGAAAACATCATATGTTTAGGTTGACATCAGTGATAACTTCGTGATTCTTTTTCTTTTTATGTTGTCAACTAATTTTGCTATTTATTGATCAGCAAAAGAGACAGGAACAATATTCCGAATCATCAAAAGTTGACCTGCCATCTAAGGTATCTTACCAGAACCTACACCATGCAACCACCAGTTCCCAGCCAGCAACTTAATAAGAACTGGAAGTTTCAGCTTTGTGTATAGAGGAAGTCTTGAGCCTGAAGAAGAAGTTGTTGCCATAAAGGTCCTCAACCTTCAAAAGAAGGGAGCCAAAAAGAGTTTCATTGCTGAATGTAATGCACTAAAAACTATTAGGTATTGAAAATTGGTAAGGATATCAAGATGTTGCTCCAGCACAGATTATAAGGGCCATGAATTTAAAGCTCTAGTACTTGAGTACATGTCAAATGGAAGTTTAGAAAAGTGGTTGAGTACATGTCAAATGGAAGCTTAGAAAAGTGGTTATGTCCAACAATGTCAGAAAGTTCAGATGACCTAAGACCTTTTGGCCTTGCACAAAGGTTTAAATATTCTTAATGATGTTCCCTGTACAATATATTAGCTTCATTGCAGATGTGAGCAACCTGCCATTCATTGTGATTTGAAGCCAAGCAATGTCCTTCTTGATGGATATGAGGCGTTGCCCATTTGATTAGAAAGACTACTTTCAAATATTAATGGCTATTCTGATAACCAAACCAGCCCTAGTGGAACAAAGGGCACTATAGGCTATGCTCCTCTAGGCACTACATTTCAGGTTATGGAATGGATATAGGTGTCAACACAGGGTAACATGTATAGTTTTGAGATTCTTATCTTGGAAACATTAACAGGAAAAAGACCCACTGATGATATGTTTAAAGATGGTCACAATATGTATATCTATCTAAAAACTGGCTTTCCTAATAAACTTATACAAATTGTGGACCAATCTATTCTCAACAGACAATTAAGACAGAGAGCAACTGCAGCAGAAGACAACTGTGAGAACTTGATTCCAATGCATCCTAATACAGAGAAGTACTTACTTTCACTATTAGGCATTGGACTTGCTTGTTCAATGGAATCATCACCCAAAGAAAGAATGTGTATAGTGGATGTGACTAGGGAGCTAAATCAAATCAGAACTGCTTATTTTCCTGGTGGGATCAAGGGAGAATGAAACCTCAAAAATAATAGGATCAATGACAGAAAGTTTCAACTCACTTTTTCAAAGATTTTTTTGTGATATATGTGGCGGCAACAATATAAATTATATGCATATAGGGGAAGATTTTAGGGTTAGTGGGGCATTTGTTTTGTCCCCCACACCTCAAGTCTACTACTGACACCTCAATATGCAGCCCCAGAGTTTGGTAGTAACATTTGAAGGACATCAATGCAGTCACTAATAACAGAATTGCATAAAAGAATTCTTAAGAGAGGATAATAACCTTCCAATTAAAAAGTTGGCTATTTATTAAACGTATTCGTGTAAATTAAATATAGAAAAGGGAAAAAATGAATGAGAATGTGTGTCAAAATACAATATAAATAAATAAAGACATAAGATAAGTGTCAAATAATAGAGTAAAAACTGAAAAATAACAAAGAAATGTATATCAAAATAAAAAAGAAAAATAAAGAAAATGAAATATAAAAATAGAGATAAAACCAATAATTCTAGTTATTACATTAACACATATCACATATTATAATGTAATAAGTTGAATTCATATTAGGAGTGGGCATTGGGTGGGGCGGTTTGGGTTGGGGCAAAATTCTCTCAACCCAGTTGAACCCAATCTCTTATTAAGTTAGTCCAACCCCATCCAAAAAATTCTTCAAACCAACATTCTTGGGTTTGAATGGTTTAGTTTCACTTGGGTGGGTTAGTTTGGGTTAGGATGGGGACAAACGAATGTGAGGTGAGCGGTGGAATGGGGATGAGGTTCGATCGACTATTGAGGACCCAAAATGTTGAAGTACGATGATTAGACAAGAGATTAGCCAAAATGAGAAGAGGCGAGTCAAGACAAGGTGCGAGGAGGTAAGAGATTAGCGTTGACTGTTGGAAATGACGAGACAATGAACGAGACTTGTAGCTCGTGAGAGAAGGAGTCAAGGGACCGAGGGTTCGTGATGAGGGAGGGAGGAGTGGTGTTGATTTGCTGAAGTTAAGCTACCTCTTGCCTACTTGTGCTTGCAGAAGTTTTAAGTAGGGGTGGGCATTAGGTGGGGCAAAATTTTTTCAATCTGTTTGAAACCAATCCCTCATTTAGTTAGTCTAACCCCATCCAAATTGATCCTTCAAACCAAGATTTTTGGGCTAGAATAACTCAGTTTCATTTAGATGGGTTAGTTTGGGTTAGGATGGGCCGAAGAGTGAAGGCTTGGGGACTGCCGGACGTAAGGCGAGTAGGGGCGAGTCAACAAGGTTCAGTCGACTATTGAGGACTCAAAATCTCGAAGTGTGATGACTAGACAAGAGAGAGACCGAGATGGCTCAAACGAGGTAGGGTGGTCAGCATCGACTATCAGAGACGATGAGACAATGGACAAAACTTGTCGCTCGCGAGAGAGGGAGTTGAGGGACAAGAGAGGACCGAGAAGTGGCAATGGAGTCGTAGAGCTACTTGAGAAAGATTTAGGGTAAGCTACGAAACATCATTTTATAGTAGTAGAAAATATATATATATATGTAATTTTTGTTGGGTTGCCACAGCAATCCAATGGAGAGAGAGCAAAAATTCAGCCTCATCCAATTTATCCCATCTTAAACTAAAATATTATATTATATTTATTTTACCCCATCTTAATCTAGTCTAAATTTTCTTTCTTACAGTTTGAAGCGGGTTACAATAGTTTGATCCGAACCGATGCCCACCTCTAGTTTTAGGGCAAGCTAGAAAATGATATCATTTTATAAAACGACGCTATTTTATAATATCAGAATTTCAAAATATATATATATATATAACATAAGAATTGAAAATATATATATATATTTTTTGTTGGGTACCCGCGGCAACCCAATGGAGAGGGGACCAAAATTCAGCCCCACCCAATTTACCCCATCTTAAGCCAAAATATTACATAATATTTATTTTATCCCATTTTAACTCGGTCCAAATTTTTTTTTTTACGGTTTGGGGCGGGTTAAAACGGTTTGACCCGGTTCAATGCCCACCCCTAATTCATATGTATCAGTACCTTAAAACCATTAAAAGTTTTATCGAAATCTTATAAAAGTTAAAATTCATGTAGAATTTTACTAGTGGCATAATTTGAAGAATTTTTTTTTTTTATTTTGAAATATGATAAAGAAACTCTATCTCTTTCTCTCCGCAATCTTTTATATATAATAGCAAGAATTTCACTAATGGTTTTCATGTTTTCCTGGCTTCTCATTCTCCTTAACTATTTTCCTTGATCTATTCGAAGAAATATGAAGTTGAAGCAACAGAGCATATTCTTGCTGTAGTTTAGTACATTTTCTCTTGCATGTTATTTTTCTGTTATGCACTATTATCCTTTGATTATATTGCTAGCGCATGCTGTGACCATGCTTACAAATGCAATAATGGGTCTATGCACTATCCTGAGTATTGGTGTCCACTAAAAACACCACAACGTACACCAAATTTGACATTTTTGGAAAACTATGATTATTTTCTTCACGCCTATGCTTTCAAATCATTGCATTTGATTGATTTAACATTTTGAGAAAAATGGCGGAAACAGGTGTTCTAAATCCAACATATCTTTATAACATGCACAAGCTGGTGCTTTAATTACCAAAACCATAGTTCAAAGATACAAACCACATCTACTGCCCTTTGTGCTCCTAAAACAGTGAAGCATTTTGCTCCCAAGTTACCTGCATTTTGGTTCATATACCTTCACCTTCTTCGTTTCTTCATGATAAACTTACTTTCGTTGCAACATATCAGAGCAGCCTCCGCATCAGGAAACAAGACTGATCATTTTGCACTGCTCAAATTCAAGTAATCCCAATTTCTCTTTGGGGAAGGCAAAAAAATATATAAATAAAAATTTTGCAGAATGAGAGAAAGACACTTTACCTTCTCTAAAGGGAAGGTAGAGGATCCCAATCGAAATATTATTATTGCATAATTAATTACATTAAATTAGTGAGTTATATATATAGAAACAATTATTTTGCAGTATCTTATATATGGTGTAAATCACTAATTAGCTCCAAATTATAGCACATACACTGTCTCAATATTTATTTTGTTTGTTTTAGTCATACATATCATAAAAAGTATCATTAAACATGTACAATTTGAAACAATGCCAAATTAGACAGCCTACCTAATTAAACTGTGCATTTGAGGCTTGGCACAAATTTAGGCCAATCATGAATGGTGTGGCCATGTAAATTGCTATTTTCTGTATCCATTAATCCACATCTGATATGGTAGAATATAACACATGTTAAAAATAAAAAATAGAAACATTTTAAAATGCTTTTCAATTTCAATCAGCAATCCTAACTCCCTCCTTTTTTTTTTGGTAGAAAAGGAAATATAATATGTAAAGCCATATAAAAATGCAAGTCATTATTCACATGGAAATAAGTAAAGTCATACAGAAATAAACGTCATTATTCACCTGGAAATATCTTAAATAACGCATGTGTAAATATGGGAATGCCTGCCTAGAAATATTCAAATAAAATTCCAAATAGACGGGAATGGATATTTGTGATATAATACTTGAGATTCATTCGTTTATTTCAACATATGGCAAATTAAGTCCAATTATGACTTAAATTTTTGTTGCAGCCAATTAATGGATGATTCATTCATTTAAATCATGAACATTCTAATAGAATAAAGTTTACTAATTAACTTTAGCAATCAATTAGAATGACATTAGGCCATTGTCACACAACGGTACCAACACGAAATTGTGCTGTACCTTTATTTTATTAAAAGCTTAATTGTCATCAATTGCCTGATTTAATTAGGTAATAAATTGACATTCATCAATTTTAAATTATTAATTAATTGCCGATGAATAATTTGTCATGAATAGGATTTATTGGTTGATTATCGCAAATTATTCATCATTCAATCTTTTAAAATTTTCTTACTATTTACAAATTTCATACCACAAATTAATCAATTTAATGATTTGACATCAATTGGTTTAAATAATATTATTTGATCAATATGTCCTATTTACTCTAAATAGGAGGTAAGACGTGTGCTTTTGGAAATTGGCAATTGCCCATTTACAAATGTGTTCTTAAAAATATGAGGTAATGCGTGTGTTCTCAAGGATAATACTCTTTTTTTTTTTTTAAGTGGAACATTAATTCTAAGAGACCAAAGTTAACTATTAGTGTACTGATTAAGTTAAGCATTCAATTTTAATGATATTTGGATATTGCTATAACTTGGTACCAACACGATATTTTGCTAGACTTTTTGAAATAAATGTCATTAATTTGTTTAAAACTTAATTGTCATCAATTGCCGCATATAATTAGAAATTAAATTGACATTTAGTAATTTTTAATTCTTAATTAATTGCACATGAATAATTTGTCATTAAGAGAATTATTGATTGATTATTGCAAATTATTCGTCATTTAAACTTATAAAATTTCACACAATTTAATACATTCGTACCACAAATGAATTAACTTAATGAATTGGTATCAATAGAAATCAATCATGTCATTTATTTATTATATTATATTCTATAAAGTAGTTTGCTACAATCAATTTTGTGCTAAACCCAGTTTTTTTTTTTTTTCCTTCTAGTATGATATTTTTAATTTTACTTTGATTTTTGGCATATCCTTTCTGTTTCTTTTCAAACAGTACCATGGCTCTGTTTGCCATTTGTTGGGAATTAATGTAGATGTGTTGGTTTCTATCCCTTTTATTTTTGCTTCAAGTTGGGATTTAAGTTCCAATAGCAAACTCAGTCCAATTCTCTCAACTGAGATCTTAGTGATAACAATCTTTTACAAGTTCGATCGCTATTTAACTCTTAACATATGTTTCTTTTTCTTTTCAAATAACGAATATTTATTTAAATATTTGAACTTTGTCCCATATTGATATGAAATGATTATATATAATTATTTTTACTATAAATCATTGTCATAATATTTATTTATTTATTTATACATTGAAGCAATTAATTCAGTTTCAATAATAATCTTATTTAATTTATATCAATGAGTAACTCAAATGATCACATTCTTGGTATAAATGAATTATATATGTTATATGTAAGAGGGGAAGGGTGATTATGTGAAAAAATTTAAGAATTTTAATATAGGGAATTATGTAGGTAATAATTTAAAAACCATATAACGAAAAATTTGATGTTTAGCTAATAATCATGACTAATCATTTTAGCTATTAATAACATTGTCATAATTATGATTTCTTTCTGTATCGGATCTATTAATTAAATTTTAATGACAATCATATTTAAATTTAATCATCACAAGGTCAATTCATAACTTAAGGTATTATAATTTCAGTTAAAATGAATAACATGTGGGATGTAATTGGGGGAGAGGAATCTGATAGTTGATAGTCACACTTGATTATGTTAATTATGAATAATATTGTTATAATTTTGATTTATTACTATATCAAATCATGTTATTAATTTTTAATGATAATCTAATTTTAGTAATGTCAACCAAAAGAAAATCTAATTTTATTAAGAGTCATATAGTCAATCCCTTGTCAAATTATCATAGGATGTCTTAAAAACTACACATAAGTAGGATTTAATTATCAAAGTCTATAATCAGTGCTTATTTTAACTTATGTTACGCAATTAGTCATTAATTAATGAAATTGATAAATAACCCCTAAAATTTCATCAGTTATTATCACTTACGATGACCTAAACTTAATCAAGTCTGCAATAATAACACAAGGAAATTTAAGAGAGGGAGTGGAACTTGATGACTGGACCCTTTGCTTGCATGTATGCAAATCATATGTGGGGTATGTTATGGTGGGATATAGAATCATTTCATATGGGACCTTGTTAAATAGTTATTCTGCCCCCTATGTAATAGTTTGATTCTATTAAAGGTGATTTGTAACTCTTTCTATAACGACTTGAATACTAATAGCTCTTGGAATTTATTTTTCCTACTCTCTTTCTCTCTCTCACATATTCTCTATCTTTTTTATGTTTTGTTCATAATGTAATTTGGTTTATTATGCAACTGAAAGCAATTCTAGTGGGGTTTGCAATGGGAAGACAAGGCCTAATGCTATAAAAAAGAAACGGTAAGACTAGTTTGGTTGTCAGCTTTCTTGTGTATCATGTTTGAGAATGAACAAAGGTGCAACTAAAAAGATTTAGTCTTTTTTAGCTCTTGTTGTTATATCTCTTTTTGATAATAGAATGTAGATTGATGTATTAAAACCATACCTTTCATAATTTGCATGTCATCATTATTGTTTAGCATGGTCCATATAAGAAGATGACGTCTACTATACTGAAAATTCAGTGAAAGAATTCAACTCGACGTCTCAAGCAAAAGAATTCATCTCTTGAAGACCAAGTTGGTCATCTTTATGGAGCACTCAAGGAGTGCATGAGGCAACTTCAACAAGCTAGGGAATTATCAAATTTTCTATGAAAATGTGATTTTTGGTTTCTTATTTAAATATTTAAGAAGGGTATTGCTATTCTACCTCCCTTATTTTCCTATTTCACCTAAGAATCTTCACATTACAAGGCAAGACCATATTCCACGTCATCCACTTTTACTAAAAAGTTAGATAAAATACATGAATGGTTGATGGAATAGAAGGAAGTTGGGGGTAACTTAGTAATCTTTTAGAAGAGAAGAAATGGAATAGGGGGGAAATCTAAAAATCCCATTTTAGAATATACTTTCAAACAAACTCAACATACACATTAATTCTAAAGGTAAATTAAATATTCCAATGTAAATATCCTATAGAGGATTAAACAAGCAATGAGTTTTTATGGACATCAAACTCAGATTTATCAATATCAATATTTAGAGGAAGATAAATGCATAGTTAAAGAAACTCTATTCTTTAAGGAAAAAATTGTTAATAAAAATTCAAAATAATTTATTAAAATCAATTCAAATCGTTATGTATATTTTGTTATAATAAATAAAAAATAAAATTTGAAAAATAAAGTTTTGAATAAGTAACTCTTAATAGATGAGGTTAATATATGCAATTTGTATAAAAATATGAAGTACATA
Source organism: Dicorynia guianensis (assembly GCA_037013595.1). Classification (NCBI taxonomy): domain Eukaryota; kingdom Viridiplantae; phylum Streptophyta; class Magnoliopsida; order Fabales; family Fabaceae; genus Dicorynia; species Dicorynia guianensis. The sequence goes on along the minus strand of JASUAB010000003.1, from coordinate 16,939,316 downwards.
TAACTTATATTAATTCTTTCCGCACACCGCACGGGGCCAAAAGCTAGGTACGTAAGAAACAGAGTATTTAACGGCAGAAGGCAGTAAAGTATGAGGATAATTAGCGCAGAACAGTAAAAACTTTCTCGGAAGCAATGTAGATAAGAACATATCACAATCGTCCTAAATTTGCGCCAGGTGCTTAAAACGGAAGGCATCCAATCTGTTGTGTTTGTAAACAACCTCTTTGGCAAAAGAAGGAAAAATATTCTTAAGCATCAAGGCAAAAATAGATATTGCTTACACCTCATAAATCACTGTGTCTTCCTTGTTTGTCTTTCAAATTCCAATTCAAACACATCAAGGGAAAAATAGCCAACCAAACTGTTTATAATCCAGCTTAAGTTCAAACTGTACATATAAGTTGGGAAGTAACATGCAAACACAGTTTAGTATCAACGATTTCAATGTCTGTAACAAGGATAACTAAAATTAGAAGACCTTAAATAATGCAACATAATCAGGATTTTCAGCCTGTACAAGATCAACCAATAACAAAATGCTGTCATGTCGTCAAATTATGTCAAGCCCTGTGGGCTCGGTTGACCACCACAACCAACAGGACCATGATGGAAAGCATGAAGGAAGTTTTCAGCTTCTCATTGAAGGGATCAGAGCCTTCCGCATCTGCAGCAGTCTTATGATCTGAAGGTTGAAACAACTCACTCATAATCTTCATAATCTTCTCAAACACTTTCATGAATTTTTCCTTAGCAGAGTCAAATATCCACATCACAATATTTGTTGTAGTATGGGAGTCATCATTAGAAGTCTTATCAGCACTCTGGGGCATGTGCTCATCATCTGCAAATTTGTGTCCAGTGTAGTTAAGTACAGATTATTATGTATAAACTGATTAACAAGACTTCCAATTTTCTCCAGAAGTTGATCAAATCAAAATGATTACTATAACCAATACAAGATAATAATCGGAGTCTAAGTAACAGCATATAGCAATGATCAGCAAAAAACTCAATCACTCATGAATCAAAGTGAAGGGAAACAATATCAAAAGAAGAAGACAAGAAACAGAAAAATATGCTGGCTGTTGGCAAGTGAAGTGAAAAGCTATTAAGCACCAATACATCAAGTGAGGTGTTGTCTCACATATCAAACACTGAAAACCAGAAGGCCCTACTTCCATTGTCCAACATGCATCTATATGACTCAAAACATAATTATCATAAATATTAATACCAGCCCAGACATCTATACGACCCTTGCTATTTTCTAATAAAAGTGACATTGGGGCAATGGCATATCATTCTTAACACATGTTGATTGCCCATGTACTAAAATGAAAGTACTTAGTAATGACAATTACAAAACATAAGAGAAAATCAAATTGTCTAACTCCAAGACTCAAATAATGTAGAAATGATAGTTGAACAGAGATCAAGCTGGAGTTAATTAGTGATGACAACTAAAAATTTGAAAAGAAAATCGAATTGGTCATTTACTGCCAAGGCATCACAATAATCACTGTTAAAAAGATTATTTGTTCAGTGAATAAGTATTATGGAGAAAATAGGCAACAAGAAGGGTAAAAGTCAAACAAATTGGGACAAGAAAACTCACGTCTGGTCAATAATAGTAAGACGAATTTAGGTCAATAAGAAGTATGACCTAGGCCTCTCCCAAAATTTGGAAAGTTCTTATCATTTCAAACCACAGGGCTAATAGTGATCAAATATATTACATCAAATCCAAACTTTAAAAAAATGAGATATGAGAGTTGTCGAACCATATAGATACAAGAATTATTAACTAAAATAATACTGACCTGCAGAGAAAGACTCCCTAAGTTCCCGTACAACTTCATTGTTCATAACAGCATCCCAAACAGCTTTATCAGATGATAATGATTTCACCATTCTCTACAACAATATCACAGTTGTTAGAAAGAAATACATGGAAAACTTAAAATTTGTGTCATTGTTGAGCTTAAAGTGGTTGTTTCTCATAATATATAAGAAAACAAAGGTTGCAATGCAGTAAAGCAAAATAGCTGTTAAAGCTATATGCAGGTGCTATAATAAAACCTGTAATATTTTAAGGAAGCATTTTTTCAGAGTACAATATGATCAGGAATAACTATTAAAGTAAACAAATTTTTCATTCAATTTACATTTGCGCAAGACATTTTATGTCTATTTATTTTAATAGACTGAAAAATTAACCTGAACTGATGACTCTGTCTGCAACAAATGAAATGCATAATAAACTGCATCAGATCCATAAGCTTGTAGCATTCTTGATCTATACGGAGACAAAGAGGGCTCTGTCCAGTCTATTTCTGACCCATCAGAAGAAACTTGGTTCACTGAACCAGTTATGGGGACTTGATCTGCCACATCCCTGTCCAATTGGCGGTAACATTTGTCCCTGACAGGCTGAAAGTGTGAGCCTGGCCCAAACACCCTGTGAATAAAATAACGGACATTACTATTCCACGACATAATAGTCAAATTTATAAGACATTGATTTGTATTTGAATTTAAAACAATAAGTAAAAAAATAATGAAATTCTTGGAAGATAATCACAATTTGAAAAAGTCAAAGAAAATATTAATTCTGATTGCTAAGCATAACTGTTAAGGAAGGTACTTTAATTAAAAATCATAAAATTCTTTAAAGACAGAGCAAAAGTCGAAATATATATATATATATATATATATATATATATTATGACTGGTAAACATGTCTGTCAATAAATGTATAGATAACAATTAACTCAACAACGTAGCTTAGTTTACAACTAGCAGACGAAGACAGCAAAAGATTTTTTTTTGTTTTTCTTCTTTTGGTGATTTCCCAACCAAAGGAATTAGGTTAATTTAAAACTTGCAGATGACAGCAATGGGAATTTCCACTAGGGATTATAAGCATGAACAAAAAGTTAACAAAATAAACAGGGAAATGAATACCATCTGATGGTTTATATGTCAATCAAACTTTTTAAAACAAAAAGTCACAATCAGTTGTTGTTTACAAATGACAGAAAAGCGATTACAATCTCACAATTCACAAAGGTCATATATCTGTAAAAGTCATTCTTGACAAGAGATAACGTTACACCATTCAACTTCCTCTATTCCTCAGTAAAACCATTTCTTATGGCGTTGATTGGAAACAACAGTTTAATGATAATTGTGCATTTGGCTTGTATGCTATCCTTTACCACAACAAGAGGGAAACAAAAAGAAGAGTATATAGGAAAATTTTCTGAACAAAGGTAAAAATACTGGCAGATTAGGGAGGATGTTTTGAGGTGATTTCTTGTACTTTTGGAGGTTTGGTTGGTGGCTGGATTCTGCACAAGTTCTTCTACAAGTTTTGAAGAATAAATTTTCTCATTCATTTTCAAAAATTATAAAATAAACAGTTTACAGATTCCAAATTTATTTGGGGGAAGGAGTAAATTCAGGCATATTTTATATCCATTAGCCCCAATACCAGCATGAGTACAACCACAAATACAATGGCACGATAATGCCATCATATTTGATTACTCCATAATATGCTTAAAGACGAAGCAGGAACTATTCCATCAATTCCCCATCATTACAGCAGAATCAAGAAGCTTCTAAACCCGTAATTATGATAAAATCAATCCATATCAAATCAGATAAAAATAAATAAATAGAACGCCATGTACGCCATTTTATACTCTTATCATATGAGCCATGAAATTCAGTGCAGAAATAAATTTAAGAAAGGGTTTCAGGAGCATCAATAACCAATTAAGAAAGCTCACTCTTTGAGAGCATAGACAGCATCTTCAACCTCATCCTCAGAAGGAACAGGCCCCAAACCAAAAATCCCATGGGCGCTCTCATCTTCAATTAGCCCATCCACAGAAACCCAGTCACAATCATCGCATTCCGGCGAAGAAAGCCAAATGGGTAACCCACCAGAGACGGGGTTCTTATTATAAGAAGAAACAGAGTTAACAGAGGAAGAAAGGGAAGGGTGGATTGAGGATTTGGGTTTGCGGGTAAGCCTAGAATTGGGAGAAGTACACCGAGAAGAAGCGGCAGCATTAGATGTGCCCGTGGGAGAAGAAACACCGACCCTTGTCACTGCTCTGCCGACAGTTCTTAGCATGCCCCCTCCAGCGCCTCTTCCCCCTCCCATGCCTTTGCCACTGAACATTGTATCCACTCACCAGTGTGACCCTGTGAGGCAGCTGGATATATTGGGAACTCTACTGTTGCCTTGTTACAAATATCCAATGACCAAAACCTTTCTGTTCCGCTTGTGATATTTTCGAGGAGATAATGGATAGACCACGAGAATTGGTTTCAATTACAAAAACGGATAGAATCTCGGCAGGAGATAATGTATGCAATAAAGTAACAAACTCATAAAAGCTTGTTGGAATATTTTTTTCATCATTGTTTGTTTCTTTAAAAAAATGATCAAAAGATTACAAACTTGTCAAATTTTGAGACTCCGATGGTAAAAATATTGACGGTGTCATTCTCAATCAAATCAAATAAATTATTAATAAATTAGTAGATATGATCTAATTACTAAACATTCTATGTTTATTATATATATATTTTTATAACACACCCACTTAAAGTAAATATTTTGAAATTTAGCTCTTTTATTATTTTTTTAATACTATAAAAAGAAATTTATTATTTTTCTAAATAAAATTATATTAAATATTTATTAATTAAATATCACAAATTAAAATGTAATATCTAATATTTTAAAAAACCCAATTGAATCTACAGAGCATCACTCCTTCCATGATTTCATGGGAGGAACTTTTCTCTAAAGAATCCCCTGTTGAATACTAAGTCTTAGTGAAACAATAAAAAAGTCCATTAGAGATCTGTCTCGTAACATTTGACTCCTAATTTGGTTAATGTTGCATTGTAACCTCCACTCAAATTGTCTCAATCTAAGTATGATCCCAAAAAAAGTTGAGAATATACATAAATTTTATTCAACTCGTCTATTCTTATATATTAAAACTTACAAAACACTTATTTAAAAAATATAAATTATTAAATTTATTAAATCTTATAAATCATTCTAAATGACTCACATGTGAGGGCATTTAACATATCCACTTAAGTGGGACTTTTCTTTTCTACTTTTGCTTGTATAATCAAAGCAATGTTTTGAAAACAAAACCAAATAAAGAACTGGTTTGGTTTGATTGATTCAACCAATCAAAATGGATCAAATGAGTTCAAACTGCAAATGTTATAGAAAAAACATCATTTAACTCTCATATTAGGAGAGAAATGGAATAAAAGTTATTTTATAATTTCTAACTGTTATAACTTTTCAAATTAGATTAATGGGTGTATTCAAACTAAAGAAATATATTTAGGTAAATAGATATATCTGTTGGACATATCTCTTAAATATAAAAAATGATGACTCTTGGATACAAAAAGTTATGTCTCTTAGATATAAAAAATTATATTTATTAAATATAAACAGTCATGCCTATGAAATATAAACAATCATGTCTATCATGTCTGTTAAATGTAAACAATTATATTTATCAGTTTGAATTAAATAATCATATTTATTGAAAGAAATAGTCATGTTTATTGATCAATATCTTTTCAAATTTATAAAAGTGGAATTTACTCAAGAAAAAATTAACACTAAGTCTTCATCTTTGATCTCTCATATTCAAACTATTGCATTTAAGTTTTAAGTGAGAACATTATTATTTTTACTAACCAAAATTTCCTAAATACGCTTATTATATCCTGAAAGTGTGTTACATAACACTTTGTAGTAATATAGTCGAAGCAATATTCACCTTAAGAATAATATATAGTTGCATGCTTCAAGACACAATTATATTTCTCTTTTTAATTCATCTTTGTTTTCTACATACATTTTCTTACAGCAAATTAGTCTTGGTTTTATCAACGAACCGGCTCAACAAAATAAAAAAGATTCTTATACAGTTTACATTTTTTTTTGGTGAGTTATATAGTTACATATTTCATTATCTTAGTTACACATAAAGCCTCTAAATTAGTCAAAAAAAAGAAGAAAAAACCAAGGATAGTTATGAAAGTGATTATAAAATTTATAATTTTTGTAAAACACATACTTAGTTGAATTAAAATTCACTTTAATTTGATAAAGATGGATGAATGAATACTTTAATAACATTCTTTGAGATTGTTTTAACAATTAACTAAATATTATGCATATAAAAACCATATTCATAACATACATCTAGTTCAACTACGAGTCTAATCCATCGAATTGATCCAATCATAACTTATCCTCCAAAATAAGTTACTGACTGATTCACTTTTTAAAACACTGGTGTAAAGTGCACTATGCTTCCTGTGTTTATATTAGAGTTTAACTACCTTCATTCAAACTATTATTTATGAAACTCTAATTCAAGGCACTAGTTTTATTTACGAAATTAAATAAATGAACTAATTCAAAATTTAAATAAATTTAATAAATTTTATTTAAAGTTAAGTGGTCTTAAGTGTTTTATTATTTTGAAATAGTTTTTATTATATACCCCATTAAATTATTTTTAAAAACCAATGTTTAGAATCAATTTGAAAAATTATTTATTTTATTTTATTTTATTACTAAACGAGTTTTCAAGTTTGATTTGAATACTAAACTCTTAAATTTAACTCGTTTTATAGAATTACAAGTTGTTTATTTAATATATAAACAAATCTTAATAAAATTTTAAATTAATCGAGTTAGGATAGTCTTGAAGAACTCATTTTATGTAACCCTATTCAGACAGTATATATCTAACCCAGTGGCTTATTCCCACCAAATCAGTACAATCACATGGGTTTTAAGATATAGGAATTTCAGTTAATGTATGGGTCTCAATTTTTTATGGTGTGATGTGTGGATCCCATTTGACAGTGAGTGCAAGTTATAAATATGGCATCCTTTGGAGCGTGGGATGCTTATTTGGTGAAATAGTGTTGTTGTAGAATGGATCCTGTATTTGATAAATTTAAAAGCAGAGGATTAAAAAAGAAATATATATTCATGAAATCAACAAAGTATATTTAATATAATTAAAAAATAAATAAAAAGTCATCAAAATTAAAAGATAACAAAGATACAAAATCCAAATACGGGTTTTTGTTATAATTAAATGATGATGAGATCGTTAAAACAGAGAACATGTTTTAGTATAACCTGTCTTGCTTAAATTCTATCTGTCCGTGTTTAAATAAAATAAATCTCATTTACTTTGTCTTTACGCAAAGCCTCAAACAAATTAAAATATTAAAATGAAAAATTCCTGACATTTTGAACCTTTGCTGAGGGAAAGGTCATAGTAACTTCCCAAGGTCCAATATTGGAATGTGGAGTGCAATAGCATCTGTCGCTGATATGGTTAAAGGAGAGGGATCTTCCTCTTCCTTTCTAATAATACAACATATTATTATTATGATTAAAATGCATAACATTTTTATAAATCAAAGATCAATTCAAAAAAAAATTAATTTTAAAATTTTATAATAAAATTTTCATCAATTCACTAAACTTTGTAAAAGATCCTTTATTAATTTTTCTATTTAAATATAGATAAAATTTCAAATCTGTTAGTCAAACTCTAAATTGACCAAAGATAAAAACACTCCTTATAAAATTTAACCCAATAACAGCCTCTTCCCCAATTAGAAACCTATGACTACTCATTTGCCCCATTTGAAATCCTAACCCTCCTAGTGTTTCGTGTCGAATGTTAAGCTGCCATGATATCATAGTACTTGCGTCCTATTATTCAAACGATTTTATGGCAATTGGTGTAGATGATTTTGGGGCAATTGGTAACCAATTTTCGGGACAAAGTGGGATTGCCTGCAAATTTGGTGGAGATATTCCATCGTGGATTTTCCAAGGAGGATTTGGGATGCCCAACATCAATGGCAGCAATGCAACTATACAAGCAACCTTAGCCTTAGGTTGCTGCTAGAAAATCATTGTGGTTGTCTAGTTTCTGGGATTGACTTTCGCAGTCTAGTTTTTGAAGAAGGTTAATGCTCTAACTGGGGAGAAGCTGTCTTTATTAGGTTCAATTTTTAAGGAGTATTTTGATCTTTTTCTGGTCAATTTAAGATTTAACTAAGAAATTTAAAATGTCATCTAAATTTTGATTAAAAAAAAACTATCAATAAGAGTTTTGTGTAAGGTTTAGTAAGTTAACAAAAATTTTGTACAAAATTTTAAAGTTCATAAAAATGTTTTAAAATTAATCTTTAACTTAAGAGAATTCTATATATTTTAATATATTATTATTATTATATTACACTAAAGATAAAACTATGAGTGTTGATGAATTTTATGAGGAATATAATTAAAAATGAAAAAACAATTGGTAATATATTAAACAAATGAAGATTAGTCAATCCGTAGCATCATGGCTACAAATTATGTAACAAAATGAACTAAAATATTGATTGGTTGACGGTTATTGTTAATTTTACTTAGCAACATTTCCGTGTGCATTACTGGACCGAAAGCTTTTAATTGTTTTTAAGCAAGTTAGGTGTGCAGTAAGAGAAATTTAGACATAAAATTAAGAAAAAAAATTAGTTAAAAAAAAGTTAACCTATACATTATAAAATAAAAAGAGATGGACAAAATTTATTAAAATTAGAAAAAAAAATTAAAAAATTTAAATCGGTACATTATTTAGATGTTGATTTGTTTCATAGCCACCTGTTCTTGGACATTTATAAATAAATGCGTGGAGAGAGCTCTGTTCTGTTCTTTGCTTTTGGCAAGTAGTTAAATATATGTTATCTACCTTGGAATAAAAAAATTGATTGATATGAAATAGATATATCATAATTGTCACTTCATAAGGTAATATTTCAACACGTCTTGTTTTATCTTTGAACATTATTCAGTATTAGATGGATAATTATCTATTATAATATAAATCCTAATCTCTGTAATTACCCAAACCATAATTGCATGCACAATCTACACTTAATTAGCAATAAAAGTATGCATAATGATATATGAACAGTGAAAATTTTGTAAGATAAAGTAATTATACGTTTTCATATCATTTCCCATTGCATTATCAAACAACAATACACCAAAATCAGTTTTGAGAGGTAAAAGTGATTCTAACAATAAAGTGTGGAGTTAGTGTTTATATGATGAAAAAGAAATAATTCTGGTAGGCCAGACGAAGTGACAGGAATTTTGCCTTTACAATTAATAAAAAAAAATTGATTTTACCCATATAAGATGTGAAGTTAATTTTGTCTTTATTCAATAACATTCAACTACTACAAATAAAAATTATTTACATGTCTTCCTTTGTCATTTTATATTAAAAATAATTTAGACATTTTACCTAAATACAACTAATTCTTGTAAGATCAATTCTAAAGTAATAAATCCAGACACAAATCAATTATGAACTAATTAATTTTTCCAAACACATTATTTTTAACTCAATTTATGCCCACCCCAAATCAAATCAAACAAAACCATTGGATGAAAAAATATGGGTCAGATCAAGTCGGCCGATGGGTTCATACAGGCAGAATATTGCTTTTAGATGATCTGTTATGGGTGGGTTCAGGTTCGACACTTTCACTTGGAGTAACCCGAATGAACCTGATCTGACCCTCTGATATTTGTTGGCTTTACATCCTTCAAATTTTTTGTTGCATTCACACATCAAACTATCAACCCGATTGAAACTACCCAAACCTAGTTTGAAACCTCTCAAACCTGACAAAACCTAATACAACCTAGTATAACCCGTAATATTGAGGTATCATTCACACAACCCTCAACCTGCCTCAAGCCACCCGTACCAACTCGAGAACTTTGGGTTCCTCTTCCAACCTAGTTGGAAAGGACTCATCCAATATGCCCCTCGGTTTCATTAGGTTTCACTATTTTTCCACTGAACCCAACTCATCCCAAACCAAAGCCCACCCCTAAATTCTACTAAAATAATTTTATTCACAACTATACCAAATATTTATTCACAATTAATACTACCAATAACTTATTACTTTTAGTATGCTTTCAAAAAATAATATATATAGAAATTAATTATTTTGAATATTGAATGATTATCAAAAATATAAATACGTTTAATCCTCATCAATTTTCTTTGATAATAAAAATAAAATTCTTCGGAAAACAATACTAATGTTAAATTTTAAAAAGATATATTAGTTATGATAATAGGATTAGTTTTAAAAATTTTATCTATCAATGGGATCTATTTAGTTTATATGTTTGATTTCTTAAGATTAAATAACCTTTGTACATACTGCTTTGAAGTTTTTTTTTTTTTTTTTTCTCTGTCTGTCGAACTCCATCTCAACAAATCTGAACTTCAAAGTTGATAAGATGATAAGTACCTAATTACCCAAATCATTTTATAAATCATGTTTGTAACAATTAACCCGGCATATCAAGTACAAGGATGGCCTAGTCAGTAACCTTGCAGCATATGATAGCTTACAGCCCAAAGAAATCATTGTCAAGCCTATAACTAACAGAACTAAAACTAAAAGACCATAAATAATGTATCTCAATCTGGAACTCTGGTAAGCATAACTACAACTAGAAGACCATAAATAATGCATCTCAATTTGGAACTTAATTTGACTGTACAAGTGAACCGTCATGTTGTCATATTATGTGAAGCCCTAAGGGCTCGGCTCACTGCCACAACCAAGAAGATCATAATGGAAAGCATGAAGTTCTAAGCTGCTCATGAAAGATATCAAGGCCATCTGCATCTACTAAAGTCTTATATTCTAAAGCTTGAAACATCTCACTCACAATCTTTGTAATTTTCTCAGTTACTTCTATGAATTTTGCCTTAGCAGTATTAAATATGCATAACACAATATTTGTACCCGCATGGGAGCCATTATTAGAAATTTCATTAGGACTCTGAGAAAACTGCTCTGCATCTGCCAAATTCAATTCAAGAGATTAGCCACCAGCTAGATTGTAATTACTGTATAGATATTTATAGTGCCATCATCAAATTTCTTCTGTATTTTTCCGATACCAAAGTTCATGCCTGAAACTTATCCAGAAGAATATACATACATGTATACATAGGTGCATAGATACCTTTGTGAAACACATCTTACAGGCATCTTCTGACACATAATATACAAATCATTTTAATTAATAACAGACATCTCTTTTACATACCTTAGAGACTTATATGAAGATTTGACACATTAGTGAATCACAATGTAAGATACATCTTCAGCATTCATTTCTTATGAAAGATTTTGTCATCTCCACATGCAACAAAATAAACAATTACATCTTTATATGAATTGATTCTTGTCATATGTGTGAATGATATGTTTGAAGCAATGTCACTAAGTCATTACAACAAGTAATGCTATGCAGTTTGACGCACAATCATTATACAAAGTCAATAAAGAACCACATACTATTAGTGTTTGGTAGATACATCCTGCAATTCTTGTGCACACAAATGAAGTGCATGCATCATTATTCCATTGCAACTCCACAGATCACAATACTCAAAAGTACAAAGTAAGAGTGAAACCAACCTCAAAATTACTCTTAATGATAGCTGAATTTTACTACTTAGATTGACACTTAAGTGTATAACTAGTATGCCTTGGGGCAAAGGCAATAGCAAACAAGAGAATAAGTAGTATAGGAGCAAAAAATGTCAAAGCACAGTCATTTCTAGTCATGACTAACAATTCCAAACAATGTGTACAATATGGAAAAAAAAAATCCTTTTATTTTACTACAATTCAAGCTCAAGATGATTTTGATGATAACAAGAAGAAATTTTATCACCCAAGGAAGTTGGAAAGATCAACTCATTACATTAAATCAACATATGATAATAGAGAACCAACTTCTGCCATTTATCAACATACTTCAAACATCTGAGAAGAAGAGATAATAATAATAATTGAGTTAAATATGAACCTACAAAGAATGACTCCCCGAGTTCTCATAAACTTCATTGTTTAAAATAGCATACCAAACAGTTTTATCAGATGAAAATGATTTCACCATTCTCTACAGAAACAGTTTAAGAAAGAATTACCTGCAAGTTGTTGATAATAGATAAAATTAGTTGATTAACACTATAAAGTAAAATTTGACTATCAATTAAAAGAAGTTTGACTGAACCAGAGTTTAGCTCGGTATTATTATATCAGCTTTATAATACAACTTTTATTTTCTTAGAATCTATACAATTTGTTGAAATATACTAACTGATTTTACTTCATTTTATTCTCACATAATCATAATTTTTCAATGCTTTTCGATTCAAATTTTATATGCAAAATTGAGTATTTTGCAAAATTAATGCATCTGAACTGATGGCTCAGTCTGCAACAAATGAAATGCATAAAAGACATAATCACATCCATGAATCTTTAGCATTCATGAATTATATGGAGACTCAGAAGGCTCCACCCAGTCCAACTCTGATCCATCCAAACCATGACCTGTAAGTTGTTTTGCCACTTGATTTTCCAATTTATAGTAATATTTATCCTCAGAAAGCAGTGAAGTAGGCCCAAACACCCAATGTACAAAATATTAGGTCTCATTAAGTATAAGAAAAATTGATGAAATTCTTGTATGGTGGAGCAAAATCCACAGAATTGAGGAAAAATCATTAATTCTCAAAACGAACATATCTTTCAAGCAAAACCAGAGGTAATTAACTCAACTACGACATAGCTCATTATTTAAAGGATTAATTAATGTGCACTTTGTGGTCCAAACTGAATTAGGCAAGATGGAAGCAATAAGTGAACTAGATAAGCAAGAGAATGAAGACCATTTGGTGCCTCCAATACCAATAAAAGTAGCAAAGCAAATGTGTCACTCAGTTATGGTTTTTAAATGCATTGGCTGTCCAATTTATATAATCAAAACTCTTATTGGTTTGAGGAATCTGTCTTGACAAGACATAACATGACACACTGCCAGTTAGTAGCATGTACGCTCCAAACTAAGAATCATATAGCATCAAACCAAACAAGCAGTTGTATATTCTCTTTTGGGGCAAGATTATATAAGTTCATTTCTATTTAAGAGATGGGGTGGGTCATGAACAGCATAAAGACTGATGCTTCAATCATATGCATGGGAAGAGGAAGAACTACATTACATATTTTCTCTACAATTTTTTCTACCCATTAAAAGATAATAAAAGAACGCTAAAATGCATAAAATCCTCTTAAATTAGAGGTCAATTGCAAAAGATCTTATGAACTTCTAAATTTTACATAGAATCCTCCTCAGCTCATTAGAGTAGGCAAAGTTAAAAATTGGATGGAACCCCAAATCCCTGGATCAAATCTCAAATTCACCAAAATGCCCCTAAACTAAGTGAACAATCTGAATCCCACCCTAATCCCACCATACGCAAAGACACCGACAAAGAATGAAGACTCTTCAAATCAGTTTCAAAATTCAAATACTTTCCAACAATTTGTTCATGATAAATTTTAAATCTTCAGAGAGGCCAACATCGAAAATTTTTGGGTTGTCTTTTTTGTAATTCATGGAGAACCCACTGGACTTGAGCAACATAGAGGGTGATGGGGAGTTAAGGAAAGTCATTGCTTTGACTTCAAGATTGGGTGGCCCAATGGTATACGGTATTGGGGGATCGAATACTTGGTCATCAAGCTTTCATCCACCATTGCATGGGTGGAGGTAAAAGTAAGAGATGCCCAACAGGTTCCTTCTTCAATGGATCTTACTAGGGAGATTTGGTTGGGTTTAACTTTGAAAATGTGTGGTTGAAATTTCCATTAGCAAGGGCAATAGGTGCTGAACTAAAATTTCCTTGTGGGCTTGTTAGCTATTCATCATTAAGACATAATTGACCACTAATTTACCATAAGAATACACAAGAAAGTCGAGTAAAAAAATGATGATTAAGGGAGGATTCGCTAGGCAAGGAAGGACATTAGGCGTTTTAAGATCCAGTTTGAAGCTTGGGTTAGAGGGGTTCACATCAGAGCTCCTATTCGAATTAGGTGTTCATTGAACTTCTAATTTAGGGTCATTTTGGCCCTTTTTCCCTAGTCAATTTGGGATTTGACAAGGAAATTTAGGGTTTCATTCAATTTTTAACTAAAAAACTAATAAATTGGGTCTTTTGCAAATTTTAGTGAGTTGAAGAGAGTTCTACGAAAACTTTAAAAGTTTAGAAGCATCTTTTGCAACTGGCCCTTAGTTCAGAGAGTCCTATATATTTTAGTAAGAAACACAATTAGAAATAATCAAGCTTATTGTTGAAGAGCAAAGAGAGCATTATCAACCTGATCCTCAAATTGGATAAATCCCAAACCAAGAAACCCATGTGCAGCCTCATCTTCCATCATCCCATTCACAGTTATCCAGCGAGAATCATCACTCTTGAGTGAAGAACATCACATGGTTATGGTAGAATGGGATTCTTTTCATAAGAAAAAACAAAGGAAGATAGAGAAGAGTGGTTTGAGGATTTGGGTTTGCAGGTAAGCCTAGAAGTAGTGGGAATAGAGCTAAAAGTAGAAGAATTGAATGTGGCTATGTTTTTTTTGGAGGAAGATGAAAAGGGATCTTGCAGCACACCACCCTTAAACCCAACCCTTGCCAAATGGTACTAGCCCACATCAGAGGAGCATACCCCATGTATAGCCCGTAAACACAGCTAGCACACCAGAACTTTTACCCTCTAATCAGGAAGGTAGTGCATATGTTTTGCCCCATCAAGGATTTATGAAGATTCAAACCCAAGCAATAATGGCAAGGGGTTCCAATGCTCTACCACTAGGCCAAAACACTTGGTGGTAAGTTGTGTTTTTTAAATGTGAAAAGTCATGTCTCTTGTACATGAAAAGTAGACCCATCAATTTTGGCTTAGATTACTTGGCCTGGCCGAAATTGATCTAAAAAATTAAGGATCAGGTTAAGAAAAGTTTAGCCAACAAAAAATTTAGGCTTTTCTTGGCCTAGTCAATCCTAGGCTAGCACACCATTTTTTTAAATTTTTTTTACTTCAACTCGCATTAATGTTATGACTTTTAAATAGATGAAATTGAGCTCTCTTGTAAGTTAACTTATACATGACAAATGTAGGGCATTGTTCCAAATTATCTTTGTATTTGTTAAAGAATGATGATATTTCTTAATGATAGCTGAATGTTAGAACTTAGATAGACAGTTAAGTGTATAACTAGTATGCCTTGTGGCAAAAGCACTATCACAAGAGAATATGTAGAATACTTATAATAGGAAACAGAACCACAGAGAATAGTAACACACAACATATAACAGCTATTGGAAGACTAAAAGTATAGTTGTGAAATGAGCTTTTCCAATAAAGTATATTTTAGACCAAGAGTAAAAAGCAATAAATAGTATCAAAGGAGAAAGAGTATGCCAGAATTTTGTGGCCAATTCTTTTTCAGATTCAACTAACACAATTGTTAATTTAGCATGGATTAAAATGTAGTTAATTAAATAACTGGCAATTAGAAAAAGAAATTCAACTAACTAATTACTGCCAAGGAATTTGCAAGAATCACTCAAAATAATTTGTTATGCAATAAGATTAACAGAAGAATATGGCAGGAGGGTTCAACGGAGAAGAGACACAACAACAAAAAAGAAATGACAAACAGATGAGGCCAAGATCTAGTTTTTATAGAACTATTTTATGTATCTCCATCAGGAAGATGTCAAATAGGTCATACAAGTCAAGTGTGGAAAGGCTAATTTTGGGGGAAAAAAGCAATAAACACTAATGTTCTTTTTGTGTAATAATTAATTACGTATTATCCAGTAGGAGCAAGAAATGTCAAAACATATTCTTTTCCAGTCATGACTAACAAATTCTAAACAATGTGTCCAATATGAAAAGAAAAAACCTTTTATTTTACTACAATTAAAGCACAAGATGATTTTGATGATAACAACAAGAAATTCTATCACTCAAGGAAGTTGGAAAGATCAATTCATTACAAACCAAAGGAATAATGTTAAATCAATATATGAGAATAGAGAAACAAAACCAACTGTAGCCATTTATCAATATACTCCAAACTTCAAAGAAAAAGAGAAAATAATAATAATTGACTTAAATACCAACCTGCAAAGAATGACTCCCAGAATTCTCATACAACTTCATTGTTTAGAACAGCATCCCAAACTGCTTTACTAGATGATAATGAACTCACCATTCTCTATAGAAAAAGAACATTTTAAGAATTACATGAGATAAAATGAGCTGCTCAAAACTAGGGATGTCAAAATGGGCTTGATCTGTCGGGCCAGCCCGCTCTGCCCCACATAAAGGGCGGGTTGGGTTACTATATAGGTAGTCCATTTATTCGCGGATAAATTAACCCACCCCCGCATAACCCGCAAGTCAATGTGGGTTGGGGCGGGTTGAACTCGTGGGTTTTAACCTGCATAATTTTATTTTTTCTCTAAAATGATATATCATTTAAAATGGTTTCAACTTTTAGGAAATTGCTGTAAGTTATACTATTATGACAACAAGATCAATGGATATGAATTGGAAGAGGAGGACAATTTAATGATTATCATTTGATTCCAATTTGGATTATGCAATTTAGGCAGGATCCTCATGCAGTTTAAATATAATTTTCTTATGTTTTGAATATTTTATGTATAATATGTGATTTTATAGGTGACCGTAGAGACAAAACAATTTTTGAAAGGTTTCGAGTTAAAAGGCAA
This sequence comes from Dicorynia guianensis, assembly GCA_037013595.1. NCBI lineage: Eukaryota > Viridiplantae > Streptophyta > Magnoliopsida > Fabales > Fabaceae > Dicorynia > Dicorynia guianensis. Next base: position 16,922,522 of record JASUAB010000003.1, on the reverse strand, counting down.
GTAAAAATTGATGAACTCAAAGAAAAGATAAATTATTATACTATACAATAACTCATTCTGAATCATTCAGGTGATAGTATAAAGCTTGTATTGTTACATAACTATCATCAATATTACATTTATATATTATTTTTTAAAGCAAAAAGTACTATCTTTATATGTGTATTGGGTTCTTAAGCTTTTACGTTATCATAATTTAAGGTGCAAAACTCAAATATTGCATATATAAGAATAGTGGTATAAATGTATAATAACATACTCTATTTTCAATTAGCATGTAGTTTATTTTGAATGACATTAGTGTTAGATTTTGTCATATATAGGAACATGACCTTTATGTCTTTGTAGGCACATGTTTTATTATGCATGTATGTTAGTAATATTATTGATGCCTTGCCTAGAAAATGATGTTGCATATTAGCAATTTTATGAGTAGAATCAAGGTTTTTATAATTCATTACGAGCTAAATCTAAGTTATGCCTTTAGGTACATTATTAAAAGGTAAATTTGATTGTATTTATTTACAATTGTTTTAAAATTAGTATATTAAATTTAACTAGTCATTTACTATTATTCATAAACTCTAATTTTTAATAATTTTTTTTTAAAATTATTGGCAGGTTGTCCCGCTTAACGCATAACCCGTCGCAGGGCGGATTAGGCTTGAATTTTCTAACCCGCCAATTATGCGGGTCAGCTCACCCCACCCTGCCCCGCCTAATTGCGAGCTTACACGGGACGGGGTGGATTGGCCCATTTTGACAAGTCTACTCAAAACTATAAAGCAAAACTAGACAATCAATTAGAAGTAGTTTCGCCAATCCAGAGTTTAGCTGGATATTATTATATCAGCTTTATGATACTACTTTTACTTTCTTAGATTCTATACAATTTGTTGAAATATACTAATTGGTTTTACTTCATTTGATTCTCACATGATCACAACATTCAATGCTTTCTGGTTTCAAATTTATATGTAAGATTGTACCATATGGAGACTCAAAAGGCACCAAACCGTATATAAAGTTTATATAAGCTCTCCAAAGTTTTTTGTATTATTAATGCACCCGAACTGATGGCTCAGTCTACAACAAATGAAATGCATAAAAAACAGAATCACATCCATGAATCTTTAGCATCCGTAGATTATATAGAAACTCAGAAGGCTCCACTCAGTCCACATCCAACCCATCTAAACCATGACTTGTGCGATACTCTGCCACCTCATTGTCCAATTCATAGTAACATTTATCCTTAGAGAGCTGTGAGGTAGGCCCAAACCCCCTGTGTACAAAATATCAGGTCTCAATATTTGACTAAAAGTACAAGAAAAATTGATGAAATTCTTGCATGATGGGGCAAAATTCACAGAATCGAGCGCTTTGTCCGAACTGAAATAGGCAAGATGGAAGCAATAATGCACAAGGTGTTAAAGGCTTTAAATTACCATTATTTATATATGAAAACAGGAATAGAAGCATTCAAGAATGAGTGAACCAAAGAAGCAGGAGAATGAAGACAATTTGGTGGCTCCTATACCAATAGAAGTTGCAAAGCAAATGTTACAATTAGTTGTAGTTTTGAAATGCATTGGCTGTCCAATTTCTATAATCAAAACACTTATTGGTTGGAGGAATCTGTCTTGACAAGAGAAAGCATGACACACTGCCATTCAGTAGTATGTGCACACTGCCATTCAGTAGTATGTACATTCCGAGACTTAATATCAGATAGCATCAAATCAAACAAGCAGTTGTATATTCTCTTTTAGCGTAAGATCATGAGTTCATTTTTATTTAAGAGATGAGGTGGGTCGTGAACAGTATACTTCACCACCAGAATCACATTGTGGCAGTCATATCAACATAAAAACTGTTGCTTCAATCATATACATTGGTAAGAGGAACAACCCCATCACAGGATTTTCTTTGTATACGCTACTGTATCTTGTTGGATACGTATCCCATACGAATACTTTACACTTCCCAATACTTGCATAATGACATATCTCTTAATGAAAATTTCCTTAATAATATTTAAGTGTTATAAATACAAATTATTTGGGTTAGTGAGGAGAGATTAAATTAGTGTGATTTAACTCTATCATACTCAATTTTGAACTGAACAAAGCTTTCCACTTTGTTTTCTTGATATATTTATATATACAAATATATACATACATATATATATATACACACATATATCTACGATGTACTGGTATCCCTTATTTTTATATTTTGCAGTATCTCATATCAGTATCAGTATTGTATTTAACCCATTACAAGATATTAAAAAAAAAAAAAAAGAATGTGCAAGAAACACATAGAAATAAACAAGCTAACAGCTGGAGAGCGAACATAGCATCATCAACTTCATCCTCAGAAGGGACAGACCCCAAACGAAGAAACCCATGTGCGGCCTCATCTTCAATCATCCCATTCACAGTTATCAAGTCAGAATCATCGCTCTCCGGTGAAGAATGCCAAATGGATATGGCAGATAAGGGATTCTCTTCATAAGAAGAAACAGAGAAAGACAGAGGAGTTGTTTGAGGATTTGGGTTTGCGGTACGCCCGGAAGTGGTTGGAGTAGTGCTAGAAGAATAAGAATTAGATGTGGCTATGGTTTTGGAGGAAGATGAAAAGTGATTCTGTAGCGCACCGCCCTTAAACCCATTCCTTGTCACCCCGTTCCAACTTTTCTTAACTCCTCCTCGATCCCATGCACTGCCGCTACCAAACATTCTGCCTTTTGATAATGAAATTTCGGTGTCTCTTACTTTCATGAGGTACTTCCTGAAAGAGACTGGGATGGAGGAGGATCCGCTACACACTGGAAGATTTTGAATTTCATTATCAGTTAATGATTAGAGTTCCTCATGCCTGATAAATGTCTTACATTCTTTGTATTCACGTTTTTGTCACATATAATGTGATTTAATAAATAGTGAAAGATAGAATGCAAGAATAAGAGATTAATGACTTATTTTCAATCAGATCATAAAACATAAACAAATTGTAAATAGAAGAAGTGTTGCTCATGCCTATCTCTACATTAACAAACATTTTTTGAAAATTTTTATATTAAATTATATATTTTATTAATTTTAAAATAATTTAATTTTTAACAATAATTCCTTACTATAATAGAAATAAATTGTTAATAAATTTTAGAAAAGTTATAAATACCGAGTTAATCTCCTTCATATACCTATCCAGATTTTATATATTTTTTATTGAGCTAAATTATTTTATGAATATAAATAACAAGTTAATCTCCGTCATATATCTAACCAGATTTTATATACTTGTTATGAAGTTAAATTATTTTATAAATTTTTATAATTAAATTACGTTTTCAAATAAATTTTTATAATTTAAAATTATTTTAATAAATATTCATAATTTTTTTCATTTATATTTTAAATCTATATTATTATAAAATATTATAACATTATTATCAAATATATATATATATAACATTAAATACCACCCAAAACACAAAGTAAAAAGATCTTACTAACGTGAAAACAAAGTAAAAAAACATCTTACTAATATAACTTGAACCATTCCCCTCCTTTCCCTTTTTCTGTCCCCCCTGTTCCATATTCATACCTCCACTTCCTCCATCACCTTCCCCACCTACTCAGTCACACACTACACACACCCGTAGCACAATTCACTCTAAATATGGACCCTCCTAAGCTTCACCTTTCATGGACAAGGAAAAAGTAGGCGTATTTGCACAGAAATTGATCTTATACTACAAATAGGGACCACGTTGCCAAACCTAGTCTGCCCTAAACTAAATGCTATTTGCATAGTATAAAAGTGCATATTCCGGGTAAAAATGGAAGGCAAACCTCATTAAGATTGCAAATTCTAGTTTTCATCTCCATAAATATTTCATCAATTCCTTGGTTCAATGTACAGGATTTCTCATATTGGGTATTCTCCCACTCGGTTCTCATTTGAGAAGTTTGGAAGTGGAACAGAGTGATTTGTCATGTTGATGGGAAGGCCACGAAATTCATTTAGGGCATGGCAAAAGAGGGAGAGTGTAGAGTGCGAGTGAGTAGGCAGTGGAGGTAATAGCGGAACTAGAGGTAAGAAGATGGAAGAGGCAGTGGGACGAAGGGAAGGAGGAGAAGGGTTCAAGCAATGTCAATAAGATTTTTTTTACTTTGTTGTTTAGGTAATAATATTATAATATTTTATAATGATAATGATATAAAATATAAATAATAAAAATTATAAAGATGTTTTGATATGATTTTAAATTGTAAATATTTATTTAAAATTTAATCTAATTATAAGAAATTACAAAAAAATTTAATTTTTTTATTTTTAAACTACAAAACTAAATTAATTTCCAATAAAATAAAAAAATTTTAAAAATTTTGACAATAGTGAATTTCTCTAATTACTCTAATATTTAACACTTTTTTATCTCAATATTTAACACTTTCTTATTTACTAATAAAGTCTAAAATTTTTCGTTGTTGTAGGTCAAATTAAATTCTTAACTTTATTAATAGAAAATGAAGAAATGAGTTATGATAGATTGTTTTATTAGTGGAGACAACGGAGTGAACTATGGGAAAATTATGGCGATAGTTAGATTAGTAATTTTATTTACTCTTATGCTCATAGAAAAATTTATTTATGTAGAGTCCAAGGGCATTACGGGTTATTTCATTTGTACATGCTTCAATATTTATCAATTTATAGCACATAACCCTTCTCCGTTTGTAACATTTTGCAACAAGTTAATAATATATTTAAGGTTTAAAATTTAAAATTTAAAATTTAAAATTTAAGATTTAGAATTTTAAAATTTAGTATTTATTAAGATTTAAAATTTAAAGTTAACTTTTAGGGTTGAGGTTTATATTTAGGGTTTTAAAATTTAAAATATTAGAATTTTAGGGTTTAAGAATCAAAAGTTTACCATTTAAAATTTAAAATTTTTTTATTTATATCTAGGATTTAGATTATGTTATGAAAAATATAATGTCATATTAAAATATATATTGTAATATTACTCAAATTTTTTATAAAATATTATAAATAAATAAGATAAACAGAGTAACTTAATAAACATTAAACCATCTGTAACTCATTACATTTTTATTAACTATATATTAAATTTTTTATAACTATTAATATAAATAAAATTATGAAACCAGCTAAAATTTTAATTTTCTTTTTCTTTTTTTCTGTTGCAACTAGAATGCTTCTCATAGGGATGTTAATTTGGTTTGGATTGTTGGTTGCTCGGTCCATAGCCCAAAGACATATGGACATGGATGCTTACATTTAAATATGGACCGGAATTCAGATATAACACACTATTTTTATATATATGTATTTCCCTTGCGGTAGTGCCAAAGTTGTATATGTCCAACGATACCCTAAAAAAAAATGTCTGTATAAATGAACATCTTATTTTTAATAGTAACAAAATAATATAAGAGCACTTTTGATTTTTTTTATTTTTTTAAAAGTATAATTTAATCTTTTAATTTTTTAGTCAAATAATTTAGTTTTTTTATAATTATAATTAAAATAATTTAATTTTTTATTTATTAATTTTTTTTAAATATAATATAACTTATTGATAAAAACTTAAATTTTATTTTTTTATTATAATATTACATAAATGCAATGTAGATCTTTCTCTTAATTAAAATAATTATAAAAATACATAAAATTAAAGTTTGAGATTTAACAAAAAAGTAGATAATTTTTGCTAAAGAAAGGATATTAAAATTTTTATAACAAAGATAAAATATAGGTTATTATTAACTAATTTTATCGTATTAGAAAAGAGAAATTTAAAAAGTAAAAAATTAAATTGTCTTAATTATATTTATAAAAAAATTAAATTATTTTAATTATAATTATAAAAAGATTAAACTGTTAAATTTAAAAATTTAAAGAATTAAATTATTTTTTAAAAAATAAAAAGATCAAAATTAACCTTACTTCATAAATAAATTATATTTACAATTAAATTTATTTAAAATTAAATTTAAATATTTCTATAGATATTAAAAATCATATGTAATTTGGGTATGGCTTTTTGCACAATAAAAAAATATTATTTGATAAACAAAATTTTGACGCAATAAAAGTTAGTTATGAAAAATCTTGAGTTAGTTTAACAATATATGTTTGAGTTTAAAGTTATCTTTAATGAAAAAGATTTATTGTTAAATAACTCCCATACAGAAAAGAAAAGTTTCATACCTAAAAGATTGAACGATACTTTTAAAGAAATTTAAAATAAATAACATTATTCAAGTTTTGTTTGCTTATGAGTAATATAATATTATTTGTGTATCTAACCCCTACCCTATAAAAGATTACAATATACTTTTTAAAACTTTTATTAACACGTGATTAATCTCTTCTATTACTCCTACAATTAATTTTTTGACAGGAATTAACAATTGTCAGGGAGAATTATCTACGAGGTATCCATCATCACCATTATAATCCTCTGCTAATGATGATTTTGAGTTCAAATTGGCATGAGCACCTTCTTTGATCATCATTGTTCAAATCCTTAGAGCATGGATTACTTAGGGTCTCAATGGCTAAAGAGGCCTCTGAAACATTGTGCACAGAGTTTTCTGACGTAGTTGGATTTGATGTATGAGGCTTTGCTTAATTGTCTTTTGGATTTCTGGAAGCTGCACAATTTGTGAATGACTTACAAGAATTTTCACATTTGTCTGAAGAGTAAGATTGATTTGATTCCCCTGATATGGAAGATATTTTGACAGTTTCAAGATTCTTGTTCCAAAATTTGGGCCTTCTTTAGGCTTTCTCACTTAATTTCATCTTGTCTCTAAGTTTCTTCTCCAGTTCAACCAACTGTCCGCCACCCCAAGAAGAATTTTTCATTTTCTGGATAAAAGAAATAGAATCACTGAACAAAGTTTGTCACAATAAAAAACTTAGAAGAAAAAAGAAATTGAAATTTTAGTTATACTCGTGAATATGACATATGACTACTCTGTTAAAAGCTAATAGCAGAAGTAATAGAGAAGTTAAATATATGCTAATAAAAATTTGAAGAGGTATCTTATTATCTTTCGCAGTACAAGAGAGTAAATTGCATATAAAAATTTTTTTAAAACATTATGTGCTTTTTACCTAACATTATTCAGGTTTGGGTGTTGCAAAATTCCACCAAAACCTGCATACTTTATTGACATCCTATATTACGTGGGCTGCTCTTCTAGAAGCTAGGGGTGATGTTCCTATGGTCTTGGTTCTGTGTTTTTCTATATGAACCTTAAACATGACAATCATAAAAAATGCAACAAAATAGTAAGGAGCGAATTTTATTACACGAGTAGCAAACTATTTAATAATAAAATATCTTAGGTTTTAAACTTAAGATACTAAAAGGGAAAATCTACCAGGCCACTTCAGGTGCTATTGCACCACTAAGGTGCAAGCAATAAAGGAAGAAAATTTTAAACCTCATGTAATATTGAATACTCAATATTATTCTCACTTATATATATATATATATATATATATTATAACATTTGGATTTAATTTTTTACATTACTCTTTTGATATAACAGTATACTCTTCACTTAATTTTTTATTGCTTTTGGAAGATTGCGGAAGCTTACCCTTCTTAGATTTGAGTCCCAAATATTTACTTTATATATCCTCTTGGGTATCATTCAACCACAAATTCTATGTTACAATCATGTCATGATCACATAGACACACCCTATGAATTATGAACACAACTCGCAATGTTGCGACACGGGAACAACAATTCTAAAAGAAAAAAAATGTATTTTTTCTTAAAAAAAAAAAGGTTTTGAGAAAAGAGAAGTTACTACACGGATAAATTTTATAATAAGATTGAACAATTAAAAAATGGTCTGCATTTTTAAATATTGAATTTAGAGTTAATTATATGTAGGAAAGATATTAGTATTCTTACAACACTCTTTTGATATCAAATTGATCTTATATCATTGATTCTAAGTTTTTTTCATGCACTAAGTCTTACTTTTATTTCTACTTTGTTTTATTGAGTTAAATTGGGACATCAGGCTAGCTAGGGCGAATTTCCTTCCAAGCTACAAAAGTGGAGATGTTGCACTACCCGACTTGCATAACTCTTCATTAAGAGTGCCTGTTAGAGTTAAAGCTTTGAATATTTGGAAGAAGATTTAGAAAGTAAGTGGGCATTAGTAGGTTTGGAAAAGTACTGAGATGGATCCTCTCACAACTGATTCCTAGCAAAATGTCTCTCTATTTGGACTATGAGAAATAGGAGCACCACTTAATCTGATTTCCGTAACTCCTCTTAGAGGTTTGAATTGGTTGAAAGATTTTTTGAAAATGGGTAGTTTTTAGAATGCAATTTCAAAAAGAAAAAAGGTCTTTGGAGCCTCTCTTTAATTACTTGTTGAAAAAAAAAATTGTACCATTGGAGCCCTTTATTAAAACAACCAAACATAGAGACTTCCCTAATTATTTAAATAAACACCCCTACCCTAAACATAGTTTTTAAATGATCCCAAGACTATAATCAACACTCCCATGAAGTTACTCTCTAACTTTAAGAAGTAAAATTGACTTTCCCAAAAAGCAATCCCAACTTAATTGGGTTCATTTGAACGTTGGTTGTCCCAATAAACAGCTCAGTACAAAGGGCGCAAAAAAATGAAAAGGATATTTAACGTTCTTCTTTTGATTTAAAATTTATACGGGTCAAAGATAACATTTGAAGCAGCACTTCCACAAAAAATCAAAGCAAACGGAGTTGCTGAGATGGCAACTTGAAATAATTTTGGAATTGTTACTGCACAGAGCTTCATACAGGGCAACAAGAAAGACCAAATTAATTCTTCTAGCACATAATTTAATTTTGACCTGAAATTTTTTCAGGAAGTAGCTAACATATGAATCAATTTACCAACAAAATATAAAATATTCTGGGTTCATTTACCAAGTTAAACCGAATCAGTTTAGTGGCTATCCAGAATATCCTTCAATACAAGGCAGCTGGCGAGCTAAATTTTAATCCACAATCGTATAACTTTATTTGGATTTAAATCTCTGTAGGAGTGAGTTAAGACATTAGGGGTCAAGCTCAAAAAATTTTGTGAAAAACAAAGATCGTTAAGGCCATTAACAAATCACAAATACCATACTTAAAGGAGGTTTCAGCACCTCAACATTTGCCCTAGGATCTATTTCTCTTCTAATTTGTTATCTTAGCCCATGCCCATCTCTTTCCCCCAAGCGAAGCATTCAACCAACTTATATATCATGCCATTACATCACAGCTAAATCAAGTCACAAACTCTTCAACAAACACTACAAAGCCGAAATAGAGAGAAAGTTAGAGGAGTGAGTTACATAATGTGCTAGTTTGCCACTTCGAGGTAGTAAGCAATAAGACGTAAGTGGGCAAAATGAGCTCAAGAACTCCAAGCCAGAATTTTCCATGTAGTACAAGCCAAGAAAAAGTACAAATCCTACCACTGCACTCCAAGATAGCAACAAAGAGAGGAAGAGCCAAAGAATGTATCCAAGGAACCATATGAATGGACGCCCCCCTCTCTTGAGCTGATAAGAAGACTATCCTTCACATCGGTGATTGAAGCTTGTATGGTGAGGTTTGGGAAGGAATCCCTATGCTCAACACATTAGGATTGGCTGCCTGAAGAAAAGATGAAGAATAAATAGGAAAGTAGAAGAGATGAAACAGATGATGTGAAGGATATTCGTTTCATTTGTGACTGTGGCTTTGAGGACGCCAGTGGAACTATTGGTAACTAGAAGAAGATGAATATGGGAGTGTGTGAAATGAATGGGTCTAGAACAATTGCTTTTTTTTTTTTTTTTTGCCGTGAGTACTAAAACTTTTTTATAAAAGTTTTGTTATAGTTACACCCTTGAGCATCCATGATTTCTATGTTTAAAAATAAGTCAAATGTAAAATAATGCATTTCACATTTGACTTGAACTCTTTTTAAAATGAGGGAGTCTCAGTCTTTTTCCTTTATCCGATTCTTCTTTCTTTTTAAAGCCAATCCTTCACACCGGCTACGTCTTTCTAAAGAGATGTAAGAAGAAAGTTTTGTAAATAGACATATTTAAATCTTTGTTAGCTTTGATGTAATGCTAACTAGTGCGCTGACTTAATTTAATTTTTAAATAAAAATAAATAAGAATTTAGAAAATCTCCATCAGCTATCCATTATAAAAGAATTCTTTTGATAAGGGTAAAGGACAACCTATTTTATTTTATTTATTTATTTTAAGAAAACAGAAAGAAAAAAATTTGAAAATCTTAAACAAGTTTATTTCATCATATGAGGAGACAAAAGAGGGAATTCTTTACAATAAATAAACTTAAAAATTATATTATATTATATTCTTGGGATTCAACTTCTCTATCGTTTCTCTAAAGACGTTGAAAAAAAATAAGTGAGATAAATTAAATTTTACCATAATTGGCATCTAAAAGTGCTATTGGTCAAAAATAATAAAAAATTACTATAATCACATATTTTAAAAAGGAGAACATCCATTTTTTAAATCCTTGAGTTATTTATGCTACACATAACAAACGCTAACACTTACAATTCTAAATTCAATTTTGAAACAAACATTTACATCCATCAATCACACGCTACGAGAAACATACAACTTACATATTTTCTATCCTTGATCCGTAACTCAAAATCATTTTTCCTATTGCAGATTGTGATACATTCATTGCCTATTTACCCTAATTCTTCTCACAAATTGTTAATAATCATAATAGATACGTAAGCATTTTGTTGAAGTTTGTAAAAAAAAAAAAAGTTAGCATTCTAAATAGTTAATAAAAATGTTAAAATAGATATCCTCCTAGCCCTGTTCTCTTCCCTTTTGCTCTTTCCCTCTCTCTCTTTGCAGCTCTCCTCCTTCTGGAGTGTTCTTTTCCCGCGTGGGGGCAATTGTCTTCCCTTCAGCAGCCCATCGACTCCTTTTCCATTTGTTTTTTGTTTTTTTACTATTATTCAGATTTATTTAAATTTTGAATATTTTTTTTATTTGTTTTCTCTTTATAGGTCTGAGAGTTTTAATTTTATTTATAGGAGATTTTGTCCATTCTTTGTGATTCCTTTGGCTGGGAGGCATTAAATCTTTTTTAAAAATAAAAATAAATTAATTTATAAACTGTAACATGAAAGTTTTCTAATAAAAATATGTATTAACATTGATAATTTTAAATAATCAGTGGTCTACGTTATTATTAGTGTTTAGCTCAGTATATTAATTATTTTTGTCATATCTTTTTTTTAAATCTAATGTATTTCAATCTTATTATAAATGTTACTAAGTTATTCTGTTAATATAATTTTGTTTTTTATTTAAAAAAATATACAAATAGGTTAGATAAGGCAAGATAAGTATATTTTTGACTTAAAAAAATATAAATTAATTTATTTTATCTTTATTCAATTTATGAATTATGATAAAATATAATAAAATAAAATAAATTAATATATTTATATATTAATTTATAAAAAAACTTATCTTACTCTCCTCAAAAAATATAATAAACTTATATTTTTTTAATTCATCAAAATTATATTCTAACTAGCTAATTTTTCATGGGTGAGTTGATAGCAAGCATTTATTTTTTTCACGGTTTTTTTATACAATTCTTAAATTTGAACCAAAAAAGTTTAGATGTGTATAAAATGACTTGGCGGCGCTCAAGGGAATTTGAGGGAGAAAAAAAAAAAACATTGTTTCAATGATAAATGAAAACAGAGGAGCAAGCACGAATGAAATTCACCGGCACTTTGCTGCTGTCGTGGAGCATTCTGCTCAACAAAACCCTCAAATGAAATTTGCACAATCTGCTCTTGAATTTTCGTCGCCACAAATGCATTTCGAGAAAATGCAGAGCCTCAAGTCTGAAATATCGTGAGGGAGAGGAATCCTCTTTGTTCTTTTTTAATGGAACAGATCCCAGTGGATGCTCTCATGTTGCGTTTTTTCCTATGGCTCTCCTCACTTTACCACACTTCTCTTCGCATTTTCCCTCGATTTCCTTCATACCAAACGCCCGACCATTCTCTGAAACTCGACGCTTTTGTTCCTTATCGACGGTGAAAATAATGGCGAGTGTGAACAAAGACCAGTCTGGTACCGCCATTCTGTGGTTCAAGCACGATCTCCGAATCGATGATCACCCAGGACTCATTGCAGCGTCTAAGTTTCAGTCATTAATTCCTATTTACGTCTTTGATCGCCGGATTCTTTCCCGTGAGTATTTGTTTTACAAATATTTCTCTGTTCACTCTGTGCTTCGTATTTGTTTTCGGATTTTCTATCGGTTTAATTGCTTATATCATGGGCATTTAGTGAGGTAGTAAGAATTGAGTGGCATTGAAGTGAAGAAATAGGATTTATGACATTTTCAATGAAAGTGGTTGCTGGGTTTTAAAAATATCGGAGCACTTCTCTAAGGGGTTCATATAAAAGTGTTATTTGGCCGTTGAAGTTTGTTCAGCTGGTTTTAGATTAATTTAATTAAACTTGACGTTAGTGTTAAGTTTCAATTAGTCATATGAGATTTTGGATGATCTTTGATATTAAGAGAAGCTATGCTGAATGAAATAATCTGTAAACAGGCTTACGTGGTTTTGGCCAATTTAAACTGTTAAAACACTTGCCCATGTCTGTTGAACATTTTGACGTTTCAAGTTAAATAAAATATGTGGATTATCCAAATAATATGGAGCTTTGAGACAATTTTTACTCTGATCATTCCTCTCTGTTATTCTCTTCTCTCAGTGTTCACATGAATAAATGAACAGCTATGGATTCGTAACTGAAGGGGTCTAGATTGATCAAGAAGGGAGATCATGGAACAATTTACCTGAACATTTTAAAACTTACAAAGATGTTTTCAATTTTGCTGAATGGAGATAATAAAGTTACTCTAAACTGATTTTGTTATGGACTATAATTGTTACAGGTTTCATGAATCCTACATACGAGGAATTCTAATATTTCTACTCATTTTAATAATTTAATGCCTTTAATTAATTTTGATAATTTATTTAGTCCATTTTGCAAATTTTGAGGCAGATAAATGGCTTCTATATGTCTAAAATTAATAATAATGACCTAATAGATTCTTTAGGTGGTTATGATAGGCACAAGTTTAAAATCTGAGCCCATAATTTCTTTCTTTCTTGCTTTCTTTATTTTTTTTAATACAAAAGCCTGTGACCATTATTTTAACAGCATCTAAATGCTTTCAGTGAAAAAGTGTAATCTGGATTCAGGATTATGATCAAGTAATCGAGTAAAAAATTATAAATGACATGCAGGGAGTTCACTTAAGGCATATTAAGCACTGTTTTCAAATTGGGGAGGGCAGTGTCAGTGTAACATTTTTAACCAAAATGTGGATGTCAATGGGTGTTGATTCCTAATGGATCACACATAATGGATTGCTGTTATTGCATGAACAGTTAAATCCTGTCTTCATTTGCCGGTGTGTGTTAAATTGTGTGGTCTTTCTTGCAAGATGTGATGTGTTGATTGGTTCTAAACTGTTCTTAAGGATAATGAATAAAGTATGTTGAGTAGTGCAATAATTGTGCAGGCTTTTCAGATGAAATGCTGGAAGTTGTTCTGTTTGCTGTGGAAGATCTGCGGAAGTCATTGAAGGATCGGGGTTCTGATCTAATGATCAGGTTCGGCAATGCCGAGAGTGTCATACAACAACTTGTAAAAGAGGTTCTTGGATTTTAAGTTTGCTTACAATGATATTTTACCATCCAGGCATGAGAAGAACTCCAAGAACTCATCAATTCATTTTGTTGAATTCATCACCGAGGATGGAACAGGTTAAGGCTACTTGTATATTTGCAGAAGAAGAAGTAGAGTATGAACTACATTTATTGATAGGTGCTGTCAGAGAGGAGTTGAAAGCCATGATAAGTCCAGAGGGAAGGCCAAGAATTGAATTCTGGCAGACTCCATTTTATGATATGAAGGTAATCAGTAATGGTTTCCCTTATGTTAGTTGCTTGGTTACTTGTTTAAAATCTTGAATTGACATTGGTTAATATCTTGAGTGAGTTAGTCATTTGTTATTGTATCAACTAGGTTTTGCAAAATCTTCCTGCATCATATCAAGACTTTAAGAAACTCCAACTTCCTATAACTACACCACTTCAAGTCTCAACGTTACCTGGTGCAGAAATGGAACTGGAATGGGGTAAGTTCTGTAGTTGTTGAGGTTTCCTTTTCCCAGTGATAGATTATATTATTACTTTGTTAATAAATTAATTTTCTGTAGTTTATAATGTTGCCGAAGTCATCTGATAATTGTTCATTGAATTAGGTAAACTTCCAACATATGATTATTTAAAAGATTTTATGAGTAACAGTCAACGAAAATTAGGAGGGGATTGGATTTCAATCAAGGAGATATCAGCTGAAACCGTGCTGCAGAAGGAAATATTGAAGTCTAGTGAGAGCAGTGATAGAAGCTCAAATATTAGACAAATGCAGTCAAGGAAACCAGATCAATCCGTTTTTGTTACACAAAAAGGAAATTTTGTAGGAGGTGGAACAGACTGCGTATTAAAGGCACTGGCTGCATATTTGAGATATTTAGAGGGAAAAGCCCGGGATGACTGGCAAGAGTATGTTGTGACAACCCCCATATTTTAAAATATTCATAAATAGCTTGATTATAAATGTGGATGCTGGGGGAAAAAGGCTGCGCAGAACAATACTACATTTTTACTATTCATGTAGTGTTTTCAAGTCATTTTTATACCAATGGTTCATTAACTTCCTGTAATCTATCAGTTTGAGCATATATCCTTGATTCCTTGGTGAGGACTTTAATTGTATGGTCAAAATTTTATTTTCTTTCTTGTGAAAAGTACAGTTTACATAATTTTTCTAGGTTATACCATTATGCCCAAGCTATTTACGATTTCAACCTTTATGCTGCCTAGCAATTGGGTGTCATACATGGGTTTGCATATCAGACACAAGCCTTTAGCAAATGTTAAGTGTATTGTTTCTGACTTGTAATATACCACAAGGTTGCCATCAGCAACTTTTGGAACTGTGTTGGACACGATAAAATTTATCTTCTGAGCTTGCCTAAAATTCATGCTAAGTGTTTTTTGGGTGAAAATCTTGGTCTTATGTTTCTAGAGTTACTCTAATTATAGGAATTCCATTTTTTGTTGATGTTTTCTCATTATTGCCTTCATTTTAATGGGAAAAAAAAAATCTAAAGGTCAGTTGTATGTATTGCATCCCTTACAGGGGAAAGTTGGTTTTTTTTCATCTCAGTTGGTTTTTGCTTAGTGCTCACATTGTCGTATTTTAGGTTCCTTTTATGGATTTACAATGGGATTAGACAGTTGTTTTGACCCAAAGTTCTTTTTTTTTTTTTGGTTTCGTTTATTTAGTTAATGAGACTTAGGAGAATTTCTTGTCTTCCTTTCTTCTACTTCACTTCTTTCTCTTAATAATTTTTTTTTATATCAAATATGGGTACTTCCATTTTCCTTTTTGATTTCTGATTTTGTTTTGGTCTCTTCCTCCTTTCTTTTATTATGGTTTGTACCTATATACAATTAGAAATGCAGATTGTTGTACTTGATGAGTATTACTTGGTATAGCATTGCTACTGTTTGCTTCAAGTGTTATCATGTTGGTGAATGTGTTTGGTCTTTTCCTTCGTAGTGGTTTACTCTTTTAATACAAGCGTGATAAATTTTTTCTTTTCTTGGTATTCTATATTTTTTATATTTAATTTTTGTTACAAAATGTAGGCTTTTAAAAACATCTACTGAAGTGTTGGTCATTATATAAATTTCATATTATGAAGTTTTCTTTCAACTTATTTTTATACAGGGTACATGAAAAAGTTCGCGCTGCGGAAACTCGGGTTGGTGCATCATTTATTAGACTCTTTGGTCCTGCCCTATGTCTTGGCATTATATCTAGAAGAAGAGTGCATTACGAAGCTATCAAATACGAGAGAGAACGAAATGCAGGATTCTTATCTCCATTTGGATACTCCGCAGCCACAATTGCAGCAGCAATTGAGGCTGTGTGCTCAATGGAGGTGATATTTTTAGAGTTAGGCTCTGTCACTCAATACAAATTTTGATGTACTTTAGTGGCTTGGTTCTTTCTTGATGCCAGGGTTCTTGCCTTGATATTCATGCATGTGATAAAAAGAAATTGATTGCTGTTTTCTTTTGGTGTCATAGTGGTATTGGCTTGTGGCTTTGAGGAATCGGATAAATAATGAAGGAATACTCACATCTCGGATATGGAGATGGAATGGTTACCTCATTCAGGTATTCAAATGATTGGCTGGTAGTTTGTGATTGATTTCTTTCTTTTCTTTTCATCCCTTTTTGTGGTGAATTGAGTTAAGAACATGAAATTCTTGGTCCTGCTTAAGTATAGATTCATTAACTTTACTGTTACTCTCCTGTTAACAAACTGTTTTCCTCAGTATGCAGTTGCTGGTGACAAGGGTCCTGCTGTTCTTCTTGTGCATGGTTTTGGTGCATTTTGGGAGCATTACCGTGATAATATACACAGTATAGCTGGGGCTGGAAATCGAGTATGGGCAATCACAATTTTAGGATTTGGCAAATCAGAAAAGCCAAATGTTGTCTACTCTGAACTCTTGTGGGCTGAACTGTTAAGGGATTTTATTGTCGATGTCATTGGTGAACCAGTCCACATTGTTGGTAACTCTATTGGTGGTATGATATGATCATACATGGATGCCTTGTGGCTAAATGTGTCCTCTTTCACATGCATGCTTAGTAATTTGGCTTCTGCATATGATTAATTTGACCTGTAACCTGTCTATTCTTTCTCCCGTTGATGAGTTGATCATGAATTGTTTATTGTTTCCCGTCTCCAGGCTATCTTGTTGCTATTGTTTCTCGTATTTGGAGTGTTTTAACCAAATCCATTGTTCTAATCAATAGTGCTGGCAATATCATCCCAGCATACACATCCATAACATTTTCTAAAGTAAGTTTGACTGAGAAGATCTGACATTCTAACCTTAACATTTCTAAGATGTAGTATGTTATTATTTTCACTGGCTTTGTCTGGAAAACTAACAATTTGCTTAATGTTGGTATTGTAAGACCATGCCCTCTCCTGAGTGTTATCTACCATTAGAATTGTACAAATGTGTTCCCTATACCCAGATATGTTTTAGCATATATGTTTTCAGTAAAGCATATGTTTACCCATTGCAAGAGAAATTTGATTCTTAGCTTTCCATTTTGAGTCATCTCCAGATCAAAAGAGGAAAAACGTAGGAAGAGAAAGATTAAAACAAAAAACTACTGCATCATGCCCTTGTAGTTTTCTTGAATAGGGTGAAGCACATGGCAACTGTAAATGGATCTTAAAGTTTGGGCCTTTCTTGATTCACATTGTTCAGGATAATTATGGAATGTTAGATCTACCTCAAGCCCTCCAGATTCTTGAACTTTCTCCATACATTTCTTTACTTATAGTTTTGAAACATTGTTTATATATTTAGTATGATTACAACGTAATGATAATGATTGCTCTATACAGAAATTTTCTATCTCTTATTGTTTTTAAAATATTCAGGATAGACAAACATCAGGGACTTCTTGGTTGGGTTCTCGCCTTCTTCTTTTCTACTTGAGGCTAAGAATTGAAGAATTAGTTAAGAAGTGTTATCCAACTGTAAGTATGCTCTTGTTGCTGATTTTTTTACATCTCATTGGTTTCCATTATTGGTGTCAATTGTGCCTGATTCTGTTGAATTTTTCTTTGCAGAGGATGGAACGAGCAGATGATTGGCTCATAAATGAAATGCTACGAGCAGTATCCTCTACTTCTGGAATTTATTTATATTATTCTGCATTGAGTTCCGCATTCCGATATACATATCTTTGTTAACATTTCCTTGACACATGTAATAGTCGCATGACCCAGGTGTGCCTGTGATCTTGGAAAGCATCTTTAGTTTCAATCTCTCCCTTCCTCTTAACTATCTTTTTGAAAGTGCTGAGGGAAAGGTTCTGGTCATACAGGTGCTGTATAATAGAGATAAAATATTGTAGCCAGAAAAATGGAGATGAAATAATTTTAGAATGGCTTAGCTTTCTTAAATATCTGACGATCAGAGGTTTTGTTATTGTCAGGGGATGAAAGATCCGATTTCTGACTCCAATTCCAAGGTGGCCATGCTTAAAGAACATTGCGATGGAGTTATTGTCAGGGAGTTAGATGCGGGTAACTACTATAGTAAATATTTGTGCTGTTACTTTGAAGTAAATTAAGTTTTGATTCAAATCTCTCTCTCTCTCTCTCTCTGCTTTTTTGTCATTATAGGCCATTGCCCGCATGATGAGGTGCCAGAACAAGTGAATCCCATCATTTGTGATTGGATATTAAGTGTGGAACGTAAAATTTTGGCAGGGTGTCCACCGTAGAACTTATTGATCTCGGGCAGCATATTCCTCTATTTGTTCCGTGGCAATAATATTTCGTGGGTGATTCTGCATTTGTAAAGTTTACACATTGTTTTGGTCGAAGTTACATCATACATGATCATATGTAAAATTTACTACAATATAAATGACTTCATGCAAAAGAATCTGTTCCTAATTTCCATGAAGGAATGGCCTTTGGTTTTGAAAGTTTGTGCGTTAGAACTTACTGTCATGTTTTCCATTACCTCTCGTATCATCCACGTTCCATTTGATTTTAAATGTAAGAGCTAGAATTATACTTTACAGCTAAAAGGATCAGAACATTGCTATGTTCACATTATGGGAAAATACAATTTTCACACTATTTTGTGTTTCTCTTTAGATTATGTGAGACTCATACCATATGATTTGGTTCTCACCTAATCTAAAGTGTAAAGACTATGATATCAGAGAAGCATTTTTTTAAAGGATTCAAGCATTAAGCATATGATGTGAGAGAAGGGTTTTTTTTTTTTTTTTTTCAAAGGATTAGAGCATTGTCATGCTTAGGAAATACAGAATTCTCGCACTATTTTATCTTCGGTTAGATTAAATATGGCTCACGCCATATGATTTGGGCTTACTTAATTTAAAAGAAGACACATAATGATATAAAGATTTTTCGTCATTGTATAATCTGAGAGAAGTATTTTTCAAAGGATTAATGTAGTGGGCTTTCTTAGCCATTTAAATAGTTCTGGGATAATGACTATGTCTGAAAATCAAATAGAAATCAGATTGAGTGGTTACTTGGATGCAATAAAAATAAATTTAAGCAACTACTTCGAGTAATTGTTTTCCTTCAAGTTTAACCCTAAATAGCATCTTGAACGTCTGGAAATAATTTTAAACATAACTACTTTGCCTAGATATCCAAAATGTCTAAATATATACTTGCATAAAAATATTCATCTTATTTAGTAAACAAACTATATATCATATAACATGGTGAATGTATTATATCAATTTAATAATAAATTATTATTTATATAATTTTATATCATACAATCTTATAAATGGTAAATATAAATAATTAAAATTATATAAATAATAATTTATTATTAAATTAAATATGTCATATCAACTATACGATATAACTGGTTGACTGCCACAGAATCAATCTCTTAGTGGAGCAGTGTTACATTCACATGAGAGTCGGGCTCTCAAAAAACAATTTTAACTCTAACCTCAATAATTAACAAAATTACAATATTACCATTAGCTATGAAAGATTATACATCTGTTATACTTATTTATATTGTAGACTTAAACATTTCTCCTCCTAGCTTGTTTTATTTTGTTTCGGTCCCTTCACTTTTTTTTCTTTTCTATTTTGTAGTTCTATTATTTTTATAATTTAATTTTATTAAATATTTATTAAAATATTAAATTTTACAAATTAAATCATAACACTTAACAAATTAACTTTTCCACAAATTTTATGAGAATTCCATTTCTCCCCTTAGATAAGAGGAACTTTACTGTCGATGTCATTACTGTCAAATTTACGTTTAGTTTGGAAATGTCATAACTATTCACAATTGGCTGTTTCATGACTATTTTTTAAAAAAAATTAAATGTGAGAGATAGTTAAAATATTATGTAATTAAAAAATTAAAATTACAATAATTTTAGATAATTGATGAAAATACTTGATTAACTAATTATAAAACTATTTATAAAGATAAAGAATAATAAAATAAAGTATAATGAAATTAAGTTAATATAAATTGATTAAAAATATTATTTGTTATTTAATGAAAACATATATTTCAAGTATTTTATATATTTAACCATTACAACAATTTTTAAAACAAAATGTATGTGTTTTCCAATTATTAGGTTTAACATTTTAAAAAATTACAAGAAATTCTTTTTAAAAAAATTTACCAATTATATTTCTAATTTTGCTGTAAAAAAGCATAAGGCATAAAATGACAGATTTGTCCTTCAAAAATGTCTTCAACTTGCCGGCGTATCTAGCTGATATGCCGAGTGTTTCTTGCCCACGTTCTCTTTCGCGGTCCTAAGCTGTTTCTTTTCTGGTTTTGATAGGCCATTTTACCTCTCCAGCGTGAGTTGAAAAAAATATGACAGAAATGGTTGCCTTTGAAAAGTATTTCCCACAATGGGTCAATTATGCCACATAACGCAGCCACATCATCTCATCCTAACGCCACATCAGAACAGCTCAGTGGCTGGCTCGGTTTGTGGCTCCATTTCCCTCAATTTGTGGCTCCCGTAACTGCGTTTCGTTTCTTTGCTCTGTGCCTCCCACTCTCAACTCTCGGTTTCTCTCATCTCCATTTCTCTTCCAGCCCTCTAGGTCTCGCTCGCGCAACCGGCCCCGGCGAAGCTTCGACTGCTGCGACTCCCGACGACGCTAGCGCTGCGACTCCCGCTCCCGGGGATGGTTTCTGTCAAGTGGAGATTTCAGGTTCTCTAGCTGTCTCTTCTAGTTTATAGCTTTTTGTTCCTTGCTTCTTGGTGGCATTAAAATGTGTACAGATTTTTGTTCGTTTTCTTTAATTTTGTCTGGTTAGCAAGTAAATTTGTTGTGAATTTGAATGTCCGGATGTGTGTTTTGCAGTTCATGTTATATGGAGTTGTAGTGAAAATACTGAAAATGATCTTCTCTTATCTTTTGAACATTAAAGAACCATACTGGAATATAGAAAGACATCATTATCCCATTTATTCTAGTGTTGAACCAAGCTTTCACAAATGTAAAGGGAAAAAAACTAGCTCACTTTGCAGTTTTGAGTGCCATGTTACACTTTAGCAACGGTCAGGTTACACTTTAGCTACGTTACAGTAATGAGTGGCATTTTTCAATTCGGAATCAATTGACCAAAAGTACTTCCTAACGCATGGAAAACATCCCATTTGAAGGAAACACATCAAATTAGAGCATCATATTGCTTTCTTAGGCAAAGTTAACGTCCGAAATAGAGTTATACTTTAGCTACGGGTAGTTATAGTTTTGAGCGCCGCGTTACACTTTAGCAACGGTCAGGTTACACTTTAGCTACGTTACAGTAATGAATGGCATTTTTCAATTCGGATGCAATTGACCAAAAGTACTTCCTAACGCATGGTAAACATCCCATTTGAAGGGAACGCCTCACATTAGAGCATCATACTACTTTCTTAGGCAAAGTTAACGTGCGAATAACAGTTACACTTTAGCTACGGGTAGTTGCAAATCTGTGCGTAACCATGCCATTAGCAATGGCCCGGTTACACTTTAGCTACGTTACCCGTAAGAAGTTGCATTTTTCAATTCGGATGCAATTGACCCAAAGTACTTTCTAACGCAAGGTAAACATCCCATTTGAAGGAAACACCTCACCTTAGAGCATCATACTGCTTTCTTAGGCAAAGTTTACGTCCGAATTACAGTTACACTTTGGCTACGGGTAGTTACAGTTTTGAGCGCCGCGTTATACTTTAGCAACGGCCAGGTTACACTTTAGCTACGTTACAGTAAGAAGTTGCATTTTTCAATTCGGATGCAATTGACCAAAAGTACTTCCTTAAGCATGGTAAACATCCCATTTGAACGAAACACCTCACATTAGAGCATCATACTACTTTCTTAGGCAAAGTTAACGTGCGAATAACAGTTACACTTTAGCTACGGGTAGTTGCACTTCTGTGCGCAACCATGCCATTAGCAATGGCCCGGTTACACTTTAGCTAAGTTACTCGTAAGAAGTTGCATTTTTCAATTCGGATGCAATTGACCCAAAGTACTTTCTAATGCAAGGTAAACATCCCATTTGAAGGAAACACCTCACCTTAGAGCATCATACTGCTTTCTTAGGCAAAGTTTACGTCCAAATTACAGTTACACTTTGGCTACGGGTAGTTATAGTTTTGAGCGCCGCGTTACACTTTAGCAACGGCCATGTTACACTTTAGCTATGTTACAAGTAAGAAGTTGCATTTTTCAATTCGGATGCAATTGACCAAAAGTACCTCCTTAAGCATGGTAAACATCCCATTTGAACGAAACACCTCACATTAGAGCATCATACTACTTTCTTAGGCAAAGTTAATGTGCGAATAACAGTTATACTTTAGCTACGGGTAGTTGCACTTCTGTGCGCAACCATGCCATTAGCAATGGCCCGGTTACACTTTAGCTACGTTACCCGTAAGAAGTTGCATTTTTCAATTCGAATGCAATTGATCAAAAGTACTTCCTAACGCATGGTAAACATCCCATTTGAAGGAAACACCTCACATTAGAGCATCATACTGCTTTCTTAGGCAAAGTTAACGTCCGAATTACAGTTACACTTTGGCTGCGGGTAGTTACAGTTTCGAGCGACGCGTTACACTTTAGCAACGGTTAGGTTACACTTTAGCTACGTTAGTTGCATTTTCAATTCGGATGCAATTGACCAAAAGTACTTCCTAACGCATGGTAAACATCCCATTTGAAGGAAACGCCTCACATTAGAGCATCATACTGCTTTCTTAGGTAAAGTTAACTTGCGAATAACAATTACACTTTAGCTACGGGTAGTTGCACTTCTGTACGCAACCATGCCATTAGCAATGGCCAGGTTACACTTTAGCTACGTTACCCGTAAGAAGTTGCATTTTTCAATTCGGATGCAATTGATCAAAAGTACTTCCTAACGCATGGAAAACATCCCATTTGAAGGAAACACCTCACATTAGAGCATCATACTGCTTTCTTAGGCAAAGTTTACGTCCGAATTACAGTTACACTTTGGCTACGGGTAGTTACAGTTTGGAGTGCCGCGTTACACTTTAGCAACGTCCAGGTTACACTTTAGCTACGTTAAAATAAGAGGTTGCATTTTTCAATTCGGATGCAATTGACCAAAAGTACTTCCTTAAGCATGGTAAACATCCCATTTGAACGAAACACCTCACATTAGAGCATCATACTACTTTCTTAGGCAAAGTTAACGTGTGAATAACAGTTACACTTTAGCTATGGGTAGTTGCACTTCTGTGCGCAACCATGCCATTAGCAATGGCCCGGTTACACTTTAGCTAAGTTACCCGTAAGAAGTTACATTTTTCAATTCGGATGCAATTGATCAAAAGTACTTCCTAACGCGTGGTAAACATCCCATTTGAAGGAAAAGCCTCACGTTAGAGCATCATACTGCTCTCTTAAGAAAAGTTAACGTTCGAATTACAGTTACACTTTGGCTACGGGAAGTTACACTTTTGAGCGCCGTGTTACACTTTAGCAACGGCCAGGTTACACTTTAGCTACGTTACAAGTAAGAAGTTGCATTTTTCAATTCGGATGCAATTGACCAAAAGTACTTCCTAACGCATGGTAAACATCCCATTTGAAGGAAACATCTCACATTAGACCATCATACTGCTTTTTTAGGCAAAGTTAACGTTCGAATAACAGTTACACTTTAGCTACGGGTAGTTACACTTTTGAACGCCGCGTTACACTTGAGTAACGGCCAGGTTACACTTTAGCTATGTTACCCGAAAGAAGGTGAATGTTTCAATTCGGATGCAATAGATCAAAAGTACTTCCTAATGCATGGTAATCGATCCATTTGAAGGAAACTCCAACATATGTATGCCTTGTTGCTATCACATGCAGGTTCTAGTCATTACATACAGGTCCAGCCAATAAAATTTGCTTTCCACATCAGTAGACAAACTCCAACATATGTATGCCATGATTTATTAATTCATATCCGAACATTAAGATTAAAAATTCCAATTTATAACAACTAATACAGAAAGAGTGACGGAGAAATGGAGTGAAGAGCAGCTGGGACAAACAGAACGAAAAGTCGCGGCAATGTCTGCTGGGAGTCAAAGGGTAGAACCTGAAGTGGGGGGACCACATGGGATATAATAACAACAATTCGTGGGTTGTAAGTGCCCAGATCTGCGCCTGGGCGCTGTTCATTTGCTGCCCAGGAGCCCAATTGGCCGAGGCTGGGCGCCTGGGCTCTATGTATGTGGCGCCCATGCGCCCAATTGACAGCGGTGGGGCGCCCGGACTCTGCCTCTCGTGAGCCCAAGCGCCCAATTGGGCGACAGGCCTTCAAATCACTAATACCTACAAATCATTTTTCACTCTTCTTCACAACAATAATGAAATTCCTAATATTTTTTTCTTTGCTCTCAAGGGCTATTAAATTGAGTTTAAACTCTTATTTATTTTCTCTTAATTCTGCAAAGCTGGTTGTGTTGCTAGTTGAAGGGTTTACAAAAAATCAAGGTCATCTAGCTATTACTTAAGGTCAATTCTGCACATTTGTTTTACCACCCAAGATGATGAAGTGAGAAAACAAGATGATAATCCATCAGTAAAGAAGAAAAATCCTCTGTCAAGTTACAAATTTTACTTTCAGGTTGGGAGATTAGTTAATGGTGAAGGCAATTGGATAAAAATTTGGGACCATGTCTAGTGTTTAATGTGTTCTATAACAGTTGGTACTCATCAAAACCTCTTTCCAGACCAACAAAGCTAATTAGTCAATAAATCCTCTTCCCAAATAGTGGCGAAATTGAACATAATAAGAACAAAAACTCAGTCTTTGCGAGTTGAAGACGACAGAGAATGACAGAGCAACGTAGCAGCTGAAGTGTGGCTCAATGTCGCAGGAGAGAGGAGAAACGAAATCAAGACAGTGAAGAACACAGAAATGCACAAACAAAGTGGAGTGAAGACAGTGAGTATTGCTTCTACTTCAATCTTAATGGAAACAAAGCTGAGTGAAGAGAGACAAGAACCAGAGCAGAGTCAACAGAGATGAGAACAAGAGCAGAGAAAGCCAGACGATAGCAAGAGCAAAGAAAGCTAGACGAGAGCAAGAGCAGAGTGAAAGAGGTGAAATGGAGCCACAAACCGAGCCAGCCACTGAGCTGTTCTGATGTGGCGTTAGGATGAGATGATGTGGCTGCGTTATGTGGCATAAGTGACCCATTGTGGGATAAGTGACCCATTGTGGGAAATACTTTTCAAAGGCAACCATTTATGTCATATTTTTTCCAACTCATGCTGGAGAGGTAAAATGGCCCTGGTTTTGGGCTATTAGCCCGAGCGGTGATAAACTTAGACTGCTAAACTTATACATTGCCTATGCTCCCTTACAAAAAAATGAAACGCATCATTTTATTGTTAATAATTTTTACGAGCGTAGCCCTTGCAC
The DNA here is from genome assembly GCA_037013595.1 of Dicorynia guianensis. Taxonomy (NCBI): domain Eukaryota; kingdom Viridiplantae; phylum Streptophyta; class Magnoliopsida; order Fabales; family Fabaceae; genus Dicorynia; species Dicorynia guianensis. The sequence continues at coordinate 16,896,763 of JASUAB010000003.1, read as the reverse complement.
GTAAATACAAGGACGCAGCCCAATCGTTTTTCTTTAGCTTCGATTGTAAAACCCCTCCACCAAAAAAAGTCTTCAACTTCAATTAAGTCATCAAAAGATTAATTAATTTAGTTTCAATGTCTTTGGTGGCTAGGATTAGAAGAGCTAGATAAGTTATCCTATCTTAATGTAATCTAAACGTTTGATGAGCCAATGAATATGATCAGCTTATCTGATTCACCAAATTCTTTTTTGTGGAGTCTAATTAAGCTTATCTAATTCACCAAATTTTTTTTGTGGAGTGTAATTAACCAATTTTATCTGACCCATGATAACATAACTAATCCTATTAGATGGCTAGGATAGGATAATGAAATTTATTATACTCCTAAGAAGTGAAAATTAAAAAACTTGTCATAATACAAAATCTTTTTTATCATTATTATTATTATTATCATTACAATCATTTTCACCATTAATGTCATTGTCGTTATTACTATTATTATTATTGTCATAACTATAATTACCATTTTCATTATTATTGTAGTTGTCACACTACTATCATTACCATTATTATTAATATTATCGTTGTTACTACTATTATTATTATTATAATTATTATGACCTTTACTATCACCACTACTTTTACATTGACTACTACTATGTCATTATTATTGCCTCCATCACTGCACATAAACACTATTGCCCCTACTAGCATTTGCATTGCTGCCATCGCCGCTATATTACCACCACTATCTGTGACCACCATCATATCACCTCTATTCTCATTATTACTTAACGATTTCTATTCTTATTGCCACTAATGCTATCATTGAATCACCATTATCATAGTTAAACCATTGTTAGTTCACATCATAGTATACTCTAATATTGTTGATACATTTAAAATATTAGATAAAATAATATAATAGTATTTTATGTCTTATGTTATATCTATTAAATATAAGATAAAATATAAAGTTATCAAACCTATATCTGATTTTGTTTGGAGGATGGGTATTTTTAGTCTCTTAATTTTTTTAAAAAAATAATTTAATCTTTTAACTTTTAAGTGAAATAATTTAGTCTCTTGCCTACTAAATTTTTTTTTGGTATAGTATGATTCATTAATAATAATTTAAATTTAATTTTTTTATTATAATGTGACATAATTATTATATAAAATTTTTTTGATTAAAAAAATTATAAAATTATATAAAATTAAGACTTAAAATTTAATGAAAAAATAAGTAACTTAACAATAAGGATGGATGTTAAAATTTTTATAATAAAACTGGAGTTTATGCTATCATTACCTAATTATAATAAAAAAAATTAATGAGTGAGAGATTAAATTACTTTAATTATATTTATAAAAAATTTAAATCATCTTAATTATATTTATAAAGAAATTAAATTATCTTAATTATAAATTTAATTTATTTAAAAGTTAAAAAATTAAATTATTTTTTTAAAAAATTAAAGAATTAAAAGTGTTTATCCTCTTATTTTATTCTTATCAATTATTCTATAATTTATCTTAAAATTTTGGTTTAATGTAGTACTACTGTGGACGAGTTCATCCAGTACGGCTGGGAATTTAACCGACAACATTAGCTCTGACATGGCACTGAGGAACGTGACGTGGCGCTGATGACTCATTAAAATAATAAAATTCCTTTTACTCACCTATTCATGTAAAAATTGTATCTTCACCATTTTCAAGAGAACACTGAAAAATGAGCCCACCAAATAGGAGAAAGGGAAGTGCATTCCTTGCATCCTCTGGGGATGGCAATTTTGTAAATTTAACATTTGTTGAAGACAAATTTACGACTTGTTTGTGAGAGGACATGCTCAACGATTACCGACTTCTCTTATGCAAACAGCAATTCTCTTAAGAGAAATATAGATAAAGAATTAAAAAAATAATAACAAAATAAGATTTATAAATTATAAAATAAAAATAAATTACAAAAATAAAAAAGACAATTTAAATCCACCTCTGATCACTGTTAACAGCTTCATGACGTGGGCAACAATTCTCGCCAGCCGTCTGGGCGGGTAGAGGAGAACTAAGATGTTAAGAAAATAGTAAAAGTTCAGAAGACATTAGAAATATAAGTGCTCCCAAATAAAGCTATTTCTTGTAGATATCAAAATTCAAATAAACTCACAGGACTTCTTTCAATAAGATTTGATAGAAATAGATTGTCTGGCCTTTTTTTTGATAATTTGTTTTTATCTTTATTTGTTTAATAATATATATTAATTTTTTCTCTCTCTTAATTTTATATTTATCTTTCTCATATTACATAATATATCTTTCTCAAGAAAAGACAGAGAATTTGGATCCAACGTTTGATTTTTTTTCTTTTTCTCCTTTTGATTAGTTTATTAGCAATTGCTCTTCTGATTTATTTTTCAAATAGAGAACTGTAGCATAATGAATAACCCAAAATAGCCCAAGCCATGGAGGTCAGACGGTCACCATCAGAACCAGGGTGGTTAAGTTAAAAACAAATGGGGCTGTGAAAGGAGGTACAGGAATAGCAAGATGTACGGGTGTTATTCGTAGTTTCGACGGTCAATGGATGGGGGCTTTGCATATCATATTGGGCATTCCAACTCCGGGATGCAGAGCTTTGGGGTTGGAACTTCGTTGAAAGGATTTAGAAACGTTACAGTGGAGTGGATTCATCGTTTATTGTGACCTTGCTTACCATTTTTGATAATGCAGCTCAAGAATCTCGCTTAATGACTCGTACGTACTTGAGTATGGCTGAAATGGAATTAAAATGTTCAGATTCCGACATACAGTACTTACAAGGAAGGCAATTGTTGTGCTGGCAAAATTTGCATTAGCCGACCTTCTTCTTCTTCTTTTTTTTTTATTTTTTTGAAAATTATAAGAAAATTAAACAAAAGAAGAATTAAGTATTTCGAGGATAGGTCACCCTAGTTAAGTCTCTGAACAACACCCATTCACGACCAGGAAGAGGAGAGGTGAAAATTCTCAAACCAATTCTATATTGATGGGACTCCGTAGTCATCTAGTTAGCTAAAGTATTAGCCTTTCTATAAATATGCAACAATCTCACTTTCCATTGTTGTTGCATCAACATCTTAGCACGTTCAACAAGTGAGAGTGCACTGATGATTTGCACTACATCCTTTAAGCACGAGATGAATGGCCAACATGAATTCTCCTTCAACCTCCAATCTTTTAATGCCTTGTTTCCAAGCCAATTGGAAACCAGAAATTATTCCCCACAATTCTGCAACTAGAATATTAGCAGTTCCAAGGTTGTGACAAAAGCCCATAATCCATTTTCCCCCACTATCACGAAAAACTCCTCCATAGCTTGCAGTAAACTCTTGTTGGTTCACCGAGCCATCAACATTTAATTTGTACCAACCAGTGTCTGAAAACTTCCAACAAATCATAGTGGCATGTTTATGAGGTAGTTTAAGGCCTGTAGCAGTTCAGGTTTCAGTTGCTAGATGCCAATTAAGGGCGAGCTTCTGCATAGCATGTCTTGCCTCCTCAATGCTAGCATTAATATTATGAAAGACTAGACTATTCCTTTGTTTCCAAATATACCAACAAGTAAGGCCAAAAAGAAACGCCCAGTTCCCATACTGACAATCATCATTCCCTTCACCTGATATATTCCATATGATCCATTGCTCCATATTTAAACTAAAGAATATTTGCCAATGCTCCTACGCCATATTCTACTCCAAATGCACCTTGCCCATTGGCAATCCCTTATTACATGCATGCAAGTTTCTTTTTCGTAGTGACACCTAGGGTAGTCATCAATATTCACTAAATATCTTTCCTTTCTTTTAACATTTGTCAACAGATTATTCCCAAGCAATGTCCACAAAAAAGTTATAACCCATCACGGCCCATCCCACCTTATATAATCTTCCAATTGGATTGTGTCTACTTCTCACTTGGCCCTCTCAAAACAAAGTAGGCTGATTTAACTGAAAATTGGCCATCACTAGTATGTGTCCATGAAATTCAATCATCCAAGCTAACCGCTAAGGCGCTTAGGGGGGTTACATTCCTGCTATTCTTATTTACACATTGGATGGTAAAAATTGCTCAATCATGTGCCAGTTCCAAACTCCTGAAGGCGTAATAAAATGATCAACGGTTAAATCAACAATTTTTTGTGGGGTTGGTGAGGTAACAAAATTTATCAAGGGTTCATAGCTAGGAACCCATTTATCAAGCCAAAATTGGGTATGTTTCCCATTCCCAATGACAAATCTACTACCGTGTAAAACCTGTGTCCAAACTTTGGTGATTCCTCTCCACAAGTTCGAAGCTTCTTTGTGCAGTTGGTTGATAAAAATAAGATCATCACCAGCCTTATGTTTGTTACTGAGTATCTTCACCCAAAAGGCCTCCTTCTTAGTCATCATTTCATGGCCTGATTTCATAAGAAAAGCTTTGTTAGTCTCCTGAAGGTGTCTTAAGCCTAGCCCACCATCACTCTTAGGTTTACAAATTTGAGTCCAAGAAAACAAATGTGATTTGTTACCATTTTGTCCTTTACCCCCACAAAAATTGCCTCGTATGTCTCTCCATCTCCTCACATAATCCCTTAGGAAGAAGGGTAATTTGTGTAAAATGAGAGAAACGAATAGGAATGAAATTGAAGTATTTCCTCTTATTTTACAGCAATAGCAAAACAAGTTTATATACAATTTACACACCTAATTTAGCTCCTAAAGATAAGCTATTACAATGAATTACAGCTTGCCAATAATCCCTAAGATTATGTTGATTATGATTGAGTCAACGATATGATACAAAAGTAAATATAGAAATAAAACATCCTCCAATACTCCCCCTCAAGTTGGAGCATGAAGAGTGGAAATGCCTAACTTGTCAAGCAACTGATGAAACGATTATGCCCAAGTGCTTTTGTGAATATATCTACTAACTGATCTTGTGAAGAAATTAGTTTAGTGGCAATGGTTTGTGACTAAATGTGTTGTTTGATAAAATGGCAATCAATCTCAATATGTTTTGTCCATTCATGAAACACGGGATTAGCTACAATGTGAATAGCAGCTTGATTGTCACAAAACAAAGGAACTAGGGAGGTATATTATACATGAAGATCTTGCAAGAGCTATTTAAGCCAAATGATCTTCCTAGTGGTAGTTGCCATTGCTTTATATTCAGCCTCCACAGAAGAACGAGAAACGACTATTTGTTTCTTAGCTCACCATGAAATTGGTGAAGAACTAAGAAAAATAATGTAACCAATGGTTGACTTATGTGTCATGGGGCATCATGCCTAATTTGCATCGTAATATGCCCACAAAGATAATGTGTTATTTGAACGAAGTAAAATACTTGTTTTGATGACCCTTTTAGATAGCGAAGTACCCTATAAGCTGCATCAAGATATGGTTGTCATGGTTCATGCATGAACTAACTAAGAATATGGATTGCATAGCTGATGTTAGGTCGGGTGATAGTGAGATACAATAATTGACCCACCAAGTGACAATATTCTTCCAAGTTGATGCAAATTTCACCAGGTCATTTGAAAGTTTGTGCTGCTGCTCCATTGGAAAGGAAGTCAGCTTGCATCCAGTTAAACCACATTTAGCTAAAATGTCAAGAACATACTTGCATTGGCTCAAAACTATCCCTATCAGAGAATGTGTCACCTTAATCTCCAAAAAAAATTGAAGCTTCCTAAGTTCTTTGATGTGAAATTTTGTGTCCAAGTAACCTTTTAGCTTGCAAATACGATTTGAATCCATCCTTATGATAATAACATCATCAACGTAGACAAGGACAGCAACAAAATATCCTCCATGGGTGAAGGTGAATAAGGAATGATCTGTAGTAGATTGCTAAAAACCAATAGCAAGAAGAGGAGCAGTGAATTTTTGGTACCAATTTCTAGATGCTTGACGAAGTCCAAAGAAAGATTTTCATAATCTACAAACACGTTGCTCCCTTTTTTGGCAAACCCCAATGGAATTTTCATATATACTTCTTCCTTCAAGTCGCCATGCAAAATGGCATTATTTACATCTAATTGATGTAATTCCCAATTCTTAACTGAAGCAACAGCCAATAAACAGTGGACAGTGACTAATTTTGCAATAGGGACAAATATCTCATAGAAATCAACTCCCTCAATCTGAGTGTAACCTTTTACGAATAGACGTGCCTTGTAGCGTTTAATGCTTCCATCTGGTCAATATTTCACTTTGTAAACCCATTTGGAATCTATAGCTCATTTGCCGAGGGGCAAGAATTCCAAAGTCCAAGTTTGATTTGCTTACAAAGTAGCAATTTTCTTTGTCATTGTTTCCTTCCAATGTGCATGTTTGACTGCTTAAGAGAAAGATCTCAGCTCATCATTAAACGAGATGGCCATTAAGAAAGCAGTATAAGTAGGAGAAAACTTGGAATATGAAATAAATTGAGATAAAGGATATACCATCGAGTTAGCTGTAGGAGTAGATGGAGGCAATTTATTCTCTACAAGAGCAAGAGAGGGAGGCAAGCCATATTGATAGCCCGATAAAGAATGAGACAACTGCCGTTGTCTTTTGCTATAAGAATTATGGCCTGCCGATTAGCGATTACCAAGTGTGGGTGTTGATTCTCAATTATTGAGGAATTTGGTTCATCTGATTTAGAACACCCAAGCTCAATTACTGGTGAAATTGATTCAATATTGGTTGATTCTGCTACTTGTTGTTCAATTGGACTAACGCATAAGTCAGTGCACAAAGGAATCTTATCATATCCTGGGTCATCATTATTGGATTCTGCATTTAAAGTCATATTGATTGGTTGATCTATTTCCTCCAATGTGGACTTGATATAAGGATAAACTTCTTATAAGAATTGAATATATTGAGAAACATAAATCTTCTTACTTTTGAGATCATATATCCTCTAACCCTTTTGTCCATTAGGATATCCAACAAAAATCCTTGGTTTGGCATGTTGAGCAAATTTATCACGTGGTTTACTATTCACATGTCCATAACAAAGCACCCAAAACTCCATAAGTGGTCATATGTTGGTATTTTTCCAAGCAAAGTTTCATATGGAGTTATATCCTTCAGAATGGAAAGTGGCATACAGTTGATCAAATATGCAGCAGGAAGAACACATTTTCCCCAGAAGGAAATTGGAAGATTTGCTTGAAATCACAGTGTACGAACAACTTCCAAAAGGTGCATGTGCTTACGTTCAACTACTCCATTTTATTGTGGTGTGTCCATGCAACTAGTTTGATATTCCATGCCATGAGTAGAATAATAGATCATTAAATCACGGTGAGTGAATTATAAGCCACTATCAGTTCTTAGAGTTTTAATATCTGTATTAAATTGTGTGCGAACCCAGTTGAAAAATTACAACAAATAATCCTTAGTTTCTAATTTATGCTTCATAAGAAAAACCTAGGTTTCTCGATTGAAGTCATCAACTATTGTTAAGAAAAATTGACAACTAGAGAGAGATTTTGTTTTATATAGCCCCATATGTCACAATGAATCACATTAAAAGCATGTTGAGTTTTATTCATACTGGTAGAAAAAGATAATCTTGTCTATTATGCTTTGTAACAAGCATCACAAAAGGAAGTCTTCTTGCAATTAAAATTGATTAACAAATTTGGAACTAAAGGAATACGATTAACCAATAGGTGACCTAACCACATATACCAAATGCTTGCAAAAATCATGTTGCTTGCCGTTAATGCCTTCCCCCTTTTTTATTAGCTCCAAGTAGTAGAGTTCATTTTGCTCTCTACCCACTCTAATCAGTCTCGTCTAGTGTAAGTCTTGAATCACAAAAAATTTTGGTTAGAAGGTTAGCGTACAATTCAGATCACATGTTAATTTACTAACTGACAATAAATTGAAACAAAAATCTGAAACTCCAAGAACTTGTTCAAGAATCAATCTCTTCCCAAGAGTGATCTACCCCAAGGCATAAAAGGTACTATTTTTCCATTAGGTATTTGTACAAGTGGTATATTATGCCATTGTTCAACATTGGATAAGGAGTTCACATCATGAGTTATACGATTTGCTGCTCAATGTCAACAATCCACTCATTTTTTGTCTTACCCAAAAAGTTTGATGTTGCCATATTTGTAGATGGGTTACCTCTAGATATTCCTTGCCCATCCAATAAGGCTATCAATTGTTGTTGTTAGGCAGGTGTCAATCCTAGAATCAGCAAGTTATCACCATCCATCATTACAGCAAAAGCAATGTTGGAAGAGCTAGCTTGTTTGTTGTTATTATGATCTACTCATGAATTATTTTGTCTCTCACTTCCTTTTCTAAGTTTGCGCTAATCTGGTGGGTAGCCAATCACTTTGAAGCAGTACTCTTGGTTATGATTTGTCTTCCCAAAGTGCACACAAGGTGAAAATTGTTTGCATCTTCCATTACCATTCCTTTTCATCTGTAAATCACTTCTTTTGGTAAGTAAGGCAGCAGTTTCAATTATGGGGTGTGATTTGCTGCAATTAAGCGTTATTTCTCTTCTTGTGCAGCAATAGCATAGGCCTTTCCAAGATTTAGCCAAGGGTCAATGCTTAATATTTGAGATTGCACTATTGTATATGCCTTATCAAGTTCCATCAGAAAATCAAAGACCTTCTCTTCTTCTCGCATAGCATGCATTTTCTTCGCTGCACCACAGGTACATCTGCATGTACATATTGGTGTAGGATTTAGACCTTGCAACTCTACCTACTTACTCTTTAATTTGCTGTAATATGAGGCAACTGAAGCCTTCTCTTGCTGTAGGAGTGTTATGGCATGCTTTAACTCATAAACTCTTGGAGCTATTCCTTGAGTTAATCTCTCTTCTATATCTTTCCACACTTCTCTTACTGTTTTGGCATGAGCATCATTCCCTTGAAGTTCTTTGGTAAGCGCATTTGTGAGCCAAGAAAGAACCACAATGTTGCACTGGATCCATGCTTGAAAATATGAAGAAGTAGCATCTGGTTTTTCAATTGTTCCATCCACAAAACTAGCTTTGTTTTTAGCATGGAGAGCATTCATAAGACTACATTTTTAAATGAAATAATTGTCTTCACTTTCACTTAGAGGACGTATCACAAAAATCAGGCCAGGATGATCAAATGGGTGTAGGTAATAACGGGATGCAGCGTCAATTGCTTTGCTTTGGTTATCATTGGTTTTGGCAGCTTCTTTCATTTCATTCCTACCCATGTTAGAAAAATCAAAGGTTTTGCAAACCAGGCTTTGATACCATGTAAAATGAGAGAAACGAATAAGAATGAAATTAAAGTATTTTCTCTATTTTTACAACAATGGCAAAACAAGTTTATATACAATTTACACACCTAATTTAGCTCCTAAAATAAGCTATTACAATGAGTTACAGCCTATTAATAATCTCTAAGATTATGATTATGATTATGATTGAGTCAATGTTGATACAAAAGTAAATATAAAAATAAAACATCGTCCAATAGTTTGCATAGTATACATAAGGATGGATGCAATCATAGATTATGAGAGAGCAAGTCTTCTAAGAAAAGAAAGAGATACTCCATTCCAAGCATTTAATCTTCACCTCACCTTATCCATTATATGAGCAAAAGTTGCCTTTTTCACCTTTTCATGGAACAGATGGATGCTTAAATATTTCCACAGATCTAAAGTAAACGAGAATCCTAGTTTATCAGTAATCTCTCTTCCTTTATTATGATTAACATTCTTAGAGAAAAAATACTGATTTTTTCCTGGGGACCTTCTTTTTGATGATATTCCTTTAAACCTTCATTTGACTTTCTGGGTAGATTTCTTTTTTTAGGTGACAAAGGAGCCTATATATGGCTTATATTAGGGAAGGAGGGAATCGATCCTATGACCAGGATCAAGAAGGGAGCATCTTGTGCCATGCGGGCCATCAACTTGCTGGCTCTGGGTAGATTTCTTTGAAATTAGTAGATCTAGATGTATTGTAAGAGCATGTATAGAGAGATTTCCTTAGTATTTAGTTGAAGGTGAGGGAGGGGTCATAGAGTGTTTGGTTTGAAGTGATGAGGAATTTTAATAAACGGGAGGAGAGGTAAAAAATTTATAATATAATTTTAATACTTATATTTTTTATTTAAATAAAGATAAGTGTAAATCTTATTAGTATTTACTTTTATATTTAAATTAGGATGTATTCTTAATTTAAATTTTAAGTTAAAGAAATACCTAGTCTTAAATTTTTTCGAGAGGAAGCAAGGGGAGGGAAGAAAAACTATAGTTCTTATTTTTTGTGCTCTTATTTAGTTAGTAAGTAAAAAAATTTTAATTAAAAAATAATGTATTATTATATTTTTAAATAAAAATAAATATTAAATAATAAAAATAAAAGTAATTTTATAATCAACAAAAATAATTAAAAATAATTTAATTATTATAATTTAAAATTTTTAATAAATTTTTTCTCTCCCTCCAATTTTCCCATGTTGGGGCTAGGGGTGGGTATTAGACCGCGTCAAACCGTTTCAACCCGCCCTAAACCGTAAAAAAAAAAATTTGGACTGGGTTAAAATGGGGTAAAATAAATATTATGTAATATTTTGGCTTAAGATGGAGTAAATTAGGTGGGGATGGATTTTTGTCCCTTCTCCATTGGGTTGCCGCGGGTACCCAACAAAATTTACATATATATATATATATATATATATTTTCAATTATTATGCTATATATATATATTCTGTATTCTGATATTATAAAATAGTGTCATTTTGTAAAATGATGTCATTTTTTAACTTGCCCTAAAACTTCTGTAAGCACAAGCAGGCAAGAGGTACCTCAACTTCAGCAAACCAACACCACTTCCCCTCCCTCGTCTCGAACCCTCGGTCCCTCGACTCCCTCTCTCACGAGCTACAAGTCTCGTTCGTTGTCTCGTTGTTTCTAACAGTCAACGCTAATCCCTTACCTCCTCCCACCTTGTCTTGACTCGTCTCTTCTCATTTTGGCTCATCTCTTGTCTAATCATCACACTTCGACACTTTGGTTCCTCAATAGTCGATCGAACCTCATCCTCATTCCACCGCTCGCCTCATGTTTGTTCGTCCCCATCCTAACCCAAACTAACCCACTCAAGCAAAATTGAATCATTCCAACTCAAGAATGCTGGTTTGAAGAATTTTTTTACTAGAGTTGGACTAACTTAATAAGAGATTAGATTCAACTGAGTTGAAAAAATTTTGTTCCAACTCAAATTGCCCCACCCAATATCCACCTGTAGTTGGGGCAGTGGCAAATGACTCCAGTAATCAGCACCAAGCAAAGGATGGAACTCCAATTTATTAATTTACACTAAGTGGTCGTACCAACGTTGTCGAGAATTAAACGCACCAGTAGCTGTCGATTGGTACTCTTCCCTCCACCGAAACAACACTGCCTCCCGTACGCTCGCCTCCCCTCTTCACTCCGATCAATATTCGCGGTGGCCTTTCTCATCGAAGAGGAAACGATGACGTTTCGGTGAGCAACAGCGGCATTTGGCAATTGATTCTCTGTCTATCTCTCCCTTTCCATGGCGTCCCTTTCTCCTTCTTTATCTATTTATGCAACCCTGCACTAAATACGCGTACCTTGCCAAGGTTTTCTGGGTCATTGGTACGGAGAGGTACTGGCTGCGTCGGGTTACTCAGGAAAATTGCCGTCGTAACCACATTATTTTCATTTTCGCAGGTTTTGCAGCGTATAAACCCAGAATTTCATTTTTATATGGGATGTCGAAGGATAAAGACCCTACCAATTTGTCTCGCACCTTCAAATATTTATTGGGTTAGTTCTTTTTATAAAACAACTAAAACTTTGTGTAAAAATCATTTTCCTTTTGGGTAATATAATTGCAACTTTTATTTATCAATTAAAATGTGAAGTATGAATCATAGTAGACTTGAAAATTGAAGCTTAAAACTCAAATTTCATTATTTCCTGCTGTTTTAGCATTGTGTTGTTGGAGAACTCTCATCTCATTTAAGATTTTCTTTCTTTATTTTTACTTCTACTGTTTTTCTTGTTCAGATGGTGAGAGAAATAGAAATTGGAAAGAGTATAAGATCGTGTCTCAAATATTTAACTTTAATAGAAAATGTGAAAGATAAATCAGTACTTTATGTGCACTTGCCAAAAGATTGTTACTTTTCTTTTAGGTGTGGGTATCTTGAGATAATTGTGAATCCTAAGTGTTGGACATTTTTCGTTTTCCACAAAAGTAATTTATTAGCTGAAAAAGCGTTATATCATATCATGCGAGTTTGCTGATTCAATATTTTCGTTTTGCTATGCACATTTTGATACCAGCTACTCAATTCTTATCAAGAGGAATCCCATTTATATTCAATACGTGGATTGTAAGACATCTTACAGAAGAAGACTATGCGGTAAATGTTTCTAAACTTTTCTGATTGATATTTTCAAGGTCTATATTTAATTTGATTTGCCATTTGGGTCTTATGTATTGTATGTATGCATGTCTGTTGATTTTATGCATCTTGGAAGCAGTGGTTTTGCTGTAAATCTGAATTTGTACTCAAGGTGCTCTCTTTCTTGGGATGGTTCATTGTTTTTCATTCTGTTCTTGGATTAGATGGCTCCTCATTATTTACTGTATGAGTTACTTGTAATCTTCTTGACTTCTACTTCTTGAAGTTCAGATTTTGTTCAATGAATGTCTGAGGTGATGAATTTTCCTTTTCTAGAATCTAGACTTCTTTGGTGGGCTGTTATTTAGGGTATATGTGTGTGCTTGTGTTTCATTGTCTACTTGAGTTGCACCTGGGACCCTTTTTCTACGAACTAATATTTTCTTTTGTTACCTTTAAATGATGCAGTTGTATGCGGTGCAGTTTCATCTTTTTGTCACTTGTGTTCTGTTTCTTAGTCGGGAGGGCTTCCGTCGAGCATGCATGCGGATGGAAATGAAAAGGTGACTCCTTATTCTTTTGCTAATTCTGTTTCATAGGAATAAGTCAATTCCAGTAGAAAAATGAGTTTAAGTTTATTTAGGTAGCTTTCCCAGTTGGTTTCTTGTTAGCGATTGAGCTTCTATCATACTTGGATATGAGTCTTTTGTGAGTCATCTTAATCCTTTTGATTTCCTCATGTGATATATTGTTGTGAGTGAACAACTTAGTTACAATACCCGTTCCTCACAGCCCACCAAAAAATAGAAATGACAAGTGTGTTAGGTCTAAAGATAGAGAATGATATTAGAGTGCGAATTGTTTAATATTAATTTTGATGTACTTTATTACAGGTCAGAAAACAAGTATGCATTGGAAGTTCATCAAAATCTCTTTTGTTTTGAGTGAAAGAACTAATAGGTTCTTGAATTATGTATCACAAAAACTAGTTCATTATTTTCATCAATATGTTTTCAGTTGTATCTATTATTATTTTCATATTTAGAATATGTTTCCAACAATTTGATGGTCAGGGGATGTGAAATAGGTTTTATATATCTGGTTATTTCTGACATTTTCTTTTCCTAATGTCTCTTTTATCCTGAGTGTCAACCTTTTGTAATGTATATTTCATGTTAAAGGGATGGCGCTTCTATGGAAGAAGATGTTTTGAAGCTAATGAAAGTAGCCTGGATGAGTTTCCCGCTTGGAATATTTATTACAATTGTTGCATGCTTTTTTGTCTTCTGGTGGCAAGATATAAGTTACTCTAGTCCCCATGGGCAAGCTATCTTGATCAATGGTAATCTACTGGAGCATTTGTATGTCTCGATTTGTTCTTGTGTTTCATTTTTCTGGGTTCTTGCTGGAAAGCTTCATCAGAAATGTTGAAGAGGTAGAGACTAATTATACAAAAAGGGAGAAGTATTTCATCCAAAGAAGTATCAGTTTTTTCTCGAAGAGTACCAAACCAAGCACCCTGGAATAACACATAATACTATCTTATGATGTAACTTTTGAAAGTTCTACAATGAATTTCACTTCTTATGCCAGGTTGCGCATGCATCTTGGAGCTTTTGGCTGAGCCTTTATATATTCTTTCACAGAACTTGGTTTTGCTTGAATTGCGGTTGATGGTTGAGACACTAGCTACTATTTCACGATGCATGATGATGTACTTCCTTATTGTCAAGCAAACTGGAATGGTAAGGGTTTTTTTAGATTATGCCATAAATTTTTGTCTGGACCCTCCTTATTTTTATATAATTAGTCATATCAGATTGTAAGGTGCTAAGGTTAGGTTGGTTTTTGGACAAATGTCTCATTTGTTGATTCCTTATTTTCTGAGGAAAACACATTGGTAATTTTACTTTTGCTTGCAAATAATTATTTTTTCAAAGTGTGAAAAGGAAACCAAGTATATATTGATCATTTCATGTTTTCCTTATTCCAAAAAGACATTGCTACATTCTTGGTAAATTGAAAGCTGTTTGCACCTAGGAAAATGGAGCGGAAAATCTATGTTCAATTCCTGACTCACAAACTGTTAAAATATATGATCAGGGAGAAAGAAAAAATAAAAATGCAGTCCTGCCCCTGCTAGGTCTAATACTACTTAGCTAAAAGAGAACAACTACTAAAACAAAACATTTATATTTTTTCTATATTCCTAACAATACATGATGGTGGTGTTAATGGTTTGGTGATGATGGTGATGGCTGTAGTGCATTTAACTAATAAAGATTTTTTTTTTTTCTTGGGCCATTTCTTTTTTAATGGTGGGAATTGCATTTGGATTAATCTAGGGTTTCTTCATTCTATCTGTCTAGCATCTGATAATGAGCAGTTTTGTGAAAAGTGCATAGAAGGTTTGAGTTCTTATAATCTGGACTATAAAGTTTGATGGTTTGTGCTAATGATGTCTTCATGTGAATGCAACTGATTCCGAGTTAAATGACTGATTTCAGGAAAAATCAATCATATTTGCATTGTCTCAGTCTGCATACGGGACCTGTTTATGTCTTGGCTATTGGGGCTATCTGCTTCTTTTCTGCAAATTGAGATGCTCTTACCTTTTCCCCTTTAGGTACGGTATCTTGTATTTGATGTGCATAACTCTACATGGTTTGTACCTGTCATTTTTATTAGTCTTCCAGAAGATAAAGGGAACTTTCTGGCTGCTCATAAATCCAAAATAAGGCACTGGTTGCTCAAGCAGAGGATTGAGTATCTTGGGACTTAAGTGGCATTGCCTTAGTCAGCTTCGTGGCAAATTGCTTTTCAGCTGTATGTTTTGGTCTGAAAAACTTTGCTATTCAAAATGATTTAGTCTCAGACTATTTGAGACTTTGAGAGCAGTATGCATTTCCAATGTGCCTTTTATTTTTTGTTGAAACCCAAAAATTGAGTCTTTGAACTGTAGTTTCTTTTATTAGTTAACAAAAAATATTTTCTGCTGATTTACAGACCAGAAAAGGCTCTATCTCCTAATGTGATGCAGGACAAATGGGAACAATTGTAATTATATCTTAAGATGAAACTCATATAATTTTTGTAGTGATTCTTCCTAGTGATTTCATTGGGTTATTTTAGGCAATTCCAAGGTAATTACTGTAGGATCAGAGTCCAATTAGGATACTAAAGGGATTTAGGAAGTTCTAGAAGATTGATTTGTTGTTATTCAAGTTTTATTATCTCTATAAATGGCCTGTAATGTGCATTTCAATTATACATTTTTCAGCTTCTGAGACTAGGAGCTATTTATTCTTATGTTGATCTGCTTGTTAAGAAGTTTAGAGAGAGAAAAAGCAAGTGACACTGAGAGATGGAGATAGAATTCAAGGAATACAGTTCTTATATTTATGATTGATAATGAGGCACCCTGCACCTCTATGTATACTAGACAACAAGAGACACAATTGCTAACTCCTTCTGATCCATGTCATCTTACTTAAACTAGGAAACTCGCCAAGTTACTTGAACTAAGAAATAAGCAACCAAACTTAAAGCCCACCTATGGCAAATGACCAAACCCTAAGCCCACAACATATAAATCCAGCTACCTTCCTTCTAACAGTGGTGCTAGATGTTTGTAGAGTAGACTTATGCAGTTTTTGGAGAATGCTGGATTGTCCTTGAAGTTTGGAGCATACTCTAAATTGTCACTTTAGTGCTTTTGGGAGGAATAGAGGGCAAGACACTTTGTTTTATGTTATGCATGCAATAATTTGGTGTTTGATTTTGGAGAGAAATGCTAGAAATTTCAATTAGAAAATCTTACTTCTGCCCCTTGTATGTGATAATGATCTTAGCCACTTTGTGGTGCTGAGAAAATGGTTATGTTTGAGGGTTATCACTGTTGGATATGCAGAGAGATTATCAAGCTTTATATAATTGATGTTCTTTTTTGTTTCTTCTAGATTTTGTTCATGTTTTCTGTGTCCTTTTAGGTAGATATCTTGTCATCTACTCTTGCGCTTCTGTTTCTCCTTTCTAATAAATTTCTTCTCTTATCAAAAAAATAAAAAAATAAAAAGAAGAAAAACACTTTGGCAGGAACGCATTAGTCAACTGTATATTTAATTATAGTTCTCTGGCAGGTTGATAAATTTTTTTTTATCTATAATCGTATATATTTAGTAAGCAAGATAAATTTTGTGCAGAGAAGGGAAAGTATTTGATTTTGACAGGCAGCTGTCCAAGATGTGCATGCTGTTTACCTTTCAATCCTTTCGAAAGTTAATCCTCCAGGAAGGAGAAAAATTTGTGCTTGTGTGGTTGGATACACCATATAATCAGGCTGTCTATGGTCTTGTGGACAAATTAGGTCAGTATTTGGTCTGGGTAATTTGTGCTAGAAAGCTGAATTATATCCTGGACCTTCTGATTGCATTGAATTTAATGTTTGTAGTTTCAATTGGAAAACATATATCGTTCCACTATTGACATTCTAAACATGCTCTTCTTGTCAATATCATTATCACCTTTCAGGCAG
The DNA here is from genome assembly GCA_037013595.1 of Dicorynia guianensis. Lineage (NCBI taxonomy): Eukaryota > Viridiplantae > Streptophyta > Magnoliopsida > Fabales > Fabaceae > Dicorynia > Dicorynia guianensis. The sequence goes on along the minus strand of JASUAB010000003.1, from coordinate 16,879,816 downwards.
CTTAGTGGTGAGGCTGGTGTTTTTACCTTTTGAAGAAAGTTCGTATACAACATTTGCAAGGTCTGCTTCAGGTTCAATTTCTCTCTCTTACTCCTGATGTTCATTTGGGATCAAGAAAGTTTTCATATCTCACTTGATTTTGTGTACTTAATTTTGCTATGTTTGTATATAAATAAAAATGGTCACAACTCAGGCGTCAATCAGTTAGTGGCCTATGGGATGGTTCTGTGATATTATAAGCATGGATTTTGTAAAAACTATAAAACTGTGAATCATATAAATTCAAATAATTATTGGGTATGTACTCCCACAAATATAAACTTCACTCCTAACTAGTTTACCTCATTGTTTAGAACTAACATGATAGTGTATAAGAAGATAATTATATTGGTCCCTTTTTTTTTTTTTTTTTGGTAAGGGGGGTGGGGGCTTGAGTTTTGAAAGAATTTTAAATTAATTAGATACCATTTTAGAGCGGGTTACAACTCCAGCACATAACAGAATTGGCTAGCCAAGCTTTTAAGGCATGACTTTGAAATTAAATATAAGGCTGGAAAAGAGAACCAAGCAGCGGATTGACTCTCGAGTGGTGGAGGAGAAACAATTAGCATGTCTTGCTAAACCGTATTGGTTAGATGCGGAAGAAGTGAGGAAGTCAATAGACCAAGACCTTAGATTGTTTAAGATCAAGATGGAATTTCTCCTAAACCCAAACTCTTACCCTTTTTATACCCAAACTCTTACCCTTTTTATAGACTGGTTCAGGGCACATTATTCTACAAAGACAGGATGGTAATTCCCAGTCTAAGTCAGTGGGTTGAGTTGCATATGAAGGAATGTCATTGTATATTTGTACTCCAGGTGAAGGCCATTCGGGGGTGTATCAGACTTATAGGAGATTGGTGCAAGGGCTGTAATGGAAGGGGATGCAAGCAATGGTCACTAAATTTGTAGCTGAATGCATCATTTGCCAACAAAGTAAATACCAAGCCATTTCCCCTGGTGGGCTGCTGCACCCTCTCCCCATACCCAACACTATGTGGGAAGATATAAGTACGGACTTCATAGGGGGACTGCCAAGGTCAAAACGGTATGAGGTTATTTTTGTAGTGGTGGATCAGTTGACGAAATACGCTCATTTCATTCCCCTAAAGCCCCCCTACACGGCCAAATCATTGGCTAAAATCTTTGTTAAGGAAGTGGTCTTGTTCTATTGTAAGTGATGGAGACCCAACATTCCCTGGTCATTTCTGGTCAGAACTGTTTAGAATCTTTAGATTGCAAGGAACCCAACTAAGGATGAGCACGGCCAATCATCTACAGTCCAATGGTCAAACGGAAGTGGTTAACAGAATTTTGGAGACCTATTTGCAGTGTTTTGCATCAGAACAGTCCAAAAATTGGGTTTCTTGGCTGTCTTGGGCAGAATTTTGGTACATCACCACCTATCAAGCTTCCACTAAGCATACCCCATTTGAAGCAGTGTGTGGGAAACCTCCCCCTAGTATATTATCCGATATTTACCTGGAGAAACACGTGTGGAAGCCGTGGCACAGGAGCTCACTGACAGTGATGAAATTCTCAAGCAGCTGAAGTATAATCTTTCCCAAGCCCAAGGAAAAATGTGTCAACTTGCATCTGCTCATAGAAGGCCTCTGCAGTTTAAGGAAGGGGATTGGGTTTATTTAAGGTTGAGATCTCAGCAGCAGCAGATTACAAGGCGCCGGGTTAATCCTAAACATTCTCCTAGATACTATGGGCCATTTCAAATTCTAAAAAAAGTAGGAGACATGACTTATAGGCTGCTGCTTCCAGAGGGAACCCAGATCCGGTTTTTCATGTGTCACAACTAAAAGGAGCTAAGGGAGAAATCCCAATTAAAGGTACTCTTCCACAAGTGTTGGAAACAGAATAGCCCATGGTCATACCGGACAAAGCCTTGGCCAAGAGAACGATTATGTATGAAGATCAATAAGTGCCTCAAGTGCTAATTAAATGGCAGAATTTACCCGAGGAAGAGGCAACTTGAGAGGATGTGATCCACATACAAGTGCAATTTCCAGATTTCAGCCTTGAGGACAAGGCTTGTATTCAGCCTGGGGGTATTGTTAGGCCCAAAAAGGCAAGTGGAGGGAAGGTTGGCACTGAGTGGGAAGCTGGTACTGAGAGACCTTGGAAAGTTTACAGGAAAAAAATAAATATAGAGGGGGAACCATTGATAGATCATCAACCCAATCATCAGTTTGTTAGGAATAAAGGGGAATTGGCTGTAATGGAGGGGATGTCTGGAAATCGAGCAGAGGCTTTGTGGCAGAGCTAAGGCTCTGGGGGAGAGTTTCCTTATCCAAGGAACCTCCAAACTTGTATTCAGCATCCTTTCTTTTCTCTGTTAATATTAATTTCTTCCCTTTTATCTGTTCTTCTTAGTTATTTCTGTGTTCTATATCTCAATTCCTATCATAGCCAGTTTAAAAAGTATGTTCTCTTTGAATCTGTTGTGTTGACTGTTAGTCAACACCTAACACTAATACAAGAGGTGGAGTGTACATTCAAGACAACTTTGGAGTTGTGTTATAGACAAACCTTGAGGGTGGTGAGTATAATTGACTATTTATTTATTTTCAAATTTTGGTGATGGCAACTCAGGACGTGTCTTATTGTCTCATGTACCATTTGATATTTTTTTTCTGCTTCATTATCTGGTAGTTATGTAAGGATATTGTTTAAGGATTTCAATGGTCTTTTAACTTCAAGAAGCATATAATCCAAAGCTGGAGTATATGTCTTGAACAATAAAGTTAGATGGTTTAGGCATATTTTCAGCTCTACTTATTTTTCTGGTTTGGAAAAATTGAGTTAGTGGCTAGCATATGTTCACGTGCATGCTTTAGATCATATGGTAAAAAGCTATATGGGATTGACATGTACTTCTGGCCACTAAAGAGCTTGGTCTAAAATTTTGTCTATGTTAAGACTGTTTTATTTTGAAGTCATCATCATCATTATTATTATTTTACTCCCTTCTCTAGTTATATTGTGCTGAATTCTTGTTGCATTTAATTTGTATAATTTGCTATTATGTTTGGACTTACAGCTATAGTGAAAATGTTTTAATTTTACAAACTGCTAATATGTTTTCGTCATTCCTTACAGGACAGTACCCAGGAAAAAGCAAGAAACTAGGAATCCGCCTTACTGAATCTCTTAAGTTAGTTTTGTTGATTGGTAAGTCTTCTTGGTAAAGTCCATGTCTTTCCCTGGATCACATTTTTCCTTAGTCTGCTTATTGTATTCAGTTACAACATTTCGTTTTGGTTCTTTTTATCCAGAAACTTTCAAATTTTACCTGTATATTAGTTTGACTATGTTGATTGGGGCTGCATAGATTGCTAAACTCAGATGAACAACTTTTGAAAGAAACACTGATGCTGAATCTTTCCTCAGAATGGTTAAGATGTGGAGTTAAGTTGGATAAAGATGTCCATACTTAGATGCTTCCTTGACTGTATGTGGTTGACATGGAAATTCTGTATTGAACTATCCCTTTGTTCTTCTCGTAAATGAAAATACTTAATCCTAACCATTCATGGGAGTTTGGCCCTGAAAAGAAAAAAAGAAAAACTATCTTTCTAGCTCTGTGTCAGAGCTCCAAATATAATGGTGTATCAGAGGAGGAATAGACATGAAGGCAGAAGAGACACAAAGGGGGAAGGACCACATAACAACCCTAATGATTAAGAGGACACGTGGCTGGCTCTGCTGCTGCAGGGTAGCCAATTCTGTTGTTAGTGGGGTGAGGTATTATATAGGAGTTTTTGAGTGGCGGGGAAGTATGTGAGGTAAGGAAAGAGTGCACTGAGTGGAGGGGAGTCCATGGCACCTTGAACAGCCACTGGGTGGGTAGGAACATTTTGTCTCTAGGAGCTTTCACTGCTCCATTGTAATTTCTTCCTTTCCAAATCAATAGATAATCCTCTACTTTGTTTGGTGTCTATCAACTGGGATCAGAGCGTGGTGAAAGTCAGGGAATGGTTAGCACAAGAATGCATAGTCGTATGGATTTGGTAGAAAGAGAAGTGAGCGGGAATAAGGGCCAGTTAGACAAAATTCTGGAGTTTATGGCAGAGGTGAAGGCTAACATGGGGAGAAACGACTAGAGAGATAAGGGTTCAAAGGACAAGAGTGAGACAGCTTCTATGGAGGAAGAGGTTAGAAGCCAGAAGAAGAAAGGGGAACAGAGAGGGGAATCTCAAACCTGTAAGTTCGAACTCTCCATTGTCTCAGGTGAGGACCCTTACAGCTGGATTTTCAGAGTTGGGAGATATTTCGGTGTTAATGGGGGGGAAGAAAAAGAGAAGATTGAGGCAGTTACCTTTTGTATGGAAGGGGCAGCATTAAGTTGGCTTTAATGGAGGGAATCTCGTGCCCCTATGGGCACCTGGACTGATTTCAAGAGGGAGCTTTTGGAGAGATTTTGACCCTCTCAACGAAGCATTTATGAGGAACTCATGTCCCTGAAGCAGACCAGCACTGTGGAAGAGTTCAGAGGGCAATTTGAGTTGTTGTCAGCACATCTGCAAGAGGTGCCCGACAAACTACTCTGGGAAACTTTCGTAATGGGGCTGAAGGACAAAATCAAGGCTGAGGTTAAACTCATTGGGCCGAAGGATTTGGCTTAGGTGATGGCCCTAGCCCAATGAATAAAGGACAAAAATGAGCCACTAGAGTGGGCCAAGGAGCTCAAGGGCCCGAAGAGCATATACCCAACATTCTCCAAGTTCAGTCCACATGTGGAGATCAGGGCAAAAGGGACAAGCAAGTACACAGGGTTAAAGGGGGAAACACGAACTCACCCAAAGCCGCAGATTCAGATTGGGTCAACCCAACAACAACCCATGTAACTCCTTCAACCAACACTAGCGCACGATTGGGAGAGGGAAGCTCGTCGACAAGTGTGATGAAGCCAGGCAGCTACAAGTGTCTCTTCGATGCAGAATTTCAAGCCCGAATGGAGAAGGGGTTGTGTAATTGTGTTTTCGTTGCAATGAAAATTATACTCCAAATCATCAATGTAAATTTTGCCAGTTGCATGTATTGTTGGTGAATACTGAAGATGGTGTAGGCAAGGATGACCCCAAGGGAGGTATCATGGAGTTGGAAACAAAGGGGAATTGGTGCGAACTTTCAGCCAACTCGATAGTTGGTTTGGATTCTCCTAAAACTATAAAGCTATTAGGGGAGATAGAAGGGAGAAAGGACATGGTATTGGTGGATGGTGGAGCAACACATAACGTCCTCTCTCTGGAGGTTGTGAGAGAGCTGGGCCTTCCAATAGAGGGGGACAATGGGTTCTTTGTAACAGTGGGAGATGGCTTCAAGGTGAGGGGTCGGGGTGTCTGTAGAGGGTTGACGTTGTCCATACAAGGGTTGGAGTTAACGCAAAAATTTTTTCCTATGTCCTTGGGAAGTACCAATGTGGTACTAGGAGTTCAGTGGTTAAGGACTTTGGGCAAGGTCTCCACGAATTGGAGAGTATGAACAGCTGCAAAAATAGTGGAATTTCACTGCCCAGAGGTCCAGCAAGTTATAGAAGAGTTCCCAGATTTATTTGATAACACTATGCATCTACCTTCTGAAAGAGTCCATGACCATGCAATCAGATTGAAGGAGGGAGCTGTACCACCTAACCTTAGGCCATATAGATACCCACATGATCAAAAAAATGAAATAGAGAAGACTGTGCATGAGTTGTTGATGGCGGGTTTCATTAAGCTGAGTGTTAGTCCTTTTTCAAGTCCAGTGTTGTTAATCAAGAAAAAAGATGGGGGATGGCGTTTTTGTGTGGATTATCGGAGTATGAATAAGATTACAATTCCGGATAAGTTTCCCATACCCACCATAGATGAGTTGTTGGATGAGCTCGATGAAGCCACCATTTTTTCCAAGTTAGACTTAAAATCTGGATACCACCAAATCAAGATGAAGGAGGAGGATACTGAGAAGATGGCATTCAGGACACACAAGGGGCACTATGAATTCCTAGTGATGCCATTCGGTTTATCCAATGCCCCGTCCACCTTCCAATCCTTGACGAATGAGATCTTCCAACCACATTTGAGGCACTTCCTGCTGGTTTTCTTCAATGATATGCTTGTTTACAGCAAGGATCTTCTCTCTCATGTCCAACATTTAAGATGGGTGATGACCATCCTCAAGGAGCGTAGTTTGATGGTGAACAAAAAGAAATGCTCTTTTGGGCAGACCGCTATAGAATACTTGAGGCATATCATTTCAGCAAAAAGAAATGCTCTTTTGGGCAGACCACTATAGAAATGCTCTTTTGATGGTGAACAAAAAGGAGCGTAGTTTGATGGTGAACAAAAAGAAATGCTCTTTTGGGCAGACCACTATAGAATACTTGAGGCATATCATTTCAGCACAAGGGGTAGCAGCTGATCCAACAAAAATCATAGCGATGGTGGAGTGGCCCATTCCAAAGGACCTCAAAAGCTTGAGGGGGTTCTTGCAACTAATACGCTACTATAGTAAGTTTCTGATTAGCTATGGGAAACTAGCTGAACCTCTCACTAAACTGTTAAAGAAAAATGCCTTTGAGTGGTCAGAAGGAGCACAGCAAGCTTTTGAACAGTTGAAACAAGCTATAGTATTTGTCCAGTAATGGCTTTGCCTAATTTTGAGAAACAATTTGTGGTAGAGACCAATGCATTGGGAACTGGCATTGGGGCGGTGCTTGTACAAGAAGGAAGACTGCTTTCTTTCATCAATCAGGCATTGTTGGAGAGGCAGCAGCTCAAGTCAGTGTACGAACGAGAATTAATGGCCATTGTGTGGGCCATAGTTATTAATAGTGCTTGCTATAGCGCGTAGCGCTATGCTATGAGTTATAGCGTAGCGTAGTCCCAATAGCACAACATAGTGTATTGATGCGCTATAGTGCAGGATTGGGATTTTTTTCTTTTTGGGCAGCCATGGGACTTTATGGTAAAATGTGAAGTATTATAAGGCCTAACCTATATTCTCTAAAGCTATTTTTTATATATTTTTGTTATTTGGGATTACATATAAATATATATATGTAATATAATTGCGTTATAGTTCAAATAACAGTGCATTATGCATTATATCGCTATAACCCCAAGCACTATAAGTGCGCTATTCACTATTAACAACTATGGTGTGAGCTATCCACAAGTGGAGGCATTATTTGATTGGGCATCATTTTGTGGTTCACACGGATCAAAAAAGTCTAAAATTTCTCCTGGAGCAAAGGGTACTGGAAGAGGAACAACAAAAATGGGTTATGAAGTTGCGTGGTTTTTACTTTGAGATCCAATATAAGAAGGGAGCAGAGAATAAGGTAGCGGATGCACTTTGGCGCTAATTTGAGTGTTCAGCTTTATCAATGATGCAGATTGGGGGAATTGAGAGCATTGGGGACGAAAACCAAAGGGACCCTAAGTTTGCTGAAATTATACAGCAACTGTTACAAGATCCTCAATGCCGTACGGGATACACCTTGAAGAATGGAGGACTTCTGTGTCAGGGAAGATTGGTACTAGCCCAGGGATCTCAATTTATTCCCAAATTCCTTAAAGAATTCTATAGCTCTACCTTTGTAGGGTATTTGGGTTTCTTTAGGACCTATAAAAGGGTGGCTTCGGTGTTGTTTTGGGAGGGAATGAATGAGGATGTGAAAGCTTTCGTGGCTGGGTGTGAGGTGTGTCAGAGGAACAAATACCAAGCTATGAGTCCAGCTGGGCTTCTTCAACCCTTACCACTTCCCACTCAAGTTGGGAGGTCATCTCCATGGATTTCATCACCAGGCTTCCGCAGGTGCAAGGGGTAGATACCATCATGGTAGTGGTAGATAGGTTGACGAAATATAGTCCCTTTCTACCCATCAGACATCCGGTGACAGCAGTGTTAGTGGCTGAGTTGTTTGCCAAAGAAATCATCAGACTACATGGGTATCTTAGGTCAATAGTGTCCGATTGCAATCCCATCTTTACAAGTAACTTTTGGACAGAATTGGCAAGGGTTGTAGGCACTAAGCTGAAGATCAGTTCAGCATATCACCCTCAAACTGATGGGCAAACGGAAGTGATCAACAGAATTTGGAGACTTAACTCTGCTGTTTTGCTAGTACACAACCTAAGAGATGGTTAAATTGGCTATCTGAGTGGAGTACTGGTATAATGCCTCCTTCCATAGTGCAGTGGGTATGATCCCTTTTAAGGCATTGTATGGGAGAGAACCACCCACCCTACTCAAGTGGGTTGAGGAAGATTCCCCAGTGGAAGCTGTCAACAACCATATCAAGGATAGAAACAGCATCCTAGAGGAATTGAAACACAATTTGCTCAAGGCTCATGACCAGATGAAGAAATATGCAGATCAGCATAGGAGGGAAATACAATTTGAGGTTGGAGACAAGGTTTTTCTGAAGTTACAACCTTATAGGCTGTGATCCTTGACAAAGCGTCCGAATGAAAAGCTCTGCCCGTTTCTATGGACCCTATGAAATCACAGACAAGGTGGGAGAAGTTGCTTATAAACTGAATCTACTGCCAACTGCAGGATTGCACCCTATTTTTCAAGTATCACAGCTAAAAAAAGCAATGGGGCCTCAAATTGACAGCCAACCATTGCCCCAATGCCTCAATGAAGAGGTAGAACTCCTGCTGCAACCTGAAGAGGTAGTGGATGTGAGAACAAGTAAGGAAGGTACAATGAAAGTTCTCATCAAATAGAAGGATCTTCCCCCTTTTGAAAGCACATGGGAAGATTACACAATGATAGACAACCACTTTCCAAATTCTCACCTTGAGGACAAGGTGAAACTCGGGGGGAGAGGTTGTTAGAGCTCAAAATATAAAGGTGTATTTGAGGAGGAATAGACATGAAGGCAGAAGAGACACAAAGGGGGAAGAACCAAATAACAACCCTAATGATTAAGAGGAAACGTGGCTGGATCTGCTGCTGCAGGGTAACTAATTCCGTTGTTAGTGGGGTGAGGTATTATATAGGAGTGAGGGGGGAGTGTGTGAGGTAAGGAAAGAGTGTACTGAGTGGAGGGGAGGCCGTGGCACCTTGAACAGCCACTGGGTGGGAAGGAACATTTTGTCTCTAGGAGCTTTCACTGCTCCATTGTAATTTCTTCCTTTCCAAATCAATAGATAATCCTCTGCTTTGATTGGTGTATCACTCTGAGTGAAATTTTCCTTCAGCTTGATCTCAATCACATAGATCCAGAAGGAGAATTATATGTCGCAGGGCATAATATGTCATTGAGAAATTGAAGGAAATATAATCTACCTGCCGTAATACATTTAGGAGCTCCTATAATTTTATAGAAAAGATCATTGTAGATGATCCCTTTATGTTGGATCTATCAGAGCCATTGATAACCTTTCTCAGACCATAAAATAGCCATTTTAAGTATTAAATCTTTTGTTGAGGTTGTGGATTTTCTGTATTCTGTATATTTCAGAAGATCTACTTACTATTTAGTGACTAGTTTGGGAGAATTAATAAATTTTCCACTGAGAAAGAAACGTCAATTACATCTTTTGCCTGAATGACATATTCTAGTGTTTCTTTTGGGTGTGAATGTTCTGGTATATGCTTTGCAGGTCTTGTTTTTATGGCATTTGGCCCAAGTTATTCGTATTCTCTCATTAGATTGCTTTATGGTGAAAAATGGAGTGATGGAGAAGCATCAACTGCCCTTCGGTATTATTGCATTTATGTCATTGCTTTGGCTATGAATGGTTAGTGATTCACCTTGTCTCTAGTTGCTTGATGATTTTTTGCTTCCCTATATTGATTCATGGTTTATGGGAAGAGTTACAATCTTAATATCTCATGTGGCTCTTCATGAAACCACATTTAATTATTCTTCACTTCATTTCATCTTTTGGGTGCATTGGAGTTTGGCACTCTACTCTCTAAGACTTGGTTAGAATGAGTCCTTGGGAAGACAAGCTCTAAAAAAGTGAGGATTTTTCGTGTATTATATTTAATAACAGAATGAGGGTTTGTATCCATAAACTTAGTCAAGGATGAAGTGGAGAAAGCTGAGCTATTGATAGCTTTTGTTTACTTGGAGGAAAATCTACTGTTCTGTCGTGCTTTATGGCAATGATGTTTGGTGCAGGTAGAAATTCATATTGATGGAATGATGATGGCAAACGGGATTTGACATGATGGGTGCATACATGGTAAAATAAATAAAATTGAGCATAGATGAAAAGATGCAGCCGGTCCTAATTGTGGATAGTGTCGTGTTGTGAGTGTAAGCATTTTAAGATTGCTGGTGTGTAACTAATGTGCATATGATGGCAAGAAAAGCAATTTGAAGTATAACTTTAGGAAGAACTGAATGGCAAGAAAAAAGGAAAAACGATAGAGCATAAAGGTTGGGAGTATGTGTCTGTTTCTTAAATTTTGTTATCTATCTAATTCCAACACTTCTGTTACAGTGTATTTTAGAGGATACGATGTTGGTGTTCTTAGTGAATTTGTTCAGTTGTGTAGTTGTGTCTTTCATGGATATGAATTACTTATATGCTTATCAACCTGTTCCTTATTACTTTTCCCCTAATGCATTAGCTAAGTTCATTATGAGCAATTAAAATATTGCCTGTAAATGTTTTTGAATCCACATTCCAATAATTCCATTATGCATATACTTTTGCTCTCCTTGCTTCAGGAACCTCTGAAGCATTTTTGCATGCAGTCGCGACAGAGAGACAACTGAAACAATCAAATGATTCATTACTTGTGTTTTCTGTGATCTATATAATTCTGAACGTTCTTCTAATAAGGTTAGCCGGGGCTGTTGGCTTAATAATGGCGAATTCTATCAGTATCCTTTCTAGCACTGGTTGCCTTCATGGCAGTAATTTTTTTCATGCTATTCCAGATTCTTTAATTTTCTTTCTTTTTGAAAGCCATTTGATGCATGAACTTGTTAACTCACATTTATAAACTGCAGTTACTGAGATTGTTGTACTGTACAGATGATCTAGTCACCTGCAGGCAGGGATTTCAATGATTTTGGGTGTGGAGTGGCTTTATTCTCAGGGTTATTCTGTACTTAATAATTTTACATTATACAAAAGATTTTGTTATTATATTGATTTTGAGTTCCTTTTTAGGATTTTTACATCTAAATGTAGGTTTTTTAAATCCAAGAAAACTACAGTATTTGGCTGTTACTGAGATTGCGAAGAGCAATTATTGATTTGGAAATTCAAGTATTTTGTTGTCATTATTCATAGAATTTTTTATTGGTTGCTCTTGGTTGTGGTGCTAAACCAACTTCTATGCCCAGTTAATGAAAAATTTCATTTTCAACTACTATTTTGTGTTTGTGTGTGAGTTTTATGTTTTGTTATAGACATAATAACTGATGGATAATGATACTTCTACGTTCTTAAAACTACGTGACGGCTATGCTTTTTAAATTTTATGAAGTGTTGCTCTGTTGCCCCTGTTCTGTTTGACTGTTAAGACTGAATTTATGATATAAAAAATAGAAGTTGTAGGACAAACGTAGCTCATCAAACGTAAGACTAGCACTACTCTAACTGATGCATCAACTGCATCATTGAATGGCTAATTGGTCAATGACATGGTATGGTTCTCCCACTGATTATATTTATATGTCTTCTGGAAAGATTGGTGAAGAAAGTCCATGGCTGCAGGATATCTCTGAAGTAACTGCTGCTAGACATGTAACAATAAATTTGAGCAAGAAATAAAATAAAAGAGTAGCTAAAAGCAAGTGTAATTACTATTTTAACCATTAGTAGCATACCATATATGTTAATATAGGGTTTTTTTTAAGTGTTCCGTTTGTTGATCTCTATGCAATCATATGAATTTCTTGGATTACCTTTATATTAATTTGCATATTTTTCAAAAAGAAAGAAAAACCAATTTATTTTTGGTGACTTGACCCGTTTAAAGATATGGCCTTGAGGATTTTATATTCTGCTATATTCATAAAGAATTATTTCCAGGTACAGCTTTGATATTACTGACATTTAATTAATTTGATATTGTTTGTGATCCTCACATTCTTATCATTTTATCTTTCATTTTTTCTGCTTACAGGATTCATCCTCATTTTCTTTTCATAGTTGCTTGCCTTCTGGATGGATTATTCTGTTGGTTTCAGGAGTGATCACTCTCATTTATGAGAATTTATTTTTGGACCGAGAAAATTTCTGGCCAACATTCGCTGTTCATTTCTCTGTTGGGGTGGCCTGCTTTGGCGTGTCTTCTTATGTGATGTATATTTCTTGCTTTCTGTTAAGACTTCTTTTGATTTCTGAGATCTGCTTTTCAATACAATTGCTCTTCTTGCTACTCCCTTCTTTGGGTATTTATACTTACAAACACTGTTTCCTTTCAGCTATTGTGGGGAGAAACCTTTTATCAAAAGAATTATCCACTTCCGCGATCATTCAGACTGAAGACTGTCATTTTGCTTTAAGGTGAATATTGATTTCTTTGAAACAACTAATTTCTTCAGTGTTCTAGTTGGAGAAGACAAATGCCAAATTTTCTACTTTTTTGTTCTGCAGTTAGAGGAAAAGGATGGATTAACAGTTAATTGTTTATGTGTTACATAGATTGTTTATAACTGTAATCTAGCCGAGCAGGTAGGATCAGAAACATCGGTGAAAAGAATCTTATACGGTTGGCTTTAGTATGAGGTTTTCTTACGAGTCTTCTCTTTTGCTCAGTGAGAATTATAAGTTTTTTTATTTATTTGTTTTCATTCAACAACAAAAAAGGAATGAGGGGATGGAAATCTTGGAACTTACGTAGTCAGAACACAGTAAATCTGTTTCATGACAACTTGGAAGGAATGAAATTTGGTGTTGAGGGGCAAAAGTTGGATGGTAAACATTAATAATGTGGAAGGGAAACACAATACGAATAGTTATACTATTTAGCCCACAAGGTGCTGGCAAGCCGGTCGGAGTCACAAATTGTCGATGCGAGTTAATTAGACTGTAAAGAGTTTGGATATTTTAAATAAATTGTTTTAAGTTTGATGTAAGTTTTATATATAAAAAAATTTGTTTAAAAGAGGATTATCTGTTATAGCCCTTTTAGTACTTAAAAAAGATTTTGGACACATTTTTGTAGATATAATTAAATTTTAAGCATGGGTGAAGTCGGTATTGCTGCTGTGCGGCTGTGAAAATAGTATTTAATAAACAGTAATGATATATATATATATATATGAATTTTGTACAGATTATATATATCTTTATATTTTTACTTTTTTTTTTGTCCTCTTAAAAAATAATCTTTGCAGGCACATTCACGTACTAATAACTTTTCTTTTTTTGACTAACAATATATAAATAGCAATTTCAAATTTAAACGATTTAGTAAATAGTAGCAGCAGGATAGATTATGTTCGGGCACTGTAGAGAGAGTGAAATATACAGATTTGCATCTACCAAATAAGGTAAGTTCTCCACATTGCGAATTAACATTTAACTGATTTTAAAAGATTAAAAAATGGTGGGTGCAAAATATCTGTAGATAAAATTATTGTGAGGGTCAGTAGGTTGCAAAATTTATTGTAAAATATTAAACTAATAACAAGTTGTTAGTTCTCAGCACCCTTGAATATTTATCCCTTATATGTTCATATTATATAGACCAGTCTACTGCGCTCTATTAAATCAAATCTAGAAAGTAGTTATCAAAAATTACGATGCAAAAGACACAATTTGGTCTTTGCCTTGTTTTCTGTCAAGGGCGGCTAAGTTATCTCATTAATCCATCTCCAAGAAAAAAAAAATGAATGCAAAAGACAAAATATGTAAAATTAGCCATTTGAGGTGGCTTTTTCTGATCTAAAATTAAAGAAATTAAAAATATATATCTAGACATAAAACTACTCATTTTTAACTGTTCAGCTCTACATTTTAAGTGTAAATTAGTTTTATATAAAATAGTAATATAGGGACATCACGTGTGAAACCAAAGAAAAAAAGGAATTATAAAATCATTCTGCACCCTATTGTAAGATGTTGAAGAAGAGGATTATAAGTCCATGTCTTCTTGTCACAAGGTAGGAGGTGTGAGAGAGAGAAATGTCAAAACCAAACCACAAAAAGCAGATGAACAGTAATGACTGATGAAGAAGAGGGCCACAAAGAAACAAAGGTGATGATGATTCATAGGACACCCACTCCCACGGGTATGCAGGTTGGCCTCCATTGTCACTAAAAATGACCAACAACGGTAATTATAAGCTTTGAAAGCTTGAGAAAGAAAAGCGGAAAGATCAGAGAGAGGAAGAAAATATGAAGCTTATGATTAAGATGTAGACCAGGATTTTAGACAAGTATCCAACCAAAAATTGAGTATAAAGTAAGTTCCATCTTCTAAAACAAAATGATGGTATTTTTTGAGTTTTGCTTAATAGGTTGGATTCCTTGATGGACTTCACAACATTTTGTTCTTTTGCTTTATACTTCAGCATTGCATGACTGCCACCGAAACATGTTAAGGGATTGATTATTCAAGCATCAAGGTTGAAATTACAGAGCAAAAGGGACCTAAGCTTTTAGTGATAACTTGTTTAACTTTCCGTATTTTTTAAACTTTGAAATTGCATACTAAAGTTAAACCCATATCATTACTTACTCCTATTTGAGACCCATTGTCTTATATTTAAATCTAGGAAAAAGTTAGTCTAGTTAATAGGTATTGATAAATACTTCATAAAATTGATTATTGAATATTAAATTTATTAAATTTTATAATTTAAATTATTAAATTTAACAATATAAAATATTTAAATAAAATTTTTGTGAGTTTTAATCGTAAGAATAGAATCACTGTTAAATCAAAATTATAGTGCTGAGTTACTATGAACTGAAGCTGTAGTTTCTTCTTACTGGATGCAAATTACACGACCAAGATTGAGCTTTATCAGCTCTAAAGTTGGATGTCCTTTTCTGATCCACTTCCGTTTTACTCTGTCTTTTTAAGATAACAAATCTTACAAAATGTCTCTAAATGCTCATTATGCCTTTGATTAAGAATCAGAGGTGCAGTGAGTCTTCAAGCAGCACAAGGGTTAAAGGAAATGAAGACTAATATGCTAATGCTTCCACTAATTCTGCAATCAATTTTTTTTTTTTTGGGATTATGTTGAACAAGAAAAAGGAAAAAAAAGAAAAGATATGGCATACTTTTGGCCAATGGCATAAATGCTTCTTGAATATATGAGAATGGAGAAAAACGTTCAACTTATATATTAAAGAGTCTCACTTTTCTATCCAAAAAAAAATTCCTTAGTTATATGTCTATTATACCAAAAATTAAGTATATATTAAACGTGTCATCTTTAGTTATTTGTCTAAATGTGAATAAATAATTCATTTATTTTATAAATTAAATCTTATAATAATTTTATTTAAAAATTTTAAACCATAACAATTTGACAGTTAACAAAATTATTTGTAAGAATTTTGTTATTTCATTTACGTGGGAGTAACTTTTTTCATGCACAAAAGGACACCCAATCTCTCACATCCATAAATATATTTGACAAATTAAAAAAGTATTTATAAAGGAAAAACAAAAATTGATTGCGTCTGACATGCTTATATGAGCAGGCCAAAAGGTCATGCATGCTAAGATAAAAGAGCAGGCGTCAGTAAGCTACAAAACTAGAAAGGGGGCATACCAATTAGTGAGGCGTGAGAAAGGAAATATATATACCATATATATAGCACCAATGGCATGCAAACCTTAGCCTGGGGTTTACATTTATTAACCAAAACTATCAACACGATAGGGAAAGTTGAAGAGGTAAATTTCTATTTTTCCTTCACTTGAGGAACTTCATGAGGGCAATTTCCCAAATGATCAAACCCACCCCACTTAGGTTTCATTACATCTTTTTCTCTCTCTTTCTTTACTTTAGAAGGTGTAAATCATTTGGCTGTCTATTTTCAAATCTCATCTCTTCACATTAATTATACTCTCAAAATAAGTGGGGGTGCTCTCTCATAGCTTCATGTGAAAGCATCTTTTCCCAACAAGCACCATATGATAAAACATGGCATGTAATCATTATCTATGGGACCCTTCAATCTTTGATTAATTCTCTTTGCTGTCTTGGTAATTAGAATTCACCTAAGCCCACATAAATATCCATCAACAACCAAATAAAAGGCTCCAAATTTGTCATTATTATGAAATTTTCTTGATCACGTCTATATCTGCTCCTAATTATCATCTTTAACTTTTCTAAATTGCCAAAAAAGTTTATTTATTTTTTGCACTAAAGGTATCTCAGCATTACTACTAAATATAAAATTAATCTTTGTTCGAAACATAGAACTGTTATAATTTTTGTCTCCTCTCAATAAAAATCTCTCTAAAACCTAGATTTGTACACTACTGACACAAAGTCCCTCAACTTAATATGCAACTAGTTTACCATTACTCTAACACCTTGTTGATAAGTTGATTTATTTTTTAAAGCTTGATGATAGAAAACGAAACTCTAGCCGTTTACCTAATGAACCTAAACTCTTTGCTTCTTCTTTTTTCCCCCCTCTATTTTGATTTATTTAGTTAAGTAGGACGTTGGTAACTTCCATCCTTTTCAGTGTTACCTTTCTTTTTGCATCTCTTGTTTTACTTAATCAAATCTTCTTCTTTTTTACTGTTTCCTGAGTGGGACGGTGGTGGCTATGGAAATTTATAAGTATAGCTATGTAAGTCTTTGAATCATGCTAAAGCAGCTTAATTTTTTTTTATGGCGTTCACAGAGAAAAAGGAAGAATGGTGAGACCATAAATGCCCTGAAATGCATTTGAATTTTTAAGTTTTTTTTTTTTTTTGGTTAGTAAAAAGAAGCATAATATGGCCTAAGAATATAAGAAAAAGTAGTTAAATTAGAACCCATTAACATTGTAATTTCATATTTTTAAGACTGAGGTAAGTGTCTTGAAATTCATGTCAATTATTGACCATTACTTCATCAGTTAATTTGATTCTTTGGTATGATCATCATGCTCATAAAAAAATGATTAGCAAATTTCAACTGAATAACCAAATTGGATATGATTGATGCCCTTTTCAATAAACATAACTCCAATTGTCCTCTCACAAGCTCTTAGATATTATTTGTCACCAATGGTCTAAACCTCTTTTTTTTTTAATGACCTTGAAAATTTGAACTTAAATTCTTCTGTAATATTATTCAAATTCCTCATTATTATTATACCACATTTAATAACTTCGAACACCCTATTTCTTAAGTGAAAAGAAAAGTAAAAATACCTTGATAGTTGAGCACTTAATATTCAAATATTTCTATCCATATTTATATGCTATTCAAATGCGTGGGAGTGATATAGTTTTTCAAAAGAGACGAATGACTCCAATTGAGTATAGTTTCTAATGCACAAACTGAAAAAAGTAACCAAAAGTCACGAGCAGAGTCTCAACTGATTGGAAACTTTTTTTTTTGTGATACAGTGGTCATATTATCACTTAGATGGGAAAGGAAAAGGACAGAGATTAAACCTAAGGACGGGTGCCGAAAAGAAGGCAAGTGCACCACTTGAGCTACAGCTTACGGACTCAACTGATCGGAAACTTTGACATAAATGTTAATATTTATGACTTACTGGTAAAATTTAGGGCCAATTAACTTTTGTATATTGCAATTATTTAAAAAATATCTTTTATATATATATATATATATATATATATATATATATAAAGCAAATGTTATAGCTTTAATTTGAAGGGTATTATATAATAAAAAAAGTTGTGATGTAACTCTTATAGATAACTAAGTGATTGTTAAATATGTGAGTTTTATAGTTTATTAGGTAAGATTTAATAAATTTAATAATTTAAATTTATTTTTTAAAAATAATAATAAACAATATATAGTACGTGCTCTTGAGATGAATTAAGTCTTGAATCAATCTTGACTTAAAGGAAAGGTCTCACATGCTCACCTCTCTCTTCTTCAAACTCTCATAATTCTGTTTTCCACTTTGATTAGAAATTATATTTTATAATTGATAGTTCAAACCAAAAACTGGCAAACACAGTAGAGTGAGAGAGAGAGGTGAAAGACTTTGAAGTCAAAGGGTAATGAAGGAGGAGTGCAAGGACACAGTGATTCTCTGCAGAAAGAATGTAAGTGGGTAAGTAATGGACCCCAATGCCATTCAGTCTTCACTTTTTGCCACCCACCTCAGTCTTGATTATGTTGGTTCAACCTTTTCATCATTCCCTTGTGGACCTCTCTATTAAATTATGTGTCTGTTCCCATAACAGTCTCCATTTTGCAGATATCTCTCTCTTCTCTGCATCCTGTCTTTGTCTTTTACAGCTTTAGCCCTTGCTTGTTGCCTCTGAGATAACCTTTGCTTTGCTTTCCCTCTCTGCCTATGGAAGGAGGAGAAGGGAAAGAAAGAGAGAAAAAAAAGTCCTTCCCCTAACTGTTAATGACACTGAGATGTCTGTGGTTTTCCGGTCGCTATTAATTTTTCCAAAGGACGACACATTGCTATGTCCAATCCTACATTCCGGATGCTTAGAATAGCGATAAGGGTATGCATTATTGGCGTATACGGAGCATACATTTTTATGAGAGAACGTTAATAGTTTGTATTAACTGTTGAATGTACCTCTACCATTTCTCAGATACTCATTACTAGCAACATTTGCATTAAATCTCTCTGAATTTTAAATTATATATAAAAAATATTTATAATATTAATTAAAATAAATTATTTTTTATATTTTAAAAATTATATAAATTAATCTGATATATCTTAAATAAAAGATAATTTAAAATATATAAAAATAATGTAAAGATAATTTAAAATAATTTAAAAATAATTTAAAAATATTTAAAATATGTAAAGATAATTTATATAATCTTTAAAATATAATAAATAATTTGTATAAATTGATATTATAATAAAATTTTTTATTTATAACTTAAAGCGTAAAAAAGTTTAATATATTTTATTTAATATATAAAAAAATATATCTGTTAACTACTTGTTATTAAAATTTAATGACATTTTATTAATGAAAATAGTAACATTTTGTACCTTTTTGCTTTAATTTCTGTTTTGGTACTATGCATAGGATCATGCAAGATTCTTATCCTTCAATGCTCTCAGAGGAGGCTGAAGCAAATTTGCAGTGTGTCCCTGTGAAAATTTGAATGAACAGAAAGAGAGGATAAATGATTGGTTGTGTCAGGTTTAAATGCGTCATGCTATATGTGATGGATGTAGCACATTTTTGTTTTTTTTAAATAGGAGATGGAGGAAATAATTGGAAGAATGAATCAATATCAACCGCAACGAAACCGTGTGCCGAATAGTAACAATATTTTTATAAATTCTATTCACACATCTTTTTTTTAAAAAAAATTCTGTTTACATATATGTATTTTTATTTAATTCTCATTTTATAGTATTTTAATTATTGAATATAATAATTTCTATAAACAAAAATTTTAAGATTTAAGTGATTTAATAGTTCTTGCACCTTTACTTTTATGATACTTATTTTACAAAATTTAAATTATTAAATATATTAAATTTTATAAATTAAATTAAAAAACTTAATTTATCTAATAATTATCACATTAATAATAAACATTTTATTTCTATATCTAATATATGATATTTTCTCTCATAATCAATGTAGGGTTGCATTAGATGCCAAATAGCAAAATTTTTATAGTTAACTCAGTTTATGGAAGAAACATCTTGGCCCACAAGCAAAATATTACTGTTTGAGTAATAATACATCTACGATTTACATGTAATTTTTATTTAAATGAAATTTATTTTTCTGGTTAGCTAACTACTTTATTCTTTTCTCTTTTTTATTTTGGGCAAAGTTTATCTTTTTAATTTTTTTGGAGTATCCTCCTAATATACGAAAATTAATTGTGTCAATATATGATTAGATACTTCAGTGAGGATTTTTTTTAAATAAGTTTTTTTTACATACAATGTTTGAATACAATTTAAGATAATTTATTTAAGATATTTAAATCTTTTTTATTTAGACCAACTCGTATCAATTTATTTTGAGTAAAGTTAATAATTGTGAAAATATATTTGTTTTACCAATTAAATGCAAATTAAATTTTCTCCTCAATTAAGTATATATTTGAAATTTGACAATATAATCATTTAGTAAACAATGGTACATGCCTTCCTCTTGCTAACTGCTAGTATCCAATCCTGTAATCTGCTAGTCAACAGTAATCTAATGTTGATGTTATCGGAAACTTCATTTTGGTGCAGCCTTTTTGGTTACAAAATGCCAACTTATTTTGAACTTCAGTTATCTCTGAAAGCAAAGCTTTAATTAGTTGTGTACTAAGGGAAACGCTGATATCCCTACTAAAAAGGCTAATGAAAGCAAAGTTTCAATTTATTTTGAGCTTCAGTTTTCTTTTGGTTATCTCTGAAAGCAAGCTTTAATTAGTTGTGTACCAAGGGAAATGCACATATCTCTTTATAGGATCACTTTTCAATTAATTTGACTGAAATACGCATATAATATTCTTATAGGAGCTAGGAAGCAAGGCATACATATTGTATTGCTTGCATAAAGATTTTAATGGTGGCTGTTTGGAGACTTTGGCCCAGAGAAATTGTGTTCGAATCAATCACGAAGTAATCCTAAACTCGGATAGAATTATTCTTGATTTAAAGGTCTTTTTGTGGAAGCACTTAATAATGTCAGTGAGAAAGCTCCTAAGTCAGGATGGTGTAAGACGAGGAATTCTAGGACTCGAACCTCCTCTCTCATGGTTAACAAATACGCATATCTTAATTTAACTTTTGAGAAATGTGGCTTTTGGTCTCTTTATTTTTCTAAAAGAACAATTTAGTCTCAACTTTTAAATTTAAAAATTGAATAATTTTACAAGTGTAATTGAGATAATTTAATCACTTATCTCCCGAATTTCATTTTTTCAATATAACATAGCTCATATTGGTAATCAAAACTTTATTTTTTTTCATTATAATGTAACAAGACTACTTATAGAGATTTAAAAAGTTGTTAAGATACATAAAATTAAGAATTGAGGATTGACAAAGATAAGAGTTTATGCCCAAGGAATGTAGGGTGTTGAAATTTTCAAAGCAAAAATAATATTTAAGTTATCATTGACAAGTCATGTTATCCTTAAAAGGAGAATTTGATAAGTGATAGATTAAATTATTTTAATTATATTTATAAATAAATTAAATTATCTAACTCAAAAATTAATAAGCTATTTTTTAAAAAAAATAAGGAGACTAAAAGCGCCTTTATTTTTAAACTTTAGCGTTAGATGTGATTTATAATCTCTTAATTTCACCTAACATCCTTGTAGGTGGGTAGTTGACTACTTGTGTAGTTTGGCTCATAACCTCAGATGTATACTTTTTGCTACATATCATTACTGATAATCATCGTATATCTATCTTTGGGAAGAAGAGAACAAGTAAAATAATATCGTATATTTTTACCTCTAGCTTTATCATAATTTGAAATGCATCCAAATTTATGCTAAAACTTAATTCGAGGAAATTTTTATACTAAATGAATTCATATTGGTTACCATATATGAGGGAAATGACTCGCTAACTGTTAGTGCGGCTAATCTTCTTAGAATACTTGAAAGCTGAGCATTAACATTATTTCTTTCGGTTCAAAATATTTTTAAGGTTAATATACAAGAATTAGAAAACTTATTAAATAATATTAAAATATTCTCCTATTTTTTTATATTCTTTTTATGAAAAAACTCAAAATACGAGAGATGAAAATATTTAGTTAGACATTTAATAAAAATAATAATTATGTTAAGGTTAAAATTAGAAAGAAATAATTAATATTATTTTAGTTTTAAAAAATAATAATTAAAAAATACTATAAAACAATAATTATTTTAAATCAAAAGAAGTAGACTAACTAGCATATAATTGCAAAAGAACCTAGATGCTGGAAATTACCAAAAAAAATAAATGCTGGAAATTAATAACAAGTATCTAAGAGATAGAGAATGTGGATGCAATATTTCTCAACCAGTTCAATAATAAACCTTGCCTATATTCAATTTCTAAAAGCGCACTTGTTGGGATATTCATTATAAATCCTTTATTACAGTTGACCGTTTCCAAAGTTTGTACAAGTATATATTCTCTCGTCGCATCTCAAGACCAAATACTAAGTGCACTAAGTGTCCAACAACCTCCTCAGACCTTAATCACTAGTTTTTGTAGGGTCACTAGCAACCTTTGGAACAACCAATCATCCTAGACTACGTACCGATCTAAAGCTATTAGACAAAAAGATCCCAAACCCAAAATATTTCCTTATGTCATATCTAAGTCTTAGTGGTATTGATATGAGACATTTGCGTAGTTAAATTCCAGCATACATATTAGGTCTTAGATATCTAATCATCAAAAATTGGTTGTCCTCATGTAATCTAATGATTCTTTAGAAATTATA
Organism: Dicorynia guianensis; assembly: GCA_037013595.1. Classification (NCBI taxonomy): domain Eukaryota; kingdom Viridiplantae; phylum Streptophyta; class Magnoliopsida; order Fabales; family Fabaceae; genus Dicorynia; species Dicorynia guianensis. The sequence continues at coordinate 16,857,238 of JASUAB010000003.1, read as the reverse complement.
TCTCCACAATTTCTTTATCATTTTATGTTCATACTTTTTTATGAGTTATTTTTTTAATTTTATAGTTTAGTTTGTAAATTTTAATAATTTAAATTTTATATTATAAAAATTAAGTAAAAATAATATTATAATTATAAAAATAATAAAAAAGTAAGTTGCTCTATGGTAGTAAGTGTTGAGTTTGAAAAGGTCAATAAGAATAAAAAATAAGAGTGACAAAGATAAGAATATTGAGATAGATAAGTAGACATATAAGAAAAGATAATTTTTAAAATGATTATATTCGAACGATAATTAATGTTACACTTATTGAAAAAAAAAATGATGAAAATTTGATTATGATGATTTGGGTATATACATAAAAGACTGCTAAAGGCTCCAATAAAAAAAATTAATTAAATAATTTTTTGATCTAATGAAGAGATGTAGAAGAAGGTAAAAAAAAATACTTAAAGAAATTATTAAAAAGGATATTTGAGTAAATAGTATTTCTAAAAACTTGATTTAAGATAAAACTTAATTATATTATTTAATTCATATAGCCGACTCCACTTATTATAATAAGACTCTATTTGTTATTTTTATAATAAAACATTTAGTAATCTGTCTAATTAATATTTTGATGGTAATTTCTTATGTTGTCCAATTGTTCTCAATAGGAAAATTCCTTTTATGGCCCCGAAATCAGGTTTTTTTTTTTAACTTTATTACTTGCATAACATTTTATCATTTTGAGGAGAAAATCAGTTTTAGTCATTCAAAATTTAGAAGCAATTTTTTTTTAAAATTTTATCCAAACAAAACCACGTACTTCTTATAAAATCGATTACTCAATTCTAAAACAATCAGTTTTTCAACACAAATTCTTCTAAAATCAATTTTTATCAAAAATTATGCCAAACTAACCTATATGACTATCCCAGCTTATCAAACTATTTTAGACAGAATATCAATTTCTAAGTGTATCTCAATAATTAATTTTTTAAAAATCGTTTTCCTGTGCAAACTTGATTTACATATATATGATATTATTACATTATGTAATATATGTCTAAACATTTTATTTCTTTTCCTTTTTTTTTTTTAAGTTTAGACTACTAAAGTAACAATTTTTATTTTTTGATCTAACTAAAGTAACAATTTTATTGAAGATTGAAAGCAAACCAAACCAACCTAGCCTATATGGCACCACTATGGTTTATGATTTCTCTAATATGGGATGATACAAGTGATTCAAAGGTTCAACATAAGCTAATCTCTCATGCATGTGTCCACAAATACCGGTCCCTCTTTTTTTACAAATCTAATTTTATAAAAATTGCATTTAAAAAAGTTAGATCAAATAAATTTATTGAGTCCAATAACTATAGAATATTAAATTTTGTAAGAGTTTTATAAACTACATTTAGTAGGTTTAGCATTTTTTTCTTTCTATATAAGATTTTGCAACGGAGCTGAGATGTGAATAATTTGAATTGTTTTCAGTAATTGATTTAAAAAAAAAGTAGTTGAACGTTACTCTCTATATGTAATAGATGATGGTAAGAGACATGTGATGATAATGGTGTTAAGTATGAGGTAGAAAGTAGGAAGCATTATTGAGGTTGTGTATTAGAAGGAACAGTGAAGTAGTGATGATGAGGTGTAGGAAATAGTAGAGACAAAAATGGTGTTGTGGAATGATAAGAGAGAAATGGAGAAGGCAGGTAGGTTGGCATGCATGGATCGACGGATATGGAAGAAAGGGTATGTTAGTGTGAGTGTTGAGGGTGAGATTGGGAGGGAATCACGCATTGGGTGGGGAAGGGGAAGGGAAAGGGGAGGAGTGCATGCTATGACCCAATCCATCATCACCACAACCAGACAACCCAAATGGGTAGGTCACGCCATCCCCAACACTCAATGCAGCTCGCGCGCTGCAGCCTCGATGGAGATGAGCCACTGCCAGTGGCGCTTTCGCATTGAGTACCTTACCAAACACGTGCCTCATCTCTTCACGTCATGCCAATTCCAAACTCCAAACCCGCAAAATGAATTATTTCACATACGCCTCTTACTTCAGTTCAATTTCCATATTTTTTTATTCAGTTTTTCACTTCACATAAAGACATAAATATTTATACGGTACAAACTTATACACCATTTCATATCGGTCATTTTATAAGTTTGTGTTTCATTACTTAAAAAAAATTATATTAATATTATATTGGTATAACAGTAAGCTTTCATTTTAGTCTCAAGCCAAATATATGATTTTAAAATTTCATACAATTCTTATTTTAAATAAAAATTAGCATTTCAACTAATAATAGAGAAAGGAAATTTTGAAAGAAATAAAAAAATAATCCTATAATTATTAAAAAATAACAAAATTTTAATAGTTTGACTTATTGTATTGATTTCAAATAAGTTTTAATTCAATGTTGCTCTTAATTTAATTTAAACATTTCAGTTCCTTTTTTAATTAATTTTTAATTTTAGTCGCTAAATTTTTAATCTTTGTAATAACTTTTCGAATTTTTTTCATTTCTTCAAACATACTTTGTATATCCAAATTGAAATTAAAAAATTAATGAGAAATTGTTCAAAAATATTATCCGTATAAATTAGCAACTGATAAGTTTCAACAATGTTACATTACGCTGAATCATAAATTTCGTACATACTTTTCCGAGCAGACGAATCGGAATATAAGTTATTTAAAAAATATTTTGGTATATAATATTAATACTTTGTGAGGGAATAAGGGAGACAAAGTAAATGTGGTCCCCACTGAGGCACTGGCCACCAGTGCACAAATGGGTCCCATCCCACCCGCCACTGTGGCTTGGCGTGGCGTTGCCCCTGCGGTTGAATAAAGATGGAACGTGATTGGCCCACTCTTGCTGGTCTTGCGCCTGTCTGCCCCAGTTCCTCAGCCAATGTACTTTGCACAGCTTGAATGGACATCAAACAACATGGGTGTTTTGGTCATTTCGTACAACATTTGACTGCACTCTTAACTTTCGAATTTGATGCATGGTTTATTCTTTTTCCTTTTTTCTTGTGCGATGGTTTTTTCCCTTGTCTTCATTCGTGGTATCATTGACACCTTCCACGCGCCCATAGATCATTGAGTGATTTTATATTTATTTTTTAATTTATATATTTAATTTTTTATATTTTAATGTATATTTTTAAATTAAGTGGACTTTATATCATATCATATAAGGTCTACTTAAGTCAATAATACACATCTAAGGTATAAAAGTTAAGTATATAGATATCTCATAAAAAGTGAAAAACTAAAAGCATTAATTGATTGATGAAGGCTATGTAAACGATTTGACTTATAATTTGTTTATTTTTTTGATAAAAAAAATTGGGTAAGAAAGGGTAATATTTTAATAGACCTATTAAAGTATACTGTATTCATGCAACACTTGCTTGGTATTACCTCACATCAGAAATGCATATTTCATATGTAGTCTATAAGCCCAATTAGCACACCAAAATTTTTACTCCTAATTGCAAAGGGGGATATATATGTTTAATTTCACTAAATAACTAGAGATTCGAATCTAAGTGCTCTAAACATGGATAACGAGGTATTTAAAGGAAGATATTATTTTCACACTGCAAGAGTCATGTTTGGGCCATATCAACTTTTAAAAAATATAATAAAAAAATTTTAAAATAAATATAAAAAATAAATATAAAAATTATAAATAATATTATAAAAATATAAATATAAATATAAAAATAACAACACTCGTATTTAAATACTCTACCATTAAACTACAACTTTCGGTGTGACTTATAATTTGTTTTTAATCTCCTATTATGCCTTTAATAGCAAAACAATTTAACGTTTTTATAAATTTTATATATATTAAAAATTATTGAAAACAGTTTACTAGTTGAGGCAACTGAAGGTCGGTGACATGTTTAATTCCTTAAGTGCCCCCCGGCGCGGCAGCCATATCGTCAGTTCTGTCACGCGGCATAAAGAAGAGGAGCCGCTAAAGCCTAAGAGCGACAAAGTTGTATTGACTTGGGAATCCCGTAACGCCCTCTGGACGGCGACTGTACAAAACGTACGTTTCAGCCATTTATTTGACTTGGCAATCACTTTTCTGTATTTTTCTTAAAATTTTCCATTTTCACGAAATATTTTGATTTGGTTCCTACCTTGTCAGCCTGTTGTATGGCCAGTGCCTGTGGGTGACGAGGGCTGCTCCCTGTAGGCTTCTTAAACCATCCAAACGTCTCTCTGCTCCTCCACACTGATTTCACAGCTGAAAGAAAGAAAATAACAATTTCACCCAAAAATAAGAAAGAGAATTACAAGCGTGAGATGTAACGCCCATGGCTTTGCGAATCCCCTTTCTACCTTTGTTTAGAAGTTTTAGTTCCACCCTAAAGAAAAAATAAGAAAATTATTAGACTCATTAAATCCTTTTTATTAAAATCTCATAAAATTTATTTTCTGTCATTAAATATAGTGAAGTTTATCAATAAATATATTAAACCCATCATATATAATGTCAACAAATGAGTTTTATAAGGTTTTTAGTAATTAAAAAGATTTGAAAATTATTCCTAACTAAGTGGAAGAAAAAAATTTCTTCACAACAGTTTTGTGGGCAAAGTTGTTGATTTATATTATGTAATTCTTATGATTTAGTTAATAAAATTTAATAATTTAAATTTTGTTAAGTAAAATTTATGTGAGAATAATAATATGAAAATAAAGAAACAAAAAATGTAACAAAAATTACATTATTTGCAAGAATACACTTGTTAGATTTATTTTGGTCCAACCACGTTGCATGACTTATTTTTACAACTCTTTGGTGCCAGTCATATTTTTTAAAATCAAAAGAAAAATGGCTAGCTGTCACACTATTTTTCTTTTGATTATTTGTTTTTGGCCACTATTATCTATATTCACGTTTGAACATGTTTATTTAAGTGAAACGATTTAAAATGGTTTTCCTTTTGGATGATTTGAGCTAATGATGACTGTTTTGTTTAGAGAATTCAATCACTGTTGCTATAATCGCTTGTCTCACAATTTATTGTAATTAAACTAATGTAGGCATGCCGGTGGGCATGTAGTACAACTGGCATATCTGCTCAGTAGCTGAATCGTTTTCAAGATTTGAATCCTACTCCTCTTTTCTTCTCCCTCAATAGCCAACCTGCCTATAACTCATATATGTAGCCAAAAAATTAATGTAGGCATGTTTTCATTGCAATATTATGATGATACACAAAACAAAGTCACCCCTATAATTGGGGCACAAGCTTTCTAACCCTTATTATCTTGTTTGTCTTTGTCCTTTTTGCAGCACCAGCAGCATACCTTATTGGAGGTAGAATTAATTTGCATTTGCAAAACTAAATTTGTTATTAGACCTGAAGAGAATTAAACACATATTTGTCAGGACGACTGATGTCAATCTTAAAAACTTAGTAGCCAACCAATCATTGAATCAAACCCACGGGTTAAAGTATAGCAATTAGTTTTCATTTTACTTAAATCTATTGATATTTATTTAATTTATTTAAATAATTTATAAAAAAGTTATAATAAATTTACATAATCCAAATTTGATCTTAGTAGTATTTGCATATGAGTGTTATTATATCCACACACTTATATTTACAATTCATTCACAATTATGCTTATCCATCGATAACCGTTACCCACCTCTCTATTGCTTTCCGCGATCTTGAAATTATTCAAAACTGAATTGTGGGTTTATCTTTTTCCTTTGTATATAATATGTAGCCAATTGCAAAAAATACCACATACAAAGGCATTGTTATATTGATAATGACAAAGAAAGATAGGGAGACATGCATTTTTTAGGGAGAAAAAGATGTTGGATGGCTGTATGCACAACCACAATAAGAAAATGGGTAAGGATGATTGTGGTTGAAGCTTTATTCTTATCTTAAGATATACTTTAGCAGCATTAATGATCCAAAGTAAATGCCCATCATCCTATTGCTTTGGAGAAGTCAAACTGTGCTCAAAAAGCCACAAGATTTAAGTATATTCGGTACAATGATATAGTAGCATTAGCAGTTAAGCATCAGCAATGACCCCATCATTGTTTCTGATAGCAATAATTAATATTCTTTTGCCTAATGCCTTTGAAATTCACATATCCAACTCATTTTTCTTGAATTTCAAACCCCCGCGCCAATTTGCAGCAGAGACCACATGCTTCCGTTTTTCTTCTTTTTGGTTTCCTAATTCCTTTTGCTTTATCCATTTCTTCACTTAAAACAGCCCTAATGTTAAATACACAAATTTTTATCATACATATGCTTTTAACCATAACTAAACAAATATAAAAAATTACTTAAATTTACAGATATGCAAAAAAATAAAATAAAATTTTTTTTTGGGTCCTAGACCGCTTGGTATTCGCAGGGTATGAACCTATTCAATTTTCTCAATTTATGATTAATTCAAATTTGAGTTACTGTCACGCTTAAATTGAATGGAGCTCTCCCAAAAGTATTTTTAACATACACACCATCTTAAACTTGAGACAAAATTCTTAAGTAGAACCTAGTCCCTTCCATTAGAATCAACGCCTATTGGTTAAAAAAACATAAAATTAACTAATTTATAACCCAATCATACATATATCGGATAGATAATTATGAATTATAATTATTGTTATACTAGAATTTAATTAACCTGATTAGACCCATGCTTATAATTAATTGAATTTGGATCAAAATTTTTAAATATAATTTTACTCAACTTCACTCATTTTCATTTTTTTTTATCTAAACCCGTCACTTGAATGAATTCATATGCAATTATATTGGTAATCAGATTAATTTTTTTAAATCAATTATAAATAAAATACTGATATTTATATAAATTAGACTTTACGCATTTTTATTTTTCTTTCTAAATTTTTTCTACACATATAATCCGAATGAACTATCTACGTACACATCTATCATCTTCCTTATAAATGTACAGTACTTTTGACATCATGATGTGGCCTGTCATTGAGCTTGTTCATCTCATTTGTCGCGAAGGTCACGCGCTTTTTTTTTGGGGGGGTGGTCGTTGTTACTAAAGAATTTTGTTAGTATTTAAATATTTACAAAAAAAATATGATGCAGCTTGAATACGGGCAAATCAATTATATAAATTCTTACAAAAGAAATTTGTTTTCAGCTTACTCTTTGATTTTAGTAATTTTTTAATTTTTATTTTATATAAATATTTAAATTATAAATTTTACTTTATTTTATTAATTTTTTATTTTAATTTTATTTCTATATTTCACTTAAATCATCATAACTTTTAAACTTTCAATTTTAAAAGTTAAAAAATCTCAATCCCTTGCATAATAAGTAGCTGAATTTTGGAAAAGGTTATATATTTGTTTGCCATCAATGTGATATCTTTCCTTGTGGTCATTGTTTTGCTTGCAAATTGGCACAAGTTTGTTAAAACAAATTATAAGGACAAAAGAGAGATTGGGCGGTTGGAGCTTCAGGTGCGTTGCTTTTCATTGTTTGGCTGGTTTGAGAATTTTGTCCGTTACAACTAACAAAGTATGGCAAGCTTGTTCCCATTTGCATCCAATGCCCGCAAATAAGGGTCTAATGATCACCCAAAAATTGGCCCCAAAATCTTGTTATTATAATGTATGAGAGAATGGTTCATTTATTTAGATATGTATGTATGGACAAGGTCTTGTTTGATTGGAATTATGCAGACATGCTGGTGTAACCATTTAAGAATATTTGTGGTCCATACCTATGTTAAGGACATGGTTGATGGTTCTCACCTGAATCTCCACGCTGGAACTGCGGAAGGAACGATAGAATTAATGCCTAAAATACCATAAAGGGAAAGAGGGAAGGGAAAAGCACAAAAACTAAAGCCTCCATATAAGCAAAAAGAAGGGAAAATAAAGAAAACTAAAGGGGAAAAATAAAAGAAAATAGGTTGATTTAAAATAATGTTTTGGGGTAATATGGTGGGAAATTGAGATAGCTTTCTTGGATCCTGCGAGAGACATTGTCACTGTTGCACATATTATCAATTTGGTTGCCAAAGATAAAGGAAACAAGGGGAATGATGAAAAGTGGGAGCAAAAGAAAAGAGGAAAAGAATTCCATGAAAATAAAAAAGTATAGATGGATATCAGACAAAGGTAGAATACTGACTGAGGTAAGAGAAAGAAAGATAGAGAAAACTAGAGAGAGAAAGTGAGGATGTAGGAGCTGCAAATAAAGGAGGAGGAGTAGTAAGTTGGGTAGAGGGATATAGAACATGAAGTAGAAGGAGCTAGCGGTTTGTCATTCTCTCTCCTTTCATGTCCACCAACAAAACCCACTGAAGCAAATTATCATCATGAAACTCCCTCTGCACCCAGCACTCCGAAAAAGCACTTCTCTTCCTCATCAAAACCTTCTTTCCCTTAAATTTACTTCTCAGAACACCCCCCTCCTCCCACCCACAAACCCAAAACCATGAAAACTTTATTTTTCTTTCTCACATTCTCCTTCTTTTGCCAAGCATACCTTGTTTTCTCTGCTACAACTCTGCCTCTCCAACTCAGCTCTCTGCTTTCAATAAAATCTTCTCTCGTAGACCCTCTTAAGACCTTACATGACTGGGACCCCTCTCCCACCTTCTCCAAGTCTAATAACGAGAGTCCAGTTTGGTGTTCATGGTCAGGTATCAAATGCCATCCAAAAACGGCCCAAATCACCACCCTTGACCTCTCTCAGCGCAATCTTTCCGGCGTAATTTCGCCAGAAATCCGGTACTTATCCACCATAAACAACTTGAATGTCAGTGGAAATGACTTCAGTGGAACTTTCCAATCAGCAATTTTTGAACTTGCTGAGCTCAGAACACTAGATATCAGCCACAATTTCTTCAATTCAACTTTCCCGCCAGGGATATCAAAGCTCAAGTTCTTAAGGGTCTTCAATGCTTACAGCAATAACTTCATTGGCCCTCTTCCACAAGAACTTATCCATCTCCGGTTCCTTGAGCAGCTCAACCTTGGTGGCAGCTACTTCAATGGCAGAATTCCTTCAGGCTATGGCAGTTTCCCAAGACTGAAGTTTCTCGACTTGGCTGGCAATGCATTGGAAGGTCCAATACCAACTCAATTAGGCTTCTTAGCACAGCTAGAACGCTTGGAAATTGGGTACAACCAATTTTCAGGAGGATTACCAGTAGAATTGGCTATGTTATCTAGCATCAAATACTTGGATATCTCCACTGCTAACCTTTCTGGAAGTGTGATTCCAGAACTTGGCAACTTGACCAGGCTGGAGACACTGTTGCTCTTCAAGAATCGTTTGACGGGTGAAATCCCATTAAGCTTAGGCAATTTGAAAGCTCTGAAGGCTCTTGATTTGTCAGATAACCAACTCAGCGGGTCAATTCCTACAGAGCTCACCATGCTAAAGGAACTAAACATTTTGAGCTTAATGGAAAACCAGCTAACAGGGGAAATACCACAAGGGATTGAAGAACTTCCCAACCTCGACACTCTTCATCTATTCAACAATTCACTAACTGGGATCCTTCCACAGAAGCTTGGCTGGAATGGGTTGCTTCAGAAACTCGATGTGTCCACGAATTCACTCACAGGTCCAATACCACCAAGTGTTTGTAATGGTAATAAGCTCATCAAGCTCATTCTCTTCGATAACAAGTTTCATAGTGCACTCCCATCATCGCTAGCAAACTGTACCTCACTGACAAGGCTTCGAATTCAAAACAATTACCTCAACGGTTCGATTCCAGCTGGGCTTGGCCTCCTCCCCAACCTAACCTTCATTGACATGAGCAAGAACAACTTTGTGGGTCAAATTCCAGAAGACTTCGGCAATGCAATCAAATTGCAGTACCTAAACATCTCTGGAAACTCCTTCGAAAACCCATTACCAGGTAATATTTGGAACGCTACTAATCTACAAATATTCTCAGCCAGTTCATCCAAAATCATCGGTCAGATTCCAGATTTCATCGGGTGCCAGAGCATTTACAATATCGAATTGCAAGGAAATTCCCTCAATGGTAGCATCCCTTGGGACATTGGCCACTGCGAGAAGCTGCTCCTCCTGAATCTGAGCCGCAATTCGCTCACCGGTATAATTCCTTGGGAAATCTCAGCTCTACCCTCCATCACCGACGTAGACCTCTCCCAAAATCTCCTCACCGGCACCATACCCTCCAACTTCAACAACTGCGCCACCCTCGAGAACTTCAATGTCTCTTTCAATTTGCTCACTGGACCCATTCCTTCGTCCGGTTCCATCTTCCCGAACCTGCATCCTTCCTCGTTCTCCGGTAACGAAGGCCTCTGCGGCGGCATTCTGGCAAAGCCATGCGCGGCGGACACCCTCGCCGCCGCGAATAACGAGGTAGAGCTTCACACGCAGCGTCCCAAGAGAACCGCTGGTGCAATTGTGTGGATCATAGCAGCAGCGTTTGGAATCGGTCTCTTCGTTCTCGTCGCTGGCACTCGATGCTTCCGCGCGAATTACAGCCGTCGGTTCAGCAACGATCACGAGATCGGACCGTGGAAATTAACCGCGTTTCAGCGGCTGAATTTCACGGCGGAGGATGTGTTGGAGTGCTTGTCGATGACCGATAAGATCATAGGGATGGGGTCCACTGGGACAGTGTTCAAGGCTGAGATGCCAGGTGGCGAGATCATAGCGGTGAAGAAGCTGTGGGGTAAGCACAAGGAGAATGTCATTCGACGGAGGAGAGGGGTTCTGGCGGAGGTAGATGTATTGGGAAACGTGAGGCATAGGAACATAGTGAGATTGTTAGGGTGTTGCAGCAACAGGGACTGCACGATGCTGCTCTATGAGTACATGCCCAATGGGAATTTAGATGATCTATTGCATGGGAAAAACAAGGGGGATAATCTGGTGGCTGATTGGTTCACAAGGTATAAGATAGCATTGGGCGTGGCTCAGGGGATTTGCTATCTTCACCATGACTGCGATCCTGTCATTGTACACCGTGATCTGAAGCCCAGTAATATACTATTGGACGGTGAGATGGAGGCCAGAGTGGCAGATTTTGGGGTGGCCAAGTTGATACAGAGTGATGAGTCCATGTCTGTGATTGCTGGATCCTATGGCTACATTGCACCAGGTGACTCTTGTTCTGCTACATTTTTGTCAACAATTCCATTATTTTTATACATTTTTAAACATGTACAATTTTAGGTGCCTGAATGTGTGCAGACTTTGAAAACCATATGATAATTAAGCTAATGAATAGTGCAGTTTTAATTTAAATGAATTAAAAGAATGGACAATGGTTAAGTGAATGAGAGGTAGGTTTTTAAGTAATTTGTTTAATATGTTGTTATTGATTAGTTGTCTAATTATACATTAAGGGAATTGAACCAGTTAAATAAGAAACAGTAAAGTTAGGAGAAAATGTGAGAAAGACAACAGAAAAATAATTTTAAAAAATAAATTAATACATTAAATTATAAAAAATTATTAAAATTTATAAAAAAAATCAAATATCTAAATTAAATAGAGTAACATAAATATAATATAAATATTACTCTCACAATCTATTGAAAAATTATAAAAGTAATAAGAGTTTACACATTTTTAATTTATGTGAATTTTGTAGTTTAATTTATGAAATTAAATAAATTTAATAAATTATAATTATAATTATGAGGATTAAATTAAATAAATTTATGAAAATAATAAAATAATATAAATAAAATATGGTGCTGATTATATAAGTATATATGCAATCTGTCACTATCTGCTTCTGTTCATCTTCAATTAATGATGTGCGTTTTCTGATGTCAAAAGGGAAAAAGCATAGCACACATAATGCACAAACATAGCTACTTATATTGCTCTAACCTACAGACCCATCTATTCTATTTAAGACAAAGAACTAGCAGTTTCTCTTTGTCGTTTTAAAGATTACGGGTAGCATTTAATTCACACTAGCTAGCCTGAGTCATTGTCTGCAAGAGAGCTTTCAGCTTTGTGGACAAAAAGAAAAACCAAAAGTGAAACAGCCTGAAGCTTTTAAAGCACTGATGGTGAGCGCAGTGTGAACGCTCGGTTTGAAGGGTGTCTTCGATGACTGCCATATCAAGGTGGCGGTTGGTGTATGGTGCTGGGGACTCTCTTTCTTTAGAAATTTCGGTGCATGGGCATGGTGCACTATTGCGCATGAAGTAGTGCCTTGTTGTCTTTCACTTTCTTCGTCACACAACGAATATTTGGTGGGACCCACCAAGAATGTTGTTAATTCTGAGGTCCCCTTGGAAATTATGAGCATGTTGACTTTGGTCTCTTACTTTGTCCATCTAAGTACAAGGCTGAAATTACGTAGTTCTATTCTGTTTACTCCATCTAATTTAATTCTGTTTTGTCTTATTATGGTATTAGCTGTACTCGATTATTGATCAAGGCTGTGTTTGGTTTTTTCTTTCCCTTTGTTTTTGCAGAATATGCTTACACCCTGCAAGTTGATGAGAAGAGTGATATTTACAGCTATGGAGTGGTGTTAATGGAGATTTTAAGCGGCAAACGGTCTGTTGATGCAGAGTTTGGTGATGGAAACAGCATCGTGGACTGGGTTAGGTCGAAGATCAAGATCAAAGACGGCATGGATGATGTGCTAGATAAGAATGCCGGAGCTGAGTGTGCACCAGTGAGGGAAGAGATGATTCAAATGCTCCGAATTGCATTGCTTTGCACCAGCCGGAATCCGGCAGACCGGCCGTCAATGAGAGATGTTGTTTTGATGCTGCAAGAGGCCAGGCCGAAGAGAAAGTTGCTTGACAGTTTGGTAGGCCGATGTGGTGGTGGTGACAATGGAGTTGGGGGTGGCGTTGACATTCCTTTGGCACAAAAGCCTACTATGGAAACCTAATGTTTATATGACTCAAATGGTTTTCTTTTTATCTTTTTTTTTTCCTTTTAATTTTTCATATTGTGGGGGGATTGGTATAGGAGAAAGTGATTTTCTATTTTTACTTTCAATGGAATTTTCAAGTGTTACTTTGTTTAGTTTTTTTCATGTCATATATATATTGTTATGACTTTTATGCTTATATAATGAAGGTGTGGTGCTCTCCTAAAACTTTGACCATTTTAAGCTAAGTCCATATAATTACCTGTAATTTACAAATATATTTAATGGAATTGTGAGATATATTAAAACAAATATGAGATAACACTTTTAATGTTATAGAGATATTCAGTTATTATTATTTTCAAAATTCTCTTAAGAACTTTCTATTCGAATTCAAAGTATTAGATGTGATAAATAAATTATTATTTGTTTGGTCTATATATATATATATATATATATCTATATATATAATATGTATATATTATAAGAAAAATTTTAAATGTTTGTTAATCTCAAATAAAGATATTAAAGTAAATTATATTCATCAAATCAATTTATTTTATTTTATTTTATTTTATTTATAATTTATAATAAAATGAGAGTTGACATATTCATTTTTGTCTATTAAAAAAATAAATTATATTAATATTTTTTAATTTATTAAAATTATAAATCGTTCTATTTTATCTTATTTAATTACAAACTAATATTATGTTTTATATTATTAGATAATCTAATTTGCTTTCGAACCGAAAACCATTACAAATGCTGGATAATAAAGGAAGTGGTGGGAACCATGCAATAACTACTTCAACAGCACAAAGATTTCACGTCCCACACTGTCTAGCAAAATCGATGACTCTTTCACGCTCTCCACTATTTTTCCATTTCTATAATGATAACATAAATTTAAATTCAAGACATTTTGAAAGTTGCTCAGGTCTGATCATCATTATCACAAAAAAAAAAAAAAAAGGAAATATTGATCATTAACCCACTGCTAAAGATTTAAAAATATTAATTTTTAAAACAAATTCTAACTATTCTTTTTCTTTTATTTGGGTGACGCAAAATTTTTGCTTGAACATAGGACCCTTCTAAATTGTAATTTTTTTATTTTGAAAAAATGGTGGTAAAGTGTTAGTAATTCGAATAATTCCAATTATACAAAATTTTTATTCTACAGTAAGATGTTAGTAATTTGAATAATTCCAATTATAAGATGTGGCGATCTAGTTTTTGGGCCTTCCTAAGCTTCTGCCTCTTTTATAATATCCTAAATTTTTAATTTTTTGTATGAATATGGTAGAAAATTATAAATTTAAATTATTTTATAGTATACTCCAAACTCTCTAACATCTGTTATTAGATTACACTTAATAACCTATCTACATTTTTATTTTGTAATTACAAGAAGTATTGTACATTTTTAAACGTAACAACTTAAGACTTCAATCCGGCAACATATTTATTTGTTCAATTTTATTATTTTTATAAATTAAATCATATTAAATATTTATTTAAAAATTTAAATTGTTAAATTGAATAAATTATACGAATTAAATTGTTGAATTTAACTATTCTTTTTAACTTTTGTGACAATTTTAATTTCTGATTTTTTCCTGAGAAAATTTTTTCTTATTTTTAGGCTACGAATTTCAATACGAGCAGAAACCTTTCTTAATAATTGGGCCAAATGGGGCCTTGTGTATTGAAATACTTAGAATTAAAGTGAATCAGGACTTTTGACGGGCATTTCAGTGGCCCAGCAATTTCCCTTCTTCCAGTACCCAATTTCCATGTACAAAGAAACTTTGCATCCTGGGAAAAATTACAGTTTGGGCGATGGATCGTTGATGTACGTTTTGCAAATTTCAGAAAATAGTTTGCGTAATTTTTAATTAAAAGACTGTATTGTATAGGTTTAAGTTAATTTGTGCATGGCTGAATTTATAGAATTATTAGCCTCTTAATTTCTAAAACTTAAAAAAATTTTATTAAAAAAATATAATTAATTAAATTTATTAAATCTTATAATATATTTATTCTTAATTATTTAAACGGTAAGATTTAATACAATGCACTTGTTTATTGTAGATTTTTCATGGATTGATTTTAATGGAAACAAATGTTCCTATAATTATTTGAAGTTATATGTAGGTTTGTTAAAGCCAATTGGCTCATCTTAACTTGTGGTAGCTCGTTATTAATTTGGGCAAAGTGGATTGGCCCACGTAAGTGCGAGTTAAGAAAATCTCAATTCATCCTGTCTGTTAGTGAGTTAGCTGATTCCTCCAACTCGTCAAACTAAGAAAATTGTTTAAAATTTATAAAAAATAATCATAAATAAAAATTTTAATTTTAAAATAATAAAATTATCATATTACAAATAACAACCATAAATAAAAATTTCAAATATTTTATAAATAATATAATTATAAATTATATAACTTTTAACTAATAAATTAAGTATATATAACAATTATAAAAATAAAATTGACTTAATTACCTAATTTTGAGTAAATAATTTTTAGTTCAACAATAAATAATAATTAATATCTTGATAATTTAAAATTTTTTTAATTATATTATTCCAACATAAATCTTATGATAAAAGAGTAGTAAAAATAAAAAAATTTACATTTTATTGAATTTAAGGTTATGGATCAAAAGTTTATGAACTGACCTATCTCACGATTGCTTAACTCGCATGTCAAAACGTGATAGATTAATTTATCTGCTTTTAAATTGCCTCACATAAGGTGGGCTTAGCTTGCGGGCCAAGCTTATTTTGCTAGCTCAAATCGTAGAATACACAAATTGAGAAGTGAAGTTTGCACATAAGTAAAAGAAAGTAAAAAACAAAAAAATAATTCTAATTTTTACTTTGGGAATGAGATTCAAATTTAATAACTTCAAATAAATAAAAAATAATATTTATTTATAAATTATATTTTTTGAATATGTGCAAAACAGATTATTAGATGCTTTAGTAAAAAAGTTAATAGATAATTTTTAATCTAATGAAGAGAAGTAAAGAAGGACAACAAAAAAATATTTAAAAAAATTATTAAAAAAATTTAATTAAATGATATTTAAAAATTTTAATTTCAAATAAAATTTAATAATATTATTTAATTTAAATAGTTAATTTTATTTAATAAAATAAAATTTTATTATTTATTATTATTATATATAAATTTAATTTTTTAATTTGATTAATTTTTAAACTATCTTTATTTCTCTAACTACCTTTTTTCACTTTGAATCTCAAAATCCGGTCTTTGTCCTTTCCTTGAGTCGGAAAAGAAACATTGCCATGCTCACCAGTGAGTTGATCAAAAGATTCTCTCAACCTATCAAAAGAACACTAATCCCAATATTTGTTAGCTGCATTTTACAAAGATAGTCTGTTGTACTTTTCATATGAGCCTATAACTTTAGCTTAATTTGCAATCCATCTAACTAGAAGGAGAATTTAACAAAGTTTTTATTATAAAACTGGAAACTGGCATTTTTACTGTTTCTTTATTATATATAGATCTAATATTTCTTTTGAGATTAAATATAATAACTAAACCCTTTTAGAAAACGAAGAGAATTTAAAAATGTTTAATTATGACATCAAATTTTGATTTGGAAGTAATGTGATAAATAAAACTTTTTGTTTTTGGTACAGGTGATAAATAAAACTTTTGTAACTCTATTAGGGTTGCCACGAATAATAAATAAATCATAAATAATATTTAACTTATAGCTAATTATAACTTTCACATATCCCGATCCTATTATGAAATGAAAAATGATAATCTTATATGGGAGAGTATTTTTTTTCATATCTTGAAACAGAAATTATTCAAGGAGAGAGAGAAAAAAATGAAAATATGAGAGTATGTAAAATTTATGTGTATATGTATCATTACTATATGAAACCTAGTTCTTTGCTATTCGTAATAAATTATTGGTGTCATTATGAAAAAATAAAACAGTAAAATTAACTACCCACCATTCATTTGTCTACTTTGTTTAAAATACATTTTAGTTCATTGAAATTTAAAATTTTAATCGAGTTTTAAAAATTTTAATATTTTAATTATATCCCCATATCAAACATTGTTATGTCAATTAAGACTATATTTTAATATGAATTAATCATATTTAACACATCAACAATTATTTGGATAGGGGATCATAATTCTATTAAAATTTAAATTTATTTGATTTACGTGATAATGTTTAATTAGAATTTAATTGAAAAAATAAAAATTTCAAAGATTCAATTAAAAAATAAGTAACTCTCATCGATTTTTCTTAAAGAACTCTCAAAGATTTAAAGTGTATTTTAATTGTCTATTTTTTAAGAATGTAACCGTCTCTTATAACTATATATTCTATTTTATATCTTATTATGGCATAAAAAATTAAAAGGTGTACTCCATCACTCCATGGTTCAAGTTCCACTACAATTAGACACCTGGTTCATGAATCCCTGTCTTTTACTTGTTCAACAACTGGCTGGCTCTAAAGACATTGATAATAAAAATGATTATAGTTTACTCATTTTTCTGATTTACATATAAATAATGTCTATAATATTTTTTTTTCTAAGAACTGATTTTCTGATATATAGGGAATATAAGCTCAAAGAATATATGTAATTTTATTAAGAGAGTAAGTAATAAAGTAGTTCACGTGCACAGTTTTATTAGTACAGCTTTCGGGATTAATTGTAGTTAATTGTTTAGTTAAGTAATCTGTTATTCAGGTGAAAGTTTTCTATTGTATAAGAAGAGGCAATCTCTTCTCCTTTGTAATCAATGTTCAATTTTTTGATAATAAATTTTGTTTCCTCTTCACGCTCTTTTTCGTGAAATGGTATTAGAGCAATTGCTCCATTCTTGAACTCTGATCTTCGACGACTCGTAGCCTGTTGCCAATTGAAACAACGCTACGCCATCTTCATCCACCTCCAGCGATGGAAGATAGCAGCAACCCCTGTTATCTCCACAATGGTAATTATGCAAGCATAATTCTGGTGACGCACAAATTGAACGGATCCAATTGTAACACTGGGAAAAGATCGATGATGATGGCTCTTGAAGCCAAGAACAAGTCTGCACTAGTTGATTTCAACATTCCCAACCTCGAGTTGATGATTTACTACCAGCAGCTTGGGTTAGATGCAATAGCATGGTAACTTATTGGCTCTTAAATTCTATAGTTGTCACTAGTATGTTCATCACATTGTCTAATCAAGAAAGTACCAATCATGGTCATTGGTTCCGTCCCTTTATTTCGCTCTATTTTACTTAGCAATACCCTGTCACCCCCCCCCCCCTCCCATTTTATCTCTAATCTTGTCTCCATTAGTGCAGTTACAAGACAACTTACTTTTATGTGATATTCATTTTTTATCATTGTTTTATTCAAGGCCATTCCCAAAGCAAGAAGATTGGGATAAGTTGACAAAGGGGTAACTTGTACCTTCCAGATGCCTAGTACTCTCCATCAAGTCTTCCTTTCATACCTTTTGTAATAATTCATCTGTGTCTAAGTCTAGTTTATGGCATTATCACCTTGGACACCCTTCCATTGTGAAATTGCAAATTCTCAAACAACAATTAAATAATACATCTTTTGATTCTTAGTCATTGTGTCCCATATGTCTAATTTAGAGATGGCAATTGTCTTTGGTCAGATAAGAATCTGTGGGGATTCCCTTTGGTCGAGAAGTGGAAGAGATTTTTTCTCATGGAGTTGGGATGGGGATAAAAATTTTCCCTTTGAGATTTTGAGGATGGGGTTAGGGACCATAGTCTCCAAATTGCAAGGATTCTCAAAATTATAAAATTACTAAAATATCCCTCATTTTTATTATTTAGATAAAATTTAAAAGGAATAAGTTAGTAAATATATATTAATAAAAAAATAAATTATTTTTATTAAAATATTTTATTAAAAAATTTTTAAAATTTTGAATTTTTGCAGTATTAGGGATAAAAAAAAAATTCTCCCCACCATATAGATTTGGAGCAGGTACATGTTAAAATTTTTTCCTCAGGGTTAGGGAGCAGGAGACCATTCTTTATCCTGTCCCACTGTGTTGCCATTCCTAGCCCAATTGCTAAACAAAGAAGGCTCCCCTTTATTTGCAATAATTCCTTATCTATCACTCCTTTTCAATTAATTCATTTAGATATTTAGGACACATTTCATTCGTTAAGGACTAAGGGACACAAATATTTTTTTACAATAATAGATGATTATATGAGATATACTTGGACATACTTCCTCAAATGCAAATGAGAATATGAGATGCCAAAGACATAGTTCCTCAATTTTCCACTATAGTTAAAACCCAATTCAACACAAAAATTAAGTTAATTTGTTGGGACAATGCCCTTAAACTTGCATTCACCAAAATTTTCCTCTAAGGGGGTGTCTTACCTTTTCAATCATGCATAGGGAGATTTCAACTGAATTCATTAGTGGAGAGAAAGCATCGGCACCTTTGTAGTGTTGCTCGAGCTCTATTCTTTTAATCCAATGTGCCTTTGGCCTATTAGAATGACTATGTTTCCACTGCCTCTTATCTCATAAACAAAACACCCTCCTTACTATTGAAGAACCTTACTCCATTTGAAATTCTCTTCAACAGGAAGCCTTCATACTCTCATCTTAAGGCATGTGGTTGACTCTGCCATGCCTCTACATTAATGTCTCAAAGAACCAAATTTTCACATGGGCCATTCAATTTGTCTTCCTTGGCTATCCTACAAGCATCAAAGGGCACAAATTACCCAACCTTGCTACCAACTCAACCTTCATCTCTCGGGATGTGTGCTTCCCTGAAATATCTTTCCTTTCACTAACATACAATTGCCTTTCCTCAAACTTATGATCTCTTCATTGGCAAAGTTCTCCCAACATAAACTCTTCCTTTTGATACAATCATAATAGATCAGAACCTCAGTATATCTTTAAAAGGCCGTTAAGAAATAGTGAACCACCTTCTTACCTTAGAAATTTGCATTGTAATCTCACTAGCTCCAATCCAATTCCTCCATATTACACTCTTTATCCAATATACTTAGCTATCAAATATTGTCCCTAGTAATCAAGCCATTTATTTGTGCTATATCCTCACATGTTGAACGAACTTCTTTCCAGCAAGCATTAAAATATCCTGAATGGTATGATGCTATGGTTGCTAAGCTTCAGGCTCTTGCTGCCCATGGCACTTAGTCCTTAATTCAATAACCACCCAAAAAGAAAACAGTTGGACGTTGTTCGGTTTACAAAATTAAATATAAGGCAGATGGTAGTATAAAAAGATTCAAAGCATGATTGGTAGCTAAGGGATATACACAACAAGGAGTTAATTCCTTTGATACATTTTCACCTGTTGCAAAAATGGCTTTGGTCAAGACTTTATTTGCTCTTGCCTTAGTTTTTGGATAGCATCTTCACCAATTAGATGTCAACAATGTTGTCCATCATGTGGAACTTGCAAAGGTGTACATGGAGCTTTCTCACGGATTCTTCACTAAGGGATATACATAGCAAGGAGCTAATTCCTTTGATACATTTACACTTGTTGCAAAAATAGCTTTGGTCAAGACTTTATTTGCTCTTGCCTTAGTTTTTGGATAGCATCTTCACCAATTAGATGTCAATAATGTTGTCCATCATGTGGAGCTTGCAAAAGTGTACATGGAGCTTTCGCACGGATTCTTCACAAAGGGGGAGCACGCTGCCAAATACTATTTGTCACCTACTTAAGTCCATTTATGGTTTAAGGCAGGCATCCATATAGTGATTTGCCAAATTCTCAAGTACAATAGTTGTCATGGGTTCGAACAACCGAGTGCAGATAGTTCTTTGTTCATTAAGAAAGATGGAGGCCCATTTATTGCATTACTAGTCTATGTTGATGACATAGTTATAGCTAGCAGTGGCAAAACAAAAGTGGAAGCATTAAAGAAAGTTCCTGATGATAAGTTCAAGCTCAAAGACCTAAGCACACTATAGTACTTTGGGTTAGAAAGTGCTCGAACAAAGAAAAGAGTCTCACTATGCTAGGACATTACGTACTAAAGTTGTTTTTTGATAGGGTTTTTTGGCTTGCAAAATTGTTAGGAGAAGAGGGGAGCTACTCAAGGACCCTACACAAGATGAAGACTGGTTGGGAAGCTTCTTTGTTTAACTACCACATGACTAGGCTTGGCATACTTTGTCAATAGCCTCAATCAGGATCTTGCCAAGCCAAGGTCATCCCATTTGCAAGCAGCTTATCTTGTATTGGCTTATATCAAAGTTTCAATTGTGCAAGGGTTGTTCTTTCCTATCAATAGCATTGTTTAAATAAAAGCTTTTGTAGACTTTGATTGGGCATCATGCCCAGACACAAAGAGGCCGATTAGTGGTTTTTGTTTGTTTTGAGGAGATTCTATAATTTTGTGGAAATCAAAAAAGCAACACATAGTCTCATTTTTTAAGCAACCATTAAGGATGTTGTAGTGCGATTTCACTAGTGAGGAATATGAGAGAAGGAAAACAATCACATACAAATCTTAGATGAGAAAAAAAAAAAAAACCCTCACCAAAAAATAAAAAAAAAGAAGAGTTTTAGATAAGCAGCAATGTTGTTGCCATAGATGAACTTCAATGATTGAGATTGCACAAACATCACATTTCTTTTTTTCAAAAGTTACAAGGGTGGGATATCTTAGTTTGTTGATAAGCCATTAAATGCTTATGCAGATAAAGATTGCTTGACTTCATGTGTAGAAATTTAGGCAATGCAAGAGAATCATAAATAAAATTAAAAGAGAGAAAAAAATTTATACAAAATAAAATTTATGAAATTTAAATATAAAATAAAAAATAGATAAAAAATGATTAAAATAAAAAATTAAAAATCATAGGTGCTCATCCATTAAATTCTAGTGGTGGATAAAAAGTTTGTATCAAGTATTAACCAATTGATTAATTAATGCAAATATAATAAACTAGTGTTATTTGTAGTGATTTTCTTTTAGTTTTAAAGTAACATCGAAAACTTGAATAATAACTAACTAATTATAAATTATTAATTTCTAAAATGAGATTTATATTGTGAAAAGAACCATCAAATATACATTTTATATTATATAAATAGATGGAAGCTATTTAATTATTTTTAAATTAAATTATTCAAAAATATTAAAATTTATAGCTTAATCTCATCCATTAAAATTTTCTGCTATTTTTTAAGGCTGAAAAAATTTATACAATATACTCTTCTAAGGCCTTTTCCACGAAAAATTATAAAGGCAACAGTGGTTGACGTTGGATTTTTTTTGGTAACCATTGACGTTGGATTTTACTATGATATAGTATTTATTTAAATCATTTTTTTTATTTTATTATTGAAAGGATTATGGATTTTGGTAAAGCCAAATTTAGTTTTACCAAATCCCTTCCTTCGAATTTGACACATCGTACGGATGTTTTCGCTTTTATTGACGGCTGTCAAATCGGGGTAACAGTCATACCGAGCGCAGTAGCACATGTTCCCGCCATTGACACTGGCAGCGTCTTTTATTAGCCTTGGACTTCGTTGAACCTTTACTACCTCTTGGTATTTCCCTCGTTTTCTCTCCGACAAATTTCGTTAGGGTTCGAAAGTACGAGCAGATTCAGCCATGAATGATTCTAGGTTTTCCCCTGGCCAAGTTCCCCCTCTTCACCAGTCGACCGCTGGCATCATCAAGAGGATTAGATTGGAGAATTTCATGTGCCATAGCAACCTCGAGATCGAGCCTGGAGAGTGGGTTACTTTCGTTACTGGTCAAAACGGAAGTTAGTAGCTTTCTTTCTTTTTTCATCAATGGAAGTGAATTTGGGAAGTTCTTTTGGTTTAATTGTAGTTCTATTGATGAACTGCTAGAAGAAGATTTTTTTAATTTCTTTTGTGAAGTCCTTACTTATGCATCAGTGAAAAAATTCCACCTTCTTCTGGGAGCGTACTTATTTTAAAGAGTTTGCGTTCGATTTGTCACTTTTAATTTTTGTTTTCGTGTTTCCCCGATTTTCATTTAGAATTTTGGGTTTAAAAATTGTGTCCCCAAGAGAAAAAGGAATGGTTAGTATCATTGTCTGATGAATCTATGTTGTTTGGTTCTGGAATTCACAGGTGGTAAGAGTGCAATCCTAACTGCATTATGTGTTGCATTTGGCTGTCGAGCTAAAGGGACTCAAAGGGCATCAACTTTGAAGGAATTCATTAAAACTGGTTGCAGGTTTTTAAATGCCGTTGTATTTTTCTTTTTCCTTTATTTCTTTTTGTGTGGTTGGGAAGAGGGGGAAGGGTAAACGTGAAATATGGGTTGTCTTTTTGCATCTTGGGAGTTACATTCCTCCTTAAAAAGAAGTTTTACAGTTTATAACAGCAGGACTTGGTTGCTGAGAACCTGTTGCATAGCTCCGCAGCTATGACAGCTGCTGGATAATCTTGTTTTGATTTTCTTTTGTCAGTATTTTATATTTCAACACTCTTCATCTGCCTCACTGTATCATTTTGGGAGATGGAATATTTGAATGTGGGTCAGCGACCTTACGATGTGGTGCCACTAAAGCAATGTGTTACTGCTAATGGGCTGGTTCATTTCTATGTGAAAACAACCTGATGCTTTATGGGTTAATTTTAGAAAAAGGGATTGGTTCATAATGTTGACAGTGATAAAAGAAAAAGTTAAAAAAGATAGATAAGGTTGGAACTTCATATTCCATGTAGAGATTAAAGAAAGAAGATTAAAGTTATCTAAAATCATATTCTATGTATCATGATGTATGTTGTTTTGTAAAATTCTAAAAGTAATTTTACTTGGGGCTTTACCATGTTTGTTATAAGTTTAAATTTCTCCCCAATCTCTTTTAGAGTTACATGGTTGTTTCTGTATTTTTCTTTCCTTTCTTAATCAAGAAGAAAAGAGTCAAAAGCAATACAAAACACAAGGATCAGGAATTCTTCAAATAAAAAACACAAGGAAGGAAATCAACAACAAAGAAGATACATCAGCTCAAAAGAGCAAACCATTCTTTTGGCACATCTGACAAGGATACACTCTTGAAAAGCTTGAGAGAGGAAGCTAAGAAAGCTGATCTGTCTTAAAAAGTGTGTAGGGAGAAATGTGCGGCTAAAAGTTTTGGAACTTTCCTCAAGCCAGATCAAAACTTCTATGCACCTCGTTGTCCTTTCTACTCCCAACACCTCTATAACATTCTTTTTGAAAGCAAACCTTGTGTTGAGCGGGATTCAACATTTTCTATTCTGTAGTGTAATTAATTTTAAGTTGTTAGACACTAAACTTTTCAAGATAACTTATAGTCCAAGAGAAATAGGAAATCTTGTTCACTACCAATACTCCATTTTTATTGCATATCAGTATCGGATATGTTTCCAATAACGAGATGCATATCAAACCCTTAATACAACAACAACAAATAAAATTTTATCCCATTAGGTGGGGTCGGTTACATATATTTCGAAAATATCATTTAACTAAAGATCTCTTTAATAACATCTCCAAGTATCCTTTTTGGTTTTTCTCTATGTCTCTTCAATGGACTAAAAATTATTTGATCAACTTTTCTCATTGAAAATTTTTGCAGTCTTCTTTGCGCATGCCCAAATCATCGTAACGAGTTTTTGTCATTTTCTCTACAATAGGTGCAACACCAACTCTCTCCTAAATACAATCATTCTGAATTGTCTTTTCTTGTATGTCTATTCATTCATCTCAAAATTCTCATCTTTGCCACCCTATTTTTTGCCCTTGTTGATATTTCAAAGTTCAGTATTCATGACCATAAAGTATAGCTGGTCTTATAGCAGTTTGGTAAAATTTTTCTTTAAGCTTGCTAGATATTTTACGATCACAAATGACTTCTGTGGTGTTTTTTCATTTCATCTACTTAGCTTGGATCTTATGTGTGACATTCTCATTAATCTCTTTATTGCTTTGTAAAATCGATTCAAGATACCAAAATCTTGACACTTGTGGTATATTATGATCCCCAATTTTTATCTTCAAATCATTATTTGCTCGCTTCTTACTAGAATCAAATTAGTTCTCTAATATATGAGTTTCTTTTCTTAATCTGTGCTCAATCACTTTTTCCTAAAATTTTATAGCATGGTTCATGAGTTTGATCCTCTAGTAGTATCCACAATTTTAAATATCTCCCTTATTCTCGTAAATTGATATCAAAGTACTTTTCCTCCATTTATTTGGCATTCTCTTGGATCTCAATATCTCATTGAACAACTTGGTAAACCAAAAAAGATCACACTTCCGAACACCTTTAAATCTCAATAGGTATGTTATCAGGACCCATATCCTTATCATTGTCATTCTTCTTAGGTGCTTCTTTTACCTTAACTTCCCTAATTCTACGACAAAAAGTAAAGTTTTAATTTTTTTCTCGAGCAGTTAAACCTTCCATATCCATACTTATTGTCTACTCTTTATTGAAAAGCTTGTGAAAATAACTTTTTCATCTTTTTTTTTTTGATATCTCCCTCTCTATCAAGACTTTTCTCTCTTCATCCTTAATGTATTTCACTTGATCCAAATCTCTTGTTTTCTTTTTCTTTCCCTTAGCAAGCTTGTATATTTGTTGTTCTCCATTCTTTGTTCTTAAATCTTGGTAAAACCTTACAAACGCTTTAGATCTTGCCTTAGTTTCTTTGTTTTAGTTCTAGTTGACTGATACTTCTCCCAATTGTCTGCATTGTTACTAAGATGTAATGCTTTGAAACTCTTTGTTTTATATTTATTTTTCTCGTGCCTACTCTCATCCTACTGTCAAAACTCTTTACCTTCAAGGTCAAATCTTTTTAATGCACCCAAAACTGCTTTAGCTATCTTCCGAATCTCATTTGCCATCTCTTCTCATATAAGGTAAGCACATCCTTGTGTCTCCCAAACTCTCTCCTCCATTAGCTTTCTTTGAAAACTAGTTGCTTTTCACCTTTTAGTTGTCACCACCTCACCTTTGGGTTTATAACTTTTCGGATTTGCTGTTTTTGACTCTTGACATGTATATAAAGGACCAAAACCATATATTGTGTGGTCAAGTTCTCACCTGATATAACTTTGTAATCTTTATAGATCATTTTATTCGTATTTTGTGCCAAAAAGAGATCTATTTGCGAGCTTGAGACCTCACTCATGTATGTGATTCGGTGCTCCTCCTGTTTTTTAAAACAAGTATTTACAATCTTAAAAGTCATAAATTATTAAAAAGTTTAGAATTGATTTTTTCTCTTTGTTCAGTTCACCCATACCAAAATTATTGTGAAATCCTGCATATTACCCTCCTTCTTTTCCAACATGACCATTAAGATCCCCCGCCTAAGTCAATCTGTTCTTGCTGTGGTTTCCTTGGACTGACCCATCAAATTTTTCCCAAAATTTTACCTTTTCTTGTTCCTCTAACCCTCCTTGTAGTGCATAAGCACTTATGATGCTAAAAGTTTCTTGTTCAACTACCATTTTAAGGGATAAAATCTTATCACTAATTCTTTTAACTTCCACCACATTTTTTTTCCAGGTTTTATACACAATAATATCAATTCCATTCTTTACTTTGAGCTTCTCTGTGTACCAAAGCTTGAATTCTAAAATATCCAATTCTTATGAACCAAATCTTGTCCACATTAGTCGCAAAGAGAATTTGAGATGAAGAAGAGAGAGAAGGGGATTTAAAGGAAGGAATATATTTAAATACATTTTTTTTTACATATTTAAGTATATATTAAATATTCAATATAATGTATCCTGCTGCAGCAGTACTGTGTCTGCTATCTTGTTGCATCTGTTATGTACTCTTATCAATGCAACATAGCCTGTTTTCCTTTCACAGCTTTTGCTATTTCTTCCATATAGAAATTTCTTGTTTTACTTAAAGACAAAAAGCTATTGATAACAACTTGTTCTAATAGTTGATTTAGTTGTTGCTGAAATCATTCTCTCAAACACAAACAGGTTGACATAATTTTAGTTATGTGGTGATATTTTATGCTTGCTCTCTGCAGTAATGCTGTCATCCATGTGGAAATAAAAAATGAAGGAGAGGATGCTTTTAAGCCTGAAATTTATGGTGATGTCATCATTGTAGAACGCAGGATATCTGAATCCACAAGCTCCACTATGTTAAAAAACTACCAAGGTCTGCTTGCTTTTGTTTTTTTCATTTTTGTGAAGTATATAATGCCAAGTTTTCATTAACTTTATGTGTTTGTTTATGACAGAATAACTTTCATGATAGATATTCCAACCATTGTGTGGGTATCAATGTTGATGGTTTAGATTTTAACACTGCTGCTATTTTATGATTTTGATGGTGCAAGATGCCAAGTTTATGAAATTGCACTAAGGGACCAAATCACAGTGGATTTTCACCCTGGTGATTTAATTGGTATTTTGGAAATGTCAAATTGATTATAAAGTATGAAAATTATTAATCTTGACTCAGGTCTGTAGTTGCTGAGGTTAATCTATCAATATTATTTTGTATATGCGTTTGATCAGTTTTTGGGTAGAAAAATAAATTTTATTAGACAAAGAGGGAAAATGCAACAAGGCAAGGATAAAATAGAAAATAATGGTAAAAATTAAAAATAATCAAGAATGATTTTGAAAATATCAATGAAAAATTAGGAATTATCAGTAATGTTACAAAGCTGTCAAATCTCTCTTCATATTGGAGATGGAAACTCTGTTGAAACAACCTTGAGCAGAGCACTAGAGAGAAATCATATATACAATTCTGTCACATAACAAATTAAAAGCCAAGAGCAATTGGCTCCTGCCAAATACATTAGAGAATGACTGTTCTTCTCTATTAATAAATTTTTCATCTTATTGGGGATAAGTTCATAAAAAAATTTTGCATGAGCTTCTTGAGATGAAGCTTTACAGTTTACATCCATGTGTTGTCAGTTTTTTTCTATTTAACTATAGAAAGTGTTCTACCCCAAAAAAAAAAAAAAATATAGAAAGTGGATTCTTCCTCTTGGATGTCTTTTTCTAATTTTTTAAATACCCAATATTTTGTGTATATTGCTATTGAAAAGAAAAGAGAGGAGAAATATATGATAGTAGTACCAACTCAAGACATGGTCTCACTTTTTACACTCGCTTACTACTTGTAGGCAAATTCCTTATGAAAGTATTTTATTCTTTATCAAATATTGTTGCACGTTTATATAGTAGAACAACAGAGATGTTACATGTTGCATGAATTTATTTTAGTTAGTTATTAATATTCCAACAAGAATAGAAGAAAAGTATTGATAGGCATTGTGTGAAAAATTTAGTAAGAATAAATTGCCATTGGTGCATATGCTGTGGGGATCAAGCGCAACTTGCCCTTGAACTCCAATCATGCCAAAAATTCGTCAAGGATATGTTGTTGCACATTAAAGAGGCATTATGGGAAATATATGTTAGACTTTTGTTATAAATGGGTTGGAAAACAATTTTGGTGTTTTGGGAAGTCATTGCCATATATTTGTTGTTAACAGCGTTACATGTTTATCTAGTAAGAATAATTAAGCAGATTAACATATGTGATCACACCCTGCAATTAATAATAGAAAATTTGATCACTGTCTAATTCCAGTTGGTTTCTATGAACAAGTTTTAAAGTTTTTAAAGAGTCCTATGAGACTTTGCCTGAACCAAAAATTGCTAAGTAAGCCTGCATGTTGGCTTATGTGAGTGCTTTCTTATCCAAAAATATATAATATACTAGTTTTCAGTTAATTGAAAGAGGATAGCATCTGTTCTGATCAACTGTTGTTGACTGGACAAATCTCTGAACATCTAATTTCAATTTGTATTCTTTGTTGATCATAAAGATTTTATTTTATTGGGCTATCACAAATCTAATAGGTATTTTGAATATAGTGTTGGTAGTTGTTGAGTAAATGGTACAATGATTCCACAACCTCTTTGACAAGAATTTCTACAAATAATTGCTAAAGTTGCTTTATTGTCTATGATGTTGTATATCTGGGTTTGTTGGCAGGAAAGACGGTTGTAAGTCGGAGATTGGAACTTCAGGAAATTGTGGAACATTTTAATGTAGGCTTCCTTTCCATGATCCAGTCTTTCACAGATACCATCTTAATTACTGGAATCTTCAGTATGTGATGTGCTGCTGTATTACTGTTTTATCCACGAAACATAATTAATTTTGTGGAGTAGTGATGACATAGTTTGTAAATTTGTTCTTCAAATGTTTATGGCATGAAGAATTAAACCTTGGGTTTCTGTGCATTGTTAAATCTAAGGTGAGGGAATGTGCTAGAGATATTAAATCATTCCTAAGCCTCCACTTAATAACTTAAGCTTTTGGCAAACTTGGTTCCTTAATAATATCCACTTTAAAATGTGTGGTTCTTAGATCATATGGCCTTATTAGTAGTAGAATTTGAATCCTTAAAAATTTAGTATTCCATTTTCTAATCCTTTTAGTATAAGTTATGGATTTTAAATTATTGTAACCATGAATTTTTGGGAATGTTAGAATCAGGAAGGTTCAAGGTTGATATTTTGGAAGAGATTGACAAGCTACATAAGCTAGAAGAGGAAGGAGATCTTTCTTTAGAACAATTAGCCAGGAGGGCTTGTTTGAGGAATGAAATGAAGAGATCTCACACATTGTTAGAAATAAGGCGAGGTTGGACTCATCTGACCAGCTCATTAGTGCTTCAAGCCCAAGAGCAAGGATTTAGAAAGTTTATGAGAGGAAGAAAAAGGTGGATACACGTGGGGAGCAAGGAGCAGAGGAGGTTGGCAAGAATTTGAGTTAGTTAGAAAAGGGGTACAGTTCAGCAAAGGGGAAATGATTGGAAAAAGCTTGTAGAAGGGGAGGATGAGTGAGTAGGGGATCATTCAGTTAGTTCTTTTCACTGTATTCGGTGTTGCTTGAGCCATAGAATATGCTTGTGCAAGGGACCTAGTCCTGGGAAGCTGAGGATGACCTTAACTTAGATTTTTCTTTTTCTTTTTTTTTTTTTTACTTTATTTGTCTTATTTCCTTCGGCTGTATTGAGAAAGAAGGATTTCCCCTTCTATTTCCTGAATAATATAAGAGTTTCTGTGAGTTTGCTTTCTTGTCTACCAATTTGGTCTGACCTGTTAGATGGTAGAAACCCAAGTAGAAAGGATTGGAGTCACGTATGGGAGACACTGGAGAAAAATGTTGAGATAATGAAAAAAAAAAAATATGGACAATCAGGGAGGAAAATGAAGGTGCAGATAGAAGAAATGAGGTTCATGTTCGCTGCAATCATGGACAAACAAAAAAATCTTCAGGAGTTAAAGCCACAACAAGAAGCTGCGGAACAACCCCCAGGAGACCAAGGGGTCCAGCAGAAACAGATTGATGTAGGACAGCAAGGGGTTTTGTTGTAATCAGGGTTTTGGGATTATGGAAAAGTAGAAAAGCTGGAAACTTGGTAGGCTAGGGTCTGTGTATGAAGGAATGAATGCTTTAATGGCAATAGAATCGGTTATTAGGATTAATTGGGCTAATGTTTATGGCTGTGAAAGGGGCTGCGAAATCAGGATTTTATTGCAAGAAAGAGTGAAGAAAATTAGGAGAAGAAGAAAAAGAAACCTAGGAGTCACACCTAGGGTCCCAAGGCGTCACACCTAGGGTTTGATCGCATCACACAATCAAAGCAAATTCTGAATAATTCTCATAAACATAAACTCTGTCTCTGAAAAGAAATACACAAGTGTGTAAATAAGCCTCCTACAACTTATCCTAAAAGAAAAGGAATCCTAAACCTATATGGACAAGGATTAGAACCCACATGGTAATCCTAATCCTATATGGACAAGGATTAAAACCCATATCTAAATCCTATAAGTATTAAAATACCTAAAAACAAACCCAAATAGACTAAAAGTCTGCTCCTACCAAAATACATAAAATAAGCTGCGAAAATTCTAAAATAATTACTGCCAAAATTACTAAAATACCCCTAATAATTATTTACTCCTAATTAAGCTCCCAAAATGGATCTCCCTTTTTGGGCATGTGCCAAATTAATGTTTGGACAGCTTTTCCGCGTCTTTTATAAGTCTTTAAAGGCTGCTGCCAATAGCCTTCATCACAGATCCATATTCCTGATGATCTGAGTGTTCAGGGAAGCAGTGGAGGAGAGTTGACCATGGATGAGATGCGATGGTTGAAGAAGGTAGAGTTACTTAATTTCGATGGTAGCGACCCAGCTGGATGGATAACAAGGGCTGAAAACTATTTTGCAATCCAAGGGATTTAGTTGGAGATTAAGGTCCAAAATTAAGTTCATTAGCATGGAAGTTCCACCTGTGCATTGGTTTCAGTGTTTGAAGCATGAGTGGCCAGACATTGATCTGTAAAAATTGGAATCAGAGATGCTAAGAAGGTATTGCGGATTAAGGTTGGGAAACACATGAGCAGTTAGCCTTTGTTAGGCAAATGGGTTCAGTTGAGGAGTGTGTACAGGAATTCAAAATGGTTGCTGCTCAGAATAGTTCCATGCCTGAAGAACAGAGATTGGGTTATTTCTTAAGTGGGTTATGTGGAGAGATTAAAAGACAGTGCACATCCATGATCCCCAGGATGTGGGGTGCACAATGGAGCTGGCTATTGATGTAGAAGAGGAGATCATGGAGTCTTATGGTGGTTATGGGATTTTTTGTCCTCCCATGGCTTCTGTGATATTGGGGTTGAAGGGGGTACAAGCAAATACTGGAGTTGGGCAGAATGCATGTTCAGTTTTGGGTAAGTGGAGTAATGGGCCAACAAGTAGTGGGATTGGCTTGGGCCTAGTTCGCCTCCCACAATCCAACAGTTCGGCCCAAGGAGAGCAAGTGGCTTGCCCCAACAAAAATACCAGGCAAACCATAAACCAAAGCCCTTGAAATTCAGCACCATAGACTCGGGGATAGGGGTGTTTGTAAACCGTTAAAAGTTGAGAAGACCTGATTGAAACCTTAGAAAAAAATAAGCACGGCCAGGTCAGGTGAACGTTTTGGTTTTAAACAGATTATCAATGGTGTGAGATAGAGTAGGAACGACTGGTTTGGTTTTGGATTTTAAAATGTAATTGAACTTGAACCGGGCCAAGATTAAAAACCATGCCTGTATTTCTCGAATGCTCTCTCATTCTGTACCATCTCTTCCTAAGGTAGATGTTTTATTTTGTTTCCTCAAGCCCATCAACGCATGCAGCATAGTAGAAGCTGAATATCTCGAGCCAATTGAAGCAAGCAGCTTTTGGGCAGTGTTTATTCAAATATTTGAAGAGCTCCTGCATTCTTGTATATCTTTATATTTTAAAATATTAAATATGCAGTCTTTTTTTTTAGACTATCATTGACTATTCTACCTATAGTCATAGGCTTATAGATATGTCTTATCATTTGTGAGCTAAAAACTTTTTTTCTGTTTTTCTGTAACTAAGAAACATCAATTTCTAATTTTTTTAAAGGATAAACATCAATTTTTTATTTGACTTTGAATTGTGTATTAAAAAGACAAAAACACGGTTGCCTTCAAAATATCTTACCTCATCTAGCGGTGACTACTTTCACTATCTGCCGCATTAATTTTCATTCTAGTCTTGCAGAGCCTCGGCTCTCCTTGTCCATGCTCTGTCAGTACATCCTCCATGGCTCCACTTCCCTTTTTCTTCCCCTCTCCACCAGTCCATCCTCCATGGTAGTAAAGTTGGTGGAGTAGGAATTAATCGAATGATTTTAGCAAATGTAGTTTCCAATAGTGAAGGTTTGGTGGGTGATTGTGATGCTCATCTTCTTGCGTATGTTGTTTGTGCTGACAAAATTTAGGCTGCAATCACTTCATTTGCATCCAGCTCAACCCACCTGATTCCACCCAATCCATTTTAAACCGAGACATGTGGGTCCAATGCTTCAGGTGGGCAGAATTGGTTTAGGAGATTTTAGGGTCGGTTTCATTTGGCCAGGTTTAGTTGGGTCCCAACCTGGCCAATGACCACCCTATTTGGGGTGTTTGACAATTGCCATATCAGGAGTACTTACGAAGAAATGCAGAGGGGAAATGCTTTCATTGTGGCCTCAAATTGCTCCTCTTCACAAGTGCCCAGAGAGACAACTTTGTGTATCAGTTCTTTGGGAGGATGAGGAGATTGTGATAGACCCAGGAGTGTACAAAGAGGGAAATTCCTATTAGATTGATTACACAGTAACAAATGAACACAAGGATGGCTCTTGGCCCCCAAGGACGGTGTCCTGCTCAGAGAGATGATCTCTGGCCCAAGCTGAAAAGCTTACACAATAACTGAAAGTTCTTACTTGCCTCCCATTCCTCACCCCACCTTTTTAACAACCATCACCCCCCCTACTAACCACTTTCCTAAAGTACCTCCTAATTAACTGCCCCTCTCTTCTTTCTCACTAACTACTGTCAGCTGTCCCACTCCTTTCTTGGGCTGATTCTAAGGCCTATTGAGCTTTTGGGTTGCCTCACCAGCTCTTTTATTCCGTAGGTTCCTAACAATACCTCCCACTGCCGAAACAGCCTTGACCTCAAGGCTGAAATCAGCTTGTTGCCTTAACGATAAGCATGAAGTTTCCCAAGCAACATCCTCCATAAACAGTCGACCATCATATGGGATTGTGGGTCCATATGGGTGAGGAGCAGTTAGCTCCCTAGCATTGGAAACGTGGCAGGTTGAAATTCAACCACTTGGAAAGTCATATCCACTGAGAAGGAAAAACTTGGGCCCTTTGGAAAATTCACTCCCATTCCACAATTTGACCCATGTGAATTTCCACCCATAGTCCCAGCTAACTCCATTCCAATTGATACATATACTCCTACATGTTTTGTAGCGTAAACTTGCAGAAAATTCTCAGCATCCCAATCACAAATGTTGTCAGTCCTCACTGAACCCATGCCGAATATTCCAAAAACTTGGGCTGTAGTGGAACCACGTTCTCAAGGGAGTTCCCATAAATTGGTGCTTCTAATAATTGGTGATACTTTGTTACAAGCATCCTCCACCCATCACGACCTGCCCAAAGGGTTCTAAGGAGGCTCTGGGCATCAATCTCGCTACCACCACGACCAACAAATGCCAAATATGGGTGCTGTTCATCAGTAAGGTGAAAAACGTTCCCGGATTCCCACATCACAAAAAGGAACTTTTGGACGTAAATTTTGTCACATCAATAGCAGCAGAAAGTGACCCCAAATAGTTTCCTACAACTATTGAAGCATTTTTAAGCACATAACAAGAATCATATGATATTGTGTAGGGATTTTCCAAGCTAGTACAGTTTCCGAGTTTCAGGCAAGAAGTAGCTGAGAAATTTGCTTGACTATCATGACCCGTTGAATGACCCTCAGGTGGCAAAGAACATGAATGGTTACCTGTCATCCACCCAGTTGGATATGTTGAATCATATGCCCCATAAGCAATTTCATAATGCCCGTCATAAGAATCTGCCTTCTCCAGCTCATTCCTCAACAAGGCCCATGCGTATCTCTGGTATTGATCTGCACCCCACAACACTTTGAAAGCAGTAACTGTAGCTGCATCAGTAACACCAACAGCCTTCACAGGATCACCTTCGTCCTTCTTGTGATTGTAGACATCTTCAAATTTTCTCAAATCATTCATCATGCAAACACATTTCCCTCGATCAAAGACTACATACTGACTTACTTCAGTTAAGTGATGGTGGTTTCCTATCTCAATAAGCTGATAGTATATGCCAGAAATCCATTGGACAGGAGAATTCATAAAATTGCGGGTAGCTGCAATTACCACTAGTTGTTCATCTCCCAACAGACTCTCCAAAACACAAGTCTGGACTGCCATTGTGGCATTCAAAGCTAATTGCATCTTTGGTATATTGGGTTCTATGACTCTGAAGTGATCAAATCTGCTCTGGTCCCTCGATTGGTAAAAGCCAATAAGAAGTGGTAGGACCAAAATAGATAGAATCCATGGCGAGGATCCTTGAGCTCGCAAATCATAAGGATAGAGTCTGTCTCGCCCCACACGATGTGGTTTGTTCAGAAGAATTGTAACAGAAACATTAGAAAGCATGGTAACCACTTTTTGGGTCACACATGTTTGTAGATTGGGCCTCTTCTCTATATAAAGATCCTGGAAGTGGGTTGTCAGACAATTGCCTTGCTTCCCTCTCACTTTCAATCGGAGGCCTGTTGTAGGCTTCTTGTCCACATCCACTGCCGCCGTGCTTACATAAAGCAGAGAACCCACAAAATTGAATTGCAAAGGAGCAATATTCCGTAAACAACCAGCAGGTATTGAGGATTTTGTCGTCAGGTCTGCACCTTGAACCGGCTTTATGTGGGGGACTCTCTCAAAGATGGCCGTCAAAGAATTTGAGTGAGTTTGCCCCTTCTTTGTGACATTCACCATATCGGAAGAATTTTCCCTGTGGCTGTTGTTCCCCAAAGATGCGCCGCTGTCATTCTGTCGTCTAGCCCCATAAACCAGCCCAATCCTTCCCTTATTGGGCCCACCTGACCTCATTTGGGCTAACAACATTTGAGTTTGGTTAAGGCATTGCCATAGTGAGCCGACGGCTGCAACTGCTTGCGAATCACCATATTTATCTCCACCATGACAGCTCTCACCTCTAATGCTCCCTGAATGTTCGACGTCGATGCGAGGGTTGAAATTTCTAAAACTTTTGACGGTAATGCCAGGATCGAAGATTTCTCTTGCGTCACAAAGACAATGGTTCTCACATCTAATTCCACCCTTATTGTAGATGGTGGTCCCAGAGTCCCCTCCCATATCTACGAAGGTTGGGGCACTACCGTTTGTGTTCAGAGCACCCCCATGCCCATCGAAGTCACACTTCGATTCTCCTGACTCGGTCTTCACAAGGAAATTTGCTTTCATTTTAACCGCCGGCCAAATTTTTTCCTCTGCCCTAACATTCATTGCAAAAGTCATGAATTCCGCCTCCTCCACGAACTCATCCTCAACGTCCTTGTTTGCAATCGTCGGGTCCTCCTCGACAACAACCGTTATTACATTTTCTTCAACCTTCCTAGCATTGTTCAGCAAGGGAGCTTCACTCCTCACTACTACTAGCACTTCCATAGTTGCGATTGCCAGCTGACGGTGAGGGTCCTCCTGACTGCTATCTGAGGTTGTGGAGCTAAGTCCTTCCTTCTGGGTAAGCTTCAGTAACAGGGCTCTCATCTCCTCCACTCCCTCCAACTTTCTCCAGACTTCCTCCATTTGCTCCGTCATGTTCTGTACGTTCCTCTCTAATGCCTCCAATCTTGAATTCATCCCACTCCCTAAGTTCGCTCCACTCTTGGTCTTTGGCATCCGGCAGGTCAGACCAATTGATAGACCCAGGAGTGTACAAAGAGGGAAATTCCTATTAGATTGATTACACAGTAACAAATGAACACAAGGATGGCTCTTGGCCCCCAAGGACGGTGTCCTGCTCAGAGAGATGATCTCTGGCCCAAGCTGAAAAGCTTACACAATAACTGAAAGTTCTTACTTGCCTCCCATTCCTCACCCCACCTTTTTAACAACCATCACCCCCCCTACTAACCACTTTCCTAAAGTACCTCCTAATTAACTGCCCCTCTCTTCTTTCTCACTAACTACTGTCAGCTGTCCCACTCCTTTCTTGGGCTGATTCTAAGGCCTATTGAGCTTTTGGGTTGCCTCACCAGCTCTTTTATTCCGTAGGTTCCTAACAGATTGGTACAGAGGGGGAGTTTGTGTTCAGTGAGGTAGAGACTGGGGATGACACAGGTGATGATCAAGCAGGGGCTGCTGAACTCAATGAACTGGATCTTTTGTTGTTTTTAGTAGGGAGTATGAGGAGCCTCAAACACTGAAACTGGAAAGCTGAGGGTGACTTTAAGCTTAACCTTTTTTTGGGGTCTTATTTCCTATGGCTGTACTAAGAAAGAAGGATTTCTCCTTCTATA
This sequence comes from Dicorynia guianensis, assembly GCA_037013595.1. Classification (NCBI taxonomy): domain Eukaryota; kingdom Viridiplantae; phylum Streptophyta; class Magnoliopsida; order Fabales; family Fabaceae; genus Dicorynia; species Dicorynia guianensis. The sequence continues at coordinate 16,820,298 of JASUAB010000003.1, read as the reverse complement.
TCCTGAACATATAACGGTTTCTTTGAGTTTTCTAACTTTTTTCTACCACACATTGAGAAAATAAAGTTGAGGTTGTCTAGTGGGGACAGTAACAGTTCCATAAAGTGGCTATTGTTGGAAAACGAACTAGTATGATTAAGGAACTAGAGCTTGAAAATGGCATATTGTTGGGGAACATTCATATTATTGCAGAGGAAATTACCAATTCCCATCAGACCTTTACTCCAAGGGATGGATTGGTGTCCTATCTTCAAAAGAATTCAATTTGGTTGGAATGAGCCTCTGAAGAATGGATAAAATGGGCTAATTGAGGGTATGGATAAGGGCGCTTGAGCATGGTGCTTCATATTGGCCTTTTCCAATGCCATTAAGGTATCATTAAGAAAGATCATTTGAAGGTGTCTGCTGTAATTCCATAGTAATAGCAAAATTGGTATGAATGTGAATTCTATTTTTGTCACCCTTGTGCCTAAAAGGAAGAGTCTAACAAGGTGAAGGATTATTAGTCTTTTCATTGATTACTAGTTTGTATAAAAGTGTTAAGCAAAATTCTATCCATCAACTTGAATGGGGTTTGTTGGGGCAGGCTATTCTAGAATCTCTAAGTTTGTTCATTGCAGGTAGATTAATCCGGGTTCCTGCTGTTGTAGAAAACAAGGTGGTGGATGATGTGAGGAGAAACGAGCTTGGTTATAGTTTTTAATTTTTAAGCATGGTTTTGAGAAATTTTATGACGGAGTTAATTGGGCCTTCCTTGATAAGACTCTTAATTGAAACGAATTTGACTTTAGATGGAGAAAGATTTTAGACCGTTTGTTGACGACCACTTTTTCTTTTCTCCTTTTCTATTTTTCTATTTGTTTAATTTATTAGCAGAATGATAGTGTCTTATCAACGCAAATGACATAATCTTATTTTGAACACTTTTTCAAAAAATAATTGAGCTGGAGATGCAATAGGCTGTCAGCCGAAAATTCACTATTTTGCACTAACCAAATTCACAATGTTAGAATTTTAAGGAGAGAGTACAAATTGAGCACTGGAGATAGAGTACAGAAACTCATAATTTGATGTATCAGGTCTTATCATTCCATAACCCCTAAGCCTATATTTATAGAAGAACTAAACTAACACAATGACATAAATGCATACACACTACAAGCACGCACATGACACATACTAACCAGATCATACCTTCTAACAAACTACATACCTGCAGAAAGAGCACAACTTCACAACAAGCTTCCCTCCTTTCTTGTTCCACAACCTTCTGTTGAAAATTAACAATAAACAGAGATTGAATGAAACAGAGAGCTTCGTCAACGTGATTCAAGCCTCTCTTTATTTATACTAATCACCTGAATGGAATAAGTTGCAACCTACTTAAAATAAACTACCAACAGCTACCTACAACTCTACGATAGACTATATGGACTAAACTTGTGATTACTCAGCAATCAGCATCTAGCTGTATTACAATAGCCCTAAACTATTAAAGCCACCAACTGTATAAAGATACACCATACAGCTGTAGTATACAGATACAATTCTGATATGTACCATACGGATAGAGTTCTGCTCCTGTAACACTTCTCATCACCCTTGGTAATGTGAAGAGGAAAAAATCTTGACAGATGGATTTTAAAAATGACTGACATTAGTAGAGGGAAATGAAAGAAATATTTACAATTAAAGGATACTTGATATGGATTGTTTGCGCGATAAAATAACTCCTTATAGAATGTGAATTTCATCATTTAACCTTTGAAAGGTGAGAGATTGTTTGGGTGATTCATGCCAAATTTTTGATATATTGATATCAATAAGTATACTATTAAATCATCAATAGTGTATTTGAAAATCAAATTTTATATCAATATTGTGATGTGCAAATTAAATTTCAGATTAATGTTGAGCAGAGGCCTCTTTTTTATATGTATGATATAAATGTAAAATTTACCAGTATTTGTTCTACAGACAATGAAAAACTATTGAACTATGCTCTTTTTTTTTCAGTGGATGCTTAAATCCCTGGTCATTTCTTTTTGCAGATTGATGTGGAGAATCCTTGTGTGATTATGACTCAAGACAAAAGCAGAGAATTTTTGCATTCTGGGAATAACAAAGATAAATTTAAGGTGATTTCTGCATATTGATGTTCCTTGCCTTTTGAGAAAAATTTTTTCTGTTGATCCACTGACACTTTAATATATAGTTGTTTTACAAGGCCACTCTTCTAGAGCAAGTTGGTGATCTTCTGGAAAGCATTTCTAAACAATTGGAATATGCGGATGGAGTCATTGGTGGATTAGAGGCAGCAATAAGGCCTGTAGAGAAGGAGCTTAATGAGCTGCAAGTCAAAATTAGGAATATGGAACACGTTGAGCAAATAGCTCTGGAGGTTCAGCAGTTAAGGAAGAAACTTGCATGGTCATTGGTTTATGATGTGGATAAGCAAGTTCAGGAACAAGGTGAATGGATTGACAAACTGAAGGATCGAATACCTATTTGCCAAGCTAAGATTGATCAACAATTGGTATGTAATGCCTATGTGCTTCTCCTAAAATAACTTTTCAATTTGATGTGAAGCTGTCTTTCTTGTTGGAGATGTATAATGTTATATAATGTTTTTCTAACATGAAGCAAGAACTTGTATATGGTACAATATAAAAGCAAAAAATTTTCTTTTTTCCCTTGGCATGAAAAAAGAGTGCCTGCTTGGGCAACTTAATAGTAGATGGCTTAATTATATGTTTTGTGTAGGATAAATTTGAAAGTAGGGTGGGTGTTACTATATGTATGATCATTCAATCCAAGTATTGCAATGATTCTTTTGTGGATAAAGCAAGAAAATGCATTTCATGAAAGTCACAATAGGATTCAGCTACCTGTACTCCAAGCAATCCATGCCTAACTAGGAAACTAAGTTACAGCTAGGAGACTACTTACAGCTAGCAAACTAACTCAGCAAGTAACCATGCTGTAACTTGATTTCTAACAACACCAAAGGTAAGTGCCTAAAAGAGCCGCTGTGCCCATAGTTGTTAACTGTGTGCAATTGCTATTGCAATTGCACTTTGTGCTGCGCTATAGTCCTCTCATTGTGTTGCAGAATCCTCAATATGCATCTGTTCTGCATGTAATGTGCACAAAGAGGATTTGATTATAATAATATATGCAAAAATCTAAACACTCAGTTGTTTGACTTATACGATGATTGCTAGTTCTATTATTTGTGTACAAGGATTGCGACCTGACGCCTTTAAAGGATTTGTTTTGGGTTACATTAAATATGTAAATTATATTTAATATAATGTGTGGTACAGGTTCATAATGAATCCAAATTGCCCTGCACTATGTAATTTACAGTGTACAATGTCATTATCAGCACTTTGTGCAATGGGGCCAATGTGCAGTCGGCAACTATGGCCAAGCCTTTTTGAGGCCTTGCCTTAGCGCCTCTGGTATGCCTTTTGGCGCCATTGAGGATTGATGTGTACTAATGTTGTGCCTATCCTTATGTTGCTAATTTGAAGTTCATGAGGTCAATATGGCTGGCAAAATTGAGAAAACGTTTAAGATTCCGATACAAATATATGTTAATCAAATTACAACATAACCTATACAAGTTCAGTAGGTTTTGTTTGACTTGACCAACTATGGTTTGGACCAGAATGGCTGGGATGCCTGTAGCAATCATTTGATGATTTAAGCCCCTTGAAGTGTAGGGCCTGTTTGATTTCTGTATTTAATAACATTTTTCATTTTCTAAAAGAAAAAAAAGCCAGAAAAATGTGTTTGGAAATTCCTTTTAATTTTTTTTTTCTAAAACTGTTTCTTAAAATTGTGTTAAAAAATGAAAACAACTTCTAGATGTTTTCAAAAGCTGTGTTCTTTTTCACAATGACATTTCAACAATCACGATGATTTATAAATGGCAAACTAGTAATGACAGGATAAATAACTGTACTCCTTTGCTTCTTTGTCTTCTTTCAATCTTTCCCAACACTGAACTTCTCTTCAAATTGATGGTTTTCAAATTGGATCACAGGGTTGAATTAAGACATTCGTGGATTCATGATTGAAGCAATAATTCCATGACTGCCTGTTTGTTTTATTCTTTTGCTTTTAATTGTCAATGAGTCAATGATAGAAATTTAATTGGAAGTAGAATGCAAGGTCACAGTCCAATCTATCTGCTGGCCTATGAAGCACTAAAATGTCATTTTGGGCGGTGTACCTGTACTCATATCTGTATTAGATATGAAACTTACATGAGAGTTCCGTGGAAATTTCATTACAAAATTGACATACTGATGAAACCCATATTGTACTTGTACCCATACCCATGCAACCCAGCTGCTGAGTCATCATCTCCAACATTTTACCTACATTAGCTAATCCAGATTCAAGGAAGAATTTTATGAGGTTGATAGAGGGAAGGCAACGGAATGGAAGAATTTCTTGCTAACATATGCTAGGATGTCAATTGCAGTTAGATTCATAAAATCCAGTGGCCATTAGCAGAAAAATATTCACAGGAATTATCATTGCGCAAGATACGAATGGAAGCATTAAACTGAGTTTTTATTTCAGCACAAAAGTCCCTAAAAATAGAAAATAGCTCAAAGTGATTTTTCATTAAGAACAACCAAGTGCATCAAGAATATCGATTGATGAAGGTAACAAAGTATTGAAAACTTAAAAGAGAAATGGTACAACTTGGACCCCAGAAATTAGCATGAACCAATTCAAAGGGTGAAGCATTACAATCATTAACACGCTTGGGAAATGAAATACGAGATTTTTTACCAAGTTGGCATGCTCACACTCAAAAGACAGCAAATGAGAAAGACTTAGAACCATTTGCTGAAGCTTGGAAAGGCTAGGATGTCCCAAGTGATTATGAATGACAGTTGGTGACTTAGTGGCAATGCAAGCAACTTGGAATGTTGGCATGGCGAGATGATAAAGCCCATGTGACTCATGTCCTATGCCAATTATTTGTCCCGCACCCTGGTCTTGCACAAAAACAGAATTATCAACAAAGGTGACAGAACAATTAACATCACGTGTTAATTTACTGACAGATAAGATTGAAAGGACTTCTAGTTACATAAAGGACAGAATCAAGGTTCATGGAAGGAAGAGGTTGGGCTGGATTAATGCCTTTGGCAATTGTTTTATAACCATTAGCCATTGTAATAGAAAGAAGACATGGGATATGTGAGAAAAGATTTGGATTATTGGAAATGTGATCAAATGCACTTGAGTCAAGAACCCATGGTCTAAGCGAGGAAGACTAAGTAAGGCAAGCAACAAGATTACCAGCGTGAGCAACCGAGGCAAGTGGTGACGCTTGCTTAAGTGTCTGATATCAAAGATACTCCTCATAATCAGCACTAGTCAAGAGGACAGATGAGAGATAGTTGGAAGAGTTACCAGTTTTGGAGTCCAAAGTGATTGAAGAAGAGGAGTTGGACATTATGTAAGACAGCTTGAAAAGTCCAAAGATGGTTGAGAACTTGGTAGGCAAAATCTAAGGAAATAGACACCAAAATTGGGCTCAACATGTGCGAGGGGAGGTTGTTTTTGATGACGGCAGGCGGGTTCTGCATAGCCTCTACTCGCTGATTTTAATGGTGGAGGCGAGAAATGTTATGCTTACGTTCAGACTTGGTACAAAGAGAGTACAACAATTCAGAGAGATATCGGAGAGAGAAAAGATTGAATTGTATGAATAAAAAAAATGAGATTGAGATGTGAGAGAGTGTACCCACCCCTAACATAGAACTATCACCACTTATGGAGGTGGTGAGACCACACTGTGGTTGGAAAAGAGCAGATCTGGAACTTTTGGAGGAGAGAGCAGCAACCTTGTGGTTGTCCCTGGCGGCATGTTGCTGGTGCTTCGGCGATGAAACTTTGGCAGTTGGATGAGCATGCACTATACATGTTGGTGAGACCAGATTTCCCAAAACACACCGGAAGGGTGGACAATCAGCAATGGCAGCTGCAGGAGAAGAGAGAAATAGCGGTGAAGGAGAGAGAAAAAAGGTTTTTCCTCAACTAGGCTCGATATCATGTGAAGAGTGATTTTGGAGAGGAAAGCTTGAGATTAGTCTCTCTCTGATGGTATTTATAATCAAATTGTACAAATTATAATGCTACAATTAAGGCCTAATTAATGGACTAATTGCATGGCTAATAGCTAGGAGATTGATTACAAGACTATAAACACTTGACTAAATTACATAATTCAACAAGTAAGAAGATGTGCTCTTTGGAGTTCCCTTGATTGGAATTGAGGCAATACGCCAAACTTTACTTGTAACATGTGATCATTAGTCATAAGTTATTTATAATAATATCTTTGCCTGCATAAATATTATGATCTTTGATCCAATCAGTTATTCTTTTCTACATGTGAGTTGTGTTAATGATGCTATTGCTTATAGTTTTGTATTGACATGTGATGTTCTGGAAAACAAATGGTGTTCAAGTCTGGTCAATTTTGGTGCTTCTCTTGTTTGTGGTCATGACACAGTGGCTTTCTAACTAGTAGCTCAAGGTTTGTTCATTTCTGTGAAGTCTTACCATAGTCATATAATGTCAAGAATTTATCTGCATTATTTTATATTGTTCTTTTTACCTTTTTTTTCTCGTGTATAAGTATTTATTAGTATTGAAGTAGAGCCTCTAACTTATTCCACAGGACCGGATCAAAGAATTCAGGGAACACCATCTCAAAAAGAAAGCTGAAATTGATAGCATGGTGAAAAACACATCAGAAGTCAACCAAAGGAAGGAAGATTTAGAGAACTCTTTTTCCTTGGTATGTTAAAAGTTGGAGGTCATACTCTCTCCCCATTTTGTTGAATTCATACGAACAATATGTATGAGAATTTATTTTCTTATAAAAGAAATACATACGAAAATTTCATCTGGCAATTAGGCAATTCTCTGCCTTCTTTTCTACCTTATATTTTCTTCATGTTTTCTTTGTATTCATTTCCCCCTTCTGAGGATGCTAAGATTGTTAAGTAGCTAGTTATCTTGGTGCCAACGACTGCTATGTGTATTAAATATTGGTTTCGTCATTTTATATATAAAACTTGTCATCGAGAGGGCCTTACTCTTGTGATCAATTGTTTACGATTAAACTTGTATATGTTTGACTTGAGACTAAATCTTTTGAATTATGCACAATTACATGCTATACACTGGTTATATAATCTATTTTCTTTCATTTTATTTTTCTCCTTCACTTCAGCCTTATTTTTGTAATTTTCATTGAACCAAATGAATGATGCTTGGTCCTTTTTTTTTTTCTTTAAATTTTTGTTGAGCGAGTTAGAGAGAGAAAGGCTGAGAGAAAAGTGAAGGATAATGAGTATACTTTTCAATTGAAGAGTATTCTTGCGTGTTTACAATACACTGACTCTTGATGACAGTAAAGCCATTTACTTTGACTCCACTATAAGGGACCACCCTCTTAACCCATAAGTTTAAGTTGGATACCATATACTTAACATTTTTTTAAGCCTGTTTTATTTTTTTAATTCATTGTCATGCTTTGTATTTGCATGATTCATAATTCTTGATTCGTCTGTTGTTAATGCCAATTTTTCTGATGAAGGCAATGAAAGCACAACTTGGACTAGAACAAGACTACAAGCACATAACTAGCTCTAAGGAGAAACTGGTGCAGCGACTTAAAAGGCTTGAGCAACAGGTGCAGGATATTCATGAGCAGCATGATAGAAATACTCAGGTTCTCTAATGCCCTTGACATGGATATTAATTTTTTTCCTTCATGTTTCTCACATTTTTGTTTTTCTTCTTTTTTATATCACTGTTTGTGTTTCATTTTATTTCCTGTTGTTTTACTTATTTTTGCATCTTTGAGTCCTATTGAACTGCTTGTTATTTAATTTTGGACAAGGCATTTCAAGCAATGAGAATGCTTGTAATCTATGGTGCCTCGCAAGGGATGTTATAAGAAGAATTTGATATGGTTGATTTAACTTGCATGGATTAGTTTTTAATTTATATTTGCTAATGGTGTGAGTGTAAATGAGAAAGGGAAATGATTTTAGTGAAATGTGATAAAGATTAGGGAGGTAGATGGATGTTGGAGGTTGTCTGAATGTTAAATTTTTTCATTTTATTGCTTTTCTGAGTAGTGGGAGGTGGTAAAATTTCCTTTGATCTTCCAGAGATGAGAAAACTCAGAAACTTTGTTAAGAGTCAAGACGAAAAATTTTGCCCTGGCAGGAGGCTCTTGTAAAATTTATGGTGACTAGCTATAACACTTGCAATTCAGAGGGTTTAAATAATATTCAAGAAACCACATTAATTTCTATTTTATAATATAATTTGAAATTTCTTCATTATAAAAGTTGAAACTGAATCGATAATAGATAAACAAATTTGATATTAGTAATTTAAAATCTAATTAGGTAAGGACGGGGATATTTTAATAATTTATAAAAGTTATCTATAATACTACTGTAAGAGAACCAGCTCCCGCCTCTGGTCTGTCAGTTGCTTAATATTTATATTCATAAATGTAAATATTAAATTGTGCAACCCTTAAATTTTTAACATACTTAACCACATCCCACTTTTTTAGGATTTGAAATACAAGCATAAAAAAACATGAGACAAATACAACTTTATATAAATAAAATTTAGGAAAGCAAAGCTCATAAAATCCAGTATATATTGATGAAGAATTTACTTTATTATGGGTAAGGATAAAACATACTATTCACAACTTGGTAACTGCCTTTTGTTTTCTCACAATGTCCAATATTTTGTGTTTGCTATGGAATTGAGAGGATATGGAAAAATGCCTCTTTACGTAATCACATGGCCTGCTACTTGAACACACTTTGTTAAATTTAAAGAACCTTTATTGAAATTTTTTATCAAATAACAATTTTGACGTTAGTTTTCATTCAATTTTTAAAATTAAAAACACAGCATTATCATATGATTATGGGTTTGATCATGAGCACTTACTAATTGATGAATGAATAAATTATTAACACATTATGTTTTGTTGTTACTAATTGAAATTGTGACACTTGTTGTTGATTGTTGAATTGGTTGGAGATGCTTGCAAATGAATGCGTGTGTATGTAAACTCTCCTTGTTTTAATAAGTGTTAAAGTGTTTGTTTATCTTTCCCGGGTGTATCTGCTAGCAGGTATTTTAGTTTAATGGTTATAGAATAGTTAGGTGCTTGGTAGTTAGTGTTCTATTTAATCTAGACCTAGGTAGTATATTTCAAGTCTGTTTTTACTACTCTTATCTTTATATTGTCTAGGAAGTTTAGTTTAATTAGGTCACTACTGTACTGTTCCCTCTATGAAGAGAGAGGCTTGAATCATGTATATCAAGCCACGTTAGCAAAAGCCAGAAACTCTAAAGCTTTCTGTTTTCAATCAGTCTCTATTATACCTTAAATTTCAACACCTTGGAAGCAAGGGCAGAAGGATGGGAAACAGGGGGAAGCCAATAGCTTTTCCAAGCCTTGGGAAACTTTATGTTATTGTCATAATGTGTATGATGATTCCATATTTGAGCCCAATCCCGGAAAAAAGAAAAAACACAAGAAAATTATGCCCCAAACTTTAATTTTAAAAGTGATTAAGCTATATGAAACTTCAATTTTGGAAGAGTCTGAAGGGAAATGATAAGTATTGATTTAGTATTGCTGTGGGCATGCACATAGCCCTTTTGATTTTTGTTTCTAATTCATGAAGTAATTTTTTAAGGATATTCATAATTCCTTAAAATGAAGATGGCATATATAGTTTGGGAGTTATGAGTAGTTGTATATTATGGGTAGTTATAAGATATAGGTATGATTATATTTTTCTCTCTATATATATTCGTTTAAGGTGGCGCTAAGAGGACATTATCGGAAGGAAGTTGGCCTTATTATAGTTGAGATGATCGACTTATATTGTTGGTCAGCCAGTGAATTCAAGTAATTTCCGAAAATGAGTAAAAATTGTGCTGGAGATATATGATTTTGTTGGGTAAACTATTTTTCAGATAATTTTGGATCTTGTTCTTGCATTTTTGATTCTTTTCTCTTACAATACTTTTAAGCTTTTGAGGGTATGATTGCACACTGACACTCACACACACAGATATATCAATATGCGAAAATGGTTGATTAATATGTATGTTGAATTGAAGCATTATACGTGTGTGTGTGTGTGTATTATATTTTAGATGTACATGTATTTAGATCATGCATGCATGTTTGTCAAATTTTTAAAATAACTCCTTCCTCAAATTATTGTTTACAAATTTTAAGCTTAAAGAAGTTGCTTTTCTCCTTTAAAACATAACAATAAATGTTCAACAAAAAATTTTTTTACTACTCGTGGTAATTAATTCTTAATAAAGTTACTTATTTGTGTAAGAATAGATAACATGTTTTGTTGTTATATATTTTCTGAAAACATTGGGAGAAGGAAATGAATTGTCCTTGTTATTGAATAATAGGAATTACAATGTGATTATAGGAATGATGAGTGTTGGAAAAGTTCTCATTTATTGTATTTATCATGTGTTGGATATTTAATGTGTGTAAACATATTATACATGTGTATAATGTGTAGTCAGTTAGACTTATAATTAGGAGTTAATTAGGCCTGTTTTTATTGTGCTGCTCCTATAAATAATAGAGTTGAGAGGCCTAATCTCTCAAGAAGGTTTCTCTCCATTCTCAATTTCTCACAATCAGAATAACCAATTCCCTATTCCAGGAAACCACAATCCCTTAAATCAAGGGAATTCAAAAGCAGAAAGAAAAAAGGAAAATTACCGAATCCCATAAAGCATGCTAAATGGAGATACGTAAAAAAAAAAAAAAAAGGGAAAAATTACCATTATCCTCAGTCATAGGACTGATACTAATAATCCCATAATTGTGGGATTTCATAGGAGTTTCCCAACATTTTCGACTCTTCTTTTGCATTGGATTAGTGTGTTTATTTACTTAACTATAGAATTTATAGAGTGGATGAGAGATTAACCACATCAGAATTTGTGTACATATTGAAATATTATAATACAAAACTCAGTTACGCATACTATATTCTTGGCTTATTCATATTTTGTTTTTCGGCTTTGATCTTGGCACCTGCAAGATCTATTTTCTTAGTCCACCCTTACTTGGTAGACCGGCAAAGAGCTGACAGAATTAGGAAACTAAACTGTACTGAACAGAATTTGGAAATAAAACTCCTAGTTAAATAGGGAAAGCCTCACTACTGGACTCCAAATGTAAGTACAATGTATACTATTGCACTCCTACTGAATTAGGAAAATGAAAATAACGAGATACCAGGAAATTTTCTCGTCCGTAGAATTCTCTACCTTACTCGTCTTGGATTAATTTTCGTGCCTGGTTTTACAGATTTACCCAAAACTTTAATGGAACACATAACAAACTTCAGCATGTTTTAAAATTTAGCATCTAAGTCCAAGAGCAATTTTAGTTGGAGGAATTAACTCAAGATGCATTTTTGATGGTTTGCATATCAAAAAATATTGGTTGGTGGGTTATAGCGTGATAGATCTAAATATGCCACCTTCAGCTCAAATTACCTATTTATTACTGTTTCACATTCTTTCAAATTCTTGTCACTGCTGTCATTTTTGTAATTCCCTGATTTTGTTCTGCATCATCAGCTTGATGTGGCTGTTACATTTAGTGCCTATTATTTTTGATAATGGTGCAGGCTGAAGAATCAGAAGTAGCAGAGAAGTTGGAAGTGCTGCAAAATGAGGTTCATGAAACTGAAGTTGCATTGGGAAGGTTATGCATTTATTTGTGTAGTTCTTTCTTGATTGTCCTTAACTTGGATTTCAAATGTTTCACTTCTTAGTAGTTCTTTATTTTTACAGGTTGAGGGAAGAGGAGACTATACTAGCTGACAGTATACAAAGGCTGGGTAATGAAATTATGAAGATTGCTGAAAAGGTATGGAGGATTTTACCTCTTATAGTTTATTTGGTGTTACATAATTATTGTATTTCTTTCACACTTTGAAATTTGAGGAATTTGAAAGTTGTTGTCTTGCTTCCAATTGTTGATATTCTCAAGAGCAAAAGTTACTCGTTTTGGACATTGTTGAAATATAAAACATATATATCATGTGTTCATATTAGGACTTACATAGCTGACAATTAGGCTTAATTTTAACCTTAGATTTAGTCTTAATTTTTGTATAGTCTTACTATAAATTCTAATGGAAAGAGGCTAGACCTCACAAGTTTTTCCTCTCCAAAATCTCTCTTCACATGGTATTAGAGCTTGGTTGAGGAAAAGCCCATTTTTCTCTCTCTTCTCCCACTGAGAAGAGCACTTTCTCTCTTCTCCGCTGCTGTTTCTCTCTCCTCCTGCGGCTGCCTTGTCTTGTTGTCCCTTTTTCTGGTGTCTTTTTCGAAAACCAACCTTGCCATCATGCTTGGAGGACCACCACCGGCCAAACTTTGGAGTTTTGCCGCCATTGGAGCTACCATGTGCCGTCACTGGAAAACCACAACTTTTTTTGGTTTTTTGCCTTGATCTCCTTCTTTGGTGCTCTGATTGAGACACTGTCACCACGTTGGGTTTGTCCTCCTCAAACAGTTCAAATCCCGATGTTCCCGTTGTTGCTCGCCGTTGCCAGAGCTCTGGTAACCCCTATTGACGCCGTTGCCACCGACCTTTTGGTGACTCTCTTGCACCTCTTTTAGTCTCATTCATCTTTATTTTGTCTCAAATATGTGGTTTAAGAGCTGTCTTTTATCCAAAAATGGAAAGTCCGGTGTCTTCAATCACTTCTAGATTTAAGTCTCCAAGTAACACTTTACCTTTTTCTTCATCACCCTCCATTACCTCTAAAAAGCTGGTTGGAAGTTGAAATTACATGTCTTGGGCTGCCTTTATCAAGTTATGGTTCAAGGGCCAAGGAATGGAAGATCATTTGACCAAGAAATCTGATGACATTCCTGATGCTGACAGAGCAACATGGAAGAAGATCGATGCTCTTCTCTGCAATATGTTATGGCAAACTATTGATCCAAAATTATGTCATTTACAAAGCATACAAGACATGTGTTTAGGTATGGAAGAAGACTCAATCCTTTTATACTAATGATATCCAATGCCTCTACTTTATTGTTTCCACCATTGTCCATTTGAAGCAATAGGATATGGATGTGTTTTTCTTGGCCGATTGGAATCCTTGAAGGAGGAGTTTAACTCTCTATTACTAGTTGGCAATATTGTCGAGGAACAGTTAACGTAGTGAGATAAGTTCTTTATGGTCCTTGGATTGACTGCTATTCAACCCGAGCTTGCTCTAGTCCATGATCAGATCTTATCTAGTCCCACTATTCCAACACTAGAAGATGACTTCTCTTGATTCCTTTAGGTTTGCTCCTCAACCTCGGGCCCTAATGTCACTTCAGCTGACTTGTCTGCTTTGGCATCACAATCTTTTGGTAAAGGAAACCAAGGGAAAAACCAAGGTGGCAACTCACAACAAGGTAATCACCTCAAATGCAATTATTGTCATAAATGGGGCCATCTTTGAGATCAGTGGCATAAACTACATGGTTGATGGCCATGCTTTGCTAATGTAGCTCAGACTGCCAACACCCAGCTAGAACATCTTGAGAACCATTCTTCTCTATCTCTTGTCCTGAATGGGCGGATTATGAGGACTATTTTCAGTATTAGGCATCTAAATAGGCTGTATTGTCATCCATTGTTTTTGTGGTGCACAATGTTAATTCTATTGCTTGTGTTACTAAGTCTCCCACTCTTGGGCCATGGATACTTGATTCTGGTGCAACTAATCATTTCTTTGGTAACCAATATCTTTTCTCTTGTCTTTTTGCTTCTTTTTGTTTGCTTGTTGTTACGCTTGCAAATGGTTCCAAAACATTTGTCAACCACTTCCTTCTTTACCTTTGAAATCTATTCTATATGTCCCTAGAAGTCCTTTTAATCTTGTCTCTATTAGTAAATTGACACATACTCTTGATTGTTCAATAACATTTTCTGCCGAATCTGTTGTTGTACAGGACTGGGGTACGGGAAAAATGATTGGCATTTGGCGTGAGTCGTAAGGACTTTATTTCATAGACAAGCCATCTTCACCAGTAGCTTGCACCTCTACTGAATCTCTAGTCCTTCTTCACAACTATATGGGACATACAAGTCCTTTTAAGCTTCAAAAGATGGTCCCTAGTCTTTCTAGTCTTTCCACTTTAAATTGTGAGTTGTGTCAGCTTGGCAAAGAATTTCGAACTTTGTTTCTAAAGCATGTCAATAATCGGGTTGCGTCCCCTTTTGAATTAGTCTATAGTGATGTTTGGGGTCCTTGTCATGTTCCTTTAGTTTTGGGATTTAGGTACTTAGTTACTTTCATTGATGATTAGTCTCAGTGTACTTGGTTATTGTTAATGAAAGATCGTTCTGAATTATTCACCTTTTTGCGAGATTTTTGTGCTGAAGTTTGAACTAAATTTAATGTTTCTATTGTATCTTAAGAAGTGACAATGCTCAAGAATATTTTTTAGCTCCTTTCACTACATTCATGATTTCTAAGGGGATTCTCCATAAATCATCATGTGCTTATACCCCCAGCAGAATGGAGTTGCTAAGCGCAGGAATCGTCATCTAGCTGAAATATCTCGCACTCTTTTACTGCAAAGTCATGTTCCTTTCCGCTTTTGGGTTGATGCTATTCTCATTGCATGTTACCTGATCAACCGAATGCCTTCCATTGTCTTACAGAATAAGGTACTTCACTCCATTTTGTTCCTTACTCAGCCTCCTTATCTACTTCCTCCTCGTGTCTTTGGTTGCACTTGTTTTGTTCATGATATTACTCTTGGTTGCACCAAACTTTTGGCCAAAGCCATCAAGTGTATTTTCCTTGGTTACTCCAGATTTTAGAAAGGCTATCAGTATTACTCTTCTGTTCAACAGCGCTATTTCATCTCTGTTGATGTCACCTTTTTTGAGACCTCTCCTTTCTTTCTCATGTATCTTGTCAAGGATCACCCCATATATGCTTATCTTTGTTCTCCTTTTTCCACTCTTGAACTTGCTGGTTTTGAGTGTCCACTTCAGGTTTATCATTGCTGCTCACATCCTCCTGCAGTTATTGGGGCAAAACTTGTCGACTCACCTCGTGCTCCAACATCTTCACCTTCCATGAGCCTGCCAGTCACCTCTGAACTAGTTGTTGATCCCTCTCCTGAGCCCATTGCCACTTGCAAAGATATACGTTTTAGTCATAACCCTCATCCCATCGATATTTTTCTCAGTTATCATTGTGTATCTTCCCCTTATTATTTTTTGTGTCCCATTTATCTTCTATTACTGTTCCCAAAACTACTAGTGAGGCATTTTCAATTCCAGGGTGGCGCCAGGGCATGATTTATGAGATGAATGCTCTACATTCTAATGGTACGTGGGACTTGGTACCTCTTCCTGCTAATAAATCTACCGTTGGCTGTCGATGGGTGTATGTTGTGAAGGTTGGTCTTGATGGAAAGATTGACCGCCTTAAGCTACGCTCAAATTTTTAGCCTGGATTACAGTGACACATTTTCTCCTGTGGCTAAGATTGCCTTTGTGTGCTTGTGCCTATCCATAGCTGCTATGCAACATTGGCCTCTTGATCAATTAGATATTAAGAATGCTTTTCTTCATGGTGAACTTCAGGAGGAAGTTTATATGGAGTAATTGCCTGGCTTTGTTGCTTAGAGGGAGTCTGGATTAGTATGCAAACTTTGTTGATCTCTTTATGGACTGAATAGTTTGGTTTGGACGGTTTAGTATAGTTGTGCAAAAATTTGTTATGATTCGTAGTGAGGCAGACCACTCTGTTTTCTATCATTACTCATCCAATGGTAGATGCATTTTATCTAGTGGTCTATGTGGATGACATTGTCATCATTGGCAAGGATCAAGATGTTATTCTCCAAATAAAGACGCATCTTTTCAACCTCTTTCAAACTAAAGACTTTGGGAAGTTGAAATATTTTCTTGGCATTAAAATTGTCTAGTCCAAAAATGGCATAGTCATTTCACAGAGGAAATATGCGTTGGACATTCTTGAAGAGGCTAGCATGCTTGATTGTAGACTAGTTGATTCTCCCATGGACCCGAATGGTAAGCTCTTACCGGGACAAAGGGAGCCCTTATTTGATCTTGGAAGATATCGGAGATTGGCTAAAAAACTAAACTACCTCACTATCACTCGGCCTAATATCTCTTTTGCTATTGGTGTTGTTAGTCAATTTCTCCAATCTCCTTGTGATAGTCATTGGGATGCTATTGTTCGCATTTTAAGGTACATCAAAGGAGCACTAGGTCAAGGATTATTATATGAAGATAACGGTCATACTTAGGTAATTGGATCTTTTGACGTAGATTGGGCTAGGTCCCCTTCAAATAGGCGGTCTACCTCTGGATAGTTTGTTTTAATTGGTGGCAATCTAGTATTTTGGAAGAGTAAGAAACAAGATGTTGTTGTTTGATCTAATGTAGAAG
Organism: Dicorynia guianensis; assembly: GCA_037013595.1. Lineage (NCBI taxonomy): Eukaryota > Viridiplantae > Streptophyta > Magnoliopsida > Fabales > Fabaceae > Dicorynia > Dicorynia guianensis. Next base: position 16,803,713 of record JASUAB010000003.1, on the reverse strand, counting down.
TTGAATACTGTGCTATGGCTATGACAACATGTGAGCTCATATGGTTAAAGCAATTGCTTCAAGAACTAAAGTATGGCAAGGTGACGCAGCTGACAAATAGGCTTAATTTTAACCTTAGGTTTTGCCTTAATTCTTGTATAGTCTTGCTATAAATTCTAATGGAAAGAGGTTAGACCTCACAAGTTTTTCCTCTCCAAAATCTCTCTTCACAGACTTGATGTTACCGCTTGAATGGGTTCGTAGATGCATGTTTGGGGCTTGTAAAATGGAAAGCTAAATTGATTTTTCTTAATCCCTATTTTCTTGTTGTCTTCAAATTACAAATTTTTATTGAAAGGATTGCAATTAGTTACTATAAAAGAAATTTTTAGAATTGTTACATTTTTGTGTCTGTTTCTCAGTTATCTTATTACCTTAGCTTTGATTATTTTTTGTAAATTTGTAAAAACTTTGTCCATACCAGTAAACCTTTGTGTTGTTATAAGTCTTAGCTCTCCTTTGTTTGCTGTGCTTATAGTCTAAACAAAACTGATATTTTTAATGGAGGAATCGTTACCAGTAATTTGACTTGTAAATATAATTAAAGGCATTTTTTTTTTCCATATGATGACTTGAGACCTTAATTTTGTAAGAAGATAAATGGAAATTTAGTAGCTTCACAAAATGACATGAATGGTAAAGGTATAAAGGGTATAGGTTCTTTTGCTGATGTTCTTTAAGATGGCCTGTTGCCTTCATTAGTTTGATAAAGTGTCTTCATTATCGTGTTTATTCATATGTAGACCAGAGTCAATCATATCCATCTAATGGATAAATTCTAAGCCAAGGTGTTATTTGGAAGTCTTGATGTTTTTGTTGTTTGGGAACTCCTTCCACTTGCTAAATCATTCTCAAATAGACAGAGATTTCTTGGTGAAAAGCCTTTCTAGAAATTCAGAGCTCCCTCTAAAGTCAAGCTTTTCAATTAAATAATGGTACCTAGTAGTAAATTATATTTCTGAAAACTTGGTTTCTTTAAGAACTTAATGTTGCTATTTGATCCATGTTATCGATTTTATCTAATGAGATAAGGCTTTGTTTGTTGTAGTGGTACCTAGTAGGTTTGTGTTACAAACTTTTGAGAGAATCCACCTGCAAAAGTTTTCTATTAAGTGGGAAGAGCTCAAAGCTTTTTCAGCCTACTCAAGCATCCCATACTACTCGATGTGGGACTCCATGGATCATAATAGTTTGTTAAAGATGTTACAAAAATTCCTTGATCTTCTCTTAATAGCTTAAGATGTTTCTTAAGCTTTTGGGAGATTTAGGAGAATTGCCCTTGACATTATATGGCAAGCCTCTGATGAAGCAATGAAGAGTTTGATCCTTGCTTCCCCAATTCTTCATGGATAAATTAAATTCTTGCGAAAGGTGAAGCAGGCCTGTGCTTTGTTCCTGCCGTAAGCCCAACTTACTTTTGCATGAGGGGATGTGTTGATGATTTTAGTGAAAACTATTGCTGGGCCTCAGAGCATGCAGCAATTCTTTTTGATTTGTTATTGAAGTTTTGGGTTGAAGTAGGGTGAAGCTTTATGGTAGGAAGCAATTTACGTTGTTCTTAGTGTCTTTTATTTGAGAAAATTGCTCAGGATTCTCAGAGATTATTATTATTCTTTTTCCTAAGGGATTATCCTTTTTCTAAGATTTGCTATGGGATGGGATAATTTTATGGTCTCTCTTTATTTTCCAGAACATAGGTTCTTCTATGGATTTGCCTGGTAGACATTCAGAGGGTTGGAGAACTCATGTTAATTTCATTACTTGACTCTGTTTTTGTTAGAGATATAAAATCAGTTTTAGATTTACACCTAGAAGTTTAAGTACGTCAGACTCTTTATGGCCAAGCGGTTAATAGTTTGATTTTTGCTACCCCTATTTTCAAAAATTAAATTGAATATTGGCACAAGGTTTGGTGTGAAGGGGTGTGTTAGAGATGTAAAACCATTCTTGGATTTGTATCTAGCAATTTAAGATTTTGGGATAATTGGTTCTTTATACTTGTTGCTGCACTGGTGGAGGATATCTTGTGTACTCTGCCTTTGTAATCCTTCTCTCCCCATAAACAATGTCTTCTTTTAAAGACCAAACAGGTAGGAAAATTTATTCTTCTTTTCTTTTTATTTTTTTATATTTAATTGTATTCCAGTATATAAAAAATTGTGCCTTTAGCCCTCTTTTTTTATTTGGTATTTTTAGGGGGGTTTAATGGAGAAGTTTCACTATTCCCCCAGTTTTGGGGGAAAGCGAGGGGATCATTGAGGAGTTAACAATTAAATTATCTAAATGTTCTCTACTAATTGTTTTGGACACCTCGTGTTGCCATTGAACAAGAAATTGATGACCACTTTTGAAGAAGGATTCCAATGCTCCATGGTGGTCAAAGTAGCTTCAATATGACCGTGGTGGCTGCAATTTTTTCCTTAATGCTCTTTTAGTGATGTTCAGTCTTGCCTGAACATGCTGTCGCTGTTGATATTTGGTGTTCAGAGAAAATCAAACCTTTTTTGTTAAATATTTTTTATTTATTATCTTATTGATAGTTAGCGAATTTTATAGACTGTTGGCCTGTAATGTAATCTTGTAATTTACATCAGTTAAGTATGAATTATTGGTCCTAAAACCACCTTAATGATCCCTCAATGGTTTATTGTGCCAACTCATAAAGAGGTTAACCTCTGCAACATAATCAGTCTGCAATTTAATGATTGTACAGTGCCTATTTTGTTTGAGATAGTTTAACAAAGCGTTTGGGAGAACTCATCCCGGAAAGCTAGTTTTTGAGGGGAAAGAGTGCAAAGCCTTTAAACCCACTCCAATTCCCGTAGTATTCAATGTAGGACTCCAATGGACTGTAACATATTGCTCTGCAGCCATGTCATTCATGTGGGATGGCTTTGTGCTAAACCCTAACCTTGGCATTCTAGCTTCACCGCCTTCTAGCCTTGTACTAGCTACTTAATCTCAGAAGAACATTGCAATTATAACATCACTTGTGCCAAAAAATTGCAGTTGAGAGACGTAGTGGCAAGTTCTGATAGCACTTGGTGCAAAACTGAAGACAAATAATGCTAAATGGTAGGCATTGGGGATGTGGAAGACCTAATGTTGGCAATCTGGCTTCACCACTATTATAATCTCGAGAGAGAAAAGGGATTTGTGAGAGAGAAAGAGAGAAAGACAGAGAAAGAGGGAAGTTAGAATGAAGGGAAATAGCACGAAATTCTAATCTCACTAGATTTCTATATATTGAGTCTCCAGGCAGATAACTTAAAGCAACCTGCCCATAGTTAGATGGAAAGAGAGGGGTGGTACCATCCCATTCAAGGGAAGTCAGGAAGGTAGTGAAGACTTTAGAAGAAAAGATAAACCAGCCGTATCAATTCTTCCAAGGGAAAGAAAAAGAATGATGAGTTCTCACTGGCACAGACATTATGGAATCCAAGTCATACGTTTGGTCTGTGTTGAAGTGTTTGGCCAAGGAGGTAACGAGCAAGCAGAGAGAGCGGCCATGGATGATGGAGGTTTGAAGGATCTTGAACCAGGGACCTATGGGTTATGTGCCCGAAAAACAGAGAGAGAAATAAAAGTTAATTGGGCAGTTCGAGTGGAATGGCAGAGATGGGAGCTAACTGTCAGGATGGGGATGTGGCTCTATGGACCATTAATGCTGACAACACAACACAAAAGGACTTGAACTGTGGCTAGTTTTGCTTTTGTTGTAGGGTATTGCCTGACCTGACTTAGAGTGGAAGCCCCTTGTCCTGCACGTTTGACGAGTAGATGAGATAATGATGTAAATGGAAAAAACTTTGCGTCTTGCGTCTTGCATCTTGTTAAATTTTAATTAGAAATACACCACTCCTAACGAAAATTCTCATTTAAAAGATTTAATATTCTTATTTAATAAATGTTTTATTTAAATTTAAAATTTAATATATAAATATATATTTATAAAATATTTATATAGTATTTAATTTTTTTTGCAGTTCAACCAGTAGCTCATTGGTTGAAACCAGTGACCTAGTGATCTCACCAATTCAATAACTGGTCCCGTTTTAAGAGCAGCGGTCCCAATTGTGGTTACAAACAAGACCACTAAGAAACAATGCACGTTTCCATCCTAAACTAGGTATCTGCATCTCCTATTTACTGATATTAAACAAACCAATAGATGAAATCACTAATCTTACTGAGGGTATATGTAGTGAACTAATGATATAGATCCCTTATTGCAAGAAAGATAAACAAGGATGGATAAGAAATCTTAAATGGATAAATATAGAGTTGTATTAGATTTGCTGGACCATTAGATCTTGCAACTTAAAAGTCTCTACGTTTGATCTAGTGGTGATGGGTTTGGGTAGTCTTGTAGCTTGTCTTAGGTTCAATCCTTTGGGCCATCGTGTACCCAAAAAAGAAAGAAAGATGCTAAATTTTGTTCAGAGAGCAAAGGGAAGGGACAGATCAGAGAATGGAGAAAGAATAGCTATCTTCATTAGGTTATATATATATATATATATATATATAGATAGATATATATATGCGCACACACACACACACACACCCCTCTAGTGGGCTAGCTGAATAAGTAGTCTATGGCCCATAATGCAACAACACAAAACGCTGGGCACTCTGATAGAACCGAATACTACATAAGCTTACTCAAAGATAATTAAGCTAACTCAATTACGCAGGCTATATTTAACAAATTTATATAAATCTGGTACATGAAGCAGTACAAGATGATTCTGATGTTAATTAACAGTCTGGTTGTTTTGTTTTCTTCACAAAGCTCTTTCGTTCTTTCAAATTTGTGTATTGCATTTAATCAGTTTGGCCTGTTTTCTTTTTCCTAGCTTGAAGAGCATGAAAGAAGGTGTGATGATATCTCAAAAAATATCCGTTTTATTCAGCAGCATCAAACTAACAAGGTATGACAAATTTTGCAGTTTTCACAGGCTCAAAAATGAATAATTGCTTTCTCTGCAGCAATCTGCACATTTAGGTTCATGTTTGAGCATTACTTCTCCTTCCTGATCGATCTAAATTACATGGAAGCTTCTTTGTCTATTGTGTTTTGGAGAGCAGTGACAATCTTCCTTTTGATGCAGGTTTCAGCTTTTGGAGGAGATAAAGTGATAAATCTATTACGTATAATTGAGAGATGTCATTACAGGTTTAATAGTCCACCTATTGGTCCAATTGGTGCCCATCTGGTATTAAACTTTGACATATGTCCTTGCCTGTTGTTAAATGCTGCTTTCAGTGTGTACCTGTCCACTTGTGTATTTCTAAAATGTGATGGGTTTAAATGAGAGAAAGTGTTTGATTGTTGATAGCTGTTGTCTTCTCCTTAATTACAGGAAGAAAGACATGAATTGTGCTTATGCAGCCGTATAATGTTTCTTGTTAGCTTTCAATTTGATTGATTCGGGGCCCCTACAGAATTACATTATACAATTATGAATAAATTATTGCCATGCTAAGATATTATCACTTGTGACTTCTTTTAAAACTTTTAAATAATATAATATGGTCTGACAGAATTTGAGGAATGCTGATAAATGGGCGGTTGCTGTTGAATATGCTATTGGGAAGATGCTCAATTCTTTCATAGTGACTGATCATAAGGATTTCCTTCTTCTGAAACAATGTGCAAAGGAAGCAAATTATGGTCATCTTCAAATTATTATTTATGACTTTTCAAGACCAAGGTTGCTCGTTAACTTTTTTCTCCATTTCTGCCCCTTCACCACCACCGCGATCATTTTCCTTTCATTGTCGTAATCTTGTTATTCAATTTTTATGTTTGATCCGAAGACTTTTCCCTGATCTTGTTCTTTTACTTTCCGGTGTAGGTTGACTATACCGCAAAACATGCTTCCTGAAACAGAACATCCATCAACTCTGTCCATCTTGGATTCTGAGAATCACACTGTGATTAATGTCTTAGTGGATCTGGTAATATACAAAATTAGTTACTTCTTATTATGCGATTTTTGGGACAGACTTGTCTGTTCTTGGCTTTTTTGTGGGTTAAAGCTTGTGGTCTGTTACAGTGGTTGTTTTGTTGACTTTGCAAAGGAATTGCATAGCTCTTTTGATCTTATCTATTCCTCGTTTCCTTTCTGTTTTATTTTGCCTTTTTTTTTTAAATGAATTTTTGAGCTGTTCTGGCAGGTTTTACTCCCATACTGTATGCATTTTTTCTCATAAAATCTTCTACAAAAAGAAAACTGTTTATCATTTCTGCCTTTCTAGTTGTCTATCTTCTCGTTTCGCTTTGTTTGTATTTGTCTCTGGTGATTACCCTCTTCTCATCCTTTTGGTCTCTTGCTTTTCTAGGGAAATGTTGAGAGACAAGTGCTCGTTCAAGATTATGATGAAGGCAAAGTAGTTGCTTTTGAACAAAGGATCCGAAATATGAAGGAGGTTTTCACCTCGGATGGATGTAGAATGTAAGCCAATGCAAATTGAAATTGTTATTCTTGTGTGCCATGTGTCCAACTCTCTATGCTTATGTTGTATCTATGTAGAATTTGCATCACCACGGATGTGTATAGAATGCCATGTAGGTTATGAGCAAAATAGACAGTTTTTGTAGACCTGTGGCACATAAAGTATTAAATTAAAAAATTCTAAGCGTTAATTTCTCCCAATATGTGGTGCTTGGATTGCTGTCTTTACTGGCATATTGTTGGACGTAGTGTTTATTCCTTTGCTGGAGAGTTCCTTCAAGTTCTCCTTCGCTGTCTATTGTAAGAAAAATAGATTGAAGATGCCTAAAAGTTGAATGAATGTTGCCAATCCGGACATGAGTATCTGGCACTGGTTTCAGATAAACTTTTACTCTTTCTGTAACATAAAGAGGATTTTTAGTTAGATACTGGTCTCCATCTACTTAAAATGGTAGTTTTATCTTCCTTTATGTTCTTAATATTTGACCCTCTTGATTGGGTTCGACGGGCACCTGTTGGAACCTGGTCACATCTGTTTTATTCAACGTGTCCTTAAAGCTTGAGGTCATAAATGATATTGGAGAGATGCTCATATATAGTTTATTAGAGGAGGACATAATAACAGCTGCCACATATGTTGAAGCCATGCTCCACGAGTGGATCCTCTAGAGGCTGTGTGAAAGAACAATGATGGTTTACTCCCTAAAACTTAAGTTCATAAAGAATCCAAGGCAACAGACAAGATCAATAAGGATTGCTCTCTGTGTGGCATTCTGCTGTGGGAAGCCCTGTAAATATCTTTCTATTATCACTTCTATTCTTTGAAATTCTTTGCCATTGCTTCAAGTCAAAGTTGCACAAATTAAATAGCTAGAAACCAATGTTCAATATACTGCATCTGAATTTTATACACTGGCTCCACTAGCCAAGTAATTTGATTACAGTCCATAAAAAATTTCAACTTGAATGATAGATATTTGATCCACTGATGCAGCACTAACTAATGATCCTTATATCAATTATCCAAATGTTCAATTTTTAGATTTGACTCAAGGGTACTGTTCATAGAATGAAAGTGACCTTAGAAGGTAATCAATCAAGTAATTTTCTGTTGTTTATGGATTTATGATCAGTGTTTGGTGTTGGTCTACTGGTGCCTATTATCTGTTAATTGATTAATGTATAATTTGGGCTATATTTTAGTAGAATTAAAGCCGTAAGCATGATTAAAATTTATGGCAAACAACAAATTGTTTGTTTGTATTTCATATTCTTGTATTGGATGTAAAATCTCTGGGTATCTTTAGATGATTGGTGCTCCTTCAACAAATTCCTGTGTAAAGGATATTTTCTTGTTTGTGGCTTGCGTTACAGTGTTTGTTCCTATTTTACTGCATATATTATATCTTCTGCATGTGTAGATGGTTCAAAATAAGCATTCTATCTGAAATGCTACTGCTAGAATGACAAAATTTTATAAGCTGCATGATTTTGGCTGACTCATTGAAATGCTATACTTATTTGCCAGCATATTGACGTTGTTCTATTTAATTCCATACATTTAGCTTGCGTTCAAATTTCAAATTCCAACCCATTCTCTTATTGGTTCACCAAAAAAGAGAAAGTTATAGTGTGGAGTAATATGGCTCAAATACTTAAAATTCTAGTGGATGATACCCTTTTCTTTTATTGAGTTTGGAACTACATTTTTAAATCAAAGTTCTTTCTAGGTTTTCTCGTGGTTCGGTGCAAACTGTTCTGCCCCCAAATAAGAGACAAAGAACTGGCCGTCTATGTGGTGCACTTGATGATCAAATGAAGAATCTTCAAAATGACGAAATTCATGAAAAGAAGGCAGCTAATGATTGTAGGAGGAGTAAAAGGGAGGCAGAGAAAAAGCTTGAGGATCTTGATAAGAATTTAAAATCTGTAAAGGTGACTTGGTGTTTAATTTTGAGCCTTGGATTTTGTTTTGTGATTTTTCAGAACATTTATCTGATGGCTGTTCTATCATTCATGCTTATTACGCTTTGTTATGTTGGCCAATGAGTGAACGTAAGGTGTTCTCTGAAGGGAAACCAAAAAAAAAAAAAAAATGGAAACTTACAGAAGCACTCTTTATGAAAGCAAGCCCTCTAGCCCAGAAACCCCCTAGCTGAGTACCATAAAGAAGCTTAGAAGACAACTGTCTTTTATATAAGGTGTATAAGCATTGCCATATTCTTGGATCTTGATTACTCTAACATTTCTCTGCAACGATAACCATCAAGAGTTGTGAATACTTCAGATTCTTATAAAGCCTCACCCTCCTTATCCTTCCCAAAGCCTCAAATTAGCAGTCAGATAGTGCTCCAAGCTTCTAGGACAAATCCAACATTCACCAAAGGAATACTCTACATTAATCTAGCAGCTGAACAATGTAGGAAAAGATAATTACTCTCCTCAAAATTAGAAAGAACATAACACGTTAGGAGAAAGCCTTATTAGGCTCATGGTTTGCATGAATGCTATTCAGTATTGCTATCCCAATGAAACACTTCAACTTGGAAGGGGTCTTTTATTATTTATGTCATATGCAAGAAAAAATTTATCTCTGTTTATGCATGAATCAAATATATGCATGAGTCTTTCATTATTGTTAATGGTTGATAGAATTATAAGATAGATTATGGTATTACTTAAGCGGATAATGAAAAAGAAAGCCCATAATGGTCAAGGTTGCATTGACAAATTGAAGTGGCAAAGCATAGTCTTGGTATAATAACAATAGTCCTGCTGTTGTTTTGCTTGATGCATTCCAAGAAATAAGACGTTTCTATAATAAATTAGTGCAGGAAAGATTGCGGTACTCACCGTAAAACAAGGATTTATAAAACCTTATTAATTTCAGATTTTGTAACATTTTTCAACAACAATGGAGACAAAAGCTCCAATAATATATCTTACTAGCCATGAGACCAAGGTACAATAAGTTCTTTAAAAAAAATAATTATTATAAGGAAAGGAGAAATATGCATTAATGGGGCATAAGAAAATTTCCCAGAGTAACCAAAACAGTTATACAAAGGAAAGAAAATGGAAACATAGCTCAGGAGAGCTCTCCTACAACTTTGCAAATTCACTGGAGAGAAGCCCCACAAAAAACTCATGCACTGGCACCCTTTGAGGAGTCAAGATAACAACTCTATCCCATTAAAGGTTTTTGAAGAAATCTTTGTTGAAAACCTGTAGCATTATGTTCCAACCATAAACATGACGACAACTTGTGACATGGGACCTTAAGATGCTGCCTTTAGAGAAAGCCTCTAATATTAATGGCAAGAACTGTTTCAAAGAGGCTGGAGAAACCCATAGCTTCTTTAAGAAAAGCTGAAGTAATAGCCTTCAATCAACCTCATTATAAGAGGGGATGTAAAATAATACTATTTAATCATGCAATTGAAGACTATGTATTGTAGTCACACTGGTATAATATTTAAGTAAATTAGATCAAACTTCTGGTTCTAGGTAAAATTATACATCTTACTCTCTTCCCCTCTGAATATCTGATTACAATCTTGAAATTCAGCTAGACTACTGTATGATGTAACCGAATATTGACAAATAGGGAATGTGGCTATTATAATATTATATCATGAATTATTGTTCTCTTACATTGTTGGGCTTTGGGTAGGTCCTCAAGGTAGAGAGGTCATGTGTGTAATTTACAGTGATAGGAGCAAGAAGTTATTTAATAAGAAAGATAATGTTAGAAAGTTGAAAGGCCAAGTGAAAATAAAGAAGGCAAATACAAATGCAGAGGGTGCAAACTTCATAAAGATAATGTTAGTATTGCTGATTGCTGATAGGGGATGGGTGGGGGCTATGGTTCCATGTCACAAATTCTGTCCAATCTTTGTATGTCCTTTTAGTAGTTATGAATTTCTTTTAAGAAAGGTAGGCCTAGCTATTTTGCATTAATATTAAAAAAAATATGCATGTGTGGTTGAAATGTGTTGAATTTCGAAAAGGGAGGAAGAGTAAGTTCTGCGCATAATGGATCAAATTGTTAGGCAATGGAAGCTTTCGAGCATTGATGACATGTATTGAAAGCCACTATCACTGACACTAAACCAAAGAATATGTGTGGAAATATTACCTTTTTATTGAATGTTACATTTATCTTGTTACAGTATATAGCTTTTTTACTGATGTGATGCTTCATCTATTGTTTTTCTGTTTTCTTAGAAGCGTTGTATAGATGCGGTGAGAAATTTGTCTTCTAAGAAGCTAGCGTTGGAAGATCATCAGTTTGCTGCAAGAAACCGCTCGTCACCTTCCTCATCTGTTGCAGACCTTGATCAAGAAATTTCAGTTTGTTCCCTATCAAAAACATTTGACCAAGAAATTCTAATTGTCTTTGGCATTGTTGTTAAGAGTTGGTTCTAGGCACAATGATTCACACTTGCAATGCCTCAGAACACCCTGGGGGTGGCTGGGTGGGGGAGAGCAGGGATGCTATTTGAATAGAGGCATGTGCCTTTTGCACAACTCACCAGTCAATTATACTGGTGTCTTGACATGCGCTTTGTGCATGTCAATTCACTTGCTCTCCATCTGTGTTTTCTTTACACTAATAGCTGGGACTTGGAAGTCTCATGTAACCACCCACTATCATTAATTACCTACTTCTAGAACAGGCTTTTATAGTGAGGAGATACCAGACACCAAACCGATGTTCTGGTGTAGATGAATGAAGATTAAAGACGCATGAGTTGTAGAATAAATTTGGAAGCTTTCCTAATTCCACTCAGAAGGAAATGAAAGACGTAAAGAAAATACAAATTGCACATGAAATTGGAGTGTATTGTAACAAGTTTTCATGGCACCAAATGGTAGTGAGAGCAATTTTAAATATCTAATGAGGGCAATAATTCAGATTATATATATATAACATTAAGATTTTAATAAGATAGTGGGGGCATTTGCCCCCTTATGCTTCTATGTAGGTCCGCCCTTGTTCATGGTTTAAGATCCTGTTTTTTAGAAGCTTCATTTGTGGTGTTTGATTTGGAACATTCAAGTGAACAGATCTTTTGATAAAACTCAAGAATGGTTTTGGTTATCAAAATGTCTGTCGATAACTCATTAAATATAAAGCAGGCTTGCATTCAACATTTAACTATAGTTTTTGTGTCCCATAAGATTTAATGTTTTGTCACATATAAGAGACACCTTGTTTCCCTTAAGTGTGTTCTTGTGCCTTGGCCTAGCTGCTAGAACATTTTAAAACACAGAAACACTGTCCTCAAATACATTATGTGAACTTGTTGTTTCTAAGTATAAATATTTTGTTATTGTGATTGAACACTAGGAACTTCAGAGGGAGTTACGGCAAAAGGAAACTTTGTTGGAAGAGCATCGCCAAAGGATGCATGACGCAGGAGCAAAGGCAACAGAGGTTAAAGTAAAACTTGACAGTCTATGTGGTATGAAAGAGTACTAGCTAATTTATTATGCACATGTGATCATATACGGTTCTGTTGGTTTATTTTGTAGAAGTGTTCTACTTGTATGCCTTCATGTATTTCATTGTGAAACATGATAAAAATGTAGAGTCTGCAAAAGCAGAAATTGTTGCCTATGATAAAGCAGGAAGCGAACTAATGGAGATTGAACGAGAATTGCAGTCTGCAGAAAGGGTTTGCATTCTATAAACTCAACTTGTCCTTTTTAATGTTTTAAACATTTGATAACATGTTCTGGGAATTTTTTTTGAAAGTGCATATTTTAATATGCATGCTGTTTTGGTTTCATTTTACAGAAGAAGGCTCACTTTGATGAAGTCATGAAAGACAAGGTCCTAGGTGAAATCAAAAAGGCTGAGGCCCACTATTTGGAGCTTAAGACGAAGCGTAAGGTGAATTTTGAAGTAGATTAGTGATGTCAATATTGAAACCTTAAGATTGTTTATTTTTGTATGCTTTCCACTTAATTGTAGTTATAAATTACATAGCCAGTACCTGAAACATAACCTCCCTTTTTTTTAATTTTTTTATTCAAATGTTGCTCATAGAGTTCTAAGTACTTACCGTTTTGGTCATAATGTACACTTTGTGGCCACCTTACTGTAACAATCCTTTGAATAATTACTGCTTGAAGGTTTGTGATTCTAATGACCTTACTTTCCTTTGGTTATATGTTTGGATGGCACATGTCCCTTAAATTTTATTTCTCTCTTCTCATTTGGATGGCTTCTTTAGAAAAAGATTTTGGCAAAATTTGAGGAAACATTGGTGATTGGGGCTTGCTTGTGTAAGATGGATGATGAGGTGGTTGACCAGTTACTATGGCATTGTTGAATGGCACATGTTCTGTGGTGTTGTGTTTGTTGCCATCGCTCTTTGTTTGGCAGTAGGTCACACATTTGGCTGTGAGGGAGCAGTGGGTTGCATTTGGAAAGGAATTTCTGGTGTTCGAAAGGGTGTTAAAATTTAGAGAGCTTTAACTGATTTTGTTGTCTGGAGTAACTGGCTTGAGAGTAATGTTGTTTTTCTCCAATGACTGGTTAAAATTTTTGTGGGGAAAATAAATGTTTATCTTTGATTTCTTTACTTTACTTGTGTTAATTGGATCCTCTTTCTTTTTTGCAATATTTCACATGCAATGATTGTGTTATCTTTCTAGCTGGATTAACTTTCTGAATACATTGCTTGTATTTGGTTATCGCTACCCAAAAATAAAAAAGAAGTTTCTGTAAGAAGTTTAAGATTTTTTGGTGCTAATCACTCTGTATGTGTGAGTGAACAGATATGATATATGTGCTGCTCTAAATCACAGTGCATTAATCCTATGTATATTGTAACTGCAAATGTTAGTTTCTACAAGTTATTGATATTAGGTCTGGGTGAAACTGCAGGAGAATAGTGAAAAGGCTTCTGAAATATGCTGTGAAAATGAACTTGATTCTTTTGATGGCCGGTATGGAAGCAACTCTGCACAACTCAGTGCTCATTTGGAAAGATTGCAACACAGACTTAGGCGTGAGAGTGAGAGGTATGACATCATCATATAGCCTAATGTTATGGTGTTGCTGCAGCCAACTGAAACTCTTGACCAAACTATCTTTGTTTTCATTGTTTCCTTTAATGTTTTCTCCGTAGGTACTCTGAATCGATTGATGACCTCAGAATGCTGTATCAGAAAAAAGAATGTAAGATTATAGAAAGGCAGCAAGCTTACAAAGCTCTTCGAGAGAAGTTGGATGTATGTGTTTTATTTTTATTGTTATATAATTTTCGGGGATATCTTCATCTATTTGGATGTTTTACTATATAGTGGCAATTTGTTTGTAGCTTCTATGCTGCAACCCATGTTAGCCTCTGAAAGTTTATTTCTCAGGGCTATATTTCTCTTTCACCACTTGTTTTTTGGGTTTAGGAGATAATTCTAGAATCAAGTTTTGTGAGGACACTTTGGCTGGCAATATTCCTTTCGTGGTGATTGACTGATGGAGAAGCTAATGAAATGCTCATTTATCATCTACTGCATTATTCTCTTCAACAATAGAAGCTTGCAAATTCCTTGAGTTAGGGCTCTAAATTCCTCTTCTACTAGCCACTGACTGTTTCTTACTCCTCCAAGTAACTGAATTGCCCCAGACCTTAGTACAATATCCTGAAGTGGATCTTCTGTCTTCCACTGAACCATCCCAGTCAGCATCTACAAAAGCTTCAATCCTTCTTTGTTCACCTTCACCTTTCTTAAACATAAGGCCTTTACCTCGCTTTCCCTTAAGGTGCCTTGGTACCTCAGTACTTGATTGACCGCATCTAGGTGCCTTTGGGTTAGTGAGTGCATAAACTAATTGACCACACTCGCAGTAGTCAGGCTCATTTGTTGTGGGCTAGGCTTGGTTACTTGCTGTACAAGTAACTGATTAAGTTTCCTAGTTAGATATAGATTGCTTGGAGTACAAGTAGTCTAGACCCATTGTGATATCTATTGTTTTAGTATAAATTAGGTGCAGGGTACCTAGCTGGAATAAAGTTATTGTAAGTAACCCTACAAAGAATTCTCTCATACGTTCTCTGAATTATTAATGCTTAGTGATTTGTTGTCCTATTCGCTGAGAGATTGGACAGCCCTTCTTAGCTTCTATTTTTTTCTTTTTCTTTTTTTTTCATTTTCTGTTTATCTGCTTGGTTTCGTTAAGTCTTGGTTTTGTCTTTCATTTTATCTGAAGAAGGTATATTTGAATACGTACTTTTTCCTTTTTGGTCAATTGGAAATTTTCATATATAATATTTACAAATACATGGTCCCAAGTTGTCTACATCTGGTTCACTATACAAGTGCATGCACATGCATATTTGAACTTTTTTACTTTGTCTTTAATCACTTTTTCTATTAGATGTCCTTTATAAGGATTTGGATCAGCTAAGTTTTAACATTTCTGACTTCGGTAATTTTCTCTCTATCTCTCTCTACATTTAAATATGTGGGTCCCAATTTTTTCTCTCTTGATTCTGTTTTTACCTCTCTTATTGCACATCGTAACTTCTATACAGGAAGTCATCCAATCCACTCCCCCTATATAGTGATTGTATTGTGTAGTGGTTTTTTTTTTTTTTTTTGAAGGAATTTCATTGCAGGCTTGCTTAGGAGCCTTAGAGTTACGAAAGGGCAAGTTTGACAGAAATGCTGCTCTTTTGAAACGCCAGCTGTCTTGGCAGTATGATTTTCTTTCACCATATATTATACGCAGTTGCTAATTATTTTTACTCATTGAACTTTTACTATTTTTTGACTTTCTTTTTAAATCATCCTCTGGATCAGATTTAATGGCCATTTGAGTAAGAAGGGAATTAGTGGTCGTATCAAAGTAAATTACAAGGAGAAAACCCTATCAATTGAGGTTGGGTCACTTTTCTTTCGTAGATGCCCTACTTTAGCTGTCCTTGGATAAGAGAACTGTGAAGATAAATGGATTTAAGACTTGACACTTCATCTTTTTTGCAAAGTTTTATTCCCTTTCCTACTTGTTTGCTTGGTGTACAGGTTCGGATGCCCCAAGATGCATCAGGCAGGGTTGTCCAGGATACAAAGGGGCTTTCAGGTTTTGGCATTTATTTATAATTATAATCTGGCTTTGCCCGTTAGTGCTTATGATGCTTGTGGTTATGAATGATCATGCACTTCTTTGGGTCTTTTCCAGTGGTTACTTTTTTTATTGGCAAACTATTGGGTTTGGCACTTTTATTTGTGAAAATTGTTAAAAGCTTAAATTTCCGCCTTGGTGATAGTACTGTCTTTGTTGCATGAAGCCAGTACTTAAATTCTATAAAGATTTAATATATGTGTTCTTTCCTGCTCTTGTTCTTCATGGAGGCAGTAAAACATCATGATTCTTTAGGCGTGTTCCCTTGTAAATTCTTTTCCCATTTTCTCACTCATACCAAACAAAAATAACAACAGCCACAAATAGAGCATTTTCCCACTAGGTGGGGATGGCTACATAGATTAAACGTTGCCATAGACTTCTATCTGAAATCAAATTTTCAGAAATACCATTTAACCAAAAGTCTCTTTTAATCACTTCTCGAAGTGTCATTTTATGTCTTCTTCTACATCTCTTTATGGGACTAAAAACCATATGATCAACTCCTCACTCATACCAAATGGAGATATTTTCTTATTAGAAAAGCTCCTTTGGAAATCTAAAGTTCTTTTGAACTTTAAGGTCAAGTGTCATTGTCTGGATAGCATTACTCAGTAGGACTAAACTAATTGTATGTTGCAGTTTGTCGACTAAACAAGGCTGTCTCCAAATGTGTGATATGTCACTGAAACAGATGTTTTTTAGTTTGGTTTCGTATATCGCCTAAACTGATAGCGATACTAAAGAGGATTAGATACTAATTGAGTTTTGGCAAAAGTGTGTGAGACTAGCCTCTCATGGCTGCTATTTATAATACTATACAATTACAATAATTACAGAGTTAAGTACGTGATAATTATCAGCTAATCAGAAAACTAATTATTAGCTAATTACAAGCCTAACAGTCAACCACACATGATGCATATTTTTCACATTATATATTTTTAAATATTCTAACACTTAATGATACTTCAACTTTATAGAGCAAACAAAGTTTCGTCTCCTAATGCGTGCATTGTGTCACTGGTAAAGATGACTTTTGGTTGGGTTTTGGAGCCTAGACATTGCGGTGGTAGAGATTACATTCATAGTACTAGCTCCATCAATCACCAGCTTACAGACTTTATTGTTGCAATCAACATAAACGAAAATACTAGTATGCTTTTTGAACAATTTTTGAGAGAAGAAACTGTATTTGTTCTTATTTCTTCAACAAAGGTAGATTACAATATATATGAGAAAAAGAAATCAATATAACGGAGATACCTAATCTAAACCAATTACAACAGATTTACAGCAAATATACAACTTTCGATATAAAAGCAAATCAATCCTAATTTTTGAGATTGATTCTAATTAATGAGATTGATAGAATTCCATTGATTGTGGGATCTGATCCTCCAACACTTGCCCTCAAGTTGGTGAATAGATATCAATCATTCCCAGCTTGACTACACAAGACTCAGCTTGGTTTAGATAGAGGTTTAATAAGACCGTTCCTGAGAAGTGAGAAGTTGTGGGAACATAGGACAATGAGATAGTTCCACTATCTGTTTCAGATTTGATGAAATGTCTGTCATTTCTCGTGTGCTTCATCTTGTCATGCTGAACTGGATTGTGCACTACACTTATAGCTGATTTACTGTCACTAAGAAGTTTCATGGGACTAGTGACAGACATGTTTAAATCTGTCATAAGTCTTTGAATTCAAATAAACTCATAGGCTTCTTTAGCTATTTCACAAAATTCCGCTTCTGCACTGTTTCTTTCAATTATGGTTTGTTTCTTACTTCTCCAAGTCACTAAGTTTTGCCAAACTTTAGTGCAATACCCAGTTGTGGATTTACTGCCTTCTACTGCCCCTACCCAATCTGCATCTAAGTACCCAACTATCTCTCTAGTATTAGTCTTTTTGAACAGTAATTCCTTACCTGTACTTCCTTTAAGATATCTCAAAATCTGAGTTGATGCATTTATATACCTCTTTGTGTGGGCATGCATGAATTGACCAAGCTCTCATTGGAAGCAATGTCTGGACTAGTTAGAGATAGGTAGATTAGTTTTCCTGCTAGGTATTTATCTGTATAGGTAGTTTATGGCCTCTTTCTGGTGTTCAGCAAATGGGTTCTTTCAACGAGTTTACCTAGCAGATGTGCTAAGGGATGGAGATTTATCTTGCTGTGTTTGTTTGTATTTTTTTTTTTTTTACCTGATAGTTTTCATTAAGGTGTATACCTTATTTTCCTCCTTTTTGTACTCTATTATTATTTCTGATAATATTCCTTCTTTTATCCTGTAAAAGGAATATGAACATCATGTACCGCGCCTGAATATTGTTAAAAGATATAAATTGGAATTTTAGCAAGAACCATATACGCCTCCTCCCTCCTTTTCTTGATTCTAATTGATGGTTAGGGACGTTGGGAAACAAACTTTTTTCGTAGTTCGCAAATGCAATCTTGTGCATATACATTAAGTCTTGGAAGGACATATATGTTGAAGGATGTTATATTTTTCTAGATGGGTCTTGCTTTGCCACAACCCACCCCCCTTCCCCCCCACAAAAAGAACACCCACAAAAAATAAACGAAGACACTGCCCCTTCTTATATTCAGTTACACTCCTCTGTAAAAGTGAATGACATGTATGTAAACTGAATGCAGTGAGGTGTAGTGTACTTAGATAATTGTTGCTTTGTGCCTTCGTATGTTGTATAAATCAAATACTAACGAAGAATTATTTTTCTTATTTAGTTTTATTATCACTTGTATAGGGATATATCTTACAATCTGCTGATTTCATGTCATCTGTACTTCTATTTTCCTGATTATTAGGTGGTGAGCGTTCATTTTCAACATTATGCTTTGCATTAGCCCTTCATGAAATGACAGAAGCCACCTTTCGAGCCATGGATGAATTTGATGTCTTCATGGTATGATTTTTTTTCCTTTTTTATTAACCTTTGTATAGTTTGAAATATAATGCCACGTGTTTTTCTTTTACTTGTTTTCTCTTTTTGTGGGCATGGTAAAGTGTATATCTAGTCCTATCAGATGTAATATATATATTGGTACAAGCAATCAGATATAATATTTGTGGAAAAGCTGCTTGGCTTGAATATTCATCTCGGGGTATAGCAATACATATATATACACTGTCAAAAAATGGAAAAAAATGACTACCTCTCAGATAAATACTTATCCTAATTTATCTTTCTGTTTCAAATAACGAACAACCCACTGTCACATAGCCCAAGCATATCCGTCACTCATGGGGACTGTTTCCCTGTTTTACCACATCTAGACATTGCTAGTCAACTAAAAGTGTTGCATGTAAATTTTTTATGAAGCAGTTAAAAAACCATCTGTTTCATGCTTTGCTTTAAATATTCAGGATGCAGTTAGTCGAAAAATCAGCTTGGATACACTGGTGGATTTTGCTGTGGCACAAGGATCCCAATGGATACTTATAACCCCACATGATATTAGGTACTGTTTTCAAGCGTAGAAATGATTATTTCTAGGGAGACATTGCCAATTAGCTTGTTGCTTTGCTTAAATATAAGATTCTTTTTGAATTAGCTCTGTATTTATTTTGTGTTCTTTAAGTTATTGTCTGTCATTTCTGTGAGAATACATCAATGTGCTGATCTCAATAATAACAATAAGCAAAGTCTTATTTTGTTAGATGGGATCGGCTATACAAATTGAACAGTGCCATTGAGTTCTATTTGAATCAAAGTTTTTGAAAATATCATTTACCTAAATATCCCTTTTAAAAACATCTCCAAGTGTCGTCTTTGTTCTTCTTCTACTTTTCTTCATTGGACTAAAAATTATTTGATCAACTTTTTTTACTGAAGCATCTAGCATTCTTCTGTACACATGTCCAAACCACTGTAATTGAGTTCTGTCATTTTCTCCTCAATAAATGTAACATCAACTTTTGCTCAAATACAATCATTCTAAATTTTGTCTTTTCTTGTATGTTTACTTATTTATCTCAATATTTTCATCTCCATCGCCATAATTTTTTGTTCTTATTGACCTTTCAAAACTCAACACTCATTGGCATAGAGCATAACTAGTTTTATGGTAATTTGATAAAACTTTGGCACTCTATCATAATCTTTTTTCAAGTCAATAAAAACCGTGTTCAACTCTCTCTACGGTACCTTTCCAACAAACCTTATAAAAGATATATAGCCTCCACAATTGATCTTTTAGTTATAAAATCAAATTGATTCTTTGATATATGAGTCTTTTTTATTAATCAATGCTCAATCATTCTTTTCTAAAGTTTCATAGTATGACTTATGAATTTGATCCTACGGTAGTTTTCACAATTCTAAATATCTCTTATTCTTGTACATGTGTTAAAATACTTTTCTTCTATTTATCTAGCATCTTCTTGGACCTCAATAAAAAAAATAAAAAAAATAAAGGAACACAACCATTGCTAGCACAAGATAATTGATTCTGGTTGGGTGGCTTTTGTCTTTTTGAACCATCTTTGGTAGGAATTCGGGTTGGCATTAGTCATTTAACTGATTTGATAATCACATATCTTCCTCTGAGGTGAAATGTGTATTTCTGCAATTTGGGGCTGCGTCCCATGTGCATATATTCAGCTTTCAGAAGCAACTGCCCTTCCCAAAATTTAGTTAAGTTTCTCATTACTACTGGATTTTAGGACCTCAGTTCATTGAAATTTCAATTTAATGCTAACAAACTAGGATTTTGTAGTATGCCTTTACATGCATTTAACATTATACATGCAGGGATGTGGTAAGTATCTGGGACATTAGCACTTTGATGAACTTTCTGTAGTGTTGTATCTAATATTTTTTGCCTTTACATGAGATGCAGCATGGTTAAGCCAGGTGAGAGGATAAAGAAGCTGCAATTGGCCGCTCCCCGCTCTTGATAATCATCTCTAATTTGTTTCATGATTCGGATAAAGTGTTATAATTGCGCTCAAGAATAGCATCGTTCCTGAACGGAAGTGTTGAATTTGTTTTAACCTTATTGTACACAGGTGAATGAGTACAGATTTGACCCTTTCCATTTATTTCTGTAAATTATTTGTACCTAGCTTTTAACATATGTCGCAATTGGCCATCTTTTGTGGCCTTTGGCTAGAAGGCTTCAGTCTAAAAGTTGTACTTTTTCCCTTAACTGCATAAATTATCTCCTTGTTTCCTTAATTGTTGCAATTTTCAAATCAGGATGGCTACATTGCTGCAACAGTTAATATAGATTATATTAGTGAAAACACGGGGACGACTGGTCCATTAAGTCAAAATTTTTAT
This sequence comes from Dicorynia guianensis, assembly GCA_037013595.1. NCBI lineage: Eukaryota > Viridiplantae > Streptophyta > Magnoliopsida > Fabales > Fabaceae > Dicorynia > Dicorynia guianensis. The sequence continues at coordinate 16,782,766 of JASUAB010000003.1, read as the reverse complement.
GAAAATAGTTGATGTTCGACTTACAAGTGGGCTTATTAGCACTCATTTATTTTTTTTATTAAGTTCCTTTTCAATTAATTATTTTGATCTCCCAACGCCATTATTAAAATTGTTCTACAAATGTCACTGTTTTATTGACATCCTTGTATAATCAAGCTTCTAATTGGTGCCTTTTTTTATTGAACCTGATTTTGTAGAAAGTGTATTTTTTCCTCTCACATTGATAAGATTTAAGCGTTACATTAGATGCAGTTAATTATGTTGTATGTACATAATGTGTGAATAGAATTTGGCTTGTTTATAATGAGTAGTTAGCTTGTAATTAGGAGTTAATTAGGTCTTGCGTTTAGACCTGTATTGATCCTACAATTCTTATAAATAATAGAGTTGAGGTTTAATCACAAGTGTTTTTTTTTTTTTTTTTGTTCAAACTCAACTTCAGATGTTATCAGTGCGGTTTTGTGACTATTCTAGCCTCCATCATTATCTCTCTCGCGGAGCTTGCAGCAATAATGGCTAATTTTATTACCTGAAATCAGTTACATTAATTAATTAGTTATATTAATTAAATAATATCACTAAATTTTATTAACTATAAAAAATTAAATTTTTTAAGAATGTCATTTATTATATAATCTTATTGGATAATATATTCAAATGTCATATTTGATATTCTCTTACTTTTTTATTAAGTGAAATATTATTTCATCAATTTTTTTTATTAGAGTCTTTAAAATACTTTTTTACATGTTTAAACCAAGTAACTTGAGATTTTCTCATTTCTTAAGAGGTGTAGTGTCTACCTTTTTCTGCATGCAATCATTCTAAATATTACATTTTGAATTAAGATTCTCTAAAGTGTAAGTTGTAATTTAGAGAGAAAAGTGTAGGTGATAATTATTAATAAAAAATTAATAATTATAATTATCTTAGGTGTATGAATTGTAATTTATTTATTTATATTTAATAATAATCATTATCAACAATTATTTTATCAAAAGTTATTTATTTATATTTTATTTTTTAAAATATACTTTATACTTTAAAAAATTCAAATTCATCATATTTTAAAAAAAAATACAATAAACTTTTTTATACTTTGGGTAATATACAAAAATACCCCCTTATAATTTCAATTGCAGCAAATAATCTTATACACTTTCAATCGTGTGCCAATTACCACCATGCCGTTGATGACCGGTCTAATAGATAACAATCAACTCCAAACAAAAAACAAGTCGACTCCATCACTGTCACTTTCGTTCCCTCTTCTGCAAAAGAAGAAACTTGGCTGAAGTGCAACGACAAATCGGGGCGAAGAGAACAACTTGGCTCCACCTCTAATGGCTGCGCTTGTGCTTTTATTTAAATTAGCTTCGAAAGGCTACCTGGAGTGCTGCAAGGGGGAGATCAGAAACCAAGCGCAACCATTAGAGACGGAGCCAAGCTTTTGAAAAGCTTCACTTGTTTCGCCTTATGAGCAATGGGGCTTTCTTCTCTTTTCAAATGACCATTTATTCGAAGACACTTAATGTCAGCCTGAGATTGCGTAATGAACACTTTGGAAGAGTGAAGAGCGAGAAGCTAAACATTTACCTTAATTTCTATATACAGCGGTTAAACCAATTTTATAACCAATCTTATTTTGGGTCTTTTAAAGTGAGCCGGTTCAAGTCAACGAGCCCCCAGGCAGCAATGTCGCTCTGCTTTGATTGGTGGCTAGGCTTTGCCATTGTTGCACCAGGATAATAATAGTAGAAGATATGCACCACAAAAAATAAATAAGTAAATAAATAACAGTAGAAGACAATCGAAATTCTCTCATTTCTCAAGACTAATTAAAATTTGGATAAGTCAGACTCCTAGTGCTTGCCAAAGCTAGCTTCAAGGAAGAGACATGTAAAAGCTGGCTATTACCCATAGTCCACGTGCAAAACAGAGAGAACGAATCTTTCTTCGCTTCCCTTCATCGTTGCACTTCAGCCAAGTTGTTCTTCGATTCTGCAGAAGAGGGAACGAAAGTGACAGGGATGGAGTCGACTTGTTTTTGGTTTGGAGTTAACCATTATGTATTAAATGATCATTGATGGCATGTTGATGATTTGCATACGTGGGGTTATTTAGTGCAATTGAAATTATAAGAGGGTTTTTTACACTTAACCCAAAGTGTAAGAGGATTTATTATATTTTTCCTTATATATTATTATATTTTTATTTATTCATATTAATATTTTTATCTATACTAATCTCATTTTTATATTGTCGCTAGCATATCAATGCCCAATACTTACAACATGGAGCATAGATGATTTCATAGTAATTTGATAAACTTTTTTATGTTTAATAAATATTTTATAATCATAAATAACTTTTACAACATTTTTTTATTTCAATCATTCAACTTGTATCTTATTTATAATGATATTTCTATCAATCTCTCAAATATTTTATAAGATCAGTCTAAGATATTGGGACTAACAATTATGACATAAGGTGCTTTTTAATTTTTACCTCCAAGCCAATGTTAACTCATTTATTGATAACTTGCATTTCATAGATATGGTCTTCGTCTTACTTAAATAGAAATTCTTTGATTTTAAGATTTCTTTTGACACAAAATTTAGAAATAACTTTTTGACCCCTTAATTAATATCATTTATAAAAAATATATGTTAAAATAATTTTTTGATCTCTTTACTAAAATTATATTATCACAAAAAGTATACATTTTGAAACTATTTCTTAGATATGCTCAATAAGTATGTCCAAAATTAAAGTAAAAAAGTATAAAATTAAGGAAGACCCTTAGTGCAAGCATACTTTAGTGAAAAATCTTCTATCACCTCATGTGGTTTTACACTTCTTGTTGTCCCATTATACATAATTTTTGATAAGTCGAATATATGCAATCCAAACATCATCACATCATTCTTTCTAAATGCATTTCATAAAACTTTTCATGGCGCTCTATTATAGACTTTCTTCAAGTTAATGATTACCACGTGTAAGTTTTTTGCTTTACTTTGATATTTTTTTTCATCAAACCCTACAAAACATATATATTTGCTATAGTTGATTTTCTTAGCATGAAATCAAATTTATTCTTTGATATGAATTATTTTCTTAATTTGTGCTTAATTATTCTTTCCCACAGAGTTGATTCTACTAGCATCTCACATGATATCCTAGTAGGCAGGTAATGGTTTGAGTATTCTTAAATGGATCTTTGTTATATTTATTTTATGAAAATAAAGGGTTTGGTGTACATATATATTGAAAAATATATTTAAATGTATTCACAGTGAGGTTATCCTACAACATTTACAAAATATAAAAATTTGTGAAGGAACAATTGAATAAATTCTTTTAGAATAACATTTAATATTTTTAATTGTATTTCATTGCGAAATATATAACTTTTTACTTTAAATAAAATTAGGTTTGCATTTTGTACTTTTTACCTTTTTTTTAATATTTTTACTTATCTCCGTTGAAAGAGTCTGGAACTCTGTTTTGCGCAATTAATATCATGGTAGATTTTGTCATGAAATGGTCACGCTGGTCAAGATATTAATTTTGGGTCTTTTGGCTAACTTATGAGGGTTGAAATATGGGCGTAGCTACTATCAAAAAAAATTTATAGAATTTCTATGTCAAAATTTTAAATATTTTTAAAAATTAAAAGAGTGATAAATTAAGAATATGAATTATTAAATATATTAAATTTTATAAATTATAAAATTTATTAAATTTAACGGTAATCTTATATTAAATGAGAATTTAATTCTTGTGAGAATTATTTTATCTAAAATATTAATGTCATTTTAAGGGTTTAAATGCTTTTACTTACGTGATTAAATCTTAACCATCATTATGTTCATGAACCCTGATGACCAATATTATTGTTTTAGGTTGAGTCGATAAGGGTGAGTAAAGGTCCGCTTCGGAATTTTTCACCTACCGAACAATGTAAGATAGTGAAAGACTAAGCCTCCGTAGACCACTTTACGAGGGAAGATAAGGTGTTTCATATTATAAGTTTAGTCCTATTAATATGTTTGAAGTATAGATATATTTTATACCTCTAATTTTTTAAAATAACAATTTAGTTATTGAATATTTAAGTTAAATAATTTAATTATTCTTTAATTATAATTTAAATAATTTAGATTTTATCTACAAAATTTTCTTTTTTTTTTAGTATATACGGTTCACTAATAATTATATAAATTTTATTTTTTTGTAATATAATGTGATTATTATATTAATTTATTTTTTAATTAAAAAAGTATTAAGAAGTATAAAATTAAGATTTAACATTTGTTAAAAAAAAATAGATAAATTTATGCATAAAAGAAAGGTGCAAAAATTTTTAAAATAAAAATAAAATTTATGTTACTATTGACTAAACTTGTTATATTAAGAAATAAAAATGTAATAGATAAGAGGTTAAATTATTTTTTTAAAAAAAATAAAAAGGTCAAAAAAATTTTTATTCTTAATATTTTTTATTATCTTATTATCAAAACAAGTTTATTAAATTTAAAATTTAACTTAAAAAATTTAATAAATATTATAATTTAAATTAATTATATTAAATTTAATAAAATTTTATTTATAAAATAACATAATTGTTGAAGTTATGGTGGGCTACGCAGCCTCTGTGGCATTGGAGTAGGTAGTTGAAAACTTGTTTTGTGTCGTGAGTATTTTTTTTTTAGCAGCTTCTATAACATTAAGGGCCTATATTTAATCAAATTAGTTATAACTCGTAACAAAATGGGGCCTTTTTTAAGTTAAAATAAGGTAAATTGCAATTTACTATTTAATCTTTTTCTTGATTACTTACTTCATATGGTTTGAGCCTAAATGACAATTAAAAACATAATTAGTGAATAAATTTGTTTTGATCTTTCTAGATTATCTTTTGCCTAGTAAATGAAGACTAAATTCTTTGAGATATTAAGGGTGACTAACATAGATAACTTTTTTTTAAATGAGTTTTTTTAATATATAAAATTTAAATTAAACTTAAGATAACTTATTTAACATATCCAAATCCTACCTTTTAAGCCAACCCATGTTAATATTATTGAATACATTTTATTCATACACAATTTATTCAGTTGCGTTGGATTGGTTTGAGTTAAAATTTACTCAAACAGTTTATTAAGAAAATATCTAAATGTTTAATATTTTTAATCTTTAAAAACTCAATAACTTATGTTCTTATACAAACAAAATCGATAGAATAATTGGTGAAATTGGATTTCTAAAAATCTTTAGCCTTTGTCCCCCTCTAACCTTTGATCAATTTTTTTTTTTTAAAGTGCAAGATTAATTTACAAATAAAAATTATATTAAAATTTTAACTATCATTGATGAAAGATCAATATTATAAATTGTTGTACCTTACTCTTTGAAATATAATATACATCTTAAAGAACAACATTCTTTCCTTCTAATGGCTATCCCTTTGGAAATTGCAAACTCAAGAAGTGTGGGTTTAAAAACAGCCAAGGGGTTATTAAATTTAATAAATTTTATAGTTTAATTTTTATGATGTAGTGAATTTTATAATTTAAAATTTTAAATGATGATTTAATAAAATTTTATTTATAAAAATAATAAGATCATATATCTTTTAAGGTTTTCAGTTTAATAACATATAAATTTGATTATTTTCATGTAATTATTTTCACAATATTATTATATGTAATAAATAAAGATTAATTTTCATCTATTATTATAAAAAAATGCTTATATTATTTTAATGTAAAATGGATACTTTTATGCATATGGATGTTCTACTAAAAGTCTACTTTTCTTTTGTTCTCGCCAATGTAACTTGCTTCGGCTCCTTTTATGCCTTGCCTTTTTCCCAAAACGACATAAATCTAATATAAACCTTAAATTAATTCATATTAAATAATAAATTTACGAAGATTTAGTTAAAAAGATCCCAACAATCTTCATTTATTAAGGGAACTTTTAAAAAATCTAATCATTTTTATGTCACTAAATAACACATTCAAATATAAACTTTTAGTTACAGTTATAGGTACTTTGTTAGAATGGTGCTTTCTAAATTTTGTCATCTGCATGAGCTTTTACACTTCTTGTTGTCATATAATACATATCTTTTATATGTTGAATATATGCAATCCAAACATCATTCTTTTCAAATGCATTTCATAAAATTTTTTATGACACACTTTTTTCAAATTAATGAATATCACATATAAGCTTTTTGCTTTACTTTAGTACTTTCATCAAACTTTACAAAACATATATATCTGCTATGGTTGACTTTTTTGGTATGAAATCAAATTTATTCGCTGATATATAAGTCATTTTCTTAATTTATACTCAATTATTCTTTCCCATAGGATTGATTCTACCAGCGTCTCACATGATATCCTATTAGGCACATAATGGTTTGAGTATTTTTAAATGGTTCTTTGTTATACTTATTCTGTGAAAATAAAGGGGTTGGTGTGTATATACACTAAAAAATATATTTAAAACTATTCACAGTGAGGTTATCACACAACATTTACAAAACACAAAAAATTTGTGAAGGAACAATTGAATAAATTCTTTTAGAATAACATTCAATATTTTTAATTGTATTTTATTGCCAAATATATAACTTTTTTACTTTACATATAATTAACTATTGTTCTTAGTTTTGCATTTTCTACTATTTACCCATTTTTTAATATTGTTACTTATCTCCATTGAAAGAGTCTAGAACTCTCTTAAGCGCAATTAATATCATGGTCAAAGCAGCAGATTTTGTCATGAAATGGTCTCGCTTGTCAAGATATTAATTTTGGGCCTTTTGGCTAACTTATGAGGGTTGAAATATAGGCGTAGCTACTATTAAAAAAAATTATAGAATTTTTATTTGAAAATTTTAAATATTTTTAATAATTAAAAGAGTGCTAAATTAAGAATATAAGTCATTAAATATGTTAAATTTTATAAATTATAAAATTTATTAAATTTAATGGTAATCTTATATTAAATGAGAATTTAATTCTTGTGAGAATTATTTTATCTAAAATATTAATGTCATTTTAAAGGTTTAAATGTTTTTGTTTACGCGATTAAATCTTAACCATCATTATGTTCATGAGCCCTGATGATCAATATTATTGTTTTAGCTAAAGTCGATATGGGTGAGGAAAGGTCCGCTTCGGAATTTTTCACCCACCGAACAATGTAAGATAGCGAGAGACTAGGCCTCCGTAGACCACTTTAAGTTTAGTCCTATTAATATGTTTGGAGTATAGATACATTTTATACCTGTAATTTTTTAAATAAATAATTTAGTTATTTAATATTTAAATTAAATAATTTAATTCTTCTCTAATTATAATTTAGATAATTTAATTTTTTATCTATTAATTTTTTTAGTACATATAATTCATTAATAATGACATGATATTTAATTTTTTATTATAATATAACATAATTATTATATAAATTTATCTGTTAATTAAAAAATATTAAGAAGTAAAAAATTAATGTTTAAAGTTTAATAAAAAAATAGGTAAATTTATGCAAAGAAAGATGTAAAACTTTTTAAAATAAAAATAAAGTCTATATGATTATCAACTAATCATATTATGTTAAAAAATAAAAATTTGATAAATAAGAGATTAAATTATTTTTTTAATAAATAAAAAAATAAAAAATATAATTGCTCTTAATGTTTTTTATTATGTTATTATCAAAAATAAGTTTATTAAATTTATTAAATTTAAAATTTAATATATAAAATTTAATAAATATTATAATTTAATTAATTATATTAAATTTAATAACATTTTATTTATAAAAATAACATAATTATTGAAGTTATGGTGGGCTATGCAGCCTGTGCGGCACTGGAGTAGGTAGTTGAAAACTTGTTTTGTGTTGTGAGTTTTTTTTTTTTTTTTGGCAGCTTCTAAGGGCCTATATTTAATCAAATTAGTTAAACTTCATAACAAAATGGGGCCTTTTTTAAGTTAAAATAAGGGAAATTACAATTTACTATTTTATCTTTTTCTTGATTACTTACTCCTTTGCTTGATAAACGAAAATTAATTTTTTTGAGTATTTAGGGCCGCTAACATGGACATGTCTCTTTTAAATAATTTTTTTAATATATAAAATTTAAATTAAATTTAAAATAATTTATTTAAAATATTCAAATCCTACCTTTTAAGCCAACCCATGTTAATGTTATTGAATAAATTTTATTCATACACAATTTATTCAATTGCGTTGGATTGATTTGAGTTAAAATTTACTCCAACAGTTTATTAAGAAAATATCTAAATGTTTTATATTTTTAATCTTAAAAAACTCTAACTTATGTTCTCACACAAACAAAATCGATTGAATAATCGGTGAAATTGGATTTCTACACATCTTTAGCCTTTGTCCCCCTCTATCCTTTGATCAATTTTATTTTCTTAAAGTGTAAGATTAATTTACAAATAAAAATTGTATCAAAATTTTATGGTGAACTATCATTGATGAAAGATCAATCTTATAAATTGTTGTACCTTACTCTTTGAAATATAATATACATCTTAAAGAACAACATTCTTTCCTTCTAATGGCTATCCCTTTGGAAATTGCAAACTCAAGAAGTGTGGGTTTAGTTTAATTTTTATGATATAGTAAATTTTATAATTTAAAACTTTAAATGATGATTTAATAAAATTTTATTTATAAAAATAATAAGATCATATATCTTTTAAGGTTTTCAGTTTAATAACATATAAATTTGATTATTTTCATGTAATTATACAATATCATTATATGTAATAAATAAAGATTACTTTTCATCTATTATGATAAAAAAATGCTTATATTATTTTAATGTAAAATGGATACTTTTATGCATACGGATGTTCCACTAAAAGTCTACTTTTCTTTTGTTCTCATCAATGTAACTTGCTTCGGCTCCTTTTATGCCTTGCCTTTTTCCCAAAACGACAGAAATCTAATATAAACCTTAAATTAATTCATATTAAATAATAAATGTGGGAAGAATTCGTGAAAAAGATCCCAACAATCTTCATTTATTAAGGGAACTTTTTAAAAATGTAATCATTTTTATGTCACTAAATAACACATTTAAAATATAAACTTTTAGTTACAGTCACAGGCACTTTGTTAGAATGGTGTTTTCTAAATAACCATTTTTAGACCACATTAATTGCATCTGTTTCTTTTAAATAATTAAATTACTAAAATAAAGCCTCATATTAACAAATTTATGAAATTTTCTTCTTCCATTAAATCATTAAGTTACTCTTTTTACTGCTTAGGACCTGCAAATATGATAAATTCAAACCAAATCTGACTTGAAATTAATAATATAGAAAAATTGTTGACAGAATAAGTATGTACTCTTACATGAATAATTTTATTTTTACACTTAAAATTCTTATAAAATTCACACACTAAAGATTCCCAACCATTAATTAACAAATACTATTATATCTACACTCTTATATTCATAATTTTTACTTATAATTTTTATCTTTTTTATTTAATTTTTTTATTTATTTTTTAAACATTAAAACTTGAACAACATCTATAAACGTAACTCAAGCATGGGCAACAATTTCCTTAATTAACTGTATAGATTTCATTCATATTGTCAATTAAAGGTTACAAGCATTTTATGTGTGAATTTTATAAGAATAGCATCAATTTTATAAATTTTATAATTTTATTTATAAATTTATGATTTAAATTTTTTAAATCAAATTTAATAAATTCTTATAAAATTTATACACTAAAAACTCAGTTATTAATTTATTGTAATACAATCAATTAAGGACTTTAAATGTTTAGTGTATTAATTTTATAAGAGGAGCACCATTCTTTTCACATTTTGTAAATTTTATAATTTAATTTATAAATTTATATTTTGAATTTTTAAATAAATTTTAATGTGCAAAAAGACGATTTTTAACTTTGGGGGTAATTTGGGTAACCTGCAATTCCAATATTTTGTTTTAAGAAGAAAAAAGAAAGCCCCTATAAAATTCTTTTTCTGTCTGTTGTGAATTCAGCGGATACAGGTTGGCAGCCGATTAGGTGACTCGAAAACCAGTGGCTTAAAAAGACAAAAAGCGCCACTCGCAATTAAATGATTGCAGAAGATTCAAAATTTCAGACTCACTCTTCTAAACAATTCCGTTGGCCTCTGAAAAGTCTTCGCTTAGATGCAGAAGACGCTGCTTCAGATTGCGAATAGTAAGCAGAAGGGCACAACCCAACACAGAGCACTTCCTTATAACGATGTCGTTTCCCGCGGAGAACCCCGATCCTCGCTCTAGTCCTCCGCCATTGAAGAAGAGACCACCGAGCTGGTCTGATATCTGGCTCAAGAACACCAAGCCCGTCAAGCATATGGTTGTTGCTATGCAGCTCCAGTCCCTGTCTTCTCCCAAAGACCCCGAGACCAAAACCCTAATCTCTAATTTCTCCAGAATGGACCGAACACTTCTCCTGTCGGACGAGCTTCTTCTCAAAATCCTCGCCAAGCTTCCCGATTCGCAGAGGGACTCAAATTCTCTTGTTTGCAAGCGGTGGCTGAATCTCCAGGGCCGGCTTGTGCGGTCTTTAAAGGTATTGGACTGGAACTTTGTCTTATCTGGTAGGTTGATACACAGATTCCCCAATTTGAACCATGTGGATTTGGTTGCTGGGTCTTTGATTTCACCCCAAAATTCGGGTATTTTGTTGAGTCACCGTGTTGTTTCGATGCATATTGATTCTGGGTTTTCCCCCAATTGGTGTATTGGTGACGAAAATATGCTTCCTGTTGAAGTTATTGATAGTGGACTCAAAGCCCTCGCTAGTGGGTGCCCCAATTTGCGCAAGCTCCAGGTTATTGGTGCCAGTGAGATGGGTGTATTGAGTGTGGCTGAGGAGTGTTCCACATTGCAAGAATTGGAATTGCAGAGATGCAACGACAATGTGTTGCGAGGGATTGCGGCGTGTGAGAATCTGCAAATCCTGAAATTAGTTGGAACTGTGGATGGATTTTACAGCTCTGTGGTTTCTGACATTGGATTGACTATTTTAGCTCAGGGTTGTAAGAGGCTGGTCAAGCTTGAGCTTAGTGGGTGCGAAGGGAGCTTTGATGGGATTAAAGCAATTGGCAAGTGCTGTCAAATGTTGGAGGAATTGACGATTTGTGATCATAGGATGGATGATGGGTGGTTGGCGGCACTTTCATTTTGTGAAAATCTGAAGACTTTGAGGTTCCAATCTTGTAAAAGGATTGATCCAAATCCAGGACTGGAGGAGTATTTGGGTTTTTGTCCAGCTCTTGATCGGCTGCATTTGCAGAAGTGCCAATTGCGGGATAAGAAGAGCGTAGCAGCAATGTTTTCTGTATGCAGGGCTGCAAGGGAGATTATTGTCCATGACTGCTGGGGATTGGATACCAACATGTTCAGTTTAGCAAGTACATGCAGGTAATGTCCTCTTTTACTATTGCTTTTGTAACCCAATTGCAGACTATGAAATCCTTAGACTATTTGTCCTGATTATCCTGGTCAACAACCTTTCAAAGGATTTATTTTTTGTTCATTTTTTCAGCATCAAAATTTCTAATTTGTATGGCTAATTGGCCAATGTTGGAATTTCTGCCGTCATTATGCCCATAATTATATAATAGCATGATATCCCCTGCCAATATGGCTTCCTGGCATAGAGAGAAATTTTAAGTTCATAAACTGCAAATAACTTTCAGGAACCAACAAATGAACAGTAAAACATCGTTGAGATTTACATTTGGTATTTAAATCCTCATAGTCTTTTTCTCTTGTCATCTTTTATAGATGATTTTGCCATTGTTACTTTGTTAATTGAGCTTTAAGAAAGTGATATCCAAGCAGCTGGAATAATTTGTAAGTGATATTGATCAATTTGCTCAATTGCAGGCAGGTGAAGCTTTTATACTTAGAAGGATGCTCACTGCTAACAACTGACGGTTTGGAGTCTGTAATTCATTCCTGGAACGAGCTTCAAAGCCTTGGAGTGGTGTCATGTAAGCATATAAAGGATAGTGAAATCTCTCCTGCACTTGCAACCTTCTTTACAACTCTCAAAGATTTGAAGTGGAGGCCAGATACCAAATCTCTACTCCCTTCAAGTCTCGTAGGTATAAGCATGGGAAAGAGAGGAGGTAAATTTTTCAAGAAGACGTGACGCCTGAAATTGATTTTCAACTTTTTCTTCCATCAGAATCTAGGCCTTGGTCTTAGAAACAGATTATTCTCACTGACTCTAGTGAAAATTGTACCACTATGTAGTCGCTCTGTTCATTTTGATGGGTAACTTAGATATTGACACTGGAAGATTCTTCTTTAATTTCTTCCGTAAGGTTAAGGAATTTAGCTTAGAGATGTAATTATGTATAAGCTAGCCTATTAAGTAGAAATTGGTTCCTTGTTCATCTGTAGTTTTTTGTTTCCCAAGGTAAAATGTAGTTGAAGTACCAATGCTGTCGTTATTTGTGGGCCTGTGACACCTGAGGATGCTTTGAACTTGGCATACTGCGCTGGTTCCTGTGCCCTGCAGAAGTTCAAGGAAGCAAATTGGTGATTTAGAATTACAGGTCTTTCACCTTACTTGAATTTAGTCACACCAGCCAAAGTAGAATGATTAAATCATAAAGCTGTCTATAGCTACCATCTACTGTTTTGGGAACTCATTATAAGTTTTGGTGTTCCATATGCACCAAAAGACATTGTGGTAAATCTGCATGAACTCTTAGTACTTTATTATGATATTTGATGAAAGCTTCAATAATTGTATGAAGGTAGGAATTTTCTACATTTTCGCAAGAAATTTCTGCAGTATCCATTGAGGTTGTAGATCTCTCTGATATGGTGTTAATTGCAGCAAAGTGCAAGGCCTTCAAGATTCCTAATTCAATACACAACACAAGTACGCAACAATGCCCATTTTCAAAGTTGAGTTGAATTTTCTTTTTGCTGGCAAATCAAAGTGGAGTCATTTGTTGAGCTAACATGAAACAATCTGCAAGAGCTCTATTCTTTATTAACATTAAAGATGCCCTCATGAGTAATAATTGTGTGTATTATTGTTTCCCTATCATTTAATGTATGTTGGATCTGGCACCCACGTGGATGATGAAAACGAATTCAGTTCAAGTGCATAGGAAGAGATGGGCATGGATTTTATATTCAATCGAAGTTATGACAAATAAGGACTTTCAGATTTTGAAAATAAGGTGATTTGAGGACAGTAACTTTATTTCCTTTATTTAATGGCAAGCAATCAAAGTTGCAATCAGTTTGCTTATTTGTAAGATAATAATGAAACGCCCAAATTGACAATGTTTGAGAAATACTTGCTTGCTAAAAATAAATAAAGTAACAAATTCTTTGCACGGAAAATTGAAAAAGAGGAAACTTTTTGCACATCATTTTGTATACTTAGATATGTAAATGTAATTAATTTTAATTCAATTCACTTAAATTTCTTTATATGCGATGCTATGCATAAAGTAGTCATACTTTTTAATTTGACAATTTGTAAATCTTCTTATATTCTGTTTTTATTATATTTACACTATATATATAATATATAAGCTGTGTGTATATATCATTTTCTATTAATTACTGGCACCGGCTCTAGGTGTGGAACATTCTGGTGACACCTTCTCAAAACTTACTCATAAAGTGCACAGCACACTTACACAGTCACTCATCAATTCACCAGTGCTGCACCAGTTGAATCATCAAGTCTCATTGTATAAATAAATAGTGGTAGTGGTATAAATTATGTAAACGTTGTATGTAGGTTAAAATTGTTTAAATTAGAATGGAGGTATTTTTATCATTCTCATCATCAATATTGAATAATACATGTCACTGTATTTTAAATGTGTTAATTCTACCATATATATATATATATATATATATATATTTTTGTTATGGAAATTGATTCTTTGGCTCTCATCCATGTCGAGCGTCATTTTTACGAAATAATTAATATGAGATTTACTCAAAATTCATATTCACCTTTTGATGGTATAGTTGTACGGATTTAAAAATTTTAAAGTGTATGATGTACTTTAAAGAATAAAGTATAAATAAATAATTAATAATTAAAAAATCAACAATCATAATAATTTCAAGTCTATAAATTATAAATTATTTATTTATATTTAATAATAATTATAATTATTAATTTTTTATCAATAATCATCTATTTACACTTTAGAAGCCCATACCACCATTTCTAAAATTTGGAATTTCCGCTCTATCATGTTTATTCATTACCATCGCTTATAAGATGTCCATTTATGAATGGTAGCTAACATATGGTTGGTTTCGTAATTTTGGGTAGTTTCATTTAAAACTCCTCAATCATTCCCAATCTTGATGGTGACATTATGTGTTCCACTGGCTTCTCACTTTTCCTGATCTTGTTAGCAATTCTGTGGTATTGATCATGCTTAATATGTTTATACCCTGAATTAGCTTTCCCATTTTTGAGTCTTACCCTCTTAAATACTCGACATCCGAAGAAGGACTTTTGGAAAGGAAAATCATATGAATAATAAGTAGAATCTAATATCAAACTTTAAGATAAATGACGTTTCAAATTGTTAGAACTTAAGATTCAATTTGACTAATATTTTAGTTATTTATTTGATAGATTAATGTGAATTAAAACATTTCCAAAGATATAACAAAATATATATAGATTCTATTAAGAAAAAATATCAAGATATAATTAAATAATCATATTTCCAACCAAATGTGGGCTACACTTTTAGGATTAGATAACCTTATTCATTGCTTTTCCACATTGTTCTTTGGCATTATTATGGATTCGAATATTTAATCAGCAAATCATTGAAATGTGCCGCTTCTGGGATATTGTCCCATATTTCTCAGACACTGACAGCTTGGCTTGACATTCAAAATTGTTGATTCGCAATCTCACTGATTCAGATCTTTCTCTCAATAATATCAACAAGAACAAGTCAACACTCAACTAATCAACAATTTTTTTTGTTTTGGAAAATTATGGAGCTCTTCAAACTTGGGATTGGGCTCTTCTGGAACGTATTATTTGTTCTTTTAAAATATTTAGTATATTAAATAAAAATGTAAGTAAAAAATTATTAATAAAAATTAAAGAAGTAAGTTATCTTAAATTTATAAATTATTATTCAATTATTTATCTTTGAAATTATTAACATCGATAATTAGTCATGAACTGTGATTTTATCTCATACGTTTTTTTTTCTTCTTTTCTTGTGACTGTTCTCATACTTTTGTTTTTTGGTAGGGATACTGTTCTCATACTTCAATTCTATAAAATACAACTTAAACTTTAAAAAACTTATTTTCAATATTTTTTTATATGTTCTTGGAGTTAGATTTTGTTTCAGATTTTTCTAAAGAAATAAACCCTAACTCAAGCAGTCAACAGTTCATCACACGTTTTACTTGGAAAAATAACTTTTACCGTACAATTTCCTTTCTATTTTTGATATTTTTTCGTCACTCTTTTGTTTCAATTTTATTTTCACAATCTTCATCCCATACTTCCGATCATTAATTTTAATAGCTAGGATCACAATTTTTGAGACTTAGCTAATCATCTTACAGTTTCCAAAAATAACTTTTTTTAATATTTTGAGAGAAATATATACATATTATTTTAATTTTAGGGTTATTTATAACTACACTCATTTAATTATAAAAATTAATAAATATATTTTTAACTATCATAACAATATAAATACACAATTTCATATTTATTTGCTATTAAATATCAACAATTATGTAACTTTTATATAATTATTAATTAATATACAAGGTATATTCTTATTGACTATTTGAATTAACTGAATAATAATAATAAATAAAATTTTATTCTACTAAATAGAATCCACTATATATGGATAAAACAAAATAAAAAATTAATATAAGTTGAACTAAAAATAAAAAAGGAGCCACAAAATATTATTATTATGAACTAAAATATTGACATACTAGCATCTTGAGAATTGCTTTTTATACTACATCACATTGAATTAATAGAAATAACTCACTTGCCTAATTAAATAATAAAATAAAAGTCAAAAGTAACAAATACAAATTGATATATTTTGTCTCTTGCACAAAATTTTATATTGGCATATCATAAATTAAACTTAAAAAGAAATAGAATAAAATTGAAATATATGAAGTGCAAGGAAATCCCACTAATCAGAAACATAAAGAAATTATAAAAAAATTGAGAAAAAGATTGAATGTATGATTATGCTAAGAGTAATCAAGCTTCTTAAGGTTATTTTGCTTCTTTTTATTTGTCTTTCCTTTGCATGCAAGTTTTTTCTATTTGAATTTATTTAAATAGCTAATAAAAAAATACTATGTATTAGCAATTATGCGTAAATCACCTGAGTATTAATATTTAATGGCAAAAAGACAAAAGGGGTGTGTTAACATTGCTCTAATACTTAAAAGGGTATATTTATATTGTTTAAATGGTTGAAGAGGTATATTTGTTAATTTTTATAGTTAAAAGGATGTATTTACTAATTTTTATAGTTAAGGAATATATTTATAAATGACTTAAAATTAAAAGAATATGTATATATTTTTTCTTAATATTTTTATAGTTGATCTCTTGTACATGGTTATACACATTTCACATGCCCATTTTTTCTATAACTATTGCAATGTTATGACACTTGTATATGGTTATACATATTGACTGTGATATAAATTTTATTTCATGCTTAACATTCTCATTGTCACTAGTAATTTCGAGTGCTCTTTGCAATCCTACCATAATCGTTGCTTAGAAGTATATAACAAATCATAAAAATTATTGGCATCCAGATTTTGTGATTCTTCTACATTTTCTAGGTAATGTTGCTGAAAGTCATGCCTAGTTGCATCAAATACCATAGCCCTCATGATGACTAATATTATCTTTATTACCCGTATAAATATTGCTAAAAGTACCTGCAATATTTGCATTGTAATAATATTGAAATCTTCTTTAATCCTCTTCATCGTAATCTATTCAATGCCAATATCTAAGTTTAAAACTATGACTATATAGATGAATCTTTATTATTTCAGAAGGGAAGAGTGTTACACTTTTACATTTATCATAAATACATTTGATAGACCTATTAGAGTAATACAATGGCAACTAACAAGCATATATCACCAAAACCATGAATCCCATCAACAAACTTTTGTCTAAGTCTTATTTGACTCAGATAATTTCTATTATATATCTATATATGGTGATGTTGTATTTTCATTATCTCACAATATAATTAATATTAATCACTATATACCAATTATAGATAGTATGTATTTACACAATAACTAACAACCTCATATATGTAATCCAAGTTTTGCCACACAATAATTGAAGTAGAAAAAACACATGTTCATATATATATATATATATATATATATGCATTTAAACATATGGCATACAGTAGTCAACAAATTTTAATCATGCAACACATATACAACATTTAAGGATAAAATCAGTTACTTACCTCTTATTTGAATTATATAACATTAGCAAATTAATTGCATCGATGATGAAATATTCATTAATTATTGTGGTATGTTAAAAAGATAGTGAAAGATCGAAGTTTGATAAGTGGGAAAAAAAATCTAACAGAAGATGGAGGAAAATAAGAAAACTTTAATTACTCACCTCTTGCTTGAGTTAAACAACCACCAAATCAACTTCATCAATAAGATAGTTTTCATTTCTTGTGGTATGAGTTAGAGAGAATGTGAAAAAAGATAAAGAAATGGGAGAAAAGAGAAGAGAAGATGGAAGAAAATGAAAAAAGAGTAGATGACCAAGCAAATGAGAGGAAGAAGTAGCAGCAGAACTTTTTAAAAGACATTAATTTTTTACTGGCAGCTAATTTTAAATTTTGAGGGGTTAAGATAATGTCATCTTACTAATGGATTCTTCAATGGGAAACTATCATACTTTTTTAATGACATTTCATTTAACCATTGGTTTAATCTATTAGTAATATTTAAAATAGTGAGAATTTTTTGTGCATATTTTAGGTGCGATTTTCCAAGGATATAATATTCCGTGGGTAAAATATCTATGACTGGCTAGCACACATCTAACAAAAATTTTGCTAGTTTAATTAAATTTTTTTATTTATATCAATAGATATTTTAGTGGCCAAAAAATTCTGCCAAAAATTGGAAATTTTCTTGTAGTGGCAAGTTAAATCACAAATCTATTAATATCATTCCCGCATCACCATAACTATAGCTAAATTTGAATTTCATATAAAAGGCTTTCTCTAGCTTCAATAGCATGAGACACTGACTTTCATCCAGTTTGATAAACATTATTGCTAGCAATTTAATTTCAATTCTCACATCTTATTTCATAAGTGCATACAAAAGGATAAATTCGGTGTGGGTCCTATCCATTTTAAAGAATGAACACGAATTTTCATGTAAAATCTGTGTCACCCATAATGTGTGGGAGAGTAGCGCCCCTCGAAGTTATTGGCACTTCAAGTTTATGGTGTAGCATATATCTAATATATATGATTTTTTAAATGGAAAATAAGAAAGGCATAGATATAATAATTAAATATTTGAAAAGTTGAATATATTAAGAGTAAAAATTATTCTGGTATATCTCATCTGCTCTTAATTTTTTTCCCAAAATTTTTTAAGTTTGGAATCTTCCCTTAAATGGTGATATCTCTCTTACACATCAATCTTTGCACCTTGCCTTAAAATAATTACTTAAACCCAAATTAACCATGATTTAATTAAGTAGGATTCAATAGATAATCTATCATGGAATCTAATAAATACCTTAATCAATCAATGCAAAGGATTTTGGAATGATGATAGTTGAAGTATGCTCAAGTTTATTAAAAATGCTTGTATTTGGATATATATTTTGAAATTTCTAGGATAAAGTAGGATGGCAACAATTACAAAGTTCTATTATATCTACTTTTTTAAAACTATGCATTAGATTACACACAATAAGAAGTGAATAAATTTCACTAATAATTTTATAATTTTATTTAAATTTAAAAATAAATATTATATAATTTATAAAATAACGTAAAAAACATATATTAACTTTAACGTAAATATATCATTTCTCCAACTATATTACACTTTGAAGGATAACATGTGGTTGCAATTTTCAATATCAACAGAACACTCCACCTTTGATGGGCCAACAGTCAATGGCAAAAATTACAATTTATCTTCAGTCGCTTGTGATTTGAATGACATTTAATCACTAACCCGAACGATGCAAAGTGTGGTGGTAAAAGTTTTGTCAGAGTGTGGGTTTTGGGGAAGTATGTTTGGGAGAGGGTGCTTAAATTTAGTGGCTTGTTTTGATAAGTAAGTTATTAAATTGTCATAAATAATAATTTTGTTATAAGATATGTTAAGTTTTATAATTTAATTACAAGAGTTTAATGAATTTAATAATTTATATTTTTTAAATAAATATTCAATACAATTTAAAAATAGCACAATTGCATATTAAATTAAAAAGAGTTTATTATTTACAGTTTTCATTTAAAAAAAAATTAACCTTTTATTTAATGAAAAAATTAGTGATATCTTTAAAAAACTCAAAAAAAATTAAAGGTTTCCCAAATTACTAAAAAGAGATGGAAGAAGACATCGGAAACATGAAGTCAAGTCAACTGAAGCCTATCTAAACCAGATACAGTGGACGAAGATAAAAATGAAAGACCTTGACAAAGAAAATATGCACTTCAGATACTTTCAGAGCCGTTTGCCAGAGAATTTCACAATCACCGACTCCAGTTAGTGCTGGGAATTGATTCAAAATATTAATAAATTAATTTGACATATTATAATAGGAGTGATAATTGTTTCCCCCACACCTCACTTGACTGGAAGTTTTCTTCAACAACATTTTATACAATCGCAGAGACTGCAGGCATCACAAATTGTTTATTTCCATAAGCACAGCAGCCGGCGGCTGAAATTCCATTGAACAATTTAAACAGGACTTTTTCTTTTTCTTTCTTGTTTTTAAATTTTAATCTACACGTGACTATAGATAAATCTTTGACCTTGGTAAATTCTTTCCCTCGTACTATTAATACGCAGTCTGTTCCACAATTAAAATGGGATAGTTCTCAATAATCTCTTTTACGCATAGAGCTCGCCACCTCAAACTGTTCAGAATCATTTCATTTGTCTGAAGATCTAGCAAAGAGATATTAGAATTTGACTCTAATATAATAATTGGGTGAATTTTGAGACTTCTCAATCCAAAAGTTAACTCAGTGAATTTTTTCTTCGAATTTATAAACCAACACCCTACTTCTCACACTAAGGATGTAAAGACTCTTGCTAAAATTCTTTTCTGTGGGTCAAGAGAGTAAAGCTTAGTCAATTACAGGTGTCGTAGAAACACACAAGTTGTTTTGTTGGTCATACTGCTATATTCAATGGAGCGCACCAGAAATCAAACTATGCAACTTTCCCATTTCCAGAACAAGTCACACAGCCCATTTTGGTCTCGTCAACAAAGTCTAAAGTCCAAAAGACAGATACCAAAACGAATTGAAACCATATGACTACCGCTATATATACGCACTGTCACACTGATATGTCCTAAACCATCTCCTCTATCTTTCAGACTAAAGACAACCATGAAGTTAGGAACTGTCTTTGTCTTCATTACCTTAGCTTTGATCCTCGTAACATCCTGGGCAGAACAATGTGGAAGACAAGCTGGGGGTGCTCTCTGTCCAAATGGGCTCTGTTGCAGCCAATATGGGTGGTGTGGCAGCACAAGTGATTACTGTGACTCTAACTGCCAGAGCCAATGCAGCGGTAGTGGCGGCGATGTGGGCAGTCTCATAAGCGCTTCTCTCTTTGACCAACTGCTGAAACACCGAAATGATGGGCAATGCAAGGGCAAGGGATTCTACACCTATAACGCTTTCATCACCGCAGCTAGATCATTTCCAGGGTTTGGCACCACAGGTGATGTTGCCACTCGCAAGAGGGAGCTCGCAGCTTTCTTTGGCCAAACCTCGCATGAGACCACAGGTAATGAATTGGCACCTATGGTGACACATTGTTTTTGTTCAATGTGTTTAATATTTTGTAATTTATAATAATAATAATTATAAGGTACATCTTTGTATGTGTTTTATAGGAGGATGGAGTAGTGCTCCTGATGGCCCATATGCTTGGGGGTATTGCTTTATTAGGGAAAGCTCAAGAAATGCTTACTGTGATTCCCAAGTACCTTGTCCTGCTGGCAAATTATACTATGGCAGAGGACCTATCCAACTCACGCAGTATGTCACTAGTTGCTTTCTCTTACTATGAAACTTGGATTTTGTGTTTCTAAAATATATACTGTTATTTTATACTACAACATTAAGAGAATAAATCATTATAATTATAAACTATTTTTTATTAATTTTATTTTATAATAATTTATACTGTTAATTATTTTTACTAATAATTTATCTCATATTTTATAATATAAAATGTCAAATCTAATTCATGAAATTTGGCTTCAAATTTTCATATAATTTTTAATGCCCAATAGTGTATAAGTTATGTTATTCCTATAATTTTATTTTTATTTAATTTTTATAATACAAAATTTAGATTATTAGGCATTGAAGCGTGGGATACAATTACACAAAATGTGGTATGAGTCATTTGTGAAAATAAAATATATAAGAACATTTTTATTTTAGTGTGTACGTATATATGTGTGTCTATATATATATATATTCTCATCATAAAATTAAAGCTTCAATTGTTTTGTTAGTTAAAAATAGATGGTTGTTACTTTGACAGCAACTACAATTATTATCAAGCTGGAAAAGCGATAGGAGTGGACTTGATAAACAACCCAGATTTGGTAGCCACAAATGCCATTATATCGTTCAAGACAGCCATATGGTTCTGGATGACAGCGCAGGGCAATATCCCGTCAAGTCACGATGTCATCACGAATAGATGGACACCATCTGCTGCCGACAGATCCGCTGGTCGAGTCCCAGGTTACGGTCTGATCACCAACATCATCAATGGTGATCTGGAATGTGGGCATGGCCAAGACAACAGGGTGGCTGACAGGATTGGGTTTTACAAGAGATACTGTGACATTTTGGGTGTGAGCTATGGCAACAACTTGGATTGCTACAACCAAAAGTCCTTTTAAGAGCTGCTTATTGGTCCAGCAGATTGACCACCAACAACATAATAAAAGTAATTGTAATAACAAGCAAATAATAAAAATATGAATGTAATGGATCCAGTGTTATCTTACTGGCTATCTTTGCTATAAAGATGGCTGTTTGTGTAGGGTGAATAATGGATTCTAGTGATTTAGTGTTTAATTATATTTTTGGGGTAAATCAGATAATACCCTGTTATACTATATCTTATGTGCAATTTATTTTTATGTGGTTTTTATTAGACTAATTGACACTACAAGAGAAAGTCCCAGCTGCGAAGGAAAATTTCGCCGTAGGTGGGCCTTTTTCGGCCGCAAATCTAGATTTGTAATGGAAGTTGGGACGAAACAAATCTATCTCTATACCCTTTCTTGCAAACCGTTAGCAACAGATATTCTGCCCGAGACGAAATTTCCATCTCAAATCCGCCCAAATATGAGATAGAACAACTCTGTTACAAAATATCCATCCCCAATTCATCTAAAATTTGGAATAAAAAAATCCGTCCCAAAAATCCAAAACAAATCCATCTTCTACCCATTGCAACCAGCTACATCACAGCGAATGATGTAGACCTCACCCATCCTAAATCTATCACAAAAAGCCATGTTGCCGACAATGACATGGCGAACGGCCTATGCGAATTTGTCTCCAAGGGTGCCACATTGTCGTCTTAAAATGAGGATGAGTTGCCACATCAACATGATGACATGGACCACAGCCGTTGCAAATCCATCTAATAAACGGATGACTTAGATAATTTTCATCTTAAATCCATCACAAAATTAGTCATTCCATCTCAAATCGGTCTCAAAATGAAAAAAAAATAAGAACAATTCATTGCAAATCCATCTTATAAATTTTGGTATTGAAAAGATGTTTAAAGTATTAACACATTTCTTAAAATATAATTAATTTTGAATTTAATTTTTGAAATATGAACGATTTTTAATTAGATATCTAATCTTATTTTAAATAATTTAAGTTGATAATAACTCTAAAATAAAAAATTGAGGGCCGATAACAAGTTTGCCATGAATAATCTTAGAAAATATTCTTAAATTCTCATACTTTTATCAAATGAATTTAAAAATTTTTTTAAAATAAGTTAAATTTTTTTTAAACTCAGCCATGGATTTAATTTTTGCCAAAGTTGTATCCATCATCTATTTTTCTTTCTCTTAAAAGAATCCAATAATGCTATAGAGAAAAAAAAGAAAGCAAATAGTAAGAAACAATGTTGTCTTCCTCTTCACAAAGGAGGACGGCACAGCAAGGACGTGTTACATCCCTGTTGCATGGCATGGCCACCATGGCTATGCCTCAGGTACTTGCCCGCGACATAACCAGAACTAGCGATGCCGTCTAACTAAGAGAGACTATCTGGTCTCTCTCTTTCTAAACTTTATCTATTTCTAGAAACAACAGAGGATAAGCTTGTGACTTATAGTAACAAAAAACAAAACCAAATAACAATATTTCTAAAGCTCATTCACACACAAATTTCTTTATCATAAATAGGGTGCAAGAATATAGAGAGAGTTAGAAAGAGCTTACCTCAAATGCTAACTAGAAATCTAACAACAGAGAAGGTGGCTGCACTTACTTTCCAGCTATGAAAGGAGCCCCTTTTTTGTGATAAGCAAGAGGTGTCGTGGCTCAACTCATGAGGTTGTGCCTAAGTTAAGTGAAGATGCATAACAAAAATGGAGCGAAGGTGAGTGTCAGTGTGCAAGTGTTCCCTCTGCTTCTTCCATTCTTAGTATGCTCTCTGTTTTGTCTCTGTGAAAACTTTATTTCCATTTTCTCTCAATATCCAGCTATTTTATGTCTGTGTGTCCCCTACTCTTTTATCCTTTCTTCCCTTTTGTATTTGCATTGCCTAAGAGTAACTGACTTTCGAACCATCATTGCAACATCTCCCTTTTTCCTGCTTTTCCAAGATATCGTGGGAGTGGATTTGATCGGATTAATTGGATTCGTTTGGACAGCAGAGCCCTTAAGTGGCTTGCACTGAGGAAGCATTTAACTACAGATTTGGAGCCAAAATGAGCTCTATAGATCTAGGGAATTAAGAGTTAATAGGTAGTAATTGCCGGTTAGGAGATTGAGACCAAAAATGATACTGAGTCTAAAATGGATGTAATAATTCTGTTCTTCATAGTACTTCATCTTATTTTCTAAAAATTTTAAAAATTTTTCAAATCAAAATATATCACTCACAATTTTTTCTTAAAATCTACAAATTTTAAAATTAAAACTAATTCTTTTCTAAAACTTTTTTATATTCTAATTAAAACTTTTTTTTTCTTTTTTCAAAAAAATTGAAATGAAACTTCTCTTCCCCTTTTTTTAAAAAAATTATGTAAAAATTTATCACTAAAAAACTTAAAAAAAGTATCCTTAATCCTTTTATTTTATTAATTTTAAAACATAAAATATTTTAAAAATAAATAATTTTTTTTTAAACTTCTTTATGAATACAATTTTATTTTTGAGTTGCGGGACAAATTTAAATGTCTATGCCTATTTTTTGCCTCATTAATTGCACCATTTTCCAAAACATTTTCTTTCATCATTTGAATTTTTTCAAGCTTTAATCCCTCATTATGAATCGCACTAATTTTTCTCCTTTGCACATTCTCATTATTCTATCTGATTATTGTTCTGGGATTTTTCTTGATTCCTCTTTCCTTCTGGACATCATCATTTGTAGCATTTAATGTTCTACCGCCATTATTCTCTCTGCCTTTCCCGCTTTGAGCTTCACTGGATGTCCATTTCTCCAGGTCTCCATCATTTTCCTCTTGTACACTCACCAAGGATTGAAAGTGACCCTGTTGACATCTCATTGACTTCTACATTTTTCTTTGGTCCCTGGTTATCGATTATTGTTCCTCCTCCAGCTCCTTTCCCCTTCGGTTGCACTTCTGATGCTGCACTACCATCCATTCTCCGAATTCAGGGACTTGTTGAACCTGGCTTTGAGTGCTAACTGCATATTCCCCATTATCAACATCACAACTCCCATTGTTGACAGCATTATCTGCGCTCACTTATTGAGGTTGGGGTTTCCTCTAAGGACAAAATTCTGCATTGTGCCCATAGACTCCACAGTTAAAGCAAATCGGGTGTATCCCTTCATGCTCCACTTTGATCTTTTTCCTCCTTCCTTCTACTCCTTTTATCACAAATTGAGATAATAAAGGTTTGGTTAAGTCAACCGCAGCACAAATTCTTGCATACTTACCTCTTGCCAAATCTTCAGCGTTGGAATCTACTTGAATAGTTCGCCCTATTTTATCTCCAATCTTAGTCAGAACCCGGCTCTCATAGTATTTTGAAGGAAGTTGTGGCAGTCTCACCCACACCGCCACTGAACTAAGCTTCGCTCTGGATCAAAATCTTTCTCCCACTCTTGAACTATTAGGTAGTGATTCTATCATATTCGCTGGTAAAGTTCACCCTAAAATAGTCATTACCCAAATCTATGGGTTCAGCAACTCCTACGTTTGCCCATAATTGTTTTAACGTCCAGTGCTGTAAATCCAACCTTACGACCTAGTTAGTGAACTATCAATGATTTCTTTAATGGTTTACTGATTTTGTCGTGAATCATTTTTGACAATATGAGTATAGGACATAGAACCCCAGTCACTACTTTCCTCGTCAGTAAAGGTGATATCTTCCTCCTGATCCATTTCTTCGCTCTCAAAGCTATCAAACTCTTCTTCTTCTGTTGTCATAGCATCTATACCGCCGTTCTGTGAGTTCTTTTCTTCCTTGTGCTTGCCCAACATCACATTCAACTTTGTCCCCATTCATCCTCATTGAAGTCCAAAGGACCTATGTCTTCATGATCATAAGTTATTGTAGAAATTTAATTTTATCCGGTTTACCTTTTAAAGCATAAATCAAAATTAAATTTAAAATCGAAATTAAAAATAAACCTAAAATTAAATTCAAAATCATGCCCAACCTAAAATAAGAAATCAAAAATTAAAATTAAATTCTAAGATTAAAATTAAATTCTTAAAAAAATAAAATAAAAAAAAATAAAATACAAAATAATTTAAAAAATAAATAAAAAATAAAAAAGATAGAGATAAAAAAATGATAAAAGTAATAAAGATGAAAAAATATTACATAAATCTAAGACATAACATAAGATAAATTAAAAAATAAAAAAATAAATTAAAAGATAAAAATATAAAAAATAAAGAATAAAATACAACTAAAACTAAAAAGTAAGAAGTTGTTTAAAAAAGCAATTTTAATTCTACACTTCTAAAAATTCTTACTACACATAAAAAAGGTGGTCACAGAAAAAAGAAGATTGGAGCCTACAAAAAAAAAGAAGATTTCAGCCCAAAAAAAGAGAAGCAACTCCCATTTGGTCAAAACTCAGCCTTAAGCCCACGTTATTGTGGGTCTAAAGCACAGCTCTTACCATTTCAACCTGTTCGTATATATCAACTATTCCCAAAATTAAAAATAAAAACAAACAAGCACCCTTTATTGCCAAAAAAAAAAAAGAATGTAGCTCGTTTTCTTTGTGGCATCCAAGATTAGACTGCAAGCTGCTTTGCTGGAGCCACGACATTGTTAGAACGTAGCCTTGAGAAATTATTGTGCTACTTGTTTTTCTTGCACATTTAGTGGCCCTAATTAGTGCTGTTGTTGTGAGGTCCACTCTCATCACAGCATTCTAGTTTGTTTTCACTCAGCTTGCATAGCCACGCAAGAGCTAGCAGCTATCTGTGACCCTTTGCCAACCGAGCTACTCCTTGGCACTATTGTTCAAACACCATAGCTCCTTCCACCCGAGAACTCGCCCGCAGCTCCACTCAAAAGCACTAGCCAAAAGCGTCGTTGCACCCCAAAGGAGTCCTGGTCCAGCACTATTCCAGTCCTAGTTTAGCACTTCTTCATCCCAAAATATTGCGCTATGACTCGTTGTGCCTCAATTGGTGTCGTTGCTAGCATCAAGGCCTGGTTCTTTTGTTGCCATTGAAGAACGTGAAAACCATAGGCAAAGCTGTAGTTTCGCTATAGCACCTTCTGAGTTCAATGTCGTGTACGTTTGATTGTTCCAAGAATTAGTCCTAAGCTTTAAAAAATTAGTTTGACGTATGCTCTCTCAATATGCTATGATTTTATATAGGCTCACCTTGCTAAAACCTATTGTGAATAGAATATCTAACTTAAGTGCAATTATCTTGAATTTGTTTGACTTGATAATCTTTGCTTTTGTATTAGTATATATGGGTTTCTTATGGTATCATGGCTCTCTTGCATGCTGTTTGATTGAAACTTTCCTGAAAATCTTTGTCAACTGTAGCTTTCTTGCCTAAATTTATGGTGGTTAATCTATTTCTATTTTCTCCACTTAATAAGGATAAATGGATTTCTCATAGAATTTTCATTTAATGGACAAGTTTGGCTTTGTACTTTAGTTCTTATTTTATTTACATTCTTGGGACTATAATTTTATATTTTATGATGTTTGAGATGTTATTGTGGGATGTATAATTTAGATGGTGAAAGAAACCTTGCAATGGATTACTTTAAGATATTAGAGAGTGTGCGCATTAATTTTATGATTTTAAAAATTTTTATTTTTCCTAAAATCCCTATTTAGAATAGGACGAGATTTTTTAAAATTATTTTTAAAATCATGATATGCAATAAGAAGAAAATTTTTTTAAAATTATTTTAAAAATTCTAATTTGAAATAGAAAATAAATTTTTCTCAAGATTGTTTTTATTTATAATCCCGATTTAGAATGGATAAAGATTACTTTCAATTTTTTAAAATTTTTTAAATCAACATAAATTAAATAAAAATAATTTAATTAGATCATTTTTAATACTAAAAAGATATTTAGAATGCTAATACCTTTCCTAAAATGTAATCAACCCTTAAACTTAATCCTTACAAATATAAATTATTTTTAATTAAATATTTGATCTCATCTTCGATAATTTAAATCGATAACAACTCTAAAAGTTAAAATTGAGGGTCGACAATTATAGGATAAGAACTACTCCCTTCAAAGTCTCCTTTTCATTTTCCTTTTTCCAAACTCCTTCTTAACAAATCATTCTCTTCCTCTGAACGCTCATGATTGTAGTTTCCCATGTCAATCATAGTGAAGCAATTACTATAACCGTCAAGAGAAACTTGCAGTATTCGCCAACTTAGCAGGCGTTGTTAATTGGTTCTTTAATTTGAGCTAAATTACATAATACCTTCTTGAATTGTATTTTTTGCGCAATTTATTTTTATGTAATTTCAATCAAATTGATTGAATCTCCTTCACTTTTAATTTGTTACAATTAATCCCTTTCCTAAAGTTTTCATCCAACTAGATAATGGTTGATCTCCTTTTTTATTTTTTATTTTATTTTTTACATTTTGACCTAGCACATATATGCACTTTACATGACTTATTTTTAACATTTTAACCAATTCAGTATTACTCATATGAATTGATTCTAAGCTTTGACTCTAAATTTTAAACTTTAAAATCAAAATCCCAAAACCATAAATTTTAGTCAAGCTAAGTTCCATCTTTGAACCCAATCCATTAGGGTAAATCCTAGCTAAGCTAGGTCCCCTTTATAAACTCAGTCTAATAGATCAGATCTTAGTCAAGTATTCATTTTAATCCAAAAAGCCCTAATCAAGTTTGGGATTAAACATTACTAATTAAGTGCATTAATCATAGATCGCTCTAGATTATGTGTAGATGCCAATAGTGAGACATAATAAAAGTTATGAAAAATCTTTTGCTAGACTTAAAGCATAATTTTGAAAGGCAAAAAGCAACTAAATACCTATGTGGATAACCAACCTGCACCCATATTCTAAAATGTAGACCATCCTTTTTGGTGTCTGATCACACAATTTCACTCTAGATCGGTGATGGTTATTTATTTTTTCAATCTATTACCCAAAATTCCTTATTCTTGTTTGCCAATTCACATCATAATGTTGACGCATACCAAAAAATTTGGTCACAAAATATACTGACAAAATAAGTATCTCCATTTTTCTTAAACAATAAATACTAAACCTTAATTTTATTAAGGGAATATCCTTGGATAAAATCAATCATCACACATAAAAAATTTTTGTTCATAATATATACCAATAGAATAACCATCTATATTTTATTTTCATACGCCAAATTTATCGATGAAATATTTGTCTTTATTTTTATAATAATAAACCGATGGAATATCCATCTTTATTTTCCTCCCTCAAACCAAACTTACCGAAGTTTGACCCCTCGATATTCCATTGATAAATAGAGTTCACCTCATGGAATTTTGCCATTTTTATCGAAAGTGTTATGTATTTATTACCAACGTCTTTCCTTTCGATTTATTTCCTGACAGACCTATATTCCCAGTGTATTAATTCCGAGGACAGTATTGGCAAAGGGATGGATCCCTTGGAATTCTATCGATATTCTTGATGATATTCCAGCGGAGTTGTGCTCTGTCAGCAAATATTGAGTGTCTGATAGTAAAATTTATTAAAATTTATAAACTAACCTATAAGATTCAATAGATTAATTTTTTTCCAAAAATTTGTAAAGATTTTGCTCCTCCTTTTACGTGAAAGAAACTTTTCTCATTTAAAAATCTCTAAATTTATCAAAATTAATAGCATTCAACATTCACCAAATTTGACAAATTTAGAAAAAAGAAATTGACAAACACACATATGCGTGCGGGTTTTGGTGATAAACTCCCACACCATGTATAGTTCCGATATTCCTTCCATCAAAAATCTAATCCCCACTAAATTATTTATATCAAACACTTGTAAACATGTATGCGATGTGTTAATTTGCAAAAACAAATTAAATGAGAGGCTTCACTTTATTATATCTGAAAATCTAGGCCATTTGAGCCTTGGTTAATTAGCTATTTGAGTTTTATTGAGCTTCTTTTCTTTTTAAATAAGCAAAAGAAATAAAAAGCAAAATAAAAGCTAAACTCTCTTTTAAACCATTAGAAATCATACTAAACTCTACTAATTTTTTTTGTTTAAATAATTCAAGATCTCCACACAATTTGCATAAATTCATTTTTAATGGGGCACCTAATGATCATATAGATGATATGTGCATGCCACATAATGAGACCGTTCTTTCTATCCTACAATTAGAGCGGTCAGTTTTGTCTAGACTATCAAATTATTAGCTTAAGCCTGAATTAAAAATAACGGTTAATTTAAACAAAAATTGCTTCAAAAAATTTAGAATTTTTTGTCGAAACGGTATTAGCTCAGGACTACAGACTACATGATTTTTAATTTTTAAAATTATTCTTAATTATTGATTCCCTTTCCTTGTGCTATGTTTCTTGCTTGCATAAACAAAGGTTTGTGCAAGAGTATATGTCCTTTTGGGCATGTTAAGGTTCCAATAATGTTTTGCTAATTTCCTTTCTCTCCCTCGTTTCATTCTCCATGATTGCTGTGGTTTTTTTATTTCTTTTTAATTTTGGGCTCTCCATTCCAATTTTAGAGCAAAACCTATGTAATTTCTTTGGGAAAATCGATTAGAGGCTTCAACAATAATCTTTTTTTATTGTGCAATTAAGTTATACATGGCAAACATTCAAGCAAAAAATAAATTCAAGAGACATCAATTTTTAATGTAAAAATCTGTAATATTAAGAAAAAAACTGAGGTAAGCTTCAAAATAATATTTTTCTATAATAAATATAATTATAATATTTCATTACATACTTTATTCTTATTCAAGTGACACAAAAATTATGATGACATTCAATAAAATCCTTTAAAAATGATATTTAATATTTTCTTAATATATATCCATACCCATATTCTATTCAAAATTACTTTTGACTTTTTTATTACTTGCCTTTTGCTTCACCTCTTAGCCTGTTTCTTTATCAAAAGAAAGCACCTCCATTTGTAGAGATTTCTTGACAATGTGAAACCACCACATTTTTCATTTCAAGTTTGCAAAATTTTTATGGCTTAGAAACAAATTTCCACCGGCCTAGATTTCACGCTCTAACTACATGCAATTCCCCTTGGAATGAATGGCATTAATGGCTTAAAAGCCATTTCTTCAACCACTTGTTTCCCATCTGCCTGTTTATGCGAGTGCAGATGGTTGAAAAAGGTTTTCACCATCTTTACACGCATGCCTGCAAGCTGAAACCGCATCCCTCTTTTTTCTTTTTTTCATGGGGTGGGCTTCGCACAAACTCGCTTCTTTACTTTATTTTATTTAATTCCTGGCTTATGTTTCTTTTGAGCAATCCATTTGTGATTTTCTTTTTTGTTTCAAGCAGATTGATCTCTTTGTTTGATAATAGTTTTTGGATTCTGATTTAATTTCATTAAGAACCTTGGGCCGTTAATTTAGAATTTGGTTAGAAGATATTTAGGAAATTTTAAAATTAAATAAGAAATACATAAAAATTAATAAATTTTGTAAATACATGAAAAATAAAAGGGAAATTTTTATTGGATTTTTGAAAATTCAAATATTTGTTTTCAAATATTATTTTTCACTTTTCAATTCTTGTGATAATATTGCATCATTTGCCCTTTATTACCCAAAATTTAAAATCCGGCAAGTTCCTTATACAGTGTTGTAGGATTTGAGTGTGTAGTCACTTTTTTTTTTAATTATGATTGGGAAGGAGAGTATTTAAATGTATCCAATTTGGAATAAAAGATCTACTTCATACATTTATTGAGCTCATTGGTATTTTCCCCCTTCCTTAAAGATTTAGATCCGAATCTAAAAGCCAACAAGCTTCCTATGATTTTCCCTATGACTTGTAGAATTTGAATGTGGATTCATTATCTTCCTATGATTTTGTGGGAAAGATATTTGAATGGATGTAACTTTGAGTAAAAGGATGTACTTAATGCGTTTGTTGAGCTCATTAATATTATCAACTACCCAAATTTCTTTTTTCAAACTCCTCAACAACCACGCCTCTAATCTAGCGTAGGTACACAATATTTTCAAATTCCCCAACAACCATTGTCTCTAATTTAATATAAGACATGCTTCTTTACCTTAAACTTCAATGATTGGTAAGATTAAGTACATTCCATTGTTTGTAATCTGTAGCAACTGAAAAGTATGCAAATTAATAATGGGTGGCCAATATTAGATACAGGGTTGAACAATAAAAGCTTTCTAAAATCCTCCCAAATATTTTTCGGGTGTCACATCATTGCATGGGGAACGTAAAAGAACAGGGCAAGATACTAAGATGAGGATTACTATTAAAGTCAAAGTGAGTCCAAGAAATAATAAGATGTTTGTTACAAATGTGATGTATCAGAAGTAATAAATGTTATTCAGACAAGATATAATAAACACAATACACACATATGTTAAATAAAGATCTATCTATATTATTATTATGAAAAATTATAAATAAAATTTAATCTCTTTTTGATCTACATACACTTTACTTATGTTATATTTGATCCAAATAGCATTTTTCACCCGTATATTTAGTGACTTTTGTTAGGAGAAAGGTTTCATATTCTGAATTTTTGTGGCGTCACACCTTGCTTAAGTTATTTATTTAGCTGTTATGAGTTTTATTACTCTAACTACTCTTTTAGACTAGTTTTGCTCCTTTCAACACCCATGTTGCCCATCATTGTGTGAAACAACTAATTTATTTTCTTTCTATTGTTCGCAACAACCAAAGGTCCATAGTGATAATACTTTATTAATATTCCTATTATTATTGCAACAACTATATTATTATTTATAACAATCATTTGATTCTCAACAGCCATATTTTTTTTATTTACAATAATCATTTTATTTATTGTTCCAATAGCTACTTTTCAACAACAACTATACTTATATATATATAATATAAATCCTATCTTGCTTTATGGTGCTAGAGAGATGTGTAAAAGCAAATTGGTTATAGCCCATAGAAAACGTGGTGCTATTCGTGAGAAATGCTTCTTCTCCTTCCTAGGTTCGTGCTCTCATGTGTTTATTTTATTTTTCTTATCCAATTTCTAATTATCATTATATATAATGAGAAAAATTTATTAATTTAAAAAATTATCATATTAAATATCTTTACACTTAAAAATAACGAAATAATTCCTAACAATAAAAATAATATTTTATAACATGTCCTAAATTATTTAAATTCCACATTTTTTAAACAACTCTAACTTTAAAACATGCAGAGTATACTAAGTAAGTTCAAGTGGATTTGATGCTGAATCTGTCAAAGGGCCATCATTACTTATGTGGGCCAAAAATTGATTGCTCAATTTATTATGTAGCTAACCTTCATAAATATATATATTGTGACGGTAGATGATAGTTTTCAGATAGTTGGAGAGTTATAATTCAATTAGTTTCGTGTAAGATATGGTTTCATCACGTGTCTGGATCCTAGAGGCCTCATAGTTGTACGAATTGACATCATGCTCTCTTTCTCTCACTCTGTTGTTCAATGAAAATGACAGTCATTCATTGCTGTAAACTGTTAAAGGGAAAAAATTGATTAGAGCCGTGATAATAAGAGCAAGTATTTTAAGATTAATTTTTTAATGTATAAATGAATAATATACAATAAAATTTAAATAAAAAAATACAAGAGATAAAATTTTTTAACGTAAAAATTATTTAATATTGAAAGAAAAATTATGGAATAAGTTTTAAAGAAATATTTCATTATAATGAGAATAATTATAAATATTCTTATTACATATTTGTTGATTTTTAAGTTATACTAAAATTATAGTAGTATTCAATAAGGCTATCTAGAAATGACACTTAACATTTTTTTTCAGTATATACTTACACCTACACTCTGTTGGCAATTATTTAGACTTTGTGTTATCTCATACTCTCAAAGAAATAACTCTTATTTCTCTTAAGACTTATGTTTTGCTCTTAACTCTTGCCTTCCTCTCTTGCATTCTTACTCTTGGCTTGCTGAATGAAGCCCTCTATTTATAAAAAGTTCATGACTTCAAATGGAAGAGAGAAATCTCTTTTTTAGCTCACTTTCCAACTACCAATCACTCTCTTTACATTTAAGAATTGTTAAAAAGGTGAACAGCCTTTTCCACTTTTTCCAACCAACCTCCTACTTCTGATATGACTAAGTCTCTTGTGTTACATTTTGGCCATCTTCTCATCATCTATTGTATTTATGGAATCACATAAAATTTTAACTTGTGTTAGGTAGAAATTTAGAATCTTCTCTTCTCAAACCACGACAAATGAACCTTTAATAAGCTTTTACTGCCCATTACAAAAGTGTTGCAAAAGTCTTTTTATCATTAAGCTTTCTTATTAAGATCAAATTGAAGCAAATATAGGTACATGCCTAACATCTTTAAGAATCATTGTGTTCCTTTATTGGTCTCCAAGTGGATATCCCCATGCCAGCAATATTTGAATATCCATTATTACTCATCTTTAACACCCTAAAATTATTGAGTATATAAGATGAGAAAAATTCCTTATTTGATGCAATATGTAAAGAGGCTCTACTGTCAACAACCCAAGTTGTCTCTTGACAAGTAAAATTAATTACCTCTTCCTCGCAAATAATGACAAGTTTTGCAGTGGTAATAGTATCATGATCTTTCTTTTCTTCTTCAATGTTGCTATTTTTTTTGTCTTTCTTTTAATTGAAATACTGCTTTTTCAAGTATCCCATTTTGTCATAATAGTGACACTCTATATTTTCGGATCTGGGCTTAGACTTACTCCAGCTTTTGTTTCTACCTTTTGGACCTTTACTTTTGCTTCTCCCTTTATCATCAGTGGCAAGAACATCAAATTGTGGAGACAAAGCTTAAGATCTTCTCCTCATCTCTTCATTCAAAATAACCTTTTAACAAGTTCCATTATCACTACACCATTAGGAGCAGAGTTGCAAAGTGGTATTCTAAATGTCTCTCGAGAGTCTAGTAGAGTACTAAGCAACTAAAGGGCTTGAATCTCATCATCAAACTTTATTCCCATGATCGAAGGTAGAGCTATCTTCCTTGTAATATAATTTTATTATCTTCTTAATTAAGAAGAACTTGTTGTTGCTAGTCTTCTGAGCATATAAAGATTCAAGTTTCTTCTATAATGTCTTGGCATTTGTCTCATTATTAATATGATTAAGCACACTGTCATATACCCATTGCTAAATAAAACCACATACTTGGACATGTTCAAATGTCCACTGATCATCGGTCTTCAATTCAAACTTTTTTTAAAAAAAAAACACTAGTAAATGCTAACTTTTAACATAAAGGAGATCTTTCATTTTTCCTCTCCATACGTGATAGTTGGTGCCATTCAAACTAATCATTCTACTTGTATTAACCTCCATCATGTATAAAGAGTGCAATCTTGCACATTGCATGGTTAGAAAGCATAGCAGAGTTGGCTTCAAGAGTCACTTTCCTTCAATGTAATCAAATATGCTAGAATTAGTCCACTCTAATATATGCGGTCCCTTAAAGGTAAAGTTCTTTGGCAGTGGAATTTATTTTGTGACATTCATTGATGATTATTAAAGAAAACTTTGGGCTTATGTTTTAAAGACTAAAGATCAAGTCTTTGATATTTTCAAATAGTTTCATGTATTTGTTGAGACGGAAACTGGAAAGAAGTTGAAGTGTATTTCTACTAGCAATGATGGCAATACTGTGGTCCTTTTGACGAGTACGGTAGATAGATAGGTATTAAACATAAATAATGCCTCCAAAGACTTCACAGTTAAATTGGTTTAGCTAAAAGGATGAACCAAACCTTGCTAAAGAGTCAAACATTTGCTTTTAAAAGCAAAGTTGCCAAAATACTTTTAAGGGGAACCTTTGCTCACAATAGTACATGTTATCAATTTATCTCCAGTGGTTGCTCTAAATGGTGATGTCCCTAACAGAGTTTGGTATGGTAGAAAAGTCTCTTATGATCACTTGGGAGGTTTTGAATATAAGGAGTTTGTTCATATTTTGAAGGATGAGAGACCCAAACTTGATGCTAAGACACGATAGTGCATCTTTGTCAGTTATGGTCTTAATGAATTTTGCTATAGGTTGTATGACCCGATTGAGAAGAAACTAATTTGAAGTTGTGATGTAGCATTTATTGAAGATTAAACCATTGATAATATAGAGAAAAATAAAACAAAAGTGTCTAGTGACAGCATTGACTTGGTTGATCTCGATCTAGTTCTTATGGTGAACTTGCCTGATTCACTCAATAATGGTACTCAAGGTAGGGAATAGATTATTGATCAGCCAATATAGATAATATCCCAATAGATAATGCTACAGATGATTATGAAGTTATTGAGTAGGAGGAACAACCCCCTCTACCACTACTTAGAAGAACAGAGAGAGAGCAGCTTTCATTAACTAGGTACCTCAATTCTGAGTATATCCTCCTTACTGATGAGGGGGAGACAAAGAATTTTGAAGAAGCATAAATTCATAAGGATAAAACATAGTACATGACAACTATGTAAGATGAGATGGATTCATTGCAAAAAAGTAACACTTGTGAGCTTGCAGAACTTCCAGAAGGTAGAAAAGCCTTAAAGAACAAGTGATTGTTTTAGCTTAAGAAAGATTGTAACAAGCTAGTAGAGCATAAAGCTCGGGTAGTAGTGAAAGGTTTTGGACAAAAGCAAGAGATAGATTTTAACTAGATTTTCTCTCTAGTTGTTAACATCAACTTAATTAGAGCCATACTAGGTTTAACAAGTAACTTGGATCTGGACCTTGAATAAGTAGATGTGAAAACTAAATTTCTCTATGGTGATTTGGAGTAACAAATCTACGTGATTCAATCAGAAGGGTTTGAGAAGAAAGGAAAGAAACACGTGGTTTATAAATTGAAAAAGAGACTGTATGGATTAAAGTAGGCTCCAAGGTAATGGTATAAGAAATTTGACTCTTTCATAATGAGTCATGGTTATATCAAAATTGATACAAATCATTGTGTATATTTTAAAACATTTCTTGATGACAAATTCATTATCCTCTTATTATATATAGATGACATGTTTGTGGGACAAGACAAAAGTTGATTCTGAAAAAGGAGTTGTCAAAAGCATTTGGCATGAAAGATCGTGAACCAGTAAGGCAGATTCTAGGAATGTAGATTTTGCGACCGAAAAAGTTAAAAGCTATAATGGTCATAACAAAAGTATGTTGAGCGGGTCCTAGAAAGATTCAACATGCAACCTACTAAGCCAGTTAGCGCATAATTGGCTAATCACTTTAAACTCAATAGAAAGAATTATCCCATTAGTTATGAAGAAATAGAAGACATGATTGAAATTCCTTACTCCTTTGCAATTGGAAGTTTGATGTACGCCATGGTCTATAATCATCTAGATATTGCTCACACAATAGGAGTAATCAGTAGGTTTCTTTCTAACCTAGGTAGAGATTATTACAAAGTTGTAAAGTAGATCTTAAGATATCTTAGAAACAGTTTAAAAATGTGCTTGTGTTTTGGAGGGTCAAAATCAATTTTGAAGGGTTATATAGATGCAGGCATGGTAGGTAACTTAGACAGTAGGAAATTTACTTCAAAACTTGTGTTTACTTTTGCAAGAGAGCTATGCCATGGCTATTTAAATTGCAAAAATGTGTTATCTTATTTACAACTGAGACAAAGTATATTGTCATGACCGAAGCAGGAAAAGAAATGTTTTGGATGACTAGATTTTTTCAACAATTGAGAATAAAACAATAAAAATCCATGATTTACTGTGATAGTCAGGGTGTTTTAGATTTGAGCAAAAATGCAATGTATCACTCATGCATGAAATACATTGATGTGAAATATCATACGCTGCGATTGGCTATAGAAGAACAATAATTCAAGTTTGAAAAGATTTACATTAATAATAATTCTACTGATATAATGATAAAATTTGTGACTCAAGAAAGGCTTCAACTTGTGCCGAATTGGCTGTCATGAACTCTAATTGAATGCTTCTGAGTTTATTCTTCTTCCTCATGTGTTAGAAGGAGAGAATTATAAAGTTCACCTCATGATATAACAAAAAAATAATAATAAACAAAAGATTGAAAAAAAAAATAGAAGGCTATTTGGAAAAGGTGGAAAAGCTTTTCACCTTTTCAACAATTCTTAAATGTAAGGAAAGTACTTGGTAACTGGGAAGTGAGCCGAAAGTGAGACTTTTCTCTTCCACTTGAAGCCATGAAGCTCTATAAATAAAGGGCTTCATTCACAAGCCAAGAGCAAGATAAACATCTTGATCTTCTCTTATCTCTGCGTTTTTTCGAATACTTTGATATATACATTTGTTGAACTGAAGTGAGTATCAGTGCAACTATCTAATACCAAATCTATTATGGCGATATCTCTCGCAGCAATTTATTCTCAAGACAAACTGGGTTAGTTACCGCATGATCTCTATTTATTCTAGTTCTCATTGATTGGTTTCTTCATATCCTTTGTATTATCTGAAGCCAAATCTTAGTGTTCAAGTTGTTTACTTCATATTGTTCGTCATTTATAAATATACCAAATCACTCTATTATTTACATTTTCGTTTTGAGTGAGCTTATTGGCACTTTCAATTACTTTTTGAGACTACATCCCAACTAATTATAAGTCTAAGTTCTTAAGCTAATGAAGTGATGTCTCATTGTTCATGTTTTGTTGCCTTCGGCTGACACTGTTGGGGCAGCTTTTCCTATATTAATTGCTGTGTACTTTCTGTTTGTTCTCTTTTGCTGCCAGCACAGAAACTTGTCTTGTACTCAACCAAACCAAATGAAAATGATCTAACATAATTTAAATATAAAAAAAAGAAAAAAAGACCGAAGCCTTTATCGCTTTGTCTATTATTTTCCTTCTTTTACTCACATTGCTTTACTTAATTTTTTATATTGGGTCTTGATATGTTAATCCCTATAACAATACCTCTTATTGTATTCAACCATGTGACTGAACACAATAATGTGGTGTTTACACAATGTAGTGCTTCTAAAATTCAATTGATGTTTAACCTGAACATGAGGTTACTGAATCACTAGTTCAATTGTAATGAACTATATAAAAATTAAATAAATATATTAATTGTTCCAACTCATCGGTCAGTATGAGTTTTAAAACAAAAAAAGAATATGTTGATTTTGTTTTCAAAGTGTAACAATCACTGTTTGATTTTCATATCGTGTCTTTAACCTGCAGGAAACAAATTCCTCAGTAATACTCTCATGACCATCTTTGGGTACAAAGAAGTACTACTAGCGATTCTGTCCTTCCTTTTTCTTTGCCATTGGAGACTTAACAGAAACACCCACCTCACAAATTGGCTCATAGTTGGAATGCTACCACAACTTCTGTGTAACTTCTCACATTTGCATGATTATTTTACCCATCTTTCAAAGTATGGCAGTACTTGGGAATTTAGAGGACCCTGGTTTACCAACTTGAATTTTGTGGTTACTTCTGACCCCTTGAATGTACACCATATTTTGATTAAAAATTGTGGTAACTACAGCAAAGGGCCACATTTGAAGGAGATTTTGGAAGGTTTTGGAGATGGTATTTTCTCTTCTGATGCAAAAGAATGGAAACAAAACAGGGCAATCTTGCAATCACTATTCAAATGGAGGAGCTTTGAGACGTTACTTGAGAGAACCATTCAGCAGAAGATCCAAAGTTCCTTGCTTCCATTACTTGATCACATCCAAGAACAAGGAATGGAAGTCAATTTACAAAGTGTGCTTCGTAGGTTCGCCTTTGATACTATCTGTTCCATTGTTGTGGGATTTGACCCTGAGAGCCTTGCTACTCACTTTCCAAAATGTACCTCTCAAAAAGCTTATGATCAAATACATTACACAATGTTTCTTCGCCATTTTGTTCCGAGAAGCTTTTGGAAACTGCAGAAATGGCTTCAAATTGGGCAAGAGAAGAAGATGACCGAAGCACGTAAAGTTGTTGACAGTTTCCTGCATGAGTGTGTGACATCAAGCCGCAAAAGGTTCTGCAAAAGTGTCAATGCTAAAGAAATGGAGGGCGCTGACTTGCTCAGAGTCTTAATCATGGAGGAAGAAAGAAAGGGACACGTAGTGGATGACAAGTTTCTAATGGACACTGCATCTAGTCTTCTTGTAGCAGGGAGGGATACCATAACTTCAGGCCTTACTTGGTTCTTCTGGCTTGTTGCCACACACCCATTGGTGGAAGCTAAAATTCTTGAAGAACTGAAAGAAAAATTTGCCAAAAAAGACAAAAGCCAAATGATTTTAGGTGTGGAAGACGTTAAACAACTGGTTTATCTGCATGGAGCTATATGCGAAGCATTAAGGCTTTTTCCTCCAATACCTTTGGACCAGAAACATGCAAAGGAATCAGACACACTTCCTAGCGGCCATCATATTAATCCAGATACAATGATAGTTTACTCGTCATATGCAATGGGAAGATCTGAACAAGTATGGGGAGCAGATTGCTTGGAGTTCAAGCCAGAGAGATGGATTTCAAAGAGTCAAGGGATCATACACGTTCCATCCTACAAGTTCCTAGCTTTTAACGCTGGACCCAGAACTTGTCTGGGTAAGGACATGAGTTTCATTGAATTGAAGATGGTGGCCAGTGCTATTTTGTGGAATTATCGCATCCAACTGGTGAAAGGGCACATCGTTTCCCCAAACAATTCAATTGCACTTTTAGTTAGACGCGGTCTCAAGGTTAATATAACAAAAAGAGACACGTGATGCAGGAACTAAACAAGAAAAATTACTACAAATTAAATAAAGAGGGTATTAGATTATGATGCAGGGTGTTATTGTCATCATGCCCTCATGGAATTAAGATATTATTTTCCTATCAGTATTGATGTTATTGTGCTCATGCCCTCATTATAAATAATGCTTTATATTGAAATAGAATATATATTATAATGTCTGGTTTATTAGGATGTATGAAAAATTTTACGATTTGCCAAAAGAAATGAGGAACTTGTATTTTCCATGGATTAGGGAAGTGAGTACACGAAGATTTACATACACGGCCAAAATGAAAACAACTTGAAAACAGAAAGATAACAAAAATAACTAAGTTTTATTGGCCTCAAGTGCTTGCAACTCGGCAAGCTAAGCATCTTGCCGCTCAAGATGTTGGAAAGCTTATTTATAGAGGGCTCCATGTGGGATGAAATGGAATACGAAAATTTCAGAGTTCCACAGTTATCTTTGGTGGTAAGTTTATGATTTCAACAAAATAATTTGGTGGCAAATTTTATGATATTCGGTAACCATTATCATCTTTGCTGGCAAATAATTTGTGCGCTAAAATTGAACATTTTGCTCTTATGTTAATGGAACCTTAAATTTTTATAAATTTTAATTTTTAAGAATAAAAAATTGTTAAAAAATGTTGAAAATGATTGTTTTTCTTGAATTATGTGACCCTGATCATAAGCTATATGTGGTAAATGTTGTGCTTGAATTTATGATATCTTATTAAGTACAGAATTCTACGGAAATTATTTTATTATTAATTAATTAACTAATAATAATGCCTTTTTGAATTAAGTGGCTAACAAATTTTACATTATTTAACTTTATTGGATGAATTAAAATTATAAATTTGGTTGCATTACGTGGAGTATTATTATTGCACATTCCAACCATTGGTAGGCAGTGACAGCATTGGATGAAGAAAACCTCACCAAGATTGAATTGGGACTCATGCATATTTGTGACCAAAGTGAACCTTATAATAATGCAGAAGATACAATGGTTCTGCTTTACACTTTTGCTTGATTTTTTTTTCTTTTCTTTCTTTTTTTTAAATATTAAAAAATTATAATATAAAATTTGAATTCAGAAAAGAAAGTTTAAGCTCTTTTCCTTTCCTTTCTTCAATTGAGTGATAATGCAATTCCCAAATTACTAAACGTATTTAATTAAATAGTTATCTAATTATTTAATTAAATAATAATAATTCTTGCTGATGGCAATGTTAATTAAATAATTACTAAACAACATCAATTTCAGGCTAATAAACCTTTACATTTTTTCTTTTTAACTTTTAAGTCAAATAATATCCGTCACTATCATCTTATTTCGTAAACAAATAAAGGATTTACATATTCCTTAAACAAACAATTATTTTACATATTAATCATCTATGTATTCTGTTATTGAAAAGTTATGATTCTGTTATTAAATGGGTCTTGGAATCAATATATTAATAATAACAATAACAGATTTTTTTGAACTAGTTATTTTAACACACTTATTCTTTATGCATTTTACATTAAAAAATTGAAATTGAAAGAGTGATTTCGCGTAAGATGGTTAGAGCATATGTATAATATATAATTAAAAATTATATAATTAAAATATATAATTAACTATTTGAATTAAGTGATGAATTAAGGAATGAAGGTAATTATTAATAAGAATAACGTATTTATGTTGACAAACTGCTTTGGATATTGATTAGTAGTGAGTAGTATCGTTGTGCAAGACTCTTTCTGCACATTTCTATAGAGAAAAGAATGAGATATGGTAGATGACAAGAATTACCTTGTGGGCCGACTGTTTAACACTAACTGAAGCAATTTATGTTCAAATTAACTTGTGGGCCGAACCGAGCCATTTTTTTTAGCTGGTTTAAAACAGATTCAAATGGGCTATGTAGAATTTTGCCCACCTCTAGCAACGCACGCTTTTCCAAGAGTACCTATTCAGAAATGAGTCCTAGGATTAGGTCACTGCACGTTTGGACAGAGGATGGTGGGGTTATCTTCGTAATTTCATGTCTTTAATCATATTTTTAATGTAATTGAGGATAAATTTATTAAAAAATTTTAAAAATAAAAAAATTAATTTTATAAAAATAAAAATTGTAGATATAAAGTAGCGTTTAATTGTTAAATTCACGGGGTAGGTACAGTTTGCGCAGCCATGGCATTTTGCGACTTTGGCAATGTGCGGAACTCAGCGGTACGTGGTGAGCATTTTGGGCAAATCTTTTTTCTTTTTTTCCAAAGTGTTTCTTCAATTTTAATTTAAGTTTCTTAAAAAAAATAAAATAAACAGAAAAAATAAAGTAAACTCATAACGAAATTTAGAAAAGAAATTTTTGGGACTAGAATCGGTAAAAATTTACGTATAGTTGTAGGGTCTTGGGTTTTCATGTGTTTTTTTTTCTTTTAAAATACATAGATGAATAAAATAATAAAAATTAATTGACGAGTAAATTTAAAGTTGTTTCTGTTTAATTAAGAAATTTTCGAATATTAAATTTAATAAAAGTAAAAAAAAATTTAAGAATTTTTTAGGTCATGGTAAGTTTGTTTCTTCTTTCTTATTAGGAGTTTTTAAGTTAAAAAATAATTTAAATAGAGAGGTTGCCAAACCTAAACCGTGGCCTATCTTTTTGTCCTAAAAAAGGGAAAGCTTTTTTTTTTTAAAAAAAAAAGGGAAAGCTTTTTTTTTTTAAAAAAAAAAAAGGGAATGCAAAAATTTAATAAATCAAGAAGAGAAATAAAAAAAAATTAGTTTCTTTAAAATCTGTTTAGGCTCATAAAATTTAATAAGGTTTGAAAAGAAATTTAAAGAGGAAATAAATGAAATAAAAAGGGGCTTTAAGAAACTCGTGACGATATTATAGGTTAACAAATCTTTTCTTTTTTAAAAAATAACTATTAAAGGATATACTGTTTATCAATTTTATTCTTAAAAAATAAACAATTTATCAATTTCATTCCTAATCCTTTTCTTTTATCAATTTTATCCTCTAAACATGAAGTCCTTTTCAATTTAGTCCCCTTTTTTACTTTGGTCATCCAATTACTATAAGAATTTCTTATGTGTCTATAAATATTTAATTTTGTCTAGATTCAAAAAAGAAAGATGGGTCCATAGGTAATTTTTTAAATTTTCCTACTCAAATAAAAATTTCTTTGAATTAATTTGATAGGAATAGAAAATTTTCAAAGAAATTTTATGGGTACAAATGTTCGTAGACTATTTCATTTTAAATTTTATTTTAGTTTCAATTTTCTATTTTGATTTGGATTTCAGCTTTTAACTTGAATTTTTAATTGAAATTAACAAAAAAATAAATAATAAAAATAAAAAGAAGGAAATATTAATGATAATTAAAAAAAGGTGGGCTGCATGATGAGGTTTGG
The DNA here is from genome assembly GCA_037013595.1 of Dicorynia guianensis. Lineage (NCBI taxonomy): Eukaryota > Viridiplantae > Streptophyta > Magnoliopsida > Fabales > Fabaceae > Dicorynia > Dicorynia guianensis. Next base: position 16,738,257 of record JASUAB010000003.1, on the reverse strand, counting down.
TTTGGGCCATTTAAGGCCCAACCCGAGCCTCGACCTTTAGGCCTTTTGGTTGGAAAAAGAAACGGGATGGACGAACAAAAAGAATGGAGAGCATGGTTGGGATCCAACGGTCTGGTTGCCGTGTAATTCCACTGCCCATATTAATTACACTCAGAACGCATAATCAAGAGCACTGCAACGACAAGCAGGGCCATTTGCACTGCAATGACGAGACAGCTTTTGTTGGAAAGGGCGATGAAGGAAGGGAAGGAGCTACTTCGTGGGAAAGGAAGGTGAAGTCGCGGCTCTATAAAGAGGAAGGTTTGAGCTCTAAGTGAGAATACAGAATTGAGAGAGAAATAGAGACACTGGAGATAAAAAGGAAAAAGGGACACCCTTGAATCGGAGCTTCATATTCACAAGCAGCTATCAAAAGGAACCTACACCGTGGAGAGCTAAGGAGAAAAGGGAGCTACCAAAGAAAAGATCACAAAGGGTAAGAAGGAAGAGGACCAACCCACGAGCTTTCTCACGCCTGTTAAGGCATCAACAGTGACAAGAAGGGAAGAAGGAGTTAAAGCGCGGCAGAGAGGTGACTACAAGAAGCTGTTGCACCGACGGACAGAGGTCAGTGCTGCATTCCCTTTATTGGTTTGTTTTAGTAGTGTTGAAGATTACTATCTGGAGAGAGAACAGAGGGTGGCAGAACCATTAAAAGAAAAAAAAAGAAAAAAGAGACAGAGAGGAGCAAGGATAGAGAGAGAGAGAGAGAGACGCCCTTGGCATCCACGGAGGCCGGCACCCCCACTACGGAAGGCCTCCCGCAGTGCTGGTGCCACCGCCGCCATAAGCGACGCCGGCCCACGGCTGGAGTTGAAGTGCAGGAATCCTCTATAAATTGCACTAGCGGGTGCAATTTGAAGGGGAAGGGTGCATCGCACCCTATAAAAGCCCTTCGAAAAATAATTTTAAACAATTTTTATTGTCAAAAAAATTAAAATTTTTATTTAATTTTAAATTTTGTATAAAAAATATAATATTTTTAATTTTAAAATTTAATAAAAATAAATATATTTAAGATATATTTTTATGTGTATATTCTTTTTCATTTATATAATTAAAAAATAATAAATAACAAATTACCTTGCTAAAAGGGGCAGCCACGGTTAAAAGATGACCCAACCGTGACCAGGAAAAGTATATACTTACGTGGGATGGGAGACGTGTTGGGCCTTGTCTTTATGTGGTCTGATGTGGTTTAACATTTATTTATTAAAAATATAAATAAAAATAAATAAAATAATAATTATAAATATAAAAATATAAAAATTATAATACTATCATAATCATATCTTTTTTTAAAAAAAAAAAGTGAGACAAAATAAAATGAACAACCTAAATGAAACGGGGGAGGGAAAGCTGGGCCTGAGCAATTTGGGCCAGGCCAAGCCTCCCCCTTCCTCTTTTTGGGTTCTGTTTGAAGAGAATTAAATGGGCTTTTGTCTTACCTTTTTGAATAATGGGCTTTGTTTTGAATGTAACCTTGTGGACATAGATTTGGATAATTAATATGAAGGTAAAACTTTGTTTGTATTATTTTTAATATTTCAATTAATTTGGTTCTTGATGAATGTGAATGATCTTGAAATTTATAAATTCTCAAGCTCTTAGATATGAATGTTTTGAGACTTGCAAAATTTTTCCAAAAATAAGGAAAGGGGAATAAATCTCAATTAATTCCTAGAATCTTAATCCTTGGCCAATTTCAAATCCTATTTTTCCAATGATGATTGTTAATGTAGTTGGCAAAAATGATTATAACTAATTATCTTGAGGGAATTTTGCCTTAAGTTATGTTGGAAAAATTGAGATAATCCAACATGGTCAACATCCTTACCTCGAAATCCAATTTCCTTTCTTGAGAATTTAGCCTACCTTCCAACAATCCTTATTCTCCCAAGGATAGCAATGAATGCGATTGGCGAAAACAATCACTGTTGGTCTTTTCTAAAATAATTACGTTATGGTTATGTTGTTAAAATAGGCAAAATCCCCCTAATGTAGCTATTAGAGATCAACTCCCTTAAAGCACTAAATTTACTTCAAGTTCTGATTCTTCTCTATGACAGTTGTTGGTGTAGTTCACTAAAGCAATTACAGCTATCTTGAGGAAATCACCTCTATTAGTAATGTTGAAGAAATCAATATAGCCCAATGTGGTCAGCGTCCCCACCTTAAAATCCGATGCCATTTCTTGAGAATCTAGCCTACCTTCAAAGGACCCTGATTCTACCAAGGATAACAGTGAGCACAGTTGATGAAAATGACTGCTATTCGTCTTTTCTAAGATAATTACATTAAGGTTATGTTGGAGAAATTGATGTAATCCCTTTAATGTAACTATCAAAAGTTGATACCCTTTTAAATGCCAAATTTATTTCAAATGTTGATTCTTCCCTATGAGGGTTATTGATGTGATTGACAAAAGCAATCATTATTAACTATCTCGAGGGTAACCACATCGTAGATTATGTTGGAAAAATTGGTAAAGTCCTAATGATGTGATTAATATGACTTTATCTCTCTTCCAAAAATCCCCCAAAATTCAAAAATAATCTTGAAAACTTTAATCAAGTTAGGTACTTTCTTAAACTTCAATCTAATTGGGTCAAACCCTAGTCCAAATTGGTACTTTCTAAAACCACAATCTAGTTAGGTCAAGCCTTAGTCAAAATCAATTTCAATAAAGTCTTGGATGATCCAAGCATCAAACTTTTCCCTTCCTATATTAATGGTTAAATGCTACTCATTAGTAATATTACTCACGGGTCACACTTATTTATGTGTAAAAGCTATTGTAAGACAACAAAAAAATTAAAAAATAAATAAATTTATTTTGGGTAGAATCAAAGTACAGTTTAAAATTTAAAAAAAAATAACAAGAGATCAATGTGATACTAAAAGGGTATTGTAAGGGTCTTAATACTTTTTTTATATATAATCAACCCTGAACTCAATTTTTGTGATGTCAATTTATTTTTTCGATGTCCAATCTCATAATTTAAAATTAGATCGATATCTATTCTAACCTTTCAAAAAGTTTCAAATTTCACATATTTACCAAAACCCATATTTCCCTAAAACTTACATTTTTTAAATTATTTTTGTTACTGCTCTGCATCGTAATGTCGACAATGTCCTAACAAGTTATCTAATTGGACAAACATTTTGATGAGGTGGCCACTTGAAGGTAACATAGCCAATTTAAATTAATGCAATACAAAATGTCACAATTTTGTATATTAAGAAATAAATTTTCATTGACTTTTCTAAAGAAATATCATTCTTGCTAATTTATTTTCAGAAAACTATGAACCTCATTTCATATCTGTACAAGTGTAAAAATTTTACTTGGAAATTTCTAGATCCAAGATTCCCTAGGAAAAATCCATGTGCTTCTTTATTCTAACCTTGTTAGGATGGAGGAAGATAATCAAGAGGAAGACGAGGTAGAACTTCTTTATTTCAAGGTAATGTCTTTTTGAAAACTAGACTTCAAAGCCACACACTCCTTTTTTACTTATAAGCAACCAAAAAAATCCAGCATAGTTCTAGAAAAGAAAAGGAAAAAAAGAGACTTTAACAAAGACCCAGTCTTTCTATTATGTCATAAATGAATATGTAGAAGAAGCTAGGAAGCCGTACTTTGAGCAAATGGAAGAAGTGCTTGCTAGGATGGAGAATGCGTTTGAGAAATGCAGTAACGGGAATCCATGGCAAGCTTCGCAATTTCATGTCTTTAATCATATTTTTAATGTAATTGAAGATAAATTTATTAAAAATTTTAAAAAATAAAAAAAATTAAATTTATAAAAATAAAAATTATAAATAAAAATTGTAGATATAAAGTAGCGTTTAATTGTTAAATTCACGGGGTAGGTACAGTCTGCGCAGCCATGGCATTTTGCGACTTTGGCAATGTGCGGAACTCAGCGGTACGTGGCGAGCATTTTGGGCAAATCTTTTTTCTTTTTTTCCAAAGTGTTTCTTCAATTTTAATTTAAGTTTCTTAAAAAAAAAAATAAACAGAAAAAATAAAGTAAACTCATAACGAAATTTAGAAAAGAAATTTTTGGGACTAGAATCGGTGAAAGTAGAAAAATTTACGTATAGTTGTAGGGTCTTGGGTTTTCATGTGTTTTTTTTCTTTTAAAATACATAGATGAATAAATAATAAAAATTAATTGACGAGTAAATTTAAAGTTGTTTCTGTTTAATGAAGAATTTTTTGAATATTAAATTTAATAAAAGCAAAAAAAAATTTAAGAATTTTTTAGGTCATGGTAAATTTGTTTCTTCTTTCTTATTAGGAGTTTTTAAGTTAAAAAATAATTTAAATAGAGAGGTTGCCAAACCTAAACCGTGGCCTATCTTTTTGTCCTAAAAAAGGGAAAGCTTTTTTTTTTTTTTAAAAAAAGGGAATGCATAAAATTTAATAAATCAAGAAGAGAAATAAAAAAAATTAGTTTCTTTAAAATCTGTTTAGGCTCATAAAATTTAATAAGGTTTGAAAAGAAATTTAAAGAGGAAATAAATGAAATAAAAAGGGGCTTTAAGAAACTCGTGACGATATTATAGTTTAACAAATCTTTTCTTTTTTAAAAAATAACTATTAAAGGATATACCGTTTATCAATTTTATTCTTAAAAAATACACAATTTATCAATTTCATTCCTAATCCTTTTCTTTTATCAATTTTATCCCCTAAACATGAAGTCCTTTTCAATTTAGTCCCCTTTTTTACTTTGGTCATCCAATTACTATAAGAATTTCTTATGTGTCTATAAATATTTAATTTTGTCTAGATCCAAAAAAGAAAGATGGGTCCATAGGTAATTTTTTAAATTTTCCTACTCAAATAAAAAGTTTTTTGAATTAATTTGATAGGAATAGAAAATTTTCAAAGAAATTTTATGGGTACAAATGTTCGTAGACTATTTCATTTTAAATTTTATTTTAGTTTCAATTTTCTATTTGATTTGGATTTCAGCTTTAACTTGAATTTTTAATTGAAATTAACAAAAAAATAAATAATAAAAATAAAAAGAAGGAAATATTAATGATAATTAAAAAAGGGTGGGCTGCATGAGGAGGTTTGGTTTGGGCCATTTAAGGCCCAAACCGAGCCTCGACCTTTAGGCCTTTTGGTTGGAAAAAGAAACGGGATGGACGAACAAAAAGAATGGAGAGCATGGTTGGGATCCAACGATCTGGTTGCCGTGTAATTCCACTGCCCATATTAATTACACTCAGAACGCATAATCAAGAGCACTGCAACGACAAGCAGGGCCATTTGCACTGCAATGACGAGACAGCTTTTGTTGGAAAGGGCGATGAAGGAAGGGAAGGAGCTACTTCGTGGGAAAGGAAGGTGAAGTCGCGGCTCTATAAAGAGGAAGGTTTGAGCTCTAAGTGAGAATACAGAATTGAGAGAGAAATAGAGACACTGGAGATAAAAAGGAAAAAGGGACACCCTTGAATCGGAGCTTCATATTCACAAGCAGCTATCAAAAGGAACCTACACCGTGGAGAGCTAAGGAGAAAAGGGAGCTACCAAAGAAAAGATCACAAAGGGTAAGAAGGAAGAGGACCAACTCACGAGCTTTCTCACGCCTGTTAAGGCATCAACAGTGACAAGAAGGGAAGAAGGAGTTAAAGCGCGGCAGAGAGGTGACTACAAGAAGCTGTTGCACCGAAGAACAGAGGTCAATGCTGCATTCCCTTTGTTGGTTTGTTTTAGTAGAGTTGAAGATTACTATCTGGAGAGAGAACAGAGGGTGGCAGAACCATTAAAAAAAAAAAAGGAAACAGAGACAGAGAGGAGCAAGGATAGAGAGAGAGAGAGAGAGAGAGAGACGCTCTTGGCATCCATGGAGGTCGGCACCCACACTGCGGAAGGCCTCCCGCAGTGCTGGTGCCACCGCCGCCATACGCAACGGCGGCCCACGGCTGGTGTTGAAGCGCAGGAATCCTCTATAAATTGCACTCGCGGGTATAATTTGAAGGGGAAGGTGCATCGCACCCTATAAAAGCCCTTCGAAAAATAATTTTAAAACAACTTTTATTTTCAAAAAAATTAAAATTTTTATTTAATTCTAAATTTTGTATAAAAAATTATAATATTTTTAATTTTAAAGTTTGATAAAAATAAGTGTATTTATGATATATTTTTACGTGTACTTTTTTTTATTTATATAATTAAAAAAATAATAAATAACAAATTACTTTGCTAAAAGGGGCAGCCACGGTTGGAAGGTGACCAACCGTGACCATGCCTCATTTTTTTTTTAAAACAAAACAGATGAAACAAAACAAAATGAGCAACCAAAATGATATGGGGAGGGGAAGCTCGGCCTGAGCAATTGGGCCAGGCCGAGCCTCCCCCTTCCTCTTTTTAGGTTCTGTTTGAAGAGAATTAAATGGGCCTTTGTCTTTTCTTTTTGAATAATGGGCTTTGTTTTGAATGTAAAAGAGTAAGGCCTTATAGACATAAATTTGGACAACTAAAATGAAGGTAAAACTTTGCATCTATTATTTTTAATATTTTAATTAATTTGGTTCTTGATGAATGTGAATGATCTTGAAATTTATAAATTCTCAAGCTCTTAGATATGAATGTTTTGAGAGTTGCACAATTTTTCCAAAAATAAGGAAAGTGGAATAAATCTCAATTAATTCCTAAAATCTTAATACTTGGTCAATTTCATATCTTAATTTTCTCAATGATGATCATTAATGCGGTTGGCAAAAGTGACGTAACTAATTATCCTAAGGGAATCTCATTTTAAGTTATATTGGAGAAATTGAGATAATCCAACATGGTCAACATCCTTACCACGAAATCCATTTTCCTTTCTTGAGAATTTAGCCTACTTTCCAAGAATCCATATTCTTCCAAGGATAGTAATGAATGCGATTGGTGAAAACAATCACTATTGGTCTTTTCTAATATAATTACATTATGGTTATGTTGTTAAAATAGACAAAATCCCTCTAATGTAACTATCAAAGATCGACTCCCTTAAAGCACTAAATTTACTTCAAGTTCTAATTTTCTCTATGACAGTTGTTAGTGTAGTTTGTGAAAGCGACTGCAGCTAACTATCTTGAGAAAATCACCCCTATTAGTAATGTTGAAGAAATCGACATAGCCCAATGTGGTTAGCATCCCCACCTTAAAATCTGATGCCATTTCTTGAGAATCTAGCCTACCTTCCAAGAACCCCGATTCTTCCAAGGATAACAGTGAGCACAATTGATGAAAACAACCACTATTGGTCTTTTCCAAAATAATTTTATTAAGGTTATGTTAGAGAAATTGATGTAATCCCTTTAATGTAACTATCAAAAGTTGATACCCTTTTAAATGCCAAATTTATTTCAAATTTTGATTCTTCCCTACGAGGGTTATTGGTGTGATTGATGAAAACAATCACTATTAACTATCTTGAGAGTAACCACATTGTAGATTATGTTGGAGAAATTGGTAAAGTCCCAATGATGTGATTAATATGACTTTATCTCTCTTCCAAAAATCCCCCAAAATCCAAAAATAATCTTGAAAACCTTAATCAAGTTGGGTACTTTCTTAAATTTCAATCTAATTGGGTCAAACCTTAGTCCAATTTGGTACTTTCTAAAATCACAATCTAGTTAGGTCAAGCCTTAGTCAAACTAGGTACCCATTTGAATTTATAAGCCCTAGTCCAAATCAATTTCAATGAAGTTTTGGATGATCCAAGCATTAAACTTTTCCCTTCCTATATTAATAGTTAAATGCCACTCATTAGTAATATTACTCACGGGTCACACTTGTTTATATGTAAAAGCCATTGTGAGACAACAAAAAATAAAAAAACAAATAAATTTGTTTTGAGTAGAATCAAAGTATAGTTTAAAATAAAAAAAAGCAACAAGAGATCAATGTGATACTAAAAGGGTATTGTAAGGGTACTAATACTTTCTCTATACATAATCAACCCTGAACTCAATTTTGTGATATAAACTTATTTTTTTTATGTCCAATCTCATAATTTAAAATTAGATCGATAGTGATTCTAACCTTTCAAAAAGTTTCAAATTTTCACATATTTACCAAAACCCATATTTCCCCAAAACTTATATTTTTTAAATTATTTTTATCGCTACTTTGCGTCGTAATGTTGACAATGTCCTAACAAGTTATCTACTTGGACAAACATTTTGATGAGGTGGCCACTTGAAAGTAACATAGCCAATTTAAATTAATGCAATACAAAATGTCATAGTTTTGTGTATCAAGAAATAAATTTTCATTAACTTTTCAAAAGAAATATCATCCTTGCTAATTTATTTTCAAAAAACTATGAACCTTATTTCATCACTGTACAAGCGTAAGAATTTTACTTGGAAATTTCTAGATCCAAGATTGAACATTAAACCCTAGGAAAAATCCATGTGCTTCGTCATTCCAACCTTGTTAGGATGGAGGAAGATAATCAAGAGGAAGACAAGGTAGAACTTCTTTATTTCAAGGTAATGTCTTTTTGAAAACTAGACTTCAAAGCTAACACTCCTTTTCTACTTATAAGCAACCAAAAAAATCTAGCATAGTTCTAGAAAAGAAAAGGAAAAAAAGAGCCTTTAACAAAGACCTAGTCTTTTTGTTATGTCATAAATGAATATGCAGAAGAGGCGAGGAAGCCATACTTTGAGCAAATGGAAGAAGTGCTTGCTAGGATGGAGAATGCATTTGAGAAATGTAGTAACGGGAATCCATGGCAAGCTTTTGAAAAATAGCATTCATTGCACTGACTAATGCATACAGAGAGAATTTGAGAGAAATTCTCATCATATAGTGCTTAGCTCTTGTGCTTTTGGCGTTGTTTACTGTATAGCGGTTTAAATTAAAACGTTTTGACCATTGTTGCCTATTCTAGTTCCAATTTTTTGAACCTTTCTTTCTCAACAGTTTTTCAGGATGGATCAAACAAGCCTATTCTCTCCCTTTGCTATTCCTTCAGTTTGATAATTCAAGTTTGATTGATCCAGCCATGGAGTCTTAATATGGAAAGAAGAGTTCCATCGAGTTTTGGTCCAATTCGAGTAGTGATCCTTTTAAACAACAGAAGTCTGGTGAATTTGATATGAAAAATGAACTAGGTATGGCGGAAAGTATGGGAAGCCAACTGTGTTTTGGAGGAATTGGGGAAATGGACACTAAAAATAAGAAATTTGAAGAGTTTAGATTTGCTGAGGGTAAACTTTGTGATCTAGATGTGATCAAGGAATCAAACTTCGAGAACAATTCAAAAAGCCTAGTGGGCTTTCAAGATTTAAGAGATATTCAAATGTGGGATAAGAGCTTGGAGAAGTGCTTTTCTGATTTGGGGATGGTGCTTTTTTGATTCTCCTGAAGACTATTTGATTTCTTTTGAATATGCCATTAATTTTTAGATTTTCATAACTTGGGCAAAAAAATCAAGCTTTCAATTTTATGTTTGTTGGATTGTAAATAACTCTCTTAGGAATTCTAATTTTTTTAAGGATATTTTAAGAATTTCTCTCTCGTCTTAGGGTTTCTGTCACTGTTTGGCAGATATGGTATATTACAATATTTTAAGAATTTATAAGAGTTTTGTATAAATATTAAAAGTACATGAAGACCATTTACAAATTATTTTGAATAGAAGAAGATTTTATGTATTTTAGCATAAATTTTATTGAGATCTTAAAAGAAATTTAAAGAGAAAATAAACAAAATAAAAGGGACTTTAGGAAACTTTTGTAAATATTATAGGTTCCCAAATCTTTTCCTTGTACATCAAGCTTCTATCCTTGAAAATTTGTCAATGAATTTTCAAGAATGGATTCTTAAAAAATGAGAAGTCAATACAACAAATTTTTTAATTATCAGAAGATAATTATGTTTTTGAATGACTAAGAAGTTGATGATGTCTAGATTAATGCAATTGATGAAATTCATTTTTCAAAATTCTTAATTATCCTTAAGGATGGATATTGGGTCCTATTGCAAATAGGGTCCAACACAATTATTAAAATTCATTGTTTCCCAAAGATCAACCCAAAATCCTTTTCAAACCTCTTCATCATCTAAATGAATTTTCCTAATGATGGTTATTGAGAATGGTAAATAAATATAATTGTCTTTCGATTATGATAGGGTAATCATGCTACAAATCTTACCCAAAAATTGTTGGGTCCCATTGATGCCATTGTTGAAATTCACTACCTCTTCCTTAGAACCCATTTCCTAAAATTTAATTTAAACTCATCATCCCTAAAAAATTTTCAATGACAAATTATTGAAGATAGTAAGTAAATACGATTATCTTTCAATTATATTGAAAATAATTGCGAAATCTTACTGAGTAATTAATGGAGTCAAATTAATGCAACTATTGAATTTCCTCATTGACCTTTCAAATTTCAATCTAAAACTCCTAGTTGAATTAGGTACACTCTTATGAAAATTTCTTAGTCAAGCTAAACACCAAAGAACCGAAATTTCAAAATAATAGTTATAAATGTCACCCGCTAAACATATTAATCATATCTTACTCTTGATCATATTTGAATTCTAATAGTGGGATATCTAAAATTAAATATAATAAAAATTATCAGCAAGATTGAAAGCAAAATTTTAAATTTCAAAAAAAGTAATAAAATATAAATATAGTACCGAAAGGATATTATAAAATATTAATACTTTTTTTTTTTTTTACATATAATCAACTTTTGAATTCATTTTCTATAATGTAAACAATTTTTTTTGGTATTCAATATCACTATTTCCCCTTAAATAAATAAAGGATCCTTCATTTCCAAAAATCCTTTTTCCAAAATACTCATTTTCCTCTCAAATCGCTTCTCCATGTTGCGATGGTGTTGCATCCACTAGTTCTTATATTTAATTACATAAACAATCTAAATACACACACGGATGGAATAGGGGCAACATTTTTATTTTTATATTCTTATACTTATAATTTCACTCATAACTATCATTTTTTCTATTAATTCTTTTTTCATTTTTTATTTTATTTTTAATAAATCTTAATGTCAAGAGACATGAGTGAAGCGTTGGGGCAACAACATTGCCCCAACATTTCTTAGATAGGGGTCTAGTTTGCAATAAGACTTGTGGGTTCAATTTTGAAAACACTTGCTAATATAAACTTATGCGATATGCTTATAAGATATTTATTTAATGATTGTTATACTTACAATAATTAAACATATATCTAATCCATAGAAGGTAATTATAACATTTCATTGAAATTGATAGAAATTTTAATTTCTATAACTTTAAGAATTCAATGTCAATAATATTTTTAAATTAACAATGTTATAAAATCTACATAGGTTGTTAAAAGTAAAATTGAATTTTTACATAAATCATACATGTTATGATCAGAGATCAATTAATACTGGTATAAATTAAACTTAATCCTACACCAATCAATAACTTTTTTAAAGCAAATTTTTTTTATAAATTCTCTTATTTGATACAAACTTACATCATACATACAACGCTCCTAAAATTTTCCAATCTAACTAACACTATTTTCTATTCCATAAACCTACTTTATATTGAAGTAACATTTTTTTTTTAAAATAGTAAAAGGTTTTAATATTTCGATCACTGATAAATTGATATTTATTTATTTTCACGATTTAATTTGCACACATAAAACGAAGAAATGGCCATGACGGTGCCTCTCCTGGGCTAAATCATTTTGACGATTTCTAAGGAATTTAAAATGGCACAACTGATCAACAAATATTTGGTATAATGATAATTAGTTGCATCTCATAAAATTTAATTTAAAGAGAATCTTGTTGAAAGAAACAAAATTAGATTGCTCTACGACTCAAAATGGGAGTAGTAAAAAAAAAAAAATTGAATAGTGTATTTCAATTTTTTTTTACACAATCCAAACGTACAACCAGCTTTCTTGTTGGGATGTCTATTTAGAATTTCCCTTAATAATTTACATTTCGTAATTAATTTTTCTTAACAATGCTGATTTAAACTTTGTTAAAATCAATACTTATAAAATTAATTCATTAATTTTATAAAGTGATAATGTACACCACACCCACGCTTAAGTAAAAAGGTTTTGGTCAACTCACATTTTGACCAAACTTTTTTCTTAAATGTTTGCAAAACATGGCTATAAAATTATCCATTTTATAAGACTAAAGAATTAATTTAACTATAAAATTTTTATTTAATTATTATTACACTTACTATAATTAAACATATATCTAATCCATTAAAGGTAATTATAACATTTAATTGAAATTGATAGAAATTATAATTTGTGTAACATTAAGAATCCATTTTCAATAATATGTTTAAATTAATAATGTTATAAAATCTATATAATTCATAGTTTGTTAAAAATAAAATCGAGTCTAGACATAAATCATGTATGTTATGAGCAAGGATCAATTAATACTAATATAAATTAAACTTAATCCTACTCCTATCAATAATTTTTTTTAAAGCGGCTTTCAAAAAAGAAAAAAATCCTTTTAGAGCAGAATTTTTAAAGTTCCTTATTTGATTGAAAACTTTCATCATTTATAGAATGTTCTTAAAATTTTCTACTCAGCCCGGCACTATTTTCTATTCTATGAACCTGCTTTATATTAAACGTAATATACTTTTAAAATAATAAAAGATCTTAATATTTCGATCACTGATAAATTGATATTTATTTATTTTCATGATTTAAGTTTTCGACCAAAAAAAGAAAAAATGGAGAAATGGCTATGACGTTGCTTCTCCGGCGCTAAATCATTTTCACGATTTCCAAGGAATTTAAAATTGCCCATTTGTTTTTACCGTGGATTGTTATTTTTAATTGATAAATTGTTACTTGTTCTACACACACACTCTTTAATAATTTACATTCCGCAATTAATTTTTCTTAACAAGGCTTAACAAAACTTTTTAAAAATCAATACTCATAAAATTAATTCTTTTATTTTGGAGTTCATTCTCACAACAACAATTTTGCTCATGGAATCTAAAGCAAGAAAAATGTTAGGAGGTTTTTTTCTTTTTTTTTCTTTGGGATACTGAATATGAGAGTTACTATCAATAAGATGTGATTTTTATTATTCATTCCTTTGCTAGATATGATGTGAGTTAAAGATATAATAGGGCAAATTACACAATCTTTCTATATTTAGATTTATGTGCTATTCACTTCTATATGATTCTAGTTGAACTAAATTATAGCATTGTACTTTAAATTTGTTGCAATATGTCCTTAACTAATTTTTCATTCAAATTGTTAAATCTGATCTTTTTTAATGTGTTGATTCGTTATGTACTTTGCATGTGATCTAAAGTAACCTCTAGTTTCCTCAAAAAAATTTCTCATGGTCTCCCACATCCCATTTAAAAACTCAGAATAAGTGTAAAATTTGAAACTCCATCTTCCACCAAGCAAATTCATCGGAATCTGTAGTGGGGACAAGCTTTCAACTTTATCCCAAAAATTGAGAAGTGCCCAGAAGCATAGTCACCCATACATACAGTATGGTGAGAGCCTAAAATCATCGCCCTCATGATTTTCTTGCAGATATTAAGACTGGTTGTACTCTAGAAGAAGATGACGATGATAGAGAAAGCTTTGATTCGTTGCTTTGCGTCTCCAAAAAAAAAAAAAATTTAATATATGCACGTAAAATTTTGTACACATTAAGCATACTCTTTACACTTTTACTTTCTTTTCTTTCTCCTTACAATTTTTGTGTAGACGTTACAAAATTACTCAAAAAGAAAGTTTGCAAATTTGGTGTGGATAAAGTATAAGGACTGAGCACAGATTTAGATTTTATGACTTTTTTTTTTCTCTAATTTTAGTTACTTTCTTTTTATTTGTCTCTTTAATTTAATATATAAATCTCACTTTTTTTCTCGTAACTTTTTCTTTTTTTTTTAATTTTATATTTATCTTTTTTAAATTTTCTTGCCCTAATGGAAGAAGAACCTGGTTCGACCTAGCCAAGTTCTACAATTGCTCACTTTCTTACTCTGATGAGCGCGAATTCCCACAGAGGCAAAGGGGGAGAAGAGAGGAGCAGAGCAGAGTCAGCACACAGAGTGATCATGTGGAACGTTTGTCATAATGGTCAACTTAGATTTGGAGTCCAAGTTGGATATTGGATGAAAAATTAATAGATGATCACACATTGCAATAATTAAAAAGTACAGTAATTTAATTTAGTTATATTGAAATTACTAATAGGTGAATTGCAGTATGTGTAAAATTTGCCCCATATAATAAGCTATTTCATGCTCAATCTGTTATTACTGAAACCTCACAAGTATGAGCTGACCCAAACTAAAAGGAGTATTCAAGCAAGAAAAGTTCTCATTGATTTCATGCTCCTATCTGTTATAGTCACCTCCAGAAGTGTAGGCCCAAAAGCAGCAGAAGTTGCTAGCTATCTATTTAGTGTTCAATATGCCCATATGGGTGAAAGAGCAGCGCTCCCGTGTCCATTTTTCCGTGTCAGTAGAATTTGTGTGGGTGAAATCCATGACTACATATACAACACAGGCAGAACTGAACTAAAGATATCATGCAGGCGACCTCCACAACTATCAATATAAAACATTGTGATCTGAAGAGGTTGGAATGATCTCTGTTTTCTCTAGTTGATTTATGCTACAATCGATCTCTTTCTTCGGTAAGTCTTTCTACTTTCATACCCTTTATTCCCAATTGATAGAATACAAACCATTGATTTTGGGACATAACTGAGATTTGCACCTTTTGTTAAGATCGGAGGAACAACTTTTCTGGTCTTCAATTCCTTTGTATCACCCTATTTACTAAAAGCTACATGTTTTTAAGTTTTTTTGTTTTTTGTTTTTTTCAAGAATTGTTGTCTTTCATAGTCTAGATTGAATAACTGCTTACATTTCGGTTGTTGGTATCATTTGTTTGAGTCTTCCCTTGATTGAGTTTGTTGATTTCATTTTGAATTGATAACAGTGATTTATTTGCCATATTTTCTCCTTATGCATCAGGAAACAAATACATCAGAAGAACCATCATGATCATGCTTGGCTACTCAGAAATACTAGTCGCAATTCTCTGCTTCCTTTTTCTTTGCTATTGGAGACCTAACAGAAATTCCCACCTCACAAATTGGCCCATTCTTGGAATGCTTCCCCAAGTTCTATGTAACTTGTCACATTTGCATGATTATTTGACCCATCTTTCAAAATATGGTACCACTGTGGAATTTAAAGGACCCTGGTTTGCCAACATGGACTTTGTGTTTACTTGTGACCCCATGAATGTACACCACATCTTGAGCAAAAATTTTGGCAACTACAACAAAGGGCCACATTTCCAAGAGATTTTTGAAGGTTTTGGGGATGGGATTTTCTCTTCTGATGCGGAAACATGGAAACATAACAGGGCATTATTGCAAACATTATTCAAAAGAAGAAGCTTTGAGTTGCTTCTTGAGAGAACCATTCAGAAGAAGGTCCAAAGCTGCTTGTTTCCCCTACTAGATCATATGCAGGAACAAGGAATGGAGATCAACTTACAAAGTGTGTTCCGGAGGTTCACCTTTGATAATATATGCTCCATTGTTATGGGATTTGACCCTAAAAGCCTCACCATCCACTTCCCAAAATTTGCATATCAAAAAGCTTTTGATCAAATTCATCATACCATGTTTCTTCGACATGTTATCCCAAAAAGCATCTGGAAGCTGCAGAAATGGCTACAAATTGGCCAAGAGAAGAAGATGACCGAGTCACGTAAGATTGTTGATCATTTCCTGCATGAATGTGTCACATTAAAGCACAAAGAGCTAAACAAAAGTGTCATTGGTAACGAAATGGAAGGGTTTGACTTGCTCACAGCCTTAATCATCGAAGAAGAAAAAGCGGGACACAAAGTGGATGATAAGTTTTTAATGGACACCGCATCTAATCTTCTTGTAGCAGGGAAGGACACCATAACTGCGGGCCTTACTTGGTTCTTCTGGCTTGTTGCCACACACCCGTTGGTTGAAGCTAAGATTCTGGAAGAGATGAAAGAAAATTTTGCAGCAGAAGCAAAAACCCAGATGATTTTAGGCGCAGAAGATGTAAAAAAGCTAGTTTATCTGCATGGAGCTATATGTGAAGCATTGAGACTTTTTCCTCCTGTACCTATGGAACATAAACATGCCATCAAATCTGACACTCTTCCTAGTGGTCATTATATTGGTCCAAATACAACTGTATTAATCTCATTATATGTAATGGGAAGATGCGAAGAAGTATGGGGAGCAGATTGCTTGGAATTCAAGCCAGAGAGATGGATCTCAAAGAGAGGGGAGATTGTACACAAACCATCTTACAAGTTCGTAACTTTTAACGCAGGACCTAGAACTTGTTTGGGCAAGGACATGAGTTTAACAGAATTGAAAATGGTGGCAAGTGCTATTTTGTGGAATTATCATATCCAAGTGGTGGAGGGTCATCTTGTTTCCCCAAACAATTCAATTGTACTTCTAATGAAACATGGTCTCAATGTTAAGATAACTAAGAGAGACCAGAGATGCAAAAACTGAAACAGGGGAAATATGTGGAAAATAAACAAAAGGAAATCTATGAAGTCCCATTGTTATTCGTTAGTACATTGCATTATTCAAGTTATAGTCTTCTAACTCTTACGGTATTGGGAGAAACCATTGCAAGGATATATTACAACTTTGAGAGAATTACTATTATTAATAAAAAAAGTTGATTAAAATTGATAGGTTGAAAAGTTGATAGCATATCTACTGCTCTGTCCTTGTATTTCGCTAAGATTTTCATATGCAGATGGAGGAATAGCAATGGGGTGGAATGGGGAATGGTCTTTCACTCTCTGAGAAAAAAATTTTCTTCTGTTTCGGCCTTAAACTCTGAGGATGAGGAGAATTTTTTCTCCATCTCACGTAAGGCAGGTAGTTGCAGAGATTCAAAATTTTATAATCTTTCAAGTAAAAACATTACAATACGAATAATTGATGATTATTTATTTTTTATTATTTATATATGTAATTATTAATTTATCTCTATTTAAAGTTTATTTAAATAATAAAATTATGAGTATTTTAATATTTTAATAATTTAATAATTTCGAGAATCTCCTCAACCTAGTCCCTAAAATTTCAGCGAAGAAATTTTTATCCCCATTCCCGCCCTATAAAAAATATACCTCCCTGACCCTTGGATGAAATCGATAAATTCTTACGAAGCCCCGTCCGACCAAGTACTATTGCCATCCCAATGTAGATGGGTTGAAAATCTAGTAAGTTGTCGAATTCCTTTAGTAAAGGACGTTTAGTTTCAAGCTTATTCCCATCCATTCTTCTCCTCCATGTTTACAATGTCCACTTGAGCTAGTTCATTCCCCAAGGGTTGGACTTCTTGAACAACATCTACCAAAATTGGATGTTCATCTAGATCTTGCTGCTATCATCTTTGGATGGCTGAGTTGGAGTACTAGGTCTAGTGGTATCACTTACTGGTCAAGCAAACATCAAGCCCAAGATTTGTGAAATGTTTTCGTTTTCTATTTTAGGCAAATAATGTTTGAGTCAAAGGAAAAATTAGTAGCATATGACAAATTATTTAACTAGGCTCTTAACGAAAGGTAAACACAGCATATTCTGTTAGCATGGGTTATATGTGCTATTCCTCAACTGGTCATAGTAGAGGGGAGGATAATATAGTGTAAATATATAGTTTTGTGTAATTTTTAGAATTTTAAAGAGAGTGTGTATAATTTATCCATTTAATGAAGATATATTAAAGCAAGAAATTAAAAAGAGAGTTTTTTTTTTTTTTTAAATCGCTAACCTGCCAATTTTTTAAGAACATTTTTTAAAACAATGTCATTCCAAATACGCAAAAGATTTTCCCAAACAGAGAGAAGGAAAAAAAATTCTTGGATAGACAAAAAATTTTCCCAATAGAAAAGAAAGGGTCGCGGGAGAGGGGGATGGGTGGGGAAGACCACAGAGGAGGGTAAAAGAAGGAAGAAGGCAATGTTGTGAGAGAGAGAGAGAGAGAGAGAGAGAGAGAGAGAGAGAGAGAGAGAGAGAGAGAGAGAGAGAGAGAGAGAGAGAGAGAGAGAGAGAGAGAGAGAGAGAGAGAGAGAGAGAGAGAGAGGGTAGGAATGGCATGAGTGCTGCATGGTGGGTTGGAGATGGAGGCAGGATGAGGAGAGTGCCTAAGGAGTAGGGGAGGGGGAAGGAGGAGGTAGCCGCAAAAGAGACTACGTGTCAATAGAAACTGAGAATGAGAGAAGGAGATAAAGGGAAAAGAGAAACTCAGAAAAACAGACGGTGTTGTGGAGGGATAGGTAGGGATGTCAAAATAGGCTTGGCTGGCTGGGCCAGCCCACCCCGCTCGGCATAAGGAGCGGGTTGGGTTACTATATAGGTGGCCTATTTATTCGTGGGTAAATTAGCCCGCACTCGCATAACCTGCGGGTCAATGCGAGTTGGGGCGGGTTGAACCTGCGGGTTTGGACCTGCATAATTTTAATTTTTTTCTAAAATGACATATCATTTAAAATAGTTTCAACTTTTAAGAAATTACTGTAAGTTATATATTATGACAACAAGATCAATGGATATGCATTGAAAGAGGAGGGCAATTCAAATGATTGTCATTTGGTTCCAATTTGGATTATGCATTTTAGGTAGGATCCTCATGCAGTTTAGATATAATTTTCTTATGTTTTGAATATCTCATGTATAATGTGTAATTTTATAGGTGACCGTAGAGACAAAAATTTTTTTAAAAGGTTTCGAGTTAAAAGGCAAGTAAAAATTGATGAGTTTAAAGAGAAGACAAATTATTATACTATGCAACAACTCATTTTGAATCATTTAGATGATAGTATAAAACTTGTGTTGTTACATAACTATCATCAATATCACATTTATATATTATTTTTTGAAATAGAAAATATTATCTTTATATTTGTATTGAGTTATTCAGCTTTTATGTTATCATAATTTAAGGTGTAAAACTCAAGCATTGCATATATAGAAATAATGATATAAATGTATAATAGCATAACTTTATTTTCAATTAGCATGTAGTTTATTTTGAACAACATCAATGTTAGACTTTGTCACATATAGAAACATGACTTTTATGTCTTTGTAGGCACATGCTTTATTGTGCATGTATGTTAGTAATATTATTGAAGCCTTGCCTAGAAAATGATGTTGTATATTAGTAATTTTATGAGTAGAATCAAGGTTTTTATAATTCATTATAAGCTAAATTCAGGTTATGCTTTTAGATATATTATTAAAAGGCAAATTTAATTATATTTATTTGTAATTATTTTAAAATTAGTATATTAAATTTAACTACTTATTTACTATCATTCATAAATTTAAATTTTTAATAATTTTTTATTTTTTTTAATTATTAGCGGGCTGGCCCGCCTAACCCATAACCCGCCGCGAGGCGGGTTGGGTTAGGTAAACTCCAGCCCGTCAATTATGCGGGCCGACCCGCCGTGCCCCGCCCTGCACGATTGCAGGCTTTCGTGGGTCGGGACGGGGCGGGCCGGCCCGTTTGACAAGCCTAGGGATAGGGGATGAGTGGGTTGGCAAAAATGGGAAATTTACATAAGAAAAAGGAAGAGGAAAATACAAGACATGAGAGTAAGTAAACAAAAGAAAAAAATAAATGGTAGAAAGTAAAAATGGAGAAAGTGAAGAGCCGAGAGAGTGTGAGAGAAGAAGAAGACGACGAAATAAAAGAGTGAATCTTTAATATTTATTTGATAATATGTTTTAACCCAATATTTAAATTTAAATTTTAAATATATTTATAAGATATTTACAGAATTAATTATGTAGTTCAACCAATAACTTGTTGGTTGAACCAGTAACTTAATAATCTTACTAGTTCAACTATCACTTTGGGTCTAAAAATATTGAATAAAATAAAAAAAAATTTCTTTTTAAATTTAATAATATAAAAGAACGTATGATTTGCAATATGTTTGAACAAAAACTGCATAAATTATTTACAAGTAATATTTTACTAAATCTGTAAATGTCTCTTTTAGGGTTCCTCGTGGCGCAAGACTCCTAGTAAGAGTTGGTCTCATTTGGTAATGGTTGGGTCTCTTTAGTGGACCTCTACCGTGGCTATGGGAGTCAGAGGTGCCAGTGCTAGTATGTGTTATGTGTTCTAATAACACAAACTATCTTTCCTATCAGCAACTGTCAGGAGAGACAGCATACCACTCAAACTGCATAACAGCTGGTGCAAACACGCGTGAAAACACAATGTATAACACCAAACTTAGCAGTTTTATTGGTATTTCCAACAAAGTCAAGAACCAATTCATTTCAAAAGCTGAAGCTGTTGGGAGAAGCCCATAAATGGTTTTGAATCTTTGATATATATATATATATATATATTTTGAAATTAACTGTCATGTGAAAGTTCGTTAGGCTTGAGGCATGGACAAAGCACTGCCTGAATTCCATTTTATTTATTAGACTAGGATAGCAAGGAGGATAGAATTCCTAACCACATGATTAGGAAAGCTTCAATACCAAGTAAAAAACTATTTACAGCTTAAGCTCCTGGCAGAAGAGTCAACAATTGTTTTGATATAATTCTCTAATCGTACTTAATATTGGCTTCTTTTTTTTCCTGGTGCTTCTAATATTGGCTTTTATTTATATCTCTGCATTATTTTCTCCAGATTTCCCGAGGCCCAAGTTGTCCTGAAATATTTATGATATTTTCTACTTGAATTTTCCATCTTTTGACTTAATAACATGATCCAATTGATATGAAATCTTATTTGCTGATATTAGTTTATGCAAAGCTCCTAGATTTTGTTGACTTGTTGGTGTCCAATAGGGCATTAAATGCATTCGGTATCTTCCAAGATTTCTTTGATTGAGTAGTTCTTTAATTTACTGCATGCTGACCGGTTTAGGATTTGGTTCCCTGCTTTTAGAGATAAGGATTAGGAAAGATTTTATTTATAGGAAAGTCTTAAGTTAGGGAGTAGCATTAGGATATTTGTTATTGTTTCCATGTCTATGTAAATATCTTGTATTTATGCAGATTGATACAATGAATGGAAAATACAATTCCTTTCCTCTCAAAACTTGACAGTTGCGTGCTCATAAGTTTAAGATTGTGATTTCTTTCTGATTATTGTTCTAATATCAATTGATCATTTTTTTATTTTGAAAGGGCTTGACTGTGGTCAGTGTATCAGCAACAACATATCCTCAAACATTGGATTGGCTGCATAATCATCTTCTTCAGGTATAGTCATCCCCTAGTCAATATTGTTTTATGCATATTTTTTATTTTATCTATATTAATAAAGAATTTATTAGACGCTCAAGAGAAAATATGGCAGAAAATGCAGGATAAGATATCATATTTAGAAAAATGCGAGAGAAATGAAAGTAACCCATAACAATAACAATCAGACTCTTCTACGCCAAGATCTCTCTAATTCCTATGCATTTAGGTGTAGGTTGAGGATAACTCAGAGATGTATTGAAACTAAGAACATGAGAGCTTGATCTAAGACATCCAAGCCTATCTATGTACAGTGTTCACCTGATTACAAGAAGTAGTAACCTGGTTAAAATAAACTATCTACAGCTGTATGATACACTAGATTCACTAGAATACTAACCACTCAGCGCCTAGCTGTATTCTTATAACCCTAAATTACTTAGCAACTAGCTGTAAAATGATAAGTCTGGCAGCTACATGATGATGCAGCATCCAGCAGTAGTGCATGGATAGGATACTGATACTGTAACATTGTGACTCAACAGTCCGCTCCAGCTGTAACACTGTATGATAACTGGATTGACAAAGCTTTGAGCCACACCCAAGCTCGACTAAACAAAGAACAAAGGAAAACAAAACTCAAGTTATTTCAATGACAACCCACCACTTCACACACCAAAAGACGACAAAACTGTAAACCATGACAACATACAGCTTGATAGGCTATACAAACTACAATTTGTAATGGGCTCAGGAAACAAATTCTGTCTAGCATCAATCTTGCAGCTCAATGAACCACAACAAGCTTAAACCAACAACTTTGTAAGCAAGGACAACTTTTCAACTACAAACAATTTTGTATCAAACAACTGCAACTTCACAACTGAATTGCAGTAACGAACAAATTCAATTGCAATTTCACCACTGAATTGCAGTAACACAGTTATTGAAGCTTGATACAAACTTTCCCCCAAAACCACACGGAGCTTTCTGCCCTGCCAAAAAGATGCAACAGAAGAACCACATTGTGAAAAAGATAAATGGAGAGAAAACTCATGAGACCAGCCTCCATCAGATTGTTATTTATAATAGATTGTACAATCAATCAATCAATCAATCAATTAATAGGCCTAATCTAGTCTAATAACAAGGCCTAATTAAGACATATAAAACATATGTAAAATATGTACAATTCTCTCCAACACTCTCCCTCTAGTAGAGCATAGATATTATACATACTATGCTTGTTGCACATGTAATCAAGCTGAGGACCCTTCAAAGACTTGGTGAAGATGTTTGCAAGTTGATTATTGGATCTGTGATAATTACACCTTCAACTAGTTTTTCTCTTGTAAAATGACAATTGATCTCAATATATTTGGTCCTCTCTTGAAACACCAGGTTGGAAGTGATGGGCAAGGCAGCTTGATTATTACACACAAGTTCCTGTAGGAGTTGATTAAACCATATAAGCTCACGTGTTGCATTTGTCATGGCCCGATACTCTGCCATTGCACTAGATCTATTTACCACATCTTGGTTTTTGCTTTTCCAAGAAATTAGATTGCCTCCCACAAGGACACTATCCAGAATTTGCAGGTACTGTTTCAGACTCTAGGTGAAGGTTTGCAGGTGCAGTTTCAAGCTCTGAATGAAGGTTTGCAGGTGCTGTAATTTTCTGATTTCCTGCAACAGGCTGTGAAGTAGGTCAAGGGGAAAAAGAAAGGTAGGGTACTCAGTTCTGGTGTCCCAAAGCTGGTATTCTGTTCTTGTGTTCTTCTCCCCCTGAATATTAGATTTGGGATAGAAGGTTTGATGTTCAAAATATATGGCATCCATGGAGATAAGGAAGCTTTGTTTTTGGGTAAGTAACACTTGTATCCTTTGCTGGAAGATGAATAACCTAGGAAAATACATTTTTGTTATTTTGGTTCAAGCTTACTTTGGGGACTTTGGGTGATGTGGACAAAAGCAGAGCATCCAACCACTTTCATGGGATTGTGGTTATGAGATGGGAGTTTGGAAAGGACTCTAGGAGTAATGGACAAGGAATTTTGAGATGAAAAACCCATGAAGGCATCCGATTAATTAGATAGGTTGAGGCTAGGACTGCATCCCCTAGAAAAAATTTGGAACATTAGAGGTGAAAAGGAGTGGTCTGGCCACCTCGAAGATGTGCCTATTTTTTCTCTTGGATACCCCGTTTTGTTATGGAGTTTCAACACATTAAGTTTGGTGCACTATGCCTTGGTTTAACAGATATTCCTTCATGTCTGATGCAAGATATTCTTTGGCATTGTCTGATTGAAGGATTTGACTTCTGCTATTGAACTGTCTGAATCATTTGATTAAAAATCTGAAAAACTATGCCCCACTTCCAATTTTTCTTTCATTGAGTAAACCTTGAGTGAACCGGGTGTGGTCATCAACAAAGGTTATGAATTATCTTGCCCTAGTGATGCTTTTCACTTCAGATAGACCCCATACATCGCTATGAATGAGTGCAAAATGTTTAGACATTTTGTAAGGGGAAATGGGATATGAGACACGAGCTCTAAGTATTGGCACATTTCACAATCAAAGGATTTTGAACTTTTATTAATGAATAGTGATTTTTCTTTAAATAAGTAAACCCAAGTGAACCAAGTGTGGTAATCAACAAAGGTAATGAACCATCTTGCCCCAGTGGTGTTTTTTACTTTAGATGGACCCCATACATCGCTATGAATTGGTGCAAAAGGTTTAGACATTTTATAAGGGGTAATGGGATATGAGACATGAGAGTGCTTTGAGTATTGGCACATTTCACAATCAAAGGATTTTGAACTTTTATTAATGAATAGTGTAGGAAACATTTTTGCAAGGTACATAAAATTTGGGTGGCCTAAATGGTAGTGCCACAACATAATTGCACTATCTTCATTGAACTAGAAATAGAAAAAGATGCGGGACCACGAACTGGGTGAGATGGTTTTAACAAATGTTGCCCTTCCCTATGACCTTCACTTTGCAGTATGTAGAGGCCTGAATGCTGCCTAGCATTGCCAATCCTTCTTCCTGAATACAAGTCCTAGAAAATGCAATCATGAGGAGAGATTAGTCATACAATTTAGCTCTTTTGTGAGTTTGGTAACAGAGAGTAGATTGCAGTCTATACTTGGTACAAGAACAAAATTAAGGGTAAGGTGTTTTGTGAGATACACTGAACCATAATCAACAACTTGGGAGAGGGTGCCATCAGCAATTTTTGATTGAATAATTGTTGTGACGTGGACTGAAGTTTGTGAGGAGGGTAGCACTTCCAGTCGTGAGCCGTTGCTCTAGAACCTAGTATCCAAGTCTTACTCTTCTCCGTATTGATAGTAAAGGCAGTGGAGAATTTACCTCTCTGTGCAGTAGTACCAGTACCAATGACACAGTTTGATTGTTGAGTCGTATGATTTAGCAATTTTTGAAGGACCTCTACTTGTTCCTGGGTGAAGGGATTGTTTTCAGTTATAAGTTGAGTGATCTCATCCGAGGCGGTGGCAGCATTTCCTCTGCTTTGGAATCTTTTTGGCTTCCAGTCAGCCGGTTTACCGTGTAGGTTCCAGCATTTGTCTCTGAGATGCTCCATCATTCGACAGTAATCACACCACAGCCTCCCTTTCTTTCTTCGATCTTTACTGTTTTCATATTGGTTCCCGTGCACAACCAGTGTACAAGTGTCACTAGTCATGCTTCCAACTCCAAGCATTACCTATCTCCGACTTCCTTCACGCCTAACTTCAGAAAAAACTCACAAATGGTTGGGAGAGGTTTACATCCCTGTATTCTACTGCGAACTTCATCAAGGTTCGTGTTCAACCCAAAAATGGAATTGAAACATGCATTTCCTTGCAGGAATTTGTTTGCATCCTGTGTATTATTTGTGGTGTCCCAGTCATGTGCCTCAAACCTGTCAAGTTGTTGCTGAGTACCTAATCAGTACATTAAAATAGTAAGTGACTGAGAATTCACCTCGTCTAAGCTCATGTAGAAAGCTCTCTGTTTCGTACAATTCAAATGTTGTTCTCTTTTTTAAGAATAGGTTTCCTTGGCTGCGCTCCAAATTTCTGCTGCCGTATCGTAGAAGATGAAGTTCTCCCCAATTTCCATGGTCATGGGGTTGATTAACCTTCACATGACCATACTATTGTCAGCGTTCCACTATTTGAACATTGTGTCAGTCTTCTTTCCTCTTGCAACACACGAACATTTTGACGGATTGGGACCATTGTACATAATTCTGTCCAGTGAGTTTGTGAACGGTGAAGTGAGGATGGGAAACTTCTTAGTTAGAATGGCTATTGGAGGTTCTGGCAGTGATGTGGCTGGAAGGAGAATTATGCTCTGAGATGGTAATTTCGAAAGAGTTTTGCTGTGTTTCATCAGCCATTTCGAAGGTTGGTGGATCGAGAGATGGCTCTGATACAATATGGAATTGGGAAGGAATTCTATTTTCTTATTCCCATGAAAATATACATGGTACAGCAGTTATAGATGGGAGGCAAAAGTCCTGCCCATCCTATTTTTCTAAAACTGGTATTATTATCTCTTTATCTGATCTCTTAGAGATAAGGAAACAAACTGAACTATTTAAATTTAATTCTAATTTTAAATTTTAAACCTACAGATAACTAAACTGTACAGATGAATGTTTATTAGATATAGATAAGAAATTAAAGTCTGATTTTCAACAAGACTATTATCTACAAATAACATGAAGATTACAAACAAGGAGATTCATGAATAACAGTTGGTCGATTTTAGTTTGTTGATGAGGTTGGTTGTTGGATGCTCCTACTTCCTATTCCTGTACCATGGGCAAATGAATCTGAAACCATGGGAATATATTTTATTATATTTTGCTGCGTGTGATCGAATCAACAATTTGGTAACAGGCAACAAGTAGATGACATACTTCCATTAGTTGCTTCAGGCAGGCATAATGGTTGTCTGTTTTAGACATCAGCACCTTGCTAGAATGATAAATTCACACATTAGCCTTTGAATTGATTTCTATGATTTACTTTTGGACAAACTAATTATAAAGCCAGAAACTGCTACAACTTCCAATCCGCTTGTGAGAAATTCGACTCCTCATCTTCTGTTCAATTTTGGTGGTTCTGCTTGTTTTTGGATCTCATGCCAGTAACTTGACAAGGTAGTGACTTAAGTATATAATCCAGTAAACCACATGTGGTTGCTTTTCAAGCGCATATCCTTCAGAAAATATCTAAGCATTAGACGGTTGAAAGGGTGCTTATATCGGGAAGTCTCAATGCCTTCATGCACATTTATTTGTCTAATATCAGGCTTTCTTTTTTGCATTATCAAGGATTCTATGTGGGCTTGTTGATGATATTGGGAAATGTACGAGACATTCTTTGTGTAATAGTTCGATGTGTAAGAAGTGATGCTATTAGTTTTGAGTCTTACTGTAATATGATATAAGTTGAATTTGGATATGTTAAAAGAGTATATATACATGCCGTAAGAGCTTGCAGGATGAGTATTTTTGTGTATCTGGAAGTAGTCCTCACTGTTTTTTTTTTGTTGGGTAGGGGGAGTCCTAATTGGTATAGTTCATCCAGAATTTGTCTATCATAACGTAGGAATTTATCTTTATCAGGTTATTAGGTAGTTTAATTTAATTAAACTTGTATTTAGGTTTAAGTTCTCCGTAAAAACAGAGGTTTGGATCACTTTAATTAAGCCAGTAAGCCATGAAGTCATGTTAACAAACCTCTCATTCATTTTCTGTTTTACCGTAAATTTCCACAGAGGTGTCAACATCTTCTTCTCTCTGTTCTGATTGATCGCCAGTCTTCCCCTCTTCTGGTTCTTCTAGTTCTTCTAGTTCAGAAAAAGAAAAAAAGAACTCTCGCTCCCTTATCTTTATCATGTTTGAGTGCCGCTTCCACACAAGATCAAATCTGTCCAACCTTCACAAAAGACAACGCTTCTACAGCTTCCACTTTGTCCTCTTGTAGTTCTTCCTCACTCTGAGACTCCACCAAAGAGAACTCTTGCAGAAATAGCATGCTACTGCCCAAGTGATTGCGTGTCCAATGTAGATGCAATTGAGTGAAGGGGATCGCAGTCCCAGCCAAATTGAGCATTTGACTCTAGTAAAAGCATACCCAGGACTTGTGACCAAAAGTGTCTTTGAAGAGGGTAATCCAAAGATGCAATGCCGCCCAAAAAGTCTCGATCTAAGTGCTAGTTGATCAGGGAGGTGCGATTCTTTAGTTTAGAAAGCTCCATTTGGTTTGGGAAGTTTGTATCAAGGTGCATATGCTGTTCATTACCGTAATTCAGTGGTGAAGTTGCAGTTGTTTAATTCAAGTTGTTTGTAGCTGCAAAGTCGTTCTTTGCTGTAAGTAAAGTTGTCCATTAAGCTCATTGCTGTTCATTGGGCTGCAAAGGTTCTTTGTCAAGCTTTTGCAACTCTGGGGAAGTGTTAGTTTCTTAGTTCTTTTTTTTGTTGCCTCTGTATCTATAATTTGTAAAACAAGCTTAAAACTTAGTGAGCTTCCAGCTTGAGGGGGAGTGTTAAAAGAGTACACATACATGCTGTTACTGCTAGCTGGATGGGTAGTTTAGTCCATCTAGAATTAGTCATAGGTGATTTAGTTTTCTAGAATAAGTCTATCATTGCTGAATTTACCTTTTTGGTATTTTAATTTAATTTAACTTAAATTAAGGTTCTGTTCTCTCTATAAACAGAGAGAGGCTTGGATCACTTTGAGTAAGCCTGTAAACCATGAGTACACATTAATAGGACTCTTTCATTCAGTTTCTTTGGCATTGGCTAATAAGTTGATTTCTCCAGTGCATTGAGCAAGGCATTTCATCAGTGTCGTCTGAAAATGGTACACAAGTGGCTGCAGCATAGTCCATGTAATGATTCTAATCTGTAGACAGGTACGAGTTTGACCATTCCTTTATTTCTTTGGCATTAAACTTAGATGCTCGGAAGTATTTTGTGCCCTCTAGTGGTGGTGAAGTGCACTTTGAAAATCATTGATGAAAGGGTTAGTGGTTCATTCTTTTAGTTAGTCATGGGTCATCATCCAATGACTGAATGTTTCATCAATTTTTGAGCGGATGATTTCTTCATGAAAAGGTTGTCCAAGTGTACTGTGCTGTCTATATTGCATCACATGTTTTAGGGAACTGATTTTCTTTTGCACATTGCATGCTTCACAGCTGTTGAAGATTTAGTTTTGCATTTATTAAGTGGCGTCCTTGCCGATAATTTATTTATTGTTCCTGTATTCAGTTGCCTGCCTGAAGTGAGTGGATGCTGGAGAATAAATTATCGGAAGTCAAATGGGAAAGAAGTATGTTAAAAGGGCATTGCTGAAACCTCATGTAAGGTGCTGAACTCCCCAGCACCAAATACCGTACTCTGCGAGGCCTCTCTCCAAAGAGTAATGCTACTTGTACACCACCCTACAATTTTATGAAAGTATAAAATAAGTGTAATTTTTGTGCATAAAATCTGTGTGCGAGTAGCAATACTCCTCTTCATAAGCCATATGTATAATTAATGGTTGCTGGCCTCTTTTGGCAGTCTGCTTTACTTGATACAATAGCTCATTATGTGAGAGATCATGGTTTTGGAAAACAGAGCAGCAGGTTCGTGAAAAAATTGTAACTGTTGCATCTAACTGCATCGGTCAAATTGTCAGCATTATCAACATATGGCACTAGAAGTACTTGTATGATTCATTTTGTTGAGAAATCCTATGCTTTTTTACTGCATTGTGGAGAATACTCCGGGGTAGAAAAGCTGATTGAGTTTTATGTTTACCTTTCAAAGGGTCCAAATTTTGTCCCAGCCTCTTCTCAATTCCTTGTATGGTAATTGATGATTCTTTTCTAGAAAAAGAAACTCTTGACAAAAAGCTTTCGGTTAAATGCGCACTAGATTTAAAATGATAGTTGAATTGAAAACTTTCAGCATCATAAGTATTTATGCTCCACAAGTGGGATTGAAATAACACAAAAAAGTAAAGTTTTAAAAAGATTTAGAAGGACTAGTTTTAGAAATTTCATAGCAAGAAATGATTATTTTAGGTGGGGATATTAATAGTCACGATGGAAAAGAAGTAAGGCAGCATATGATATTTCATAGTGATTTTGGTATTGGAGAACTAAATGAAGAGGAAAAATAAATTCTTAATTCTTTAATGGTTTATGACTTTAAGATTACAAATACTTGTTGCACAAGGAACACTTAATTACATGCAAGAGTGGGGTTTCAAGCTTTATATAGATATCTTTTCAGTATGAAATTTAGATAAAAGAATATATAAGGATTGAAAAGTTATATCATGTGAAAGCTTGAACACACAACATAAACTTCTAATCTTTGATGCACATGTCAAGAGTCAAAAACAGATAATCTAATAAGTTATACACTTGAAGACCTAGTGATAACAACTAATGGGTGAAAAGTAGTTAGTATTTTGGAGAAAGCTAATAAAGAGAAAGAGTTTGAGAGACACAAATGTGTGCTAATCTTGTGTGAGAAGAGACAACTACTGGGATTTAGAAAGTAGCTAAAACAATTTTTAGTGAATCAAACAATTTGGGTAACAACCCTACCATTCTAGGAAGACTCATGAAATAGTATATAGAGAGTGATCTGTTTTTAATTTGTCAAACTTTCATAATTTTTCTTATGTGTGAGTAGGATTTTCCTGTAAATTATTTACTTTCCAACTATAAGTCTAGAGGAAATTTTTAGATAGATTTCTCATAAAATCATGGTACTATAAATAAATCTTAATGTATTAATGTATTAGCACCAAAAAATGTCAAAATGGCCAGCTGATATGGTGCCCACAACTCGTGTGGATAAGGGAGAAGAATGGGTCAAAATAGACCAGTAATAATCTTACGCACTATGTGCGTACAAGCTTGGTACAAGAAAGAACGAAAAAAAAAAAAATGCACCATTCGATTTTGTTTTTTGCTTTTTCTATATGGAGCATCATTGTAAAAATAGCACTTTTCATCAAAGTAAGTACCTAAGTGGGGCATTGGGTAGGAGCTATCTTGATTGTGGTTGACCCATGTGCAAGAGTATAGGGATTGAGCAATAGTGTTATATGCATGAGTCTACACTTAGAGAAATGAGAGTTGACACGGTGTGTTTCAACTTTCATTTCTCTCTTAGAGGAAACTTAGAGTAGGTGGTGTTAAATACTCAAATCATTTCTTGAGATTGAGGACTAATGAAGTTAAGACTTGAAAGATTGCCACATGTGTAAGTTGATATGTTTAAATTGAGTACTAAAAGTAGGGGTATGCAAATTGAAATGACTTGAGGCAACTAACCCCCGACCCATTTAATTATTTTTTGATTAGTAATGAGTTATGTCTTTTTGTCGAATCTAACCCAAACTTGGACCAATTGACCAAAATACACAAAAGTCAACAATTCGATAGAGACACAACCAACTCAAACTTGATTCATTCATATTTTTTATTAGTATCAAGTGAGAATTTTTTAATTTAAAATTGTGTTACCCAACCTAATTTTTGAGTAGATCTAACTCGGAAGTGGCTGCCCCTAACAAGATAGTTCATTTTACCAATTTTTATTTTTGAATGTTCACATAGTATACCACCCAAGATGTAAGAATGCAATTTTCGATTCATATTTCTGTTATAAATAGGAGCAGGCCACTCACATTGAAAAGAAAATCAACTGAACAAAACACTTAGCCATTTGCATTTTCACATTCGAATTACTTGCATATTTAACTTATTCCTTTGCTTTCAGTTACTTATAATGAGTCTGCCTTTCATTTGAACTATTAAAATTAATTTTGACCCAAGAATTGATTCTGACGGTGTTCCACTTGAGATTCAAATTGACACTAAAAAGATAATATCAAGAAGATAATACTCCTTACGTGTATATTGATTATAAATGTTTACTTGTTTTGTAAATAGAGGCAAATCATTAAATATGTTTGTATATACTAAAACAAATTTCTATTTACGAAACATACAAACATTGTACTGTGTACACGTATTTTAATATTTCTTCAAAAATATTATCTTGTTGGAAACATCTCACCCTTCTAAATATTAACCACTCTATCTGATACTATCATCTTTCATCTCTCAAATCAGCCAATTTTATACTACCTACACTCAAAACAAGGCCATTTTAGCCTCCATAGGATAAATTAAAATTAAAAAAAAATACTCAGATGGGACTGTTGGGAAACTATTTCCCAAATGAGGGCAATTGTGGCCACGTCAGATACCACATTAGCAAGGTTTTTTTGACTTAATTGTACATTTGATTCGTAAGGTTTCATAAAAGAAACAATAGAGTCTTTGCTTTTTAATTAGAGTAATAGGTTCCAAAATGTTTCAGAATTACAACAATTGGACCCAATCTTTAACGGGCCGGTAATAGACCAAACAGAAGTTGATATAAACACAAGGCCGGGGTGGACTTGCTTCAGGACCTTGAGAGTATAGATCTTGTGGTTCTGGATGCTCTTCTTGTTCCTCTTCTTCTACTTGTTGCCAGCGATGGCACCACCCTCCTTTAGGAGTTTCTTTTCGGCTTTGAGCATCTTCTGCGCCAGCGGTGCCTTCTTGGCCACCGTTGATTTCTTATCCACAGCAAGTCTTTATATACGTTTAAACAATATTTATGCAAAAATATTACCATTTTTTGTAGCGCCTCTCCCTTTCGAAGTATCAGTCACTCAGTTTGTTACTTTCACATTTCGCCTCTCACCTCTCAAATTAGCCACTTTTATGTTAACTACAAGCATAAAAAGGCCATTTGACCCTTATAGGATAAACTTTTTTTAAAAAAAATACTCTAATGGGATCGTTGGAAAACTATTTCCCAAATGAGGGCAATTGTGGCCGCGGAAAACTCCACATTAGCAAGTTTTTTCACCTATTTTACACAAAATAGTGACTTGAATCCTCGGCTTTTCGCAACAAGAAATCGTCACTTCAGTCGAAAGTTTTTGTTTGCAAGAAGCCGTGATTTCAATCCATGATTTTTTGCTGCAATAAATCGTAAACTCAACTCACTGTTACAAAATTTTCATTTTCTTTGCTCTTTTATATAAATTTACGGTAGAAGGAAGGTCAAGAAGTATCGGACATAAGGAAAGAGGACCCAGAAAAACAGAAGTGAACTGAGAGTAATTGAGGTTATGAGGCACTATAAGGCTGTACCTTTAGGGCATTGTGGATGGCAAGTTCTGTTGTTTTCCTATCATTTGGCAAGGAGCAAGTGCCAACCCCAATGAGAGGCATTCTGATGCCACAGCTCAAACGCACTTGATTACTCCTCATTCTCTATATCTCTCTTTCTTCTTTGTTAATATTGTCTGGCTGATCTTGCCACAACTACGGAGATGTCTCTTTGTCTTGAGCTATATATAGACACTACAAGTTTAAAATATATTCACCATTAATATATTCAAGATTTGAAGCTTCTTTAGAAGCACGTTGAAAAAAGTATTGTCTTATATTACATTCCATTGTAGGATTGGGCAGGTGATCATATGTAATTGGAGACCCGGAAGGGCTAAAATACAATTATTGAGGAAAGCAAATCAAAGCATGGAATCTTCCATGTCACTAGGGATTTTTATTTTTATTAAATATACATCACTCAAGGTAAGTATCTTGGAGCATTTACCTCTTAGGAATTGTCTAGATTAGGATTAGGATAATAATATTCTCATCTAAAAAATCTCATTATAACTTCTACAAAGAGGTACATATAGATCCTATTTGGATGCATTTAATAAAGTATTTATATAGAGAAATAGTATTTAATTAAAATTTTCTAATTGTTCATATGCATGTATAAAAATTGTAAAAACCTTCTAAATAAGTATTCTTGGGCTTATTTTTATAAGCTGAAAATTAAAACTCATAAACATAAGCTTGTGTGAAAGTAGATAACCACTTATATAGAGTTTTTTTAATGAAATTTAATAGTTTATTAGGTTTCAAAATTCAGATAGTGTAACTTAAATTATAAAATTTAATAAATTAATAGTTTAAATTTTTAAAGTAAAATTTCTATAAGTTTTATGTGTGAAAATAGAAATATTGAAAATATTATACATACTAACGTGTGCAATTTTTATGTTAAAGTCAGACAGCGAGCTGCACCTTCAATCATTTGTTTATTCTTGAGGTTGGCAACTGCAACCCCAACCTGTCCATGTGAATTTGATAAAACGATATATAAATGCTAATTCAAGCTTGAGGGTGCTTGACAATTAACTTCGTTTATAGGTTTTGTTGACTCCTAACACAAAAATAATAAAATTAAGCTTTGACATGACAATTTGTCAAAGGATACAATATTTATTCACTTAACAAAGGCAATAAAGAGGTTTTTATAATAGAATACGACTATTTTTTTGTGTGGTATTTAGTTTTTACTTGATTTGGGACCTATTTTCAAGTTGACTTTATTGTTGTTAAAATAGTCGAGGAAGCACATCAAGAAGCATGTCTATGTTGGTTTGCAATATCTAATGTGCCTAATTGAGCGACTTCTAAACCACCTGACTTTATGAGTCATGAAGAGGACAATGCAAGAGGGACACATCCAGACTATATCAAGTTATGTATTGAGGTTGAGATTTTTAATAGTGATTATTTTAGAATTGTTCTCTTTTATAATTTTGTTTGAATCTAAAAACTTCCAAGCATATTAGTTGCTTGTCACACATTCTTTCAATAAAAAAAAAATGCATTGAAATTTTAAAGAAAATAAACATTACATCTATAGTT
Source organism: Dicorynia guianensis (assembly GCA_037013595.1). Taxonomy (NCBI): domain Eukaryota; kingdom Viridiplantae; phylum Streptophyta; class Magnoliopsida; order Fabales; family Fabaceae; genus Dicorynia; species Dicorynia guianensis. The sequence goes on along the minus strand of JASUAB010000003.1, from coordinate 16,704,059 downwards.
TATGCATTAAATTTTTTTAAAATAAAATTGAACAATATATTCTGATTTAAAGAATTGTTTCCTAAATACTGAAGTGATTGAAATGATTGACTAATCCATGATCAAGAGAGATCAAAACATTATCGTCTTAGTGAAAATATAAAACAAAAAATTAATTGAATCATTTAAGTTTTTATTGATAACTCAGTCTCATAAAAACTCGTATATATTTTATGTGAAAATCAATTTTAATCTATTAACGGTGAAATTTATGTGAAATTTATTATAGATTTTTTAAATGAAGTTTAAGTTTTAGTTTTTTCTTATAAAATTAAAAAAACTAATAATTAAAAGATAGAGAAAACTAATTAATTGATTTATTATTGTCTCATCTGAGGAGATGAGGCGTGTAGTTGAAGGATTAGTGTGGCGTTGACATTTAAGACATTTACGACAAATAGCAGCGAACACCGTCTTAAGAATCCTGTCATGTGAGGCCACCCATCCTTTCTATGTATCCTTCCCAAATAGCTTCCTTTAATTCATTTTCATTTTCTTTTCCATTTTAATATATAATTTATTGTCTCTTTGAAACATTTCACATGGCTTGAGTCTTTCCTTTCCCTCGGTTCGAACTTTTCATGTATAAAAAATATATATGTATAATTTATTCATAGTCAACTTGCTCAAGATTATTAAATTTCAGTCTAATAAAATTGAGACTATATGCATAAACTTTAAATGTGGGTAAATTTATTTAAACTTTCAATACTGCAATGGTACCACTGTTATCTTAAAATTTTTCTTCTTTAAAATTTAAAAATTTTATGTGTATATTAAATTAGTTATCATCCCCCTCTTAAAATAAAGTTTTCAAATCTTTGTGAGCAGCTGTGAGCTGTGGGATGGCTCAAAACTATAGAGCAAGCGAAGTTTATTTTGTGATTGATATGATCTTTATGGATTTGTGGAGGTAAGTGGTACCAGTCCAAGACTCTTATTACAGCCCAAAAATGTTGGAATCTGTATGAGATTTACATCGTAAGTAGCTTCTTAAAATGGAAAAACTATAGGCATATATATATATATCTATATATATGTTTGACTTCATTTTGTGTATAATAAAATTGCAATGTTTAGGTAATAATTTGAAGGCATTTAATGGAGTACATTATAAAATGTTAGAGAGTCGGTGCACCGTCATTCTATACCATGACATTTCCAAGATTCATGTCATGTGAATTAGATTTTTTGCCTTTGTTTCAAGTACGCTAGGGTACAAGCACCAAAAAAATAAAAAGTATGCTAGGGTACAAGAAATTGCCATTGCTACTCCTTGGCTTTCAATTCCTTACAATTCATTTGGCTTCACTTGTTAAACAGATACCATAATCTTGTAGCATTCTCAATATTTCTAGAAGCTCCACCAATGTGCTAAACATTTCTGGCAAAACATCTCACCCTGTCCGAAGATATTATTATAAAATGAAGAAAGCTATGAAAAAGGCAATCATTTTCACCATTTTTTTTTTTAATGTAGGAATGTAGACAAATACAAGTAAAATATTACCCTTTTCCGTAGCACCTCTCCCCGTTAAGTACCAGCGCGCCACTCTATCTCTCTCACTTTTCACATCTCACCTCTCGAAAGAGATTATATATTACTTGTTTGCCTTTCATATGCTACTTAAAAGAATTGCTAGCTGAAAGAGATGAGTCTGTGTTTGCCACGACAATTCAATAAGAGAAATGCTGTTGGGACATAACAAAAGAGACGATGTAATGTTTCACTGTTGTCAAATGGTGGTAAGACTCATAATTGAAAGAAAATATGCAGGTAACCATTAAAAGGGTTGAATTGTGTGTTAAAACATTTTTGCAAACTTTCAATCAGAATGTGTGCTTTCAAGGTGACTTAATTCAAGTAGTCACTTAAATAGAAAATAATTCAAAAATATAATTAAGCGCTTTATTCTGGTTAAGAGATAACATGTCCCCTATATTTAGCTTCCAAACAATATGCTTGAGATTTTACTAAGAAATTGATTTTATTTGATTCAAACACAAGTGTTGTTTGTACAAGCCTCTCCAAGCTCACAAAAGTATTCTACCACGAAAGGCAATGAAAGAGTACATATTTGCTCACTAATAAAATGCAATATTAAAGCTCATTAGAAATTTCAGTGTTCTCACTAAGAACTGATTTTCCTTTCTTAAGTGCAGAGCCAAATTTCAGAGTGATAGGCTTATAAGTTCTTTTCAATGCTATTATGTTATTGCTTGCTTTTTCAAATCTTCAGTCGTATATATCATTTACTTCAACCGTCATATACATGATTAATTTGTTCCTTGAATTTCTAATGGCTGCTGGATTTTTCAATTTTCTTGACAATCATATTTTCAATTGATTCATCACAATCTTTCTTGATTGATCTTCGTTTCCTTTGCTTTAATTGATTGATTGAGTTAATTGTCAATCTTCAATTTCCGTCCTTGTTGAGATTCTACACATGTCCACAGATCTTCATATTTCTTTCCATTTTGATTAGTTTTGATTTTCTGCATGTGTATTTCTTTTTATTGATAAAATCATTCCATAAGAAGACTTGTTTTGATTTGGGTCAGTTAGGCTTTGAAATCCTTCTTCGTTTAGCTTTACAGGATCAAGATCCACATTCCTCTTTGATGCATAATACGTTTAGCTTTTAAGTTCCAATATCAAAGAAAATTTCAATGTGATTATGGGTCATAATTGATTGGCAAAATAGGTTGAAATCATCAAAATTAAAATTACTTGCTTAAAGATAAACTTAAACTAACAATAATTACCCAAAATTATTTCAATCTATCATCATTTAATGGTAATAAGATATTTTCATTCCTTTTAACTGACTTAGTCATTCAATAAGATTGAGAGAAATGAGAGTTCGGTCACTTTCCAATTAACAAGGGGGAGCAACTGATGCGAGGAAAAATGAATTTTTGTTTTTTTTTCCTGTGGTAATACACTTCAAATCTCGTTATCCCAAAGGTCTTCAATTGTCCTGTACGGACTTGTAGTTCCATTGACAAGAAACTCCCCTCTCATAATCTTTCTTTCCTCCAGCTTTTCAATTTCTAGGATATCGTCATCATCCAATTTGAAATCAAATGATCCAATGTTTTCCTTCATCCTATCTTTATTGAAGCTTTTCACAATTACACTTGAGCCTTTTGACAATCCCCATTGTAATGCAACCTTTAGAAATCACAGGGAAAACATATATTACTAGAATATATTTACAAACCTTTTGCAGTTATCTGATTATTAAATTCAATTATTTATTATAAGTGTAAAATTGCACTACAAGTAATGCTTAATTAAGACTCTGCCTTTTACCTGAGCTGGAGCTGCGTTGTGTTTAAGAGCAATTGATTGGATGATTGGGTGATGCACCACAGCAGATGATCCCCATACATTACCTGGTCCACCTAGTGGTGAATAGGCACTTACGTGGATCTTGTGTTCCCCACAAGCCTCCCTAAGTTTTCTTTGCTTCCACAGTGGATGCATTTCAACCTGAGTGCAAAAATTACCTCAGTTTCAATTAAACCTACAAATTTTATCTGTAAATCTCAGATTACCTTTATACTAGACAGTGTAGAAACAATATTTTTTAAATTACTAATAATGGATAATAATAAATAACAACACGAGTGATTGCCAAAATTAGTGTACGCATATACAATTTCACTACTTTCACAATCTTATTTTCATGTGTGTTCCATAATACTGAATTCAAATTATTTAAAATTCATTGATTTGTAATACTGTATTCAAATTATTTAAAATTTATTGATTTTCAAATATAAAATTATGAAATCAATAAATTAAAAGGCTCACACCAACCTTTTGACAAAAGAAAAAAGGTTATAGAAAGAGTTTTTGCCATGCACATATACCTGATTGACTGCTGGAGCGGTGGAAGCAAAGTCTAGTAGCCATTCAATCTTCTTGCTTGAGAAATTGCTAACCCCAATGCACCTACATAATCCCATTTCTAGGCATTTCTCCATCCCAGCCCAGGTGGCCTCCAGGTCCAATTTTTCAAAGTCTTCTTCCCTAGGGACAGCATAGTTCACCCATGGCTTCAACTTGACAGGCCAGTGCACAAGGTACATGTCCACATGTTCCATGCCCAGATTCCTATATTTTGCATTCAAGTTAGAGAAGAATAAAATCACTATTGCATTCCCCAAAAGATTTTGTTTCAATAATTCTTCGGAATTAACCAATCTGCATACTAAAGAAGATTGTGTCACATGATTGTTAACTTTTTCTTCGATTATTAAACTCCAACTTGGTCGAAAGGGATGGTATGAACTACTTGTTTTAAACTTCTGCAATTGTGTGCGAAGAGATTCAAGGATTCAAAGTGCTTACTGTAGAGTTTGCTTCAATGCAGAAACAGGATCATGGTGATCACTCCCCCATAGTTTGGATGTCAAGAAAATATCCTCTCTCTCTACTCTTCCCTCGAAGATTGCCTTGTTTAATGCATTGCCCACGGCTGGTTCAGAACCATATATCTTCGCAGTATCAAAATGTCTATAACCCATCTGCATATCTCAGCAATTAACATGTTACAATTTACACAAATCACAAGGCATAATATAAAAACAATGAGGAAAACTTTACAACTTAATTTTCTTCACAAAATGTTTCAAAATTTTCATCTTCATTTATCATTTATAGATATTTAGGGCAGAAGGAAGGTCAACCAGTACCAGACACAAGGAAAGAGGACCCAGAAAAATGAAATTGATAAGAGAAAGTGAGAAGGAAAAGAAGAAAAGAAGCGAATTGAGAGCCACTGAGGTTATGAGGCACTATAAGTGTAAAGTAATTTAGCGGTACCTTTAGGGCATTGTGGATGCTAAGTTCTGTTGTCTTCCTATCATTTGGGAAGGAGTAAGTGCCAAACCCAATGAGAGGCATTCTGATGCCACAGTTCAAACGCACTTGATTGCTTCTCATTCTCTCTATCTCTCTTTCTTCTTTGTTAATATTGGGTAGCTCTTGCTACAAGTACGGATATGCCTCTTTATCTTGAGCTCTATATAGACACTAAAAAGTCAAAATATATTCACTACTAATATATTCCACACCGGAAGGTTCTTCAGAGGCACATTGAAAAGGTATTATCTAAAATTTTCATTCCATTGCAGGATTGGGCAGGAGATAATAATTGGAGACGTGGAAAGGCTACAATACAATTATTGAGTGGAAAGGCTAAAATACAATTATTGAGGAATGCAAATCAAAGCTTGGGATCTTCCATGTCTCCAGGGATTTTTATTAAATGGCCCAATCCATCTCCCAAAGCAAGTATCTTGTAGCATTTACCCCTTCTGAATTGTTTATAAGTTATAAATATTAATGTACATACTAACTAGTGCAATTGTTTGTGCTAAAGTCAGACAGTGAGTTGGCACCTTAAAACATTTGTTTATTCTGAGGTTGCCAACTGCAACGACCCCAACGCCTGTCTATGTAAGTTTGATAATAGGATATATAAATGCTATTTCAAGCTTGAGGGTGCTTGACAACTAATTTTGTTTATAGGTTTTGTTGACTCTCAACACACTGAAATATTAAATTAAGCTTTGACATGCTAATTTGTCGATGGAAGCAATATTTTATTTACATGATAAGGTCAATAGAGAGGCTTTTATAACAGAATGCAACATTTTTTATTTTTTATTCAGTTTTTACTTTATTTTTTACCTATTTTCAAGTTGACTTTATTGTTAAAAAAGTCAAGGAAGCACATCTACAAGCATGTCTATGTTGCTTTGACTTCTAAGCCACTGCCTTTGTGAGTCATGGAGGCCAATGCAAGAGGGACAAATCCAGTCACACAGACTATCAAGTTATGTACAGAAATTGTTGGAAAATGATTGTAGTACGTGTACAGAGAAAAACTTTTGAAAATGAAAGAGAAAATAAAGTGAGATTGTAAGAAATTATATGCAGTTTGTACTATTTAAGCATGTACGAATATTAGTATTTGAAGGTATCACCCCTAATAATTAAGTAATATGTAATTATTATTTTGAATTTTTTTTAAATTTAGGGTTTAAATTCAGGTTTGCTATTCTTCATGTTGCAAAAAAAAATATGTATTGAAGCTTTAAAGAAAATCTATACTATGTATATAAATTTATGCACTAAAATTTTTAAATAAATAATTTTAAATAATAACAATAATAAATAAAACTTTATCTTATTAAATAAGATTGGTAATATGGATTAAATACCACTATTAAGTTTTCTCTGAAATTAAGTTTTAAAAATATTATTTAATCAAAATTTTTTTAATAACCTATTAAAGTGTTTTCTTTGATCTTCTTTTATTTTTTTTATTGAATTAAAAATTATTTGATTAACTTTTCTTAATAAAACTTTCTAATAGTTTTGAACATTATTTTCTAATTTAAAGAATTTATTTCGAAACTAACTCAAATGGATATACTAAAGTGATTGAAATGATTGATTAATCATGCTCAAGTGAGATTAAAACATTATGGTCTTATTGAAAATATGTAAGTAATTGAATCATTTAAGTATTTCATTGACACCTCAGTCTTATGTAAAAAAAAAAAAAAAAAGGCAATTCAGTCTCTTAATTTTATGTATAAAGACTCGCCTAGATTTCATGTAAAACAATCTTAATAGATTAAGATTGTGAAACCCATTATATCTAAGGGTGATGAATTTTTATATGTAGTTATTTTATTCCTATAAATTCAATTTTATAAAAATTTTGTTTAAAAGTATAAATATTAGATCACACATATTAAAATGCAAAATCTAATAAATTTAATATTTTATAATACCTTTTATAAACATTTTATAAAACTCTGTTAGTAAAACTACATTTTCCTTTTTACATGAGTTATAATTTTTAGCTTTTTTATTTTTTTTCTTGACAGATTGAAAGAATAATAACAATGAAAAGATAGGGAAAATTAATAAATCGATTTATTATTCTCTCATCTGAGGAGATGACGTGTGTAGTGGAGTTAGAGATGTGTTGGCATTTGATACGTTCACTACAAATAGCAGCGAACTCACCGCCAAAGTAGATGCTGGAATCTTAAGAATCCTGTCATGTGAGGCCAAAGATTTTTGCTGTTCCATGAATCTTATGTACACCCACCCCTTCTATGCTTCCCAAATACCTTCCTTTAATTCATTCTCTTTTTCTTTTCATTTCAAATAATTAGTTTATACACCGTCAACTTGTTAAAATGGATTAACTATATGTAACTAAATCAAGACTAAATCACTGACCTTCAAATGTTGGCAAATCTTGGTGCACAGCTAAGAGCTGCGAGCTGTGTGGGGATGACTTAAAACTATAGGGCAAGCAAAGTTTGTTTTGTGATCTATATGATCTTTATAGATATGTGGAGGCAAGTAGTGGCACCAGCCCAAAAATGCTGGAATATGTATGAAATTTACAACCTAAGTAGCTTCTCAATATGGAAAAACTAAATGCATATATGGGTTTGACTTCATTTTGTGTATTATAAAATTGTAATCATTGGGTAATAATTTGAAGGCATTTAATGGAGTACGTTATAAATGTTGCTGTGTTGGTGCACCGTCATTCTATACCATTACCTTTTCAAGATTCATGTCATGTGAATTTGATTTCTTGCCTTTGTTTCAAGTACGCTATGGTACATTATATCAAGTTAACAAGAAAGAAGTATTTACAAAAAAAGGAAGAATGATAGGAATTAGGGTTATGGGCATATAAAACTGAACTAATCCTACTAGCTGGCTCAAACAGAAAAAGAACTGAAAGCCAATTTAAACTGACTATAAATTGGGGTTTGATCGGTTGAATTTTCAAATTATCATTAACATGGTTCAATTTTCGGGTCTTCAAAAATTTTTCGATCTCTACCAACTAAATTGATCGAAGAAGCTATGGCTATTACTTAGAGCTATTAAAATGGACCAACCCGCTATTAGATGGGATGAGAGGGTTGGAGGGTTGGTCCGCTAGTATGACAAAGTTCAGGAATTTCTATCTCACTTTCCCATGATGAATTGCAAGTTAAGCTAGTCAAAATATTAAAAATTAAAAAAGTAAAAAAAGAGAAAAACAAATATTCTGCTAGTAAGTTTTAGATATGAATAAATATATATTTAAATTTATATTTATATTGCACATAAAAGTGGTCAGAGTAATTAGTTTTATTAGTTTTTACATTTTTAGATCATTTTATTTTATGTGAATTACATTTCACTTCTTTAAGGCTATTCTAAATGGTACTAAACTTTATTTTTTGATCAAAACCTACACTCCACTCTAATTTGGCTATGTTGATTAACTTTCATCAAAAAATCTTAGTGAAATATTCTTATTCTAAGTAATTTGAGATATAACTTTACATATATTTATAAAAAAAAAAAAAACTTCAACAACCAAGACAATTAATTATAAGAATTTCACATATCAATATTTATGCTAACAAATCTTTAATTTTTTTAAATATATAACATCAATTAAATAATAATCCATATAATATATTTTATTAATTATTTAGTTTATTTCAAGCCAAAATTCATAAAGTTTTAAATCTTGAAATATAAAATTCTAAATCTTAAAAGCATAAAATTTTAAACCCAACTTGATATTAAACCTTAAAATCTAAAATACTATATCCTAAACCCATATACTAAAATATTAATATCTTAGACTCTAAAATATGAAATCTAAAACCATAAAAATAAAAATTTTAAACCCTAAAGTCCTAAGTGAATAGTATATTAAACCCTAAATTCTAAAAAAAAACACCCTTAAATCTTACACCTCAAACCTTGAATCCTAAACTTTAAAACTCTATACATAATTAAAACCCTAAAATCTTAAAATCTAAACCATTAAAGCATATAAGGTTTAAGCTTTTAGAATTTATGGTTTTATAGTTTCGGAATTAGGATTTAAATTTTCTTTAAGATTTTTATTTTAGATTTATAGTATAGGGTTTAGAATTTGCAAGTAAAAATTTAATGTCATGTCGTATTTAGGGTTTAGAATTTTATATTTTAAAATTTTATCATTTTATGTTCAAGGTTTAGTATTTAGAATTTTAGAATTTAATGTTTAATGCCATATCATGTTAGAATTTAAGTTTAGGATTTAAGATTTAAGATTTTGAGTTTAAAGTTTTTAGTATTTTGTGTTTTAACTTTTAGAGTTCATGAACTTTGTCCTTAAATAAATAAATTAATTAATTACACATATTTAATTGATAATCATTTAATTGGTGTTTTATAATTGAAATTTATAATATCTCTTAACATACATATTAGTTGTATGAGATTTTTAGAACAATTTTCTTATTTTTTAAGTTTAATTTTTAAAATTATATGTAAAAGCTATATCAAATAATTTTAAAAAAATTCCATTAAAATTCTTGAATAAAAGTTAGTTAATAGGGTTAAATTGTGATAAAATGTAGATTTTTAACAAAATTGAAATTTATGTCATTTGAAAAAATCTCGAAGAGGTGGAATGTAATCTATACTTTTATCTTTGTTAATTTTTAAAATTATTTTAAAATTAATTATGAAATTAATTGTTTACCATGGTGGCCTCGCGTTTCTGTGCCACTCCATTGTTACTTGGGCACTGAAATCCTCCTAAATTAATTGGGGTCTACAAGACACAAAGGCGTTGGATGGAGATCACTCTTAACCTTCCTATTAAGGAATGGCATCGCAACGGCAGCAACAGTAATTTGAGCCACTGGGGACTTGATTAACACCTGTCACTACTTACCAAGGTTTCATTCATGGTCTTTATCTTATATTCTTCCACCCTGACTCGGTTTCTCTTTTCACTTCCATTGGCCATGAGTCCTGTCCTGGGTATGCACTTAACTCATTTTTCATAAGTTCAGAATTTCAAATCCTTTCATTGGGAGGCCGATGTTGAGAAGTGTTAATCGTTGTATAAAGAACAAGTTACTTTTAAATAACAACAAAGAATTATTATCTTGCTATCTATATTGAGAAGTTCATATACGTATAGTAATTTTCATAACATTTTATTGCACTTCACTCACTTAAAAGATTGTAGTTTAGAAATAGTTTTACTCGTTTTCTTTATTCTTTTTTTAAAAATTGTGTATCATATTGGCATTGACGGAGGTTTTAGCTTTGTAAATAAATGTTAAAATATACAAGATCCTTCTCAACTTACATTCAGTTGCAAAAAACTCTCTTTTACTTTCGATTTTTACATAGAACCTTCTTTAACTCTTCAACTTTTGCAATGCACAACTTGTATTATATTTTCTATCCAAAACTTAATAGAATCCCCAAAACCATGGTCAAACCCCTAAGTGACCTATGTGGAAGGACAAAACTGCCCCTAAACTAAATGAACACTTTGAATCCCACATTAATCCCACAATGGTAGAAGCTTTTCCCCAATTGGAACCTTAACATTTCCCCATATTGAAACTCTTAGTACTTAACATTTCTGCTTGATTCTTCATCATAATGCTGAAAATTCAACTCTTTATTCTACAAAAGGAATAAATAATGATTCAAGCGTATAACTTAAATGATTATACAATACAATAGCTATGATTATGTGTGCAAAAGTTGTAGTACAAGTGTAAAAGTCTAACCTCCACAGCGCAGCAAGTACTATACCTGCATCACTTTCTACTGCTTCGGTTTTAGCTCCGATGCATTCTGAACATTGGGGTTGCTTGCATCTCTAACAATCAGGAGTAGATGAGAATTGTAGGACTTTTCAAAAGGGTAGATAATCTCTTCAGTGGCTCCTTCCAACAAGCTTAATGGTAGCAACTACTATACCAAGGTTTCAATTGGGGAAATATTAAGTACTAGGGTTTCAATTGGGGAGAAAGTTTCAACCATGGTGGGATTAGTGCAGGATTTAGAGTGTACATTTAGTTTAGGGGCAGCTTTGTCCTTTGACATGGGCTAATTTGAGGTTTGACCATGGTTTTAGGGATGCCATTACGTTTTGGATGGAAAATGTAAGAGAGGGGCTGCATTGCAAAAGTTGGAGAGTTCAAGAAGGTTCTATACAAAAATTAAAAGTAAAAGAGGATCTTTTGTAACTAAACTAAAGCAAAATTAAAAGTAGAGGAAGATCTTTTGTAACTGAACTTAAGTTGAGGAAGGCTTGTGTCTTTTAGCCTTAAAAGAATGTTATGTACTTTGGCTTTGTACATTTTTAGTGATGTTGCATTAAAATTACTATGCTTAATCTTCAGATTGACTCAAGTTTCTCTCTTACATCATGCAGTTGTAAAGATAGGGAAAATTAATAAATCAATTTATTATTCTCTCATATGAGGAGATGACGCATTTTGTTGAAGAGTTAGAGTTGCGTTGACATTTGAAACATTCACTACAAATAGCACCAAAATCAAATCATTAACTATTATGAGAAACATCAAGTAAATTTGATCCGAAACATACAAAAAAATTTCAAATACCTTTCTTTCTGAACCAAGCCTTGTGTTTAAGGCAATTTTTTTTGATAATGTCCTTCTTTCCTAATTGTCACTTATCATTATGTTCCTTCTTATCAACATGATAAGCCTTAGTAGGCCTTTTCTTTTTCTTAAAAACTTTTGGCCTTTTTTTAAGTGCTTAACTGGTTCCTTGAGTAGTGAAATTTATGGAATAACTTCCCAAATTCTTAAGCCTATTTTCTTCCTAAATAAGTTTACTAGTCAATTCATTAACATCCCACTTGTCCTTAATAGTGTTAAAATTAATTTGAAAAGGACCATATTCAAGAGGTAATGAATTTAAGACAAACTAAATTAGGAAGGAATCATTGACAATCATTCCTAAAGTCTTCAATCTGGCTACAATGTTAGTCATCTCAATGACATATTCTTGCATACACCACAACCCATCAACCTTCATGGTCATGAGTTGTACCATTAATCTACCAACAAGTGACTTATCAGTAGAACAAAAATGTTCTTCCACAAGCTTTAAATATTCTATTACACTTTCTATCTATGGAATCAAAGTCTTAATTCTGTTTGCAATAGTCATTTGCATAAATATAAGGCTTGATTTGTTAGACCATTCCCATGCTTTATGTTTGGACTTCTATTCCTCATTGTTTAAATTGGTAATAGCAGTAGGTTTTTTCTTCCAAAAGGGCCAAGTCAAGATCCAACAAACCTCAATGGAAGTTGACTTGTTCACTCTAGTCAAAGAAGTTGAAACCATTAAATATGGCAATAGAAGAAGCTTATGAATGAAAAAAACTTATTGCACATTTAGTATAAGTGTTCAAAATTAATTCTATTATAGATTCACATAAAACATGAGTATATTGTAATATACTTTTGGGCAAATACTACAATATACTATTATAAATAAATGCCACTTTTGATCATTATCAAGAAATTAAAATTCTTAACCAAACACATATGCCACATGTAAGATTCATTACTTTGATTCATACAAGAACATAAAATGATAAATCAACATGCTATAAATTTTAGAACTTCATGTATTTCACATCCATTTAGTAATAAGGAAGAAGACATACCTTGTGCCATCTAAACTTTTAGAATTTTAGAAGTAGGCAGTAAAATTTCTCTCCCTTCTCCTTTCCTCTTTCCAATGGAAGTCCAAACACCTTGCTTTGGAGAATTGTGTCTTTTGGCTTTTTTTTTTTTTTTTTTAGAGCACAAGTATGAGTTTTTCATGAGAGGTAGAGAAAGGACCAAACCCCTTTTCTTAAACATCATTGGAAGCCTTCCATCAAGACTTTCCAAGAGTCATGTCTCTTCATTTAGCCATGAGGTTATAAACTTAAACATAATATTAAACCACTTAATATTTTACCAAATATATAAATAAATACATATTCAATAAGATACACATTAAATATCATGTGAGCCACAAATAATCTTACAATTACAGACTAGGCCATTTAAAAAAGGAAATTAGAGACTATAACAACCAATATTGTCTCGATTCCACATGCTAATAGGTTTGATGTTGAATTGTCCGCCTAATTTCAGCATGTTCACTTCATGTCCCACAAGTATGTACATATTTAGCCCAACACATATTAGATTGGTTCATCTTTAGAGGTGTTAAAGTGGGTTGAGCACATCAAGCTAGCCTGACCCACCTTATCTCTGCATTTTTATAACTCACAAAAAATAGAGATTGATCTATGCACTCTATTTAATTTGTGGGTCACAATGGAGTAGAACTAATTGGTATATTTATGTATAAAAATACATTAATCTACCAAACCAGTTTACCTTGCCCCATCTAAGAGGTGAATTGGGTTAGTATTTTCTTGTCACCAAAATTGTGGACACCCCTTGAACCATTAAATAGCAAATTGAAGTGAGCCCACCCACTTTAAAACCTTATTCTTTTTATCAAATAAATAATTTAAATTAATGATTTGCTAATCTGGTCATATCTTCTTCAATGGTAATTGTTAAAATTTGACAGTGTATGATTTGATTCTCTTCATTTCCCATTCCTCAATTAATATTCTGAATGCATTGTGTTTCTTTGCGACAAAATATCAAAGGATTCAAATTGGTTTTGTTAGGATTACACAATACCTTTTCCATTTCTATGTACTATCAAAAGAAAATAAATAATTTGTGCCAAAATTAAAACAAAAAATAGATGTGTAAAATGATGTTTGGCCTTGAATTGGTTGTCCTTCCTCGCAAGCACGAATTAGAGTCCCATCTTGCTTTTGGTAGGTAGAAGTTTAGAAGTCAAATAAGTTGCACTCGTCTCATTTAGATTTATATATATATATATATATAAATTCTTTCGGTTTCATTTAATTATTTACATATTTTCTAAATTATTTTCATTTTAAATTAAACCTTAAATTTTTTGGTGGCTTGGGGTTTCAGATAAGTTGCAAAGACTAAGATCAAAGAAAAAAGAGATAGAAAAAGAAGAAGGGGAGAGTGAGTTGGGTGTGTGTGGGAGGGAAAAGAGGAAAACAAACAAAAAAAAGAGAGTGGGGTTGGTTTGGCTAGATTTGAATCCTCGAAGTTGGGTGCAGTAGGTAAAAGTGTATTAAGTCAATGATTCTGTGATGCAGTCTGATTTAATAACTAGTCTGATTTTAAAAATATTACCATATAAAATTTATGCCCATAAAACTAATCTATTATTTTTCCAATTTTCTTAAAATAAGGTGTGAGTCCTTAAGAAGTTGGATATGCCAATTGATTGAATTATTGCCTAATTAATTAGATATAACTTCAAGTATTCTTCGTGTGGACGTGGAACTAAAGACATCATGAATGAATTTTCGTAATTTGGATTCAATCTCCTTGTCCATTCCAGAGCCCAATAAAAGCACGGGTCAAGTACAAAAATTAATTGTGTATGGCTATAATATTCTTTCAGAAATTATTTGCCGAATTCCTTGAAATTATAATTTAAAAATTAAATCCCTTCCCAAAAAAATATAAATTTTAATTGTTTTGATGTCAAATTTTACCTAAACTACTAATTACACGAAATGCACTTAGTAGTCATAAAAGTGGTTGCCATGTTTATCGAGCCTAATATAATTAAGCATTTTGTTACTAGTAGGTATAAAAGATGTGTTTGGTAGACAAAACAAACAACAAAAAGTAAGCAAAAATCTGCATACACAGTGGACGAAAAAAAGAGAAAAGAGAAGTGGAAAAGAAAAAAATTATTTATGGTTATAATATTATTTTAATCTTCAAAAAGATAAGATTTTCATTTTTAAAATCAATTATTGTCGTTAGAGTTGCAATAATACTAGTAAGGTGTTGAAGACTTGGCCTCATTGTATAAAGTTTTAAATTTTGGAGAGATTTCTATTGAGATAAAATACTGTGTTTCATCCTTAAGTCTATACCATATCTTTTCACTTTAGTTATAGATGTTCTTACTAGATACATCTAAAATGTAGTCTCAAAATGCATGTTTTTTGCAAATGATGTAGTCCTAATAGAGGAATCAAGAGAGGAGGCTAATTTTAAATTGGAGATATGGAAGGAAGCCTTAAAATTAAAGGGTTTTCATTTAAGTAAGAGTAAAACAGAGTATATGGAGTGTAAATTTAGCAAAAGATGAAAAAATAATGATTTAGAGATAAAAATTGGAGAGCATAGTATATTACAGGTGTCAAAGTTTTGGTATCTTGCGTCAATTTTACAAAGTAATGGAGAGATTGATGGGAATATCACACATAGGATCCAAGTGGATAGATGAAATGAAGAAACGCATTAGGGGTTAGTTGTGATCGCAAAGTATCTAAAAAGCTTAAAGAGAAGTTTGATCGAACTATTATTAGACTAATTATGTTCTATGACAGTGATTGTTATGCTTTGAAAGGTTAACACGAGAAAAAAAATGAGTGGATATACAAGAAAATATTGAGATGGATGAGTGGACATATAAAAAAAGTCAAAATTCAAAATGATTGTATTTGGGAGAGAGTTTGTGAGGCATTTATTGAGGAAAAACTGATGGAAACTCAATTACAGTAGTTTTGGCATATATAAAGAAGACCACAAGAGGCACAAGTGAAAAAAATTGATCAAATAGTCTTTAGTCCCATGAAAAGATGTAGAGGAAGATCAAAAAAGACACTTAAAGAGGTGATTAAAAGAGACATTTGGTTAAATGATATTTTTAAAAATTTAGTTTCGAATAAAAGTTTATAACAACGTTTAATTTATGTAACCAACCCCATCTAATGAAAAAAGACTCTATTTGTTATTGTTGTGATAAGGCTACTGCTAAAGATGTTAAGGTGGTTGGACCCATCGAACCAGTTGGTCTTGCCTCTTAGTTAGAGCAAGTTTATATTTTTTTAATCTGAGAAAAATGTGAACTAACTTATCTTGCCTCATTTAATTTATGGATTATAGTGGGATAAGTCAATATATTTATATGTAAAAGTATATTAATTCACAAACCAACTCACACATCTAGTTATTGGTTAATTTGTTTGTTACGCATTTAATTATTATACACAACCCTTCCTCGAATCTTGCTGCATACACCTTTGTCAGGTCCATTTGTGTGAACAAACTAACACATAAGACGGTTAGACTTGGTGAAAAGTAGCGGGCACATATTGGAATGGGGTAAGAAGTTAAGGATAGATATTGACAAGAATAAAGTTACACTACACTTCTAAAATATAAAAATGTTTATGGTTGGATAATGTGACTGTCTATTTATCATACATAAAATTAATATTATTTTAATATTTTATGACTGTTGGTCATAAAGTTGTTACTTTCCTTTTTTAGTGATTAAAGCTGCTACTTTTTTTATTACACAATATATATTATTACTCTCGTAACTCTTTGTTCTATTCTCCAACGCCTTTGTCAAGTCCACTTGACTATACAAATTAATACAAGACAAACTGGTAGGCCATTGCTCATCATGTGATTCGTGTAACATTTTGTTTGGTAAAAAAATATATAGAGAGAGAGAAAATAAAGGATAAACCTGAAACAATTTGCTATGTGTCAATCTATTAGTGGACATGAATTATCCTGGGTCAAAATGACTGTAATAGCAGCAGTGCTCATTTCACCCACCATAGGTCCACAGAATGGACTGTTTCTTCTTTTCGAAGGATATAATTTAAATTAATGATTTGGTAATCTAATTACAACTTATTCAATGATAATTATTAGAATTTAATAATGTGTGGTTCGATTCTCTTTATTTCTCATTCCTCAATTAATATTCTTGATGCATTTTCTTTACAACGAAATATCAAATGATTCAAATTGGTTTTGTTATAAGTATAAGGGGTTTAAATATATCTTAAGTTTGATTCAAGAGTTGTATATAAAAAAGATTTGCTTGAAAGAAGTCCTCACTTAAGCATCTGACCACTTTAAGGAGATTAATTTTTACCTACTAAATAAAAAGATATTTTGAAAAAAATCTAAAAAATGAAAATTGGTTTTGTTAGGAGTACTCAATACCTTTTCCATTTTTTGCATTGTCAAAAGAAAACAAATAGATGTGTAAAATAATGTTTAGCCTTGCATGGGTTGTCCTACCTCCCATCTTGCTTTTGGTAGGTAGAAGTTTAGGAGTCAAATAAGTTGCACTGGTCTCATTTAATTATACTAATTATTTAATCATATTTTCTAACTTATTTTTATTTTAATTTGAATTTTAATTTTTGGGCTGGAATTGGGGTTGTAGATAAGTTGCAAAGAAAAAGAGAGAAAAAAAAATAAAGAAAAGACAGAAAAATAAGAAGGGGAGACTCAGCTTTGTGGGTGGGAAAAGAAAAAGAAAAGAAAAGGGTTGGGGTAGGTCGGGTGGATTTATATCCTTTCTAATTAGGTGTAGTGGGTGAAAAAGAGGTATAGCTTTTAAGAAGTTAAAAAATTAATGAAAAAAATTAAATTAAAAGTTATCAAAGTCAAAAATTTTAAATAAGATAAAATTTTAAATTAAATTTTTTAAAAAAAAAAATCTACATTTACATGAAATCGTGAAAAAAAGAAAAATTAAAAAAAAAAAGGAGAAAGAGGAAGGAGGCTGTACGAGAGACCGGGTGAAAAAGGAAAAATGTTAGCCTTATGTTTTTAAATCCACTCTTGGCCTCTGTTTGAAATTGTGAGTAAGTGGGATAGAACTGACAAGAGGAGCAGGGGTTGAAAACTATGATTTTTTTAAAAAATACTAAAGCATTGTGGACAAAACGAGGCTATAAAATTGTGGATCCAACACTTCTGATGGAAAAGAGAAGGAAACAGGATGACGAATGACAGCTAAAGAGAGCCCACTTGACCAACGACTGCCGATGAGGCCTTCTCTTTTGGGTTACAGCTTGTGTCCGTAGTTTCGCTACAAACCTCCCATTCTACCCCCTCTTGATCCTCATAGGGAATTGGTTCTCTATATATAAGATAGTGATTTTGAGCTTATACCACACCAAAATGGATTTCAAGAAACTTGCTTTTGCTATGCGTGCCTTAGTCTTTCTTCTGTTTCTGTTGCTGGCTTCAGCACTGGCCTCAAAGGGCCCTCTCCACCCAGGTAAGTAATTATAATTAAGAATTAATATAATTGAAGATTTAGACGTTTGCATCTTAGGATAGCATATTAATAATGTTTTGTGATGAAACGTGTATGTTATTTAATTCAGGTTTTATTGGAGCAACCAATATTTTTGCCAAGTTATTTACAATAATGAAAAAAAATTAATTTCTAAAATTTAGAATTTTGACATTGGAGTCTTGAGATAGCTAATAATTGAATTGATTATACTGATATATGATTTCTCAAGCTTAGGTTATATAATTGCGGAATTGCCTGAGTCACCTACGTATGATTTAAACAATTTCAAAATTTAAGGATTGTTTTGGTTATTGGCTAGTTCTTGATTGTAATTTCATTAAGTTCGTATCAGAAGTCCAAACACAGTATTGTTAGAGAGGTACGAAATTACTTCTGTACTTTCACTTGGTAACTTGAATTTTTGGATGATGAACTTCTCGATACCTAACCACCGAAAATTTGTTATTTCTCAGTTTTTATTTTCAATTTGAGTTTTTCTGTTTTTTTTTTTCTTAGTTTGGTTAGTTCTCCCTGTGCATGCTTTCATGCTATTTTTGTTTTAGGCCTGAAACTAATTATATAACATATATATATATATTATAGGAATAATAATAGACACGTAAATCGTTTACAGATTTTTGGAAAATATGTAGTGCTTGAAACAAAAATGTTGTTCGGTTTATGTTGAATGTTTGGTTTTAGCCTTTGACTCATTGTCTTTGGATCTATTTCAGAGGACTACCCTTGGAGAGTCCACTATCGTCCACCTGGAACTGGAGGGCCTGGCTAAGCGCCCCAAAGTCAAGAATGTTGGGTGTCTAGTTGGTGTTGATGTTGGATGGTAGAAGTATGAGATTAAGCCTACACCTATGTAGGACATAGCTTTGTCTGCTCTCTAAATGAAGGTCGGAAGAATGAATGGCTCTTCTTTTTCCAAGATGTAAGAAATATGTTGTTTTTGTGTGTATGTGTAACATGGTGTGGGTCTCACACGACTGGTAGTTGTCACGTTATAATAATAGTGTATAACATGGTGTTTCTATATTATCCTGCAGCTTCTAATATTCACCGAATGATATTTACACTTCTTATGTACACCATATGATATGCATATAATTAGGTCCTAACATATTACATGAGTTCAACCATAATTAGATGATGTTATTCTTTGGCACACCCATATTACACTGACATGTCATATTAATTTCGCAACAATCTCCTCTTGTATAAGTATATACAACTCTCCCTTAAACAATGCTCACTCATCGGTTAATAATTGCCTTCTCTAAAGAACTAGAAGATGCATAGCTCAATATATTTTTATGCCTGAGACTAGCTACTTCACGGCCATTTTTTTTTTTGAAAATTTATTGAAGTTCGATTTTTTTTTCTCTCTACATGTGAATTCCAGCAAGCACCATAGCTCGAACCAAGAAATCACGATGTTACGCACTAGTAAAATTTTGCTCCTTTCTTTATCTGCAGAATTACAATTTTCTATACTTTACTGCCCCACTTAAATCTTTGATTTTCGATTCAATAGCACCTTTAGCTGCAGTTCTCACAACTCACATTATAATTTGGGTTAGAATATAAAATTGCAGTCTCATAATTTTTATGGTCTTATTTTTACTTAAAACTTATAATACAAAATCAAAATTATTAAATGTATTGTTGTCTTACACATCAAATTATCAGATCCAACAAATTTGACAATTCAAACATATGTGATCATTTTGTCAATCTCTTTAAATAGGAAAAGTTTTTCCCCATAAATAATGTGTATATATAATTTTATATATAGTAGCTTTTATTATAATTGTACCAAGGGATATTCTATTTTTTTATTTTAGTACCTAAAATATTCCTTGATAGGCCATCTCTTGAATCCATATCATACATTTTAGGGAAATATTTAATCGCTGAATTTTTTAATGGGCATGCATTGTCTTGTTTGCTATAGTTGTTTAGAGTTGTTGTTGGGGTTGGGCTAACTCGAATTGCTCCTAGGTCAAATTCATTTTAGGCTAAAAAAGTCAAAATTTTTTGTGCTAATCCTAATTCTATGAGTTGTAGCTTAAAATAAGCTGGCTTTATGGATAGCCTTGCAAAGTGAACCTAAACCTAATCCTGAATCTAAAGTTGAAGAAAATTTCATAATATATTTACCATGCTTATGCCAATTTAATTGTTATGAATTCATAAATTACATCCTAATAACTTAATTAACAAAAACTATATCTAGTCTCCATATGCCTACAAAGTCCAATAAAAGTAAATATTAATCATTTTAATAAAAAAAATAACTAATTAAATAATCAAAAAAACATGAAGTTATTTTGGTGATGGACCATGTGTGTGTGCGCATGCGCACATACTTGTTATTTTTATAAATTGAGTTTCATTAAATTGCTATTTTAATAAATTAAGTTTCATTAAATATTTACTTAAAAAATTACTATTTTAATAAATTAAGTTTCATTAAATATTTACTTAAAAAATTTTAAGTATTAAATTTTTATTCTTAAGATTCAATCATAAAATTCAACAAATTTTATAATTCAAAAAAATAAAATGATAAAGTTGTCTTCATATTTCCTAAGAGACAACCTTCTCATAATATAAATTGATGATTTTTGATTCACATATATGTAGGAATTGAAGTGAACATATTGGAATTATGGCCAACAATTCAACAGCAAGCATGCTAGCGTTTGAATAAAGGATTTTTTTGGTGAATAGCGTTTGAATAAAGTTGATACTAATTGTGTTACATGTCTCTAATTTCTTTTTATACTTTATCGGCTAAACGCATGAATAAAGCAATCCATTGAGGTTTATCTTTTCTCTTTATATTTTTGTTTTTGATGAAACAAATTGAAACATGAAAGGAGCTACCTCTGCAATTTGTATTCTTTTAATTGGTATAGCCAAAGGTGTAAGAACTTTCAAGTGTATCTTATGTCAACATAAAATCACATAAGTTAAAATAATTAATTAAGTATAAAATGTTTACCTCAATTCCATTATTACAATTACTTGGCACATAATTAATTGCTCTTCCATGCATTCATTATTATACATATTGTTGAAATTAGCTAGTAGTTATTATTATTCAATATATGTATTCTATTCTTTTTAATGTATATTAATATTTGTTTGTATATTATATTAGAGAATATATTTATATTAGTCTAATATGCATTTTATTTATATTTATTTTTTCGTTGATATGACAAACAAATATTATTTATTTAAAAAAAATAGGATTAATTTATTAAACTAAGAAATCAAATGTGTAGAATGATAAAATGCTTAATATTATTATGCATGATAAATGTTTGATTTTAAATCCAATGTTAATAATCTGTGAAAATTAATATTAATAAGTACATTTAGTGGAAATTTAATTGAAACTTAATATCAATGCCATAATGTTTAAATCTAATACTAATTTGTTATTTATTTCATCTGTCAATAACACATTTTTTATAATTGATAATAACAAAATGCTTAATAGTATTAGGTGTGATAAGTAAGGCATCCACTTTATAACTATTAGGTGTGTTCCGTGAATGTTTAGTTAAAATTTAACATCTAATAAACTAAAGTCCTCATACAAAAAATTGATGAATAATATGATAAAGTGAAATAATTAAATTTTTATTTAATTATCTTTTAATGAATCTTTTTAAAATAAAAAATTATGGTAAAAATTTTAATTTTAATAGGAAGAATTTTATTATTTAAAAAATAATTTCAAGGAACTCCCGAAAGTAAAATGTGAAAGAATGTTATAATTATACACAATTATTTACTTTATATACTTTTGTACATTAGTTCTTAGCACATGATTTATTTTGTTATACAATTAAATCATCTTTTAAAAGTAAATAGAAGTTTTTTGAGTAGTTTAATCATTAAAAATTACCATAAGAAACTGGTAGCCTAAATATCTTGAAGATCAATTGTAGAAGTAGTTTATTAAAAGTAGCATGAGAAATTGACTTTACAAATTTATATAATATTATGATCAACTTTTATCTATTTTGACATTTAGAAATAGATTGTTATAAAGATTTTGATACTCATCTTATTTGTTAAAACAAACTAACAATTATTATTATTCAATATATGTATTCTATTCTTATTTATATATATTAATTATAATAATATTTGTTTGTATTGTATATTAGAGAATATATTTATATTATTCTAATATGCATTTTTATCTATTTTTATTATTTAGTTGATATGACAGGCAAATATTATTTATTTAAAAAATAACAAGATTAATTTATAAAATTAAGAAGCCAAATGTTATCAGTAAAACCTTTTAGAATGATAAAATTAGAAAGTATGGAACTAGTTCTATTAGAATTAGAAAATTAAAACAAAAAATAATTATAATATGGTAACTACAAAATAATTAGAATTAAAAAACAAATTGTAAAAAAAGAAAAATCATGATGGGTTTGGCCTAGTTTAGATAGGGTTTATGGGTTTGACGAATTTCTCTTACAGTGAGGTGAGGAAATGCATTGCAAAGTGTTTTAGACCTAAGCTTCTAGATTAATGTAGTCTTCCATAACGAAAGCTTGAGGGCTCTACTTTTCAATCTTTCTCAGAATTTGAAATTGCCGGTATCATCTTGTACATCATGATTTGTGGAGTTAAAAATGGCCCTTTTGATCTTAGAAATTGATAGTTTACTACTTCAAATGTCCAATTTTCAAAATTTCTGATTCTTGCTACCTTATCCATATCAAAGGAAATGACATCAATTGGTTTTATTGTATTAGTTAGTCCACACACGTGGACTTGACAATGGTGCTTGCGACAAAATCCGAGAGGAATTATACATAATAACAAAATGTGTGATAAAGCGAACACGTAGCAACTCTATGATTAATAATAATATAATGCTTAATATTATTATGCATCGAAAATATTTTATTTTAAATCCAATGTTAATAATTTGTGAAAATTAATATTAATAAGTTCATTTTATGAAAATTTAATTGAAACTTAATATCAATGCCTTAATGTCTAAATCTAATAGTAAATTGTTATTATTTCGTCTATCCATAACACATTTTTATGACTAATAATAACAAAATATTTAATTGTATTAGGAATGATAAGCAAGGCATCCACTTTATAACTATTAGGTGTAATCCGTGGACGTTTAGTTAAAATTTAACATCAAATAAACGAAAGTCCTCTTACAAAAAAATTGATGAATAATTTGATATGGTGAAATAATTAACTTTTTATTTAATTATCTTTTCATAAATCTTTTAAAAATAAAAGATTATGGTAAAAATTTTAATTTCAATAGGTAGAACTTTATTATTTAAATAGTGATTTCAAGGAACTTCAAAAAATAAAATTTGAAAGAATGTTATAATTGCACACAATTATTTACTTTACATACGTTTATACATTAGTTCTTAGCATGTAATTTACTTTATTATATAATTAAATCATATTTTAAAACTAAGTAGAAGTTTTTTCAGCAATCCAATCATTAAAAATTAACATACGAAACTAGCAGGCTAAATATCTTGAAGATCAATTGTAGGTAGTTTATTATACATAGGATGAGAAATTTACTTTAGAAATTTATATAATATTATGATTGACTTTTATCTATTTTGATATTTATAGATAGACTCTTATAAAAATTTTGATACTCATCTTATTTGTTGAAATTCGCTAATAGTTGTTATTATTCAACAAATGTATTCTATTCTTATTTATATATATTAATTATAATAATATTTGTTTGTATTGTATATTAGAGAATATATTCATATTATTCTAATATGTATTTTTATTTATATTGATTTTTACATTGATATGACAAACAAATATGACTTATTTAAAAAATAGCCAGATTAATTTATTAAACTAAGAAATCAAATGTGTAGAATGATAAAATTAAAAAGTATGGAATTAGTTCTATTAGAATTAGAAAATAAAAACCAAAAAAAATTATAATTTGGTTTATAAAAAATTATTAGAATTAAAAAAACTAGTTGTAAAAAGAAAAGAGCTCATTTCATGATGGTTTAGGTTTAGTCTAGACAGGTTTTATGGGTTTGACTAATTTCTCTTAGGATTAGGTGAGGGAGTGCATGGTGGAGTGTTTTAGACCTTAGAAATTGGTTTAGTACTTCAAGAGCTCAATTTTCAAAATTTCTGCATCTTGCAACCTTTTCCATGTCAAATGAAATGACAACAATTTGTTTTATTCTATTAGTTAGTCCACACACATGGACTTGACAAATGTGTTTGCGACAAAATTTGAGAAGACTTACGCATAATAACAAAAATGTGTGACAAAGAAAGTAGGTAGCAACTTTATGGTTGATAATAATAAAATATTTAATATTATTATGCACAATAAATGTTTGATTTTAAATCATATGTTAATAATTTGTGAAAATTAATATTAATAAGTGCATTTCGTGAAAATTTAATTGAAACTTAATATGAAGGTCATAATGTCTAAATCTAATAGTAATTTGTTATTTATTTCATCTATCAATAACAAATTTTTTATGGCTAATAATAACAAAATGCTTAATAGTATTCGGTGTGATAAGCAAGGCATCTACTTTATAACTATTAGGTGTATTTTGTGGATGTGTAGCGCAAATTTAACATCCAATAAACTGAAGTCCTTTTACAAAAAATTGATAAATAATTTGATAAAGTTAGATAATTCAACTTTTTATTTAATTATCTTTTGCTGAATCTTTTTAAAAAAAGTTATGGTAAAAATTTTGATTTTAATAGGAAGAACTTTATTATTTAAATAGTAATTTCAAGGGACTTCAGAAAATAAAATTTGAAGGAATGTTATAATTATATACAATTATTTATTTTACATACTTTTATACATTAGTTCTTAGCATGTCATTTATTTTATGATATAATTAAATCATCTTTTAAAGATAAGTGGAAGTTTTTTGAGTAGTTTAATCACTAAAAATTACCATAAGAAACTAGTAACCTGAGTATCTTGAAAATCAATTGTATAAATAGTTTAGTAAAAATAGCATGAAAAATTTACTTTACAAACTTATATAATATTATGATGAACTTTTATCTATTTTGATATTTAGGGACAGAATGTTATAAAGATTTTGATACTCATTGAAACAAGCTAATAGTTATTATTATTCAATATATGTATTCTATTCTTATATATAGTAATTATAATAATATTTGTTTGTATTGTATATTAGAGAATATAATCATATTATTCTAATATGCATTTTTTTTTATTTTTCTGTTAATATGACAAGCAAATATTATTTATTCAAAAAAATAACAAGATTAATTTATTAAATCAAGAAGCCAAATGTTATCACTAAAACCAATTGTTTTAGAATGATAAAATTAAAAAGTATGGAATTAGTTCTATTAGAATTAGAAAATTAAAACAAAAAATAATTGTAATTTGGTAAATAAAAAATTATTAGAATTAAAAAACTAATTGTTAAAATTAAAAAAGAAAACTAATTTCATGATGGGATAGGGCTAGTCTAGATAGGGTTTATGGGTTTGACTAATTTCCCTTACAGTGACAGAGTGTTTTAAGCGTAGGTTTTTGGATTAGTGTAGTCCTCAATAAGGGAAGATTGAGGGCTCTGTTTTTCAATCTTTTTCAGAATTTGAAATTATTAGTATCATCTTGAAGAGCACGATTTGTGGAGTTAAAAATGGCCCTTCTGATCTTAGAAATTATTGGGTGGTTTAGTGCTTCAAAAGTCTAGTTTTAAAAATTTCTGCTTCTTGCCACCTTATCGATGTCAAAGAAAATGACATCAACTTATTTTCTTGTATTAGTTAGTCCACACATGTGGACTTTGACAAAAGTGCTTGCAACAAAATCCCAGAAAATTTGTGCATAATAACAAAATGTGCGATAAAGACAGCACGTAGCAATTTTATGGTTAATAATAATAAAATGCTTAATATTATTATGCATGGTAAATATTTTATTTTAAATCTAATGTTAATAATTTGTGAAAATTAATATTAATAAGTCCATTTTATGAAAATTTAATTAAAACTTAATATTAACGCCTTCATGTCTTAATCTAATAGTAATTTGTTATTTATTTCATTTGTCCATAACGCATTTTTTATAACTGATAATAACAAAATGATCAATAGTATCAAGTGTGATAGGCAAGGCATCCCCTTTATAACTATTAGGTGTATTCAGTGGATGTTTAGTTAATTTAACATCTAATAAACTAAAGTTCTCTTGCAATAAATTGATGAATAATTTGATAAAGTTAAATAATTAACTTTTTATTTGATTATCTTTGCATGAATCTTTTTGAAATAAAAAATTATGGCAACAATTTTAATTTTAATAGGAAGAATTTTATTATTTAAATAGTAATTTCAAGGAACTTTAGAAAGTTTGATTAGTTCCTCTTATAGTGAGGCAAGGGAGTGCATTGTAAAGTGTTTTAGACCTAGGTTTCTACATTAGCATAGTCTTCAATAAGAGAAGCTTGAGGGCTCTACTTTTCAACCTGGGCACTTTCTCAGAATTTAAAATTACTGATATCATCTTGTAGAGCACAATTTGTGGAGTTGAAAATGGCCCTTTCAATCTTGGCAATTTATGGTTTAATGCCTCATAACTCTAGTTGAAAGTTTCCACTTCTCGCTACCTTATCCATGTCAAAGGAATTGACATCAACTTGTTTTATTGTATTAATTAGTCCACACATGTGGACTTGTCAAAGATGCCTGCAGCAAAATTCGAGAAGACTTTTGTATAATAACAAAATGTGTGATAAAGAAAGTGGGTAACAACTTTATGGTTAATAATAATAAAATGCTTGATATTATTATGCATGATAAATGTTTGATTTTGAATCCAATATTAATAATTTGTGAAAATTAATATTAATAAACACATATCATGAAAATTTAATTGAAGCTCAATATCAATGCCTTAATGACAAAATCTAATAGCAATTTGTTATTTATTTCATCTATCAATAAACATTTTTTATGATTGATAATAACAAAATGCTTAATAGTATTATGTGTGATAAGCAAGGCGTCAACTTTTTAATTATTAGTTGTATTCCATGGATGTTTAGTTAAAATTTAACATCAAATAAACTAAAGTCATCATACAAAAAATGGATGAATAATTTGATCGAGTTAAACAAGTAACTTTTTATATAATTACTTCTTCATGAATCTTTTTAAAATAAAAAATTATGGTAAAAATTTTAATTTTAATATGAAGAATTTTATTATTTAAATAGTAATTACAAGGAACCTTGAAAAATAAAATTTTAAAGAATGTTATAGTTACACACAATTATTTACTTTATATACCTTCACACATTAGTTCTTAGCACATGATTTATTTTATTATATAATTAAATCATCTTTTACAAATAATTAGAAGTTTTTGGTGCACTTTAGTCATTAAAAATTAACATAAGTAACTAGTAGCCTGAATATCTTGAAGATCAATTATATAAGTAGTTTATTAAAAGTAGCTTGAGAAATTTACTTTACAAATTTATGTTATACTATGTTAGCTTTTATTTATTTTGACTTTCACAGATAGATTGTTATCAAAATGTTGATACTCATCTTATTTGTTGAAATTAACTACTAGTTATTACTATTCAATATATGTATTCTATTCTTATTTATATATATAATAATAATATTTGTTTGTATTGTATATTTGAGAGTATATTCACATTATTCTAATATGCATTTTTGTTTTTATTTATTTTCTGTTGGTATGACAAACAAATATTATTTATTTAAAAAATAACAAAATTAATTTATTAAATTAAGAAACGAAATGTTTATAGTAAACCAATTCTTTTAGAATGATAAAATTAGAAGTATAAAATTAGTTCTATTACAATTAAAAAATTAAAACAAAAAATAATTACAATTTGGTAAATAAAAAATACTTAGAATTTAAAAACTAATTGTAAAAAAAAAAAAAAAAAACTCATTTCATGAAGGGTTCGGGCTATCTAGATAGGGTTTACAAGTTTGACCAGTTCCTCTTATAATGAAGCAAGGGAATGCATTACAGAGTGTTTTAGAACTAAGTTTCCGGATTAGCATAGACTTTAATAAGGGAAGCATGAGGGCTCTACTTTTCAACCTTGGCACTTTCTCAGAATTTGAAATTACCAATATCATCTTGTAGAGCATAGTTTGTGCAATTTAAAATGGCCCTTTCGATCTTAGCAATTGATGGTTTAATGCTTCACAACTCTAGTTGAAAGCTTCCGCTTCTCACTACATTATCCACGTCAAAGGAATTGACATCAACTTGTTTTATTGTATTAGTTAGTCCACACATGTGGACTTGTCAAAGATGCTTGCAACAAAATTCGAGAAGATTTGTACACAATAACAAAATGTGTGATAAAGAAAGTGGGTAGCAATTTTATGGTTAATAATAATAAAATGCTTGATATTATTATGCATGACAAATGTTTGATTTTAAATCCAATATTAATAATTTGTGAAAATTAATATTAATAAGCACATGTCATGAAAATTAAAATGAAGCTCAATATCAATGCCTTAATGTCAAAATCTAATAGTAATTTGTTATTTATTTCATCTATCAATAACACATTTTTTAAGATTGATAATAATGAAAAGCTTAATAGTATTATGTGTGATAAGCAATGCATCTACTTTATAACTATTAGTTGTATTTCGTGGATGTTTAGTTAAAATTTAACATCAAATAAACTAAAGTCATCTTATGAAAAATGAATGAATAATTGAATCAAGTTAAATGATTAACTTTTTATATAATTATTTCTTCATGAATCTTTTTAAAATAAAAAATTATGGTAAAAATTTTAATTTTAATATGAAGAATTTTATTATTTAAAAAGTAATTTCAAGGAACCTTGAAAAATAAAATTTTAAAGAATGTTAAATAATTACACACAATTATTTTCTTTATATACTTTACACATTAGTTCTTAGCACGTAACTTATTTTTTTATATAATTAAATCATCTTTTAAAAGTAATTAGAAATTTTTGAGTAGTTTAATCATTAAAAATTAACATAAGTAACTACTAGCCTGAATATCTTGAAGATCAATTGTATAAGTAGTTTATTAAAAATAGCATGAAAAATTTACTTTACAAATTTATATAATACTATGATCAACATTTATGTATTTTGACTTTTACAGATAGATTGTTATAAAAATTTTGCTACTTATCTTATTTGTTGAAACTAATTATCAGTTATTACTATTTAATATATGTAATCTATTCTTATATATATATATATGTATATATATGAATAATAATATTTGTTTCTATTGTATATTCGACAATATATTCATATTATTCTAATATGTATTTTTATTTATATTTATTTTTTTTAATGATATGACAAAAAGTAATTATAATTTGGTTTATAAAAAATTATTAGAATTAAAAAACTATTTGTAAAAAAAAAAAAAAAAAAAAAAAAAGAGCTCATTTCATGATGGTTTAGGTTTAGTCTAGACAGGATTTTGGGGTTTGACTAATTTCTCTTACAATGAGGTGAGGGAGTGCAGGGTAGAGTGTTTTAGACCTTAGTTTCTAGGTTAGCGTATTCTCCAATAAGAGAAGCTTGCGGGTTCTACTTTTCGTTCTGGGCACCTTCTCAAAATTTGAAATTACTAGTATTACCCTTAGGATGCAATTTGCGGTGCTAAAAATGGCCCTTTTGATCTTAGAAATTGGTTTAGTGCTTCAAGAGCTCAATTTTTAAAATTTCTGCTTCTTGCTACCTCTTCCATGTCAAATGAAATGACATCAATTTGTTTAATTCTATTAGTTAGTCCACACACATGGACTTGACAAATGTGCCTGCAATAAAATCTGAGAAGACTTACGCATAATAACAAAATGTGTGATAAAGAAAGTATGTAACAACTTTATGATTAATAATAATAAAATATTTAATATTATTATGCATAATACATGTTTGATTTTAAATCTAATGTTAATAATTTGTGACAATTAATATTAATAAGTGCATTTCGTGAAAATTTAATTGAAACTTAATATGAAGGCCATAATGTCTAAATCTAATAGTAATTTGTTATTTATTTCATCTATCAATAACAAATGTTTTATGGCTGATAATAACAAAATGCTTAATAGTATTCGGTGTGATAAGCAAGGCATCCACTTTATTATTTAAATAGTAATTTCAAGGAAGTTCAGAAAATAAAATTTGAAGGAATGTTATAATTATACACAATTATTTATTTTACATACTTTTACACATTCGTTCTTAGCACGTCATTTATTTTTTGATATAATTAAATTATCTTTTAAAGATAAATGGAAGTTTTTTGAGTTGTTTAATCACTAAAAATTACATAAGAAACTAGTAGCTTGAATATCTTGAAGATCAATTGTATAAGTAGTTTAGTAAAAATAGCATGAAAAATTTACTTTACAAACTTATATAATATTATGATGAACTTTTATGTATTTTGATATTTAGGGACAGAATGTTATAAAGATTTTGATACTCATTGAAACAAGCTAATAGTTATTATTATTCAATATATGTATTCTATTCTTATATATAGTAATTATAATAATATTTGTTTGTATTGTATATTAGAGAATATAATCATATTATTCTAATATGCATTTTTTTTTATTTTTCTGTTAATATGACAAGCAAATATTATTTATTCAAAAAAATAACAAGATTAATTTATTAAATCAAGAAGCCAAATGTTATCACTAAAACCAATTGTTTTAGAATGATAAAATTAAAAAGTATGGAATTAGTTCTATTAGAATTAGAAAATTAAAACAAAAAATAATTGTAATTTGGTAAATAAAAAATTATTAGAATTAAAAAACTAATTGTTAAAAAAAAAAGAAAACTAATTTCATGATGGGATAGGGCTAGTCTAGATAGGGTTTATGGGTTTGACTAATTTCCCTTACAGTGAGGCAAGGGAGTGCATTACAGAGTGTTTTAAGCCTAGGTTTTTGGATTAGTGTAGTCCTCAATAAGGGAAGATTGAGGGCTCTGTTTTTCAATCTTTTTCAGAATTTGAAATTATTAGTATCATCTTGAAGAGCACGATTTGTGGAGTTAAAAATGGCTCTTTTGATCTTAGAAATTATTGGGTGGTTTAGTGCTTCAAAAGTCTAGTTCTAAAAATTTCTGCTTCTTGCTAGCTTATCCATGCCAAAGAAAATGACAGCAACTTATTGTCTTGTATTAGTTAGGCCACACATGTAGACTTTGACAAAAGTGCTTGCAACAAAATGCAAGAAAATTTGTGCATAATAACAAAATATGCGATAAAGACAGCACGTAGCGATTTTATGGTTAATAATAATAAAATGTTTAATATTATTATGCATGGTAAATATTTTATTTTAAATCTAATGTTAATAATTTGTGAAAATTAATATTAATAAGTCCATTTTATGAAAATTTAATTAAAACTTAATATTTACGCCTTAATGTCTTAATCTAATAGTAATTTGTTATTTATTTCATCTGTCCATAATGCATTTTTTATAACTGATAATAACAAAATGATCAATAGTATCAAGTGTGATAAGCAAGGCATCCCCTTTATAACTATTAGGTGTATTCAGTGGATGTTTAGTTAATTTAACATCTAATAAACTAAAGCCCTCTTGCAATAAATTGATGAATAATTTGATAAAGTTAAATAATTAAATTTTTATTTGATTATCTTTGCATGAATCTTTTTGAAATAAAAAATTGTGGCAAAAATTTTAATTTTAATAGGAAGAATTTTATTATTTAAATAGTAATTTCAAGGAACTTTAGAAAGTAAAATTTGAAAGAATGTTATAATTATACACAATTATTTGATTTACATATTTCTATACTTTAATTCCTAACACGTGATTTATTTTATTATGTAATTAAGTCATATTTGAAAAATAAGTAAAAGTTTTTGAATAGTCTAATCATTAAAAATTAACAGAAAAGAAGAAGGGGAGGCTCAGATGTGTGGGTGGGAAAGGAAAGAAAAAAAAAAGTTGGGGTAGGTCTGGGTGGATTTGTATCCCATGTAATTAGGTGTAATAGGTGAAAAAGAGGCATAACTTTCCGGAAGTTATAAAAATTAAAAAAAAAAAAAAGTCTTACCTGTAGAGAATTTAAATTCAAAAATTTAAAAATAAAGAATTTTTTTAATTTTAAAAATATTATAATATAAAAATTAAACAAAAAAATATATAATATTAAGTTTGACACAAAGGTAAACTCACGTCCAAAGACGGAAGGAGCTTTATTAGCGAGCGGACAGAAAAGGGAAAGAAACTAGCGGACAATTGACAGCTAAAGAGAGCCCGCTTGACCAACGACTTCCGGTGAGGCCTTGTCTTTTGGGTTACAACTTCTATCCGTAATTTCGCTACAAACTTCCCCTGGGTTCCCATTCTGCCCCCTCTCATAGGGAGTTAGTTCTCTATATATAAGATAGTATTTTGAGCTTAAACCACAACAAAATGGATTTCAAGAAACTTGCTTTTGCTGTGCGTGCCGTAGTCTTTCTTCTGTTTCTGCTGCTGGCTTCGGCACCACTGGCCATAAGTCGCCCCTACTCCCGTAAGTAATTATAAAATATTAATTTTTAAAACTTAGAATTTAGATATTGGAGTCTTGAGATAGCTAAATTGAATCGATTATGGTAATATATGATTTCTCAAGTTTAGGTTATATCTGAATTACCTCAGTCACCTATATAAGCCATATAGTTTATTTGAGTTAGTTATGTTGTCTATTGGTTTCAAACAATTTAAAATTTAAGGATTGTTTTAGCTATTGGTTATTTCTTGACTCTAATTCCATTGAACATCAGTTAGTTTCGTTTGAAAAATCTAAACTCAGTATTTTGTTTTAGGCGTGAAAGTAATTACATAACATATATATAAGAATAATAATAGATGTATAAATTGTTTACAGAATTTTGTAAAATATGTAGTGCTTAAAATAAAAATATTGTTTTCGGTTTATGTTGAATGTTTGTTTGCGTTTGGTTTTACCCTCTGATTCATGAATCCTGAAACGTCCACACTCTTTTTTATACGAAATTTTTATATTTACTCCACCCACACCAGTCAATTAATAATAATGATAAAATGAAAATAAAACTCTATAAAAATAAGTGTGGAAAGAGATATATTGCTAATTTATTGTCCTTGGATCTATTTCAGGTGATCCGGACACTCCTCGGCTTCCCAGCTACAAGAATCCTCCACCTTGAGGGCATGCATAAGCGCCTCAAAGTCAAGAATGTTGGGCGTCTTGTTGGTGTTGATGTTGTCATGAATTTCTATGATAATAATGTACCACGACTTTTATTTATGTGTATCATGGTATTTTTATATTATCTTTTAGTTTCTTACGCTCATTAGATGATTTGTACACTATTTATGTACGCTAAACGATATGCACATAATTTGGGCCTTACATATTACATGATTTCTATTTGAGTACCACTTTGACACCGACATCTCTTAGATACACTTGTATGACGTTGATGCGTCAAATTTCATTTGCTACAATCTCCTCTTGTATAAGTATTTAGAACTCTACCATAAACAATACATACTTATCCACTACTAATTGTCTTTTCTAAAGAACTAGAACACTATAAGATATTCACAGACTATCAATAGATTAAAATATCATTGTGAAACTAATTTGTGGATCTAAATTCCTTGAAGAAATTAAATTTTATAGAAGAAATGGCCATCAATAATAAAAAAAAAATTAGTTGATAAAAGTCGGTAAAATAAATTTTTATTTATATTTATTTTTTCGTTGATATGACAAACAAATATTATTTATTTAAAAAAACAAAATTCATTTATTAAATTAAGAAACAAAATGTTATTAGTAAAACTAATTCTTTTAGAATGATAAAATTAAATGGTATGGAATTAGTTCAATTAAAATTAGAAAATTAAAAAAAAGTAATTATAACATGATAAATAAAAAATAATTAGAATTAAAAAACTATTTGTAAAATAATAACTAATTTCTTCATGGGCTTGGGCTAGTCTAGATAAGCTTTATGGGTTTGACCAATTCCTCTGACAATGAGGTGAGAGAGTGCATTGCAGAGTGTTTCAGACTTAAGTTTCTGCATTAGCATAGAAGCCTGAGGACTCTACTAACAGTGAGGCAAGGTAGTGCACTGCAAAGTGATTCAAACCTAGGTTTTTGGATTAGCGTAGTCTTCAGAAAGGAAAGCTTGAAGGCTATACTTTTCAATCTGGGGACCTTCTCAGATTTTGAAATTATCAGTATCATCTTGTAGAGCATGATTTGTGGAGTTGAAAATGGGCCGTTTGATCTTAAAAATGGATGGATTCATGCTTCATAACTCTAGCTCAAAATTTCTGCTTCTTCCTACCGTATCCATGTCAAAGGAAATGACATCAACTTGTTTTATTGTATTAGTCAGTCCACACACGTGGACTTGACAAAGGTGCTGGCAACAAAATCCAAGAAGACCTGTGTATAATAACAAAATGTGTGATAAAGAAAGCGCGTAGCAACTTTATGCTCAATAATACTAAAATGTTTATTGTTAATGAGCCATTTCATGAGAATTTAATAATTTGTGACAAATGCTTAATAATAATAAAATGCATGATAAATGTTTGATTTTAAATCCAATGTTAATAATTTGTGAAAATTAAATGTCAATAAGTGCATTTCATGAAAATTTAATTGAAACTTGATATCAATGCCATAATGTCTAAATCTAATAGTAATTTGTTATTTATTTTATCTATCAATAACATACTTTTTATCACTGATAATAACAAAATGCTTGTAGTATTGCATGTGATAAGCAAGGCATCCACTTTATAACTATTAGTGGATTCCATGGATGTCTAGCTAAAATTTAATATCATATAAACTAAAGTCCTCTTACAAAAGATTGATAAATAATTTGGTAAAGTTAAATAATTAACTTTTTATTTAATTACCTTCACATGAATCTTTTTAAAATACAAAATTTTGGTAAAAATTTTAATTTTAATAGGAAGAATTTTATTTTTTAAACAGTAATTTCAAGGAACTTCACAAAATAAAATTTCAAAGGATGTTATAATTATACACAATTATTTACTTTATATACTTTTATAAATTAGTTCTTAGCACATGATTTATTTTATTATATAATTAAATCAACTTTTAAAAATAAATAGAAGTTTTTTTAGTAGTTTAATCATCAAATATTAACATAAGAAACTAGTAGCCTGAATATCTTGAAAATCAATTGTATAAGTAGTCTACTAAAAATAGCATGAGAATTTCACTTTACAAATTTATATAATATTATGACAAACTTTTATCTATTTTGATATTTAGAGATGGATTGTTATAAAGATTTTGATACCCATCTTATTTGTTGAACCTAGCTAATTGTTATTACTATTCCGTATATGTATTCTATTCTTATTTTTATATATGAATTATAACAATATTTGTTTGTGTTGTATATTAGAGAATATATTCATATTATTCTAATATGCATTTCTATTTATGTTTATTTCTCCGGTGATATGACCAACAAATATTATTTATCTAAAAAATAACAAAATTAATTTATTAAATTAAGAAACCAAATGTTATTAGTAAAACCAGTTCTTTTAGAATGATAAAATTAGAAAGCACGGAATTAGTTCTATTAGAACAAGAAAATTAAAACAAACAATAATTATAATTTGTCAAACAAAAAAGTTAGAAGTAGAAAACTAATTGTGGAAAAAAAAAATAGCCAATTTCATGATGGGGTTGGGCTAGTCTGGATAGGGTTAATGGATTTGACCAATTCCTCTTACAGTGAGGCAAGGTAGTGCATTGCAAAGTGATTCAGACCTAGGTTTTTGGATTAGCGTAGTCTTCAGAAAGGGAAGCTTGAAGGCTATACTTCTCAATCTGGGGACCTTCTCAGATTTTGAAATTATTAGTATCATCTTGTAGAGCATGATTTGTGGAGTTGAAAATGGCCCGTTTGATCTTAGAAATGGATGGTTTCATGCTTGAAAAGTCCAGTTTTCAAAATTTCTGCTTCTTCCTACCGTATCCATGTAAAAGGAAATGACATCAACTTGTTTTATTGTATTAGTTAGTCCACACACATGGGCTTGACAAAGGTACTTGCAATAAAATCGGAGAAGACTTTGCATAATAACAAACTGTGTGATAAAGAAAGCACGTAGCAACTTTATGCTTAATAATAATAAAATACTTAATATTATTATGCATGATAGATGTTTGATTTTAAATCCAATATTAATAATTTGTGACAGTTAATATTAATAAGCACATTTCATGAAAATTTAATTGAAACTTAATATCAATGCCGTAATGTCTAAATCTAATAGTAATTTGTAATTTACTTCATCTATCAGTAACACATTTTTTTTCACTGAGAATAACAAGATACTTGATAGTATTAGGAGCGATAAGCAAAGCATCCACTTTATAACTATTAGGCGTGTTCCATGGATAGTTAGTTAAAATTTAACGTCAAATAAATTTTTTTTATAAAAGTTAAATAATTAACTTTTTATTTAATTATATTTTCATGAATCTTTTTAAAATAAAAAATTATTATAAAATTTGCAATTTTAATATGAAGAATTTTATTATTAAAATAGTAATGTCAAGAAACTTCAGAAAATAAAATTTCAAAGAATGTTAGAATTATACACAATTATTTACTTTATATACTTGTATACATTAGTTCTTAGCACGTGATTTATTTTATTATATAATTAAATCATCTTTTAAAAATCATTAGAAATTTTTTGAGTAGTCTAATCATTAAAAATTAACATAAGAAACTAGTAGGCTGAATATCTTGAAGATCAATTATATAAGTATTTTATTAAAAATAGCATAAGAAATTCACTTTACAAATTTATATAATATTATGATCAACATTTATCCGTTTTCATATTTAAAGATAGACTGCTATAAAAATTGTCATACTCATCTTATTTGTTAAAACTAACTGATAGTTATTATTATTCAATACATGTATTCTATTCTTATTTATCTATATTAATTGTAATAATATTTCTTTGTATTGCACATTAGAGAATATATTCATATTATTCTAATATGCATTTTTATTTATATTAATTTTTTCATTGATATGAGAAACAAATATTATTTATTTAAAAAAATAATTAAATTAATTTATTAAATTAATTTTGACCAATTCCTCTTACAAGAAGGCAAGGGAGCGCATTGCAGAATATTTTAGACCTAGGTTTCTAGATTAGCATAGTCTTCAATAAGGAAAGTTTGAGGGGCTCTACTTTTCAATTTGTGCACTTTTTTAGAATTTGAAATTATCACCGTTTTGATCTTAGAAATTGATGGTTTTGTGCTTCAAAAGTCCAGTTTTCAAAGTTTCTACTTTTTGCTGCCTTATCCATGTCAAAGGAAATTGACATCAACTTCTTTAATTGTATTAGTTAGTCCACACACATGAACTTGACAAAGGTGCTTGCAATAAAATTTGAGAAGACTTGTGCATAATAACAAAATGTGTGATAGAGAAAGCGCGATGCAACTTTATGGTTAATAACAATAAATGCTTAATATTATTATGCATGATAAATGTTTGATTTTAGATTCAATATTAATAGTTTGTGAAAATTAATATTAATAAGCATATTTCATGAAAATTTAATTGAAACTTAATATCACTGCCATAATGTCTAAATCTAATAATAATTTGTTATTTATTTCATCTATCAATAACACATTTTTTATGACTAATATTATCAAAATGCTTAATAGTGTTGAGTGTGATAAGCAAGGCATCCACTTTATAACTATTAGTGTATTCGGTGGATTTTTAGTTAAAATTTAACATCAAATAATTAAAGTCCTCTTACAAAAAATTGATAAATAATTTGCTAAAATTAAATAATTAACTTTTTATTTAATTACCTTTTCATAGATCTTTTTAAAATAAAAAACTATGGTAAAAATTTTAATTTTAATATGAAGAATTTTATTATTTAAATAGAAATTTCGAGGAACTTCAGAAAATAAAATTTGAAAGAATGTTATAATTATACACAATTATTTACTTTATATATTTGTATGCATTAGTTTTTAGCATGTGATTTATTTTATTATATGATTAAATTATCTTTTAAAAGTAAATAAAAGTGTTTTAAGTAGTCTAATCATTAAAAATTAATATAAGAAACTAGTAACCTAAATATTTTGAAGATCAATTGTATAAGCAGATTATTAAAAGTTACATGAAAAATTTACATTACAAATTTATATGATACTATGATCTAGTTTTATCTATTTGGATATTTAGATATAGACTGTTATAAAGATTTTGATACTCATTTTATTTGTTGAAACTAGCTAATAGTTATTATTATTCAATATATGTATTCTATTCTTATTTATATATATTAATTATAATAATATTTGTTTGTATTATATATTACAGAATATATTTATATTATTATTGCATGCATTTTTATTTATATTTATTTTTGGGTTGATATGACAAACTAATATTATTTTTTTAGAAAAAAATAACAAAATCAATTTATTAAATTAAGAAACTAAATGTTATTAGCAAAACCAATTCCTCTAGAATGATAAAATTAGAAAGTATGGAATTAGTTCTATTAGAATTAGAAAATTAAAACAAAAAATAATTATAATATGGTAAATAAAAAATAATAAGAATTAAAAAAAGTAATTGTTAAAAAGTAACTAATTTCATGATGGATTTGGGCTAGTCTAGATAAGGTGTATGGGTTTGACCAATTCTTCTGATAGTGAGGCAAGGGAATGCATTGTAGAGTGATTTAAACCTAGGTTTCTGGATTAGTATAGTCTTTAACAAGGAAAGTTTGAGGGCTTTACATTTCAATTTAGGCACTTTCTCAGAATTTGAAATTAGCGAAAGCATCTTGTAAAGCATGATCTGTGGAGTTGAAAATAGCCCTTTTTAATCTCAGAAATTGATGGTTTAATGCTTCGAAACTCCAATTTTCAAAATTTCCACTTCTTCTTACCTTATCCATTTCTAAAGTACTTAAGGATCTTTTAGGGTTTCTTGGAAGCATATTTTTATGGGCTTGACCAACTCAAAAGGCTTCTATGGTCTAACTAGTGTACTCAAAACTCAAAACGCATTGTTTCATTTTTTCTCTCTTTTACTATATATATGTGTGTGTGTGTGTGTGTACACATACATACCTGTAGAAAATTTTTTCAATGATGCTATACTGATATATAACGATTTGCAAGAACAATCTAGGTCAAAAGGTGAGGATATATACTAAATAACAAGAAGAATTTGGCAAGTTAACAAAATATCTCACAGCGTCATTACTAAAAAAAATAAAAAAAAAAGAAAAATTACAGCGTACAAGACTTCCTGCATATGTTGCTCAATAATGCAGCTATGCTTTACAATATTTGGGAATGAGATCCCACTTTGGTGACTTGGCAAAATAGAAAAATAGAATCAGCCTCTAAATGAAGATAATAGTCAATTGTCAATGGAAAACTCATATCTATCTATCTATCTATCTATATATATGAGATCTCTGCAACTAAGATTTATACAGAACCTTATAAAGTAAACAAGGCAGTGGCAATTAAATTGAAGGAAGAAATTGTGAACCATGTCCAACCGTAATACTTATGCCTACCTTGCAATTTTATTTGCTTGGCCTGTTCTGTTGGCTCTTTGCGAGGGCACATCAGGATCAACTGAAGCTGAGGCATTGCTCAGATGGAAAGAAAGTCTCCCAAACCAACCAATCTTGCAGTCATGGGTTAATTCTCCACAACAGGGCAACTCAAGTGCAGCAAAAAGCCCATGTTGGTGGCGTGGAATAAAGTGTGATTCTTCAGGCAGTGTCATTGAATTAAACTTGGCTTACACTGGTCTCAGAGGTACCCTTAAAAACTTGAACTTTTCTGCATTTCCAAATCTTCTTCGCCTTGATCTCAAAGAAAACTATCTAACTGGAAACATACCAGAAACAATTGGGGTGCTCTCTAAATTGCAATTCCTTGACCTTTCAACAAATATTCTCAATGGCTCTTTGCCACTTTCTCTTGCTAATCTCAGCAAAGTTTACGAGCTTGATGTTTCTCGAAACCTCATAACAGGGACATTGGACCCTCAATTGTTTCCTGATAATACAAATCAGCCCAAAAGTGGTCTCATTAGCATTCAAAATCTCCTCTTTGAGCACTTAATGCTTGTAGGTACAATCCCAAATGAAATAGGAAATCTGAGAAATTTAGTTCTGCTAGCTCTAGATCAAAATAGTCTTCGTGGTGCTATTCCTCCATCTTTGGGCAATTGTAGTCATTTAAGTTACCTTGGACTTGACAGAAATCAACTATCAGGGTCTATACCACCTAATATTGGTAGTTTGAGAAATCTAACTAAAGTGTACCGACTTCAAAACAAACTATCTGGAACTGTGCCACAAGAAATAAGAAATCTGTCATCCTTAACTGTTCTTCATCTGGCCGAGAATAATTTCACCGGACACTTACCACCCCAAGTGTGCAAAAGTGGTAAGCTGGTCAACTTCAGTGCAGCTCACAACAGTTTCACTGGCCCAATTCCAGTTAGCCTTAAAAATTGCACATCACTATATAGAGTTCGACTCGAATATAACCAATTGACAGGTTATGTTGACAAGGATTTTGGAGTATATCCTAACCTTACTCACATTGACTTCAGCAACAACCGAGTACAAGGGGAATTCTCTGCACATTGGAGTGCATCTCAGAATTTGCAACAACTCAAAATGGCAGGAAATATGATAGTTGGCTCAATTCCATATGAGATTTTTCAGATGAGGCAATTGGGAAAGCTTGACCTATCATTCAATCAACTTTCAGGAGAGATTCCGCCTCAAATAGAAAATTCGTCCAGCCTCAACGATTTACATCTTAGTGGCAACAAACTCTCTGGTCATATACCCACTGGGATTGGAAAGCTTTCCAATTTGCAGTCCTTAGACTTGTCAATGAATATGCTAACTGGTCCAATCCCTTATCAGATAGGGGGTTGCTCTCGCTTGATTACTTTAAATTTGAGCAAAAACAACTTGAATGGAGCAATCCCTTACCAAATTGGTAATCTTTTGGCCTTGGAATATTTTTTGGACTTGAGTTACAATTCTCTTACTGGACAAATTCCAGGCGAGCTTGGTAAGCTTTCAG
The DNA here is from genome assembly GCA_037013595.1 of Dicorynia guianensis. NCBI lineage: Eukaryota > Viridiplantae > Streptophyta > Magnoliopsida > Fabales > Fabaceae > Dicorynia > Dicorynia guianensis. The sequence continues at coordinate 16,662,607 of JASUAB010000003.1, read as the reverse complement.
ATTTGATAATCTTGAATCTCTCTCACAATAACCTGTCAGTTTCTATCCCTGATTCCATTAGTGAAATGTTGAGTTTGTCAAGCATTAACCTTTCCTACAACAATTTGGAAGGCCCTGTTCCAAATATTGGCATATTTAACTCTTCTCTCTCAGTGGATTTGAGTAACAATAAAGATTTGTGCGGAAAGATCCAAGGTTTTCGACCTTGCAATGTGTCAGTCGCAAAAATTGATGGTGGTACTGACAAAAAGAAAGTTGTGATAGCCGTTCTTGCTTCTTTAGGAGGTATATTACTTGTTTCAATAGTATTATTTGCAATTTTTCTCTTTTACTGTAAGAGAAACTCAGGAGTTTCAAAACAGTACCCTACAATTAGAAGAGAAAATCCATTTTCAATATGGTACTTCAATGGGAAACTTCTGTACGAAGACATCATAGCAGCAACCGAGAACTTTGATGACAAGTATTGCATTGGAGAGGGAGCAATGGGACAAGTATACAGAGTGGCGATGCCAGGCGGTCAAGTATTTGCCATAAAAAGGTTGAAATGTGAGGCAGATAGCATAGACATTGATAATATTACATCCTTTCAGAGTGAGATAGAAGCCTTGACTAAAACCCGCCACCGAAACATTGTGAGGTTGTTTGGATTTTGTTTACTAGGGATGCACACTTTTTTGATTTATGAATATATGGAAAGAGGAAGCTTAGCTGATACGCTGAGCAGTGACAGAGAAGCATTAGAGTTGGATTGGCCTAAGAGGGTTGAAATTGTCAAAAGTGTAGCACATGCTTTATCTTACATGCATCATGATTGCGTTCCACCCATAATTCATAGAGACATATCAAGCAAGAATATTTTGTTGTCTTCCAATCTTATAGCTCATGTCTCAGATTTTGGCACTGCAAGGTTTCTAAAACCAGATTCAGCTAGTTGGACATCATTTGCAGGCACTTATGGCTATGCTGCACCAGGTCAGTTTCATATACACCAATTCTAGCACAATAAACTATAAATAGTGTGACTCTTTATGCAGCCATTAACCTCAGTTCCTAATTGCCTAAATTTTTCTTTTTGCTGGGGCTTGCAGAACTTGCATACACAGGAGCAGTGACAGAGAAATGTGATGTGTTTAGCTTTGGTGTTTTGGCTTTTGAGGTTCTCATGGGAAAGCACCCTGGTGATCTAATTTCTTACCTACAAACATCTGGCGACCACAATATCAACTTGAAGGAGATTTTAGATTCACGTTTGGCACAGCCTTCAAAGCCACATATTTTGAAGGAATTGGCTTTGATTGAGAATTTAGCTCATTTATGTTTACAGGCAAATCCTCAATCACGACCAACAATGAAAAGCATAGCACAAATGCTTGAAAAACAAAATGCTTATTAGTCATGATTGGAGTTTCATTGCCAAATAGATAATAGAATGTTCATTCAAATATTTTATTTATGGTGTTCCAGAGTTTTAGATGATTATCTAAGTAATGTTATAGTTATAGAATAAAAATGTAGAAATGTATCGTTGAAGGACCTCTGTTTTGAGAATTCTATATGTTAAAAAAGAGTCAAAGTTACATTTCATTTCACAGAAAAAATATGTTTCAATGTGATTAAATAGTATTGATCAAGGTTATTTTGTAGAAATTTATATATATGAATTTGTTGGGTTGGTATCAGAAACATATAACATTGATGTAAAAAGGATATACATAATCTTATATTCTAGATTAGTAATTTATAATTAATATTTAGTATCTTAAGTCTATGAAAAGTTTTCAAAGGTGCTTCCACCTACACCTACAAAAAATCACATGCAAACAATATTATTTTGAGATTGGGATACAGGTCAGTCAAAAAATGTCATACATATATATATATATATATATATATGTGTGTGTGTGTGTGTGTGTGTGTGTATGCGTGGATGGTGTATACTTCTCAATCTAGACTATTGAAAAATGAAATTAAAAAAGAAAGATAAAGAGAAGTCAGAATGTAAAAATATGTACAGATTATTTATAAAATTTATGTGTACATATATACTTATATCATTATTTGATGGGTCACAATTATAAATAAAATTTTGGTCCTCCTTAACATTGAATACTAAATATTATTCCTATTCAATATTCCTATTTATTATTTTTTTAATTAATTTTTATATGGCATCAGATTATTAAAATAATATGGTAACTAAAAAATAATTAGAATTAAAAAAATTGTTAAAAAAAAAATCATGATGGGTTTGGGCTAGTTTAGATAGGGTTTATGGGTTTGATGAATTTCTCTTGCAGTGAGGTGAGGGAGTGCATTGCAAAGTGTTTTAGACCTAAGTTTCTAGATTAATGTAGTCTTCCTTAAGGAAAGCTTGAGGGCTCTACTTTTCAATCTTTCTCAGAATTTGAAATTGCCGGTATCATCTTGTACAGCATGATTTGTGGAGTTAAAAATGGCCCTTTTTATCTTAGAAATTGATGGTTTACTACTTCAAATGTCCAATTTTCAAAATTTCTGATTCTTGCTACCTTATCCATGTCAAAGGAAATGACATCAATTGGTTTTATTGTATTACTTAGTCCACACACGTGGACTTGACAATGGTGCTTGCGACAAAATCTGAGAGGAATTATACATAATAACAAAATGCGTGATAAAGCAAACATGTAGCAACTCTATGATTAATAATAATATAATGCTTAATATTATTATGCATGGCAAATATTTTATTTTAAATCCAATGTTAATAATTTGTGAAAATTAATATTAATAAGTTCATTTTATGAAAATTTAATTGAAACTTAATATCAGTGCCTTAATGTCTAAATCTAATAGTAAATTGTTATTATTTCGTCTATCATAACACATTTTTATGACTAATAATAACAAAATGTTTAATTGTATTAGGTGTGATAAGCAAGGCATCCACTTTATAACTATTAGGTGTAATCCCTGGACGTTTAGTTAAAATTTAACATCAAACAAACCAAAGTCCTCTTACAAAAAAATTGATGAATAGTTTGATATAGTGAAATAATTAACTTTTTATTTAATTATCTTTTCATAAATCTTTTTAAAATAAAAGATTATGGTAAAAATTTTAATTTCAATAGGTAGAACTTTATTATTTAAATAGTGATTTCAAGGAACTTCAAAAAATAAAATTTGAAACAATGTTATAATTGCACACAATTATTTACTTTACATACTTTTATACATTAGTTCTTAGCATGTAATTTACTTTATTACATAATTAAATCATATTTTAAAACTAAGTAGATGTTTTTTCAGCAATCCAATCATTAAAAATTAATATAAGAAACTAGCAGGCTAAATATCTTGAAGGTCAATTGTAAGTAGTTTATTATAAATAGGATAAGAAATTTACTTTAGAAATTTATATAATATTATGATCGACTTTTATCTATTTTGATATTTAGAGATAGACTCTTATAGAAATTTTGATACTCATCTTATTTATTGAAATTCGCTAATAATTGTTATTATTCAACAAATGTATTCTATTCTTATTTTTATATATTAATTATAATAATATTTGTTTGTATTGTATATTAGAGAATATATTCATATTATTCTAATATGCATTTTTATTTATATTTGTTTTTACATTGATATGACAAACAAATATGATTTATTTAAAAAATAGCCAGATTAATCTATTAAACTAAGAAATCAAATGTGTAGAATGATAAAATTAAAAAGTATGGAATTAGTTCTATTAGAATTAGAAAATAAAAAGAAAAAATAATTATAATTTGGTTTATAAAAAATTATTAGAATTAAAAAACTATTTGTAAAAAAAAAAAAAAGAGCTCATTTCATGATGGTTTAGGTTTAGTCTAGACAGGTTTTATGGGTTTGACTAATTTCTCTTACAATGAGGTGAGGGAGTGCAGGGTAGAGTGTTTTAGACCTTAGTTTCTAGGTTAGCATATTCTCCAATAAGAGAAGCTTGCGGGTTCTACTTTTCGTTCTGGGCACTTTCTCAAAATTTGAAATTACTGGTATTACCCTTAGGATGCAATTTGCGGTGCTAAAAATGGCCCTTTTGATCTTAGAAATTGGTTTAGTGCTTCAAGAGCTCAATTTTTAAAATTTCTGCTTCTTGCTACCTTTTCCATGTCAAATGAAATGACATCAATTTGTTTTATTCTATTAGTTAGTCCACACACATGGACTTGACAAATGTGCCTGCAATAAAATCTGAGAAGACTTACGCATAATAACAAAATGTGTGATAAAGAAAGTACGTAATAACTTTATGATTAATAATAATAAAATATTTAATATTATTATGCATAATACATGTTTGATTTTAAATCTAATGTTAATAATTTGTGACAATTAATATTAATAAGTGCATTTCGTGAAAATTTAATTGAAACTTAATATGAAGGCCATAATGTCTAAATCTAATAGTAATTTGTTATTTATTTCTTCTATCAATAACAAATTTTTTAAGGCTGATAATAACAAAATGCTTAATAGTATTCGGTGTGATAAGCAAGGCATACACTTTATAACTATTAGGTGTATTTTGTGGATGTGTATCGCAAATTTAACATCCAATAAACTGAAGTCCTCTTACAAAAAATTGATAAATAATTTGATAAAGTTAGATAATTAAACTTTTTATTTAATTATCTTTTCCTGAATCTTTTTAAAAAAATATGGTAAAAATTTTGATTTTAATAGGAAGAACTTTATTATTTAAATAGTAATTTAAAGGGACTTCAGAAAATAAAATTTGAAGGAATGTTATAATCATACACAATTATTTATTTTACATACTTTTATACATTAGTTCTTAGCATGTCATTTATTTTATGATATAATTAAATCATCTTTTAAAGATAAGTGGAAGTTTTTTGAGTAGTTTAATCACTAAAAATTACCATAAAAAACTAGTAGCCTGAATATCTTGAAGATCAATTGTATAAGTAGTTTAGTAAAAATAGCATGAAAAATTTACTTTACAAACTTATATAATATTATGATGAACTTTTATTTATTTTGATATTTAGGGACAGAATGTTATAAAGATTTTGATACTCATTGAAACAAGCCAATAGTTATTATTATTCAATATATGTATTCTATTCTTATTTTTATATATTAATTATAATAATATTTGTTTGTTTTGTATATTAGAGAATATAATCATATTATTCTAATATGCATTTTTTTTTATTTTTCTGTTAATATGACAAGCAAATATTATTTATTTAAATAAATAACAAGATTAATTTATTAAATCAAGAAGCCAAATGTTATCAGTAAAACCAATTGTTTTAGAATGATAAGATTAAAAAGTATGGAATTAGTTCTATTAGAATTAGAAAATTAAAACAAAAAATAATTGTAATTTGGTAAATAAAAAATTATTAGAATTAAAAAACTATTTGTTAAAAAAAAAAAAAAACAAATTTCATGATGGGATAGGGCTAGTCTAGATAGGGTTTATGGGTTTGACCAATTTCCCTTACAGTGAGGCGAGGGAGTGCATTACAGAGTGTTTTAAGCCTAGGTTTTTGGATCAGTATAGTCCTCAATAAGGTATGATTGAGGGCTCTGTTTTTCAATCTTTTTCAGAATTTGAAATTATTAGTATCATCTTGAAGAGCACGATTTGTGGAGTTAAAAATGGCCCTTCTGATCTTAGAAATTATTGGGTGGTTTAGTGCTTCAAAAGTCTAGTTTTAAAAATTTTTGCTTCTTGCCACCTTATCCATGTCAAAGGAAATGACATCAACTTATTTTCTTGTATTAGTTAGTCCACACATGTAGACTTTGACAAAAGTGCTTGCAACAAAATCCAAGGAAATTTGTGCATAATAACAAAATATGCGATAAAGACAGCACGTAGCAATTTTATGGTTAATAATAATAAAATGCTTAATATTATTATGCATGGTAAATATTTTATTTTAAATCCAATGTTAATAATTTGTGAAAATTAATATTAATAAGTTCATTTTATAAAAATTTAATTAAAACTCAATATTAATGCCTTAATGTCTTAATCTAATAGTAATTTATTATTTATTTCATTTGTCCATAATGCATTTTTTATAACTGATAATAACAAAATGATCAATAGTATCAAATGTGATAAGCAAGGCATCCCCTTTATAACTATTAGGTGTATTCAGTGGATGTTTAGTTAATTTAACATTTAATAAGCTAAAGTCCTCTTGCAATAAATTGATGAATAATTTGATAAAGTTAAATAATTAACTTTTTAGTTGATTATCTTTGCATGAATCTTTTTGAAATAAAAAATTATGGCAAAAATTTTAATTTTAATAGGAAGAATTTTATTATTTAAATAGTAATTTCAAGGAACTTTAGATAGTAAAATTTGAATGAATGTTATAATTATACACAATTATTTGCTTTACATATTTTTATACTTTAATTTCTAACACGTAATTTCTAACACGTGATTTATTTTATTATGTAATTAAGTCATATTTGAAAAATAAGTAAAAGTTTTTGAATAGTCTAATCATTAAAAATTAACAAAAAAAGAAGAAGGGGAGGCTCAGATGTGTGGGTGGGAAAGGAAAGAAAAAAAAAAGTTGGGGTAGGTCTGGGTGGATTTGTATCCCATGTAATTAGGTGTAATAGGTGAAAAAGAGGCATAACTTTCAGGAAGTTACAAAAGTAAAAAAAAAAAACCTTACTTGCAGAGAATTTAAATTCAAATTTTTAAAAATAAAGAATTTTTTTAATTTTAAAAATATTATAATATAAAAATTAAACAAAAATATATATAATATTAAGTTTGACACAGCGGTAAACTCACGTCCAAAGACGGATGGAGCTTTATTAGCGAGCGGACAGAAAAGGCAAAGAAACTAGTGGACAATTGACAGCTAACGAGAGCCCACTTGACCAACGACTTCCGGTGAGGCTTTGTCTTTTGGGTTACAACTTCTGTCCGTAATTTCGCTACAAACTTCCCCTGGGTTCCCATTCTACCGCCTCTCATAGGGAGTTAGTTCTCTAAATATAAGATGGTATTTTGAGCTTAAACCACACCAAAATGGATTTCAAGAAACTTGCTTTTGCTATGCGTGCCAAAGTCTTTCTTCTATTTCTGCTGCTGGCTTCAGCACCACTGGCCATAAGTCGTTCCCCCCCTCGCGCCGACAGTAAGTAATTATAAAATATTAATTTTTAAAATTTAAAATTTAGATATTGGAGTCTTGAGACAGCTAAATTGAATCGATATATTGCTGATTTATTGCCCTTGGATGTATTTCAGGTCGTTATGACCGTCCTCGCTATCCAAACTACCATAATTTTCCACCTTCACGGCATGGCTAAGCGCCCCAAAGTCAAGAATGTTGGGTATCTTGTTGGTGTTGATGTTGCATGGTAGAAATATCAGAGTAAGCCTACACCTATATAGGACATAGCTTTGTCGGCTTTCTAATAAAGGTCGGAAGAATTAATGGTTTCTCTTCTTCCAAGACGTAGAAAATAAGTTGTTTTCATTTGTATGTGTAACATGGTGTGGGACTCACATGATTGACAGTGGTCATGGATTTTTATGATAATAATATATCACGAATTTTATTAATGTGTATCATGATATTTTTATATTATCTTTTAGCTTCTTATGTTCATTAGATGATATGCGCACTATTTATGTATGTTAAACGATATGCATATAACTTGGGCCTTACATATTACATGAGTTCAACCACAATTAGATGTTATTATTATTTATTTATTTATATTTGAGGATCACTTTGACTTTGACATCTCTTAGATATACCCATATGACGCTGACATGTCAAATTTAATTCGCTACAATCTCCTCTTGTATAAGCATTTAGAACTCTACCATAAGCAATGCATACTTATCCAGTACTAATTGTCTTTTCTAAAGAACTAGAACACTATAAGATATTTACAAACTATCGATGGATTAAAATATCTTTGTAAACCTAATTTGTGGATCAAAATCCCTTGAAAAAAATTAAATTTTATTGAGGAAATGGCTATCAATAATAAAAAAAAATTAGTTGATAAAAGCCGATAATTTTGTCAATGGATTTGATTATCATTTGGTAAATCTAACAGAGTAATTCACACAAAAGGGTGGAAGAATAATATTACCAATGAATGGTTCGTCGATAAATCTAATGGCCGACCACAAAAAATTTTATTCATTACAAAAATTTTTGATTTTCCATGATTAATTTCTAATGGATATATAAAAAATTAACTGGTAAAATTAATTTTTGACATATTTAATTAGCTAGTAAAAATATTATGGGTAATATTTTACAATTACGATTGAAGTCTATAAGCAATATTACTTAATATTACTAGAGGGATTATCACCGGTAAAGTTTAAGAAAGCATACAATAAATTGATTAAATTTCTCATGATGATTCTACTTTTACCAAAGAGGATATTTAATTTCATTGACAGATATATTTTCTAGTAAAATAAAAAAAAGATATATTCATAAAAAAATTTATGAATTTTACTAATAGATATAACCTCTAGCAAATGAATAAAATTGAAATAAATATGACAGTTTCAATTTAATTGACAACTACATCCCTTGGTAAAAATAAAAAATTATAATTACTTAGGAATATAGATATGCTAAAAAATCCTACATATTTGAACACACTTTCTATATAGTATGAACTATTGAGAGTATTAGAGATTTTTCATATCATAAGGGCATTTTTGCTACTTTTAAGAGAATTAAATTTTTAGAGTAATTATCTCAAAAACAACAAAAATACACTAATGGTATGAAAAATATTCAACACTTCCATCAGTATGTATTATATGGAAGCATTGTGTATTTATATATGTAAGATGCCATTCAACTTGAAAATTAGAAAATAGAAGGAGCATGCAATTTTGGCCATTGAGTGGGGAGTTATAGAATTTTATGTTTATTTCAAATCTAACCTAAATCCTAATTAAAATTATAGCATAAATCATAATTAATTTATAATTAACTCAAAATTAATTTATTCAAAAATTTTGACCAAGTCTTCCCTTAGCAATGAAGATCCCTTGTAAGAAAATACTAAAATTTAAATTCAAATGTATCCATAACACTCAAATAAGACAATTCCAATTGCTAGCAACCATAACATAAAAATTCAACCAAGTCATCTATCCTATTGCAAATGACATAACATCAAAAATCAATCATAACAGTTTTAAGTCTTCCAACCTAAGTCCAAATACATGAGACGGTTTCCAAATTAGAAAAAGCTAACCTTCACAAAAGTAACAGGGATGGAGACCCAATTAGCAACTAAGGGAAACTAAAAATAAACAAAAATAAAAGAAATAGTAAAATAAAGAAGCGAAAATGTAAAATCCACTTAGTGTACTACAAATAGCAAGAAGGAGGAAGATAGAAGGAGAAGGCCGAAGGACATAGCCAGAGGAAGCCAAAGATAACACGATAAGGCCAAAAAACATAAGGAAGGCCAGAGTAGGGTAGTGGGGGAGAGAGGGCAGCATAGAATGGTGCCAGCAATAGTGAGGGAGAGAGTCTGCAGATTCTTTTATAAAGTTATTTTACTAGTGATTTAATGTTGTTGGTAAAATTTTGAAAAATTTTAAATTTTTTACTAATAATAAACAATAAGTAAAAAATTTTGATTTTATTTTTGTAACCAATCAAAGATATATTAATCTTTATCGGTGACAAAGAATTGCTAGTAAAATAAATTGGCACCCATTTGTTGTCCCAATGCACAATAACCAATTGTTTTGACTTCTTTTACCAACGGTTTTAGTCACCAGTAAAACAAATTGACGTTTGTTGGCTGCTTCAATGAATGGCATGCAACCATATACGAATCATATTTTTTTCAGCAATATTGATCACTGGTAAAATTATGATATGATAATTAATTATTATAATGGTAGCCAATTAATGTTGGCTTTTATTTTACTAGTGGCGGTAACTTTTTGAAGATTGTGCCACAAAACTTGTAGTCAAATGTCTCTAATTTTGTTTTAGCAGCGACATAGACTACTAGTGAATATGAGTTACAGCATTTACTGCAACTTTCGCTGTTAAAGGGCATTTTTATTGACGGATTTCCAAGTGGAAAACCGCAGAATTGCTCAAAAAGTATGTTAACTGGCGGATAACATTGACTAGTAAAATAAAATTTCTCTAAAAAAAATTAGCCAATTTCTAGTTGCATTGTTGGCAATATTACTGTCTGCATAGTCACCGTAGATTATTCTGTTGATAAATTCTTCACATCCCTTAACAGAAATATAGTTCACAAATTTTCAATTGTATTACCAATGGATATGTTTATTTGAGGGTCAAATTAAATTTATTTGGCCAGCTGACACATATCAGATAAAATTTTCACTAGTAAAAATAAATTGTTTTATTTTATTGGTGCATAAGTGATCCGCTGGAATCCGTAAAAAATCAGGATTTTTATAACAGTGTATTCTCCTTTTTTGACTGGTCAAAAAAGTGATATCTATTGGAAAATCTGTTGTAATTGAAAAGTACAATTTGCAAACAACCTCTATACTTAGTAGAGAATTTTTTAAATATAATGCCATAACCATGGATTTTCCATCGGTAATGGCATTTTCAAAATTTTTTTAAAACTTGTACCCATTACTGACGAAAAGTCCATGAGTAATGGGACCACATAACTAGGGAATATTAATGGATCACATCGGGGCCATTTTACCTATATAATATAATTTTTAAAAAATATTACTTGAATGGTATAGTTTAAAAAGTATTTACCTGAAGGGGTCAAATTTGCCACCTCACATTTAGGGCCACATCATTCGCAGCGAAATTCGTGGGTTGAACTTACCTATCATTTAATCAACTTTCAGGAGAGATTCCACCTCAAATAGAAAATTCGTCCAGCCTCATCGATTTACATCTGAGTGGCAACAAACTCTCTGGTCATATACCCACTGGGATTGGAAAGCTTTCTAATTTGCAGTCCTTAGACTTGTCAATGAATATGCTAACTGGTCCAATCCCTTATCAGATAGGGGGTTGCTCTCGCTTGATTGCTTTAAATTTGAGCAAAAACAACTTGAATGGAGCAATCCCTTACCAAATTGATAATCTTTTGGCCTTGGAAGAGTTTTTGGACTTGAGTTACAATTCTCTTACTGGACAAATTCCAGGCGAGCTTGGTAAGCTTTCAGATTTGATAATCTTGAATCTCTCTCACAATAACCTGTCAGGTTCTATCCCTGATTCCATTGGTGAAATGTTGAGTTTGTCAAGCGTTAACCTTTCCTACAACAATTTGGAAGGCCCTGTTCCAAATATTGGCATGTTTAACTCTTCTCCCTCAGTGGATTTGAGTAACAATAAAGATTTGTGCGGAAAGATCCAAGGTTTTCGACCTTGCAATGTGTCAGTCGCAAAAATTGATGGTGGTACCGACCAAAAGAAAGTTGTGATAGCCGTTCTTGCTTCTCTAGGAGGTATATTACTTGTTTCAATAGTATTACTTGCAATTTTTCTCTTTTACTATGAGAGAAACTCAGGAGTTTCAAAACAATACCCTACACTTAAGAGAGAAAATCCATTTTCAATATGGTACTTCAATGGGAAACTTCTGTACGAAGACATCATAGCAGCAACCGAGAACTTTGATGACAAGTATTGCATTGGAGAGGGAGCAATGGGACAAGTATACAGAGTGGTGATGCCAGGCGGTCATGTATTTGCCATAAAAAGGTTGAAATGTGAGGCAGATAGCATAGACGTTGAAAATATAAAATCCTTTCAGAGTGAGATAGAAGCCTTGACCGAAACCCGCCACCGAAACATTGTGAGGTTGTTTGGATTTTGTTTACAAGGGATGCACACTTTTTTGATTTATGAATATATGGAAAGAGGAAGCTTAGCTGATATGCTGAGAAGTGACAGAGAAGCATTAGAGTTGGATTGGCCTAAGAGGGTTGAAATTGTCAAAAGTGTAGCACATGCTTTATCTTACATGCATCATGATTGTGTTCCACCCATAATTCATAGAGACATATCAAGCAAGAACATTTTGTTGTCTTGCAATCTCATAGCTCATGTCTCAGATTTTGGCACTGCAAGGTTTCTAAAACCAGATTCAGCTAGTTGGACATCATTTGCAGGCACTTACGGCTATGCTGCACCAGGTCAGTTTCATATACGCCAATTCTAGCACAATAAACTATAAATAGCGTGACTCTTTATGTAAACATTAACCTCATTTCCTAATTGCCTAATTTTTTTCCTTTTGCTGGCACTTGCAGAGCTTGCATACACAGGAACAGTGACAGAGAAATGTGATGTGTTTAGCTTTGGTGTTTTGGCTTTTGAGGTTCTCATGGGAAAGCACCCAAGTGATCTAATTTCTTACATACAAACATCAGGTGACCACAATATCAACTTGGAAGAGATTTTAGATTCACGTTTGGCACAACCTTCAAAGCCACATATTTTGAAGGAATTGGCTTTGATTGAGAATTTAGCTCATTTATGTTTACAGGCAAATCCTCAATCACGACCAACAATGAAAAGCATAGCACAAATGCTTGAAAAACAAAATGCTCATTAGTCATGATTGGAGTTTCATTGCCAAATAGATAATGGAATGTTCTTTCAAGTATTTTATTTATGGTGTTTCAGAATTTTAGACAATTATCTAAGCAATGCTATAGCCGTAGAATAAAAATGTAGAAATGTATAGTTGAAAGACCTCTATTTTGAGGATTCTTATCTTAAAAAAAGAGCTAAAGCTACATTTCATTTTTCAAAAAAAAAAATATGCTCTAGTGTGATTAAATAGTATTGATTAAGGTTATTTTGTAGCAATTTTTATATGTTAATTTGTTGGGTCGGTATCAGAAACATTTAATATTGATGTCAAAAGGATATACATAATCTTATATTCTAGATTAGTAATTTATAATGAATACTTAGTATCTTAAGTCTGTGAAACATTTTAAAAGGTGCTTCCACCTCCACCGACAAAAAATCACATGCAAACAATATTATTTTGAGATTGGAATACAAGTACAGTCAAAAAATGTTATATATATATATATATATATATGTATGTATGGATAGTGTATGTTATTCAATCTATACTATTGATAAATGAAATTAAAAAAGAAAGATAGAAAAGTGCAAAAATATAAAAATATATACTAATTATTTATAGAATTTATGTGTACTTATATATTTATATCATTGTTTGATGGGTCACAATTGTAAATAAAATTTTGGTCCTCCTTAACAATGAGTACTAAATATTATTCCTATTCAATATTCATATTTATTATATTTTTTAATTAATTTTTATATTGTATCAGACTTTTAAAATAATCTTATTATTATTATTATTAATATTCAAAGTTAAAAAGTTTAGGTTTATTACAAATGATTTATGGCTTGAGATTGAAATTTAAAATTTTTAAAAATATTAAAATTTATAATTTATAATTGGAAATTTAAAATCTAGAGTAATAAAATTTCAGACGTTATCAACAGTATGGACACTTCAAAATAACTTAGAAGTCCAATTTCTAAAAGAAAATTTGCTACGACTGAATTTCTGGGCAGCAGGTTTTGTTGTGTGTATCACTTTCAGTAGGACGATTGGCTTTTCGTGATTCCAAAGGCATTGGAAAGTAGAGACAGAAGACTATCATGCTTTTAAATTTCTGGCCCTAATTCCTTACCAAATAATACAGCTGTCTCTAAGTCAAAATTCTGGTTTGAATGAAATTTTATGTCTCCTTCTTCATATGGTGCTTGCTGCTGTTGATCTGTTTCATGGTTACAACATATGTCGAAGTGCCTTAATCCATGTGGTGAGGTGCATGGAGGGTCCTTGAACTTTCTTTGCATTTTTGGGTCTTATGCATGTGGTTGTTGCATCATGCCGGCTTTGCAATGTTTGGGCTACTGATTTGTGCTACTACAGTTTGGATAAGCATATGCAAGGCTTGCCAGCCAGGACAGCCCTCGTAACAATTGCCAAATAGTTCGGTTTCACATAAAATATAATATTACATTTTTTTTTCTTTCCATACAGTCGTTGTCCATTTAATGTGCTGATCAGGCATTTTGGCATGGTAAACAAGCCAGCGAAGCAGGATAGGGATGAGTTAGTATTGAAGATTGTACCTCCTTTGGACCAAGCATACGTAAAATGGCTTACTAGAGATGTTGAAAGGATTCATGGCTTTACAGCAAAACATATTCGGGCTGTGAGACCACCAGATCATTGCATAGAATACATGCAGTTCAATGGGTGGTTAGATGTGGATTTGGATGATCCTGATCTTGCACATTTATTCAAGTAGGTATGTTGTACTGATGACATGGGCATGAAATTAAAATTGAAATAAAGACAGCTAGGTTATTTGTCATGCAGAGTATGCTAGACTTGAAAAGGAACTCTTTTCCACAGTTTAATTGGCATTTTCACCATCGTATAGCAAATTAAATATGATGCGTTTTATATAGTCCTGGAACAATAATAAGAGGAAAAAAACACACGTCAGTGTAAGTCGCATGCTTCCCATCTGAGATAATGCTATTTTGAGTGATGCAGATCCTACTATACTATGGTTATGGGTCTCCTTGCCCTGAGTTTTCTTACTTATAAAAGTATAACCTGAGGAAGGGAAAGGTCTGTTTTAATTAATTCTGATCAAAGAGTACAATTTCTCTCAAATTGTTAATAACGAATAGCGTACTTATAACACTTGAGGTCATAACAACATAACGCATAGCATTGCATATAGCGCATTGCTATTTGAACTATAGCGCATTTATATTACATACATATATATTTATATATGTAATATAATCCTAAATAATAATAATATATAAAAAATAGCCTTAAAAATATGACAAACATTAAAAAAAAATACTAAGTATAACAAGTTTAAAATTCATCTTCACCATAAAAAATAATATTGTCATCACAATATGGAGCATTATCATGAAGGAACAAAGTGACAACTAGTTCGGAGATAATTAATGGGCAGAAAGGAATATTAACAAAAGCTGATAGAGGTATGAGAAGAACAAAGTAATTGCTAATGGGGAGAAAGGAATGTTAACAGCTAATAGGCATGTATGCATTATGGGAAAAATAGAGTGACAATTAGTGGGGTGACAGTTAGTGGAAAAAAGAGAATGTTAATAATTGACAATGGGGGTTGCATTAGGAAAGGGAAGGTCAAGATGTTGGGCATTGGGTATTCGACACTAAGAGAATGAGAATTGAGACTTAGGGCTAGAATTTTTTTAGCAAGGGGCAATAGTTCTATAGAGTTCTAATTTTTGGTCCTCTATTTTTTGGTATAACTCTCATTGAATTTTAAATAAATTCCATTCTTTATACTATGTACACTCTTAACTATAACAAATATAATTAGAGTTAGAGTTGTTACTAAATAGTATTTAAAAAGAAGAAATCATTGATAGAAGCTGTCATCTAAAAATATATTGAAATAGGAGCACTAAATAGAAAATTAAAAACATGTTGTAACTAGGTTAGGCCTTGAAATATTTCACATTTTACCATAAAAATATCCCATGACTGCAAACAAAAAAAAAATCCCATGGTTGTGCTATGGCGTGCGCTATTGATAACTATGATCTCTCTTTATAGAGTGGAGTTTAAGCTAAGACAACGAATGGACACTAAGATTGTTATAACAGATCCAACCTCTCTAATCGACTCTTTCCATGTCAGCATTCACACTAACAGCATATCTACCTCTCCTGATGACACCTCACTCACTTGATCATTGTCATAAGACATGTCACTCGCCTAAACCTCTTCTGTCCTAGCATCCTCCCTCAAACTCAAGGTGGTGGGATGAATCACCTTGAGTTTACCAATCAAAAGCAAGAATCGAGCACCAGGAAGGGGTTTAGTAAGTATGTAGGTAGCCTATTGGAGTGAGGGCAAGTGGAAGACATCAATTTCCTTCTGCAAAACCTTGTCTCAGGATGAAGAAGAAGTCAAGTTCTACATACTTAGTTCTTGCATGTAGAACTGGATTAGTTGACAATGGCATAACATTGAGGTTACTGTAGAAAACTGCAGGAGGCTAGGAGAGGTTGATCTGAAGTTCACTAAGAAGAGACTTGATCCAGTAGATTTCAGACACAACATTGGGAATTGAGGTCCTCTAAAGTGTAGGGTATACTTTAGAGAGTAAAATGCAAGTGAATGACCATTGACAAAAATATCAATAGTTATAATTATGTCAAGTTTATGAATTCTAATCCATTTGCTTGTATTTAATAACGATCATGACTATTGATTTTCTCATTAATGGTCATCTACTTGTATTTTACTCTTTAAAGTGCACTCTACACTTTAGAAGATTCAAATCCTAACATCGGCAAGGCTTCTGTACTCAGCCTATGTACTAGATCGAGAGACGATGTTTTGCTTCATTAATGACCAAGCAATGAGGTTATTCCCAAGAAAGACATAGTAAGCAATTTGAGATTTTCAATCAACAACATTACATCCCTAATTAGCATCACAATAGGCTAATATATTAATGGGAGCAATGGATTCAAAGTAGAGACCATGATGTCCTGTACCACTCAAGTACCAAAGGATCTGTTTGACCACCTGCTAGTGTGCTTCAAGAGGCTGTTGGAGAAACTGGCAAGTTCTGTCCATAGTGAAGGAGATGTCAGGCTTGGTAACCATGACATATTGCAATGCTCCAATGAGAGAGCAATAGAGGGTGATATCAGAGAAAAGAGGGCTTCCATGATTTGTAAGCTTGGTGTTAGGGGTTATAGGTGAGGAAACAAGTTTAGCATGATGGAGATTAGTACGATTGAGGAGCCCCTGTATATAGTTAGTCTGAGACAGTAGGAAAACCCTATTAGATGTCTTGTTGAGCTTAATTCTCAGGGAATAGTGAGCTTCACTAAGGTCCTTCAGAGCAAAAGTGGAATGCAAATTAGAAATCAGCTATTGAATAACTAACTGAGGTGCCAGTAAGTAAAATATCATCTACATATGCTGAGGTGCCAATAAGAAAAATATCATCTACATGCACAAGAGCTAGCAAAATTTCAGAACTAGTGTGCTTAAGGAACAGAGAAGCATCACATTCATAGCTATAAAACCAAACTGGTGAAAGGCAAAGGACAATTTTTGGATTAGGCACGAGGGGCTTGCATTAAACCATATGAAGCCTTCCTTAGTCACCATATGAGGGTTTGAGCTTGTGAAACCTTGAGGTTGAGTCATGTATACTTCTTCAAACAACTCACCATTTAGAAAGGCATTATTTATATCAATCTAGTGTATTTTCCAACCATGAGACAAATCTAAAGTAAGAATAGTCCTAATAGCAATAGGTTTTGCTGCAGGACTAAAAATTTCAAAGAAATCAACACATTCCCTTTGGTGAAACCTTTTTGCAATAGCCAGGCTTTATGTTTCAAGACACTGCCATCCACATTTTTGTTGAGTTTAAAAACCCACTTACAACCAATAGGACTTCCATTAGGAGGGAGATCAACTAAATCCTAGGCATGTTTCTTCAAGAGTACTTGATACTCTTCCTCCATGACAAGTTTCCACTCAGGAGTAGAGAGATCTTGTTTCACAGTAAATGGCTTAGTTGAAATAATGAACATCTTAGGTTTAAAAATGCCAGACTTGTGTCTAGTCTGCATATGATGATAATTCTTAGTTGGTCAAGTAATGTGAGAGGGACAAGGAGCAGTAGCTGTGCTTGAAAGATTAGGACAATGACCTGCAGATCCATCCAAGTTCACAAGAGGGTTAATAGAAGAATTTGTATTATTAATATGTAGGCTATCAAGTGAGGGATCACAAGATGGAGATGGAGGTGGGATAGCAAAAGATGGTGAGGTAACTAAACATATAGTGGCAAAGGGCAACATAGTAGAACTGATGACTGAAGAGGTAGGTTGTGTAGGAAAGGGAAAAGTGGATTCATCAAACAGTATATCTTTGGAAATATAAACTCTACCTGTGGTGCTAAGGCATTTGTAACCCTTGTGATGTCTTCTGTAACCTATGAAGGTGCAGGGAACAGACCTGTGTTGAAACTTGAGGGGAATTATAAGGTCTTAGATTAGAAAAGCAAGGGCAGCAGAAAAATTTCATAGATTGATAAGAGAGTTGTGTTGAACAAAGTTTCCAAGGGAGATTTATGATGGAGATCAAGACTAGGAAGACTATTAATGAGATGAGTAGCAGTATAGAAAGCCTCCTCCCAAAAGGACAGAGGCTTGGAAGCTTTGTGAAGGAAAGTAAGTCCCATCTCAAAAATTTGTCTGTGCTTTCATTCAAGGATGCCACTCTGTTCATAGCTGTGAGGACAAGAGATCCTATGAAGGATTCCTTGTTGTTGAAGGTATGAAGTAGAGGGTTTGAATTCTCTTCCTTCATCTGATTGAAGGGCCATAATTTGATGGTTTAACTGCAACTCAACACGGTTTTTAAATAGGATAAACATTTGAAAGGCTCGAGACTTTTGCTTTATTGGATAAAACCATGTATATCAGCTGAATGCTCCAATGAAAATGATGTAGTATTAGTTATCATTGGAAGTAATATAAGGTGAAGGACACCAAATATCAGTAAGCACAAGTTGTAAAGGGACAGTATAGACAGTAGATGAGGGAGGAGATGGAGATGTTTACCCATACAACAAGATGAGCAAAAGGAAAGAGCACCTTTATTATTTGACAGTATATTACATGACTTTAGGACAAGAGAAACAATGTCTTTGGAGGCATGTCCTAAATGACAGTGCCAAGGATCTAAGCTAGTAGGTGTGGTAACTAAATTTGGGAAAGATACATCCAGGAAATTTGAGGAACTAGTTACAGTAGTCATCACATTTGTGACACCAAGGGACTGTGGGCTTGAAATCTGTCTTGGTACGGGTCTAGATTGATGAACTGAGAGTGGAAAGTCATCAAATATGTAAAGACTGTTGCTTACCCTCCCTGTCAGTAACACTTTGTTGGACCTCTGAGGTTTAACAAAACATAGGTTAGGATGAAATTCAAAATAAACTGAATTATCTTTGGCAAACTGAGAAACACTCAACAAATTTTTTGTCATGTTAGGGACCTGTAACAGTTTATGGAGGGATAAAGGGTATTGGAGGGGGCGAGAACCTAAGAGGAGCCAACATGCTTAATATGTAAACTTGTTCCATCCCCAATCATGACCTTTTTCTGGACTTGTGTAAGGTGTTTTCTCAGCCAAATTCTCTGTACTATGAGTTAAGTGGTTGGTCGCCCCTAAGTCAGGGTACCAACATCCATCTTGACTGTTGTTGGTTGACAACATGGCCTGCATAGTATTTCTACCTTCTCTGGTGTTTCTAAACTGAGGATTTTCAAAGTCAAGGTTGGTGCCTGAAAGCCTTGGTATCACTGATACCTTGTTCTTTGGAATTGATCATCATACCTAAAACAACAATCAAGTGCTACATGACTAAGCTTACCACAGACTTGGCATGATACTCTTGCTCCAAAATTGGCATACTGTCTACCTCTCATTCATCCTCTTGTGTAATTGCCTCTAAATCCACCTCTCTGATAACCATTCTGCCTAAATTGATTTTCATGAAATTGATTGTGATACTGTGCCTAACCAGTCTGATAAACATAGGGTGAAGGAAACCTATGACCACCAGAACTGCTATTAAACTGAGTATTGGAGTTGTACTGTGAGTTATTCAGTATAGTCAATGAGGAAATCAGTTTATCTCCATTGTGCTTTTGTGAGGTGACATTCATTGAGGTACTTAGGTTTGCAGTAACAAAATCAAGTTCTCTCAGGTGTCGTTGTAGCTTGATTTCTTGATCAAGAAGGAGAGCCTCTACTTCATCTAAGGTGTAGCTTTAAGACTTAGACATTATGGAAAAAACCGATGAATTATATTCTTAATGTGATCTTCTGTACTAATTAGATTTCCAACCGAGGCAAGTTTATCTACCACATGCTTAATTTTCAGTAAGTACTCACTCATTGATTGGCCTCCTTTTTTTGCGTTCTGGAGTTGACACGGTATTGTCTCATTTTTGCCTTCGTTTGAGAGGTGAAATGTGCTTCAATCCTTTCCCAAACTTCTCGTGATGAATTGCAGCCAACCAGAATGACGCAGACATCAAAGAAAGGAGCCAAGACATGAGTAATTGGTCTTGTTGCTCCCACACGATGAAATCGGGACTGAGGACTCCATTAATCTAATTTTGTTTAGTGAGATAAGGTTCGGGCGCGGTTACTTCTGAGATGAATTGAAAGAGACGATGTCCTTTAATGGTGGACATTACGTGCTGTTTCCATAGCAGGTGATTGTCAGCATTGATTTTCTTAGACACTAGATGATTTAACGCAATCGGAGCTCTAGTATTTGGTGGATCCGCCATGGCCATGGCATTGATACCAACTTAGCAAAATAAAACCAGAGAAAAGGAAAGTTCTGTGAACAAAGAGTACAATCTCTATTTATAGAGAGGAGTCTAAGAGCTAACGCAACGAGTGGATACTAAGATTGTTACAGCAGATACAAACTCTCTAACTGACTCTTTCCATGTCAGCACTTACACTAACAACATGATCTCTCTCCTAATGACACCTCACTCACTTGACCACTGTCATAAGACAAGTCACTCACCCGAACCTCTTCTATCCTATCATTCTATACTTCAACTTTTCATTTAGTTCTTAAAATTTCTCTTCAACGAAAAAGGGGCAACATTTTCTTTTTAAAGGAAACATGAAAAAGTGGTAAAATTACTTCTGTTATGTGGTTGTCAACTTCAGTTTTCTTTTTAAAAAAATGAGATTGTCTATAACCGTACAAGTAACTCCTAATTTCAGCTTGAAACCGGGAAGAAAATTATAAAATTTTAAGAATAAAGCCAATTGCCTTTATTGATTTCAAAGTATCGTAAATTGGCATTCGATTGGAATATTATTTTCAAAGTTACCATGGCATCACTCTATTTTCACTCCCAAATATTTGATCATACAAGACATGTAACAATCATCATCCAGCTTATCCTCCCCTTTTTGGCATTCAGTTATGCATTTTTCATGACATCTTTTCAAGTTTCTTCTCTTTTCAAAACGTTGTTAGAAGAAACGACATGAGGATCAAAGTGGTAACGAAACAGGGAGAACTCATGGAGACTTGGAGATATAAGATTTAGAACATCATCATTGCTTTGCCCAAGAACACCTATTGGTAGAAATACTGCCATAATTATAACCCACATTTGCAACTCTGTTTTGGTAGTATGATATGAAATACGAAGTCCAAAACTAAGTCACCGCTTTATAATAGGGACCTGTTCGACCTTCCTGGGATCAATTTCATAGGAATTTCTGATGAAATGTATTGTTATTTTTCAACGAGTATTATGTAGGGTTGAAGTATAAGAAGAGCAGAATGGTTTTTGACCTTCAATTCTAAAGTCCTCGCATGCCTTTATATATATATATACACACACACTATGAATAAAAAAATTACTGATGATCAACCTATACAATTTTATAAAGTAAAATGTTGTCAATTTCAAAGCATTATGACCATATTGTATTTTAACTATTCATGTTTTCAAGATGCTTTAAAGTAAAAATGGAACCCTACTTGAAATTTAATTTTACTATTTTTTACCTATTATAGTATTTAGAAGGAATCATTTAGGGTTAAATCAATTTATATAGTCATGATAAAAAGTTTATGCATATGTATTGTACATTTATACTTTAATCAAATAGCTCAGATTTAGGATAAATTATACCAAATTTTTCTACACTTCAAGCTCCTGTGCAATTCATCACCTTGTAACTTGAAATCCCATGCCCTTCCCCCTCATGGTTGTCACTTTCCAAGTCGAACCCTTATATCTATCTTCAACGGACCCCAATCTAGAAATCGTTGCACAGTCTGAACTTGAAATGATAGAATGCTAAATTGTCTAAATAAGGAAGTTTGTAAAATTTGTGGTAAGATTTATGTGTACCATCTAATACATATATTGTCATTTTATACAACAATCAGCAGTATGAATGCGAAGAAAAACCCTTGAGTCATGAAAACTCCAATATTTCAAAAATTGAAAAGGAGATATTTTATATATCTTTTACAAATGACATCTGAGGATAGATTTAGAAGATCACCACATCCATAGCAAATTTGTTTAAAAAAAATAAAAAATAGAGGGGCACTTTGAATAACGAAATTTATTTTCTAAACCACCATGAAAATTCTCTTTTTTAGTTTTCTTTTTTCTTTTTAAATTTTATCGACTTAGCCACTTCTAATTTTCTTGAATTTTTTGTAATTTTATCTCTTATTTATAAATTTATAAGAAAAGACCCATTTTCTTCTAAAATAAGGTTCTTAATTACAGATTTTAATTAAAGAGAGAAATTTATTTCTTTCCTGAACTTTAGTAGGATTTTCTAACTTAACAAACTTAACTCGTGATTAGAGTTGATGGGAAAAGAGATAGTTTGCTTGGCTTGACTAATTAATTGAAGGCCAAAATCTCCATTAGGCTTGACCTAAAAGGATTCCTTTGACGTGGACAAACAAATGAACCCAAGCACAAGAAAAATTGTGGCCGAAACATACAACACAATAACTGTAATTGTATTCAAAATATGACCATTTAGAAGCAAAGATCAAACTCCCACTTTATGTTTTAATACCACAATTATTCCCAGTTAGCAAGCAAATTTCACATAGACACGTCACCTACCAGAATCCGAAAGTTCATGATACACCCTGACATAAAAGCGTGAACAAGGCCCCATGGGTACTATGTGATTGTCTAAGTCCACTGTTCCCTTCTTTTCTTGTGGGTTCATCATATTCTAGGATCTGGAAGTCTACTTGAACCCACCACACCTAAAGTCGTGAAAACCAACATACCAAGAATACAAAGGCCATAAAGCTACGGGTTCACCCAAAACACCTAAGGTTAAAAAACGGTTGCCTCCCTTGCAGCGGCGTAAAATTTTACACACGGCTAGACTCACCCCAAATCTTACCATAAAATGAACATCCACCAGCACACACACATTCACCCATGCACTTGCAGAAACACTTACAGCATTAAAAGAGTCCCGCATGCATCATGAGCTAAAATCAACAGAGAATACACAGTGAACACGGTCTAAAACCCAAAGGCCCAGATGCATGAAAGGCTAAAGACTCCCATGATTGACTTAAGCACTCAGACCATCGCGCACCTCAAGTCTGATTAGTCCTAATGGTAAGAAAATTACAAGACCCATACCCTTAAAAGATCAAACTCAACCGCACACATGCTTTTAAGGAAAGAAACAGTGAAGAACACCAAAAACATAAAGCAGGATAGTAATCAAGTTGAACTAGTGATTGAAATAAGCCTAATAGTTTGGATGAAGCCTTGATGGTGAAAATATTCTATTTTGAGGCATTGGATAAAAGATTAAGGAATATTATTGGATTCCAAAGTCCAAGATATCATGATCTACCATTTGGAGGAAAAATCATGTTGCTAGATGGTGAATTCAAGGGAATTCTCCCTGTGATCCCAAACTTAGGCAAACAAGATATTGTAAATGCAACCATCAATTCTTGATATATGGTCCTATTGAAATGTTTTTTTCATTAATGAGGAATATAATGATAGAAACTAGGTTTTCAAGTACAAACCGCAATGAAACAAGGGAAATTTTAGAATGACTATTAAATATTGATAATGGAATTTAGGAGAAGATGTTGATAGTGAATCTAAGATACAAATTCTAACTAATATGCTTGTCACAAATCTAGGAAATCTATTCAAGGAAACTATTGACTTTATCTACCTTGATCTTCTATGCAATATGGCAGATCCGAGCTTCTTCTAAGAGAGGACAATACTTAAAACAAGACTAGACTAGCTTCAAATGTTAATTGACCACTTGATCCCAGGTAATGAGGATAGTTATTTGAGTTTAGATAACATTTGTAAGGAAGATGCCAATGTGGACTGAGTTCAACACTTATACCCTTGAGATATTTAAGATGTTCATGTGTTCTAGGCTGCCAAATTACAAATTAACTTTCAAATTAGGAGTTCCTATTATGCTACTTTGAAACATTGATCAGCCCAATGAATTGTGCAATGGAACTAGATTGAAAATACCAAAACTCAATAGCCAAGTGATTGAGGCAAGGTCCTTTCATTTAGCAATGTCAAGCAAGTTGTATTGATTCATCACATGACAATGATTCTATCTAATTACAAGATCCTTGTAGGTGGTAGCAAAGATAGTTCCCTCTATTGTTTCCTTTGCTATGACTATCAACAAAAGCCAAATCAAACACTTTTCTGTGTTGGATTGTACCTCCCCAAACTAGTGTTCAGGCAAGGACCTGGGCATTGGCACCTTACCTTAGATGGCTGTTTCTAGAGTGGGATCCAAGAAGGTCGAAAAGTTATGAGTCTTGATGATGACAAAACAGTTTCAAATACCACAACTAATGTTGTCTTCAATGAAGTCTTTCAAAGACTACAATTATAAAGATAAATGATTGTATTCCTTTTACTTATTCATATTAAACATGCTATATTAACAATGTATTCCATACTTTATATTTTTTATAATTGTGAATTTATTGTTTCGAGTCAAATTAATTTATTAGCAAGTGATTTGATAGCAAGAATGAAGTTTTACTGGAACTAGTTTTGCATGTTTTCATTATGTTTGTACATTGTAAGTAAAACAATTTTCATTGTGTGAATATCTTTTTTATATGGATTCATGACCAACTAGGTAGATTATTGGGAAGATGCCATCTATTATATATGCCTTATAATATTATTTTTACTTTCTAAGCATATTCTATTTTTATTAAATATATAAAATATTTATTATTGTTGTTGTAACATGTTGCATGTGCAAAAACACTTGTAAAAGAGAAAAGTGAAGTAGTATATTATAATATTATATATTTTAATCTTCAGAAAGACAAACGTTTCATTTTCATAATTAATTATTATTGGTAGAGTTGCAACTAAAGTACTAGCTAGGTGTTGATTGAGTAAAAGTTAGTTGTGTTTTCAGAGAATTTGGCCCCAATCATGCCCAATGATATTAAACATTTTCTTATTATTAGTGATAAGGCTATTGCTAGAAGTGTCCAAATGGGTTAGGCGTGTCAAACTGGTCCATCTTATCTCTTAGACAAAACAAGTTGGTATTTTCTTAACTCAAGAAAAATGTGGGTTGAACTATCTTGACTTGTTTAATTTATGAGTTACAACAGGATGAGGCAAACTAGTATATTTACGTGTAAAAATATATTAACCTATGAACCGACTTGCTTGAACACATCTAATTATTGGTTGCTTTGTTTGCTACACATTTTATTATTATTCAACCCTTACAACCCTTCCTCGAATCTTGCTGCATTCACCTTTTTCCAAGTCCATTTGTACGAACAAACTAACACAATAATACAGCTACACTTGGTGGAGAGTAGAAAGCAGATTTTGACAAGAATGAAGTTACAATAATATTAACTAGAGGACCACAAGATTAGAATGGGGCAGAAAGTCGAGGACAGATATTGACAAGAAAAAAGTTACACTTGGTGGAAGTTTTACCTCAAAATATAACGATGTTCATGGTTTGATAAAGTGACTATCTATTTATTATGCACAATATTAATTATTTTATTACAGTTAGTCAAAAAATTATCACTTTCTTTTTTAGTGATTAAAGTTGCTACTTTCATTATTTTTTTTTGGTACGTGCTACTTTCTCTATCACACACACGCGTGCGCGCGCGCACACACACACACATATATATATATATTATTACTAGACGCACACCTTTGTCAAGTCCTCTTGCCTATACAAATTGATACAAGATAAATTGGTAGGCCATTGCTCATCATGTGATTCGTGTTACACTTTGTTTAGTGAAAAAAGAAAAAGAGAAATTAAAGGATAAACTGGAAACATGTTATTGTGTCAATCCATTAATGGACACGAATTTCATGTTATTGAATCAAAATGAGTGTAAAAGCAGCAATGTCCATTTGATCCACTACAGGTCCACAGAATGGACTGGTCCTTCTTATCGAAGGAAATCATTTAAATCAACGATTTGCTAATCTAATTACAGTTTCTTCAATGATATTTATTAAAATTTGATACCGTGAAATTCGATTCTCTTTATTTCTCATTCCTCAATTAATATTCTTAATGCATTTTCTTTGCGACAAAATATCAAATGATTCATATTAGTTTTATTAGGATTACACAATACCTTTTCTTTGTCCTATTTTTCAATACCTTTGTTAACACCACTTGACTATACAAATTAAAACAAGATAAATTGGTAGGCTATCGCTCATCATGTGATTCATGTTACACTTTGATTAATCAAAAAAGGAAAGAGAAATTAAAGTATAAACCTCAAACAGATTTTTGCTTTTTTATGTGTTATTAATTACAGTGAAAAAAAGTATTTTAAGATATTAGAGACTCGCCGGACCCCTGAAAATAATGGAAATTAGTGTGTAACAATCAATATTGACTCTATGCCACATGTTAATAGGTTTGGTGTTGCATGGCCCCATAATTTCAGCATGTTCACTTCAAGTCCCATAAATATAGATTGGGATTCCTACCTTTTAATTTTGAAAGTTAGAGGTAACTTAAGTAAAATTTGATGCAAAACTAAGTTAAAAAAGTTAATAAGAAAAAAAAGTAAAACCCACAGTCTAGATTTTATACAAAATAGAGAGATAAAAAAAATAGTCACAAAAATAAAAAAATAAGAAATTTAGAAAATCCAATTTTTGATATTACAATTTAGCTCACCAATGAATTTCTTCTTATCAAGTGAAACAATTTAAATTAATGATTTGCTAAGCTGGTTACATTACAAAAAGTTTTGCTATTATTGATAGATAAATTCTTATGTAAAAATCATAAATTTTTCAATAAAAATTTTTGACAAAAGATTTATTAGAAAATTTATTTCTTGATAATAATAAAATTTCTTATAGCGTTGTATCTTTTTCTATAATAATTATTAGAATTTGACAGTGTGTGGTTCAATTCTCTTTATTTCTCAGTCCTCAATTAATATTCTTAATGTATTGTGTTTCTTTGGGACGAAATATCAAATGTTTCAAATTGATTTTGTTAGGATTGCACAATGTCTTTTTCGTTTCTTGTAATGTCAAAAGAAAATAAATAGATGTGTAAAATGATGTCCGTGTTAAGTTGCATTTTTAAAATCAATTATTATGGCTAAAGTTAATGGGTTGTGATGTTGATGTTTGAGTTACAATTACGGCTTGCTTTATATTAATTGGAAAGTCATTGCCTTTAATCACGCATAATAATATTAAGTATTGTATTAATATTAGTGATAAAATCAATGCTTGCTTTGTTTGTTAGACATTCTAATTTTATACGCAACCCTTTCTCGAATCTTGCTGGATTCACCTTTGTTAGCTGCATTTGACGGAACAACCCAACACAAAAATACAGTTACACTTGGGGGAAAGTAGAGAGCAGATTTTGACAGGAATAAAATTACAATTATATTAGAATGGGATAGAAAATAGATGAGAGATATTGACAAGAATAAAGCTGTACTTGGTGGAAGTTTCACTTCTAAAATATAATAATGTTCATGGTTTGAATAAAGTGACTGTCTAGTTGTCATGCCTAATATTATATTATTATTATTATTATTATTATTATTATTATTATTATTATTATTATTATTATTATTATTATACTTAATTCTTTGTCCTATTTTCTACTCAAGCCCACTTAACTACACAAATTAATAGAAGATAAATTGGCAGACCATTGCTCATCATGTGATTCATGTAATATTCCGTTTCTTGTATTGTCAAAAGAAATAACTATATGTGTGAAATGATGTTTAGCCTTGAATTGGTTGTCCTACCTCGCAAGCACGTATTATACTCCCATCTTGCTTAGGTAGAAATTTATTTAGGAGTCAAGAAAGTTGCACTCGACTCATTTAATTATACTAATTCATGTGGTTTCATTTAATTATGTAATCATATTTTCTAATTTATTTTCATTTTGAATTGAATCTTAATTATTGGAGTGGGGTTGGGATTGTGACAGTTTGTAACAGAGATAAAATCAAGGTAAACGAGTGATCTGAAAGCATAAGCTGTATTTTCCATATCTGAGATTGTACAGTGATACAATATTTATAGAGGGATAAGTTTGACAACATGAAGCCACATGTTCTAACTAATTATATCTACATTAACAGAAACTAACAGATTTAACTATTAACAGAAAAATAACAGACTAACAGAAACTGAACTAAACTCCTCTGCTGTGACTCTACATCAGCTTCTTCATACTGACATTCCCCCCTCAAAATTAACTATCCAGGTTCTTGGATAGTTAGTTTTGTTCTGAACTTATGAAATAGTAAATTTGACAATGGTTTGGTAAACACATCTGCAACCTGATCAGAACTAGGTAGATGATTCACTGCAATGTCTTTTTGTAGAACATGATCACAAACAAAATAAATGTCTAATTCCATGTGTTTAGTTCAACTGTGTTGTACTAGATTTGCTGAGAGAGCCACTGTTGACATATTGTCACACCATAGTTGAGGTTTAGTTAGGAGATTAACACTAATTTCTTTCAGCAACGATTGTAACCATAATACCTCTGCTGTTAAATGAGCTAAGCTTCTGTATTCCGCCTCAGTGCTTGATCTAGAAACTGTGCTCTGCTTCTTTGAGCTCGATGAGACTAAGTTGTGTCCAAGGTATACACAAAACCCAGAGACAAATCTTCGGTCATCAAGGTCAGAACCCCAATCAGCATTAGTATACCCCATTAGTGTAATTACTAGGGATGGTTTGAACATAAGGCCATATGTTATTGTTCCTTTGACATAACGCAGTATGCGTTTTACTACCTTCCAGTGTGTATCTAGTAGTTTATGCATGAATTGTGACACCTTGGTAACACTATATGATAGGTCTAGTCTGGTGATTATCAGGTACTGTAATGCTCCCACAACTTGTCTATACTGATGTTCATCTTCTATCGGTGTACCTTCATTAGCTGATAGCTTGAGATTACTTACCATAGGAGTTGGCAAAGGTTTGGCTTCAGACATGTGGAAATTTCTAAGTAGCTCTCTAGCATACTTGGTCTGAGTAAGTAGCAATCCTTGGCTTGTTCTTGTAACTTCAATGCCCAAAAAGAAATTGAGATTTCCAAGATCTTTCAGTGAGAAGGCATTGTTTAGTTCCGTTATTAGCTTCTGCATCTCAGCTTCTGAATTTTTGGTAATGATAACATCATCAACATAGACTAATGCATATAAAGAGAGTTCACCTTTGAGCTTGATGAAAAGTGACTGATCAGCCTTTGAAGGTTTAAATCCTCTGGATTGTAGAAATTTCTGTAACTTGTCATACCAAGCACGTGGTGCTTGTTTGAGACCATTTGTGTTTCTCTTTATTTTGAATATCCATTTACAATCAACTAAACCTCGATTTGGAGGTAAAGGAACAAGGGACCAGGTTCCATTCCTCATCAAGGCTTCATATTCAGCTTGAGCTGCTTCCTTCCACTTGGGATGATTCATGGCTTCTTGAATTGATTTTGGTTCACTCTCAGTTAGGGTTGCAGTGTATGTTTTAGGCTTGAATATGTTGTTTTTAGCTCTTTTGACCATTGGATGAGTGTTTGTGGTTGTTGAGGTTTGTTGAGAGGCTGTAACATTGGTTTGATTTGAGTTTGTGTTTGGGTTTTGGGCTAGTTCACTTGTTTGCAAATGGGATTGTGTAGCCTAGGTTAGTGTTGGTGTGCTAGTTTGAGGTAATGATGCTGGTATATGTACTACAAGTGGTGGATGAGATATAGATTTTGTGTTTTTATCTTGAGATGGATAGGTAGGGAAAAGATCAGTATATGGAAATGTAGTCTCATCAAATTTGACATTTCTAGATATATAGATCCTTCCATTACTGTCTAGACATTTGTAACCTTTGTGTTTGAAGCTGTAACCAATGAAAAGGCAGGGTTTTGACC
Organism: Dicorynia guianensis; assembly: GCA_037013595.1. Taxonomy (NCBI): domain Eukaryota; kingdom Viridiplantae; phylum Streptophyta; class Magnoliopsida; order Fabales; family Fabaceae; genus Dicorynia; species Dicorynia guianensis. Next base: position 16,632,445 of record JASUAB010000003.1, on the reverse strand, counting down.
TGTACTGTAGTTTATTGGAGTTGTATGGTCGTAGACAAGGATAACAAATACAACCAAAGGTTTTTAGGAGTGAATAATTAGGTCTTACCTTATGCAGTAGCTCTAGAGGCGTTTTGAATTCAAGGACTGTACTTGGCATTCTATTGATAAGGTAGACAGCAGATGTAAAACTCTCAAACTAAAATTTAAGTGGCATTTTGGCTTGGGACAGCAAGGTTAGGCCAATCTCAATAATATGCCTGTGTTTTCTTTCAATGAGTCCATTTTGTTAAGGGACAAGTGTTTCTGAATTCTATTCCTTTTTAAGCTAAGAATGGGTGAATGCTTGAAACTCTCCACCACAATCTGTCTGAAGAGATTTTATGGTGGTTTGAAGTTTATTTTCTACTAGTTTAGTAAATTGAATAAATGTTGGAAGAGCTTCTGACTTGGACTTTAGAAAATATATCCAAGTATATTTGGAATATGCATCTATGATTGATAAGTAATATCTGAATCCTTGGCCAGAAAGACATGGAGCTAGACCCCATATGTCAGCCTCAAGAAGTGACAGAGGTTCATTGTAAGTAGTAGTAAGGTTAGGAAAGGGTAAGCTATGACTCTTGCCTTGTTGACAGTGAGAACAAAAGAAACTTTTATTGAACTTTGCTGAGACATTACAAGACTCAAGTACTTTGGTTACAATGAAAGGATTAGGATGTCCTAATCTATTATGCCACAACTTGAATTTATCAATCTCTTCATTCTCAGTTGTAGTAGACATGAGTACTTTGTTCTGAGATTCAATGGTTGAATTATATTGCTGGTTAATGGAAAAAGACGGCTTCACAGTAGAGAGATTAAACTTGTACAGTCCTTTGTCCAGTTTGCCTCTGAGAAGTACTGCATTGGTCACCTGATCCTTCACAAGACTAAAGGTTGGATGAAACTCAAACATAACATGGTTCTCATGACAGAATTGAGAGACTGAGATCCAAGTTCTTTGTTATTTTTGGAACATGTAAAACATTGTTTAACTTGAAGCTTGTTTTGGGCTGAATATGTGGTTTAGGAATGACAAAAGAGTGACCAATATGTAAAATGTCAAGACCATGACCATTACCCATATGAATTTTATTGTTACCTCTGTATTCAGTACCTATATTCAAGTTCTCCAATTCACTTGTGACATGATTCGTAGCTCCACTATCAGGATACCAACATGATTCAATTGTTGTTTCTGGTGTGGTTGTCATTGCTGCTACATTTGCATAGCTTCTGAATGGCCCATATTGAGAATTCTTATGACTCTCATTTTGCTCCATAACTGGGTATTGTCCAAGTTCAGGGTTGAAGGATATATCAAACCTTCTATGACACTTATGGACAGTGTGTCCAATTTTTCCACACAGCTGGCACTGAAGTTTTGAATTAAACCATGAACTTCTTCCTCTACGTCTTCCTCTTGTATAGTTTAAATTTCCTCTTCCTGAACTTTGATTGCCAAACCCTCTCTCACCATTTTGTAAATTGTACCCTTTCACGTTTGCTTAACTGTACTTCTGTTGTGACACCAGATTTGCTGAAATAGATGATTCTATGACTGCTGCATTTTGTACGTTTTTGGATTCTACACTAAGTAAATGTGACACAACTATTTTCCATGTAGGAAGTCCTTGCAGAGTGGTTATTGAGGTTACTATAGCATCATAATCAGCTCCTAGCCCAGCTAAGGCAATCTGAACCAATTCAGATTCTGATATTGTACATCCACATGACAGTAAGATATTCCGTAGATTCTTGATCTTAGTAAGATAATCTTTCATACTCATATTTTCCTTTCTTGCAGTTTGCAACTGTCACCTATATTGAAGTATCTTTACAGCAGATTGAGAAGAAAAATATTCTTGAATTGTCTCCCAAAGGTCCCTTGATGTTTCACAACCAACAAAATTGGGTAAAAGCGATGAACTTACTGATGATAGCATCCATGAAACTAATAGTTGATCTTGCTTTTCAAAGATTTGAAATTCTTGCAGTTCTGATGAAGGAGCTACAACTGACCCGTCTATAAATTGTTTCAGACCATGCCCACGGAGTGTGGCCAGGACTTGTTGTTTCCAAACAAGAAAATTGTCATCTTCAAGCTTTGCAGTTAAGTCTTGTAGACTTGGGTTGATTACAGCAACATTCGAAGTTGGAGTGCTCTGTGCAATTACTGCCATTAGCAGTCTTGTAGCTCTAATACCATGTGACAGCTTGTAACAGAAATAAAATCAAGGTAAACGAGTGATCTAAAAGCATAAGCTATATTTTCCATATCTGAGATTGTACAGTGATATAGTATTTATAGAGGGATAAGTTTTACAACATGAAGCCATGTGTTCTAACTAATTATATTTACATTAAAAGAAACTAACAGATTTAACTACTAACAGAAAAATAATAGACTAATAGAAACTAAATTAAACTCCTCTGCTGTGACTCTGCATCAGCTTCTTTATACTGATAGGGATTGCAGATAAGTTGCAAAGAGAAACAGAGAAAAAGAAAAAGAAAGATAATACAGAAAAATAGAAAGAGAATTGGGTGTGTAGATGGGTAAAGAGAGAGAAAATAGAGAGTGGGTTAGGTTTGGGCGGATTCAGATCCTTTATAATTGGGTACAATGATTGAACAAGAGTCATAATATTTGGGTTAAAATATAAGTAAATTCTCTGCACTTTTATCTTATTGCAAAAAATTCTTTGCATTTCAATTGCAAGAATCATGTTATGTACACTTTTTATTAGTAATAATGAACTCATTTCATTGAATTTCACATTCAATCTCTAATGATAACTTTTCTTTTCTTATCTCCAAGCCTCCTCGTATCTTCCAGGGACGCAAGTCCTCCCTATTCAATGAAGTTATGGCTACAGAACAAGTTTTAAATCTCTTGAATTTCTATTGATGGAAGGTGTTGAAAAGCTTGAAGCAGCTAAAAATATACTTGTTAAGAAAAAAAGTGAGTCACGGTCATAGGGGAAGAGTTGCCATTAGAGATTTCATTAAAGATTGGAAGTGGAATTTAATGAAATGGGTCAATTGCAACTAAAAAGAAGTGCATATGGGTTGATTATCACAATTGGAAAATTTTTTGCTATAGGTGCGGGGTGCTATAGGTGAAAGAGAAACCAGAGGATAATTTGGGGAGAGAGAAAAGAAAAAAAATGCAGTGCCTTTAAAATACTTTTTTTGTAATATTATTTTTGGAATTTAAATTTTATTTTGCTGTATATTTAAATATTTGAAATTTTTGTTTGATAAAATATAATTAATTTTAGATTAACTTGGAAAGATAAATTATAGATAAATTTTATAAAATGTTGAAATTAATTTTATAGTGTAAAATGTTTATCGATATATATTTATAATATGTTTTTATAATGTGACCGTATTTAAAAAATGAGATTATAATTTATTAAAAACATTAAAAGGAAAGTAAAACAGAGATACAAGAATTGTAACGAAAAAAATAAGTCCAATACAATCATTATTACTTGAATCTAATATCTAAGATAAATTTTAAATTCTTTTCTTATTATATTTTTATTAGAATATTTATTTATATGTATATATATTTAAATTAAATAATAAATAAAGTTATGTACAAAATACTATCTAAATAAAGGAGTACAAGTCTTTGTATACAGTATAGTGCCCCATCGGGTGTTTTAACAGCTAGAGAGAGTTCACCTGACCAGCGACTTCCGATGAGGCCGTCTCTTTTGGGTTACAGATTCTATACGTATTTTCGGTACAAACTTCCTGTGGGTTCCCATTCTACTCCCTCTCATAGGGAGTTAGTTCTCTATATATAAGAATAAGATAGTGATTTTGAGCTTACACCACACCAAAATGGATTTAAAGAAACTCGGTTTTGCTATGCGCTCCTTAGTCTTTCTTCTGCTTCTGCTGCTGGCTTCAGCACTGGCCGTCAAGGGCACCCCCCCAGCCAAGTAAGTAATTATAAATAATTACACCTAACCGTTGAGAATTGTTACTGCTTTTGTTATATTTTCAATTTGAGTTATTTTGGTAATTTCAATATGGTACTTTGGTTTTAGCCTTTGATTCATTGTCTTTGGTTCTATTTCAAAGGACAGGCCTTGGCCACCCAACTTTCCAGGTAAACGTAAACCTCCGCATGTCTAACCAAAAGTCAAGAATGTTGGGTGTCTTGTTGGTGTTGATCTTGCGTGCTAGGAAGTGTCAGATTAATGGCTAACCAAAAATCAAGAATGCAGGACATAGTTTTGTCTACTCTCTGAACAAAGGTCGGAAGAATTAATGGCTCTTCTTCTTCCAAGATATGTAAAAATAAGTTGTTTCCATGCGTATGTGTAGCATGGTATTTTTATATTATCCTGTAGCTTCTTATGTTCACTACATGATATATACACTAAACAATATGCATATAACATGGTGAGTCTGTTTTGAATGTGTTGGAAATTAATCGACGCCTGATTCTTCTTTCTCTCTACGTGCGAATTCCAGGAGCACCATAACTCGAACCAAGAAATCACGAGGCTATGTTCCTTCAGTACAATTTTGCTCCTCTCTTTATCTGCACAATTACAATTTTCTATATTTTACTAGGATGTAAAATAATAATACTATTATTTTTATAACTTTATTTTATTTAAATTAATTATTATAATATAAAATTAATTATTAAGTTTATTGCAATCTGACAAATCAAATTGTAAAATCTAATATATCTCATAACTCACGCAAATTATGTGATTATGTTATTTTATTAATCTCTTTAATAGAAAAAACCTTTTCCCTCAAATTAATGTGTATATATGATTTTATATATAGTAGCTTTTATTATAATTTTACCAAGGAATATTCTAGTCTTTTATATTAGTACCTGCAACATTCCTCTGTAGGCCTCCTTTTGAATCCATATCATACATGTTAAGGGAAATATTTAATTGCTGAATGTTTTTCAATGGACATGCAATGTCTTACAATTTTGTAACAGTTGTTTAGAGTTGTTGTTCGGTTTGGATTGGTATGGATCGGTCCTGGATCAAAATTGGTTTGGGCTATCTTCTGGTCCAAAAGATGTAAATCTAACCTTAATCTTGCAAGTAGCAAGTTAAAATGGACCGATTTTGTAGGTTAGCCTTGCAAAATAAACCTAAACCTCATCCTGAATCTAAAGTTAAATTAAATTTCATACTTTATGTATTATGCATATGCCAGTTTAATTGTTATAAATTAATAAATTATGTGTTAGTAATTGGCTACAATGTCTCTAGATTAACAAATTATTAATTTAAATTATTTCATAGATAAGAAGAACCAATCCTTTTGGTGATAGGCCATATATATAAATACACACACACACACACACACAAACATATTATTAAGTATTTATTTAAAATTTTTTATAGTTAAATTTATATTCTAAAGATTAAACTAGAAAACTTAACAAATTCTACAAGTAAACAAGATAAAGTGAGAAAATTATCTTCAAGTTTCGCGGGAAACAACTTTTATGATAATATGTCTGATTTTTTATTTTTATTTTTTATACTTAGATTGACTACAATTAATAACTCATAAACAAAGAAATCAATTGAGGCCCAACTTTCACTTTATCTTTTTATTAAACAAATTAAAACATGAATAGGAGCTACCTCTGCAATTTGTATTCTATTAATTGGTATAGATAGCCAAAGGGACTTGACTAAAATGTTGGAAGATTGTACAAAGAGTTATGTGTAGTAGTAATATGCACGATAAAGAAGGCAGCAACTTTCATGACCAAAAATAATAAAATGGTTAATGATTAATGATTGATAATATTATGTGTGACACAGCTACTTTATCCAACCCGAGAAGATCTTTATGTTTTAAAAGAGGAACTTCCACCAAGTACAACTTTATTCTTGTAATATCTTCCTATTGTTTTAAAAGAGGAATTTGTATAAAGGTACTGATCCTATTATTAATAAGTGCAATTTGTGAAAATTTAGTTGAAAGTAAATATCAATGCCACAACGTGTTAATTTTTAAATTTAATAATAATTTGTAATTTATTTTATCTACAAATTACACACTTTTTATGACATAATAATAACATGCTTAATTAATACTACCGGAAAGGTTTTAGGAATTTCTAACAGACTAAATGCAATCTATATATACATATATATATATATATATATATATATATAATGTACCCAGGTCTGTTTGAACCAAAAGAATGGCAGAAAATTTTAGCAGTGATACCGTGCTGATATATAACAATTTGCAAAAGCAAAAGGTAAGCATTAGTTAATGAGAGGAATTTTGATAGTCAATAAGAATTCTAACACTGTTATCATTCAAAAAAATAATAATAAAAAAAAGAGAACATTGCAGTGTGCAAGACTTCCCGCATATGTTGGTCAACAATGCAGCTGTGTTTTTACAATATTTGGGAATGGGATCCCACTTTGGTGACTTGGCAAAACAGGAAAATAGGATTAGCCTCTAAATAAAGATAATAGTGAATTCCTAGTGGAAAGCTCATATATATATATATATATATATATATGAGATCTCCGCAACTAGGATTTATACAGAATCTTATAAATCAAACAGGCAGTGGCAATTAAATTGAAGATAAAAATTAAGAGAGATTTGTGGACCACATCCAACCATAGTACTTCTGCCTCCTTTGCAATTTCAATTGCATGGATTGTTCTGTTGGCTCTTTGTCAGGGCACATTAGGATCAACTGAAGCTACGGCTAAACCAACCAATCTTGTAGTCATCGGTTAATTCTCTATAACAGACCAACTCAAGTGCAGCAAAGAGCCCATGTTGGTGGCGTGGACTAAAGTCTGATTCTTCAGGCAGTGTCATTGAATTAAACTTGGCTTACGCTGGTCTAATAGGTACCCTTCAAAACCTGAACTTTTCTGCATTTCCAATTCTTCTTCGCCTTCATCTGGTAAAAGAACAAAAAGAAACTCACTTGAAACATACCTGAAACCATTGGGGTGCTTTCTATATTCCAATTCCTTGACCTTTCTACAAATAATCTCAATGGCTCATTGCTTCCTTCTCTTGCCAATGTGACCAAAGTTCACGAGCTTGATGTTTCTCGAAACCTCATCACGGGGACATTAGACCTCAATTGTTTCCTGATGATACATATCAGGCCAAAAGTGGCCTCATTAGCATAAAAAATATCCTCTTTTAGAATTTAATGCTTGTGGGTACAATCCAAAATGAAATTGGACATCTGAGAAATTTATTCTGCTAGCTCTAGATAACAATAGATTTCATGGTGCTATTCCTCCATTTTTTGGCAATTATAGTCGCTTAAGATTCCTTGGACTTGCCAACAATTCTATTGTTAGAATTTGGGCTTTATTGATTGGAGATTTTTTATTTATAAAGTAAGTTAACAGTTAGCTCAATCATATCTTGATACTTAGTTAAATAATATAATAATTATTATGCATTATTTAATTTAAGATAATTACTAGTGGGCTTGTCCTTGAATTAAAAAATGCAATTGAATTATTATTGGGCCCATACTATGAAAAGCCTTGATGGATAGTCTATTTGCAATGTTATAGTTAAATTAGGGCTAGATTCCCTTCCCATTTTACACAGTATCCTACTTTTCTATTAAAGCGGCTATGCCTTGTGAGTAGTGTTGAACCCATACTATTAGGCTACCATGTCCATTAATGTGTGGTTATGCCTTTTTGCTAAACCATATTATTGAAGTGTGTATGACATAATGTATTGATCACATACGCCCTATCTTTCAAGAAGTTTTGCAAATAGACCTTAACATTGTCCACTTTCATTATATTTTCTATAATATTTACCCCCTCTTTTAAAACTTACAATTTTCACTTTCTTATCTGATTGGCCTTCAACCTCATTGATGTACATCTCAAAAGTATTTACTGCTTGAGATCCTTCCTTCAATAAATAGACATATTCATAATGTGAAAAATTATCGATAAAGGGGATAAAATAATTTTTTTCACTAAAAGGTGGAGTATCAAAAGGTCTATTTATATCGATGTGTGTAATTCCAAGAAGCCGAGTCCTTATTGTGGCTTCTTTCTTATTAAGTTTGGTTTACCTTCCCTTAATGCAATCCATAAATAAATAAAGATTGGTAAAATGTAGATTCTAAAGAATCTCATTTTTTACTAATCTTTCTACTCTTTCTTTGGATTCGTGACCCAAATTCTTTTGCAGCAAGTAAGCTAAATTTTCTTTGAGCATACAATATTTAATTCCAATATTTTGATGCATAGTAAATAAGGATTTAGTAAATTTATCTATAAGAAACTCCTACATCATGCTGGATACATGAGTAGCAGCACCAGAATCAAGTCATTAAGTATTATGAGGAATATGAAGTAAATTTGATTTGAAACATATAAAAGTATTTCAAATACCTTTCTTTTTAAACCAAAGCCTTATGTTCAGTTCTATCTTTTTTATAATGCCCTTCTTTCCTACAAAATTGACATTTATCATTATGTTCCTTCTTATCAACATGATAAACCTTAGTAGACCTTTTCTTTTTCTTAAAAACTTTTGGCTTTTTCTTTAAGTGCTTTACTAGTTCTTTGAGTAGTGAAATTTATGGAATAACTTCCCAAATCCTTAAGAATTTATAGTTAATTTGAAAAACACCATATTCAGGAGGTAATGAGTTCAAGAGAAACTGAATTAGGAAGGAATCATTAACAATCATTCCTAAAGTCTTCAATCTTGCTATAATGTAAGTCATCTCAATGATATGTTCTTGCATATTCCATAGTCCATCAAATTTCATGGTCATGAGACCATTAATGTACCAACAAGTAACTTATCAGTAAAAAAAATGTTCTTCCACATGCTTTAGATATTCTATTACACTTTCTATTTGTGGAATCAAAGTCTTAATGCTGTTTGCAGTAGTCATTTGCATAAACGTAAGGCCTAATTTGTTAGGCCATTCCCATGCTCTATATTTAGACTTCTTTTGCTCACTATTTAAATTGATAATAGTAGCAAGTTAGTCAAGATCCAACACAACTGGGTGGAACTTGACTTGTTCACTATAGTAAGAGAAGTTCAAGTCATTAAATATGGTAATAGAAGAAGCTTGCAAATGAAGAGAAATTGCTACAAATATAGGATAAATTCTCAAAATTAATTCTATTATAGATTTAGATAGCACATCAGAGTATATTACAATATACCTTAGGGCAAATGTTACAATATACTATTATAAATAAATGCCAATTTCATCGTTATCAAGAAATTAAAATTCTTAAACAAACACATATGCCACCTTTGGGTGAACACAATATATTTTATCCAAGAACTTTAATTTTCTTTGGTTATGTCCATTAATCATAGCAAATAATTTTCCTTTGGGAAAATCCTAAAGTTCTAATGATTAATGAACTTATTTTTTTTTTTATCAAATCATAAATGTCATGAAATAAATGACTATATTATACATGATATCTAGTCATTCTAGTCTAGTCACCTTGGTGATCACAAACTATTTTAATGTAAGATCATGCATATAAATGATTCACTTCTAGCAAACATTATTGTTTCTTCCAGTAAGTATGATTGTTTACTTTCAATAAATATGACTTTTCATATTCAACAGATGTATCTTTCATATCTAATAGATATTGCTTTTCACATCCAACAAACATGATTGTTCACTTTCAATAAACATGTCTTTTCATATCCAGCATACATATCTTTTTTCATCAATAGATATGTCTTTTGGTTTAAACTGAATAACCATGTCTATCAAGTAGAAAGGAGAAGAAAATTGAAAGGGACTTTGCACTAGTTAAAGCAAATTTCTTCTCTCATGTGTAGACAAAGGATTGGGTGCAGATTCAATTCAAATTCTTATGCAACATACTTCCATGTTACACAAACCAATAAGCAAAATTCATCTTCATATGTAATTCTCATATAACATTCATTCAAAACTATTAGTAGATTACTTGCAGCAAAAACCATAATGAATTCTTAAACTACAATTAAGAAAAGATTCAGAATCTTAAATAGAAATACTTGAGTTCCTAAACCATGCTCTAATGCCACATGTAAGATTCATCACTTTGATTCATACAAGAACATAAAATGATAAATCAACGTGCTATAAATCTTAGAACTTTATGCATTTCACATCCATTTAGTAATAAGAAAGAAGGCATACCTTGTGCCATCTAAACTTTCAGAATTTTAGTAGTAGGCAGTATGATCTCTCTCCCTTTTCCTCTCCTCTTTTTGATGGAAGTCCAAACACCTTGCTTGGGAGAATTGTGTCTTTTGGGTTTTTTTTTTTTTTTTTAAGAGAATGCAAGTATGAGTTTTTCATGAGAGGCAGAGAAAGGCCAAACCTCTTTTCTTAAACATTATTGGAAGCTTTTCATGGAGGCTTTCCAAGAGTCACATTTCTTCATTTAGCCAATAGGTTATAAACTTAAACATAATATTAAACCACTTAATATTTTAATAAATATATAAATAAATATATATTCAATAAAACACACATTAAATATCATGTGAGCCACAAGTAATCTTACAATTAGAGACTGGGCCACTAAAAGAAAGGAAATTAGAGACTATAACAACCAATATTGTCTCCATTCCACATGCTAATAGGTTTGGTGTTGAATTGTCCCTATAATTTCAGCATGTTCACTTCACGTCCCACAAGTGTGTACATATTTAGCCCACCACATATTGGATAGGTTCATCTTTAAAGATGTTAAAGTAGGTTGAGCTCATCAAGCCAACTTGACCAGCCCTATCTTTGCATTTTTCTTACTCACAAAAAATAGAGGTTGATCTGTCCACTCTATTTAATTTGTGAATCACAATGGAGCAGAACTAATTAGTATATTTATGTATGAAAATACATTAATCCACCAAGCCGCTTACCCTCCCCTATCTAAGAGGTAAATTGTGCTAGTATATTCAGTCTCACCAAAATTGCAGACCACCCCTTGCACCACTTAATTGTAAATTGAGGTGATTCGACCCACTTTGACATCTTTATTCTTTTTATGAAATAAAATAATTTAAATTAATGAATTACTAATCTGTCATATCTTCTTCAATGATAATTGTTAAAATTTGGCAGTGCATGATTTTGTTTTCTTTGTTTCCCATTCCTCAATTAATATTGTGAATGCATTGTGTTTCTCTGCAATGAAATATCAAAAGATTCAAATTGGCTTTGTTAGGATTACACAATGCCTTTTCCATTTCTATGTAATATCAAAAGAAAATAAATAATTTGTGCCAAAATTAAAACAAAATATAGATGTGTAAAATGATGTTTAGTCTTGAATTGGTTGTCCTACCCTGCAAGGATGAATTAGAGTCCCATCTTGCTTTTGATAGGTAGAAGTCTAGGAGTCAAATAAGCTGCACTCGTCTTATTTAAATTTATACATATATATAACTTCTTTTGGTTTCAGTTAATTATTTACGTATATTCTAAATTATTTTCATTTTAAATTAAATCTTAAATTTTGGGGTGGTTTGAGGCAGATAAATTGTAAAGACTAAGGGAAAAAAAAAGGGGAGAGAGAGAGAGAGAGAGAGAGATAGAAAAAGAAGAAGGGGAGAGTAAGTCGTGTGCGTGGGTGGGAAAAGAGGAAAATTAAAAAAAAAAAAAAAAAGAGAGAGTTGGGTAGGTTTGTCTAGATTCGAATCCTTGAAGTTGGGTGCAATAGGTAAAAGTGCATTAAGTCAATAAATTCTGTGATTTAGTCTGATTTAATAACTACTCTGATTTTAAAAATATTACCATATAAAATTTATGCCTATAAAACTAATCAATTATTTTTCCAATTTTCTTAAAATAAGGTGTCACCCCTTAAGAAGTTAGATATGCCAATTGATTGAATTGTTGGATTTAAGCCTAATTAATTAGATATGACTTCAAGTATTCTTCCTGTGGACGTGGAACTAAAGCACATTATGAATGAATTTCGTAATTTGGATTCAATCTCCTTGTCCATTCCAGGGGCCCATAAAAGCACGCGTCAAGCACAAAAATTAATTGTGTATGGCTATAATATTCTTTCAGAAATTATTTACCACCTTTAAATTATAATTTAAAAATTAAATCTCTGCCTAAAAAAAATATAAATTTAATTGTTTTGATGTCAAATTTTACCTAAACTACTAATTACGGGAAATGCACTTGGCAGTCATAAAAGTGGTTGCCATGTTTATCAAACCTAATATATTAAGCATTTTGTTACTATTAGTTATAAAAGATGTGTTTGGTACACAAAACAATCGACAAAGAGTAAGCCAAAATCTGCATACTCAGTGGACGAGAAAAAGAGAAAACAGAAGTGGAAAAGAAAAAAATTATTTATAGTTATAATATTATTTGAATCTTCAAAAAGATAAGAGTTTCATTTTTAAAATCAATTATTGTTAGTAGAGTTGCAACTAATATACTGGAAAGGTGTTGAAGACTTGGCCTTAATGTGTACAGGTTTAAGTTTTAGAGAGATTCTTGTTGAGAGAGAATACTATATACAATTCTCCACCTTTTAATCATGCACAATGACATTTAGCATTTTATTATTATTAGTGATAAGGTTATTGCTTAGAAATGTTAAAGAGGGTTAAATCTATCAAATCAGTTGGTCCTGTCTCTTAGGCAGAATAATTTTATATTTTTTAATTTAAAAAAATATAAATTAACTTATTTTATTTTATTTTATTTATAAATTATGATAAGATAAAATAAATTAATATATTTATATATAAAAATATATTAATTTACAAACAACACACACATTTTATTATTATACACAACCCTTCCTCGAATCTTGCTGCATTCACCTTTGTCAGGTCCATTTGTGTGAACAAACTAACAGATAAGACAGTTATACTTGGCGTAAAGTACGGGGCAGATTTTGACAAGAATAAAGTTACAATAAGATTAGGTAGAGGGATGGGGTAAGAAGATGGGGATAGATATTGACAAGAATAAAGTTATACTACGCTTCTAAAATGTAACAATGTTTATGGTTGGGTACAGCGACTGTCTATTTATCATGTATAATATTAATATTATATTAATATTTTACTATTGGTGGTCATAAAGGTGTTACTTTCCCTTTTTTTGTGATTAAAGCTGCTAATTTCTTTATTGCACAATATATATTATTGCTGTCCGTAACTCTTTGTCCCCTTTTCCAACACCTTTTGTCAAGTCCTTTTGACTATACAAATTAATACAAGACAAACTTGTGGACCATTGCTCATCATGTGATTCATGTCACATTTTGTTTAGTAAAAAAAAATATAAAGAGAAAATAAATGATAAACCTGAAACAATTTGCTATGTGTCAATCTATTAGTGAACATGAATTTCATGTCAATCCTGTGTCAAAATGACAGTAAGGGCAGCAATGCTTATTTCGCCCGCCACAGGTCCACGAATGAACTGTTTCTTCTTTTCGAATGAAATAATTTGATTTAATGAATTGGTAATCTAATTACAACTTCTTCAATGATAATTATTAGAATTTAATAATGTGTGGTGCGTTTCTCTTTATTTCTCATCACTCAATTAACATTCTTGATGCATTTTCTTTGTAAAGCAATACCAAATTATTCTAATTAGTTTTGTTATGACCAGAAGGAACTCGAATATTTTAAGTAAATTATCTTAAATTTAATTTAATTATTATTTATATAGAAAAATTTATTTAGGAGAGATTTTTATTTAAACATTTAACTATACTTTAACAAAATTAATTTTTATCTAGTAGATAAAAAGATATTCTTAAAAAATTTTAAAAAAAATTGGTTTTGTTAGGATTACACAACACCTTTTTCATTTTTTGTATTGTCAAAAGAAAATTAATAGATGTGTAAAATGATGTTTAGCCTTGCATGGGTTGTCCCACCTCCCATCTTGCTTTTGGTAGGTAGAAGTTTATGAGTCAAATAAGTTGCATTGGTCTCGTTTAATTACAATAATTATTATGGTTTCATTTAATTATTTAATCATATTTTTAAATTTATTTTTATTTTAAATTGAATCTTAATTTTTCGGGTGGGGTTGGAGTTGCAGATAGGTTGCAAAAGAAAGAGAAAGAAAAAAGATAGAAAAGATAGAAAAAGAAAAAGAAAGAAAGGTAAGATAGAAAGAGAAAAAGGGGAGAGTTGGGTGCGTGTTGATGGGAAAAGGAGAAAAAGGAGAGCAGGGTTGATCTGGGTTGATTCAGATTCATTGTAATTGGGTGCAATAGTTGATAAAAGGGCATAATATTTAGGAAGTTAAAAAATTTGTAAAAAATTAAATAATGAATCTTAATATTAAGATTACTTTTTAATTTATAATTAAAATTATCAAAACCAAGAATAGTTAACTGTGAAGAATTGAAATTCAGTCTTAAAAAAAAAATTCAAATCTAGGCAGGGCGAAGGAAGAAAGAAAAAAAAGAGTCTCTTGTTAAAATTGCTTTCTAATCTATAATTAAAATTGTTAAAATACATTTTTAATAATATTATTTTCCAAATTTCAATATTATTTCACTGTATATATATTTAAATATTTGAAGTTTTTATTTGATAAAATATAATTAATATTAGTTTGCTTTAAAATTTAAATATATATAATTTTAAAATATTTATATATTTTCTTGAATTTTTATTTGAATTGACCAATAAACGTTAAATAAATAATTCAATGATTCAATCTGATACAATAACCAGTCTAATTTTAAAAACACTGTCATATAAGATGTATGTGTATAAAGCTAATCCATACGTACTATATGTTAAAACACAAATAATTTGCTTAGCCCAAAATACTTTGTCAAAAGTTCTCCCAAGTTGTTTGCAATAATGAAAAAAATTAATTTTTAAAATTTAGAATTTTGATATTGGAGTCTTGAGATAGCTAATTATGATTTCCCAAGTTTAGGTTATATAATTGCATAATTGCCTCAGACACCTACAAAAGTTATAGAGTATATTTGAGTTAGTCATCTTATCTATTGGTTTAAACAATTTAAAATTTAAGGCGTGTTTTGGTTATTGGTTATTTCTTGATTCGAATTACATTGAACATAAATTAATTTTGTATCAAAAATCTAAACTTAATATTTTGTTTCAGACCTGAAAGTATTTATATAACATATATATATATATATATATAAGAATAAACATATACATCGAAGCTTACAGATTTTTGTAAAATATGTAGTGCTTAAAATAAAAATATTGTTTTCGGTTTATGTTGAATGATTTTTTATGTTTGGTTTTACCCTCTGATTCATAAATCCTGACACGTTTACACTGATTTTTATATAGAAATTTTTCATTCACTCCGTTACAACTAATTATTGGCTGCATGGCTGGGATTTACACTACTCACACAGCCAACTAATAATTGTGACAAAATGGATGTGAAAAGAGTCTTGTTGTATTTATATTTTTAAACATATATATATATATATATATATTTAATTATGTATAAAAAATAAATAAATTTAATTAATAATTTTATAATTTTATTTAAATTTAAAAATAAATATTATATATTTTATTGTAGATATAAAAATATATATTATTAAATATATCATTTCTCAAATAAAAATTTTATCTTAAAATAAGTGTGAAAAGAGATTTATTGCTGATTCATTGTCTCTCAGATGAGGACGGCGCCTGGCAGCACAATTATCGTGAACAGCGTGGCAAAGCGCCCCAAAGTCAACAATGGATAATACTATTACTACGCTTTTTTGCATACATTTGTTATGCCTTTTATTTTTTTTTAAATAAAAGATAAACAGTAATTTTTACTGTTTTTTTTATTTTTTTAAAAAATTAAAAACGTAATAAATAAATGATTACTATTTATCTTTTTTTATTTTAAAAAAATAAATAACGTAATAAATAAATGCAAGAAAGACGTGGCTATATCACCACCCATCAACAATCTTGGGTGTCTTGTTGGTATTGATGATGCATGGTTGAAGTGTCAGATTAAGCCTACACCTATGTAGGACTCTGTTTTGTCTTCTCTCTAAATAAAGGTCGGCAGAATTAATGGCTATTCTCTTCTAAGATGTAAAATATAAGTTAGTTTTGTTTCTATGCATAACGTGGTGTGGGAGGCACATGAATGGAAGTTGCACGGATTTCTATAATAATTGTCACGAATTTAATGTGTATGTGTAACATGATATTATATTATCCTGTAGCTTCTTATGTTCACTAAATGATATGTACACTAAATGATATGCATATAATTTGGGCCTTACATATTACATGAGTTCAACCATAATTAGATGATGTTATTATTTTTTATTTATATTTGAGGATCACTTTAACGTCGACATCTCTTTGGTACAACAGCCATATGACACTGACATGTCAAATTAAACTCGCATTTAGAATTCTACCTTAAACAATGCTCACTTGTCCACTAATAATTGCGTTTTCTAAAGAACTGGGACAAGAAATTCACAGACCACCAGTAAATCAAAATCTCTCGATAAAACTAATTTGCAGACTAAAATCCTTCGATAAAATTGAGTTTTACTAAGGAATAGGCCGTCAGTAATACAAAAATAAATTTATCAATAAAAGTCCATAATTTTATTGACATATTGATTTAATTATCATTTCATAAAATCAACGAAATAATTCACACCAAAGAGTGGGAGATCCACCAGTAATATTAATGGCAAATGATCCATCAGCAAATCTAATAAAAAAAATTAAACATGAGATCATTTTCGTAAAAGAAACTAAACATGAATTTTAAAAGGAAAAAATTTTACTACTCAATTAATAAAGATATTTTTGAGAAGCCATAATAAATTTATTACTCAATAAAAGTGTTTTCAATAATTTATTTTTAGATGTTCATTTCTAGAAGGATAACAAAAATTAGGAGGTATACATCAATGTCCATCGAAACCCTATTTACTTACCCGCCAATCTTTAGAACACAATAATGAGTCAATATGCCCGTTTTATGAGGTTATATTCCTGTTTTTCCAATTTTCTCAAAATAGGGTGTGTGACTCTTATTTATTGTCATAATATTATTTTAATCTTCGGAAAGATAAAGGTTTCATTTTTAAAATCAATTATTGTTGGAGGTGTTAGATTCAAAAGTTAATGCACTGTGATGTTGATGTAAAGTTGCAACCAAAGTTCCGGCTTGCTTTATATTAAAGATAGAGTCACTGCCATTAATCATGCATGAGGCATAAAGTCATTGCTTGCTTTGTTTGTTGGACATTCTATACACAACCCTTTCTCGAATCTTGCTGCATTCACCTTTTTTAGGTGCATTTGTCGGAACAAATTATCACAATAATACAGCAATTACACTTGGTGGAGAGTAGAGGGCAGATTTTGAAAAGAATAAAGCAACAATAATATTAGCTACTGACCAGAATATATAAATGGGGTAGAAAGTAGAGGACAGATATTGATAAGGATATAGTTACTATCTATGAACTCACGTGAGTTGAATTAAATGATAGAGGTTTGAGTATTTTAAATAAATTATTTTGAATTTGATTTATATCTTATTTATGAAAAAAATTGTTTGGAAGAAATTCATGTTTAATATATGAAAAAAAAAAATTAACTCAGGAGAGATTTATCTACTTTAATACTCTCAGTATTTTAAAGAGATTAATTTTTATTTATTGAATAAAAAATATTTAAAAAAACAACCAAAAATGACTATCTATTAGATCCAAAAAAATGTACTATCTATTTATCATGTATAATATTATATTAGTATTATAACTAACTCTCTGTCCTATTTTCCCGCACCTTTGTCAAGTCCACTGGATTATACAAATTAATTTAAGATAAATTGGTAGACCATTTCTTATCATGTGATTCAAGTTACACTTTGTTTAATGAAGGAAAAAAAAAAAAGAGAATTTAAAGGATAAATCTCAAACAGTCTGTTGCTTTATTAATGTGTTATTAATTGCAGTAAAAATCGTATTTTCAGAAATTAGAGAGTGGGCCATATAAAAATTGAATTATTTCTCATTTCTCAATTAATTTTTCTTAATGCATTGTGTTCTTGGCCACGAAATATCAGATGATTCAATATGGTTTTGTTAGGATTACAGAATACCTTTTCCGTTTCTTATACTGTCAAAAGAAAATAAATAGATGTAAAATGCTGTTTAGCCTTGAATTCGTTGTCCTACTTGGCAGGCACGTATTATACTCCCATCTTGCTTCTGGTAGGTAGAAGTTCAGGAGCCAAATATATAAGTTGCACTCATCTCATTTAGTTATATTAATTCATATTTTTTAATTTACTTTCATTTTAAATTGAATCTTAATTTTTGGGGTGGCGTTGCATTTACAGATAAGTTGCAAAGTAAAAGAGGGAAAATGATAAAGAAAGAAAAGATGGCAATTACATAATCTCTTCTTACATCTTAATTTTAATATAAAATAACTTTACTAGTTAAGATTTTATAAAATGAGAATTATATAAAAAAAAATCGAAGCAAATAATGGGACTGTATTTTAATAAATGAGGTTGCAATTTATTAAAAGAATTTAAAAAAAAAGTAAGACAGAGATACAAGAAGTGTAATGAAAAAAAAAGCCGAATAAAAATCTATTATTACTTAAATCTAACATCTAAGATTATTTTCAAATTCCTTTTATATATTATATTTATATTAATATATTTATTTATTAATATATTTAAACTAAATAATAAATAAAATTATTTGTAAAATACTTGCTAAAATGAAATAATATATTTACAAGTAAATGATTATTGATAAGAAAATTAACAATATATATTAAAAAAAAAGTTAAAATGCACAGAACCCCTCTGAACTTTAGGTTAATTTTAAAAAATTCTCTTGAACTTTAAAAGTTTTCAAATAACGCTCTTAAACTATAAAAAATTTTTAAATAACCCCTTTCATAAAGTTTTCTGTCAAAATTTAAAAAAATGACGAAAATGACCTTCATTGTAAAGCTGAGAAATTGAATGCTATAAACAGTAAAATTTTGGAGTTTTAACATTGATCCTCAACCCTAAACCCTAACTCCTAACCCCTAAATCCTAAATCCTAAACTCTAAATTCTAAACCGTAAACCCTACAACCCTAAACCCTAAATCCTAAAACTCTAAACCCTAAATCCTAAACCCTAAGCCCTAAACACTAAATCCTAAACCCTAAACCCTAAATCCTAAATCCTAAACCCTAAACCCTAAACCCATAAACCCTAAACCCTAAACCCTAAACCCATAAACC
The DNA here is from genome assembly GCA_037013595.1 of Dicorynia guianensis. Classification (NCBI taxonomy): domain Eukaryota; kingdom Viridiplantae; phylum Streptophyta; class Magnoliopsida; order Fabales; family Fabaceae; genus Dicorynia; species Dicorynia guianensis. The sequence continues at coordinate 16,613,120 of JASUAB010000003.1, read as the reverse complement.
CTAAACCCTAAATCCTAAACCCTAAATCTTAAATCCTAAAATCCTAAACCCTAAACCCTAAATTACAAATCTACATTAGGTTTTCTTCTTTTGCATTTATGGCAGATTTGAAAATTTATGTGCATTTGAAGGGTATTTTTATCTTTTTATCGGGTCAAAGTGGAAGTTGACTAAAAAACATCCAAATTTTGACGGAAAACTTGACGGAATGGGGTGTTTTGAAAATTTTTCATAGTTGAAGAGGGTCATTTGAAAACTTTTAAAGTTTAAGAATATTTTTTAAAATTGACCTAAAATTTAGGAGGGTTCTGTGTATTTTAACATAAATAAAATTTATAAATTATTATTTATTTGTTTATATTTTATAATAATTTATATTATTAATTTTTGATTAATAATTTTTTATTTATATTTTATTTTAGAAGTGTATTATACACTTGAATAGATCTAAGTCCATCTTTGCATGCAGTATTATCTTGTTCTAGCAGGTGTATTGCCTGACTTGACCAACGACTTAAGATGACGCCTTGTCTTTTGCGTTACGACTTCTGTCCGTAATTTCGCTACAAACTTCCCCTGGGTTCCCATTCTGCCCCCTCTCATAGGGAGTTAGTTCTCTATATATAAGATAGTTTTTTGAGCTTAAACCACACCAAAATGGATTTCAAGAAACTTGCTTTTGCTATGCGTGCCATAGTCTTTCTTCTGTTTTTGCTCTTGGCTTCAGCAGCATCGTCCATCGACAAAAAAGCCCGATTAGGTAAGTAATTATAAAATATTGATTTTTAAAATTTAGAATTTAGATATTGGAGTCTTGAGATAGCTAAATTGAATAGATTTTGCTAATATATGATTTCTCAAGTTTAGGTTATATCTGAATTACCTCGGTCACCTATATAAGCCATATAGTTTATTTGAGTTAGTTATGTTATCTATTGGTTTCAAACAATTTAAACTTTAAGGATTGTTTTGGCTATTGGTTATTTCTTGACTCTAATTCCATTGAACATCAGTCAATTTCGTATGAAGAGTCTAAACTCAGTATTTTGTTTTAGGCGTGAAAGTAATTATATAACATATATATAAGAATGATAATAGATATATAAATTGCTCACAGATTTTTGTAAAATATGTAGTGCTTAAAATAAAAATATCGTTTTCGGTTTATTTCTTTGGATCTATTTCAGAGGACATCCCTTGGAGAACCCACGATCAACCACCAAACCATGGAGGGCGTAGCTAAGCGCCCCAAAGTCAACAATGTTGGGTATGTTGTTGGCGTTGATGTTGCATGGTAGAAGTATCAGATTAAGCCCACACCTATGTAGGACAAAGTTTGGTTGGCTTTCCAAATAAAGGTCGGAAGAATTAATAATTCCTCTTCTTCCCAGATGTAAAAAATAAGTTGTTTTTGTGTGCTTGTGTAACATGCCGTGGGACTCACATGATTGACAGTTGTCATGGATTTCTATGATAATAATGTATCACGAATTTTATTTGTGTATCATGGTACTTTTATATTATCTTTTAGCTTCTTATGCTCATTAGATGATATGTTTACTATTTATGTACGCTAAACGATATGCATATAATTTGGGCTTTACATATTACATGAGTTCAACCATAATTAGATGATATTATTATTTATTTATTTATATTTGAGGACCACTTTGACATCGACATCTCTTAGATACACCCAAATGACGCTGACATGTCAAATTTATCTCCTCCTGTATAAGTATTTAGAACTCTACCATAAGCAATGCATACTTATACATTACTAATTGTCTTTTCTAAAGAACTAGAACACAATAAGGTATTTCTAGACGATTGATAGATTAAAATATCTTTGTAAAACTAATTTGTGGATCAAAATCCCTTGAAAAAAAATTAAATTTTATTGAGAAAATGGCTATCAATAATTAAAAAAGTAGTTGATAAAAGTCAATAATATTGTCAATGAATTTGATTATCATTTGATAAATCTAAAAAAATGATTCACATAAAAGGGCAGGAGATCCACCAATAATATTACCAATAAATGGTTCATCGATAAATTCGACGGCCAACCACAAAAAATTTTATTCATTCCAAAAAATTTCCATTTGCCTTAGCCAATTTCTAGTGGATATATAAAAATTGGATGGTAAAATCTAACAAATTTAATTACCTAGTGAAAGTATCATGTGTAATATTTTGTAACTATAATCAAAATCTATTGGCAATATTACTTAATATTTCAAGCAAGATTGCCGCTGGTAAAATTTTAAAAGTATATAGTAAATTGATTAAATGTCTCACGATAATTTCACTTTTATCAAAAAGAATAATTAATTTTATTAATAGATATATTCTCTAGTAAAATGAAGAAAATATGGATTTACAGAAGAATTTATGAATTTTACCAACAAACATACCCCTAGCAAATGAATAAAATTGAAGTACAGATGATAATTTGAATTTAATTGATAATTATCTCATTTAGTAAAAAAATAAAAAATTATAATTACTGAGGGATATAAATCTACTAAAACAAATCTTACATGTTTGAATACGCACTATTTTTATATAGTATGAACTAATGGGAGTACTAAAGATTTTTTATATTATAAGTATATTTTTGCTATTCTTGAGAGAATTGAATTTTTGGAACAATTATCTTAAAAACAACAAGAATACATTTTCGGTATGAAAAATATTCAATACTCCCATCAGTGTGTACTATATAGAAGCATTGTGTTTTTAGATATGTAAGATGCCATTCAACTTGTAAATTAGATAACAGAAGGAGCATAGAATTTTGGCCATTAAATGGAGAGTTATAGAATTTTATATTTACTTCAAATCTAATTTAAATTATAATATAAATCATAATTAAATTATAATTAACTCAAAATTAATTTAATTTTTTCAAAAATTTTGACAGAGTCTTCATAAGCAATGAAGACCTCTTGTAAAAAAATATACTAAAATTTAAATTCAAATATAGTCATAACACTCAAATAAGACAATTCCTATTTCCAATTGCCAGCAACCATAACATATTCAAGTAACCATAATATCAAAATTCAACCAAGTCACCTACCTTATTGCAAATGACCATAACATCAAAATTCAATTATAATAGTTTAAGTTTTCTAGCCTAAATCCAAATACATGAGATGGTTTCCAAATTAGAGAAAGCTAACCTTCACAAAAGTAATAAAGATGGAGAGCCAATTAGCACCCAAGGGAAACTAAAAATAAACAGAAATAAAAAAAATAGTAAGATAAAGAAGTAAAAATGTAAAACTCAATTAATGTACTACAAATAGCAAGAAGGAGAAAGATAGAAGGAGAAGGCCAGAGGACATTGCAAGAGGAAGCTAAAGATCACCCCAACAAGGCCGAAAAACATGAGGAAGGCCAGAGTAAGGTAGTGAGGGAGAAAGGGGAGCATAGAATGGCACCAGCAACAATGAGGGGGAGAGTCTGCAAGATTCTTTTACAAAGTGATTATACTAGTGGCTAAATGCCGTAGGTAAAATTTAAAAATTTTCAAATTTTTTACCAATAATAAATAGCAACAAGTAAAAAATTTTAGCTCTATTTTTGTAACTAATTAAAGACATAATAATTTTTATTGATAGCTTAGAATTGCTAATAAAATAAATTGACACCCATTTACTGCTCCAATATACAGTAGCCAATCATTTTGACTTCTTTTTCCAACTATTTTAGTCGCCAATAAAATAAATTGATATATGTTAGCTATCATGATGAATGGCATGTAACTATATATAGTTCATATTTTTTCAATAACATTGACTATTAGTAAAATTATGATATGACAATTGACTACTATGGCTTTTATTTTACTAGTAGCAGTAAATTTTTGAAGCTCGTTTCACAAAACTTGTAGCCAAATATCTCTAATTTTGTTTTAGCAGCGACATTGGCTGCCAGTGAATGAGTTGGAGCCTTTACTGCAACTTTTTTTGTTAAAAGGCATTTTTAACGACAAACTTACTAGTGAAAAACCACAAGAATTGCTCAAAAAGTATGTTAATCGGCGGATAACATTAACCGGTAAAATAAAATTTCTCTAAAAAGTATTAGCCAATTTCTGGTGGCATTGCTGGTAGTATTATTATCCGCATAGTCGTTGTCGGTTATTTTGTTGTTGAATTCTTCACATCTTTTGACAAAAATATAGCACGCAAATTTTCAATTATATCACCAATATATATGTTTATTTGAGGATCAAATTAAATTTATTTGACCAATTGATATATATGAGCTTAAATTTTTATTGATAAAAATAAATTTTCTTACTTTATTGACATATGAGTGATCTGCTAAAAAGATCCGTAAAAAATCAAGATTTTTATAATAGTGTATTCCCCCTTTTTAACCAGTCAAAAAGTGATATCTATTGGAAATTTTGTCATACTTAAAAAGTGTAATTTGCAAATAACCTCCGTACTTAGTAGAGAATTTTTTAAATATAATGCCATAACCATGGATTTTCCATCGATAATGGCCTTTTCAAAATTTTTTGAAAACTTTTCCCCATTACTGACGAAAAGTCCGTGTGTAATGGGACCACATAACTTGGGAATGTTAACAGATCACATCTGTCGGTGATCTCCTTACGATGGGGGAACACATGGCTCCCCCTTCTAAGTGCTCCCCGTCTTTCTTTCCCTTTCTCTCTCTTTCCTTCTTCCCCCACCATGACTCTTACTTTGAGGCGACCTTCCAACTAAACTCTAGCCATTTTAAACTCTTAAAGCGAATCTTGTACTCCCTTACTACATTTTTGCAAATTAGCATTAATTTTTACTTAACTTTTCTATTATCTCACTTTTTTTTATATTTTATTTCTTTCTATTTTTAACTATTGTGAAAACTATTTAATTAAGCATCTCATCTCTTTCACTCACTTTTTCATTTTCTTTTTTAATCAAAGTTAGAGATACATCTTCTAATTTATCTAAAAGTTATTATATCTGAGATTAAGATAAATGACTTAATATTGTTATATCTTAATTTTATGTTGATTATGCTGAAAATATTGATATTAGAATATAGATAACTTAATTTTTATATATTTATACTAAAAATACTAACAATAGGATGCTTACATGACTTAATATTGTTATGACTAAACTTTTTAATTTGATTTTTCATCTTTCTTAATGAGAGGGGCTCTCCAATAAGAGAGGACTCTGCCAAATAAATTTAAAAAACTGAATTTATGTTATCAAGGCATATTTATCCCTCAATAAAAAAGAAAAAATTGTTTCAATCTTTTAGTTTTATTGAGGCATTTATCCTTTAGTAAAAATAAAATCTTTGATTTAAAAAAAATTTCATCTGTATAATGAAACTTTGATCAAAAAAATTATAAATTATGAATGGACATTCTTATTTTTACCGAAGGAAATTATTTAGTGAGTGTGCAATGAATTTAAATTTTTGTCAAAAAAATTTTCTAATGAGAGGTTTGCCAAGGGATGAAAATTCGTCGATAAAATAATTACTAATGAATTTGATCTTTTTATTGAGAGATATACTCTTTTTTGAAAATTAATCAAAGTTCGATTATTCTTTCTCTCTACACATGAGTTCTAGCAAGCACCATAGCTCGGACCAAGAAATCACAAGGTTAAGTTCCTTTAGTAAAATTTTGCTCCTTTCTTTGTTTGCAGAATTATAATTTTTCATGCTTGACACTAGTTGACTTAAATATTTGATTTTAAATTGAATAGTGCCTTTAGCTAAAGATCTCACAATTCACACTATAAATTGGCTCGAATATAAAATAGCAGTTGTATTATTTTATAATTTTATTTTTAATTAATTTTTATAATATAAAATTTGAATCATTAAATTTATTAAAATTTTATAATTAAATTATAGGACTCAATAAATATGATAACTCACACAAATTATGTGATTATTTTATCAATCTCTTTAATTGGGAGAACCCTTTCCCCATAAATAATATGTGTATGTATAATTTTATATATAGTAATTTTTATTATAATTTTACCAAAGGATATTCTAGTATTTTATTTTAGTACCCACAACATTCCTTGTAGGCCATCCTTGAATGCATATCATACATGTTTAGGAAAATATTTAATTGCTGAATTTTTTTATTGGACATACATTGTCTTGCTTGCTATAATTATTTAGGGTTGTTGATCGATTTGGGTTAGTTCGGATTGGTCCTACATCAACTTCAGTTTGGGCCAAAAAGTCCAAATTTTTTTTTCCAAAAGATGTGAGCCTAAACCCCAATCATGCGGGTAACAAGTTAAAATAGATTGGCCTTGTGAGTTAATCATGTGGGACAAACCTAAAGTAGATGGTAAATTTAAAGTTGAATTAAATTTCATATATATCATGCTTATGCCAATTTAATTACTTTAAATTAATAAATTACATGCTAATAATTAGTAATAAAACGTATATATCTAGTCCCTATATGCCTATAAAGTCCAATAAAAACAAGTAACAAAAACAACTAATTAAATGAGATGATAATAATAATCAAAAAGAGCATGGAGCTCCTTCGGTGGTGGGTAGGGTGGGCATTGGACTGGGTCAAACCGTTTCAACCCGTCCCAAACCGTAAAAAAAAAAATTTGGACCGGGTTAAAATAGGGTAAAATAAATATTATTTAATATTTTGGTTTAAAATAGGATAAATTGGGTGGGGCTGGATTTTGATCCCCTCTCCATTGGGTTGCCGCGGGTACCAACAAACTTTATATATATATATATTTTCAATTCTTATGCTATATATATATATATTTTGAATTCTAATATTATAAAATAGCATCATTTTGTAAAATGATGTCATTTTCTAACTTGCCCTAAAACTAGGGGTAGGTATCAGTTCGGGTCAAACCATTTTAACCCGCTTCAAACTGTAAAAAAGAAAATTTAGACTAGGTTAAGATGGGGTAAAATAAATATGATATAATATTTTAGTTTAAGATGGGATAAATTAGATGAGGTTGATTTTTTGCTCTCTCTTCATTGGATTGCTGTGGTAATCTAGCAAAAATTACATATATATATATATATTTTTCTATTACTACAAAATGACGCTGTTTCGTAGCTTACCCTAAATTTTTCTCAAGTAGCTTTACGACTCCAATGCCACTTCTTGGTCCTCTCTTGTCCCTCAACTCCCTCTCTCACGAGCAATGAGTTTCGTCTGTTGTCTCATCGTCTCTGACAGTCGATGCTGACCACCCTACCTCGTTTGAGCCATCTCTGCCCTCTCTTGTCTAGTCATCACACTTCGAGACTTTGAGTCCTCAATAGTCGACTGAACCTTGCTGACTTGCCCCCGCTTGCCTCACGTCTGGCCGTCTCCTAGCTTTCACTCTTCGGCCCATCCTAACCCAGACTAACCCACCCAAATGAAATTGAGTTATTCCAACCCAAAAATCTTGGTTTGAAGAATTATTTTGGCTGGGGTTGGACTAACTAAATGAGGGATTGGATTCAAACAGATTGAAAAAATTTTGCCCCAATCCAAACTGCCCCACCTAATACCCACCCCTACTTAAAACTTCTACAAGATAAGCAGGCAAGAGGCAGCTCAACTTCAACAAACCAGCACCACTCCTCCCTCCCTCGTCTTGAACCCTCGGTCCCTCAACTCCCTCTCTCACGAGCTACAAGTCTCGTTCGTTGTCTTGTCGTTTTCAATAGTCAATGCTAATCCCTTACCTCCTCCCACCTTGTCTTGACTCGCCTCTTCTCATTTAGCTCATCTCTTATTTAATCATCATATTTCGACACTTTGGATCCTCAATAGTCGATTGAATCTCATTCTCATTCTACCGTTCGCCTCACGTTCGTCCCCATCCTAACCCAAACTAACCCACCCAAGTGAAACCGATCCATTCTAACCCAAGAATGTTGGTTTGAAGAATTTTTTGGCTGGGGTTAGACTAACTTAATAAGAGATTGGGTTCAACCGGGTTGAGAGAATTTTGCCCCAACCCAAATCGCCCCACCCAATGCCCACCCCTAGTGGTGGGCCATATATATATATATATATATATATATATATATGGTTACTATTTTTATAAATTAAATTTTATTAAATATTTACTTAAAATAATTTTAATAATTAAATTTATATTTAAAAATTGACAATAAAATTCAATAATTAAATTTTATAGTTTAACATGATAAAATGAGAAAATTGTCTTCAAGTTTCGTGGTAAACTACTTTCTCATAATATAGATAGGTGGTTTTTAATATAGATATATATGTAACAACTGAATTGAACATGTTGAAATCATGGCTGAGAATTCAACACCAAGCATGTCAGCTTTGGAATAAAGTCTTGATTGCGTTACATATCTCTAATTTCTTTTTATACTTTACCAATCTAAAATTAATCAGGCATGGATAAAGCAATGAATTGAAGCTCATCCTTTCTCTTTATTTTATTTATCAAACAAATTTTTAACATGAAAGGAGCTACCTCTGTAATTTGTATCCTTTTACTTGTATAACATGTTGAAAGATTGTACAAAGAGTTTTGTATGACAACGATATGCATGTTAGAAAAAAATAGCAATTATTTTGACTACTAATAATAAAATAATTAATAATATTATGTTTGACAAACAGACAGCCACTTTATCCAACTCGAGATCTTTATGTTTTAAAAATGGAATTTCCACCAAGTGCAACTTTATTCTCGTCAATAATTTCCCCTTACTTTCCACCTTTTTCTAATATTGTGGTCGGTAAAAGCAAATACATAGCAATGCCCATGCCAAGGGGAATGACAGCTGTACTAGTTTGTCCACACTAATTGACTTAACAAAGGTGCATGAAGCACGATCCGAGAAGAGTTGTGCATAATAACAAAATGCGTAATGAAAAAAGTGCATAGCAACTTTATGGTTAAAAATAATATGTTTTGTACCCGAAAAGAATAATGCACTTAATATTATTATGTATGATTAAAGGCAGTAATTGTATTATTTAAAAAATATATTTCGTGAAAATTTAGTTGAAACATAGCATTAATGCCATAACGTGTTAATTTTTAAATAACACATTTTTTTATGGCTATTAATAATAAAATGCTTAATAATATTAGATGTCATAAGCAAAGCATCTACTTTATAACTTTTAGGTATATTTCATGGATGTTTAGTTAAAATTGAACATTAAATAAACTAAAGTCATCTTACAAAAATTGATGAATAACTTGATAAAGTTAAATAATTAAAATTTTTTATTAAATTGCTTTGTCAAGAATCTTTTTAAATGGAAAAATTATAATTTTTATAGGAAGAGATTTGATATTTAATTTATAATTTGAAGGAAACTTCAGAAAACAATTTTCGAAAGGATATTATAATTATAAACAATTATTTACTTTACATATTTTTATACACTAGTGTTTCAATGTATATTTCTTTCGACAATAAACATTATCACAAAATTATGAAACAAGTTCTTATACAAATTAGAGGCACATCCCACCATTATCTTTGTACACCTTTTTGACCAACTAGAGATAGAGGTCAATCTCCTTCTTTTTTCTATTTCTTCTGAATTGCTAGAACCCAAAGGCGAACAAAGATAAAAGGCAAGTATCTGTAAATCACACTTTTTCCTATATCATCATAAAACTTTCAATGTATGCATACAATATAAAATAATTAAAAAAGAAAACATACATTTTTATATTAACCCCATAATTTAGTCCACTAAAGATCAACTCCCTTAAATAGATTCAATATTTTGTAATATCTATCATAATTTCGTCCCATTATTAACTTTGATCAATCAAATTGACGAATTGTAAATGTGGTAGTTTAGGGGTTGAGTTGGCTTGTAGATGTGCAATCTTAGATACACATAACTACCATATACACACTTCCACCTAGATGAGTTGTTATCTACATCACCTTAAACATCACCATTTTGTTCCAAACTTGAAACCACAAATTTAGATCATCAAAGTCGAAACCCTAAATCTTAAACCTCAAGTCTTAAATTCTAAACTCAAAACCTAAAATCTAAAATTCCAAATTCAAAACTCTAAACTCTAAATCCTAATTTAGACATGTGATTTCTAATTTGAACTTTTAGATTTCAAGTTTGAATTTTAAGTTTGAGGTTTATGATTTATGATTTCAGGTTTTGGATTTTTGGTTTATGGTTTGGGATTTGAAGTTTAGAATTTTGGAATTGGGGTTTCTAGTTTAAGGTTTAGTCTTTGAGGTTTCAAATTTAGGATTTATACTTTTAAGTTTAAGGGTTTTGAATTTTGGATTGAGGATCTTAAATTTTAAATTTTAGATTTCAAGCTTTGAATTTAAGAATTTGTTTATAATAGAGGAGTTTATGGCATAGACAACATCTTATCTAGGTAGAAACATACATGTGGTAGTCAAGTATACTTCTAGATCAGGACATAACTCAACCCCGTAACCATCACACGTACACTTCCATCGATCTAAGTGATCTGAGTTCATGGTAGGATAAAATTTTGGTAGAAATCACGAAATATTAAATCTATTTAGGGTTAGTGATTAAATTGTGAAATCTAATATCTTGTTGGACCAAAATGTATGTTTTTTCTAAATTAAAAATGATGTTTCAATGACAATTTCTTTGGACAATAAACGTTATAAAAAAATTATCAAACAAATTACCTATCTCTTATTCAACGTTTTAGATACCAAATCTACCATTATCTTTGTACACATTTACGCCAACCGGAAGGAGATATCAATCTCCATATTATTTTTTTTCTCTTTCTTTTGGGTTATCAAAACCCCAAAAGCAAATAAAGATAAATAGCAAATGTCAGCATATCACACTATTTTCCATATCAGCGAAACCTTCTGTCAATGTGTTTATAGCCTTCAAAAGTTATACTCATCAAATTTGAAAAGATAAACATTTGAAATTTAATTTAGAATCATGATTAAAAATAAGAATATGGATCAACTATGACCATGAATATATTACGAGATAAATGTTTATAAACTATTTTAAAAATTAGTCAAAATGACAATTATCAAGAGGTGGACAAGAGCTCAAAATCCAAGCAATTTATTTCAAGAAAGGAAATTTATAAAGGATTGAGATGAAGGACTTGAATTTTTTATATTTTAAATTTACGATCTAATTAATTTATATATTAATTTACATTTTTGTAATGAATTTTAAATTTAAAATTAAACTATTTATAATAAATAGTAATTAGACGTTTTAAAGGATTACTACGCCATGTCTCTAGCTCACAGACCTTCCACGCCCAGGACCTTCACTTTATACAATATAATATAATATAAAAAAACATATAACTATGATTGAGGAGGATGTCTCTAGATTCATTAATCATTAATTTAAATTATTTCATAGATAAGAAGAACCAATTGGTGGGGGGCCATATATGTATATACATATATATATACAAGTATATATAGGTTTGTGATGTAATTTTTATAAACTAAATTTTATTAAATATTTATTTAAAAAATTCTAATAATTAAATTTATATTATAAAATTAAATTATAAAATTCAATAAATCTTATAACTCAATAAGATAAAATGAGAATATTACCTTCAAGTTTCGCGGAAGATAAAGTACTCAGTATATATTAGTAATTTCCAATATACATATATGTGAAAACTAAAGCGAACAAGTTGAAATTAAGGCAGAGAATTGAACATCAAGCATGTTAGCATTGGAATAAAGTCGATATCAATTATGTTACATGTCTCTAGTTTCTTGTTTTAATTGGTATAGCCAAAGAGACTTGACTAAAGATTGCACGAAGAGCTAGGTATGATAATAAAAGTTGCTACTTTCTGATCATGCATCTCAAAATAACAACTTTTATGACTAATAACAAAAAAGTGGAACTTCCACCAAGTGCAACTTTATTTTGGTCAATATCTTTCCTTTACTTTCCTCGTCATTCTAATATCATGTTGGCAAAAGCAAGTACATAACAATCCCCCATGCCAAAGGAAAGCAAAACAGAGATACCAGAATTGTAATGAAAAAAAAAAGTCCAATACAATCTATTATTTCTTGAATCTAATATGTAAGATAAATTTTAAATTCCTTTTCTATATTATATTTTTATTAAAATATTTATCTATATGTATATGTATATATATATATTTAAATTAAATAATAAATAAAATTATGTACAAAATACTCGCCAAAATAAAGGAGTACAAGTCTTTGCATACAGTATAGTACTCTATCGGGTGTATTGACAGCTAGAGAGAGTCCAATTGACGAACGACTTCCGGTGAGGCCGTCTCTTTGGGTTACAACATCTGTACGTATTTTCCCTACAAACTTCGTCTGGGTTCCCATTCTACTCCCTACCACAGGGAATTAGTTTTCTCTATATATAAGAATAAGTGATTTTGTGCTTACACCACCAAAATGGATTTAAAGAAACTCGCTTTTGCTATGCGTGCCTTAGTCTTTCTTCTGTTTCTGCTGCTAGCTTCAGCACTGGCCTTCAAGGGCACTCCCCACCCAGGTAGGTAATTATAAAAAATTAATTATAATTAATTATACCTAACCGTTGAGAATTGTTACTGCTTTTGTTATATTTTCAGTTTGAGTTATTTTGGTAATTCCCTTCGCTTCATTTTCTTTGGATCTATTTCAGAGGACACGCCTCGACGAGAGAACTATCCAGGTAAAGGTAAATCTCCGCATGTCTAAGCGCCCCAAAGTCAAGAATGTTGGGTGTCTTGTTGGTGTTGATCTTGCGTGCTAGTAAGTGTCAGATCAAGCCTACACCTATGTAGCACATAATTTTGTCTACTCTCTAAACAAAGGTCGGAAGAATTAATATCTCTTCTTCGAAGATATGTAAAAATAAGTTGTTTTCATGTGTGTTTGTAACATGGTGTTTTTATATTATCCTGTAGCTTCTTTGTTCACTAAATGATATGCACACTAAACAATATGCATATAACATGGTGAGCCTGTTATGGATGTGTTGGAAATTAATCGAAGCTTGATTCTTCTTTCTCTCTACATGCGAATTCCAGGAGCACCATAACTCGAACCAAGAAATCATGATCCTCTAGTACAATTTTGCTCCTTTCTTTATCTGCAGAAATACAATTTTCTATATTTTACTAGAATATAAAATAATAACACTATTATTTTTATAACTTTATTTTTATTTAATTACTTTCTACAATATAAAATTAATTATTAAATTTATTGTAGTATGACAAATCGAACTGTAAGATTCAATATATATCTCACAGCTCATGCAAATTATGTGATTATGCCACTTTATCAATCTCTTTAATAGAGAAAATCTTTTCCCTCAAATTAATATGTGTATATATAATTTATAATATAGTAGCTTTATTATAATTTTACTAATGGATTATATAGTATTTTACATATAGCAGGCCATCTTTTGAATCCATATCATACATGTTAAGGGAAATATTTAATTGCTGAATTTTTTTTCAATGGACATGCATTGTCTTACAATTTACAACAGTTGTTTAGAGTTGTTGCTCGGTTTGGATTAGTCCGGATCGGACTTGAATCAAAATTGGTTTGGGCTAAACAAGTTTAAATTTTTTTGCTCCCAAAGATGTAAATCTAACCTTAATCTTGCAAGTAGGAAGTTAAAATGGACTGGTTTTGTAGGTTAGCCTTGCAAAATGAACCTAAACCTAACCATGAATCTAAAGTCAAATTAAATTTTATACTTTATAAATTATGCATATGCCATTTTAATTGTTATAAATTAATAAATTATGTGTTAGTAATTGGCTACAAAGTTCAATAAAAGCAACTATTAATCATTTTCATTAAAAACAAAACAACTAACTAAATGAGACCATAATGATAATAATCAAAAGGAGCATGAAGTTCCCTTGGGAGTGGGCCACACACACATATTTATATATATATATATATATATATAAATATATATTCTTGTTATTTTTATAAATTAAAATTTATTCAATGTATTTAAAAAAGTTTGAGAAAATTATCAGTTCAACATGATAAAATGAGAAAATTTTCTTCTAGTTTCGTGAAGACAACCTTCTTATAATATATATTGGTGATTTCTGACAAATGGAAACTGAAGCGAACATGTTGAAATTATGGCCAATAATTCAACACCAAGCTCGTTACTATTGGAATAAAGTCAATATTAATTGTGTTACATATCTCCAATTTCTATTTATACTTTATCGACTACTGTTAATAGCTTATGAATAAAGCAATCAATTGAGGCTCATCTTTCCTCTTTACTTCTTTAAGCAATAATTAATTGTGTTATATTCTTAGTGGATCGCACAAAGAGTTACATATGATAATAACATGCATGAAAAGAAAGTTTGCAAATAGAGTTGTGCAACTTGTTTTATTGTATTAATTATTGTATCCACACAAATAGAGTCGACAAAGTTTGCAAGGAGCAAGAGCCGAGAAGAGTTGTGCATAATAACAAAGTGTGTAACATTTTAATAATAATAAAATGCTTAATATTATTATGCATGATTAAAGGCAGTGACCCCATTTTTAGTGTGTTTCCTGAAAATTTAGTTGAAACATAATATCAATGTCACAACGTGTTAATTTTTAAATCTAATAGTAATTAGTTGTTTATTTTATCTACCAATTACGTAATTTTAATGACTATTAATAATAAAATGCTTAATAAATTAGATGTGATAATCAAAGCATCCACTTTGTAACCCTTAGGGGTATTCCATGGATGTTTAGTTAAAATTTAACATTAGATAAAGTGAAATAATTAAAACTTTTTATTAAATTACTTTGTAAAGAATATTTTTAGAAGCAAAAATTATGATAAAAAATTTAGTTTTATTAGGAAGAGACTTGATATTCAAATTATAATTTGAAGGAACTTAGTCGCTAATTAAATATTAACCCATGGATTCTTATTTTTCTATTTTTTGACAGCTTTGCCTTCGGTAAATTAGCTGATGGACTTAAGTTCCCTCAGTAAATATTTTGCAAAGAAGTCAATATCGATGGACACGTTTCCCATGAAACTCTTACTTTTAGCAACGCGAAATGCTATCAGTAACTATCGAATTTATAGTAGTGAGTTTAACCTTCAATGTTTGGCTTTATTAGAAACCTTAATTCTTAGAATTTGGGCTTTACTTGCCCTTGCCATGATTTTTGTCTATCTCTAGGGAAGGTGATTTCAATTTAATTTGATCCCATACGTTTGATCTTGTTTTGCCTATAATTTCAAGAATTAGGTTTTTAAGGGTGGAAAGATAACATTGCCCCAAAGGTAATCTCATACTTAAACTTTGGGAATCTTAGTTTAAGGCCTTGAGGGTGTAAATCATGGGTTAAATTCAATTAATTAATTTACATAATCAATCTAGGGTAGTTAAGTAAGACCTCAAGGGTGTAACTTAGCCCAACCTAGGATTCACTTTCCATAATTGAACTTTGATAAATGAATAGCTCTAGGGTATAAACTTGGTCTAGGTGACAATTTTCACAATTAAACTTATTGAACATTTTGAGGGCTTAAACCATGTTTTAGCCTAGGATCTTCATAATTCAGCTAGGGTTAATTAATTATCTTGAGGACAACTTAGTTAAACTAGGGTCTCTCTCACAATTGAACCATTAGATAGACTATGTTACCAAATACTCCAAGAGTATAAGGGTAATGTTGCGCTTACCTAGTCAAGCTTAGGTTAGAAGACAAGGTTGAGTCTCTCTCTACTTTACATGCTATTTGCTTGGTAATTATAGCTTTTCATATAAACTAAGAAGATATTAAGAAATCAGGTAAGATCTCTTATGTCTAGTACTTTTTTATTTACAAACTTTCCCTGAAAACTATAGAGATGCCAAGACACTAAATTTGCTTTTTAGCTACTAGTGCTACATCTTTTGTGTTTACATTTTTGTCCCTCAAGGGATGTACTTGTGGTAGTTAGATTCAAAATCTAATAAACTCAGCTTGCCCCACAATTAACTAGGGATTGTAGGAGCCCCAGTTAATCAAATAAAATTTTCCCATTAATTAATTATTTAGGAGCTAGATAGCCTAATTTAATTAATTCCACCTTTAATTGAATTTAAGAGCTGCAGAGTCAAAGTGTCCTTCCTTAATTGAACAAGAAGGCACAAAGTCTAGTTCAATTCACCTTTCCCCTAACCTAGGTGCTACGAGCTTTGGTTAAATCAATTTCGTCCATTGAACAAATGGCTTAAAAGTAAATAGTTAAGTTTTTAAGAACCTTAAAATCAACTAGCTTCCCCATGAAGTTCATCTTTGCCTTAAGAATCGATCAAGTCTCTCGGGTTAATCAACCATACTCACAGCAAGCATTTAAAGCCATTTAAGGAAATTACAATCTAGCCTAGTTTTAGAGGTGCTATACCTTCCTGAAGCTAACCAACCCCCAGTTTAGAACTTAAGTTCACAAACCATACATTTCCCTTCTTAATTCTAGTGGTGATCACTCCAATAAAAAGAAAATCGATGGCTACTCCAATCTCTATCCATAGGATTCAAGATCATTCCTCCATTCCTTTTTCACATCAAGCGTCTTGTGCTGCAAGGCCCATGATCATCACTTTATATATACTAAAGGTTTATCCCGTGTGATGCATGGTAAAATATTAAAAGAACAATAAATGTTCATGCCACAAACATTTTTAAAAGATTAAGATAAATTTAACAATATATACAACAAAAAATAAATTAATGTTTCAATACTTATTTCTTTCAACAATAAACATTATCACAAGATCATCAAACAAATTCTTATATATTTTAGAGGCACAACCAACCATTGTCTTTGTACATCTTGTTGTCCAACTAGAGATAGAGGTCAATCTTCATCTTTTTTCTATGTCTTCTGAATTAACAAAACCCAAAGGCAAACAAAGATAAAAAGCAAGTATCTGTATATCACATTCTTTTCTATATCACAGTAAAATTTTCAACCAATACACATATACAACATAAAATAAATTTAAGAGAAAACATGCATTTTTGTCAAAAGGTATTGGATCCCACAATTTAACCCACTAAAGATCAAACCCCATAAATAGATCCAACATTTGGAAATATCTGCCATAATTTCATCCCACTGTTAACTTAGATCAATCAAATTACAAAAGTGTACATGGGTAGTTTTCCGGTTGAGTTAGCATGATGATGTGGACACTTAGGTACATAGAACACTTCCACCTAGATGAGATGTTATTCATATCACCTTAAACTTTGCCATTTTGCCCAAACCTAACACCCCAAATTCAGAATCTTAAACTCAAATTCCTAAAGTCTAAACCTCAAATTCTAAATTTAAAATCCTGAACATGAAACCCTAACCTGAAACTTCAAACCCCAAATTTGAAACCCTAATCCCAAAACTCCAAATTCAAAATCTGAAACCTCAAGCCTAAAACTCAAAAGCTTAAACCCCAAGTCTTAAATCCAAATTTAGCCATGGGATATTTGAATTGGGCTTTTAGATTTTAAGTTTGAAATTTTAGGTTTGAGGTTTAGGATTAACGTTTCAAGTTTGGGCTTCTGGGTTTATGTTTTTGGATTTTAGATTTTAGAGTCTTGGATTAAGGGTTTTAGGTTTAAGGTTTAGTCTTTAGGGTTTTAGATTTATGCTTTAGAAGTTTAAGATTTTTGGAATTGTAGTTTAAGGTTTTAAGTTTTGGATTTTGAATTTGGAGTTTGGTGGAAAATGGAGAGTTTATGGTGATGTAGACAACATCTCATCTAGGTAGAAGTGTACATGTGGTAGTTAAGTGAACTTGAGTGTCCACCTTAGCACACCAACTCAGCCCCTTAACTACACATGTACACTTCCATCAATCTAATGATATGAGTTAACAGCAGGATGAAAATTTGGTAAAAGTTAATTATGAAACATTGGATTCATTTGGGGGTTTGTTTTTAGTGGACTAAATTGTGAGATCCAATGTCTTTTTAGGACCAAAATGTATGCTTTCTCTAAATTAAAAGTAACATTTCAATGTTAATTTCTTTGGACAACAAAGAGATCAACAAATTATCCAATTACCTATCTCTTATTCAACATTTTAGATGCATAATCTACCATTGTCTTTGTTCACCTTTTTCACCAACTGGAAAGAGATATCAATCTCCATATTTTTCCTGAGCAATGTTAAACTTACGTGATGGTAGGCTACAATCAGCCCACGTCCTCTCACAACAAATTTAAATTTTGACCTCAATCATTATTAAAATTATAATATTATCATTCAATTTTAAATACTTGTACACTAAGAGTATTGTGATTCTTTATACATTTAATAATTTATATTTTTTGCCCTTTCTTTTGGATTATCAAAAGCCAAATGCAAATAAAGATGAATAACAAATATCAGCATATCACACTATTTTCTATATTAGTGAAACCTTTAGTCAATGTATTTATAGCCTCCAAAAGATTATACTCATCAAATTTAAACATAAACATTTGAAACCTAATTTAGAATCATGATTGAAATAGGAATATGGATAATTACGACCATAAATATATTACGATATAAGTGTATATAAATTTATTCAAAAACTAGTCAAAATGATAATTATGAAGAGGTAGATAAGGGCTGATAATCTGAGGAATTTCTTTGAGGAAAGGAAATTTTAAAGGATTGAGATGAACAATTTGAATTTTTTATATTTTAGGTTTCAGATCTAAATAATGTATATCTTTCTTTACATTTTTTGTTATGAATTTGAAATTTAAAATTAAATGATTTAGAGTAAATAGTAATTAGACTTTTAAAATGATTACAAAGCGCCATGTCTCAAACTCTTAATTATTTAACTGACAGACCTTCCACACCTAGGAACTTCATTTTATAATATATATATATATATATATATATAATTTTGATTGAGAAGGATGTCTCTAGCTTAACAAATTATTAATTTAAATTATTTCATAGATAAGAAGAACCAATCCTTTTGGTGATAGGCCGTATATATATATATACATACACACACACATGCATATGATTTAATATTTATTTGAAAAATTTTTATAATTAAATTTATATTTTAAAGATTAAACTGTAAAGCTTAATAAATTTTATAAGTATACAAGATAAAAGTGAGAAAATTGTTTTATTAGTTTGTCCGCACACAAACAGTGGTGGAGTCAGAAATTTTTTTAGGGAGGGCTGGACTAAAGATCATAAGATAAAAAAAAAAAAAAAGTTTAAATATTACACAATATACAATGTTAGAGTGAATTTTGTGAATAAGTTTGAGTTAGTTACAATGGTATCAAGTTAGTTAAAACGACATTTTAGTTTCAACTTTTTAATGTAGTTTTAGAGAATTAGTCTCGTGTAGAGAGTGTATTACTTGTAAAGTGAGATTTGAGATGGCTCAAATAACTTGTTGAATGCTTCTTTTGAGTGGATAGGGTATTCGCTTTTGAATGAGGTTTTTCAATCAAGCTACTTACTTATATAATTTCATTTTACTAATTTAGAACAAGTGAGGTCTTTTGTAAAATTTTAAAAGTCATTTTAAAATTAAAAAAATTAAAAATTAAAAAATTAAATAAAATAAGTAATATAAGAACTTATTTAAAAAAGTTCATTGATAAGCTATAAAATTTTATAAAATTCTAAGAGGAGACCAACTGAAAATTTTAAAATTTTTTATAATATATATGAAATTTTAAAAAATCTAGGAGAGACCAATGTGGCTCCGCCACTTCACACATATAAATTTCACAAAGGTGCATGCAGCAACATGTGATGAGAGTTGTGCATAATGACAGAATGTGTAACAAAGAAAGCGCATAATAACTTTATGATTGATAAAAATAAAATGTTTAATATTATATTGCATGTGTAAAGCCAGTGACCCCATTATTAATAGGCGCATTTCGTGAAAATTTGGTTGAAAGTTAAAATCAATGCCACAAGGTGTAAATTTTTAAATCTAATAATAATTTGTTGTTTATTTTATCTACCAATTACACACTTTTTATGACATAATAATAACATGCTTAATTAATACTGCCGGAAAGGTTTTAGGAATTTCTAACAGAATGAATGCAAAACATATATATATATATATATATATATATATATATATATATATATAATGTACCCAGGTCCTAAATTAAAAGAATGGCAGAAAATTTTAGCAATGATACCGTACTGATATATAACAATTTGCACGAACAAAAGGCAAGGATAAATACTAGATAACGAGAGGAATTTGGATAGTTAACAAGAAATCTCACACTGTCATCATTTAAAAAAGATAATAATAATAAAAAAGAGAAAATTACAGCGCGCAAGACTTTCCGCGTATGTTGCTCAATAATGCAGCTATGCTTTTTCAATATTTAGGAATGGGATCCCACTTTGCTGGCCTGGCAAAACAGAAAAATAGAATCATCCTCTAAACAAAGATAATAGTCAATTCCCAGTGGAAAGCTCATATACATTTATATATATATATGAGATCTCTGCAACTAAGATTTATACAGAACCTTATAAATTAAACAGGCTGTGGCAATTGAATTGAAGAAAAAAAATTAAGAGAGATTTGTGAACCATGTCCAACCATAATACTTCTGCCCACCTTGCAATTTCAATTGCATGGGTTGCTCTGTTGGCTCTTTGTCAGGGCACATTAGGATCAACTGAAGTTGAGGCATTGCTCAGATTGAAAGAAAGTCTCCCAAACCAACCAATCTTGCATCATCAGTTAATTCTCTACAACAGACCAACTCAAGTGCAGCAAAGAGCCCATGTTGGTGGCGTGGACTAAAGTGTGATTCTTCAAGCAGTGTCATTGAATTAAACTTGGCTTACAGTGGTCTAAGAGGTACCCTTAAAAACCCGAACTTTTCTGCATTTCCAAATCTTCTTCGCCTTGAATCTGAAAAAATGCAAATTCACTGGAAACATACCTGAAACCATTTGGGTGCTCTCTAAATTGCAATTCCTTGACCTTTCTACAATAATCTCAATGGCTCATTGCCTCCATCTCTTGCTAATCTGACCAAAGCTTACGAGCTTGATGTTTCTTGAAACCTCATAACAGGGACATTAGACCCTCAATTGTTTCTTGATGATACAGATCAGTGCAAAAGTGGCCTCATTAGCATAAAAAATATCCTTTTTTAGAATTTAATGCTTGTCGGTACAATCCCACATGAAATTGGAAATCTGAGAAATTTAGTTCTGCTAGCTCTAGATAACAATAGGTTTCATGCTGCTATTCCTCTATCTTTGGGCAATTGTAGTCGCTTAAGATTCCTTGGACTTGCCAACAATTCACTATCAGTGTCTATTGTTAGAATTGGGCTTTATTGATTGGAGATTTTTTATCTAGGTTAATGGTTAGTCCAATTGTATCTCGATACCTAGTTAAATAATGTGGTCATCATTATATATTATTTCATTTGGGATAATTAACTAGTGTAGATATTTAATTTTATCCTGTCCATTTTACAAAATTTTAAAATAAATTATAAATTTAAATTAAAACTAAGAAATAAAATAAGTAAGTCTAAAAATAAATGAACCCAAGCCTAATAATAAAATTAAAAAATCAGAAAAATAAAATAAATAATAAGATAAAAGATAATTTAAGAGATAAATTCAAGAAATAAAAACTCTTAAAAAATAATAGAAATACAAGATAAAGACAACTAAAAGTTAAAAGAGATAAATAAAAAGATAATAAGATAAAAAAATTAAAAGATGATAAGATAAATAAAAAATAAGAAAATAAAAAGATAAAAGATAAGAAGTAAAACATAACTAATATTGGGAAACAATAATCTATGTAGAGCAGAACTTCTAATTTTTTCAACTATAAAAAGACTTATCACACAGAAAAATATTGGGGATTCATGTACAAATTCAGCCCACTAACACACGAAATAAGAGAAGTCTCAGACAATAAGGAAAGTCTAGCACCTTCACCCTCAAAGAACTCCTCTGCTCTCTCACCCACATAGCCAAAAAGGGACATGAAAACCGTAGCCTTGAACCCACGGTCACCTGCAACTCAGCCACAATAATCCCACCACTTAAACCATCCTCTTCACTCACTTCGACACACTCCAAATCACACTTTCACTACCTTACACAACACCGGCACCTAGACTAGCCAACACCCCGTCGCCTTCTGTCATCGAAAACTTCACCCAAAAAACCGCACCCAGGTCAGCCAATGCATCGAAAGATCTCTTCCAATTCACTTCTGCATGCCATCATTGTGAAGAAGCCAGTAAGCAGGTGCTATTTGAGGCTCTATGCAAGAGAGCCATCGCCTTCTAAGTTCTGCACCATTGCCCACCGTGTTGCTGCTACTTTAAGAGTCTCGCTGTTGCTTGAAGCTTCGTTGAGGTTCATCCCCACTGCAGCATTTTGTTTTGTGAAGCTCATCCACGCTGCCACGCTTCAGCTCACCTGTGCAGAGCCGCAATAAGCCAGGCTTTACCTTGCAACACCAAAGAAGTCGCTGAACGTTTGAGGATCATGACTAGATGAACAGTGCAGCCGTTAGTGAAAGAAAATCATGGAGCGTCTCTGTGCTGCCAGTTGCACCATCCACCGTTGAAGCTTAACCTCGTGGCAGGTGCTCTCAGCTCGACTCCCCGTGCATAGCCATGCAACAGCCACCAGAACCCACGAAGTCTGTCTCCAAATCGTGTCCGAGCTACCTTAAGGAGTACTGTGATGCTGTGGCTGTCCATCTCCATGTCCCTCTCCAAGTTGTCCCCCACTATCGTCCTCCACCCTGAGAGGTTGAGCAAGAGTCTACTGCAGTATCACGCTGCTGTCGGCTTCTCCAGGGTACCCATCGTCGCTACAGCTTGTCTCAGTCTCAACTTGTTCACTACCATCGTGCCATTGCTGGACCATTAGAAGGCCCGGCCGTTGCCCCACTACCCTCCGTTCACCGTTGCTACCGTTTTTAAAAGTCCCATTTGCTCTTGGTTACTAGTCGGTTCACTCCGCTGCTTTTAGTTGTGTCGTTCTTACTTGCTGCTGCCTAGCTGTGGCTTGCTGCTCTTCGCTTCTGCAGAGCCGTTACTCCACTTCTTCCGTCGTGATTCAAACTTATTGCTGGTCTCGGTGCAACCGCCCCAAGAGTTCCACTGCTGTTCTATTACAGTACTTTGGCCACCTTTCTTTTCTACCACCACAAAGGGCCTTGCCCAGTAAAATTTCTTCTTATAAGGTACTATTTCTCTTATGAAACAAAAGTGACAAAATGAGTAGTTCTCGTCAGTTTTTATGAACGGTTTGTCTTTATCTTTTCCCCTCCTTAATATCTAGGTTCATTTTTTGGAAACAGCACTAAGTTCCCATTTTATTGTGTATCTTGTTAGATGCAGTGTTACTGTTGATAGTTCTGCCTTGTTATGGGCTATTTTAATGTAGTTCAACTATGGCCCTATATATTCACACTGCTGAATTTAAATTATATTATGTGTCACTGCAACAAGTTGTTTACTGTTATTGTGGCTCTATATATCTTTGTTGCCGAGTTGAAAGAGTATTGTGTTTTCAACAGTGTGCTAGGCTAAAATTGATCTTGTCTGAAAGCAATGTTGTAATCGACAATTGCTTGACCGTCACAGAGCACGTTCATCTAAATGCAATATACAAGTTTCTATCAAATTATTTTTTAAATTTCATCTTGGAATAGAAATGAGATTTTTTGTAAATTATTATTTTTAAAATTTTGGCCTGGAATAAAAAGAAAATTTTTTTAAAATTATTTTTTAAACCCTAGACTGGAATAGGAAATGGATTTTTTCTCAAAATTATTTTTAAATCTAAATCTAAAATGGGCAGGAATTATTTTCAAAAATCTTTTTATTCAACCAACTTAAATTAATCAAGGTAATTTAATTAGATTATTTTTGGTACTGAAAGGACGTTTAGGGTGTTAACACCTTCCATAAAACGTAACCAACCCCCAAACCTAATCTCTAAAATGTAGATCATTTTAATTAGGTGTCCGATCTCACCCTTTGATCATTTAAATTGGTAGCGACTCCAAAAATAAAATTTTAAGGTCAACAGCTTGGTGACTCCACTGGGAACATTAGAGGGTTAAGCCAATTTAAAGAATGATCTTATTAATTTCTAAATTGATTTGTTGGTTTTTTTTTTGTAGAGATGACAAAATAAAAGGTATACTTACTAGCTTCTAGTGTTTGTGGATGTTTAAATTTTGTACCTATTTATTTATTTTTATAAAAATATATGTTTTTGCATGTGATTTTTTTTTAGATTTGGGATATGATTCTCCGCACACACTATCACTTTCATCATGCACTAGAATAAAGAGGAGGTCATGACCCCATGCCCTATACTTGGGCTATATAGGATACCTTGTAGGTTAGAGGAGTGTAGCAAGGTTACCCTTCAAGAGACATTCGGTCTCCACATGTGCACCCAAAACACTCCACTCGATTTGTGCTTCTAAGGACAATTTGGGGACTTGATGTAGGAAACATAGAACCTACCTCTGCACTATCAATAACCCTAGAGCTATCCCTTATGTGAGAGAGTTTTGACTCAAACCCATGAGAGTGAATAGGGACTTAGGACTTACCTGAAGGTTTTAAGTTTAAGGTTTATTTACCCTTAGAATAAACAGGGGAAAGTATGGTTAGCTTTTAAAAACTTCTGAAGTTCTTTCTTTGACAACATAAAGTACAATAGGAGATAGTTTAGGAACTTGTTTAGGGAATGTAGACCCTTACCAACATGTATAGAAATAAATTACAAGAGAAACTTACCTAAATAGCATGCATTCTTTATTAACACTGGTCACCTCTTTGCCTGAGTTTCTATTTTTGTATCATGCATGGCATCACAATACTCATATACATAAATTCTCATTTGCATGCAAATAATCTATTTTCTTAAAAATTCAAGAGAATTAAAAGGAAATCACAACTCCTACAATGCAAACCTAATCAAAACTTATGGCACAACAAAGGCAAGAGAAGTCTGTGGAAGAATTACATGTAGAAATTGGAAATCTCAAAGCACAAATAGCTCAATTGACTGAGCTACTCATGTCCAAAGAGAATATGCAAAATGAATCCCCACAAGACCCATCTAATTAGCAACCACAAAACCAGCCAAACTGCAATCAGGTATATATTGTGGAAACCGAAGCTAGCTCTATTTTAGACCTTGATTAATTAGAGGAGCAGGAAAAGTTGAAAAAATTAACTGAAGATGCATTGATCCGAGAGAAATATGAGTTGTTGGAAGTCAGGATGAGAAAAATAGAAGAGTTCACTGACAATGATGTCCTGGATGTGCATGAGATTAGATTAGTATTTGATGTTGTTATACCTCCAAAATTCAAGGTACCAGAATTCAAAAAGTATGATGGAACATCTTGCCTTAGGGCACATATTTTCATGTACATCTGAAAGATGGCGGCATATGTTGATAATAAAAAACTACTTATCCATGTCTTTTAAGACAGTTTGATCAATTAGGCTACAGAATGGTACATAAGCCTTAATCATTATTCTATCCAAACATGGAAAGATTTGGCAGAAGCCTTCATGAGGCATTACAAGTACAATCAAAACATAGCCCCTGACAGGTTCTAAATCCAAAACATGGTAAAAGAGGATAACGAATCCTTTAAGGCATATGCTTAACAATGGAGGGATATGACAATAAGGGTACAACCATCTCTTTTCGATAAGGAAATGGTCACTATATTCTTAAGTACTTTAACATATCCTTTTTACGAAAAAATAGTGGGATTTGCCAACGTGAGCTTTGCAGACCTAATAGAAACTAGTGAGAGAATCAAAAGAGGAATAAAGCCCTCATTTAAGCAAGTGCAGCTAGTGCAATCCCAATCCAAGCACCCAATTCAAGCCAATAGTACCAAATGCTAGAACTTCGATCCTATCCCAATACTATATTCACAGCTATTGCTACAACTACTACAAAATAACTTGGTGGCATCGAACCCTATTCATCCACGCCACCCTCCGTATCCTACATGGTACGATGAGAAGCTTACATGTGATTACCATGCAAGGGCAAAAGGGCATATGATAGACAATTGTACTACTTTCAAGAAGAAGGTACAAGAACTAATTGACACTAAGTGGTTGACATTTGATCATATAGTTCCAGGACCAGATGTGCATGGTAATCCTTTACCTGATCATGACAATTAAGATATTAATAGCCACTAGAATAGCATAGGCAAAACCAAGGTCTTGTGATTAAAGAAGACTACTTGGTTTGGGATAGAGAGTTTGTTCTCATTTCATCTACTACAAGTTGGATTATTTCTTTTTTTGTTGCATCTTTACCTTATGGCACCTGCTAATGGCTTTGCCCAAGGCTTTAGCAAGCATTTTGTATGGGTACACTCCTTAATTCAATAAAATGCCTAGTATGATGAATGCATTACTTTTTCTCCAATTGCTTTTGCCTAAATCAACACTGGGACAATCAGTTTATCTAAGAGATTGATGCTCATAAGCATTAAAATGAAGAAAGATTTTCCCTAATTTTATTTTTGATAAATCCAATTGCCTATGATAAAATAGGTTTGCTTGAATACTTAATTTTCTAAGATGATTGAGTGTCCTCTGATTAATGAAAAATAAGAAAGAGACCCTATAGTGAGGATATGCTAATGGTAAGGAAACAGATACCTTAAAACTTGTCTAAATGCCTATCAAAACTATTTGTTGGATACCACGTTACTCAAGAAATGACCTACTCAAGAAATGACCTAAGCCATCTTTAGATAGTTTGAACCTTTCAAGCTAAACCCAAATATCTGAACTCCCGTAGCCACCCATTTGAGCTTGTAAAAGAATAGCAAGACCCTTTATTTGATTTCCTTCCTTTGACCCACACTAACTTTTACCTTTCAACTAGAAATCATTACTCTACCCTAAAGGAGAGCTAAAAGAGGTACCCCTGCTATCAAAGAAGAAAAATGTTACAAGCAATAATTTAAGGCTCAAGTCAAAGAATTGAAGATTCCTTCCAAAATTCTGTAAAAAAGCACCAAAAAAAAAGAAAAAGAGAAGAAATATTGAAAGAAAATGAAAAGGAAAGGCGTTAAAAAAATAGAAAAAGCAAACTGAAAGAAAGAAAAAGAGATTAGTAAAAAGGAATAAACTTCACCTTGAGCCAACAAAGTTATCCAAAAAGGAGAAACAAAAAATGAGACATCCTATGCTCAAACACATCACACTCTCCCTTTTTGATAAATCCCTATCTCTTCCATTCTTACCCATTACCTAGGCCCAACATTACAAGTTGAGTAAAGTCCTAGTGATCTTGGTTAGTATGGTAAACTAACTGAAGTGGAGAGAGGCACGAAAACAAGCCTATGGGTTATCTATGAGTGCCAACACATGAGTGTAAATACTTGAAAATGATTTAAGAGTGTAAATACTTGAGAAAGATTAGAGTGAGTGCTTTGCAGAACACTTTTGATTCTGAAGAATTGAGTAATTATTATGTGCATTCCCTGGATGCATCACTTAGATAATAAAAGAGAATGGATGAGGAAAACCTTCTCAACATTTTTACTTATGGGTAATCAAAATTTAAACTGGGGCAATCAAGGGTAAAACCCATATCCAAATGACTTACCTTTAAAGAAAGGAGAGATTAAGTGAAAGGTTTGAAGGGATTCTAGCCCATCAAAAAGAATCAAACCTAACCCGCAAAGGTATTACGCCCAAAGTTTTCAATACTTTGATATGCTTAAACTAGGGCAATGGGTCATTGACCCATCTGTCGATCTCTCCTTTAAAAAGTTTTGTATCCTTTATGCCATAAACCATCTCATTTCCCAAAATGCATTCTCATGCAAAGAAAGAAGTGTTAGGTGTAATAAAGGATGTTAATCAAAGAGGTGTTACTCGACAGGACAAGACATGGGTTGAATAATAGGCAAAATTTTGTTGGTGAATGAAGAACAATATTAAGCTGTGATTTCCAAGCATGTTGAATATGTCATACCCTTAAGAGAAGGAAGTAAGGTATGTAAAAAGAGGTTCAGATCAAATATGCAAATAAAAGCAATAGAGCAAACGTACATGTCTCAAACATTGGTCTATATGTGCTTGCCTTTAGTC
The DNA here is from genome assembly GCA_037013595.1 of Dicorynia guianensis. Lineage (NCBI taxonomy): Eukaryota > Viridiplantae > Streptophyta > Magnoliopsida > Fabales > Fabaceae > Dicorynia > Dicorynia guianensis. Next base: position 16,584,927 of record JASUAB010000003.1, on the reverse strand, counting down.
TTCCCTTGAGTTCATGATTAGGAAAGCAAGTTGGACCCATGAAAACTCCTAATTAATAATTTGATGGAACAATGAATCATCAAGCATTATTTCATCATGAGCATGCATCTTCATCCCTATGTGTAGATAAATCTAATCTAGAATGTTTTTCTTAAGGTTTCTTTCAAAAAATCAGTCCTAGAATGGCTTACTCTAGGTTATTAACCTTAACTTAGAACGATTGCCTCCAAGTTCACCCTAGAATGTGGTTTTCTAGGCTACTAACCTTAATTCAAATCCTGAGACAGGTTACCCCAAGTTTTTTAAATCCTAAAATGGGTTACCTCAGGTTATTTTGTTTCAAATCTTAAGTTACTCTTCAATTCCCCAAGGGCGGATTTAGAACCCTTCATATCCCCGAGGGTGGATTTAGTACCCTTCAACATTCCCGAGGGTGGACCCGATAACCCTTCAACATCTCTAAAGGTTGACCCGATAACCTTTCACATCCATGAGGGTGGATTTAGAATCTTTCAAGATCCCCAAGGGTGGACTGATAACCCTTTACATCCTTAAGGGTGGATTTAGCACCCTTCAACATCCCCAAGGGTGGACTCGATAACCCTTCATATCCCCAAGGGTGGATTTAGTACCCTTCAACGTCTTCGTTGGGTGAACGATAACCCTTCAACATCCCCGAAGGTGGACCCAATAACCCTTCAATATCTCCAACGGTGGATCCGATAACCCTTCACATCTCCAAGGGTGGATTTAGTACCCTTCAACATCTTTGTTGGGTGGACGATAACCATTCAACATCCCTGAGGGTGGACCTGATAACCCTTCATATCCCCAAGGGTGGATTTAGTACCCTTTAATGTCCTCGTTAGGTGGACGATAACCCTTCAACATCTCTGAAGGTGGACTTGATAACCCTTCAACATCCCCAAGAGTGAACCTAATAACCCTTCATATCCTTAAGAGTGGATTTAGTACCCTTTTAATGTCCTAGTTGGGTGGACGATAACCCTTCAACATCCCCGAGGGTGGACCCAACAACCCTTCAACATCCCCAAGGGTGGACCCAACAACCCTTCAACATCCCCAAGGGTGGACCTGACAACCCTTCAACATCCCCAAGGGTAGACCCGATAACTCTTCATATCCCCGAGGGTGGATTTAGTATCCTTCAACATCCCTGAGGGTGGATCCGATAACCCTTCACATTCCCGAGGATAGACCAGATAACCTTCAACATCTCCAAGGATGGACCCGATAACCTTTCATATCTCCGAGGGTGGATTTAGTATCCTTCAATGTCCTTGTTGGGTGGATGATAACTCTTCAATATCCTCGAGGGGAGACCTAATAATCCTTTAACATCCCTAAGGGTGGAGCCAATAACCCTTCATATCCTTGAGGTAGATTCAGTACCCTTCAATGTCCTCATTGGGTGGACGGTAACCTTTCACAATCCCCAAGGGTGGACTCAGTAACCCTTTACATCCCTAAGAGTAGATTTAGTACCTTTCAATGTTCTTGTTGGGCGAATGATAACCTTTCAGTATCCACGAGTGGATTTAGTACCCTTTAATGTCCCTGTTGGGTGAATGGTAACCTTTTGCATTCGGACAAAATAATATCTCTTAACTTTTGCCCATCTTTTAGTTCTTAAAAGATGAGCAAATGAGGGCAATCTATAGACACTTAATTTTGTCCGGCCCACTTTACAAAAGTTTAACATAAATTATAAGCTTAAATTAAAACTAAAGAAATAAAATAAGTAAGCCCAAAAATAAATGAACCCAAGCCTAATAATAAAATAAAAAAATCAGAAAAATAAAATAAATAATAAGATAAAAGATAATTTAAGAGATAAATTCAAGAAATAAAAACTCTTAAAAAATAATAGAAATACAAGAGAAAGATAACCAAAAGTTAAAAGAGATAAATAAAAAGATAATAAGATAAAAAAAAAATCTAAAAGATGATAAGATAAATAAAAAATAAGAAAATAAAAAGATAAAAGATAAGAAATAAAACATAACTAAAACTAGGAAACTATAATCTATGTAGAACAGAACTTCTAATTTTTCAACTATAAAAAGACTTATCATACACAAAACTATGACGGATTCATGTACAAATTCAGCCCACTAACACACGAAATAAGAGAAGTCTCAAACCATAAGGAAAGTCTAGCACCTTCACCCTCAAGGAATTCCTCTTTACTCTCACCCACATAGCCAAAAAAGGACACGAAAACCCCAGCCTTGAACCCATGGTCACTTGCAACTCAAATCCCACCACTTAAACCTTCTTCTTCACTCACTTCGACACACTCCAAATCACACTTTCACTACCTCACACAACACCGGCACCTAGACTAGCCAGCACCCTGTCGCCTTCTGTCATCGAAAACTTCACCCAAAAAACCTCACCCAGGTTAGCCAGTGCATTGAAAGATCTCTTCCAATTCACTTATGCACGCCGTCATTGTGAAGAAGCTAGTAAGCAGGTGCTATTCGAGGCTCCATGTAGGAGAGCCATCGCCTTCTAAGTTTTGCACCATTGCCCACCGTGTTGTTGCTACTTTGAGAGTCTCGCTGTTGCTTGAAGCTTCGTTGAGGTTCATCCCCGTTGCAGCATTCTGTTTTATGAAGCTCATCCACGCTGCCACGCTTCAGCTCACCTGTGCAAAGCCGCGATAAGCTAGGTGCTACTTTGCAACACCAGAGAAGTCACTAAATGTTTGAGGATCGTGACTAGATGAACGGTGCAGCTGTTCGTGAAAGAAAACCATGAAGCGTCTCTGTGCTGCCAGTTGCACCATCCGTCGTTGAAGCTCAACCTTGTGGCAGGTGCTCTCAGCTTGACTCCCTATGCATAGCCACGCAACAGCCACCAGAACCCGCGAAGTCTGTCTCTAAATCATGTCCGAGCTACCTCAAGGAGTATTGTGACACTGTGGCTGTCCACCTCCACGTCCCTCTCCAAGTCGTCCCCTACTATCATCCTCCACCCTGAGAGGTTGAGCAAGAGTCTACTGCAGTATCACGCTGCGCCATCGGCTTCTGTAGGGTACCCATCATCGCCACTGCTCGTCTCAGTCTCAACTTGTTCACTGCCATCATGCCATTGCTGGACCATCAGAAGGCCTAGCCGTTGGCCTACTACCCTCCGTTCACCGTTGCTATTGCTGTTAAAAGTCCCATTTGCTCTTGGTTACCAGTCAGTTTGCTCCGCTGCTTTTAGTTATGGCATTCTTACTTACTGTTGCCCAGTTGTAGCCTGCTGCTCTTTGCTTCTGCAGAGCCATTGCTCCACTTCTTTCGTCGTGATCCAACCACGCTGCTGGTCTCGGCGCAACCACCCCAAGAGTTCCACTGCTGTTTTGTTACAGTACTTTGGCCACCTCTCTTTTCTACGACGGCAAAGGGCGTGACCCAGTAAAATTTCTTCTTATAAGGTACTATTTCTCTTATGAAACAAAGTGACAAAATGAGTAGTTCTCGTCAGTTTTTATGAATGGTTTGTCTCTATCTTTTCCCCTCCATAATATCTAGGTTGATTTTTTGGATACAGCACTAAGTTCCCATTTTATTGTGTATCTTGTTGGATGTAGTGTTACTATTGACAGTTCTGTCTTGTTATGGTATATTTTAATGTAGTTCTACTATGGCCCTATATATTCATGCTACTGAATTTAAATTATATTGTGTGTCACTGCATCAAGTTATTTACTATTATTGTGGCTCTATATATATATCTTTGCTGCCGAGCTGAAAGAGTATTGTGTTTCCAACAGTGTGCTAGGCTAAAATTGATCTTGTTTGAAAGTAATGTTGTAATTGACAATTACTTGATCTTTGTGGAGCACGTTCATCTAAATACAAAACACAATTTTCTATTAAATTATTTTTTAAATCTCAACTTGAAATAGAAAGGGAATTTTTTATAAATTATTATTTTTAAAACTCCAACCTACAATAGAAAGGAGATTTTCTTAAAATTATTTTTAAAACTCTCAACTAGAATAGGAAAGGAATTTTTTCTAAAAATTATTTTTAAATCCCAATTCAGAATGGGTAAGGATTATTTTCAAAAATCTTTTTTGTAAACTAACTTAAAATTAATCAAGGTAATTTAATTAGATTATTTTTTGTACCAAAAGGGCATTTAGGATGCTAATACCTTCCTTAAAACATAACCAACCCTTAAACCTAATATTTAAAATGTAGATCATTTTAATTAGGTGTCCGATTTCACCCTTAGATAATTGAGATTGGTGGCAACTCCAAAAATAAAATTTTAGGATCAACACCTAGTAGGCTTGTCATTGAATTAAAATATGCAATTGAATTTGTGTTAGGCCCATATTATGAAAAGCCCGATGGATGGCCTACTTGCAGTGTTATAATTAAATTAGGGCTAGGTCCCCTCCCCATTCTATGTAGTATCCTACTTTCTTATCAAAGCAACTATACCTTGCGAGTAGTGTTAGAGAGGGAAGACCTCACTCTTCTCATACACTTGTGTGTCACATTCTTTTCAGGTAATCTAGGTTTGTGATTTTGGGTCATAGTGTTAACTCATAAGTATGTCTTCATAGAGCTAATCAAAAGCAATTAGGGGTGGGCTTCAGCTGAGTTGGGGACATCGGGCAGGGAAAGGCCAAACTAGATAAATTGAAGATCTATTTGGGTTAGGCCGATTCTGGTCGGGTTAGGCCTAAAACCATGAGGTTCAAGTTCACATGGGTCAGGCTCAAATGGTTGGGTTGGGATGAGTTATGTTGGGTTAAGATATGTAATGGGTTGCTCTAGGTGGGGTTCAATTGGTTAGGTTAGGATGGGTTAAGTTGGGTTGAAAAATGGAATGGGTTAGCTCAGGTTGGGTTATCCATGGAAACCGTCTAAAACTAGTAGTTAGAAGGTGAAGTTCTTGCAACAATATCAGAATTGCTGTCCTAGGATGCTGTATCATCATCAGCTTGGTCCTAGACAGAAGCACTCTGTTGATGATTAAAGGTCATAGTTGCCTGGAAAGGAACCACCAATAATTTTCTTTTATTTAAATGGCACTTAACAAATATGGGGCCTTTTTCTTTCTTTAGTTACATTCTAGTAAATGACTTGACAAAGAAAAAGAAACTTAATTTACTTTCAACAAATGGCAACACCTCCTCTAAACTGAATTTTTTTACTATAATGAAGACATAATAGAACTTCAAACAGCTCTCCAAAACAAAAGGAAGTCTCATTAAGACCACTATCACCAATAGAAAAAATTATCAATACAAACAGCATTGTAGCTGAACTAAACTTCAGGATGAACTATACAAAATCAATAATATAGACTCTATATTTTTAGGTATTCATAAGAAGAAATACATACAGATGTTTGTGATGCTGATGCTGAAGCCGATGCTACCAACAAAGTCTTCAAACTAAGACCTAGTGCACCCTGGTGCACCCTGTGGGACTTTGATGTTTTAGACTATGGAACTACTCATGCTTAAAAAACATGACTGAGTAAAGTTCATCCTTAAAGCCTGAAATTTGAAATCGAAAGTGTACTAATGAGTTGCATTTTACCATCTAAAGCATTAATAGAATTAAAATAAAAAATTTATGACAAGCCAACTTGAAGTCTTTAAATCCTACAAGAGATTAACAAATACAAAAAAGATCAGAAGGTACAATCATTCTGCAAAATCTAGAGATTTTCATTAGCCCATTGAAATCTAAAGAATTAAATTACCTTAAATACATCAGTGAGCGCTTCTGCAACAACAATCTAGATCATACATCCGGCAATAAATCCAGTACAGAAAGGCAAGAACTTACTGAATGCATTAGTGCATATAAAGGAAGGAATTGCTACAATTGGCTGAATTAAAATCATGCATAAGATGGTAAGAGATCAAGGTCAGGGACTGCAATTATGAATTTGAACAAATTAACTGCAGAGGGATAGTAAAATCTTGTTAGCCATCCAATCCACCTTTAAGTTGGATAGCATCCATGCACAGTAGCATAAACCTATTAATTTTTTCAAGTGGGTTAGCTCAAGCATAAAGATAACATCAACCACCAGTGAAGCAATATTTATTAAATTATTAGGTTAATTATCATATTCACAGTACTAATGATTAGAAGCAAAACCAAATACTTGCCTATTGTATGCAAAGTCACCTGAGGGGTGTGACTCCATTTCACACAGATCACAAAGAAGTTCAAGCTTTTCCCAACTACTAATGAAGCATATAAAGTTTCAAATTTAAGACAGTACTTATAGATTCTATATTCATTATGCTATTAAGATAAAATATCATCTTAACAGTACTAGTGATAAATGCCAACTACACCTCAGATGCCCCAATGCATAAAGTAATTGCTCCATGCAAATTGCTTATCTGCCATATGCATAATCACAGGGAATGAGCTGCTTGTCCATTTCAAATAAGAACAACTCTGAGCTTTTCCTAACCAGATCTTATATGGGGTCTATGCAATAGTATAGGGGAAAACAATCCCTGTAAACAAGAATTTAAAACTTATTGAAGAATCTCTATCCTAGATAGCTATTATGTTAGGCTTAAATATTAAATCATAGCCTCAAAATCATATCAAACAAAACAAATGAATCAAGTAATTACCTCTCAAGTCTCAAATCTCAATCACCAAATTCAAACTCCTTGAAAACTCAACCAAATTACCTAAACAATGCTAAAACAACGATCCCAAAGCACAATATAGATAAGTAAACAAAATAGATAGTTAGTTATAATTGCTAATTACAAAATACCCTCATTAGCAAATAAACTTAATGTCATTGCTTAGCACTTTAAAATAAGAGACCAAAATCCAAAATACTTACAAGTGATCAAAGATCCATGTCATAACTAAACATGTTTTGTTCTAAGTTCTTTACTCACAGTTAGTGTGTGAAACTTTGTAGGTGACCTATTGCCAACAAAGATCAACCTATTTAGCTGTTCTAAGCTCTATACATGATGTTTACTCACAAAAAGAATGTTAGTGCACCTTAGAACAAAAAAATAAAGGTGCCACCTATACTACTTACCAATGGTCACTCCAAAAAAATAGTGAATTTTACCTTTCATGTGGCTACTTTACTTGAAGCAGTAGCACCCCCCTCACCAGGTCTAGTAACTCCCCCTTTAGATGGATCAACTCTTGTATTTTTCATGTCCCTCTTGGGTATCTAAAGCTACAAAAGCAAAACGTACAAATATCATATCATAGCATTAAGTTATTGAATGAGTGTTATACAAAGAACATGAAATGAAACTTAATAATTTGTAAAAATTACCTTGCTCAATTTTTTTGTACTCCTCAATTTCATTAAGGAACTCATTATCTTGGTAGCCAAATAACATCTTCTTTAACTAGTTTTGATAGCAAATGAGGTCTTGAGTAATAGTGAGCTTCTAAACACATCCAACACCCTCCCACTAGTAGAGAAGGTAGACTCAGAGCCAATAGTAGACATAGGCATGACCAACATATCATGAGTAAAGCAAGACAACACCTTATAATGATAGGCATTTTCCTTCCACCACTTTAGAATAGAGAATTTATCACCTCTATCAATACGTGGCTCATTCAAGTATTTCTCCAGTTCATTCCTTGCCTCAATGCTATTCATCTCCCTCAAATGTGTCTTAAATGCTTGTGCCCTACCTAATATGTACTCTTCCCATGTCTATTATAACTAACAAAAGAAGATGATGAAGACCTTACACTACCATTTACTCCATATTCTGTACTCTCACTTCCCCTATTCCTGTTGATGTCATTTGAATACCAATCATAGAACTTGGCCATGCGCTCTTTAACCTTGCAATAGAAGTCATAGGCTAACCTATCATCATGGAATATGCTATTGAATGTTCATTGAATATAGCCAACTTACATGTAGGATCTAAGACATTAGCAATCATAAATAATGGATTCATTTTGTTTATATCCCCCTAATACTTATCATATTTTGACTTCATTACAATAGCCATGCTTACCAACAATGGATCACGACTGTCAAACATGTCATACAACTCAGATTGGATGGTAAACAATCGATGTAACATAGAAGGATCTAGATGAATTAAGTGTAGCTTCATAAAAATTTTTAGAAACTTCATAAATACAACATAGTTATTCCAATCATTAATGGAAAGAGGACCCTTAACTTCCTCAAAATAGTCTTTGAAAGAGATGTCATCATTCTCAAGCTTCTCAAATGCCTTTTGAAATTTTAACGTGGCCTCCAACATTAGGTATGTAGAGTTCCATCTAGTAGGCATGTCGAGGCAAACAAGACCCTTACTATCAATTTTCTCTTACTCAACACAAGCTTTAAATCTAGCAAACCTAAAGGGACATATCTAATAGCATTGTGAATTGATGCAATTGAGATATGGAGGTCCTTCAATGCCTTATTTACAACTAAGTTAAGAATATGAGCACAACAATGCACATGAAGAAATTACCCATCAAGCACAAGGTTATTTTTTTTCAACCTCTTTTTCAAGTAGGAGATGGCAACATCATTGCAGCTTGCATTATCAACAGTGATTACAAACACTTTCTCTATGCCCCACTCATTCATGCAAGCTTCAACTTGCTTTCCAATGGTCTCACCCTTATGATTAGCAATCAAACAGAAGCCTAAAATCCTCTTTTGTAGTTCCCAATCATTATCAATAAAGTGGGCTATCAATGTCATATAGCTAATGTTTTGGACCAATATCCAACAATTTGTAGTAAGACACACCCTTGTATAGTTAGATTGTAAGAAGGATTTCAACTGCTCCTTCTCATCTAGGTATAATTTATGACAATCCTTAACAACTGTATACCTAGAAGGAACCTTAAATTGAGGCTACAACCTATTTAACATATGTATAAAACCCTTTCACTATACCACCTTGAAGGGTTACTCATCCATAATTACAAAAATTGCCATAGCTTTCCTATATTCTTCGACATTATAGACAAAAGGAGCAGTCATTATATTCCCTAAACTATCTTTAGATGGTTTAAAACCTAAAATCTTTTGTCTAGGGTCATACCTAAAATCTTTTGTCTAGGGTCATTGAGGGGAGCATAAGGATACTTTGGGCATTTTTTCAAGTGATCCTTCAAGATTAAGGTACCATGTATTGCAGTGTCAGCCATATATCTCTTGCCACAATAATTGCACGTAGCAATTGGCTCTATTACCTCACTTGCAGGCAATTTAGTAAAGTGATTCTAAACTTCACTTGTTTGCCTAGGCCTACTAGCAGGAGCCTTCCTCTTAGGGTTTTTGGGATTCAGAGGTAAGGTGGGATCAACCTCTTGATGTGGACTAGATGATGGATGATCTCCTTCCATGATGATAATACTGCTTAAAAAAAATTAGATTTTTAGTATACAAACAGACAATCAAAGTTGAGAAAGAACTTGCTAAAAACAACCTAAATCAAACCAATGCAAAAATAGCGACCTAAACAGCAATCCAAATAACTGCAAAAAGGTAATTAAATATCTTCTCTCTAATATTACAGCAATTAAAACTACCAATTATTTTCTGTGATAGTGAATTCACTAAAAATTAGATCTTTCAAATTAATAAAATATCTATAATAACCTATTCCAAAGTATCTAAGTTTATCAAAATATAAGAATTTCATTGACCTCTCATAGCATGCAACTAGACAAATTGTATCATAGAATACACTAGAAGAATGTGATTTTGTGAAGCAAAGGAGTAGAACATAAGTACTATGAATTAGCTCAGTATAAAACTATCTTAAGTAGCTAAACTACCACTATTAAGTCAATATCCTTCGCTTTGATGAATTATTTTCTATAGATTTACACATTTTATCTTCTCTTTCTACTATAGCAGTTATATGGAAGATGCTTCTTTTGATCTTGGCTGTGTGTAAAGCGCTAGGTATCACAAACCTATTTGTCCTTGTAAAGAATAGATATGAGGGTGAGCTTTCATATAATCAGAAGAAATAGTATGCTTCTCATTGTCATTTGCTCTTGCTCTTTTGTCATTTCTCATTTTGTTCTATAAAGCATAATGGGAGATTCCTAGACCTTTAATCTGATTGAAATTGCTATTCTATGTCTAGCTTAGTTGTACTTTTACAATCCCATAGTTGTATGAAATTGAAAGTGGGAAATTTTATATCTTTGACTGGATTTATTATTCGTCCACTATTTCTGATCATTACTGAGGGTTAATCCTTTTTGCAGTGGGGGCACAGATTCGATGGTTCTAGTAACTGTAGCTTGATATTCAATTGATGCCTTAAAGTTACCAACCATCATCAACTGGTATCCTTATGATAATGGCAAGGTTGGTGCTAACTGCTAAGAGTAAAAATTGAAGCTACCAACCATCATCAACTCGATATTAGACTATTAGTTCCTACAAAAGCTATATAACTTAAACCAGATTCTGATGCTCCCATATATTCTAACCAATCTTGGATTTAGGACCACAAAAGTAACTTTGCCTCTAGCACTAATAATCTAGCTATGGGTAAATTTTTCATTTAAACAAATTGAGTTCTCATCATCTTGCTATTGGTAATATTCTAAATAGTACAGGTTTTGGAACCACAAAATTAATAATCTTGCTATAGGTAAAATTTTCAATTCATAAACACTGAGTCAAACAAGACTTACCTTTAAACTTCAGTAGAGGTGGAGGCGTGGAGCTAGAAGAACCAAGGCAACCACAAAGAAAGGCCAATTACCACTCACCAACTCACACAATACCAATTTCCAAAAGGCCTAAACTAATTTTGGATAAACAAAAGAAGATTATATTGAAATTTGAAAGCCAAAGCCTAACAAAATTTGTAAAAATTGAAACCCCTAAACTAATTTGTAAACCCTATCCCTAACAAGTAAAAATTGATATCTTACCTAGAGTTCACAACCACATAGCTTCTAAAGTCCCACCTAAAGAACAACTTCTCTTGGAGTTGACGATTCACACCAAGGAGAAAGGAAAAAAAACTAAAATTTAAAAGGACTTGGTACTCAATTGTAACTTGCAAACAACTAAGGACTGAAAGCAAGAGAACTTAGAGAAGTGCTGAAGGAGAAGAAGACTAAGGGGTTAGGGTTATGGTTTTGAGAGAGGAGAGCTAGAAACGGAGAGGATGACACTAGGGTCCCGAGGCTGGGGGGTGTTTCGACTTCGAGATGCTTTCGACTTTGAGTTTGAGATTGATTAAGCAAGGGATGTCGTTTACTCATTTTACAATTTTGATTAGAGGGTTAGGTTGTCGTAGCAAATTGATGGGTGGAAATATCCACACCCGAACCCGACCGAATAAACCTAATTCAAGCCACATTTCTATAGTGTTCTGCATTACACCTGACCCCACCCGCATCATGACCTTATTTTTCCTAGGTAGGGTCAGTTTCCTCTAGTTTCACAAGGGATTTCCCCACCCCAAAAAGTAGTTATGGATTCATAAGGTTAGTATCTAGAGATATGATATTTCATGATTGGTATGTATAATTCCGTGCATTGTATGTTAAATTAGTTTTAACATGTGGTATCAGAGCCATTAATACACAATCTAAAATATTAAAATCAATATGAAATTTAAACTAATTTCAAATAATGCTTAGAATCCATAGTTTTGGTATTCATAATTTTTTGAATTTGTGGTTATCACTTATTTTGAGGATCTTGATTGAATTTTACACTTGTTAAAGTCTTTGAAATATTTTAGTTTAAAATTTCATGGTTCTGCGTGTTTAAGGAGTGATGAATTCCATTGTTTTGCCTCATCACAATTTTAATTTGTGGCCAAAATTAAGAGTTGATTTTAAATGCCCATTTGTATTAATCTTATATATGTTGCCACATCCTAACTTTAATGTTATTGCTGTTTGAGAGAATATTGACATATGTGGCAGTTTTAGTTCTTCTCATCAAGGTTCTTGGGTTTCTAATTTTTGGCCAAGTAGTTCCTCTGTATAGTTTGAAATATTCTGCTTTATTTATTTAATCTTATAATTTATTTGTGAAATAAATTATTATGAATATTCTGAAAATTATATGAGATATTCGGAAACATATTGATTGTTGTCCCTCTCATATATTGAGGCCTTAGGCTAGATGATTTATTTTTATACATATTTGTATATTCTAGCTTTAGGCTAGAGGATCCAAATCATCAATAGTATTGATGAAAGTTCTAATTTTACCATTTGGGAAACATTTTGGATAAATGAATTGGAGCTTCATTTGATACATGGGTTGTTATAAATATTATCCCTAGTTGAAAATTTTATTAATAAGGTAATTGTTATCACTACAGTGATTCAATTGCCATACTATTGAATTTTTCTATGAATGTTATGATTTAGGGATTTAATTAGGTGTTATTAAATTAATGTAATAACTCACCCATATGGAGTTATTATGAAAATTAATTTATATAACATGAAGCACGAGAAAATAGTAGATTAGAAAATCTTACTGCCCAAAAGTGTTTGATTTTCTTGGATTCTGCCTATTTTCTTGATTTATACACTTGATTTAATTTTCACACTAACTCACCCACAAAGCATGAGAAAATAGCATTTTAGAAAATCTTACTTCCCACAAGTGTTTGATTTTCTTGAATTCTACCTATTTTCTTGATTATATATGCTTGATTTATGAGATTTAATTTTGGTATACTATACTTTGATCCACAAGTGAATTTATGATGATACTATGTAAAAATCTCTATTATGTTATCAAATTACATGTTGATGCCCATGGTAGTAATAATTATTTTGCTGCCTTTTAGCTCCATATTTATTTACCATGAATAACCAAATCTTTAAATTGAGACTCTGATTAGCAACTACTATAAAAGATGGAAAGAGAATGTGAAATTATAGTAACTCACCAACAAAGAGTTATTATAAGCAATTTACATAATATGAAGCATAAAGAAATAATGGATTAGAAAGTCTTACTGTCCACAAGTATTTGATTTTCTTGGATTCTGTTTATTTCCTAGTGTGCTTAGGTATATTGTATTTTCACCCACAAGTGAATTTACAAAATATTATTTGAATTCCTAAAAGATAAATTTTGGTTTCATATTTTACTATGAAAGTTTTATCATTGAAATTTTGATTGGAAATACCTAGTGCATCACATGTACTGTAATATTTGATTATTGCATGCCAATTTATAATGGGAATAAATCTAAATATATAACATTTAGATTTGTAGCTATGGTTTTGCATATTAACCATAGACTTCTTAGTAACAGAGTAGTTTGTTCTAAATGTATAAAATAAATTGTACACAAGTGTTGAGGGACCTCTAGCTATGTTGCTTATTTAAGTGGATATATTGATGACCTAGTGAAAATCATGCAGTTAAAAACTTTATGGGCTTTGTTTATCTTTGTTGAAAAATTCATTAAATGAAAATAAGTGACTGTCACCTTAATGGGTCATTTACTAATTCAATAAAATTTTTATTATTATTTATAGGGATGGATTTATGTTTTTAAATTTATTTGTGAAATAGTCTAATCACATGGACTATTATACATTGAGTTTCAAAAATATTGAATAAGTTAAGCATCTTTTTACCCGCAAGTGTTAGATCTTAAACTTATTTATTATTTTATGAACTTGTTATTTTTAAGGATTACCTTCACATATATTATATTCTCCACTTACAAGGGAGTCTATAATTATATATCAAGGATCTCAAATGAAACACCATCATGGCCCATGATGTATTCATTGATTTTCATTTGAACAACACTAATTAAAATAATTATTAGAGATCAGGGATAATATTGAGTTGCCATTAACATGATAGGGTATACGGTGTTAGGGCACAGTGTGGCTACTACATTGAAAGACTTAAGTCTATTGATAGTACTTTGTTGTATATCATGACTTGTAAATTTTATGTCCTAAGAACTTCCTAGAAACTCCAACAGAAACTTAGATATATATATATATATATATATATATATATATTATTTTGCTTTTTGTCTTAAAGAGGAAAAGAGAATGCAATGTAGTGTTGCAATTAGCATGAGTTTGATTCAGTCACCTTGAAAATTTTAATGAAAAAATGTCTCTTTCATAAGAAAAAAAACCTAGAAAGCTATTTACACCTATAAGCTATAAGGTCTTTAAGGACCTGGAACCTCTTTTAGTAAAAGAGAAAGTAATTAATTTTAGGACTTTTACACAAAGTAAGAAATGGGAATAATGTAGATATAGAGTTCATAAGGAACAATTGTTTTAAAACTTGAGTTTAGTTTCATTTTATGCTTTAAAATAATTTGTCTGTACCTATCTAGTTATGGATAAAAAAAATTATTGAAAAAGCTTCTGTCTTAAGAATTATATACAATGATTTAGACTCTACTTAATTTACTGCTCTATATGTTCTAAGCATTGTTTAAAAAAAGGCCTTGGTTAGAGAAAATTGCTATAGTTTAGGGCCACTCGCCAAATTTTTACAAAATGGTGGTATTGTTTCCCAATTTTTATGTCTAAGAGTCCTAAACAAAATTGGGTGATGGAAAGATGAAATTGCACTTTCATGAACATGGTTGGATCCATGATTAGTAGATCAAACTTGATAGTTTGCCTTTGGGGGAAGCACTAAAAATTATCATGTATATCCTAAATAAAGTACCCTCTATTGACAAGAGATGCAGAGTGGCAATTACAAAAGATAAAAAACAAGTTTGGAAACGTGTTGTTTGGGGAAAGAAATAAAAATGGAGTCACCACCGGCTTAGATAGAAATGGTGAAGTCAAACACTAAAGAGTACGGTTTACATTATAGAAAAAATTGGTTCAGGGGTTGATTACGTGTAGAAAAATATTAGCATCCTTACAATGCACTTCCGATACCACATTAGTGTTTTATTGCCTTTAATTTTCAAATCTATGCTTTGTGTCTTGTCAAAAAATAAATTTATTTTATTTTTTAATTTTATTGCCCCATTGCTAATTTTGCACATGATTCAAGATTATCACTGCAAGTAAGTGGCGTTTAGCCATTATCATAAAAAATATTAATCTGATGCTTAGTTCGTATAAGGTTTACATAAAAAATAGTTGCCTAACTTAACTAGGGCTTATTGAAAAATAATAGTGTACCTAGCTTGACAACGTTTAAAAACATTTGCCTAACTTGACTAGGGCCTTTGAAAATAGGGATGTATCTTTTTAAATGTATCAATAGAACCATGCTAGTTAATTGACTAAATTCATAATGTAATTTTTCTCAAGATAGTTAAATAGTGACTAGTTGATTGATAACCCCCTTTACCCATCATTGAAAAGAATCTGGATTTAAAGAAAGAAATAAGAAAATGACGTTAAAGGATACAAATGGAATTAAGAGTGGTGAATAGTATAAGACACAATTGAAATTTGTATACGTGAATAGTACAATACACAAACAAAATTAAGAGTTATGAATAATGTGGGATACAAATAAAATTATTGTACGTTAATAGTGTAGGACATAAATAAAATTATTATGTGCAAATAGTGCAAGACACATGGAATTAAGAGTGGTAAATAATGTGGGACATAAATAAAATTATTGTACATAAATAGTATAAGACACAAATAGAATTAAGAGTAGTGAATAGTATAGAATACAAATAAAATTATTGTATCTAAATAGTGCATGACACAAATAAAATTAAGAGTGATAAATAGTGTAGGACACAAATGAAATTATTGTATGCGAATAATATAAAATTATTTTTTTAAATAAAAAATAATAACAAAGAGGAGACAAATGCACTGGGCCCTTTACATTTTTCATTTTGTTTCTTTTTGACATAAAACAAATAATTTTAATTACTATTACTATTTAATTTTTTGATTTTTTTAAAATTAAAATTAGAAACTCATGAAAAATAATATTAATTTATCAAATCAAACAAAAAAATTAGAATATTTTTTGTCAAAGGACTTTTTTTATATTTTTGAGAATAAAAAGAATTGATAGAAATAATACAATTAAATCTCACAATCTTCATTGAGAAAATTTTTAAACTAGCAACGAAAACTCTCAAAAAATTTTATGGATACAATTATATATTTTGTTTTATTTTTCTGAAACATTTTTTTGAATTATTTTTGGAAGTAATAGGTATTGCGTGGTGTGATACGCCCCTTCCAAATTGTAGGTGCCACACCATGGTGGAAAAGCTTCCATACAATTCATTTTTAGCCATAAATCATACCTAAAGCACACATAGGGGAATGGAAAATTGTTAGAATGAGGAACTAGGGAAGAAAAATCTTTCACAAACAAATTATATCACCATTACAGAGAGTAAAATGGAGGTTGCAAATATATGTGATGTTGATGTTAAGTTACAACTAAAGTTACGGCTTGCTTTATATTAATGGTAAAGTCATTGCCTTTAAACACGCATAATGATATTAAGTGATAAAATCAATGCTTGCTTTGTTTGTTAGACATTCTAATTTTATACGCAACCCTTTCTCGAATCTTGCTGCATTCACCTTTGTTAGGTGCATTTGTCGGAACAAACCAACATAATAATACAGTTACACTTGGTGGAAAGCAGAGAGCAGATTTTGACGGGAATAAAGTTACAATTATATTAGAATGGGATAGAAAATAGATGACAGATATTGAGAAGAATAAAGCTCTACTTGGTGGAAGTTTCACTTCTAAAATATAATAATGTTCATGGTTTGAATAAAGTGACTGTCTAGTTATCATGCACAATATTATATTATTATTATACCAAACTTTTTGTCCTATTTTCTAGTCAAGTCCACTTGACTACACAAATTAGTGAAAGATAAATTGGCGGGCCATTGCTTAGCATGTGATTCATGTAATATTCCGTTTCTTGTATTGTCAAAAGAAATAAATATGTGTAAAATGATGTTTAGCCTTGAATTGGTTGTCCTACCCCGCAAGCGGGTATTATACTCCCATCTTGCTTTTGGTAGGTACATGTTTATTTAGGAGTCAAATAAGTTGCACTCGTCTCATTTAATTATACTAATTCATGTGGTTTCATTTAATTATGTAATCATATATTCTAATTTAGTATGCTTTTTAAATTGAATCTTAATTTTTGGGGTGGGGTTGGGATTGCAGATAAGTTGCAAAGAGAAAGAGAGAAAAGGAAAAAGAAAGATAAGATGGAAAACTAAAACGAGAATTGGGTGTCTGTGGTTGGGAAAAGAAAGAGAAAAAAGAGAGTGGGTTAGGTTTGGGTGGATTCGGATCCTTTGTAATTGGGCACAATGAGTGAACAAGAGTCATAATTTTTAGGTTAAAATATAAGTAAATTCCCTGCACTTTTATCTTATTGTAAAAAATTCTTTGCATTTCAATTGCAACAATCAACTCATGTACACTTTTTATTGGTAATAGTGAACTCATTTCATTAAATTTCACATCCGATCTCTAATGATAACTTTTCTTTTCTTGTCTCCAAGCCTCCTCGTATCTTCTGGAGACCCAAGTGCTCCCTATTCAACGGTGTAATGGCTATGGAACAAGTTTTAAAGCTCTCGGATTTCTATTGATGGAAGGTGCTGAGAAGCTTGAAGCAGCTAAAAATATACTTGCTAAGAAAAAAGTGAGTCGCAGTCATAGGGGAAGAGTTGCCATTGGAGATTTCATTAGAGATTGGATGTGAAATTTAATGAAATAGGTTAATTGCAACTAATAAGAAGTGCATATGGGTTGATTATTGTAATTGAAAGTGTAGAAATTTTTTCGCAACATAGTAAAAATGCAGATTGGTTGTTTATATTTTAGTTTAATTTTTAATAAATTGAGAAATTAGTGAGAAAAATAAATAGTAGGTCTCACTAATAAGGATCATTCTCTAATATAAAAAATTAAATTAAAGTTATTAAAATTAAAAATCCTTTACAGAATCTAAATCCAAATCTTCTAAAAAAAGGGGAATCTAAACTTAGCTGGGGTGGAGAAAAAAAACAGTGATAAAAAGGAAAAAGGATAAAGACAAACGAAGGCAAGAAGGCGGGCCGCTGTAGGTGAGAGAGCGGGTACACGAGAAAGAAACCAGAGGGCAATTTGGGGAGAGAGAAAATGGAAAAAGAAAAAGAAATGCGGTGCATTTTAGAATACTTTTTCATAATATTATTTTTGGAATTTAAATTTTATTTTTCTGTACATTTAAATATTTGAAATTTTTATTTGATAAAATATAATTAATTTTAGATTAACTTTAAAAGCTAAATTATAGATAAATTTTATAAAATGTTTAAATTAATTTTACTGTGTAAAATGTTTATAGATATATATTTATAATATGTTTTTATAAATGTCACTGTATTTAATAAATGAGATTATAATTTATTAAAAAAATTAAAAGGAAAGTAAAACAGAGATACCAGAATTGTAATGAAAAAAAAGTCCAATACAATCTATTATTACTTGAATCTAATATCTAAGATAAATTTTAAATTCCTTTTCTATATTATATTTTTATTAAAATATTTATCTATATGTATATATATATATATATATTTATTTAAATTAAATAATAAATAAAATTATGTACAAAATACTCGCCAAAATAAAGGAGTACAAGTCTTTGCATACAGTACAGTACTCTATCGGGTGTATTGACAGCTAAAGAGAGTCCACTTGACCAACGACTTCCGGTGAGGCCATCTCTTTTGGGTTATAACTTTTGTACGTATTTTTGCTTCAAACTTCCTCTGGGTTCCCATTCTACTCCCTCTCATAGGGAGTTGGTTTTCTTTATATAAGAATAAGATAGTGATTTTGAGCTTACACCACATCAAATGGATTTCAAGAAACTCGCTTTTGCTTTGCGTGCCTTAGTCTTTCTTCTGTTTCTGCTGCTGGCTTCAGCACTGGCCTTCAAGGGCACCCCTCACCCAGGTAAGTAATTATAAAAAATTAATCATAAATAATTATACCTAACCGTTGAGAATTGTTACTGCATTTGTTATATTTTCAATTTGAGACATTTTGGTAATTTCAATATGGTACTTTGGTTTTAGCCTTTGATTCATTGTCTTTGGTTCTATTTCAGAGGACTTGCCTTGGAAACACAACTTTCCAGATAAACCTAAACCTCCGCATGTCTAAGCGCCCCAAAGTCACGAATGTTGGGTGTCTTGTTGGTGTTGATCTTGCGTGCTAGTAAGTATCAGATTAAGCCTACACCTTTGTAGGAGATAGTTTTGTCTACTCTCTAAACAAAGGTCGGAAGAACTAATGGCTCTTCTTCTTCCAAGACATGTAAAAATAAGTTGTTTTCATGTGTATTTGTAACATAGTGTTTTTATATTATCCTGTAGCTTCTTATGTTCACTAAATGATATGTACACTAAACGATATGCATATAACATGGTGAGTCTGTTATGAATGTGTTGGAAATTAATCGAAGCTTGATTCTTCTTTCTCTCTACATGTGAATTCCTGAAGCACCATAACTCGAACCAAGAAATCACGAGGTTATGTTCCTTTAGCACAATTTTGCTCCTTTCTTTATCTGCAGAATTACAATTTTCTATATTTTATCAGAATATAAAATAATAATACTATTATTTTTATAACTTTATTTTACTTTAATTAATTCCTACAATATAAAATTAATTATTAAATTTATTGCAATCTGACAGATCAAACTGTAAGATCCAATATATCTCAGTTCACACAAATTATGTGATTATATCATTTTATCAATCTCTTTAATAGGAAAAACCTTTTCCCTCAAATTAATATGTGTGTATATAATTTTACATATAGTAGCTTTTATTATAATTTTACCAATGGATATTCTAATATTTTATATTAGTACCTACAACATTCCTTGGTAGGCCATCTTTTGAATTCATATCATACATGTTAAGGGAAATATTTAATTGCTGAATGTTTTTCAATGGACATGCATTGTCTTATAATTTACAACAGTTGTTTCGGGTTGTTGTTCGATTTGGATTAGTCCGGATTGGACTTGAATCAAAATTGGTTTGGGCTAGACAAGTTTAAATTTGTTGCTCCAAAAGATGTAAATCTAACCTTAATCTTGCACGTAGCAAGTTAAAATGGACTGGTTTTGTAGGTTAGCCTTGCAAAATGAACCTAAACCTAACCATGAATCTAAAGTTAAATTAAATTTTATACTTTATATATTATGCATATGCCATTTTAATTGTTATAAATTAATAAATTATGTGCTAGTAATTGGCTACAAAGTTCAATAAAAACATGATAAAATGAGATAGTTGTATTCAAGTTTCGTGAAGGCAACTTTCTCATAATATATGTTGGTGATTTCTGATATATGGAAACTGAAGCGAACATGTTGAAATTATGGCCGATAATTCAACGCCAAGCATGTTAGCATTGGAATAAAGTCGATATTAATTGTGTTACATATTTCTAATTTCTTTCTATACTTTATCGACTACTATTAATAGCTCATGAATAAAGCAATCAATTGAGGCTCATCTTTCCTCTTTACTTCTTTAACCAAATTGAAGCGTGAAAGGAGCTACCTCTGCAATTTGTATTCTACCAAAGGGACTAGACTAACATGTTGAAAGACTGTACAAAGAGTTATATATGATAATAACATGCATGATAAGAAAGTTTGCAAATAGAGTTGTGCAACTTGTATTAATTAGTGTATCCACACAAATAGAGTTGACAAAGTTTGCAAGCAGCAAGAGCCGAGAAGAGTTGTGCATAATAAAAAATCTGCAATATGGTTAATAATAATAAAATTCTTAATATTATTATGCATGATTAAAGGCAGTGACCCCACTTTTAGTGTGTTTCCTGAAAATTTAGTTGAAACATAATATCAATGCCACAACGTGTTGATTTTATTTTATGTACCAATTACACATTTTTAATCACTATTAATAATAAAATGCTTAATAATATTAGATGTGATAAGCAAGACATCCACTTTATAACCCGTACGTGTATTCCATGGATGTTTAGTTAAGATTTAACACTAGTTAGAGTGAAAAATTATGAAGAGAGTTGATATTCAAATTATAATTGGAAGGAACTTAGTCACTAATTAAATATTAACCCATGGATTTTTATTTTTCTATTATTTTACCGCTTTCCCTTCGGTAAATTAGCTGATGGACTTAAGTTCCCTCAATAAATATTTTGCAAAGAAGTCAATATCGATGGACACGTTTCCCATGAAACTCTTATTTTTCAGCAACGAGAAATGGTATCAGTAACTATCGAATTTCTAGTAATGAGTTTAACCTTGAATGTTTGGCTTTGTTTGAAACCTTAATTCTTAGAATTTGGGCTTTACTTGCCCTTGCCATGATTTTTGGCTATCTCTAGGGTAGGTGATTTCAATTTAATTGATCCCACATGTTTGATCTTGTTTTGGCTATAATTTCAAGAATTAGGTTTTTAAGGGTGGAAAGATGACATTGCCCCAAAGGTACTGTCATAATTAAACTTTGGGAATCTTAGTTTAAGGCCTCAAGGGTGTAAATCATGGGTTAAATTCAATTAATTAATTTACGTAATCAATCTAGGGTAGTTAAGTAAGACCTCAAAGGTGTAACTTAGCCTAACCTAGGACTCACTTTCCATAATTGAACTTTGATATATGAATATCTCTACGGTATAAACTTGGTCTGAGTGTCAATTCCCACAATTAAACTTATTGAACATTTTAAGGGTGTAAACTATGGTTTAGCCTAGGATCTTCATAATTCAGCTAGGGTTAATTAATTATCTTGAGGACAACTTAGTTAAACTAGGTTCTCTCACAATTGAACCATTAGTTAGACTATGTTACCAAATACTCCAAGAGTATAAGGGTAGTCCGGTGCTTACCTAGTCAAGCTTAGGTTAGAAGACAAGGTTGAGTCTCTCTCTATTTTACATCCTATTTGCGTGGTAATTATAGCTTTCCATATAAACTATGAAGATATTAAGAAATTAGTTAAGATATCTTATGTCTAGTGCTTTTTATTTATAAGCTTTCCCTAAAAACTATGGAGATACCAAGACACTAAATTTCTTTTTAGCTACTAATGCTACATCTTTTTGTGCTTACATTTCTGTCCCTCAATGGATGTGCTTGTGGTAGTTAGATTCAAGATCCAATAAACCTAGTTTGCCCCACAATTAATTAGGGAGTGTACAAGCCCAGTTAATCAAATAAACATTTCCCATTAATTAATTATTTAGGAGCTAGATAGCCTAGTTTAATTAATTCCACCTTTAATTGAATTTACGAACTACAAAGTCAAAGTGTCCTTCCTTAATTGAACAAGGATCCACAAAGTCTAGATCAATTTACCTTTCCCTATCCTAGGAGCTAGGAGCTTTGGTTAAATCAATTCCGTCAATTGAACATATGGCTTAAAAGTTGTTAATTAAGGTTTCAAGAACCTAACAATTAACTAGCATCCCCATGGAGTTCATCTTTGCCTTAAGAATCGATAGTCACAGTAAGCATCTAAAGCCATTTAAGGAAATTATGAGCTAGCCTAGTTTTAAAGGTGCTATACCTTCCCAAAACTAACCAACCCCCAACCTTAGAACTTAAGTTCTCAAACCATACATTTGCCCTTTCATTTCTAATGGTGATCACTCCAATAAAAAGAAAATCGATGGCTACTCCAATCTCTATCCATAGGATTCAAGATCATTCCTCCATTCCTTTTTTCACATCATGCGTCTTGTGCTGTAACCCCCATGATCATCACTTTATATATACTAGAGGTTTGTCTCGTGTGATGCATGGTAAAATATTAAAAGAATAATCAAAGTTCATACCACAAACAATTTTAAAAGATTAAGATAAATTTAACAATATATACAATATAAAATAAATTAAAAGTAATGTTTCAATGTATATTTCTTTCAACAGTAAACATTATCACAAGATTATCAAACAAATTCTAATACATTTTAGAGACACAACCAACCATTGTCTTTGTACTCCTTTTTGGCCAACTAGAGATAGAGGTCAATTTCCATCTTTTTTCTATTTCTTCCAAATTACCAAAACCCAAAGGCAAACAAAGATAAAAAGCAAGTATCTGTATATCACATTCTTTTCTATATCACCGTAACATTTTCAACCAATATACATATACAACATTAAATAAATTTAAGAGAAAACATGCATTTTTGTCAAAAGGTATTGGATCCCGCAATTTAACCCACTAAAGATCAAACCCCATAAATAGATCCAACATTTCGTAATATCTGCCATAATTTCATCTCATCGTGAACTTAGATCAATCAAATTGACGAAACTGTACATGGCTAGTTTAGGGGTTGAGTTAGCATGATGATGTGGGCAATTTGGTACACATAACACCTAGATGAGATGTTATTCACATCACCTTAAACTTTGCCATTTTGCCCAAACCTAAAACTAGAAGTCCTAAATCCAAAGTTAGACATGGGATATTTGATTTGGGGTTTTAGGTTTGGAATTTTAGGTTTGAGGTTTAGGATTTGGGACTTCAAGTTTGGGCTTTTGGGTTCGTGTTTTTGGAGTTCAGATTTTAGGATTTTGGATTAAGCATTTCAGGTTTAAGGTTTAGTCTTTGGGGTTTTAGATTTATATTTAGAGTTTAAGATTTATGAGATTTGGAATTGTAGTTTAAAGTTTTAAGTTTAGGATTTTGAATTTGTGGTTTGGTGGAAAATGGGGGAGTTTATGGTGATGTAGACAACATCTCATCTAGGTAGAAGTGTACATGTGGTAGTTAACTACCACATGTACACTTCCATCAATCTAACTGATATGAGCTAACGGCGGGATGAAAATTTGGTAGAAGTTAATTATGAAATATTGGATTTATTTGGGGGTTTGTTTTTAATGCACTAAATTGTGAGATCCAATATCTTTCTAGGACCAAAGCGCATGGTTTCTCTAAATTAAATGTAACATTTCAATGTTAATTTCTTTGGACTAAAAACAGGATCAACAAATTATCAAACAAATGTCTATCTCTTATTCAACGTTTTAGATGCATAATCTACCATCATCTTCGTTCACCTCTTTCACCAACTGTAAAGAGATAGCGAACTCCATATTTTCTCCGAGCAATGCTAAACTTACGTAATGGAAGGCTACAATCAGCCCACGTCCTCTCACAACAAATGTAAATTTTGACCTCAATCATTATTGAAATTACAATATTATCATACAATTTTAAAAACTTGTACACCAAGAGTATTGTGATTCTTTATACATTTAATAATTTCTATTTTTTCCCCTTTCTTTTGGATTGTCAAAACCCAAACGCAAATAAAGATAAATAACAAATATCAGTATATCACACTATTTTCTAGATTAGGGAAACCTTCAGTCAATGTACTTCGATCCTACAAAAGATTATACTTTTCAAATTTAAATATAAACAGTTGAAACTTAATTTAGAATCATGATTGAAATAGGGATATGGATAATTATGACCATAAATATATTAGAGATAAGTGTGTAAGTGTATATAAATTTATTTAAAAACTAGTCAAAATGATAATTATGAAGAGGTGGATAAGGGCTGAAAATCTAAGGAATTTCTTTCAGGAAAGGAAATTTTAAATGATTGAGATGAACAATTTGAATTTTTTATGTTTTAGGTTTCAGATCTAAATAATTTATATATTTCTTTACATTTTTTGTTATGAATTTAAAATTTAAAATTAAACTATTTAGAGTAAATAGTAATTAGACGTTTAAAGTGATTACAAAGCTCCATGTCTCAAACTCTTTAAAATTTAACTGACAGACCTTCCACACCTAGGACCTTCACTTTATAATATATATATATATATATATATATATATATATATATAATTTTGATTGAGAAGGATGTCTCTAGATTAACAAATTATTAACTTAAATTATTTCATAGATAAGAAAAGCCAATCCTTTTGGTGATAGGCCATATATATATATATATATATATATATATATATATATATATATATATACACACACACACACACACATACATATTATTAAATATTTATTTAAAAATTTTTATAATTAAATTTATATTTTAAAAATTAAATTATAAAACTTAATAAATTTACAGGTAAACAAGATAAAGTGAGAAAATTGTCTTCAAGTTTCGTGGGAAACAGCTTTTATGATAATATGTCTGATCTCTTTTTATACTTAATCGATTGACCACAATTAATAACTCATAAATAAAGCAATCAGTTGAGGCTCAACTTTCTCTTTATCTTTTTATTAAACAAATTAAAACATGAAAGGAGCTACCTCTGCAATTTGTATTCTATTAATTGGTATATATAGCCAAAGGGACTTGACTAAAATGTTGAAAGATTGTACAAAGAGTTATGTATAATAGTAATATGCATGATAAAGAAGGTAGTAACTCTTATGACTAAAAACAAAAAAATGGTTAATGATTAATGATTGATAATATTATGCGTGACACGGCTACTTTATCCAACCCGAGAAGATCTTTATGTTTCAAAAGAGGAACTTCCACCAAGTAAAACATTATTCTTGTCAATATCTTCCTACTAATTTTTCCACCTCATTCTAATATCGCGGTCGATAAAAGCAAATACATAACAATGCCCAAGGGGAATGACAGAAATTTGTAATATTGTATTAGGTTGTCCACACAAACAGTGGTGGAGTCAAATTTTTTTAGGGAGTGCCAAACTAAAGATCATAAGATAAAGAAAAAAGTTTAAATATTACATAATATACAATGCTAGAGTAGATTTTTTGAATGTGGTTGAGTTAGTTACAATGGTATCGAGTTAGTTAAAATGGCATTTTAATTTCAACCATTTAAAGTAGCTTTTGAGATTTAATATCTATGTAGAGAATATATTACTTGTGAAGTAAGATTGAGATGGGTCAAATAACTTGTTAAGTGCTCCTTTTAAGTGAGTAGGATGTTTGCTTTTGAGTGAGTCTTTTAAATCAAACTACTTGCTTATATAGTTTCATTTTACTGATTTGGAAGAAGTGAGGTCTTTTGTAAAATTTTAAAGTTTTAAAAATTATTTTAAAATTCAAAAAATTAAATGAAATATGTAATATAAGAATTTATTTAAAAAAGTTTGTTGATAATCTATGAAATTTTATAAAATTCTAAGAGGAGCCGAATTGAAAATTTTAAAATTTTTTATAATATATATGAAATTTTAAAAAATTTAGGAGAGACCAATGTGGCTCCTTCACTGCATACAAATAAATTCCACAAAGATGCATGCAGCAAGTTCTGATAAGAGTTTTGCATAATGACAAAATGTGTAACAAAGAAAGCGCATAATAACTTTATGGTTGATAATAATAAAATGCTTAATATAATAATGCATGTGTAAAGGCAGTGATCCGATTATTAATAAGTGCATTTTGTGAAACGTAGTTGAAAGTTAATATCAATGCCACAACATGATAATTTTTAAATCTAATAGTAATTTGTTGTTTATTTTATCAACCAATTACACAATTTTTATGACACAATAATAACATGCTCAATTAATACTGCCGGAAAGGATTTAGGAATTTCTAACAGATTAAATGCAATATATATATATATATATATATATATATATATAATGTACCCAGGTCCTGAACCAAAGAATGACAGAAAATTGTAGTAATGATACAGTACTGATATATAACGATTTGCAAATACAAAAGGTAAGGATAAATACTAGATAACGAGAGGAATTTGGATAGTTACAAGAATTCTGACACTGTCATCATTCAAAAAAATAATAATAACAAAAAAAAGAGAAAATTACGGTGTGCAAGACTTCCCGCATATGTTGCTCAATAATGCAGCTATGCTTTTACAATATTTGGGAATGGGATCCCACTTTGGTGACTTGGCAAAAGAGAAAACTAGAATCAGCCTCTAAATAAAGATAATAGTGATATATATATATATGAGATCTCTGCAACTAAGATTTATAGAACCTTATAAATTAAACAGGCAGTGGCAATTAAATTGAAGAAAAAAATTAAGAGAGATTTTTGAACCATGTCCAACCATAATACTTCTGCCTACCTTGCAATTTCAATTTCATGGGTTGTTCTGTTGGCTCGTTGTTGGGGCACATTAGGATCAACTGAAGTTTTGGCATTGCTCAGATGGAAAGAAAGTCTCCCCAACCAACCAATCTTGCAGTCATCGGTTAATTCTCTACAACAGACCAACTCAAGTGCAGCAAAGAGCCCATCTTGGTGGCGTTGACTAAAGTGTGATTCTTCAGGCATTGTCATTAAATTAAACTTGGCTTACACTGGTCTAAGAGGTACCCTTAAAAACCTGAACTTTTCTGCATTTCCAAATCTTCTTCGCCTTGATCTGAAAATAACAAACTCACTGGAGTGCTCTCTAAATTACAATTCCTTGACCTTTCTACAAATAATCTCAATGGCTCATTGCCTCCTTCTCTTGCTAATCCGACCAAAGTTCACAAGCTTGATGTTTCTCGAAACCTCATAACAGGGACATTAGACCTGAATTGTTTCCTGATGATACAGATCAGCCCCAAAGTGGCCTCATTAGCATAAAAAATATCCTCTTTCAGAATTTAATGCTTGTGGTTACAATCCAAAATGAAATTGGACATTTGAGAAATTTAGTTCTGCTAGCTCTAGATAACAATAGATTTCATGGTGCTATTCCTCCACCTTTGGGCAATTGTAGTCACTCAAGATTCCTTGGACTTGCCAACAATTCTATTGTTAGAATTTGGGCTTTATTGATTGGAGATTTTTTATTTATAAAATAGGTTAATGGTTAGTCCAATTGTATCTTGATACCAAGTTAAATAAGATCAATACACATGGAGATTTTTTATTTGATTTGGGATAATTACCTAGTGGACTTGTCCTTGAATTAAAAAATGCAATAGAATTAGTGTTGGACCCATAGTACGGAAAGCCCTGATGGATCATTTACTTGTAGTATTATAATTAAATTAGGACTAAGTCCCCTCCCCATTATACGTAACATCCTGGTTTCCTATCAAAACAGCTATGCCTTGTGAGTAGTGTTGGAGGAGGAAGACCATACTCTCCACAGATACTTGTGTGTGGAATTCTTTTCAGGTAATCTATGTTTGTGATTTTAGGCCATGGTGTTAACTCATATGTGTGTCTTCACAAAGATAATCAAAAGTAGTTATGGATTCATGAGGTCAGTATCTATAAATATGATATTTCATGATTTGTATGTATAATTCCGCAATTTGTATGTTAAATCAGTTTTAACATATGGTATCAGAGCCATTAATACACAATCTGAAATATTAAAATCAATATGAAATTTAAACTAATTTCATATGATGCTTTGAATCCATAGTTTTGGTATTCATAATTTTATGAATTTGTGGTTATCGTTTATTTTGGGGACCTTGATTGAATTTTGCCCTTGTTAAATCTTTGAAGCATTTCAATCTAAAATTCCATGGTTTTACATGTTTAGGGAGTGATGAATTCAATTGTTTTCCCTCATCACAATTTCACGGCAGAAATTGTGAGTTGATTTTAAATGCCCATGTGTATTGATCTTAAATGTGTTGCTGCAACCTATCTTTAATGTTATTGCTGTTTGAGAGAATATTGACATATGTGACAGTTTTAGTTCTTCTCATCAAGGTTCTTGGGTTTCTAATTTTCTAGCCAAGTACTTCCTTTGTATAGTTTGAAATATGCTACTTTATTTATTTGATCTTATAATTTATTTGTGAAATAAATCATTTTGAATATTCTGGAAATTATATGAGATATTGAGAAACATATTGATTGTTGTCTCTCTCATATATTGAGGCCTTAGGCTAGATGATTTATTTTTATACATATATGTATATTCTGGCTTTAGGCTAGAGGACCCAAATCATCAATAGTATTGATGAAAAATGTAGTATTGCCCTTTGGAAAACATTTTTGTTAAATGAATTGGAGCTTGATTTGATACATGGGCTATTATAAATATTGTCCTTAGTTGAAAATTTTACTAGTAAGGGTAATTGTTATCACCACAGTGATTCAATTGTCATACTATTGAAATTTTCTGTGAATGTTATAATCTAGGGATGCGATTAAGTGTTATTAAATTAATGTAATAACTCACCCACATGGAATTATTATCAAAATTAATTTATATAACATAAAGCATGAGAAAATAGTAGATTAGAAAATCTTACTGCCCATAGATGTTTAAATTTCTTGGATCCTACCTATTTTTTTGATTTATACACTTGATTTAATTTTCACAGTAAGTAACCCACAAGGAATCATTATGAAAATTAATGTATATAACATAGAGCATGAGAAAATAGTTTTTTAGAAAATCTTACTACCCATAGGTGTTTGTTTTTCTTGAATTCTACCTATTTTCTTGATTATATATGCTTGATTTATGAGGTTTAATTTTGGTATATTGTACTTTCATCGATAGGTGAATTTATGATGATACTATGTAAAAATCTTTATTATGTAATCAAATTACATGTTGACGTGCATGGTATTAATAATTATTTTGCTGCCTTTTAGCTCCATATTTAATTACCATGAATTACTAAATCTTTAATATTGAGACTTTGATCGGCAACAACTATAAAAGATTGAAAGAGGATGTGAAATTATAGTAACTCGGCCATAGGAAGTTATTATAAGCAATTTACATAATATGAAGTATAAAGAAATAACGGATTAGAAAGTCTTGTTGTCTGCCAACATTTGATTTTCTTGGATTTTGTTTAGCTCTTGGTATGCTTGGGTATATCGTGTTTTTACCCACAAGTGAATTTACAAAATAGTATTTGAATTCCTAAAAGATAAATTTTGGTTTCATATTTTACTATGAAAGTTTTAACATTGAAATTTTGATTGGAAATACCTAATGCATCACATGCATTGTAATATTTGATTATTGCATGCCAATTTATAAGGGGAATAGATGTAAATATGTAACATTTAGACTTGTGGCTATGGTTTTGCATATTAGCCTTAGACTTCTTAGTAACAGAGTAGTTTGTTCTCAGTGTATAAAATAAATTGTACACAAGTGTTGAGGGACCTATACCTATGTTGCTTATTTAAGTGTATATTGATGACCTATTGAAAATCCTGTAGCTCAAAATTTTATGGCCTTTGTTTATCTTTGTTGAAAATTTTATTAATGAAAATAAGTGACTATCACCTTAGTGGCTCATTTACTAATAAATAAAATTTTTATTATTATTTATAAGGATGGATTTATCTTTTAAATTTATTTGTGAAATAGTTTGATCACACAGACTATTATACATTGAGTTTTAAAAATATTGGATAAGTTAAGAATTTTTTTGCCCACAAGTGTTAGATCTTAAACTTATTCATTATTTTATGAACTTGTTATTTTTAGGGATTACTTCAAGTATGTTATATTCTCCATTTACATGATGTCTATAATGATACATCAAGGATACCAAATGAAATACTAGTGGCCCATGATTTATTCATTGATTTTCAGCTCCATGTATTTTCATTTGAACAACACTAATTAAAATAATTATTAGAGAACAAAGAGAATATTGAGTTGGCATTAACCATGATGGGGTATATGGTGTTAGGGCATAGTGTGGTACTACATTGGAAGACCTAAGTTGTCCTATTGATAGTACTTTATTATTTATCATGACTTGTAAATTTTGTCCTAAAAACTTCCTAGAAACCCCAAAAGAAACTTAGATATATATAAATATATATATATATATGTATATATTTTATTTTTCCTTTTGTCTTAAAGAGGAAAAGAGAATGCAATGTAGTGTTGCAAATAGTATGAGTTTGATTACTTAATCACCTTGAAAATTTAGCTGTTAAGCAAGAAGATGCAATCCCCTGCTTCTAGATTTCCTCTTCTTGAGTGATGAATTTTAACTATTTAGTAAGGAGTGTTTCCCAATGTAATTCACATTTCTTGAATTCCTTATCTCATGAGGACGTGTGCTACTCTCTTACTTTGATCTAATGAATGATGATTTGTGGTGACACTTTAATTGCAATTTATTATTCAAATTATTTTCTTGTGCATGTTTATAGAATTGTATATTGGGGTATTGGGTGAGTTTAAGACTTCGATTTTGACATTTTCCTCTAAACATGTTATGTGTTTATTGAAATCAAGAAAAGGGATTCGAGCTTGAATTTCTCTTTACTATTGTGCTTACCTCCTTTATTGTCTATGCCATTTTTTTTAACTCACCTCAATAAAAATGGTGGACACTTCTCTAACAGATTGTTGGTCAAATGAGGAGTCATGTGCCATCAACCTTGAGGGGAAGTGACAATCTAGGTCCAATTCAGAGGGAAAGGACTTATTCTTCACTTCTGTAAAGGTTCGTCAATGTTTACTTAACTCTTTCAGTAATCATAATTTTCAAAAATAAATCAAGACCTAATGGACTTACTATAACAAATTTTAGGATTGAGTGCAAAGGCAATCAATCTTCTACTATTTTGAGGAGAGATGTTCAGGTGGACATAATATGGAAAGAGAGGGACCACCTGGTACTTCTAGTGTCCATTGGCATCTTCTGTATGGTTTTTACAAAATCTTGTTTCAAAACAAAAAAATGATAAACATCTCACGACAAACTACGAGGTAGAATGAAGAGTCATTTCTCATACTTTTGAGGAAGAGTATTCAAGTAGACTCAATTTAGAGAGAAAGGATATGCTTAATACCATTAACTAAGTTTACTAGTTTTTCTTCCTAAACTCATTTAAATAAGCTCTAATTGAGCTAGACAACTATATTTTCAAACCCTAGTCAAGCTAGGTACACCTTTTGTTTCCAAAAGTCCTAGTCAAGCTAGGCAACCACTTTTAATGTAAGTTCTAGACAAACCAGGCAATGAATTCCACTTTCTACAGTAATGGCTAAATGACACCCACTAACAGTGATAATTATAGATCACACTTGATTAAGTGCCCAAAAACAACAACAAAAATAGAATAAATTTGTTCTAACAAAACAAAAAAGCATGGATTTGAAGCTAAAAAATAACAATATACCAATGTGATACTGAAAAGATATTGTAGAGGTATTAATACTTTCTTTATACATAACTAATCCCCGAACCCCTTTTTTGTAATGCAAATCATGTTCTTGGGTGTTCAACTTTACCATTTCAATTTAAGTTGGTCACGACTCCATTTTCTTTCTTCTAAACCCTTTTCCACAACCCATTTTCAAACTTGTTTCTTTTGTACATGGCTCTACATCACAATGTTGACAGCTTGCCGACACCATATTTATCAAGCCCAATATAATTAAGAATTTTATTACTATTAGTTATAAAATATGTGTTCCGTAAACAAAGCAAACAACAAAGAATAACCAAAAATCTGCATACTCGGTGGACGAATAAAAGAGAAAAGAGTAGTTGAAAAGGAAAATATTATTTATGGTTATAATATTAGTTTTTCTAGTGATAATATTATTTTAATCTTCTAAAAGATAAAATTTTCATCTTTCAAATTAATTATTATTGAAAGTGCTAGATTTAAAAAGTAATGCGTGGTGATGTTGATGTTAATCAAGCTGCAAATAAGTTACTGCTTGCTTTATGTTAGTGGCAGAGTCACTGTCTTTGATCATGCATAATGATATTAAGCATTTTATTATTATTAGTGATAGAGGTATTGGTTGCTTTGTTTGTTACACATTTTATTATTATACACAAATCAAATCTTGCTACATGTGAAATAGAGATAATGTTATTATTATTACTGATAAAGTGACTATCTATTTACCATGCATAATATCATATTAATTATTTTTTATTGCCAATTAAAAAGTTGCTACCTTCTTTATCACATATATATATATAAATTATACGTAACTTTGTCCTATTTTCTAACACCTTTTTCAAGTCCACTTGCCTATACAAATTAATACAAATTGGTAGGCCATCTCTCATCATGTGATTCATGTTACGCTTTGTTCAATACAAAAGAAAAAAGAAATTAAAGGATTAACCTCAAGCAATTTGTTGTTTTATTCATGTGTTATCATTTGCTATAAAAATAGTATTTTAAGAAATGAGAGAGTGGGCAATTAAATAAAAGGAAATTAGAGACTAACAGCCAATGTTGTCTCCATTCCACATGCTATAGGTTTGGTGTTGAATTGTTCCCATAATTTCAGCATGTTCACTTCACATCCCACAAGTATGTATATATTTGGACCACCACATATTGGACTGGTCCATCTTTAGAGGTGTTATAGTGGGTTGAATCTACCAGGCTGACTCAAGCTGTCTTATCTCTGCATTTTTTTGACTCACAAAAAATATAGGTTAGTCTGTCCACCCTGTTTAATTGGTGGGTCACAACAGAGCAGAACTGATTGGTATATTTATATACAAAAATATATTAACCAATTGAGCTACCACACCCTTCCCCATCTACGAGGCAAATTAGCTTAATATTTTCTTGACCACCAAAAATGTAGATCGCCACACCCTGCGTTGATTAATTGTGGCTCAGGATGAGTCGACCCACTTTGATATCTTTTTTTTATCAAATAAAATGATTTAACTTAATGATCTGCTAATTTGGTTATGTCTTCTTCAACGACAATTATTCAAATTTTATAGTGTTTGGTTCGATTCTCTTTACTGCTTGTTCCTTGATTAATATTCTTAATGCTTTGTTAGGATTACACAATACCTTTTCCATCTCATGTACTATCAGAAGAAAATAAATAGATGTGTAAAACGATGTTTTGCCTTGAATTGGTTGTCTTCCCTTCGCAAGCATGTATTATACTCCCATCTTGCTTTTTGTAGCTACAAGTTTAGGATTCAAATAAGTTGCGCTCGTCTCATTTAATTATATTTATTCTTATGGTTTCCTTTAATTATTTACATATTCTCTAATTTATTTTCACTTTGAATAGAATCTTAAATTTTGGGGTGTTTTGGGGTTGCAGATAAGTTGCAAAGACAAAGAGAAAGAGAAAAAGAAAAGATAGAAAAAGAAGGGGAGAGTGGAGTGTGTGTGGGTGGGAAAAGAAAGAAAAAAGAGAGTGGGGGTAGGTTTGGCTGGATTTGAATCCTTGTAGTTGAATGCAACAGGCAAAAGATAGATATAAATTTTGGGAAGCTAAGAAATTAGTGCAAAAACTTAAATAGAAGGTTTTATTATTAGGGATCACTCTTTAATTTATAAAATTAAAATAAAGATACCAAAGTTAAGAATCCTTAATTATAGAGAATTCAAATTTAAATTTCTAAAAAAAAGAAAATCTAAATCCAAGTGCAGTGCAGAAAGAAGGAAAAATAAAAAAGAACGGAAGAGGGAGGGTGCCGTAGGTGAGAGAGGTAGAAAGGAGAAAAAAAAATAGAGTACAATTGGGAGAGAAAATTTGAAAAAAAAAAAAAGAGAGGAAGAAAAGATGTGTTTAATAGACAAAACAAACAACAAAGAATAAGCAAATATCCGCACACTCAGTGGACGAAAAAAAGATAAAAGAGAAGTGGAAAAGAAAAAAATTATTTAGAGTTACAATATTATTAATTTAGTCTTCAAAAAGATAAGAGTTTCATTTTTAAAATCAATTATTGTCAGTAGAGTTGCAACTAAAGTACCAGTAGAGTTTGAGTTCTGAAGAGACTCTTGTTGAAGGGAAATATCGTCTACAATTGGATTTATCGAACCAGCTTATCCCACCTCTTGGGTGAAGCAGATTTATATTTTTTTAATCTAAAAAAATATAAACTTAACCTGTCTCACTTCATTTAATCTACGGATTACAGTAAGATGGAACAACCCAATAAATTAATATATAAAAATATATTTTGCAAACAGACTCACTTTAACACATCTAGTTATTGGTTACTTTGTTTGTTACACATTTTATTATTATACACAATCCTTCCTCAAATCTTGCTGCATTCACCTTTGTCAGGTCCTTTTTTTGTGAACAAACTAACACAATAATACAGCTACACTTGGTGGAAGGTAGAGGGCTGATTTTGACAAGAATAAAGTTACAATAATATTAGCCAGAGTGACCACAATAATAGAATGGGGTAGAAAGTCCAGGATAGATATTGACAAGAATAAAGTTATACTTGGTGGAAGTATCACTTCTAAAATATAACAATGTTCAGGGTTGGATAGAGTGACTGCCTATTTATCATGCATAATATTAATATTATATTAATCATTTTATTACAGTTGGGTCATGGAGTTGTTTCTTTCCTTTTTTATTTTAATTAAAGTTGCTATTTTCTTTATTACACACATATATTATTATCCTTATTATTATTACTATTTTCGCAACTCTTTGTCCTATTTTCCAACACCTTTGTCAAGTCCACTTGACTATACAAATTAATACAATATAAACTGGTAGGCCATTGCTCATCATGTGATTTTTGTTGAACTTTGTTTAATTAAAAAAAGAGAAAATAAAGGATAAACCTGCAACAGTTTGTTATATGTCAATTCATTAGGGGACACGAATTCCATGTTAATCCTTGGTCAAAATAAGTGTAAGAGCAACAATGCTCAGTTGACCCACCACAGGTCCACCGAATGGACTGGGTCTTCTTTTCGAATGAAATCATTTAAATTAATGATTTCCTAATCTAATTACAACTTCTTCAATGATAATTATTAGAAATTGATAGTGTGTGATTCAATTCTCTTTAATTCTCATTCCTCAATCAATAGTATTAATGCATTTTCTTTGCGAGGAAATATCAAATGATTTAAATTGGTTTTGTTAGGGACTTGAGTCTAGCTCAAGTAATCAAATTTGATCTTGTTGTCTCACTTTTCTTGAGTTTAATTTTTATATTGTCACATTTCTAGTACTCCAAAAAAAAATAATTTTGTTAGGATTACACAACACCTTTTCCATTTTTTGTACTGTAAAAAGAAAATAAATAGATGTGTAATATGATGTTTAGTCTTGAATGGATTATCCTATCTCCCATCTTGCTTTAGGTAGGCAGAAATTTAGGTGTCAACTAAGTAGCACTCGTCTCATTTAATTATACTAATTGTTATGGTTTCATTTAATTATTTAATCATATTTTCTAATTTATTTTCATTTTAAATTGAATCTTAATTTTTGGGGTGGGGTTGGGGTTGTTGATAAGTTGCAAGAGAAAGAGAGAAAAAGAAAATGAAGGAAAAGATAGAAAAAGAAAAAGGAAGAAAAGATTAAAAGAGGAAAAGGGGAAAGTCGGGTGTGTGTGGGTGGATAAACAAAAATACTAGATCTATGTCTTTAGAGTTATAATATGGCTATACTACGAGAGAAAGTAAACAGTGACTCTCTCACATTGCAGCTCTATGGTAACTCTAAATATATAGCTCTGACAAAGCTGATGAAAAAGGAAAGAGAGAAAAGAGAGCGGGGGTAGATTTGGTGGATTTAGATCCTTTGTAATTGGGTGCAATAGTTGTAAAAGAGCCATAATTTTTAGGAAGTTAAAAAATTAGTGAAAAAATTAAATAGCGAGTCCTATTATTAAGATTACTTTCTAATCTATAAATAAAAGTATCAAAGTTAACAATAGTTAGCCATAAAGAATTTAAATCCATACTTCAAGAAAAGAAAACCTAAATCCAGGTTGGGCCAAGAAAGAAGGAGGAATAAAAAGGAAAGGAAAAGGAAAAAGAGAAAAGAAGGGAAGAGGGACAGTACTGTAGGTGAGAGGGGTAGAAAATGCAACGAAACTAGAGGCAATTGGGAGAGATAAGATGAAAAAAAAAGAGAAAAAGCAAAAAGAAAAGAATTTAGTGTTTACTAAAATACTTTTTTAGTAATATTATTTTTAGAATTCACATTATTTCATTGTATATTTAATATTCAAAATTTTTATTTGATTAAATATAATTAATTTTAGTTTGAATTTAAAATTTAAATATTGATATTTAATTATAAAAAATTTATATGTTTCTTTAAGTTTTATGTGATTTGACCAATAATTCAAGTTTTAGATAAATGATTCAGTTTGATTCAATAGCCAATCCAATTTT
Source organism: Dicorynia guianensis (assembly GCA_037013595.1). Taxonomy (NCBI): domain Eukaryota; kingdom Viridiplantae; phylum Streptophyta; class Magnoliopsida; order Fabales; family Fabaceae; genus Dicorynia; species Dicorynia guianensis. The sequence continues at coordinate 16,547,846 of JASUAB010000003.1, read as the reverse complement.
AAAAATACTACCATATAAAATGAAGGGTAAAAGACACAAGATCCTCTTTAATTAAGGTCAGTTGCAAAAAAATCTTTTCAACTTTCAATTTTTACATAGAACCCTTTCGAACTCTCCAACTTTTGCAATGCATCTCTTTTGTTATATTTTCCATCCAAAACCTAGCAAAATCTTTAAAATCATGGTTAAACCCTAAATTGACTAGAAATATTGTTTTTTTTGACAAATATTTCCAGTGGCCAAAAAACTAGACAGAAAGAACAACAAAAAATAATTGAATAAATGACAATTTGGATGGATACACATGAAGATTTTACCAACGAGAGTATCAATGACAAAGTTGCTCGATATTTTTTCTGATAGATTTTACCCAATGATAAAGCTGCTAATAAAATTATGTGTTGTTTTACCTGCGAGTACCTTGCCAATAAATATAAGATGATATTAATTAATGAGTTACCTTAGAGGTCAAATAACATATTACCAGCAATAACGCCATTGTTAATATTAGATATCGTCTGTATTCTAAGTGATCAATGCATGCAATTTCTTTTCATTGGGTGAAACAAATGTCGGTGATATTAATTTCAATGCATCAGGGCATGGCCAAATCTAATGTGATTCCTTTTTATTAGGGACATTAACTGCTAGTAATAATGAAATTGTACATGAATTGTTCTGGATCGGGATAGCCAAGTAGTTGTTAAATGATATTAATTGATGAGTTACCTTAGAGGTCAAATAACATATTATCGGAGATAATGCCGCTAGTAATATTAGATTTCATCCGTATTCCAATGACCAATGCATGCAATTTCTTTTTACCAAGGGAAACGATTGCTGGTGGCATTAATTTCAATGCATCGGGGTATAGCCAAATCTAACGTGACTCCTTTTTATTGTGAGCATTGACTGCCAATAATAATAGAACTATATATAAATCATTTTCCATTAGGATAGCCAACTAGTCACATTTTCATTTTACCAATTATTAGCTACTAGAAATATTGAATTTGTACATGACTCACAATGACTGATGCATCGGCACAACTAACCAAATTGTTTTACTAACGGCATTACCACTGAAAATAATTAAACCATACGTGAATACTTCCACATCAAGATAGCAAACCAGTTGTGATTCTTTTTCACTAGCAGTTTTATTGCCAATAATATTGGAATCCATACATGAATTCCTGTGATCAATGCTTTAGGGGAGGCAACCATTAGTTTTACCAACAACGTTACTATCGGTAATATTTATGACCATTCATGAATCACAATGATCAATGCATCTGGGATCTTTTTTCCAGTGGTCTTAGTTGCAGTAAGGCTTGGAAAATAGTGCCAAATTTTATTACTTGCTAATAAAAAATTAAAATTTTTTATTTTACTAGTGGATAAAACCACTGGTAAACTAACTATATATTTCAAATCAAACACTTCCCCCCTTACTGCCACACCCCTCTTTTACTCTTTTCCTTTCTCTTCCCTCCTTTCTCTCCCTCCATCACTTCACTCCCATCCTCACTGTCAGTGATTTTTGGCCATTGTGCAGGTCTTTGATGTGAACTCTAGCCGTTGTTCTCCTTCCCTTACTTGGGTAAGCCTCTCTCCTCCTCCCTCACTTCTATTTCTATATCTTTGTCCTACATAGCTCTCATTTCAATTTCTATTCTCTCCTTTCCATTATGATTGTAAGGTAGAAAACTTAATCAAATTGTTATGAATATAGGGTAGATTATTTACAATTTTAAAAGATATGGATTATTGCTATTGGTCAGAGATATTGTATTAGTTTTAGTGTATTCTAATTTACAAGTTGAGTTGCACCTTATGGATTTGAAATGCACACGAAATTGCTTCTATATGATAAGGACTAATGGAAGTGTTGAAAATTTATTATACAGTAAGTGTATTTTTGTCACTGATGAGGTAATTACCCTAAAAGTGGCCAAGAAATTTAAGGAAAATGGTAGACAATCTGCCAATCATTTTTCCTTAAATTTCTCTACCTTTTTGAAGCAATTATCTCAACAATAGTAATAATGTAATAACAGTATGTAAAATCTTTAACATTTTCATCAGTTCGTATAATATTAAAGTAGTATGTAATAAGAATGTAGGGCATTGTTATTTATTTTGCCTATTTTTAATGCAATTATTTGTTGCTTTGCAGGTTTAAATGGACCGATGATGGTGATAGAGATTTTTACTTCTGAAGATTTGTTTTTACTAATCTCTTATGAAATAATTATTCCAACAATGCAATTATTTCAGGATAAGCAAGAATGGATTTTCAGAATTGAAAATCATTGTCATTTTCATTGGTCCCTTTTTAAAAAAATACTTAAATATTTTTGGCAGCTTACACCATTAGTATATTAGACATAATTATTTTTACTGAGAGATATTTTAACCAGTTAAATTCAAATGTGTTGTCTATTTTAATTTTAGTAAATTTTACTAGTGGTAAAAGTGTCAAACATTAATTGTTAAAATAAATTAATTAATTTACCATTTGTCCCTTTTATTTTTACTAGTAGTTATTGGTTGGTAGTATTAAAAAATATTACTAGCAGATACAAATATTAATCGTAAAATATTACCGATGACACTTTTACCGACTAATTAAAATCGACCAGGCAAGCTATTAGAAATTAATTTTACCGTCAGAATTTCTATTTTACAGATGGGTATTGGCTGTCAAAAATTGGAAAATTCTATAGTGTACCCTAAATAAGAATAAAGACTCTGAATTCAAATGCAAATTTGAACCACCAACAAGAACGCAATTTGGAACCCCCAATTGGAATGCAACTTGAATTCCCCAATGGCAGCACTCAGACAAATATATATGATCAGTTTTGCCACTGGTGGTGACAATGAGACCAAGCAACGGAAGAATGTGGATGACCTTGGTAGTGATGGAATAGTTGGCACTACATACTATGACACGAATTGATGAAGGTTCAAGTTGATGGGCAATCATGAATTGGTTTAGCAGGAGTTGAGAAGCTTTGGGGTTCAAGAAATGGAACTTGAAAGAAAAATGGGTCTCCAAGGCTCCAAAGCACATTGGTGGATGAAGAACAAGGACTGGTGGGAGATCTTGAGTTCAACTAATGTGGAAGAGTTCGTTAATAATTAATGGGTTAGAGCTCTTAAAGTTTGAGATTGAAATAGAGATAGAGACAAAGATAGAGAGAATTGGATGGTGAAAAATAATTTGGGTAACAAAGCTTGAAATCGTGAAGAAGTAAGCGGATTGAATTGCAATGGTGGGGCTATAATTTTTATTTTTTAGTTGCATTACAGTTTTTTGTGTGTTCTTACCAATGGGGTCAAAAGCAGAGTTAGTTCTTGTCTTTTGGAATACAACTTGTGTCCGCAGTTTCCCATTCTACCCTCTCTCAATTCTCATAGGGAGTTAGTTCTTTATATACATATAGGATAGTGATTTTGAGCGTATACCACACCAAAATGGATTTCAATTTTCAAGATGCTTATCTTTTGCTATGCGTGCCTTAGTCTTTCTTCTGTTTCTGCTGCTGGCTTCGGCACTGGTCTTAAGGGCCCTCTCCACCCAGGCAAGTAATTATAATTAAGAATTAATATAATTGAAGATTTAGACGTTTGCATCTTAGGATAGCATATTAACAATGTTTTGTGATGAAACGTATATGTTATTTAATTCAGGTTTTATTGGAGCAACCAAAATTTCTCCCAAGTTGTTTGCGATAATGAAAAAAATTAACTTTTAAAATGTAGAATTTTGATATTGGAGTCTTGAGATAGCTAATTATGATTTCCCAAGTTTAGGTTATATAATTGCGGACTTGCCTCGGACACCTACATAAGTTATATAGTTTATTTGAGTTAGTCATCACACCTATAGAAGTATCAGATTAAGCCTACACCTATGTAGGACACTGTTTTTTCTACTCTCTAAATGAAGGTCGGAAGAATTAATGGCTCTTTTCTTCTAAGATGTAAAATATAATTTATTTTCGTTTCTATGTATAACATGGTGTGGGAATCACACGATTGGAAGTTGTCACGGATTTCTATAATAATTGTGTGTCACGAATTTAATGTGTATGTGTAACATGATGTTTTATTATCCTGTAGCTTCTTATGTTCACTAAATGATATGTACACTAAACGTTATGCATATAATTTGGGCCCTATGTGTTACATGAGTTCAACTATAATTAGATGATATTATTTTTTTATTTATATTTGAGGACCACTTTGACATCAACATCTCTTTCGTACAACACCCATATGACACTGGCATGTCAAATTAAACTCGCAACAATCTCCTTTGGTAAAAGTATTTAGAACTCTACCTTAAACAATGCTCACTTGTCCACTAATAATTGTGTTTTCTAAAGAACTGGGACACTAAGAAATTCACAGACCACCAGCAAATCAAAATCTCTCGGTAAAAATAATTTCCAGATTAAAATCTTTCAATAAAATTGAGTTTTACTGAGGAATAGGCCGTTAGTAATACAAAAATAAATCTATCAATAAAGGTCAATAATTTTATTGATATATGGATTTAATTATCATTTAGTAAAATCAACGGAATAATTCGCACGAAAGAGTGGAAGATCCACCAATAATATTAACAGTGAATGATCCATTAGTAAATCCAACAATTAGCCAAAAAACATTTTATTACCCCGTTTTTACCAGTCAAAAAGTGATATCTGTTAGAAAATACATCAATAATTAAAAGTTCAATTTTGTAGATGATCTCCATAATCACTCAAGATTGTTTCAAAAATAATACCATTACCATGGATTTTACATCGTGGTAGTAGCATTTTCAAAATTTTTTGAAAATGACGCCAAATGATTGGATGCTTTTTTTTGAAATTATTTTCCCATTATTGATGAACAGTAATGAAAAAATTTAAAAAATGTAAAACGCATGCATAACTTTGGATTACTAACAAATATTGTTATGGTTAAAGTTTTTAATTTAATTTTTCATCTTTTTTAATGTCAACAACCTTGTTCCCTTATGGGGGAATGACCCTATTTGCTTGTTATCTAGCCTTGGTTGTCCTCACATTGTAGCCTAACTATTCACACATCTTACATTTTACAGTTTTGTGCTGTCTTGGCAACTTGTGGGTGTCTCTAAGTTCATCATTAGACTTCTTCCTTTAATTTTTGGGTCTTTCTAGCTGGTCTCCTTAGTTTTGTGGGTTGAATAGGCTCATATTCTATTTGTAGCCATAAGTTAGGGCCACTGGATGGAAGGATTACATGCTGATAGGTTGCAATAAATGTTTCCTTCTTGAAACATGGAAAAAAACCCTATGGATTAGTTACAATGTTGATTCTCAAATAAAATGCAATTGTATTATATTGGTCCCCTTACTTCCCTTTGGTAATAGAATGCAAGCAATGGGATTAGTTATTTGTAGTAAGAATGCATGCAATCTTCTAGCCTCCTATTATTGTATGACATTGCACAGATTGCATGATAACAAGGGATGCTTGTCAGTTGCCATTTTTTGTATAAGCAAGTTCTAGACCCTAAGTGCATCTCATAGGTTTGAGGTTACTTTTGAACCTCAAACAAATAGATATCTTTATCTCCACACCATATTGGTGTCCAACCTTCTATTGCCCTCTAGTTCTTCTCAACAATCTCTTAATTTTTTTGACAAATATCCCTGAGTATCTTAGTACTTTCCCCCTCTATGTCAACATCCTATTCATAAAGCACACTTTGCATGCCTATATGTCTCTCACTTCAAGTCGTTTTAGTATGATCCTTTTACCATTGTAAAGCTAAAACTTAGTAGAATACAATGATATATGATTCATATAAAACAAATCAAATTTGATCACCTAAAAATGGCTAAAACATTTGGGTTTCTCACAAAGACAAAAATTCTGCAGATTTTGATGATCACAAAGGCAACTTTGTGCCTCACTATCTTTCCCACATTTGAACTCTGATTTTAAAATTTTGGTCCTGTTGGAAAGATCTCTTGTTGCAAGGAACTAATCCATGCTAATATTATTTTCTAAAAACATAGATTTTCCAGTTCAAAATATGGGTCAAAGTGGACTGTTCACCAAGTTTTCAAAAAATTTCATAAACAAGTTTTCATGGAGCCAACTTTAAGTGATTATATCTTTCACATACATTGTCCAATTTATTAATATAATTTGTCATTTTGAAGATCTTGTTACATAGAACAAATCTATATAAAGATTTTAGAAAAACATGCCCATTTACACTCTAAAAAATAGCTCAAAAGTAAGCTTTCCAGTAAGCATGAAAATTGTTTAAAAATATGCAATATAAATGATATATGGCACAAAGCACACAAAGATAAAAACAAGCATAAAGAAGTTTTGATACCACTGTTAGAAAATTTACATACAGTGGGATTTACCTTAAATTTTTTCACAAACCAAGATCTCGCATGCTTTACAATCTATTTGTGCCTTTCACTCATGTACAACATCTACCAATCATGAACTCGGCAACACAACTATTGTTCTAATCACATCAAGAATATAGCTACTAGTTGTTAGATCACGAACACACAAATTTTACTATTCCCGTGGTTATAGAGATGCTACTAGAGCCCTCTAAGTATATGTACATTCTAAATCTCAAAAGTGTAAGATAGTACCTTCAAGAAAATATTCTAGAGAGTAAAGAGAGTTGAGAGCTAGCAAAAAAATTCTCGTATGTAAAATTTTTCTCCATTAAATGTGTAACCTTTTTCTATAATCTTATTCCTTTTTAAATATCCATCACTAGTTAAAAAATTATTTTAACTTGGACACTTCATAAATAGAGTTAAATTCTAGTTACAAGTCTCATCTTTTTTATTTTAGTTTAAACTCAAACAAACTAGGATAATTAATTAAATTATATTTTTGAATAAATAAAAAATAAATTAAGTATTTTGTCTCAGTTTAATTAGAATTTATCTAATCAATTATTTTTTAAAAGATACTTTTCCAATTAATTAATAAAGAATAATTAATTAATTCTATATATTACATGTCTATGAGGATGCATCATATGGCCCCATGCAACATGTTCAAAAATATTTCTGTCTATTTTCACTTTTATATATAGCTAGCCTTTACACACATGCTGAATTTGAAAAATAAAGCTTAAAATACCATAAATTCTTTCTAAAAAATAATTGATATTTTGTCAGGCAAGAAAGTTATAAAATAGAATTTAATTTGAAAAGTTTAATTCAATAAAAAATATTTTTTTATAAATTCCGTTTTAGTGAAAATAAGTAGAAGAATCATAAAAAAATTATAATGGGGTGGAAAGTAGGACAGATATTGAGGAGAATATAGTAACACATGGTGAAAGTTCCACTTCTAACACATACTGATGTTCATGGGTAGGGCAAAGTGGTTGTCTTGTTAATTACGTGAAATATATATTATTAAGCATTTTATTAGAATTATTCACAAGTTACTACTCTCTTTATCACGCATATTATTAGTATACGCAACTCTCTGTCCTATCTTCGAACACCGTAGTCAAGTTGATGATGTTACACTTTGTTTAATTAAAAGGAAAAAGTGAAAGGTTAAACCTTAAATAATTCTGCTTTTCTTTGTTCTTTATTATGCATTTTATAAGTGTTGTACATACTTAATTTTGTTTAGCCTGTTTCTACCCCAAATTCAAAAGTTCAGATCCAAAACCCAAAAATAAGAAAATCAAAATTAAAATTTAAACTCAAAAAAGTAAATTAATAAAAATGAAACCCAAAAATAAAATTTAAACTAAAAAATTAAAAAAAATTAAACCCAAATATAAATAATAAACATAACAAAAAATAAAATAATAATAAAAATAAAATTCAAGAAATAATAATACAAAACAAATTTAAAAGATAATAATCAAATATAAATAAAAGAATCCAAACAGGGATAAGTAAAATCAAAGATAAGAATAAATTATCAAAGATAAAAGATAATAAAAGTAAAGATAAAAAATAAAAATAAAGATAAAAACAAAAAGAAAAAGGGAATAAACAGTTGATTGCTTTTCTTCGTGCTTTATTATGTATTTTATCATTGTAATTCATAATTTCAGCAGGTCCACTTCAGTTCCCACCGACCTGTATATATTTGACCCACCACATAAAGGACTGGTTCTTCTTATCTACGAAATAATTTAAGTTAAAGATCAGTTCATCCAGTGACATCCTCTTCAATCGTAATTATCAGAATTTGACGGTGGGTGGTTCTATTGATTCTCATTATTTCTCATTCCTCAATTAATAATTTTAAGAGTAAATTACTCTAATCTTTTCTTTATTTTATACTTCTTACATAAATCCTTCTATTTCCAAAATATACATTAACGTCTTTTGTAATTTATAAATGTGATACACATAAACTTAATTTATTATAAATGGTTAGAAATACTTTTAATTAAGTAGTAAAGTTTTATCCTCTTAAACTCTATTTTAATCCCTCTCCAAAAATAGTCTCATCTAGATTTTTTATAAATTATAAATTTTTCAAGAAATACCAAAAAAATATCAAAAGCATGTTCTCGTAGTATTATTTTTTATATTGTATGCAAATTGTTAAAAAGGAAAACATGTTTTTAGTAATTTTGGTATTTTATGAAAAAAAAGTCTTAAATTATAAAAAGGTTTACATGAGATCATTTTTGCAAAAGAAACTAAATATGAATTTTAAAACAAATTTTACTACTCAATTAATGAGGATATTTTTTATAAGTCATAACAAATTTATTACTTAACTAAGTATTTTCAATAATTTATGTTTTGATGTTCATTTCTAGAAGGATGACAAAAATTAGGAGGTATGCATCAATGTACATCAAAACCCTAATTACTTACCCGCCAATCTTTGGAACACAATAACGAGTCCATATGCCCGTTTCATGAGATTATATCCCTGTTTTTCCCATTTTCTTAAAATAGGGCGTGTGACTCTTATTTATGGTCATAATATTGTTTTAATCTTCGGAAAGATAGAAGTTTCATTTTTAAAATCAATTATTATTGGAGGTGTTAGATTTAAAAGTTAATGCACTGTGATGTTGATGTAAAGTTGCAACTAAAGCTACGGCTTGCTTTATATTAAAGGTAGAGTCACTGCCCTTGATCAGGCCGTATAAATAATACATGTATGTATAATTTTTTATGTAGTAGCCTTTATCATAATTTTAACAAAGGATATTCTAGTATTTTATTTTAGTACCCACAACATTCCGTGGTAGGCCATCTGTTAAGACCATATCATACATGTTTAGGGGAATATTTAATTGCTGAATTTTTTAATGGACATGCATTGTCTTGTTTGCTACAATTATTCAGAGTTGCTGTTCGGTTTGTGCTAACCCAAATTGGTCCTACGTCATCTTCAATTTGGGCTAAAAAAAGTCCAATTTTTTTCATCAAAAGATGTGAACTTAAGCCCCAATCCTGCGAGTAGCAAGCTAAATAGGACTGGCCTTGCGGTATAGCCTTGTGAGATAAGCCTAAACTTGATCCCGAATTTAAAGTTGAATTAAAGTTCATAATTTATATACCATACCTATGCCAATTTAGTTACTTTAAATTAATAAATTACATGCTAGTAATTTATAAATAGAAGGTATATGTCTAGTCTCTATATGCCTACTAAGTCCAATAAAAACAAGTATTAATCTTTTTCATTAAAAACAAAACAACTAATTAAATGAGACCATAATAATTATCAAAAAGAGCATGGAGTTGCTTTGTTGGTGGGCGACATTTATATATATATATATATATATATATATGCTTGCTATCTCTATAAACTTAAGTTTATTAGATATTCATTTAAAAAATTTTAATTATTAAATTTATATTTTAAAAATTAAATCGTAAAACTCAACAAATTTTATAATCCAATAAGATAAAAATGAGAAAGTTGTCTTCAAATTTCCTAGGAGACAACTTGCTCATAATATATATTGGTCATTTCTGATGCACATATATATGTAGGAACTAAAGTGAAAACATGTTGAAATTATGGGTGATGATTCAACACCAACCATGTTAGCATTGGAATAAAGTTGATATTGATTGCGTTACATGTCACAATTTCTTTTTATACTTTATCGACTACAATTAATAAGGCATGAATAAAATCAATCAATTTAGGCTCATCTTTTCTAATTTTTTTTACTACAAAAAATTTCAATATTAATGAATAATAAATCTCTCAATCAAATTCTTTGATAAACTTTTCGTCAAGAATTTTTTTGACAAATTTATGAATTTTACATAAAAAATTTTAAACGAATTTATAAATTTTACATAAGGATTTATTTCTGAGTAATATTAAAATTTCTTTTAGTTATTAAAAAAATTGAAACATGAAAGGAACTACCTCTGCAATTTGAATTCTTTTACTTGAAAAACATGTTGAAAGATTGCACAAAGAGTTATGTATGATAACATTATGCATGATAAAAAAATAGCAACTTGTTTTAATTAATAATAACAAAATGATTAACAATGTTACGGGTCCCAAACAAAAAGCCCCTTTATCCAACCCGAGAAGAACTTTACGTTTTAGAAGTGGAATTTCCACCAAGTGCAACTATATTCTCGTCAATATTCTCTCTTTATTACTTTCCACCTCATTCCGATATCGTGGTCGGTAAATGCAAATGCATGGCAATGCCCATGCCAAGGGGAATGACAGCAGCCTGTATTATTGTACTAGTTTGTCCACACTAATAGACTTGACTAAGGTGCATGCAGCAAGATCCGAGAAGGGCGGTGCATAATAACAAAATGCGTAATAAAGAAAGCGCGTAGCAACTTTATGGTTAAAAATAATATGCTTTATACCAAAAAAAAATAATGTACTTAATAATATTATGCATGATTAAAGGCAATGACTGCACTATTAAAAAAATACATTTCGTGAAAATTTAGCTGAAACGTAACATCAATGCCACAATTTGTTAACTTTTAAATCTAATAGTAATTTGTTGTTTATTTTATCTATGAATAACACATTTTTTATGACTATTAATAATAAAATGCTTAATAATAATTAGATGTGATAAGCAAGGCATCCAGTTTATAACTTCTAGGTGTATTCCTTGGATGTTTAGTTAAAATGTAACATTAAATAAACCAAAATCATCTTACAAAAATTGATGAATAATTTGATAAAGTTAAATAATTAAAATTTTTATTAAATTACTCTGTCAAGAATCTTTTTAAATGGAAACATTATAATTTTGATAGGAAGAGATTCGATATCTAATTTATGATTTCAATGAAACTTCAGAAAACGATTTTCGAGAGAATATTATAATTATAAACAATTATTTACTTTACATACTTTTATACACTAATGTTTCAATGTATATTTCTTTCGACAATAAACATTATCACAAAATTATGAAACAAGGCCTTATACAAATTAGAGGCACATCCCACTATTATCTTTGTACACCTTTTTGGCCAACCAGAGATAGAGGTCAATGTCCTTTTTTCTATTTCTTCTGAATTACTAGAACCCAAAGGCGAACAAAGATAAAAGGCAAGTATCTATATGCCACACACTCTTTTCTATATCATCGTAAAACTTTCAATACATGTATACAATATAAAATAATTACAAAAGAAAGCATACATTTTTGTATTAATCCCACAATTTAGTCCACTAAAGATCAACTCCCTTAAAGAGATTCAATATTTCGTAATATCTATAATAATTTCGTCCAATTGTTAACTTTGATCAATCAAATTGACGAAGCATAAATGTGGTAGTTTAGGGGTTGAGTTGGCTTGCAGATGTACAGTCTTAGGTACACATAACTACCATATGTACACTTCCACCTAGATGAGTTGTTATCTACATCACTTTAAACTTCACCATTTTGTTCCAAACTTGAAACTCCAAATTTAGATCACCAAATTCAAAACCCTAAATCTTAAACCTCAAATCCTAAGCCCTAAACTCAAAACTCAAAATCTAAAACTCCAAATTTAAAACTCAAAACCCTAAATCCCAATTTAGACATGTGATTTCTAATTTGAGATTTTAGATTTCATGTTTGAATTATAGGTTTAAGGTTTATGATTTGTGATCTTAGGTTTTGGGTTTTTGATTTATGATTTGGGATTTAAAGTTTGGGATTTTGGAATTATGGCTTTAAATATAAGGTTTAGTCTTTAAGGATTCAGATTTAGGATTTATACTTTCAAGTTTAAGAGTTTTGAATTTTGGATTAAGGATTTTAAAGTTTAAATTTTTGATTTCAAGTTTTGAATTTGGGGTTTTGTGCAAAATAGAGGGGTTTACGGTGATATATACAACATCTCATCTAGGTAGAAGTGTACATGTGGTAGTGTACTTCTAGGCCAGGACATAACTCAGCCCCTTAACCACCACACATACACTTCCATCGATCTAAGTCATCTGAGTTAATGATAGTATAAAATTTTCGTAGAAATCACGAAATATTAGATCTGTTTAGGGTTAGTGACTAAACTGTGAAATTTAATATTTTATTTGATCAAAATGTATGTTTTTTCTAAATTAAAAGTAACGTTTCAATGTAAATTTCTTTGGACAATAAACGTTACAAAATAAATTATCAAACAAATTATTTATCTCTTATTCAACGTTTTAGATACAAAATCTACCATTATCTTTGTACACCTTTACGCCAACCGGAACGAGATATCAATCTCCATATTATTTTTTTCCCTTTCTTTTGGGTTATCAAAACCCAAAAGCAAATAAAGATAAAAAGCAAATGTCAGCATATCACACTATTTTCTATATCAGCGAAACCTTCTGTCAATGTATTTATAGCCTTCAAAAGATTATACTCATCAAATTTAAAAAGATAAACATTTGAAATTTAATTTAGAATCATGATTAAAAATAAGAATATGGATAAACTATGACCATGAATATATCACGAGATAAATGTTTATAAATTGTTTTAAAAATTAGTCAAAATGACAATTATCAATAGGCGGACAAGAGCTCATAATCTAAGGAATTTATTTCAAGAAAGGAAATTTATAAAGGATTGAGATGAAGGACTTCAATTTTTTATATTTTAAATTTAAGATCTAATTAATTTATATATTTATTTACATTTTCGTTATGATTTTAAATTTAAAATTAACTATTTATAATAAATAGCAATTAGACGTTTAAAAGGATTACTACGCCATGTCTCAAAGATTTAACTCACAGACCTTCCACACCTAGGACCTTCCCTTTATACAATATAATATAATATAAAAAATATATATAATTATGATTGAGGAGTATGTCTCTAGATTCATTGATCATTAATTTAAATTATTTCGTAGATAAGAAGAACCATTTGGTGGGGGACCATATATATATAGGTTTGTGATGTAATTTTTATAAACTAAAATTTATTAAATAAATAATTTTAATAATTAAATTTATATTATAAAATTAAATTATAAAACTCAATAAATTTCATAATTCAATAAAATAAAATGAGAATGTTACCTTTAACTGTTGTGGAACATAACTTACTCATAATATATATTAGTAATTTCTTATATACATATATGTGAAAACTGAAGTGAACAAGTTGAAATTAGGGTAGAGAATTCAACGACAAGCATGTTAGCATTAGAATGAAGTCAATATCAATTATGTTACATGTGTCTAATTTCTTTTTATACTTTATTGAATACAATTAACAATGCATGAATAAAGCAATTAGTTGAGGCTCATCAAATTGAAACGCAAAAGGAGCTACCTCCGCAGTTTGTATTGTTTTAATTGGCATAGCCAAACAGACTTGACTAAAGATTGCACGCAGATTTATGTATGATAGAAAAAGTTGCTACTTTTTTATAATACATCTCAAAATAACAATTTTTATGACTAATAATAATAAAGTGGAACTTCCACCAAGTGCAACTTTATTTTGGTCATTATCTTTCCTTTGCTTTCCATCTCATCCTGCTATCATGTTGGTAAAAGCAAATACATAACAATCCCCATGCCAACGGAAATGACATCAACTTGTATTATTATATTAGTTATTTCACACAAGTAGACTTCACAAAGGTGCTTGCAACAAAATCCAAGAAGAGTTATGCATAATAACAAAATGTGTGATACAAAAAGCATGTAACAACTTTATGCTTAATAATAATAAAATGCTTAATATTATTATGCATGATGAAGGTTTGATTTTAAATCTAATACTATAAATAAGTGCATTTCATGAAAATTTAATTGAAACTTAATATCAATGCCATAATGTCTAAATCTAATAAAAATTTGTTATTTATTTTATATATCAATAACACATTTTTTATGATTGATAATAATTAAATGCTTCATAGTATTAGGTGTGCTAAGCAAGGCATCCACTTTATAACTATTAGGTGCATTCTTTGGATGTTTAGTTAAAATTTAACATCAAATAAACTAAAGTCGTCTTACAAAAAATTGACAAACAATTTGATAAAATTAAATAGTTACTTTTTTTATTAAATTATCTTTGCATGAATCTTTTTAAAATAAAACATTATGGTAAAAATTTTAATTTTAATAGGAAGAATTTTATTATTTATATAGTAATTTCAAGGAACTTTAGAAAATAAAATTTGAAAGAATGTTATAATTAGACACGATTATTTACTTTCTATATTTTTATACATTAGTTTTTAGCCCATGATTTATTTTATTATATAATCTTTTAAAAACAAACAGAAGTGTTTTAAGTAGTCTAATAATTAAAAATTAATATAAGAAACTAGTAGCCTGAATATTTTCAAGATCAATTGTATAAGTAGTTTATTAAAAATGGCATGAAAAATTTACATTACAAATTTATGTAATACCATGATCTACTTTTAGCTATTTTAATATTTAGATATAGACTGTTATAAAGATTTTGATACTCATCTTATTTGTTGAAGCTAGCTAATACTTATTATTAGTCAATATATGTATTCCATTCTAATTTATATATGTTAATTATAATAATATTTGTTTGTATTATATATTACAGAATATATTTATATTATTATAACATGCATTTTTATTTATATTTCTTTTTTTGCTGATATGACAAAAAATATTATTTATTTAGAAAAAATAAGAAACCCAACGTTATTAGTAAAACCAATTCTTTTAGAAAGATAAAATTTGAAAGTATGGAATTAGTTCTATTAAAATTAGAAAATTCAAATAAAAATAATTATAATATGGTAAATAAAAAATAATTAGAATGAAAAAACTATTGTAAAAAATAACTAATTTCATGATGGGTTTGGGTTAGTCTAGATAGGATTTATGAGTTTGACCAATTTTATTGATGATAAAGCGAGAGAGTGCATTGCAGAGTATTTTAGAACAAACTAGAACAAAAGTTGAGGATAAATACTAAATAATGAGAGGAATTTAGAAAATTAACAAGAAATCTCAAATAGTCGTTATTAAAATAATAAGAAGGAGAAAAAATTACAGTGTGCAAGACTTCCTGTATACGTTGCTCAATAATGCAGCTATGCTTTACAATATTTGGGAATGAGATCCCACTTTGGTGACTTGGCAAAACAGAAAAGTAGAATCAGCCTTTAAATAAAGATATTGGTCAATTCTCAGTGGAAAACTCATATATATATATATATATATATATATATATATATATATAAATATGATATGTCTGTAACTAAGATTTATACAGAACCTTATAAATTAAACAAGGCAGTGGCAATTAAATTGAAGAAAAAAATTGTGAACCATGTCCAACCGTAATACTTATGCTTACCTTGCAATTTTATTTGCATGGCCTGTTCTGTTGGCTCTTTGTGAGGGCACATCAGGATCAACTGAAGCTGAGGCATTGCTCAGATGGAAACAAAGTCTCCCAAACCAACCAATCTTGCAGTCATGGGTTAATTCTCTACAACAGGCCAACTCAAGTGCGGCAAAAAGCCCATGTCGGTGGCGTGGAATAAAGTGTGATTCTTCAGGCACTGTAATTGAATTGAACTTGGCTTACACTGGTCTCAGAGGTACCCTTGAAAACTTGAACTTTTCTGCATTTCCAAACCTTCTTCGCCTTGATCTCAAAGAAAACTATCTAACTGGAAACATACCAGAAAACATTGGGGTGCTCTCTAAATTGCAATTCCTTGACCTTTCAACAAATATTCTCAATGGCTCATTGCCCCATTCTCTTGCTAATCTCACCAAAGTTTACGAGTTTGATGTTTCTCGAAACCTCATAACAGGGACATTAGACCCTCAATTGTTTCCTGATAATGCAAATCAGCCCAAAAGTGGTCTCATTAGCATTCAAAATCTCCTCTTTCAGGACTTAATGCTTGTAGGTACAATCCCAAACGAAATAGGAAATCTGAGAAATTTAGTTCTGCTAGCTCTAGAAAACAATAGTCTTCATGGTGCTATTCCTCCATCTTTGGGCAATTGTAGTCATTTAAGTTACCTTGGACTTGCCACCAATCAACTATCAGGGTCTATACCACCTAATATTGGTAGTTTGAGAAATCTAACTGAAGTGTACCTATTGCAAAACAAACTATCTGGAACAGTGCCACAAGAAATAGGAAATCTGTCATCCTTAACTGTTCTTCATCTCGCCGAGAATAATTTCACTGGACACTTACCACCACAAGTTTGCAAAAGTGGTAAGCTGGTCAACTTCAGTGCAGCTTACAACAGTTTCACTGGCCCAATTCCAGTTAGCCTTAAAAATTGCACATCATTATATCGAGTTCGACTCGAATATAACCGATTGACAGGTTATGTTGACAAGGATTTTGGAGTATATCCTAACCTTACTTACATTGACTTCAGCTACAACCGAGTACAAGGAGAACTCTCTGCACATTGGAGTGCATCACAAAATTTGCAACAACTAAAAATGGCAGGAAATATGATAGTTGGCTCAATTCCATATGAGATTTTTCAGATGAGGCAATTGGGAGAGCTTGACCTATCATTCAATCAGCTTTCAGGAGAGATTCCACCTCAAATAGAAAATTCGTCCAGCCTCATTGATTTACATCTGAATGGCAACAAACTCTCTGGTCATATACCCATTGGGATTGGAAAGCTTTCCAATTTGCAGTCCTTAGACTTGTCAATGAATATGATAACTGGTCCAATCCCTTATCAGATAGGCGGTTGCTCTCGCTTGATTAATTTAAATTTGAGCAAAAACAACTTAAATGGAGCAATCCCTTACCAAATTGATAATCTTTTGGCCTTGGAAGATCTTTTGGACTTGAGTTACAATTCTCTTACTGGACAAATTCCAGGCGAGCTCGGTAAGCTTTCAGATTTGATAATCTTGAATCTCTCTCACAACAACCTGTCAGGTTCTATCCCTGATTCCATTAGTGAAATGCTGAGTTTGTCAAGCATTAACCTTTCCTATAACAATTTGGAAGGCCCTGTTCCAAATATTGGCATACTTAATTCTTCTCTATCAGTGGATTTGAGTAACAATAAAGATTTGTGCGGAAAGATCCAAGGTTTTCGACCTTGTAATGTGTCAGTCGCAAAAATTAATCATGGTACTGACAAAAAGAAAGTTGTGATAGCCGTTCTTGCTTCTTTGGGAGGTATATTACTTGTTTCAATAGTATTATTTGCGATTTTTCTCTTTTATCGTAAGAGAAACTCAGGAATTTCAAAACAGTACTCTGCATTTAGGAGAGAAAATCCATTTTCAATATGGTACTTCAATGGGAACCTTCTGTACGAAGACATCATAGCAGCAACCGAGAACTTTGACGACAAGTATTGCATTGGAGAGGGAGCAATGGGACAAGTATACAGAGTGACAATGCCAGGCGGTCAAGTATTTGCCATAAAAAGGTTGAAATGTGAGTCAGATAGCGTAGACATTGATAATATAAAATCCTTTCAGAGTGAGATAGAAGCCTTGACCAAAACCCGCCACCGAAACATTGTGAGGTTGTTTGGATTTTGTTTACAAGGGATGCACACTTTTTTGATTTATGAATATATGGAAAGAGGAAGCTTAGCTGATATGCTGAGGAGTGACAGAGAAGCATTAGAGTTGGATTGGCCTAAGAGGGTTGAAATTGTGAAAAGTGTGGCACATGCTTTATCTTACATGCATCATGACTGCGTTCCACCCATAATTCATAGAGACATATCAAGCAAGAACATTTTGTTGTCTTCCAATCTCATAGCTCATGTATCAGATTTTGGCACTGCAAGGTTTCTAAAACCAGATTCAGCTAGTTGGACATTGTTTGCAGGCACTTACGGCTATGCTGCACCAGGTCAGTTTCATATATGCCAATTCTAGCCCAATAAACTATAAATAGCGTGACTCTTTATGTAATCATTAACCTCAGTTCCTAATTGCCTATTCTTTTCCTTTTGCTGGCGCTTGCAGAACTTGCATACACAGGAACAGTGACAGAGAAATGTGATGTGTTTAGCTTTGGTGTTTTGGCTTTTGAGGTTCTCATGGGAAAGCACCCTGGTGATCTAATTTCTTACATACAAACATCTGGTGACCACAATATCAACTTGAAGGAGATTTTAGATTCACGTTTGGCACAGCCTTCAAAGCCACATATTTTGAAGGAATTGGCTTTGATTGAGAATTTAGCTCATTTATGTTTACAGGCAAATCCTCAATCACGACCAACAATGGAAAGCATAGCACATATGCTTGAAAAACAAAATGCTCATTAGTCATGATTGGAGGTTCATTGCCATATAGATGATGGAATGTTCTTTCAAGTATTTTATTTATAGTGTTCCAGAGTTTTAGATAATTATCTAAGCAATGTTATAGCCATAGAATAAAAATGTAGAAATGTATATAGACCTCTATTTTGAGAATTCTATGTGTTAAAAAAAGAGCCAAAGTTACATTTCATTTCACAAAAAATATATATGTATATATATATGCTTCAGTGTGATTAAATAGTATTGATCAAGGTTATTTTGTAGAAATTTATATATGTTAATTTGCTGGGTTGGTGTCAGAAACATTTAATATTGATGCCAAAAGTATATACATAATCTCATATTCTAGATTAGTAATTTATAATTAATATTTAGCATCTTAAGTCTATGAAAACTTTTAAAAGTTGCTTCCACCTCCACCTACAAAAAATCACATGCAAACAATATTATTTTGAGACCAGCATACAGGTACAATAAAAAAAATGTTATATAAATGTATGGATAGTGTATACTACTCAATTTATATTATTGAGAAATGAAATTAAAAAGAAAGATAAAAAAGAGTGAGAATATAAAATTATATATAGATTATTTATAAAATTTATGTGTACGTATATATTTGTATCATTGTTTGGTGGGTCACAATTGTAAATAAAATTTTGGTCCTCCTGAACATTGAATACTAAATATTATTCCTATTCAATATTCATATTTATTATATTTTTTAATTAATTTTTATATCATATCAGACTTTTAAAATAATCTTATTATTATTATTATTATTATTATTATTATTATTATTATTATTCAAAGTTAAAAAGTTTAATTTTATTACAAATGATTTATGGCTTGAGATTGAAATTAAAATTTTCAAAAATATTAAAATTTATAATTGTAAATTTAAAATCAACGATTCTGATAGAAGCTCAGATGTCCACGAAGAATTAGTTCATGATGTCTACAAGGTCTTTCTAGTCTTTAGGAACTACTGGATCAATGCATGAATCAGTCCTTGTGATTGTGCATGGATCTTTGTATAAGTTTTAAATCTGTGATTTGTCGTCAAACTGAGTTCCTAATTTTGTTTTGGTTTTGACTGAACTTCTGCATACATTTGTGATATAGAGGATGGGCACTTTGAAAGCTAATGGTTATGGTATTTTGCTGCGATAGCCTATAGTGTCTTGAATTTTGTTTTAGAAGTTGGCTGACATTTGGTTTGGTTATGTATGCTCCTTTTCATGTTGCTTGTTGGCTGGCTAATAGCAATTTCATGGCTCTTCCTTATAATGCATGGGTCTGTGGTTGTCAGTGTTTTTATATGACAGCCATGGCGGAATGGCAGGCTGGTTCCTCAGCCTACTGCCGTCAGAAACATTTTGCCTCCAGGTTTGCTCTAGTGGCACCATGGCACTCCATAAGCATGGTAGAAAGATGACAATTTCGTCATCTGCCTTGGCTTCCAACCAATGGCCATCTACTTTTTTTCCCTCAACTTCTGACCTCATCCTCATCCCCTTTGTGTCTCTCTTGTCTCTTTAATTATCGTTCTGTATTCTCTTCTTTCATTTTTCCTCCTCAAAAACTCTTAATGCTCTGTTGCACTTGCTCTTCCTCTGTTTTATTTCCTTTCCTTTTGAATTTATGTTCTGAACTTCTGCTCTTTTTTTGTTTTTTTCCTCAATTTCTGTCCCCGCTACTCCAATGATTCGCTTGAAAATGATTCTATTATGTTTATTGCTTTTCGTGTAAGCTTTTAGCTCTTTTTATTTATATTTTGCAAGTCTTTTTAGTAAATTTTCCATTTCTTTAAATGGCTGCCATTGACTGCCACATCATCTGCCATAGAGCTATGGTGGTTTTTGGGCTTTCTGACATGGGCCTTCATTCACCATTGGCAACACTGGCAGACATCGTTAGGAAGCAGACGTTATCAGCATTATGGACACTTTAAAATAATTTAGAAGTTCGATTTCTAAAAAAGAAAATTTGCTGCTACTGAATTTCTGGGCAGCAGGTTTTGTTGTGTGTATCACTTTCAGTAGGAAGATTGAATTTTTGTGATTCTAAAAGCATTGGAAAGTAGAGACAGAAAACTATCATGCTTTTAAATTTCTGGCCCTAATTCCTTACCAATTAATACAGTTGTCTCTAAGTTAAGTCAAAGTTCTGGTTTGAATGAAATTTTATGTATCCTTCTTCATATGGTTCTTGCTGCTGTTGATCTGTTTCATGGTTATAACATATGTCAAAGAGCCTTAATCCTGTGGTGAGGTGCATGGAGGGTCCTTGAACTTTCTTGCATTTTTGGGTCTTATGTATGTGGTTGCTGCATCATGCCAGCTTTGCAGTGTTTGGGCTACTGATATGAGCATATACAAGGCTTGCCGGCCAGGGCAGCCCTCATAACAATTGCCAAATAGTTCGGTTTCGCATAAAATATAATATTACATTGTTTTGCTTTTGATCAGGCATTTGGGCATGGGAAACAAGCCAGCGAAGCAGGATAGGGATGAGTTACATGGCTTTACACCAAAACATATTCGGGCTGTGAGACCACCAGATCATTACATAGAATACATGTAGTTCAATGGGTGGTTGGATGTGTATTTGGATGATCCTGATCTTGCCCATTTATTCAAGTAGGTATGTTGTACTGATGACATGGTTATGAAACCAAAATTGAAATAAAGACAACTAGGGTATTTGTCATGCAGAGTATGCTAGAATTGAAAAGGAACTCTTTTTCACAGTTTAATTGGCATTTTCACCATTATATAGCAAATTAAATTTGATGCGTTGGTATAATCCCAGAACAATAATAAGAGGAAAAAAAAAAAAACACAAGTCAGTGGAAGTCGCGTGCTTCCCATCGAAGATAATGCTATTCTGAGTGATGCAGATTCTACCATATTATGGTTATGGGTCACCTTGCCCTGAGTTTTCTTACTTATAAAAGTATAACCAGAGGAAGGGAAAGTTCTGTTTTAATTAATTCTGATCAAAGAGTACAATCTCCATTTATAGAGAGGAGTTTGAGCTAACACAACGAGTGGACACTGAGATTGTTACAGCAGATCCAACCTCTCTAACCGACTCTTTCCACGTCAGCATTCACACTAATAGCATGATCTACCTCTCCTGATGACACCTCACTCACTTGATCACTATCATAAGACACGTCACTCACCTAAACCTCTTCTGTCCTAACATCCCCCCTCAAACTCTATGAATCACCTTGAGTTTGCCAGTCAACAGCGAGAATCGAGCACTAAGAAGGGGTTTAGTAAGTATATCGGTAGTCTGTTTGAACGAGGGCGAGTGGAAGACATCAATTTCCTTCTACAGAACCTTGTCTCGGACAAAGAAGAAGTCAAGTTCTACATGCTTAGTTCTTGCATGTAGAACTGTATTAGCTAACAATTGCACAACCTTGAGGTTAACGCAGAAAACAACAGGAGGCTAAGAGAGGTTGACCTGAAGTTCACTAAGAAGAGACTTGATTCAGCAAATTTCAGACACAACACTGGGAATTGAGATCCTTTAAAATGTAGGGTATACTTTAGAGAGTAAAATGCAAGTAGATGACTATTAAACAGAAAATTAACAGTCATGATTATGTTAAATCTATGAATTGTGATCCATTTGCTTGTTTTAATAATAATCATGACTACTGATTTTCTCATCAGTGGTTATCCACTTATATTTTACTCTATAAAGTGCACCTTACACTTTAGAGGATCCAGATCCCAATACTGGCAAGGCTTCTGTACTCAGCCTTTGTACTAGATCAAGAGATGATGTTTTGCTTCATAGATGACCAAGCAATGAGGTAATTCCCAAGAAAGACACAGTAAGCAGTTTGAGATTTTTGATCAACACCATTACATGCCGAATCAGGATCACAATAGGCAGATATAGTAATGGGAGCAATGGGTTCAAAATAGAGACCATGATGTCATGTCCACTCAAGTACCTAAGGATTTGTTTGACCACCTGCTAGTGTGCTTCAAGAGGCTGTTGGAGAATCAGGCAAGATTTGTTCATAGTGAAGGAGATGTCAGGGTTGGTAACTGTTACATATTGCAATGCTCCAACGAGATAGTGGTAAGGGGTGATATCAGAGAAAGGAGGGCTTCCATGATTTGTAAGCTTTGTGTTGGAGGTTATAGGTGAGGAATCAGGTTTAGCATGGTGGAGATTGGTACGATTGAGGAGCTCCTACATGTATTTAGTCTGAGACAGTAGGAAACCCCCATTAGATATCTTGTTGAGCTCAATTCCCAAGAAATAGTGAGCTTCGAGGTCCTTAAGAGCGAAAGAGGAATGCAAATCAGAAATCAGCTATTGAATAACTGACTAAGGTGCTAGTAAATGAAATATTATCTACATACACTGAGGTGCCAATAAGAAAAATATCATCTACATGCACAAGAGGTAGCAAAATTTCAGAGCCAGTGTGCTTAAGAAACAGAGAAGCATCACACTTTGTAGCTATAAAACTAAACCATTGAAAGGCAAAGGACGATTTTTGGAATAGGCACGAGGGGCTTGCATTAAACCATATAAAGCTTTCCTTGGTCACCATATGAGGGTTTGAGCTTGTGAAACCTTGAGGTTGAGTCATGTATACTTCTTGAAACAACTCACCATTTAGAAAGGCATTATTTATGTCAATCTAGTGTATCTTCCAACCATGAGACAAAGCTAAAGTAAGAACAGTCCTAATAGTAATAGGTTTAACTACAGGACTAAAAATTTCAAAGAAACCAACACATTCCCTTTGATGAAACCCTTTTGCAACTGCCAGGCTTTATGTTTCAAGACACTGCCATCCAGGTTTTTCTTGAGTTTAAAACCCCACTTACAACCGATTGGACTTTGGTTAGGAGGGAGATCAACCAAATCAAAGGTATGGTTCTTCAAGAGTGCTTGGTACCCTTCCTCCATGACAAGTTTCCACTCATGAGTAGAGAGAGCTAGTTGAAACGGTGAATGTCTTAGGTTTAAAAATGCTAGACTTGCATCTGGTTTGCATATTATGATGATTCTTAGTTGGTCGAGTAATGTGAGAGGGACAAGGAGCAGTAACTGTGCTTGAGAGATTAGGACCATGACCTGCAGATCTATCCAAGTTCACAATAGGGTTAATAGAAGAATTTGTATTATTAATATGTAGCTACTCTCAAGTAAGGGATCACAAGAAGGAGAGGGATGTGAGATAGCAAAAGATGTTGAGGTAACTAAAGGTATAGAGGCAAATGGCAACATAGTAGAACTAATGACTAAAGAGGTAGGTTGTGTAGCAAAGGGAAAAGTGGATTCATCAAGCATTATATCTTTGGAAATATGAAATATAAAATCTACCCGTGGTGCTAAGGCATTTGTAACCCTTGTGATGTCTACTGTAACCTATAAAGGTGCAGGGAAGAGGACTGTGTGGAAACTTGGGGGAATTGTAAGGTCTTAGATTAGGAAAACAAAGGCAACAGAAAACTTTCATAGATTGATAAGAGGGTTGTGTTGAACAAAGTTTCCAAGGGAGATTTATGATGAGAACAAGACTAGGAAGACTATTGATGAGATGCGTAGCAGTATAGAAAGCCTCCTCCCCAAAGGACAGATGCATGGAAGCTTTGTGAAGGAGAGTAAGTCCAATCTCAAAAATGTGTCTGTGTTTTCGTTCAAGGATGCCATTCTGTTCATGGCTGTGAGGACAAGAGATCCTATGAAGGATACCTTGTTGTTGAAGGTATGAAGTAGAGAATTTGAATTCTCTTCCTCCATCTGATTGAAGGGCCATAATTTGTTGTTTAACTGCAACTCAACACGGTTTTTAAATAGGATAGACATTTGAAAGGCTTAAGACTTTTGCTTTATTGGATAAAACCATGTATATCGGCTAAATGCATCAATGAAAATGATATAGTATCAGTTCTCATTGGAAGAAATATGAGGTGACGGACCCCAATATCAGTAAGCACAAGTTGTAAAGGGACAGTATAGACAGTAGATGAGGAAGGAGAAGGAAATTTGTGATGTTTACCCATACAACAAGATAAGCAAAAGGAAAGAGCAACTTTACTATTTGGTAGTATATTACATGACTTTAGAACAAGAGAAACAATGTCTAGGCATGTCCTAAACGACAGTGCCAAAGGTCTAAGCTAGTAGGCGCGGTAATTGAATTTGGGAAAGATACATCAAGGGAATTTGGGGAACTAGCTACAGTAGTCATCACATTTGTGACACCAAGGGACTGTTGGATTGAAATCTGTCTTGGTAGGGGTCTAGATTGACGAACTGAGGGTGGAAAGTCATCAAATATGTAAAGACCGTTGCTCACCCTCCCTGTCAATAACACTTTGTTGGACCCCTGAGATTTAACAAAACATAGGTTAGGATGAAATTCAAAATAAACTGAATTATCTTTGGCAAACTGAGAAATACTCAACAAATTTTTTGTGATGTTAGGGACATGTAACAGTTTATGGAGAGATAAAGAGGTATTGAAGGGTGTGAGCACCTAAGAGGAGCCAACATGCTTCATATACAAACTTGTCCCATCCCCAATCATGACCTCTTCTGGACTTGCGTAAGGTGTTTTCTCAGCAAAATTCTCTGTACTATGAGTTAAGTGGTTGGTTGACAACACGGCCTACATAGTATTTCTACCTCCTCTGGTGTTTCTAAACTGAGGATTTTCAAAGTCAACAGAGTAAGTGGTAAAGGTTGGTGCCTGAAAGCCTTGGTATCCCTGATACCTTGTTCTTTGGATTTGATCATCATACCTAAAACAACAATCAAGTGCTATATGACCAAGCTTACCGTAGACTTGGCATGATACTCTTGCACCAAAATTACCATACTGTCTACCTCTCATTCATCCTCTTAAGTAATTACCTCTAAATCTACCTCTCTGATAACCATTCTCCTAATTTGATTTTCATGAAATTGATTGTGATACTGTGCCTAACCAGTCTGATAACCATAGAGTGAAGGAAACCTATGACCACCAAAACTACTATTAAACTAAGTATTGGAGTTGTACTGTGAGTTATTTAGTATAGTCAATGAGGAAATCAGTTTATCTTCTTTGTGCTTTTGTGAGGTGACATTCATTGATGTACTTAGGTTAGCAGTAACAAAATCAAATTCTTTTAGGTGTCGTTGTAGCTTGATTTCTTGAGCAAGAAGAGCCTCTACTCCATCTGAGATGTAGCTTTCAGACTTGGACATTATGGAAAAACCCAATGGATCATATTCTTATGTGATCTTCTATACTAATCGGATTTCCAACTGAGGCAAGTCTATCTATCACATGCTTAATTTTTAGTAAG
The DNA here is from genome assembly GCA_037013595.1 of Dicorynia guianensis. Lineage (NCBI taxonomy): Eukaryota > Viridiplantae > Streptophyta > Magnoliopsida > Fabales > Fabaceae > Dicorynia > Dicorynia guianensis. Next base: position 16,521,747 of record JASUAB010000003.1, on the reverse strand, counting down.
TACTCACTCATTGATTGGCCTCCTTTCTTTGTGTTCTGGAGTTGACTTCGGCATTGTCTCATTTTCGCTTTTGTTTGAGAGGTGAAATGTGCTTCAATCCTTTCCCAAACTTCTCATGATGAATTGTAGCCAACCATTCTGGTTGGCATTGACGCAGACATCAAAGATAGGAGCCAAGACATGAGTAATTGGTCTTGTTGCTCCCACTCAATGAAATCAGGATTGAGGACTCAGTTAATCTAATTTTGTTCAGTGAGATAAGGTTTGGGCGCTACTGCTGCTTCTGAGATGAGTTGAAAGAGACAATGTCCTTTAATGGTGGACATTACCTGCTGTTTCCATAGCAGGTGATTGTCAACATTGAGTTTCATAGACACTAGATGATTTAATGCAATCGGAGCTCTAGTATTTGGTGGATCCGCCATTGCTATGGCTTTGATACCAACTTAGCAAAATAAAACCAGAGAAAAGGAAAGTTCTATGATCAAAGAGTACAATCTCCATTTATAGAGAGGAGTTTGAGAGCTAACACAACGAGTGGACACTAAGATTGTTACAGCAGATCCAACCTCTCTAACCGACTCTTTCCATGTCACCACTCACACTAACAAGATGATCTATCTCTCCTAATGACACCTCACTCACTTGATTAATGTCATAAAACATGTCACTCACCTGAACCTCTTCTGTCCTAACATTCTATACTTCAACTTTTCTTCTGGTTCTTAGAATATCTCTTCAACGATAAAGGGGCAACATTTTTTTTAAGGAAACATGAAAAAGTGGTAAAATTACTTCTATTATGCGGTTGTCAACTTCAGTTGTCTTTTTAAAAAATGTGAATGTCTATAATCGTATAAGTAACTCCTAATTTCAGCTTGAAACTGGGAAGAAAATCATTAAATATTAAGAATAACACCAATTGCCTTTATTGATTTTGAAGTATCAAAAACACAAGGTAAATTAACTCCTAATCTCAGCTTGAAACTGGGAAGAAAATCATTAAATATTAAGAATAACACCAATTGCCTTTATTGATTTTGAAGTATCAAAAACACAAGGTAAATTAACTCCTAATCTCAGCTTGAAACTGGGAAGAAAATCATTAAATATTAAGAATAACACCAATTGCCTTTATTGATTTTGAAGTATCAAAAACACAAGGTAAATTGATATTCGATTGGAATATCATTTATAAAGTTACCATGGCGTCACTCTATTTTCACTGCCAAACATTTGATCGTACAAGACATGTAACATTCTTCATCCAGCTTATCCTCCCCTTTTTGGCATTCAGTTATGCATTTTTCATGACGTCTTTTGAAGTTTCTTTTCTCTTCTTAGAACGTTGTTAGAAGAAACGACACGAGGATCAAAGTGGTAACGAAACGGGGAGAACTCATGGAGACTTGGAGATATAAGATTTAGAACATTATCATTGCTTTGCGCAAGAGCACCCATTGGAAGAAATACTGCCATAATTATAACCCACATTTGCAACTCCGTTTTGGTAGTATGATAAAGTATGAAGTCCAAAACTAAGTCACTGCTTTATAATAAAGACCTGTTCGACCTTCTTAGGATCAATTTCATAGGAATTTCTGATGAAATGTATTGTTATTTTTCAACTGAGTATTATATAGAATTGAAGTATGAGAAGAGTAGAATGGATTTTGACCTTTGTTCAATCCAACGCCCTCGCATGCCTTTATATATATATATATATATATATATATATATATATGTATGTATGTATGTATGTATGTATATATGCACTATGAATAAAAAAATTACTTGATGATCAACCAATACAATTTTATAAAATAAAATGTTGTCAATTTCAAAACATTATGACCATATTGTATTTTAACTATTCATGTTTTCAAGATGCTTTAAAGTGAAAATGGAATCCTACTTGAAATTTAATTTGTTACTATTTTTTTACCTATTATAGTATTTAGAAGGAATCATTTAATTTTCATGATATTTGCATCCTATAAAAATTTTATGCATATGTGTTGTCACTTTATACTTTAGTCAAATAGCTAAGATTTAGGATAAATTATGCAAAATTTTTCCACATTTAAAGCTCCTGTGTAATTCATCACCTTGTAATTTGAATTAAATCAAATTACACAATTATAGTTTCAATTTGTTATAATGTCCCGCCAATTGTTAAGAGACCATCTAATTACTATTGTTGATCTAAAATTTCCTGTTGACCCGCATCAGTGTGTGGCACGTGTCATTAATATTGAAAATTTGAAATCCCATGGCCTTCCCTCTTGTGGTTGTCACTCTTCAAGTCGAGTCCTTAAATCTATCTTCCATGGACCACAATCTAGAAATCGTTGCACAGTCTGAACATGAAATTATAGGATGCCAAATTGTATAAATGAGGAATTTTGTGTAATTTGTTCTAAAATTTATGTGTACTGTCTAATACATATATTGTTATATTTAAGTGTAATTGTATTCAAAATATGACCCTTTAGAAGCAAAGATCAAACTCCCACTTTATGTTTTAATGCCACAATTATTCCCAGTTAGCAAGCAAATTTCACATAGACACGTCACCTACAAGAATGCTATAGTTCATGATCCACCCTAACATAAAAGCGTTAACAAGGCTCCATGGGTACTTTGTGATTTTCTAACTTCACTGTACCCTTATTTTCTTGTGGGTTCATCATATTCCATGATCTGGATGTCCACTTGAACTCACCACACCTAAAGTCGTGAAACCCAACATACCAAGAATACAAAGGCACACCTAAGGAAAAAAACGGTTGCCTCACTTGCAGCGGCGTGAAAACTCTCAGACTCCACCCTCTATTACACACGGCTAAACTCACTTCAAGTCTTACTATAAAATGAACTTCCACCAGCACACACACATTCACCCATGCACTTGCAGAAACACGTATACCATTAAAGAAGTCCCGCATGCATCATGAGCTAAAATTAGCAGAGAATACACAGTGAACACGTGCAAAAACCCAAAGGCCCAGATGCATGAAAGGCTGAAGACTCCCATGATTGACTTGAACACTCAGACCATCGTGCATCTCAAGTCTGAGTAGTCCTAATGGTAAGAAAATTACAAGACCTGTACCCTTACAAGATTAAACTAAACCGCACACATGCTTTTAAGGAAAGAAACAGTGAACACCAAACTAAAGTGATGCCCAGGACCAACGAAGGGAGCATAGTGCCTTACCTTTGCTTGCTCACTGATGCTCTATTTTCTCGGCTGTTAACAGAGTCCCTCAAAAGTAACCATGCTGGTCCGAGTTAGAGGTCCACCTCCTTCACTTGGCTTCTACACTCATGCACGAAGGCGCTCTGCTTCCAATAATTATGACTTTGCTTTCAGATTGTTGCTTTAACTAACTCTTTGGCTCTCATAGAACGGAAGCCAATGTTGTGTGATCTTATTTGAAGCACGAAGTTTGACAATTGTTCATGAGGAACTCTAGGAATTATAAGCTTGACTTGGCTTTCTAATTAAAAGACGAGACTATTGCCTTTTATTTATTATTTTTCTGATCTCAAAAAATGATATATCATTTTAGTAAAATTTTGTATCCTACATGATTATTCTAATTTATGTATTGTAGTTATTTGTTGGTTTTGGATAGAACAAACAGGAACTTTACACCAATGGTGCAGTACCCTTTGCTACATTCAAATTATTGCTATATATTCTGTGTTAATTGGTGCAATAACCTTTTTCTGTGCACTTATAAATTCTCCAACTTGGTACTGCATGTTCTTAAGTTGTTACCTAAAGCATTTGGATTCAATTGAGAGAGAAGACAGACAGAGAGAAATAAATGGAGCTCTATCAACGTGAAACATGATTTCTTAGAGAAATTTCTTGCTCTGAAGAGAGAAACATGGGGAACCATTACAACAGAAGAAAACCAGCTTTTCTCTAATGGCTGGAGTATTGACTATTTTGATAGGAAAAAAAAAAAAAAAAACCTATGATTTTACAATGTATGCTTCTTGCTTGTAGGTACTTCTTTTGGCAGTGTTCGTAAATTTTTCAGTGGCTGCTTTTTGTATTTATCTTATTTTGTGTTTCTTTGATGAGAAGTAGAGGAGTTCATTTTATCTTCATATATGTTCTTATGAAACAGGAATTAGACCAGAGAATGATACTGGACTCTGAAGATATAAAGCAAGGTTTATTTAGAAGCCCCAGGATATGGAGGAAGATGTTTGAGTGAATAGAAGAGAGGAAAAGCAATAATTGCATTTGAGCTAAACAGAGAAGGGTTTTTGAGTGCCTGATTTTCAATGAGGTTAATTCACAAGTGGAAAATGGATTTCTTTTCTTCTTGATCCGTGGAAATATATAAATTAATTTTTCTCCATTAGAAATCGTAGAGCATCTGTTGAAATGAAAATGTCTAATTTAATGCAAATTTGTTTCTCTTTAACTCACATGCTTGAAACAAAGGCAATTCTGATATAACTGCTGTTGCTTGATAGACTTATGGTTTTATTTTCTATGGCAAACTTCACCCAATAACAAGAAGGGGGAACTAAGTTGTCTTGGCTATATAAATTTGTTATACAGTTTATAAAATTGATAAAGTAGTTACTGTGCCCAAGAATTTTCAAGATTGGATTCTTAACACTATAAGATTAAGTAGGAAAAGAACATTTAGGGAGTGTTACAATCACTTATGTCATGATGCAATAATTTTTTATATTATATTATTTTGTATTAAAATAATTGAAATCTATAATCTTATATGTTGATTTTTTTTTTTTTCCTTCTTGAAAGTTTATTCCTATCAAGTATTTTGACAAAGCTATCAAAAAACGATGGGAAATAAGATCCTTAATTAAATGGAATGATTTCCAAAAGTTGACGATTGAATTATTTAGAAGCAATTGGCATAGTAGAGAGCTTAGCTTTGAATCGGGCTGGACACATTTATGTAAAAATAATAATTTGAGGGCGACATGTAAACTTACATTTAATTCTAGAGTCTTGATGTAGAATGTAACAATTCTTATTTAGAATAGTTTATATCTTTTAATATTATGTCAAGATTCCATAATTTTATGTGGTGGTTATTATATTTCATTAGATGTTATTTATATACTTCTTTCCTTTTAACATGTACAATTGCTTATTATGTTCTCATTTCTATGTCCTTCCACCCTTATTTCTTTTCTAACAATGAATGAAAAATATTTATTAAAGAAAATATTTCAATTGCCTACAATGTAATTATAGTTTGAATTTCTAATTTATAATCTTAAGCTATTTATCAAATAAAATTATAATGTAGTTGAAGGGGGTATTTATTGAACAACTACACATAAAAATTGTTTTATTTTGATTATCAATTCCATCACCATTGGTACAAAATTTAAAGATCAATTCTAATTTATCTATTGTTAAATGATTTTTCAGCAAATGAAACCTTTATCAAATTAGAATCAAGCATTTAAATACAAAGTACAAGTACATTTTATTTTTAATAAAAAAATTAAAATGCATACAACTCTCATATACTTAGAATCGTTAGCAAATAATCCTCTTATACTTTCAATTTTTACATAAAACTCTTTTAAACTTAGAAAATATTGTAATGTGCCCCCTTCTCCATTTTTTTGTCTAAACAGTGATGGAAAACTACAAAAATGGCCAAACCCCAAGTTGATCAATGAGAAATTTCTAAAATGTCCCACAAAAAATGAAATTCTTAAAAAGGTTATTTACAATCTGTGAAAAGTTCAGGTTAATTGTAATTTGTGTAAAAGTTAAGGAAGGTCTAATGAAATTAATGATAAAATATAATAAAGTTATTCATATTAGCCAACTAGGGTTTGACAACTTTTTTGGGGTTTTTGTCATTGCTTGGTCAAAAAATGATTGAAGGTTTTACATTACAATATTTTGAGTTTATGAGAGTTCTGTACAAAAGTTAAAAATATAAGAGGATTATTTGTAAACAACCCTAAATATAGGAGTGTTTTATGCATTTTGTCCTAATAAAAAATGTAAAATCTAATTTTTATGCTTTTTTATCCCTTGTGAATACAACAAAGATTCGAATACCATGTTAGTTATTTATGAAGTTTTGAGGAAGTTTTGATAATGTGAAATACTATGATATTATACAATTTTAGTGTCATAAAATTCTGAGATTAGCAATAATATTAATAAGCATGAAATCTTTTTTTTTAAGAAGCAAAATCTAAGAAACTATTAAACGTGTGTGGATATTTAAGATTGTTATAAAGCAATTATAGTATTGAAGTAAAAACAATCATAATATTATAGGGCATCTTTCATTGAGATCAAGATTTATTTCACCATGTGTATTTAAATTTGAAATAAATCAATATTGCTTTTTCATCATCATTGACTATGTGTATTTGAAATCAATATTACCTTTTAATCAATTTTACATATATGATATAGAAAATGAAGTTAAAAATAGGATGACAGCTTTTAGGTACATAACTATGATGATGGTATTAATGAACATGGATATGATTTGACTCATTGTTAACATTATTGTACACATTTGATAAATGCACTGTTTTATTGATGCAACAAATTTCAGTTGTCTGAACTACTGAATGTGAACATAGTGGCAACTTTAAAAGACATATAGAATAATAATGTGCTCTCCTAAATATTAGGTAAGCTCGAGATTGTTTCCAAGAGGGAGAATTTAATTTAATGATAACGAAATTGATCCGAAAAAGGAAAAAAGATGGAAGAACATACAGCCTTCCAACGTAGGGGTTAAAAAATGGCTGCCAATTATGTGCCGCTACATAATGCTCCGCCACAATCCATGGGCCATTTTGAAGCATAGGGGCCATTTTGAAGTATAGGGTCATAATCCTTTTGTTCAAATAACTAGACAAGATAGTAGTCATTTTCCATATCCATGAATTCAAAAGGCCCTTTAAGTGCCCATAGCTTCTGAAGCTGAGCATGCAAGAACCGCAAGCCCAACTTTTTTCCCAAGAGCTTGACAATAAGCAAAGACCTCCATGATCTGCAGAACCCATGATACTGCTTCCTGTCAACTTGAATTTGAGGACAAAAAGGATAACTTGGATTGGATCTCGATGCTAAGTTAAACACTTCATCCACTTCTTCCTCCAAGAAATGACGGGGAAAAGGTTGCTGGCCACCACTAGACTCACCTTCAAACAACCCATTGAAACCCAAAAGCGTATCTCCATAGGACGCAACCTTATGCGCATGTTGAATTTCTACATGCAGTTCCTTACCCTTCTGAACACTTCGAAAGTCACTGTCGCAGGACGGGGTAGCATTCGTTGTAATGTTTTTTCCCTTAACCCTCATCACTTTCGTACACTTTAAGATTGCTCTTCCATGCATTCACTATTATTCATATATAATAATATATATTATTATAAGTAAGTCTTTGTCCTATTTTCCAACCCCTTTGTCAAGTCCACTTGACTCTACAAATGAATACAAGATAAATTGCTACACCATTGCTCATCACGTGATTCATGTTATACTTTGTTTTATAAACAAGAGAAAGAGAAATTAAAGTATAAACCTCAAATAGTATGTTGCTTTATTCATGTGTTATTAATTGTAGAAAAACATATTTTAAGAAATTAGAGACTGTAACAACCCATAGTCTCTATTCTACATGCTAATAGGTTTGGTGTTGAATTGTCCCCATAATTTCAGCATGTTCACCTCATGTCCCACAAGTATGTATATATCTGGCACACCATAGAATGGACTGTTTCTTCTTTAAATATTTTCTTAACTTGAAAAAAATATAAACTAAACTATCTTGTATTGTTTAATTTATAGGTCAAAGTAAAGTGAGATGGATCAACATATTTATCTATAAAAATATATTAATCTATTGGGCCCATAGTTACTATTTTCTTAATTGCTAGAATTATGGGCCAATCAACTTTGCTTGTTTAATTGTGGGTTGTTGCAGGTTGGGACAGGTTAGCCTGCTTTGACACACTTTTATGCTTCTTATCAAATGATATATTTTAAATTAATGATTTGCTAATTAGTTATATCTTCTTCAATAATAATTATAAGAATTCGAAGGTATGAGGTTGGATTCTCTATATATCTTATTCCTCAATTAATATTCTTAATGCATTGTGTTTCTTTGCAATGAAATAACAAATGATTCAAATTGGTTTTGTTAGACTTACACATAATACCTTTTCCATTTCTTGTACTGTCAAAAGAAAATAAATAGATGTGTAAAGTGATGTTTAGCCTTGAATTGGTTTTCCTACCTCACAAGTACGTATTATACTCCCATCTGGCTTTTGGTAGGTAGAATTTTACGAGTCAAATGAGTTGTACTAGTCTCATTTAATTATATTAATTCTTATGGTTTCATTTTATTATTGAACAAAATTTTCTAATTTAGTTTCATTTTAAATTGAATCTTAATTTTTTCGGTGGGGTTGGGGTTGCAGATAAGTTGCAAAGAAAAAGAGAAAGAAAAAAGACACAGAAAAAGAAGAAGGGGAGACTCAGATGTGTGGGTGGGAAAAGAAAGAGAGAAAAAAAAAATTGGGGTAGGTCTGAGTGGATTTGTATCCCATGTAATTAGGTGTAATAGGTGAAAAAGGGGCATAACATTTAGGAAGTTATAAAATTAAAGTTATAAAAGTAAAAACATTCTTACCTGTAGAGAATTTAAATTCAAATTTTTAAAAATCAAGAATTTTTTTTAGTTTTCAAAATATTATAATATAAAAATTAAACAAAAAAAGAGAAAATTTAAGATTAAGTTTGATACTTGAGGCAAACTCAGGTCCAAAGAAGGAAGGTGCTTTATTAGCGAGCGGACAGAGAAGAGAAAGAAACTAGTGGACAATTGACAGCTAAAGAGAGCCCACTTGACCAACGACTTCCGATGAGGCCTTGACTTTTGGGTTACAACTTCGGTCCGTAATTTCGTTACAAAGTTCCCTTGGGTTGCCATTCTCCACCCTCTCATAGGGAGTTAGTTCTCTATATATAAGATGGTATTTAGAGCTTAAACCACAACAAAATGGATTTCAAGAAACTTGCTTTTGCTATGCGTGCCATAGTCTTTCTTCTGTTTTTGCTGCTAGCTTCAGCACCACTGGCCATAAGTGGCCTCCGCACTCAACGCACTCCGCCAGGTAAGTAATTATAAAATATTAATTTTTAAAATTTAGAATTTAGATATTGGGGTCTTGAGATAGCTAAATTGAATCGATTATGCTATTATACGATTTCTCAAGTTTAGGTTTTATCTGAATTACCTCAGTCACCTATATCAGCCATATAGTTTATTTGACTTGGTTATATGTTACCTATTGGTTTCAAACAATTTAAAATGTAAGGATTGTTTTGGCTATTGGTTATTTCTTGACTCTAATTCCATTGAACATCAGTTAATTTCGTTTGAAAAGTCTAAACTCAGTATTTTGTTTTAGGCGTGAAGGTAATTATATAACATATATATATAAGATTGATAATAATAGATATATAAATTGTTTACAGATTTTTGTAAAATATGTAGTGCTTAAAATAAAAATATTGTTTTCGGTTTATGTTGAATGTTTGTTTACGTTTGGTTTTACCCTCTGATTCATGAATCCTGATACGTCCACACTCATTTTTATACAAAATTTTTATATTTACTCTTCCCACACTAGTCAATTAATAATAATGATAAAATGAAAATAAAATTCTGTATAAAAATAAGTGTGGAAAGAGATATATTGCTGATTTATTGTCCTTGCATCTATTTCAGCTCCTCAGGGCTGTCCTGATCCTACCAACTACTGTCACTCTCGATCTGGAGGGCATGCCTAAGCGCCCCAAAGTCAAGAATGTTGGGTGTCTTGCTGGTGTTGATGTTGCATGGTAGAGGTATCTGATAAAATGTAGGACATAGTTGTGTCGGCTTTCTAAATAAAGCTCGGAAGAGTTAGAAAAAGATATGCTTACTCTTTTCGACCCACGCTTTCTGCTACAACTGTGAAGAAAGAATATGAGTCAAAAAATTTGACTCTTCTAGAGATGATATACAGCCATACAGGTCTCATTGTATTGTAACAGTACAATTGTAAAAAATGCGAGTTAGTACGTGAATATTACAGGTCTCAAAGAATTAATTGCTCCTCCTCTTCCAAGCTGTGAAAAATAAGTTGTTTTCGTGTGTATGTGTAACATCGTGTGGGACTCACGTGATTGACAGTTGTCATGAATTTTTATGATAATAATGTATCACAAATTTTATTTATGTGTATCATGATATTTTTATATTATCTTTTAGCTTCTTATGTTCATTAGATGATATGTATACTATTTACGTACGTTAAACGATATGCATATAATTTGGGCCTTACATATTACATGAGTTCAACCATAATTAGATGATGTTATTATTTATTTATTTATATATGTAGGTACACCCATATGACACTGACATGTCAAATTGAATTCCCTACAATCTCCTCTTGTATAAGTATTTAGAACTCTACCGTAAACAATGCATGCTTATCCACTACTAATTGTCTTTTCTAAAGAAGTAGAACACTATAAGATATTCATAGACTATCGATATGTTAAAATATCTTTGTAAAACTAATTTGCGAATCAAAATCCCTTGAAAAAAATTAAATTTTATTGAGGAAATGGCCATTACTAATAAAAAAATTAGTTGATAAAAGTCAGCAACTTCATCAATGGATTTGATTATCATTTGATAAATCTGACATAATAATTCACACAAAAGGGCAGGAGACCCACCAATAATATTACCAGCGAATGGTTTGTTGATAAATTTGACGGCCGACCACAAAAAAATTTATTCATTACAAAAAATTTCCATTTTTCATGGACAATTTCTAGTGAATATATAAAAAATTAGCTAGTAAAATTAACTTTTGATAGATATAATCAACTAGTAAAAGTATTATGGATAATATTTTGCAACTACAATTAAAGTCTATTAGCAATATTACTTAATATTACAAGTGGGATTGCCGTCGTTAAAATTTAAAAAAGCATACAGTAAATTTATAAATGGAACTTCCACCAAAGACAACTTTATGGACTTGACCAATCAAAAGGCTTCTATGGTCTAACTAGTGTACTTTCTTATCATGCATCTCAAAATAACAACTTTTATGACTAATAATAATAAAGTGGAACTTCCACCAAGTGCAACTTTATTTTGGTCAATATCCTTCCTATACTTTCCTCCTCATTCTAATATCATGTTGGTAAAAGCAAAAACATAACGATGCCCATGATAAGGGAAGTGAAATCAACTTGTTTTATTGTATTAGTCAGTCCACACATGTGGACTTGACAAAGGTGCTTGCAACAAAATCTGAGAAGAACAGTAGATAATAACAAAATGTATGATAAAGAAAGCGCATAGCAACTTTATGGTTAATAATAATAAAATACTTAATATTATTAGGTATGATAAAGGTTTGAATTTAAATTCAATATTAGTAATTTGTGACAATTAATATTAATAAGTGCATTTCATGAAAATTTAATTGAAACTTAATATCAATGCCTTAATGTCTATATCTCATAGCAATCTGTTATTTATTTCATCTGTTATTTATTTTGGTCAATATCTTTCCTTTACTTTCCTCCTCATTCTAATATCATGTTGATTTTAGCAAATACATAACGATTCCCATGTCAAGAGAAATGACATCAACATGTTTTATTGTATTAGTTAGTCCACTCAAGTGGACTTGACAAAGGAGCTTACAACAAAATCCGAGAAGACTTGTGTATAGTAACAAAATGTATGATAAAGAAAGTGCGTAGCAACTTTAGGTTAATAATAATAAAATGCCTAAGATTATTATGCATAATAAATGTTTGATTTTAAATCCAACATTAATAATTTGTGACAGTTAATATTAACAAGTGCATTTGATGAAAATTTAATTGAAACTTAACATTAATGCCTTAATGTCTATATCTAATAGCATTTTGTTATTTATTTCATCTATTAATAACACATTTTTTATGACTAATAATAACAAAATGCTTAATAGTATTAGGTGTGATAAGCAAGGCATCCACTTTCTAACTATTAGGTATATTTCATGGATATTTAGATAAAATTTAACAACAAATAAACTAAAATCCTCTCACAAAAAAATTGATGAATAATTTGATAAAGCTAAATAATTAACTTTTTATTTAATTATATTTTCATGAATCTTTTTAAAATAAAAAATTCCAGTAAAAATTTTAATTTTAACAAGAAGAATTTTATTATTTAAATAGTAATTTCATACAAGTTAAAATAAAATTTGAAAGAATGTTATAGTTATACACAATTATTTACTTTGCATGCTTTTATACATTAGTTCTTAGCACATGATTTTTTTTATTATAAATATCATCTTTTAAAAATAAATTGAAGTTTTTTGAGTAGCCTAATCATTAAAAATTAACAAAAGAAACTAGTATCATGAATATCTTGAAGATCGATTGTATAAGTAGTTTATTAAAAATAGCATGAGAAATTTACTTTACAAATTTGTATAATATTATGATAAATTTTTATCTATTTTGATATTTAGAGATGCACTGTTTTAAAGATTTTGATACTCATCTTATTTGTTCAAATTAGCTAATAGTTATTATTATTCAATATGTATATTCTATTCTTATTTATATATATTAATTATAATAATATTTGTTTGTATTCTATATTGGAGAATATATTCATATTATTCTAATATGTATTTATATTTATATTTATTTTTCTGTTGATATGACAAATATTATTTATTTAAAAAATAACAAAATTAATTTATTAAATCAAGAAACCAAATGTTATTAGTAGAACCAATTCTTTTAGAATGATAAATATAGAAACTATGGAATTAGTTCTGTTAGAATTAGAAAATTAAAAAGAATTAAAAAAGTAATTGTACATAAAAAAAAAAAAAAAACTCATTTCATGGGGGGTTTAGGCTAGTCTAGATAGGGTTTATGAGTTTGACCAATTCCTCTTGTGGTGAGGCAAGGGAGTGCATTGAAGAGTGTTTTAGACCTAGGCTTCTAGATTAGCGTAGTCTTCAATAAGGGAAGCTTGAAGGCCTTTACTTTTCAATCTGCGCACTTTCTCAGAATTTGAAACTACTGGTATCACCTTGTAGAGCATGATTTTTGGAGTTGAAAATAACCCTTTTGATCTTAGAAATTGATGGCTTAGTGCTTCAAAAGTCCAGGTTTCAAAATTTTTGCTTCTTGCTACCTTATTCATGTCAAAGAAAATGACATCAACTTGTTTTATTGTATTGGTTAGTCCATACACATGGACTTGACAAACATGCTTGTAACAAAATCCAAGAAGACTTATGCATAATAACAAATTGTATGATAAAGAAAGCACGTAGCAACTTCATGGTTAATAATAATAAAATGATTAATACTATTATGCATGATAAATGTTTGATTTTAAATCCAATATTAATAAATTGGGAAAATTAATATTATTAAGCACATTTCATGAAATTTTAATTGAAACATAATATCAATGCCATAATGTCTAAATCTAATAGTAATTTGTTATTTATTTCATCTATCAATAACACATTTTTTATGATTGATAATAACAAAATATTTAATAGTATTAGGTGTGATAAGCAAGGCATCCACTTTATAACTATTAGGTGTATTCCGTGGATGTTTAGTTAAAATTTAACATCAAATAAACTAATGTCATCTTACAAAAAAATTGATGAATAATTTGATGAAGTTAAATAATTAACTTTTCATTTCATTATCTTTTCATGAATCTTTTCAACATAAAAAATTATGGTAAAAATTTTAATTTTAATAGGAAGAATTTTGTTGTTTAAATAGTAATTTCATGGAACTTTAGAAAATAAAGTTTGAAAGAATGTTATAATTATACATAATTATTTACTTTATATACTTTTATACATGAGTTTGTAGCACGTGATTTATATTATTATATAATTAAATCATCTTTTAAAAATAAATAGAAGCTTTTTGAGTAGTCTAATCATTAAAAATTAACATAAGAAACCAGTAGCATGAATATCTTCAAGATCAATTGTATAAGTAGTTTATTAAGAATAGCATGAGAAATTTAGTTTACAAATTTATATAATATTATGATCAACTTTTATGTATTTTGATATTTAATGATAGATTGTTATAAAGATTTTGATACTCATCTTTTTTGTTGAAACTAGCTAATAATTTTTATTAATCAATGTATGTATTCTATTCTTATTTATATACATTAACAATAATAATATTTGTTTGAATTGTATATTAGAGAATATATTCATATTATTCTAATATGCATTTTTATTTATATTTATTTTTCTGTTGATATGATACATAAATATTATTTATTTAAAAACAACAAAATTAATTTATTAAATTAAGAAACCAAATGTTATTAGTAAAACCAATTCTTTTAGGATGATAAAATTAGAAAATAAAAACAAGAAATAATTGTAATTTGGTAAATAAAAAATAATTAGAATTAAAAAACAAATTGTAAAGGAAAAAACTAATTTCATGGGGGGGTTGGGGTAGTCTAGATATGGTTTATGAGTTTGACCAATTCCTTTTACGATGGGGCTAGGGAGTGCATTGCAAAGTGTTTTAGACCTAAGTTCCTAAATTAGTGTAGTCTTCAATAAGGGAAGCTTGAAGGGGTTTACTTTTCAATCTTGGCACTTTCTCAAATTTTGAATTTTCTGGTATCATCTTGTAGAGCATGACTTATGGAGTTGAAAATGGCCCTTTTGATCTTGGACATTGATGGTTTAGTGCTTCAAAAGTCTAGCTTTCGAAATTTCTACTTCTTGCTACCTTACGTCAACTTGTTTAATTATATTAGTTAGTCCACATGCGTTGATTTGACAAAGGTGCTTGCAACAAAATCTGAGAAGACTTGTGCATAATAACAAAATGTGTGATGACGATTGCGCACAGCAATTTTATGGATAATAATAATAAAATGCTTAATATTATTATGCATAATAAATGTTAGATTTGAAATCCAATATTTATATTTGTGAAAATTAATATTAATAAGCACATTTCATGAAATTTTAATTAAAACTTAATATCAATGCTATGATGTCTAAATCTAATAGTAATTTGTTATTTACTTCATCTATCAATAACACATTTTTTTATGGCTGATAATAACAAAATGCTTAATAGTATTAGGCATAATTAGCAAGGCATCCACTTTATAACTATTAAGTACATTCTATGGATGTTTAGATAAAATTTAACAGCAAATAAACTAAAGTCCTCTTACAAAAAATTGATGAGTAATTTGACAAAGTTAAATAATGAACTTTTTATTTAATTATCTCTTTATGAATCTTTTTAAAATAAAAAATTATGGTAAAAATTTAAATTTTAATAGGAACAATTTTATTATTTAAATAGTAATTTCATGGAACTTTAGAAAATAAAATTTGAAAAAATGTTATAATTATATGCAATTATGAACTTTATAAACTTTTATACATTAGTTCTTAGCACGTGATTTATTTTATTATATAATTAAATCATTTGTGTAGTCTAATCATTAAAATTTAAGATAAGAAACTAGTAGTTTAAATATCTTGAAGATCAATTGTATAAGTAGTTTCATAAAAATAGCATGAGAAATTTATTTTACAAATACATATAATATTATGGTCAACTTTTATTTATTTTGATATTTAGTGATAAACTGTTATAAAGCTTTTGATACTCATTTTATTTGTTGAAACGAGCTAATAATTATTCCTATTCAATAAAGGTATTCTATTGTTATTTATATATATTAATTGTAATAATATTTGTTTATATTGTATATTAGAGAATATATTCATATTATTCTAATATGCATTTTCATTTATATTTATTTTTACATTGATATGACAAACAAATATTATTTATTTAACAAATAACAAAATTAATTTATTAAATTAAGAAACCAGATGTTATTAGCAAAACCAATTCTTCTAGAATGATAAAATTAGAAAGCATGGAATTAGTTCTATTAGAATTAGAAAATTAAAACAAAAAATAATTATAATTTGGTAAATTAAAATAATTAGAATTAAAAAACTAATTGTAGAAAAAAAAAAAACTAATTTCCTGATGGGATTGGGATTGTCTAGATAGGGTTTATGGGTTTGACCAATTCATTTTACGGTGAGGCGAGGGAGTGCATTGCAGAGTGTTTTAGACTTAGGTTTCTGGATTAGCATAGTCTTCCATCAAGGAATCTTGAGGGGCTCTACTTTTCAATCTAGGCACTTTCTTAGAATTTGAAATTACCAGCACCATCTTGTAGAGTACGATTTATGGAGTTGAAAATGGCCCTTTTGATCTTAGAAATTGATGGTGTAGTGCTTCAAAAGTCCAATTTTAAAAATTTTTGCTTCTTGCTACCTTATCCATGTCAAAGGAAATGACATCAACTTGTTTTATTGTATTACTTAGTCCACACACATGGAATTTGACAAATGTGCTTGCAACAAAATCTGAGAAGACTTGTGCATAACAACAAAATGTGTGATAAAGAAAGCGTATAGCAACTTTATGATTAATAATAATAAAATGTTTAATATTATTATGCATGATAAATGTTTGATTTTAAATCCAATATTAATAATTTGTGAAAATTAATATTAATAAGCATATTTCATGAAAATTTAATTCAAACTTAATATCAATGCCATAATGTTTAAACCTAATAGTAATTTGTTATTTATTTCATCTATCAATAACACATTTTTTATGATTGATAATAACAAAATGCGTAATAGTATTAGGTGTGATATGCAAGGCATTCACTTTATAACTAATAGGCGTAATCCATGGTTGTTTAGTTAAAATTTAACATCAAATAAACTAAAGTCCTCTTACAAAAAATTGATGAATAATTTGATAAAGTTAAATAATTAACTTTTTGTTTGATTATCTTTTCATGAATCTTTTTAAAATAAAAATTATGGTAAAAATTTTAATTGTAGTAGGAAGAATTGTATTATTTAAATAGAATTTCAAGAAACTTCAAAAAATAAAATTTGAAAAAATGTTATAATTATACCCAATTATTTACTTTGTATACTTTTATACATTAATTCTTAGCATATGATTTATTTTATTATATAATCAAAACTTCTTTTAAAAATAAATAGAAGTTTCTTGAGTAATCTAATCATTAAAAATTAACATAAGAAAGTAGTAGTTTGAATATCTTAAAGATCAATTGCATAAGTAGTTTATTAAAAATAGCATGAGAAATTTACTTTGCAAATTTATATAGTATTATGATCAACTTTCATCTATTTTATATTTAGAGATAGATTGTTATAAAGATTTTGATACTTATCTTATTTGTTGAAACTAGCTAATTGTTATTATTATTAATTATATGTATTCTATTCTTATTTAATTATATTAATTATAATGATATTTGATTGTATATTATATTAAAGAATATATTCATATTATTTGAATATGAATTTTTATTTGTATTTATCTTTTTGTTAATATGACACACAATATTATTTATTTCAAAATAATAAAATTAGTTTGTGAAATTAAGAAGCTAAATGTTATTAGTGAAACCAATTCTTTTAGAGTGATAAAATTTGCAAGTATGGAATTAGCTCTATTAGAATTAGAAAATTATAACAAAAAATAATTACAATTTGGGAAATAAAAGATAATTAGAATTGAAAAACTAATTGTAAAAATAATGAAGAACTAATTTCATGATGGGTTTGGGCTAGTCTAGATAAGGTTTATGAGTTTGACCAATTCCTCTTGCGGTGAGACGAAGGAGTACTTTACAAAGTGTTTTAGACTTCGGTTTCTAGATTAGGTAGTCTTCAATAAGGGAAGCTTGAGGGGCTCTACTTTTCAATCTGGGCACTTTCTTAGGAGTTCAAAATGGCCCTTTTGACCCTAGAAATTGATGGTTTAGTGCTTCAAAAGTCTAGTTTTCAAAATTTCTACTTCTTGCTACCTTATCCATGTCAAAGGAAATGACATCAACTTGTTTTATTGTATTAGTTAGTCCATGCATGCGTACTTGACAAAGGTGCTTGCAATAAAATCTGAGAAGACTTGTGCATAATAACAAAATGTATGATAAAGAAAGTGCGTAGCAACTTTATGGTTAATAATAATAAAATGTTTAATATTTGTATGCATGATAAATGTTTGATTTTAAATTCAATATTAATAATTTGTGAAAATTAATATTAATAAGTGCATTTCATGAAAATTTAATTAAAACTTTATATCAATGCCATAATGTCTAAATCTAATAGTAATTTGTTATTTATTTCATCCATCAATAACCCATTTTTTATGACAGATAATAACAAAATGCTTAATAGTATTAGGTGTGATAAGCAAGGCATCCACTTTATAACTATTAGTTGTATTCCATGGATGTTTAGTTAAAATTTAACATTAAATAAACTAAAGTCCTCTTACAAAAATTGATGAATAATTTAATAAAATTAAATAATTAATTTTTTTTTAATTATCTTTACATGGATCTTTTTAAAATAAAAAATTCTGGTAAAAATTTTAATTTTAATAGGAAGAATTTTATTATTTAAATAGTAATTTCAAGGAACTTTAGAAAATAAAATTTGAAAGAATGTTATAATTATACACAAGTATTTCTTTATATATTTTTATACATTAATTTTTAGCTTGTGATTTATTTTATTATATAATTATATTATCTTTTAAAAATAAATAAAAGTATTTTAAGTAGTCTAATCATTAAAAGTTAATATAAGAAACTAGTAACCTGAATATTTTGGAGATCAATTGTATAAGTAGTTTATTAAAAGTTGCATTAGAAATTTACATTACAAATTTATATAATAGTATGATCTACTTTTATCTATTTTGATATTTAGATATAGATTGTTATAAAGATGTTGATACTCATCTTATTTGTTGAAACTAGATAATAGTTATTATTATTCAATATATGTATTCTATTCTTATTTATATATATTAATTATAATAATATTTGAATGTATTGTATATTAGAGAATATGTCCATATTATTCTAATATGCACTTTTATTTATATTTATTCTTTTATTGATGTGACAAACGAATATTATTTATTTAAGAAAATAACAAAAATTAATTTATTAAATCAAGAAACCTAATGTTATTAGTAAAACCAATTCTTTTAGAATGATAAAATTAGAAAGTATGGAATTAGTTCTATTAGAATTAGAAAATTAAAACAAAAAATAATTATAATTTGGTAAATAAAAAATAATTAGAATTAAAAAACAAATTGTAAAAGAAAAAACTAATTTCATGGGGGGTTTGGGCTAGTCTAGATAGGGTTTATGGGTTTGACCAATTCCTTTTACGATGGGATGAGATGAGGGAGTGCATTGCCTTTAGACCTAAATTTTTGAATTAGCGTAGTCTTTAATAAGGGAAGCTTGAGGGGCTCTACTTTTTAATCTGGGCACTTTTTCAAAAGTTGAAATTGCCGGTCTCATCTTGCAGAGTGCGACTTAGAGAGCTGAAAATGACCCTTTTGATCTTAGAAATTGATGGTTTAGTGCTTCAAAAGTCTAGTTTTCAAAATTTCTGCTTCTTGCTACCTTATCCATGTCAAAGGAAATGACATCAACTTGTTTTATTGTATTAGTTAGTCCATGCATGTGTACTTGACAAAGGTGCTTGCAATAAAATCTGAGAAGACTTGTGCATAATAACAAAATGTATGATAAAGAAAGTGCGTAGCAACTTTATGGTTAATAATAACAAAATGTTTAATATTTGTATGCATGATAAATGTTTGATTTTAAATTCAATATTAATAATTTGTGAAAATTAATATTAATAAGTGCATTTCATGAAAATTTAATTAAAACTTTATATCAATGCCATAATGTCTAAATCTAATAGTAATTTGTTATTTATTTCATCCGTCAATAACCCATTTTTTATGACAGATAATAACAAAATGCTTAATAGTCTTAGGTGTGATAAGCAAGGCATCCACTTTATAACTATTAGGTGTATTCCGTGGATGTTTAGTTAAAATTTAACATTAAATAAACTAAAGTCCTCTTACAAAAATTGATGAATAATTTAATAAAATTAAATAATTAACTTTTTTTTAATTATCTTTACATGGATCTTTTTAAAATAAAAAATTCTGGTAAAAATTTTAATTTTAATAGGAAGAATTTTATTATTTAAATAGTAATTTCAAGGAACTTTAGAAAATAAAATTTGAAAGAATGTTATAATTATACACAAGTATTTCTTTATATATTTTTATACATTAACTTTTAGCTTGTGATTTATTTTATTATATAATTATATTATCTTTTAAAAATAAATAAAAGTATTTTAAGTAGTCTAATCATTAAAAGTTAATATAAGAAACTAGTAACCTGAATATTTTGGAGATCAATTGTACAAGTAGTTTATTAAAAGTTGCATTAGAAATTTACATTACAAATTTATATAATAGGATGATCTACTTTCATCTATTTTGTTATTTAGATATAGATTGTTATAAAAATTTTGATACTCATCTTATTTGTTGAAACTAGATAATAGTTATTATTATTCAATATATGTATTCTATTCTTATTTATATATATTAATTATAATAATATTTGTTTGTATTATATATTATAGAATATATTTATATTATTATAGTATGCATTTTTATTTATATTTTTTTTGGGTTGATATGACAAACTAATATTATTTACTTAGAAAAAATAACAAAATTAATTTACTGAATTAAGAAACCAAATGTTCTTAGCGAAACCAATTCTTTTAGAATGATAAAATTAGAAAGTATGGAATTACTTCTATTAGAATTAGAAAATTAAAACAAAAAATAATTATAATATGGTACATACAAAATAATTAGAAGTAAAAAATAATTATAAAAAAATAACTAATATCATGATGAGTTTGGGCTAATCTAAATATGGTATATGGGTTTGACCAATTTCTCTGACAGTGAGACGAGGGAATGCAGTACGGAATGTTGTAGGCCTAGGTTTGTAGATTAGTGTAATCTTTAATCAGGGAAGTTTGAGGGCTCCACTTTTCAATCTTGGCTTTTTGTCAGAATATGAAATATCATCTTGTAGAGCACGATTTGTGAAGTTGAAAATGGCCTTTTGATCTTTGAAATTGATGGTGTAATGCTTCGAAACTCCAGTTTTCAAAATATCCACTTCTTGTTACCTTATCCATTTCTAAAGTACTTAAAGGATCTTTTAGGGTTTCTTGGAAGCATATTTTTATGGACTTGACCAACTCAAAAGGCTTCTATGGTCTAACTAGTGTACTCAAAACTCAAAATGCACTGTTTCATTTTTTCTCTCTTTTAGGTTATATATATATATATATATATATATATATATATATATATATATATATATATATATGCCCAGGCCAGAAGCAAAAGGATGGTAGAAAATTTTTTCAATGATGCAGTACTGATATATAACAATTTGCAAGAACAATCTACATCAAAAGGTGAGAATAAATACTAAATAATAAGAGGAATTTGGCAAGTTAACAAGAAATCTCACGGCATCATTATTAAAAAAAAAAAAAAGAGAAAAATTACAGTGTACAAAACTTTCTGCGTATGTTGCTCAATAATACAGCTATGCTCTATAATATTTGGGAATGAGATCCATTTTGGTGACTTGGCAAAACAGAAAAATAGAATCAGCCTCTAAATAAAGATAATAGTCAATTCCCAGCGGAAAACTCATATATATATATCTATATATATATATATGAGATCTCTGCAACTAAGATTTATACAGAACCTTATAAATTAAACAAGGCATTGGCAATTAAATTGAAGGAAAAAAATTGTGAACCATGTCCAACCGTAATACTTATGCCTACCTTGCAATTTTATTTGCATGGCCCGTTCTGTTGGCTCTTTGTGAGGGCACATCAGGATCAACTGAAGCTGAGGCATTGCTCAGATGGAAAGCAAGTCTCCCAAACCAACCAATCTTGCAGTCATGGGTTAATTCTCTACAACAGGCCAACTCAAGTGCAGCAAAAGCCCCATGTTGGTGGCGTGGAATAAAGTGTGATTCTTCAGGCAGTGTCATTGAATTAAACTTGGCTTACACTGGTCTCAGAGGTACCCTTAAAAACTTGAACTTTTCTGCGTTTCCAAACCTTCTTCGCCTTGATCTCAAAGAAAACAATCTAACTGGAAACATACCAGAAAACATTGGGGTGCTCTCTAAATTGCAATTCCTTGACCTTTCAACAAATGTTCTCAATGGCTCATTGCCTCTTTCTCTTGCTAATCTCACCAAAGTTACGAGCTTGATGTTTCTCGAAACCTCATAACAGGGACATTAGACCCTCAATTCTTTCCTGATAATACAAATCAGCCCAAAAGTGGTCTCATTAGCATTCAAAATCTCCTCTTTCAGGACTTAATGCTTATGGGTAAAATCCCAAACGAAATAGGAAATCTGAGAAATTTAGTTCTGCTAGCTCTACACAACAATAGTCTTCGTGGTGCTATTCCTCCATCTTTGGGCAATTGTAGTCATTTAAGTTACCTTGGACTTGCCACCAATCAACTATCAGGGTCTATACCACCTAATATTGGTAGTTTGAGAAATCTAACTGAAGTGTACTTATTGCAAAACAAACTATCCGGAACAGTGCCACAAGAAATAGGAAATCTGTCATCCTTAACTGTTCTTCATCTAGCTGAGAATAATTTCACTGGACACTTACCATCACAAGTGTGCAAAAGTGGTAAGCTAGTCAACTTCAGTGCAGCTTACAACAGTTTCACTGGCCCAATTCCAGTTAGCCTTAAAAATTGCACATCATTATATAGAGTTCGACTCGAATATAACCGATTGACAGGTTATGTTGACAAGGATTTTGGAGTATATCCTAACCTTACTTACATTGACTTCAGCTACAACCGAGTACAAGGAGAACTCTCTGCACATTGGAGTGCATCCATGAATTTGCAACAACTCAAAATGGCAGGAAATATGATAGTTGGCTCAATTCCATATGAGATTTTTCAGATGAGGCAATTGGGAAAGCTTGACCTATCATTCAATCAACTTTCAAGAGAGATTCCACCTCAAATAGAAAATTCGTCTAGCCTCATCAATTTACATCTGAGTGGCAACAAACTCTCTGGTCAAATACCCACTGGGATTGGAAAGCTTTCCAATTTGCAGTCCTTAGACTTGTCAATGAATATGCTAACTGGTCCAATCCCTTATCAGATAGGGGGTTGCTCTCGCTTGATTGCTTTAAATTTGAGCAAAAACGACTTGAATGGAGCAATCCCTTACCAAATTGATAATCTTTTGGCCTTGGAAGATTTTTTGGACTTGAGTTACAATTCTCTTACAGGACAAATTCCAGGCGAGCTTGGTAAGCTTTCAGATTTGATAATCTTGAATCTCTCTCACAATAATCTGTCAGGTTCTATCCCTGATTCCATTAGTGAAATGTTGAGTTTGTCTAGTATTAACCTTTCCTACAACAATTTGGAAGGCCCTGTTCCAAATATTGGCATATTTAACTCTTCTCTCTCGATGGATTTGAGTAACAATAAAGATTTGTGCGGAAAGATCCAAGGTTTTCGACCTTGCAATGTGTCAGTAGCAAAAATTGATAGTGGTACTGACAAAAAGAAAGTTGTGATAGCCGTTCTTGCTTCTTTAGGAGGTATATTGCTTGTTTCAATAGTATTATTTGCAATTTTTCTCTTTTACTGTAAGAGAAACTCAGGAATTTCAAAACAGTACTCTGCTTTTAGGAGAGAAAATCCATTTTCAATATGGTACTTCAATGGGAAAATTCTGTAAGAAGACATCATAGCAGCAACCGAGAACTTTGATGACAAGTATTGCATTGGAGAGGGAGCAATGGGACATGTATACAGAGTGACGATGCCAGGAGGTCAAGTATTTGCCATAAAAAGGTTGAAATGTGAGGCAGATAGCATAGACATTGATATAAATCCTTTTAGTGTGAGATAGAAGCCTTGACCAAAACCCGCCACCGAAACATTGCGAGGTTGTTTGGATTTTGTTTACAAGGGATGCACACTTTTTTGATTTATGAATATATGGAAAGAGGGAACTTAGCTGATATGCTCAGAAGTGATAGAGAAGCATTAGAGTTGGATTGGCCTAAGAGGGTTGAAATTGTCAAAAGTGTAGCACATGCTTTATCTTACATGCATCATGATTGCGTTCCGCCCGTAATTCATAGAGACATATCAAGCAAGAACATTTTGTTGTCTTCCAATCTCATAGCTCATGTCTCAGATTTTGGCGCTGCAAGGTTTCTAAAACCAGATTCAGCTAGTTGGACATCATTTGCAGGCACTTACGGCTATGCTGCACCAGGTCAGTTTCATATACGCCAATTCTAGCACAATAAACTATAAATGGCGTGACTCTTTATGTAACCATTAACTTCAGTTCCTAATTGCCTGTTTTTTTCCTTTTGCTGGCGCTTGCAGAATTTGCATACACAGGAATAGTGACAGAGAAATGTGATGTGTTTAGCTTTGGTGTTTTGGCTTTTGAGGTTATCATGGGGAAGCACCCTGGTGATCTAATTTCTTACATTCAAACATCTGGTGACCACAATATCAACTTGAAAGAGATTTTAGATTCACGTTTGGCACAGCCTTCAAAGCCACATATTTTGAAGGGATTGGCTTTGATTGAGAATTTAGCTCATTCATGTCTACAGGCAAATCCTCAATCACGACCAACAATGAAAAGCATAGCACAAATGCTTGAAAAGCAAAATGCTCATTATTCATGATTGGAGTTTCATTGCTAAATAGATAATGGAATGTTCTTAGTATTTTATTTATGGTGTTCCAGAGTTTTAGATAATTATCTAACCAATGTTATATAGCCAGAATAAAAATGTAGAAATGTACAATTGAAGGATCTCGGTTTTGAGAATTCTATATGTTAAAAAAAGTGCCAAAGCTGTATTTCATTTCACAAAAAAAATATGCTTTATATATGTTAATTTGTTGCGTTGGTGTCAGAAACATTTAATATTGATGCCAAAAGGATATACATAATCGTATATTCTAGATTAGCAATTTATAATTAATATTTAGTATCTTAAGTCTATGACAAGTTTTAAAAGGTGCTTCCACCTCCACCTACAAAAAATCACATGCCAACAAAATTAAAACAGTATCTTAAGTCTATGACAAGTTTTATATGGATAGTGTATGCTACTTAATTTATACCATTGAGAAAAAAAATTAAAACAGAAAGATAAAAAAGAGTGAGAATATAAAAATATATACAAATTATTTATAAAACTTATGTGTATATATTTATTTATATCATTATTTGATGGGTCACATTATAAATAAATTTTTTTGGTACATAATTATAAATAAAATTTTTGGTCCTCCTTAATATTGCATGCTAAATATTATTCCTATTCAATATTCTAATTTATTATATTCTTAATTAATTTTTATATGGTATTAGACTTTTAAAATAATCTTATTATTATTATTATTTAAAATTAAAATGTTTAGGTTTATTACAAATGATTTATGGCTCGAGATTGAAATTTAAAATTTTAAAAAATATTAAAATTTATAATTTATAATTGTAAATTTAAAATCTAGAGCAATAAAATTTTAGATTTAAATATAATTTTATCTTTTTTAAAAAATAATTAATATATTATTAGACAAAAATAATAATCTAAAATAAAATATTTAGACGATTTCATGTAGGGTGGGTATCGGCTCGAGTTAAACCGTTTCAACTCATCCTAAACCATAAAAAAGAAAATTTGGACTGAGTTAAGATGTGATAAAATAAATATAATGTAATATTTTAGTTTAAGATGAAGTAAATTGGGTAGGGCTAAATTTTTGTCCCTTCTCCATTGGGTTGCCGCGGTAACCTAACAAAAATTACATATATATATATATATTCTGCTGCTACAAAATGTGTCGTTTTGTAGATAATATATATTTCTTTTGTGATATTATAAAACAATATCATTTCGTAACTTACCCTAAATCTTCCCTAAGTAGCTCCACAACTCCAGTGCCACTCCTCGGTACTCCCTTATCCCTCGACTCCCTCTCTCGCGAGCGATGAGTCTCATCCGTTGTTTCATCGTCTCAAACAATCGACGTCGACCCCCTACCTCCCCTACCTTATTTGAGCCGTCTCAGTCCCTTTCTTGTCTAGTCGTTACACTTTGAGATTTTGAGTTCTCAATAGTCGACTGAATTTTGCCAGCTTGCTCCTGCTCACCTGATGTCAGGCTGTCTCCAAGCCTCCGTTCTTCGACTCATTCCAACCCGAACGAACCCACCCAAATAAAACCGAGCCATTTCAACTCAAAAATTTTGATTTAAAAGATTATTTTGATTGGGGTTGGACTAACTAAATGAGAAATTAAGTTCAACCAGAATGAGAAAATTTTACCCCAATTTAAATCGCTCCACCCAATCCCCCCCCCCCCCCTAATTTCATGTCTTGGTAAATAGTTTTGAAGTTACTTTATTTTGGTAAATTCTTTAAATGATTAAATTATTTTTGAAAACAAAATCTAGCCATTGTTTTTTTTATAAGTAGGAACTCTTGAAGTAGGCTTTGAGATAAGTGAAAAACGGAAAACGAACTTAAACTCAGTTCAAAAGATGGTTTCATATGTGCCTGGTGAACTGAGGCTCACCGGCATCTCGCCCATTGTTTTCTGATCGGGATACAGATCGAGGATAGTTAGTTTCTCTCTCCACCTTAACCAGTCAGCTTAACTGGAACAATCAAATGTTCCCTTACCATTCAGTTAATTAGAGTTATTATGGACCTTTGCTTTGATGCAATGTCGTTTGTTTAATCCATGAATTCTCTGTATTGGGTCGAACATAAAGTAAAAAAAGGATAATTCGGGATTATGGTATATTTATGGTTTTCATTGGGTTGACAGTATCGACTTTATACTTTGCCAGTTCCTGATTTGCAATTGCTCCCCGTTTCTTACGGTGTGTTCAGTTTTTCCTGCTTGGGCTGGGGTCTGATGTTTGCTGGCTATTAGTTATTTTGGAATTACAGGCTCTTGATTTCGGTCAGGATTTATCTTGACATGCCGGGTTTTGGTCCAAATCCGTGTAGTTCCAGAAGGTGTGATATCCTTCAATCATCATGTGCCTTTACATTCTCTGCATCTTGCTGTTTCTAGTATAAATGATTATGTGCCTGAATTTGTTTTAAATTTAATAGTTGGGAGAGGGGTTCTTGTTTTGCAATTTTGATATTGTGAGTATATTTGGTTGAATCTACAGTGATCAAGGAAATGCACCTTGACTTAACCCCTGAAATCTTATAAATCTTGATGTCAGATTTTAAAATTTGGATCCTAAATTTCTCGCATGGCTGTAAGCTTTGAATGTCAAGGATAGATTCTGCATGAGTTTGACCCTTCCTGTTTGAATCAGTCCTTGTGATTGTGCATGAATCTTTGTGTAAGTTTTAAATCTGTGATTTGTTGTCAAACTGAGTTCCTGATTGTGTTTTGGTTTTGACTGAACTTCTGCATACATTTGTGATGTAGAGGATGGACACTTTGAAAGCTAATGGTTATGGTATTTTGCTGCGATAGCCTATAGTGTCTTGAATTTTGTTTTAGAAGTTGGCTGACATTTGGTTTGGTTATGTATGCTCCTTTTCATGTTGTTTGTTGGCTGGCTAACAGCAATTTTATGGCTCTTCCTTATAATGCATGGGTCTGTGGTTGTCAGTGTTTTTATATGACAGCCATGGTGGAATGACGGGCTGGTTCCTCAACCTACTACCGTCAGAAACATTTTGCCTCCAGGTTTGCTCTAGTGGCACCATGGCACTCCATAAGCATGACAGAAAGATGACAATCTCGTCAACTGCCTTGGCTTCCAACCAATGGTCATCTACTTTTTTTCCCTCACCTTCTGACCTCATCCCCATCCCCTTTGTGTCTCTCTTGTCTCTTTAATTATCGTTCCTTATTCTCTTCTTTCATTTTACCTCCTCAAAAACTCTTAATGCTCTGTTTTACTTGCTCTTCCTCTGTTTTATTTCCTTTCCTTTTGAATTTATGTTCTGAACTTCTGCTCTTTTTTTATTTTTTTCATCAATTGCTGTCCCCGCTACACATACTGTTAATCCAATTACTTGCTCAACAAGGATTCTATTATGCTTATTGTTTTTCGTTTAAGCTTTTAGCTCTTTTTATTTATATTTTGCAAACCTTTTTAGTAAATTTTCCATTTCTTTAAATGGCTGCCATGCTTCTGCCATTGACCATTGGCAACACTGGTAGACATGGTTAGGAAGCAGACGTTATCAACATTATGGACACTTTAAAATAATTTAGAAGTCCAATTTCTAAAAGAAAATTTGCTGCTACTGAATTTCTGGACCACAGGTTTTGTTGTGTGTATCACTTTCAGTAGGAAGATTGGATGTTTGTGATTCCAAAAGCATTGGAAAGTAGAGACAAAAGACTATCATGCTTTTAAATTTCTGGCCCTAATTCCTTACCAATTAATACAGTTGTCTCTAAGTTAAGTCAAAGTTCTGGTTTGAATGAAATTTTATGTCTCCTTGTTCATATGGTCCTTGCTGCTGTTGATCTGTTTCATGGTTATAACATATGTCGAAGAGGCTTAATCCTGTGGTGAGGTGCATGGAGGGTCCTTGAACTTTCTTGCATTTTTGGGTCTTATGCATGTGGTTGCTGCATCATGCCAGCTTTGCAGTGTTTGGGCTACTGATATGAGCATATACAAGGCTTGCCTGCCAGGGCAGCCCTCATAACAATTGCCAAATAGTTCAGTTTCACATAAAATATAATATTACATTTTGTTTTTCTTTTGATCAGGCATTTTGGCATGGGAAACAAGCCAGCGAAGCAGGATAGGGATGAGTTAGTATTGAAGATTGTACCTCCTTTGGACCAAGCATACGTAAAATGGCTTGCTAGAGATGTTGAAAGAATTCATGGCTTTACACCAAAACATATTTGGGCTGTGAGACCACCAGATCATTACATAGAATACATGCAGTTCAATGGGTGGTTGGATGTGGATGTGGATTTGGATGACCTGATCTTGCCCATTTATTCAAGTAGGTATGTTGTACTAATGACATGGGTATGAAACCAAAATTGAAATAAAGACAGCTAGGGTATTTGTCACGCAGAGTGTGCTAGAATTGAAAAGGAACTCGTTTTCACAGTTTAATTGGCATTTTCACCATTGTATAGCAAATTAAATTTGATGCGTTGGCATAATCCCAGAACAATAATAAGAGGAAAAAAAACACAAGTCAGTGGAAGTCGCATGCTTCCCATCTGAGATAATGCTATTCTGAGTGATGCAGATTCTACCATATTATGGTTATGGGTCTCCTTGCCCTGAGTTTTCTTACTTATAAAAGTATAACCAGAGAAAGGGAAAGTTCTGTTTTAATTAATTCTAATCAAAGAGTGCAATTTCTATTTATAGAGAGGAGTTTGAGCTAACACAACGAGTGGACACTGAGATTGTTACAGCAGATCCAACCTCTCTAATTGACTCTTTCCACGTCAGCATTCACACTAACAGCATGATCTACATCTCCTGATGACACCTCACTTGATCACTGTCATAAGACATATTACTCACCTGAACCTCTTCTGTCCTAACATTCCCCCTCAAACTCAAGTTTCTGGGATGAATCACCTTGAGTTTGCCAATCAACAGCGAGAATCGAGCACTAAGAAGGGGTTTAGTAACTATATCGGTAGTCTTTTTGAATAGAGAAAGAAGAAGTCAAGTTCTACATGCTTAGTTCTTGCATGTAGAACTGTATTAGCTGACAATTGCATAACCCTGAGGTTAACGCAGAAAACAGCAGGAGGCTAAGAGAGGTTGACCCGAAGTTCACTAAGAAGAGACTTGATCCAGCAGATTTCAGACACAACATTGGGAATTAAGATCCTTTAAAGTGTTGGGTGTACTTTAGAGAGTAAAATGTAAGTAGATGACCATTGATGAGAAAATTAACAGTTATAATTATGTTAAATCTATGAATTGTAATTCATTTGCTTGTATTTAATAACAATCATAACCATTAATTTTCTCATCAGTTGTCATTCACTTACACTGTATTCTCTAAAGTGCACATTGCACTTTAGAAGATCTAGATCCCAACACTGGCAAGGCTTTTGTACTCCGCCTTGTACTAGATCAAGAGATGATGTTTTGCTTCATAGATGACCAAGCAATGAGGTTATTCCCAAGAAAGACACAGTAGGCAGTTTGAGATTTTCGATCAACAACATTACATGCTGAATCAGCATCACAATAGGCAGATATAGTTATCGGAGCAATGGGTTTAAAATAGAGACCACGATGTCTTGTACTACTCAAGTACCTAAGGATTTGTTTGACCACCTGCTAGTGTGCTTCAAGAGGCTGTTGGAGAATGTGGCAAGATGTGTTCATAGTGAAGGAGATGTCAGGCTTGGTAACTGTGACATATTGTAATGCTCCAACGAGAGAGTGGTAGAGGGTGATATCAAAGAAAGGAGGGCTTCCATGATTTGTAAGCTTTGTGTTGGAGGTTATAGGTGAGGAATCAGGTTTAGCATGATGGAGATTGGTATGATTGAGGAGCTCCTGTGTATATTTAGTCTGAGACAGTAGGAAACCCCCATTAGATGTCTTGTTGAGCTCAATTCCCAAGAAATAGTGAGCTTCACCAAGGTCCTTAAGAGCAAAAGTGGAATACAAATCAGAAATCAGCTGTTGAATAAGTGGCTAAGGTGCCAGTAAATGAAATATTATCTACATACATTGAGGTGCCAATAAGAAATATCATCTACATGCGCAGGAGGTAGCAAAATTTCAGAACCAGTGTGCTTAAGGAACAAAGAAGCATCACACTTTGTAGCTATAAAACCAAACCGTTGAAAGGCAAAGGACAATTTTTGGAATAAGCACAAGGGGCTTGCATTAAACCATATAAAGCCTTGCCAGAGCCCTTGGGGTTCAGTGGCACATGCTATCCCATGAACTCGTCATGCCGCGAGTTCGAATCCCAGTTGTCCCATCTCAAACTCCACTTAGGAGTCCCTTATCACCAAAAAAAAAAAAAAACCATATAAAGCCTTCCTTAGTCACCATATGAGGGTTTGAGCTTGTGAAACCTTGAGGCTGAGTCATGTATACTTCTTGAAACAACTCACCATTTAGAAAGGCATTATTTACGTCAATTTGGTGTATATTCCAACCATGAGACAAAGCTAAAGTAAGAACAGTCCTAATAGTAATAGGTTTAACTAGAAGACTAAAATTTCAAAGAAATCAACACATTCCCTTTAATGAAACCCTTTTGCAACTGCCAGGCTTTATGTTTCAAGACACTGCCATCCAGGTTTTTCTTGAGTTTAAAACCCCACTTGCAACCAATTGGACTTCAGTTAAGAGGGAGATCAACCAAATCATAGGTATGGTTCTTACAAGAGTGGTTGGTACTCTTCCTCCATGGCAAGTTTCCACTCAGAAGTAGAGGGAGCTTGTTTCACAGTAAATGGCTCAGTTGAAACAGTGAATGTCTTAGGTTTAAAAATGCCAGACTTGCCTCTGGTCTGCATATGATGATGATTCTCAGTTGGTCAAGTAATGTGAGCAGACCATAGGCAAGTCTGGCATTTTTAAACCTAAGACATTCACTGTTTCAACTGAGCCATTTACTGTGAAACAAGCTCCCTCTACTTCTGAGTGGAAACTTGCCATGGAGGAAGAGTACCAACCACTCTTGTAAGAACCATACCTATGATTTGGTTGATCTCCCTCTTAACTGAAGTCCAATTGGTTGCAAGTGGGGTTTTAAACTCAAGAAAAACCTGGATGGCAGTGTCTTGAAACATAAAGCCTGGTAGCCATGCTTGAGAGATTAGGACCATGACTTGCAGATCTATCCAAGTTCACAAGAGGGTTAATAGAAGAATTTGTATTATTAATATGTAGGCTACTCTCAGTGAGGGATCATAAGGAGATGGATGTGGGATAGCAAAAGATGTTGAGGTAACTAAAGGTATAGAGGCAAATGGCAACATAGTAGAACTAATGACTGAAGAGGTAGGTTGTGTAGCAAAGGGAAAAGTGGACTCATCAAACATTATATCTTTGGAAATATGAAATATAAAATCTACCTATGGTGCTAAGGCATTTGTAACCCTTGTGATGTCTACTGTAACCTATGAAGGTGCAGGGAACAGACCTGTGTTGAAACATGGGGTAATTATAAGGTCTTAGATTAGGAAAACAAAGGCAACAGAAAACTTTCATAGATTGATAAGAGGGTTGTGTTGAACAAAGTTTCCAAGGGAGATTTATGACGGAGAACAAGACTAGGAAGACTATTGATGAGATGAGTAGCAGTATAGAAAGCCTCCTCCCAAAAGGACAGAGGCATGGAAGCTTTGTGAAGGAGAGTAAGTCCCATCTCAAAAATGTGTTGCGCTTTCGTACAACAATGCCATTCTGTTCATGGCTGTGAGGACAAGAGATCCTATGAAGGATTCCTTCTTGTTGAAGGTATGACGTAGAGGGTTTGAATTCTCTTCCTCCATCTGATTGAAGGGCCATAATTTGATGGTTTAACTGCAACTCAACACGGTTTTTAAATAGGATAAACATTTGAAAGGCTTGAGACTTTTGCTTTATTGGATAAAACCATGTATATCTGCTGAATGCACCAATGAAAATGATATAGTATCAGTTATCATTGGAAGTAATATGATGTGAAGGACCCCAAATATCAGTAAGCACAAGTTGTAAAGGGACAGTATAGACAGTAGATGAGGGAGGAGAAGGAAATTTGTGATGTTTACCCATACAACAAGATGAGCAAAAGGAAAGATCACCTTTATTATTTGGCAGTATATTACATGACTTTAGGACGGGAAACAATGTCTTTGGAGGCATGTCCTAAACGACAGTGCCAAAGGTCTAAGCTAGTAGGTGCGGTAACTAAATTTGGGAAAGATACATCAAGGAAATTTAGGGAACTAGTTACAGTAGTCATCACATTTGTGACACCAAGGGACTGTGGGGTTGAAATCTGTCTTGGTAGGGGTCTAGATTGATACTGAGAGTGGAAAGTCATCAAATATGTAAAGACCGTTGCTTAGCCTCTCTGTCAGTAACACTTTGTTGGACCTTTGAGATTTAACAAAACATAGGTTAGGATGAAATTCAAAATAAACTGAATTATCTTTGGCAAACTGAGAAACACTCAACAATTTTTTTGTCATGTTAGGGACATGTAAGAGTTTATGGAGAGATAAAGAGGTATTGGAGGGGGTGAGAACCTAAGAGGAGCCAACATGCTTAATATACAAACTTGTTACATCCCCAATCATGACCTTTTTCTGGACTTGTGTAAGGTGTTTTCTCAGCCAAATTCTCTGTACTATGAGTTAAGTGGTTGGTCACCCCTAAGTCAGGGTACCAACATCTATCTTGACTGTTGTTGGTTGACAACATGGCCTGCATAGTATTTCTACCTTCTCTGGTGTTTCTAAACTGAGGATTTTCAAAGTCAGCAGAGTAAGTGGTAAAGGTTGGTGCCTGAAAGCCTTGGTATCCCTGATACCTTGTTCTTTGGAATTGATCATCATACCTAAAACAACAATCAAGTGCTATATATGACCAAGCTTACCACAGACTTGGCATTATAATCTTGCTCCAAAATTAGCATACTGTCTACCTCTCATTCATCCTCTTGTGTAATCGCCTCTAAATCCACCTCTCTGATAACCATTCTGCCTAAATTGATTTTCATGAAATTAATTGTGATACTGTGCCTAACTAGTCTGATAAACATAGGGTGAAGCAAACCTATGACCACCAGAACTACTATTAAACTGAGTATAGGAGTTGTATTGTGAGTTATTCAGTATAATCAATGAGGAATTCAATTTATCTCCTTTGTGCTTTTGTGAGGTGACATTCATTGTAGTAACAGAATCAAGTTCTTTTAGGTGTCATTGTAGCTTGATTTCTTGGGCAAGAAGAAGAGTCTCTACTGCATCTAAGGTGTAGCTTTCAGACTTAGACATTATGGAAAAATCCAATGGATTATATTCTTAATGTGATCTTCTGTACTAATTAGATTTCCAACCGAGGCAAGTTTATCTACCACATGCTTAATTTTCAGTAAGTACTTACTCAGTGATTGGCCTCCTTTCTTTGTGTTCTGGAGTTGACTTCGGTATTGTCTCATTTTCGCCTTTGTTTGAGAGGTGAAATGTGCTTCAATCGTTTCCCAAACTTCTCGTGATGAATTGCAGCCAACCAGAATGACGCCAACATCAAAGAAAGGAGCCAAGACATGAGTAATTGGTCTTGTTGCTCCCACTCGATGAAATCAGGACCGAGGACTCCATTAATCTAATTTTGTTCAGTGAGATAAGGTTCGGGCGCTACTGCCACTTCTGAGATGAATTGAAAGAGACTATGTCCTTTAATGGTGGACATTACTTGCTATTTCCATAGCTGGTGATTGTCAGCATTGAGTTTCATAGACACTAGATGATAAAGGGACGACATTTTTTTTTAATTTTTTTTAAAGGAAACATGAAAAAGTGGTAAAATTACTTCTATTATGCGGTTGTCAACTTCAGTTTTCTTTTTAAAAAAATGTGAATGTCTATAACCTTATAGTAACTCCTAATTTCAGCTTGAAACTGGGAAGAAAATCATAAAATTTTAAGAATAACACCGATTGCCTTTATTGATTTTTAAGTGTCAAAAATACAAGGTAAATTGATATTCGATTGGAATATTATTTACAAAGTTACCATGGCGTAACTCTATTTCCACTCCTAAACATTTGATCATACAAGACATATAACATTCTTCATCCAGCTTATCCTCTCCTTTTTAGCATTCAGTTATGCATTTTTCATGACATCTTTTAAGTTTGTTTTCTCTTTTTGGAACGTTGTTAGAAGAAAAGACATGAGGATCAAAGTGGTAACGAAACATGGAGAACTCATGGAGACTCGGAGATATAAGACTTAGAACATTATCATTGCTTTGCGCAAGAACACCTATTGGTTGAAATGCTGCCATAATTATAACCCACTTTTGCAACTCTGTTTTGGTCGTATGATATGAAATATGAAGTCCAAAACTAAGTCACTGCTTTATAATAGAGACCTGTTCGAACTTCTTGGGATCGGTTTCATAGGAATTTCTGATGAAATGTATTGTTATTTTTCAACGAATATTATATGGAATTGAAGTATGAGAAGAGCAGAATGGTTTTTGACCTTTCTTCAATCCAAAAGTGCTCGCATGCCTTTATATATATATATATATATATATATATATATATGTATGCACCATGAATAAGAAAATTACTTGATGATCAACCAACACAATTTTATAAAGTAAAATGTTGTCAATTTCAAAACGTTATGACCATATTGTATTTTAACTATTCATGTTTTCAAGATGCTTTAAAGTAAAAATGGAACCCTACTTGAACTTTAATTTGTTACTAATTTTTACCTATTATGGTATTTGGAAGGAATCATTTAATTCTAAATCAATTTATATATTCATGATGTTTGCATATTATAAAAAGTTTATGCATGTGTTGTGCATTTATACTTGATCAAATAGCTAATATTTAGGATAAATTATACAAAATTTTTCTACACTTAAAGATCCTGTGCAATTCATCACCTTGTAATTTGAATTAAATCGAATTACGCAATTACAATTTCAATTTGTCATAATGTCCCACCAATTGTTAAGAGACCATCTAATTACTAATGTTGATCTAAAATTTCTGGTTGACCTGCATCACGTGTAGCACGTGTCATTAATATCAAAAATTTGAAATCCCAAGGCCTTCCCTCTTATGGTTGTCACTCTTCAAGTCGAACCCTTATATCTATCTTCCACGGACCACAATCTAGAAATCGTTGCACAGTCTGAACTTAAAATTATAGGGTGCTAAATTGTATGAATAAGGAATTTTGTGTAATAAGATTTATGTATACCATCTTATATGTATATTGTTATATTTTATACAACGATCAGCAATATGAATACGAAGAAAAACCTTTGAATTATGAAAACTCCAACATTTTAAAAATTGAAAAGGGGACATTTTATATATCTTTTACAAATGACATATGAGGATAGATTTAGGAGGATCACCACATCCATCGCAAATTTGTTTAAAAAAAAAAAGTATAGGAGCACTTTGAATAACGAAATTTATTTCCTAAACTACCATGAAAATTGTCTTTTTTTAATTTTCTTTTTTCTTTTAAAATTTTATCGACTTAGCCACTTCTAATTTTCTTGAATTTTTTGTAATTTTATCTCTTATTTATAAATTTATAGAAAAAGACCCATTTTCTTCTAAATTAAGGTTCTTAATTGAAGATTTTAAAAAGAGAGAAATTTATTTTCTTTCCTGAACTTTATTAGGATTTTCCAACTTTACAAGTGATTAGAGTTGACGGGAAAAGAGATAGTTTGCTTGGCTTGACTAATTAAGTGAAGGCCAAAATCTCCATTAGGCTTGACCTAAAAGCATTCCTTTGACGTGGACAAACAAATGAACCCAAGCACAAGAAAAGTTGTGGCCGAAACATACAACACAATAAGTGTAATTGTATTCAAAATATGACACATTAGAAGCAAAGATCAAACTCCCACGTTATGTTTTAATACCACAATTATTCCCAGTTAGCAAGCAAATTTCACAAAGACACGTCACCTACAAGAATCCTAAAGTTCTTGATCCGCCCTAACATAAAAGCGTTAACAAGGCCCCATGGGTACTTTGGGATTTTCCAACTTCACTGTACCCTTCTTTTCTTGTGGGTTGATCATATTCTAGGATCTGGATGTCCACTTGAACTCACCACACCTAAACTCCTGAAAACCAACATACCAAGAATACAAAGGCCGTCAAACTCCGGGTTCACCCAAAACACCTAAGGAAAATAACGGTTGCCTCACTTGCAGCAGCGTAAAAACTCTCATAGACTCCACCCTCTATTACGCACGGCTAGACTCACTTCAAGTCTTACCATAAAATGAACTTCCACCAACACAACACACTCACCCATGCACTTACAGAAACACGTATACCATTAAAAGTGTCCCGCATGCACCATGAGCTAAAATCAAAAGAGAATACACAGTGAACACGTGCAAAAACCCAAAGGCCCAGATGCATGAAAGGCTAAAGACTCCTATGATTGACTTAAACACTAAGAACATCGTGCACCTCAAGTCTGAGTAGTCCTAATGTTAAGAAAATTACAAGACTCATACCCTTACAAGATCAAACTCAACCGCGCACATGCTTTTAAGGAAAGAAACAGTGAAGAACACCAAACTAAAGTGATGCCCAGCGCCAACGAAGGAAGCGTAGGGCCTTACCTTTGCTTGGTCACGGATGCTCTATTTTCTCGGCTGTTAACAGAGTCCCTCAAAAGTCACCATGCTAGTCCGAGTTAGAGGTCCACCTCCTTCACTTGGCTTCTACACTCATGCACGAAGACGCTCTGCTTCCAATAATTGAGACTTTGCTTCCAGATTGTTGCTTTAACTAACTCTTTGGCTCTCATAGAATGGAAGCCAATGTTGTGTGATCTTCATTTGAAGCACGAAGTTTGACAATTGTTCATGAGGATCTCTAGAACTCTAGGAATTCTAAGCTTGACTTGACTTTCTAAATTAAAACACGAGACTATTGCTTTTCATGAATTATGGAGTTTTTAGTGTGTGATTTATTATTTTTCTGATCTCAAAAAATGGTATACCATTTTAGGAAAATTTTTGTATCCTACCTGATTATTCTAATTTGTGTATTGTAGTTATTTGTTGGTTTTGGATAGAACAAACAGGAAGACAAACAGTGTTTCCTTACGCCGATGGTGCAGTACCCTTTACTACATTCAAATTATTGCTATATATTCTGTGTTAATTGGTGCAATACCCTTTTTCTGTGCCCTTATAAATTCTCCAACTTGGTACTTCATATTCTTAAGTTGTTACCTAAAGCATTTGGATTCTCAATTGAGAGAGAAGACAGACAGAGAGAGATGGATGGAGCTCTACCAACGTGAGACATGATTTCTTAGAGGAATTTCTTGCTGTAAAGAGAGAAACATGGGGAACCATTCCAACAGAAGAAAACCATATTTTCTCCAATGGCTGGAGTATTGATTATTTTGATCCAAAAAAACTATGATTTTACAATGTATGCTTCTTGCTTGTAGGTACTTCTGTTGGCAGTGTTCGTAAATTTTTCAGTGGCTACTTTTTGTATGTATCTTATTTTGTGTTTTTTTGATGAGAAGTAGAGGAGTTCATCTTATCTTCATATATGTTCTTATGAAACAGGAATCAGACCAGAGAATGATACTAGAGAAGGATACTGGGCTCTGAAGATATAAAGCAAGGTTTATTTAGAAGCCTCGGGATATGGAGGAAGATGTTTGAGTGAATAGAAGAGAGGAAAAGAAATAATTGCATTTGAGCTAAATAGAGAAGCGTTTTTGACTGTCTGATTTTCAATGAGGCTAATTCACAAGTGGAAAATGGATTTCTTTTCTTCTTGATCCGTGGAAATATATAAATTAATTTTTCTCCATTAGAAATCGTAGAATATCTGTTGAAATGAAAATGTCTATTTAATGCAAATTTGTTTCTCTTTAACTCACATGCTTGATGCAAAGGCTATTTTGATATAACTGCTGTTGCTTGATAGACTTATGGTTTTATTGTCTATGGTAAACTTCACCAAATACCAAGAAGGGGGGACTAACTTGTCTTGGTTATATAAATTTGTGATACAGTTTATAAAATTGATAAAGTAGTTATTATGTCCGAGAATTTTCATGATTGGATTCTTAACACTATAAGATTAAGTAGGAAAAGAACTTCAATATGGAGGGGCCAAGCAACATTGTTAAATGTAAGTAGATAGTAAAGTACCATTTTCTTCTCTATACATAAATTTTATGCCATGAAAACTTCAATATGGAGGGTCAAGCAAAAATGTTAAACATAATTAAATATAGGGTAAACTGATAAGAAAAAGCAAGTTTGGTCTATACAAACAATATAATTCTCATTAAGTTACTGCCTCTTTTTGGCAATTCTCATTTTTATGTCATTGGTGATTTTTGTTTTATCAATCATGTGTGGCTTCTGTTGATATTGTATTTGTTTTTGGTGAAATGTTGATATTTTATTTATTCTCACATACAATTAACATTATTTTCTTTTTGTTGTATTTGGGTTTCTAATACAAACCGTTGCTTCACTCTTGCATAAAGGTCCTAACTTGAATCTCCAATCATGGTTCGGTATCAAACTTGCTATCAGTTCTATTGCAAAAAAAACTTTCGGGGAGTCTTACAATCCTTTATATCATGATGCAATAATTTTTTATATTATATTATTTTGTATTA
Organism: Dicorynia guianensis; assembly: GCA_037013595.1. Taxonomy (NCBI): domain Eukaryota; kingdom Viridiplantae; phylum Streptophyta; class Magnoliopsida; order Fabales; family Fabaceae; genus Dicorynia; species Dicorynia guianensis. Next base: position 16,482,129 of record JASUAB010000003.1, on the reverse strand, counting down.
AAATAATTGAAATCTATAATCTTATATGTTGATTTTTTTTCCTTCTTGAAAGTATGTTCCTATCAAGTATTTTGACAAAGCCATGAAAAAACGATGGCAAATATGATCGTTAATTAGATGGAATGATTTCCAAAAGTTGACGATTGAATTATTTAGAAGCAAATGGCATAATAGAGAGCTTAGCTTTGAATCGGGCTGGACACATTTGTGCAAAAATAATAATTTGAGAGCCACAAGTAAACTTACATTTAAGCCTAGTGTCTTGATGTAGAATGTAATAATTCTTAATTATTATAGTTTAAATCTTTTTAATATTATGTCAAGATTCCATAATTTTGTGTGGTAGTTATAATATTACATTAGATGTTATTTATATACTTCTTTCCTTTTAACATGTTCAATTTCTTATTATGTTCTCATTTCTATGTCCTTCCACCCTTATTTCTTTTCTAACAATGAATGAAAAACCCTTATTTCTTTTCTAACAATGAATGAAAAAATATTTATTAAAGAAAGTATTTCAATTGCCTACAATGTAATTATAGTTTGAATTTCTAATTTATAATCTTAAGCTATTTATCAAATAAAATTATAATGTAGTTGAAGGGGGTATTTATTGAACAACTACACATAAAAATTGATTTATTTTGAGTGGTAATCATCAATTCCATCACCATTGGTACAAAATTTAAAGATCAATTATAATTTATCTATTGCAAGATGATTTTTCAACAAATGAAAACTTTATCAAATTAGAATCAAGCATTTAAATACAAAGTACAAGTACATTTTATTTTTAATTAAAAAGTTAAAATGTACAAAACTCTCATATACTTAAAGTTATTAACAAAAAACCCTCTTATACTTTTAATTTTTGTATAAAACTCTCTTAAACTCACAAAATATTGTAATGCACCCCTTGTGTCCATTTTTCTGTCTAAATAATGATGGAAAACTACAAAAATGGCCAAACCCTAAGTTAATCAATGAGAAATTTCTAAAATGCCTCTCAAAAAATGAAATTCTTAAGAAAATTATTTATAATATATGAAAAGTTGAGGAGGATTAATTATAATTTGTGTAAAAGTTAAGAAAGGTCCAATGAAATTAATGATAAAATATAATAAAGTTATTCACACTGTTCAACTAGGGTTTGATGACTTTGTTGGGGTTTCTCTCACTATTTGGACAAAAAATGGATGAAGGGGTTATATTATAATGTTTTATAAGTTTACGAGAGTTTTGTATAAAAATTAAAAGTATAAGAGGGTTATTTACAAACAACCCTAAATATAGGAGTGTTTTATGCATTTTGGCCTAATAAAAAATGTAAAATCTAATTTTTATGCTTCTTTATCCCTTGTGAATACAACAAAGATTCGACTACCATGTTAGTTTTTTATGAAGTTTTGAGGAAGTTTTGATAATGTGAAATACTATGATATTATACAATTTTAGTGTCATAAAATTCTATGATTAGCAATAATATTATAAGCAAGAAATCTTTTTTTTTAAGAAGTAAAATCAAAGAAAATATTAAACGTGTGTGGATATTTAAGATTGTTATATAGCAATTATAATATTGAAGTAAAAACAATCATAATATTATAGGGCATCTTTCATTGAGATCGAGATTTATTTCACCATGTGTATTTAAATTTGAAATAAATCAATATTGCTTTTTCATCATCATTGACTATGTGTATTTGAAATCAATATTTCCTTCTAATCAACTTTACATATATGATACAGAAAATGAAGTTAAAAATAGGATGACAGCTTTTAGGTACATAACTATGATGATGGTATTAATGAACATGGATATGATTTGACTCATTGTTAACATTATTGCATGCATTTGATAAGTGCATTGTTTTACTGATGCAGCAAATTTCAATTGTCTAAACCACTGAATGTGAAAATAGTGTTAACTTTAAAAGATATATAAAACAAGAATAATGTGCTCTCCTAGACATATAGGGATGCTCGAGATTGTTTCGAAGAAGGAGACTTTAATTTAGTGATAATGAGATTGATCCAAAAAGAGGGAAAAAGATGGAAGAACATACATCCTTCCAACATACGGGTTAAAAAATGGCTACCAATTGTGTACCAATACATAATGCTCCGCCACAATCCACGGACCATTTTGAAGCATATGGTCATAATCCTTTTGTTCAAATAACTAGACAAGATAGTAGTCATTTTCCATATCCATGAATTCAAAAGCCCCTTTAAGCGCCCATAGCTTCTCAAGCTGAGCATGCAAGAACCGCATGCCCAACTTTTGTCCCAAGAGCTTGACAATAAGCGAAGACCTATATGATTTGCGCAACTCATGATACTGCTCTCTGTCAACTTGAATTTGAGGACAGAAAGGATAACTTGGATTGAATCTCGATGCTAAGTTAAACATTTCATCCACTTCCTCCTCCAAGAAATGATGGAGATAAGGTTGCTGGCCACCGCTAGACTCACCTTCAAACAACCCATTGAAACCCAAAGGCGTATCTCTATAGGACGCAACCTTACGCGCATGTTGAATTTCTACATTCACTTCCTTACCCTTCTGAACACTTCAAAGGTCACCATCGCAAGACGGGGCAGCATCCGTCGTCATGTTTTTTTCCTTTAACCCTTATCACTTTTGTACACTTTAAGATTGCTCTTCCATGCATTCATTATTATACATTTATAATAATATATATTATTATAAGTAACTCTTTGTCCTATTTTCCAACACCTTTGTCAAGTCCACTTGACTACACAAATGAATACAAGATAAATTGCTACACCATTGCTTATCACGTGATTCATGTTATACTTTGTTTTATAAAAAAGAAAAAGAGAAATTAAAGGATAAACCTCAAATAGTATGTTGCTTTATTCATGTGTTATTAATTGCAGAAAAAAATATTTTAAGAAATTAGAGACTGCAACAACCAATAGTCCCTATTCTACATGCTAATAGGTTTGCTGTTGAATTGTCCCCATAATTTCAGCATGTTCACTTCATGTCCCCCAAGTATGTATATATCTGGCACACCATAGAATGGACTGGTTCTTCTTTAGTTATTTTCTTAACTTGTGAAAAATATAAACTACTCTATCTTATTTTGTTTAATTTATAGGTCACAATGAAGTAAGACGGATCAATATATTCATATATAAAAGTATATTAACTCATCAGACCTATGGTTACTATTTTCTTAATTATTAAAATTATGGGCTGACCAACTTTGCCTTATTTAATCCCAAGTTGTTATGGGTTAGGGCAGGTCAGCCTTCTTTGACTTTTTTATACTTCTTATCAAATGAAATATTTTAAATTAATGATTTGCTAATCTAGTTATATCTTCTTCAATAATAATTATAAGAATTCGAAGGTATAAGGTTGAATTCTGTATATATGTCATTCCTCAATAAATATTGTTTATGCATTGTATTTCTTTGCAACGAAATAACAAATGATTCAAATTGGTTTTGTTAGAATTACGACATAATACCTTTTCCATTTATTGTACCGTCAAAAGAAAATAAATAAATGTGTAAAGTGATGTTTAGCCTTGAATTGGTTTTCCTACCTCACAAGCACGTATTATACTCCCATCTTGCTTTGGGAAGGTAGAATTTTACAAGTCAAATAAGTTGCACTCGACTCATTTAATTATATTAATTCTTATGGTTTCATTTTATTATTTAATCAAAATTTGTAATTTATTTTCATTTTAAATTGAATCTTAATTTTTTTCGGTGGGGTTGGGGTTGCAGGTAAGTTGCAAAGAAAAAGAGAAAGAAAAAGGAGACAGAAAGAGAAGAATGGGAGACTCAGATGTCTGGGTGGGAAAATAAAGAGAGAGAAAAAAAAGTTGGGGTAGGTGTTAGTGGATTTGTATCCCATGTAATTAGGTGTAATAGGTGAAAAAGGGGCATAACATTTAGGAAGTTATAAAATTAAAGTTATAAGAGTAAAAACATTCTTGCCTGTAGAGAATTTAAATTCAAATTTTTAAAAATCAAGAATTTATTTTAGTTTTCAAAATATTATAATATAAAAATTAAACCAAAAAAGAGAAAATTTAAGATTAAGTTTGATAGTTGAGGCAAACTCAGGTCCAAAGAAGGAAGGTGCTTTATTAGCGAGCGGACAGAGAAGAGAAAGAAACTAGTGGACAATTGACAGCTAAAGAGAGCCCACTTGACCAACGACTTCCGATGAGGCCTTGTCTTTTGGGTTACAGCTTGTGTCCCCGTAGTTTCGCTACAAACTTCCCATTCTACCCCCTCTTGATCCTCATAGGGAATTGGTTCTCTATATATAAGATAGTATTTTGAGCTTAAGCCACACTAAAATGGATTTCAAGAAACTTGCTTTTGCTATGCGTGCCATAGTCTTTCTTCTGTTTCTGCTGCTGGCTTCAGCACTGGCCCTGAGGGCCCCCCGTCCACCAAGTAAGTAATTATAAAATATTAATTTTTGAAATTTAGAATTTAGATATTGGAGTCTTGAGATAGCTAAATTGAATCGATTATGGTAATATAAGATTTCTCAAGTTTAGGTTATATCTGAATTACCTCAGTCACCTATATCAGCCGTATAGTTTATTTGAGTTATTTATGTTGTCTATTGTTTTCAAACAATTTCAAATTTAAGGATTGTTTTGGCTATTGGTTATTTCTTGACTCTAATTGCATTGAACGTCAGTTAGTTTCGTATGAAAAGTCTAAACTCAGTATTTTGTTTTAGGCGTGAAGGTAATTATATAACATATATATATATAAGATTGATAATAATAGATATATAAATTGTTTACAGATTTTTGTAAAATATGTAGTGCTTAAAATAAAAATATTGTTGTCGATTTATGTTGAATGTTTGTTTACGTTTGGTTTTGCCCTCTGATTCATGAATCCTGATACGTCCACACTCATTTTTATACCAAATTTTTATATTTACTCTACCCACACTAGTCAATTAATAATAATGATAAAATGATGATAAAATTCTGTATAAAAATAAGTGTGGAAAGAGATATATTGCGGATTTATTGTCCTTGGATGTATTTCAGGTGATCCGGTCCCGGTCCATCCTGAGCCTCCCAACTCCCTTAATTCTAAATCTTGAGGGCATGCCTAAGCGCCCCAAAGTCAAGAATGTTGGGTGTCTTGTGGGTGTTGACGATGCACGGTAGAAGTTTCAGATTAAGCCTACACTTATGTAGGACATAGTTTTGTCGGCTTTCTAAATAAAGGTCGGAAGAATTAATGGCTCCTCTTCTTCCAAGATGTAAAAAATAAGTTGTTTTCGTGTGTATGTGTAACGTGGTGTGGGACTCACATGATTGACAGTTGTCATGGATTTCTATGATAATAATGTATCACGAATTGTATTTATGTGTATCATGGTATTTTTATATTATCTTTCAGCGTCTTATGTTCATTAGATGATATGTACATTATTTATGTACGCTAAACTATATGCATATAATTTGGGCCTTACATATTACATGATTTCAACCATAATTAGATGATATTATTATTTATTTATTTATATTTGAGGACCACTTTGACATCGACATTTCACAGATACACCCATATGAAGCTGACATGTCAAATTTAATTCGCTACAATCTCCTCTTGTATAAGTATTTAGAACTCTACCATAAACAATGCATACGTATTTACTACTAAATGTCTTTTCTAAAGAACTAGAACACTATAAGATATTTACAGACTATTGATAATTTTATTAAATGTCTCATGATAATTTTATTTTTATCAAAATAGATAATTAATTTTACTAATGGATATATTCTTTAATAAAATGAAGAAAATATGTATTTACAAATAAAAATTATGAATCTTACCAATAAATATAATCCTTAGCAAATGAATAAAATTGAAGTACAGTTAACAGTTTGAATTCAACCGACAATTACATCTCTTGATAAAAAAAATAAAAAATTATAATTACTAAGGGATATAGATTTGCTAAAAATATCTTATATATTTAAATACATGTTATTTTCATATAATACAAACTAATGAGAGTATTAACGATTTGTCATATCGTAAGTGTTTTTTTACTACTCTTGAAAGAATTGAATCTTTGGAGCAATTATCTTAAAAATAACAAGAATGTACTTCCGGTATAAAAAATATTCAACACTCCCATTAGTGCATTTATATGGAAGCATTGTGTATTTAGACATGTATGTTGTCATTTAACTTGTAAATTAGAAAATAAAAGGAGCATGAAATTTTGGCCATTGAATGGAGAGTTATAAAATTTTATATTTATTACAAATCTAACCTAAATCCTAATTAAAATTATAGTATAAATCATAATTAAGTTAAAATTAACTCAAAATTAATTTAATTTTTTTAAAAATTTTGACAAAGTCTTCTTTTAACAATGAAGACCCTTGTAAAACAATATACTAAAATTTAAATTCAAATATATTCATAACACTCAAATAAGACAATTCCAATTACCAGCAACTATAATATTAAAATTCAACCAAGTCATCTACCCTATTGCAAATGACCATTACATCAAAGTTCAATCATAACAGTTTAAGTCTTCTAACCTAAATCTGAATACATGACATGGTTTTCAAATTAGAGAAAGTTATCCTTTACAAAAGTAACAGAAATGGAGACCTAATTAGTAATCAAGAGAAACTAAAAATAAATAGAAATAAAAAAATAGTAAGACAAAGAAGTGAAAATGTAAAACTCAGTTAGTGTACTACAAATAGCAAGAAGGAGGAAGACAAAAGGAGAAGGCTAGAGGACATCGCCAGAGGAAGCCGAAGATCACCTGACAAGGCCAAAAAACATAAGGAAGGCCAAAGTAAGGTAGTGAGGGAGAGAGAGGGGCATAGAATGGTGCCAGCAAGAGGGAGGGGGGAGAGTCTGTAAGATTCTCTTATAAAGTGACTTTACTAATGGCTCAATGTCATTAATAAAATTTAAAAAGAAAATTTAAATTTTTTATCAATAGTAAACAGCAACAAATAAAAAATTTTGACTCCATTTTTGTAATCAATTAAAGATATATTAATTTTTATTAGTGGTTAAGAATTACTAATAAAATAAATTAGTACTCATTTGCTTGCCGATACACAATAACCCGCCATTTTGACTTGTTTTGCCAACAGTTTTAACTGCCAGTAAAATAAATTAACATCTGTTGGCTATCCTAATGAATGGCATGCAACCATATATGGTTTGTATTTTTGAACAGTATTAATCACTAGTAAAATTATAACATAATAATTAACTACTATAATGGTAACGAATCAACGTTAGCTCTTATTTTACTAGTGGTGGTAACTTTTTGAAGCTTGTGCCACAAAATTTGTAGCCAAATGTCTCCAATTTGTATTATTTTAATTTTCATAAATTAAATTTTATTAAATATTTATATAAAAAATATTAGTAATTAAATTTATATTATAAAATTAAATTATAAAACTCAATAAATCTTATAATTCAATAAGATAAAATAAAAATGTTACTATAATATTTCGTGGAAGATAACTCACTCATAATATATATTAGTAATTTCTAATATATATATATGTGTGTGTGTGTGTGACAACTGACGTGAACAAGTTGAAATTAAGGCAGAGAATTGAACGCCAAGCATGTTAGCATTAGAATAAAGTCAATATCAATTATGTTACATGTCTCAAATTTCTGACATACCTATATGTGAAAACTAAAGTGAACAAGTTGATATTAAGGCAGAGAATTCAACGCCAAGCATGTTCAGCGTTGGAATAAAGTCAACATCAATTATGTTACATGTCTCAAATTTCTTTTCATACTTTATTGACTATAATTAACAATGCATGAATAAAGCAATCAGTTGAGGCTCATCAAATTGAAACGCGAAGGAGCTACCTCTACAATATGTATTGTTTTAATTTTTATAAATTAAATTTTATTAAATATTTATTTAAAAAATTTTAATAATTAAATTTATATTATAAAATAAAATTATAAAACTCAATAAATCTTATAATTCAATAAAATAAAATGAGAATTTTACCTTCAAATTCTGCAGAAGATAACTTACTCATAATATATATTAGTAATTTTTCATATACATATATATATGAAAACTAAAGTGAACAAGTTGAAATTAAGGCACACAATTCAACGCCAAGCATGTTAGCATTTAAAGGCTCTACTTTTCAATCTGGGCACTTTCTCAGAATTTGCAATTATCGGTATCATCTTGTAGAGCACAATTTGTAGAGTTGAAAATGACCCTTTTGATCTTAGAAATTGATGGTTTAATGCTTCAAAATCAAAACTTCTGCTTCTTGCTACTTTATCCATTTCTAAAGTAAGTAAGGATATGTTAGGGTTTCTTAGAAGCATATTTTTATGGACTTGATCAACTCAAAACGCTTCTATGGTCTAACTGGTGTACTCAAAACTCCAAATGCACTGTTTCATTTTTTCTTTCTTATGGGATATATATATATATATATATATATGTAATAAGTACCTAGGCCAGAACTAAAAGAATGGCAGAAAATTTATTTAATGATACTGTACTGATATATAACAATTTGCAAGAACAAACTAGAACAAAAGGTGAGGATAAATACTAAATAACGAGAGGAATTTAGAAAGTGAACAAGAAATCTCACACAGTCATTATTAAAAAAATTAAAAAAAAGAAAAAATTACAAACTTCTCATTTTCGCCTTTGTTTGAGAGGTGAAATGTGCTTCAATCGTTTCACAAACTTCTCGTGATGAATTGCAGCCAACCAGAATGACGCCGCCATCAAAGAAAGGAGCCAAGACATGAGTAATTGGTCTTGTTGCTCCCACTCGATGAAATCAGGACCGAGGACTCCATTAATCTAATTTTGTTCAGTGAGATAAGGTTCGGGCGCTACTGCTACTTCTGAGATGAATTGAAAGAGACTATGCCCTTTAATGGTGGACATTACCTGCTGTTTCCATAGCAGGTGATTGTCGGCATTGAGTTTCATAGACACTAGATGATTAAGGGACGACATTTTTTTTTTTTAAAGGAAACATGAAAAGTGGTAAAATTACTTCTATTATGCGGTTGTCAACTTCAGTTTTCTTTTTAAAAAGATGTGAATGTCTATAACCGTATAGTAACTCCTAATTTCAGCTTGAAATTGGGAAGAAAATCATAAAATTTTAAGAATAACACCGATTGCCTTTATTGATTTTTAAGTGTCAAAAATACAAGGTAAATTGATATTCGATTGGAATATTATTTACAAAGTTACCATGGCGCAACTCTATTTCCACTCCTAAACATTTGATCATACAAGACATATAACATTCTTCATCCAGATTATCCTCTCCTTTTTAGTATTCAGTTATGCACTTTTCATGACATCTTTGAAGTTTTTTTTTCTCTTTTCGGAACGTTGTTAGAAGAAAAGACATGAGGATCAAAGTGGTAACGAAACGTGGAGAACTCATGGAGACTCGGAGATATAAGACTCAGAACATAATCATTGCTTTGCGCAAGAACACCTATTGGTTGAAATACTGCCATAATTATAACCCACATTTGCAACTCTGTTTTGGTCATATGATATGAAATATCAAGTCCAAAACTAAGTCACTGCTTTATAATAGAGACCTGTTCGAACTTCTTGGGATCAGTTTCATAGGAATTTCTGATGAAATGTATTGTTATTTTTCAACGAATATTATATGGAATTGAAGTATAAGAAGAGCAGAATGGTTTTTGACCTTTCTTCAATCCAAAAGTGCTCGCATGCCTTTATATATATATATATATATATATATATATATGTATGTATGCACCATGAATAAGAAAATTACTTGATGATCAACCAACACAATTTTATAAAGTAAAATGTTGTCAATTTCAAAACGTTATGACCATTTTGTATTTTAACTATTCATGTTTTCAAGATGCTTTAAAGTAAAAATGGAACCCTACTTGAAATTTAATTTGTTACTAATTTTTACCTATTATGGTATTTGGAAGGAATCATTTAATTCTAAATCAATTTATATATTCTTGATATTTGCATACTATAAAAAGTTTATGCATGTGTTGTACATTTATACTTAATCAAATAGCTAATATTTAGGATAAATTATACAAAATTTTTCTACACTTAAAGATCCTGTGCTATTCATCACCTTGTAATTTGAATTAAATCGAATTACACAATTACAATTTCAATTTGTTATAATGTCCCACCAATTGTTAAGAGACCATCTAATTACTAATGTTGATCTAAAATTTCTGGTTGACCTGCATCACGTGTGGCACGTGTCATTAATATCGAAAATTTGAAATCCCAAGGCCTTCCCTCTTATGGTTGTCACTCTTCAAGTCGAACCCTTATATCTATCTTCCACGGACCACAATCTAGAAATCGTTGCACAGTCTGAACTTAAAATTATAGGGTGCTAAATTGTATGAATAAGGAATTTTGTGTAATAAGATTTATGTATACCATCTGATATGTATATTGTTATATTTTATACAACGATCAGCAATATGAATACGAAGAAAAACCTTTGTATCATGAAAACTCCAACATTTTAAAAATTGAAAAGGGGACATTTTATATATCTTTTACAAATGACATATGAGGATAGATTTAGGAGGATCACCACATCCATCGCAAATTTGTTTAAAAAAAAATGTATAGGAGAACTTTGAATAACGAAATTTATTTCCTAAACTACCATGAAAATTGTCTTTTTTAAATTTTCTTTTTTCTTTTAAAATTTTATCGACTTAGCCACTTCTAATTTTCTTGAATTTTTTGTAATTTTATCTCTTATTTATAAATTTATAGAAAAAGACCCATTTTCTTCTAAATTAAGGTTCTTAATTGAAGATTTTAAAAAGGGAGAAATTTATTTTCTTTCCTGAACTTTATTAGGATTTTCCAACTTTACAAGTGATTAGAGTCGACGGGAAAAGAGATAGTTTGCTTGGCTTGACTAATTAAGTGAAGGCCAAAATCTCCATTAGGCTTGACCTAAAAGGATTCCTTTGACGTGGACAAACAAATGAACCCAAGCACAAGAAAAGTTGTGGCCGAAACATACAACACAATAAGTGTAATTGTATTCAAAATATGACACATTAGAAGCAAAGATCAAACTCCCACGTTATGTTTTAATACTACAATTATTCCCAGTTAGCAAGCAAATTTCACAAAGACACGTCACCTACAAGAATCCTAAAGTTCTTGATACGCCCTAGCGTAAAAGCGTTAACAAGGCCCCATGGTTACTTCGCGATTTTCTAACTTCACTGTACCCTTCTTTTCTTGTGGGTTGATCATATTCTAGGATCTGGATGTCCACTTGAACTCACCACACCTAAACTCCTGAAAACCAACATACCAAGAATACAAAGGCCGTCAAACTCCGGGTTCACCCAAAACACCTAAGGAAAAACACGGTTGCCTCACTTGCAGCGGCGTAAAAACTCTCATAGACTCCACCCTGTATTACGCACGGCTAGACTCACTCCAAGTCTTACCATAAAATGAACTTCCACCAACACAACACATTCACCCATGCACTTGCAGAAACACGTATACCATTAAAAGTGTCCCGCATGCACCATGAGCTAAAATCAACAGAGAATACACAGTGAACACGTGCAAAAACCCAAAGGCCCAGATGCATGAAAGGCTAAAGACTCCTATGATTGACTTAAACACTAAGAACATCGTGCACCTCAAGTCTGCGTAGTCCTAATGTTAAGAAAATTACAAGACTCATACCCTTACAAGATCAAACTCAACCGCGCACATGCTTTTAAGGAAAGAAACAGTGAAGAACACCAAACTAAAGTGATGCCCAGCACCAACGAAGGAAGCGTAGGGCCTTACCTTTGCTTGGTCATGGATGCTCTATTTTCTCGGCTGTTAACAGAGTCCCTCAAAAGTCACCATGCTAGTCCGAGTTAGAGGTCCACCTCCTTCACTTGGCTTCTACACTTATGCACGAAGACGCTCTGCTTCCAATAATTGAGACTTTGCTTCCAGATTGTTGCTTTAACTAACTCTTTGGCTCTCGTAGAATGGAAGCCAATGTTGTGTGATCTTCATTTGAGGCACGAAGTTTGACAATTGTTCATGAGGATCTCTAGAACTCTAGGAATTCTAAGCTTGACTTTACTTTCTAAATTAAAAGACGAGACTATTGCTTTTCATGAATTATGGAGTTTTTAGTGTGTGATTTATTATTTTTCTGATCTCAAAAAATGGTGTACCATTTTAGGAAAATTTTTGTATCCTACCTGATTATTCTAATTTGTGTATTGTAGTTATTTGTTGGTTTTGGATAGAACGAACAGGAAGACAAACAGTGTTTCCTTACGCCAATGGTGCAGTACCCTTTACTACATTCAAATTATTGCTATATATTCTGTGTTAATTGGTGCAATACCCTTTTTCTGTGCCCTTATAAATTCTCCAACTTGGCACTTCATGTTCTTAAGTTGTTACCTAAAGCATTTGGATTCTCAATTGAGAGAGAAGACAGACAGAGAGAGATGGATGGAGCTCTACCAACGTGAGACATGATTCTTAGAGGAATTTCTCGCTCTAAAGAGAGAAACATGGGGAACCATTCCAACAGAAGAAAACCAGATTTTCTCCAACGGCTGGAGTATTGATTATTTTGATCCAAAAAAACTATGATTTTACAATGTGTGCTTCTTGCTTGTAGGTACTTCTTTTGGCAGTGTTCGTAAATTTTTCAGTGGCTACTTTTTGTATTTATCTTATTTTGTGTTTTTTTTTTATGAGAAGTAGAGGAGTTCATCTTATCTTCATATGTGTTCTTATGAAACAGGAATCAGACCAGAGAATGACACTAGAGAAGGATACTGGGCTCTGAAGATATAAAGCAAGGTTTATTTAGAAGCCTTGGGATATGGAGGAAGATGTTTGAGTGAATAGAAGAGAGGAAAAGAAATAATTGCATTTGAGCTAAATAGAGAAGGGTTTTTGACTGTCTGATTTTCAATGAGGTTAATTCACAAGTGGAAAATGGATTTCTTTTCTTCTTGATCCGTGGAAATATATAAATTAATTTTTCTCCATTAGAAATCGTAGAACATCTGTTGAAATGAAAATGTCTATTTAATGCAAATTTGTTTCTCTTTAACTCACATGCTTGATGCAAAGGCTATTTTGATATAACTGCTGTTGCTTGATAGACTTATGGTTTTGTTGTCTATGGTAAACTTCACCAAATACCAAAAAGGGGGGACTAACTTGTCTTGGTTATATAAATTTGTGATACAGTTTATAAAATTGATAAAGTAGTTATTATGCCGGAGAATTTTCATGATTGGATTCTTAACACTATAAGATTAAGTAGGAAAAGAACTTCAATATGGAGGGGCCAAGCAACATTGTTAAATGTAAGTAGATAGTAAAGTACCATTTTCTTCTCTATACATAAATTTTATGCCATGAAAACTTCACTATGGAGGGTCAAGCAAAAATGTTAAACATAATTAAATATAGGGTAAACTGATAAGAAAAAGCAAGTTTGGTCTATACAAACAATATAATTCTCATTAAGTTGCTGCCTCTTTTTGGCAATTCTCATTTTTTTTTCATTGGTCATTTTTGTTTTATCAATCATGTGTGGCTTCTGTTGATATTATATTTGTTTTTGGTGAAATGTTGATATTTTATTTATTCTCACATACAATTAACATTATTTTCTTTTTGTTGTATTTGGGTTTCTAATACAAACCGTTGCTTCACTCTTGCATAAAGGTCCTAACTTGAATCTCCAATCATGGTTCGGTATCAAACTTGCTATCAGTTCTATTGCAAAAAAAACTTTCAGGGAGTCTTACAATCCTTTATATCATGATGCAATAATTTTTTATATTATATTATTTTGTATTAAAATAATTGAAATCTATAATCTTATATGTTGATTTTTTTTCCTTCTTGAAAGTATGTTCCTATCAAGTATTTTGACAAAGCTATGAAAAAACGATGGCAAATATGATCGTTAATTAGATGGAATGATTTCCAAAAGTTGACGATTGAATTATTTAGAAGCAAATGGCATAATAGAGAGCTTAGCTTTGAATCGGGCTGCACACATTTGTGCAAAAATAATAATTTGAGATGGCTAAATTGAATCGATTATGCTAATATATGATTTCTCAAGTTTAGGTTATTTCTGAATTACCTCAGTCACCTACATCAGCCATATAGTTTATTTGAGTTAGTTATATGTTATCTATTGGTTTCAAACAATTTAAAATGTAAGGATTGTTTTGGCTATTGGTTATTTCTTGACTCTAATTCCATTGAACATCAGTTAATTTCGTTTGAAAAGCCTAAACTCAGTATTTTGTTTTAGGCGTGAAGGTAATTATATAACATATATATATATATAAGATTGATAATAATAGATATATAAATTGTTTACAGATTTTTGTAAAATATGTAGTGCTTAAAATAAAAAATATTGTTGTCGATTTATGTCGAGTGTTTGTTTACGTTTGGTTTTGCCCCCTCTGATTCATGAATCCTGATACGTCCACACTCATTTTTATACGAAATTTTTATCTTTACTCTACCCACAGTAGTCAATTAGTAGTAATGATAAAATGATGATAAAATTCTGTCTAAAAATAAGTGTCGAAAGAGATATATTGTCCTTGGATCTATTTCAGATGATGAGGACCGTGCTTGGCGTCACAACTACGATCATCCTCGTCCTTGACGGCATGCCTAAGGCCTTAAAGTCAAGAATGTTGGGTGTCTTGTTGGTGTTGATGTTGCATGGTAGAAGTATCAGATTAAGCCTACACCGCCGGTGAGCGTCAGCTCACCTGGCGTATGGCATTTCCTTTGAACCTGCATATACAGGTTCGATCCCACTTTCCCCTCATATAAGTCTACCTATCTAAGGCTCACTAAGTTACCAAAAAAAAAAAAGATTAAGCCTACACCTATGTAAGACATAGCTTTGTCGGCTTTCTAAATAAAGGTCGGAAGAATTAATGGCTCTTCTTCTTCCAAGATGTAAAAAATAAGTTGTTTGCGTGTGTATGTGTAACATGGTGTGGGACTCACATGATTGACAGTTGTCATGAATTTCTATGATAATAATGTATCACAAATTGTATTTATGTGTATCATGGTATTTTTATATTATCTTTTAGCTTCTTATGTTCATTAGATGATATGCCCAATATTTATGTACGCTAAACGATATGCATATAATATGGGCCTTAAATATTACATGAGTTCAACATAATTAGAAAATGTTATTATTTATTTATTTATTTATATTTGAAGACCACTTTGACATCGACATCTCTTAAATACACCCATATGACGCTGACATGTCAAATTTAATTCACTAAAATCTCCTCTTGTATAAGTATTTAGAGCTCTACCATAAGCAATGCATACTTATCCACTACTAATTGTCTTTCCTAAAGAAATGGAACACTACAAGATATTTATAGACTATCGATAAATTAAAATATCTTCGTAAAACTAATTTGTGGATCAAAATCTCTTAAAAAAATTAAATTTTATTAAGGAAATAGCTATCAATAATAAACAAAATTAGTTGATAAAAGTCAAAAATTTTGTCGATGGATTTAATTATCATTTGGTAAATCTAATAGAACAATTCGTACAAAAGGGTGGGAGATCCACCAATGATATTACCAACAAATGGTTCGTCAATAAATCTGATGGCCACCCACAAAAAATTTTATTCATTACAAAAAATGTGCATTTTCCACAGCCAATTTTTAGTAGATATATAAAAAATTAATTGATAAAATTAATTTCTAACAAATTGAATCAATTAGTAAAAATATCATGGATACTATTTTGCAACTACAATCGAACTCTATTGGCAACATTACTAGCAGGAATGCCATTGATAAAATTTAAAAAAGCATATAGTAAATTGATTAAATGTCTCATGATGATTCTAAGTTACCACAATGGGTAATTAATTTTACTGATAAAAATATTTTCTAGTAAAATAAAGAAAATATGTATTTATAGAAGAATGACTAAAACCATATTTTAGTCCTCCAGAAATTAGTTGACTTCTATTTTAGTCCCTGAAAGTTAAAAACTTCTATTTTGGCCCTCCATAAAATAAAATTGACATCAATCAAGTCCTTCCGTTAAGTCCCTTCTGACGTCGTTACTGTTTATGCTGATGTGGACAAAAATGATTATGTGTCAGACACGTCACCTGTGCAACGTGGCAGTGACATGGCATTTTTTGCCAACTGGCAGCGCCAAAACGGTGTCGTTTTGGGACGTCTTTTCAGCAAATTGGCACCTCCGTGATGATACCTCCGTGAGTGACGAATTTATGGCTTAAACCCATTTCGGGTTTGACCCGATTCAAGATGAATTCAAAGTTCTTCGCTTGCTCAGATATCGAGCTTCTTTCCAGTTCAAGATTATAACGGTGGGTGGTGCCAATTCATGGAGGCACCTAACACAACCCCCCGTCGCAGTACCCGTTGTCGTTGATAAGTGGTGCGGATGCCCTTTGAGAAACCTGGGTATTTGCGTCAGTGGTGCAATACACTGGCTAAGTTCATCTCAGAATCTTATTGCATTTGATGTGGGACGTGAGCAATTTAGAATGATTCCACTTCTCGATGGATGCAAAGATAGAATGCAATTGCGTCCCAGATTGGCTGAACTTGGTGCATGTTTGGGTTTGATTGACTATTTAAAGTCTTGAATCTATGGATTTTGAAGGACTACCAGAGTCAGCAATGGATTAAAGAGAGGATTGCTGTCCCTTATCCGATTTTCAATATCGTGTTTCCACGGGGCAATGGTTTTGTTCCTCTTTGTGAAGTGGGCACCGATGAGATACTCATTCTGCCATGCGGAGTAGCTGTTGGCGATAGAGATTGCCGTTGTTACTCCATCTATAACGTAAAGGAGAAAAGATATAGCAGCAGTGTTGAGACGAGGGAAATGCGTCAAGTGTTTTCAAGGGCACGTAATGTGTTCTTTTATCGGGAAATGTACCTGTGATGCCTTCGCCGTCCACTGTTGGAGAGAATCGCGTAGCTAGGGATTCGGAGGTGCGCCGATTTGCTAGCGAAAGGGGCAACCAAAAACGGGAATTGTGCAGCTAGGGATTCAGAAGGAGGTGCACCCAATTTGCTGAAAAGGCGTCCCAAAACGACGCCGTTTTGGCGCTGCCAGTTGGCAAAAAATGCCATGTCACTGCCACGTTGCACAGGTGACGTGTCTGATACATCATCATTTTTGTCCACGTCAGCATAAACAGTAACGACGTCAGAAGAGACTTAACGGAAGGACTTGATTGATGCCAATTTTATTTTATGGAGGACCAAAATAGAAGTTTTTAACTTTCAGGGACTAAAATAGAAGTCAACTAATTTTTGGAGGACTAAAATATGGTTTTAGTCTAGAAGAATTTATAAATTTTACTAACAAATATAACCTCTAGCAAATGAATAAAATTGAAGTACAATGACAATTTGAATTTAACCGACAACTACATCCCTTGGTAAAAAATAAAAAATTATAATTACTGAGAGATATAAATCTACTAAAAAATCCTACATATTTGAATACACATTATTTTCATATAGTACAAACTAATGGGAGTATTGAAGATTTTTCATATCATAAGTGGATTTTTTCTACTCTTGAGAGAATTGAATTTTTGGAGCAATTATCTCAAAAATAACAAGAATGTACTTACAGTATGAAAAATATTCAACACTTCTATCAATGTGTACTATATGGAAGCATTATGTATTTAGATATGTAAGATGACATTCAACTTATAAATTAGAAAATAGAAGAAGCATGGAATTTTGGCCATTGAATAGAGAGTTATAAAATTTTATATTTATTTTAAATCTAACCTAAATCCTAATTAAAATTATAGTATAAATCATAATTAAGTTATAATTAGCTCAAAATTAATTTAATTTTTCAAAAATTTTGATAGAATCTTCCCTTAGCAATGAATGGAGAGTTATACAATTTTATATTTATTTCATATCTAACCTAAATCCTAATTAAAATTGTAGCATAAATCATAATTAAGTTATAATTAACTCAAAATTAATTTAATTTTTTCAAAAGTTTGACAAAGTCTTCCCTTAGCAATAAAGACTCCTTGTAAAAGAATATACTAAAATTTAATTTAGATATATGCATAACACTCAAATAAGACAATTCCAATTGCCAACAACCATAACATATTCAAGCAACTATAATATCAAAATTCAACCAAGGCACCTACCCTATTGCAAATGATCATGACATTAAAATTCAATCATAATAGTTTAAGTCTTCTAGCCTAAATTCAAATCCATGAGATGGTTTCCAAATTAGAGAAAGCTAACCTTCACAAAAGTAACAGAGATGGAGATCCAATTAGCAACCAAGAGAAACTAATAATAAACAGAAATTAAAAAAATATAATAAGATAAAGAAGTGAAAATGTAAAACTCAATTAGTGTACTACAAATAGCAAGAAGGAGAAGGCCAAAGGACATCGCCAGAGGAAGCCAAAGATCACCCAACAAAGCCGAAAAACATGAGGAAGGCGAGAGTAAGATAGTGAGGGAGAGAGAGGAGTATAGAATGGCACTAGCAAAAATGAGGGGGAGAGTTTGCAAGATGATTTTACTAGTGGCTCAATGCCATGAGTAAAATTTAAAAAAATTTCAAATTTTTAACCAATAGTAAACAGCAACAAATAAAAAATTTTGGCTTTGTTTTTGTAACTAATCAGAGATATATTAACTTTTATTGGTGGTTAAGAATTGCTAGTAAAATAAATTGGCACTCATTTACTACCTCGGTGCACAATTGCCAATCATTTTAACTTCTTCTACCAACGGTTTTAGCCTCCAGTAAAATATATTAACATCTATTGGCTGCCCCAATGAATGGCATGCAACCATATATTGTTTGTATTTTTTCAGCGACATTGATCACTGGTAAAATTATGACATGACAATTAACTATTGTAATGGTAGCCAATTAATGTTGGCTTTTATTTTACTAGTGGCTGTAACTTTTTGAAGCTTATGCCACAAAACTTGCAGCCAAATGTCTCTAATTTTGTTTTAGCAATGACATAAATAGCTAGCGAATGAGTTATAGCCTTTATTGCAATTTTTGCTGTTAAAGGGCATTTTTATTGACAAATTTTGCTAGTGGAAAATCACAAGAATTGCTCAAAAAGTATGCTAACTGGCAGATAACATTGGCTGGTAAAATAAAATTTATTCAAAAAAATTAGCCAATTTTTGGTAGCAATGTTGGTAATATTACTGTTCGCATAGTTGCTATCGATTATTCTATTGATGAATTCTTCATGCCCCTTGATAGAAATATAACGCACAATTTTTCAGTTGTATCACCAATGGATATGTTTATCTAAGGGTCAAATTAAATTTGTTTGACCAGCTAAAGCATATCAACTTAAATTTTTATTGGTAAAAATAAATTTTCTTATTTTATTGGCATATAAGGGATCTACTAGAAAAATCTGTAAAAAATCAGGATTTTTATAATAGTGTATTCTCCCTTTTTTGATTAGTCAAAAAGTGTTAGAAAATCTATCGTAATTAAAAAGTACAATTTGCAAATAACCTCTGTACTTAGTAGAGAATTTTTTAAATATAATGCCATAAACATGGATTTTCGATCGGTAATAACATTTTCAAAATTTTTTGAAACCTTTTCCCCATTACTGACGAAAAGTTCATGAGTAATGCGACCACATAAGTTGGGAATATTAATGGATCACATTTGTCAGTGATCCCCTTATAAGGGGCAACACATGCTTGCCCTTCTAAGTGCTCTCCCTCCTTTTTTCCATTTCCTCGCTCTTTTCTCTCTTCCCCCGCCATGATTCTTACTTTGAGGCGACCTTCCAACTAAAGTCTAGCCATTTTAGGCTCTTAAAGCAAATCTTGTACTCCCTTACTACATTTTTGCAAATTGGCATTAATTTTTACTTAGTTGTTCTATTATCTCATTCTTTCTTATTATTCATTTCTCTCTACTTTTAGCCATTGTGGGAGCTACTTGATTAAGTATTTCATCTCTTTCACTCACTTCTTCATTTCTTTTTCTTTTTTTCTTTAATCAAAGTTGGGGACACATCTTTTAAGTTATCAAAATGTTATTGTATCTGAGATTAGAATAGATGACTTAATATTGTTATGTCTTAATTTTATGTTGATTATGCTGAAAATATTGATATTAGGATATAAATGACTTAATTTCTATATATTTGTATTGGAAATGCTAACAATAGGAGACCTAGATGACTTAAATTGTTATGACTAAATTTTTTAATTTGATTTTTAATCTTTCTTAATGAGAGGGGGTCTCCATCACTAAGAGAAGGGTCTGCCAAATTATTTTAAAAACTTGAATTTATGTTACCACAGGATATTTATCTCTCAATAAAAAAGAAAAAGTTATTTCAATTTTTTAATATTATGGAGGCATTTATCCTTTAGTAAAAATAAAATCTTTGAATGTAAAAAAAAAATATTCCATCAATATAATGAAACTTTGAGCAAAAATATTATAAATTATTAACGGACATTCTTATTTTTACTGAGGGAAATTATTTAGTGAGTGTACAATGAATTTAAATTTTTGTTGACAAATTTTTTTAACGAGAGGTTTATTGAGGGATGAAAATTCGTCGATAAAATAATTACTGATGAATTTTAGCTTTTTATTGAGAGATTTACTCTTTTTGGAAAATTAATCAAAGTTTGATTATTCTTTCTCTCTACATGTGAGTTCTAGCGAGCACCATAGCTCGAACCAAGAAATCACAAGGTTGTGTTCCTTTAGTAAAATTTTGCTCCTTTCTTTGTTTGCAGAATTGTAATTTTCTATACTTGATACTGGTTGATTTAAATATTTGATTTTAAATTCAATAGCACCTTTAGCTGTAGATCTCACAATTCACACTATAAATTGGGCTAGAATATAAAATAACATTTGTACTATTTTTATAATTTTATTTTTATTTAATTTTTACAGCATAAAATTTGAGTTATTAAATTTATTAAAATTTCATGACTAAATTATAAGATTTAACAAATCTGATGTCTCACATAAATTATGTGATTATTTTGTCAATCTCTTTAATTAAGAAAACCATTTCTCCATAAATAATATGTGTATGTATAATTTTATATATAGTAACTTTTATTATAATTTTATCAAAGGATATTCTAGTATTTTATTTTAGTACCCACAACATTCTTTAGTAGGCCATCTCTTGAATCCATATCATACATGTTTAGGAAAATGTTTAATTGCTGAATTTTTTTGATTGGACATACATTATCTTGTTCACTACAATTATTTGGAATTATTATCCGGTTGGGTTAGTTCGGATTGGTCCTACATCAACTTAAGTTTGGGCTAAAATAGTCTAAATCCTTTTTCCCAAAAGATGTGATCCTAAATGCTAATTTTGCATGAAACAAGTTAAAATAGGTTGGCCTTGCGAGTTAATCATGTGGGATAAACCTAAAGTAGATCCTAAATTTAAAGTTGACTTAAATTTTGTATATATCATGCCTATGCCAATTTAATTACTTAAAATTAATAAATTACATGTTAATAATTAGTAGTAAAACGTATATATCTAGACCCTATATGCCTACAAAGTCCAATAGAAACAAGTATTACTGATTTTCGTTAAAAACAAAAACAACTAATTAAATGAGACCATAATAATAATCAAAAGAGCATGGAGTTCCTTTGGTGGTGGGCTATATACATGCCTATTATTTTTATAAATTAAATTTTATTAAATATTTGCTTAAAATAATTTTAATTATTAAATTTATATTTTAAAAATTAAATTGTAAAATTTAATAATTAAATTTTATAGTTTAACAAAATAAAATGAGAAAATTGTCTTCAAGTTTCTTGGTAAGCAACTTTCTCATAATATATATAGGTGGTTTTTGATATACATATATATGTAAGAACTGAATTGAACATGTTGAAATTATGGCTGAGAACTCAACACCAAGCATGTTAGGTTTGGAATAAAGTTTTAATTGTGTTACATATCTCTAATTTCTTTTTATACTTTACCGTCTAAAATTAACAATGCATGATTAAAGCAATCAATTGAGGCTCATCTTGTCTCTTTATTTTCTTTATCAAACAAATTGAAACATGAAAGGAGCTACCTCTGTAATTTGTATTCTTTTACTTGTATAACATGTTGAAATTGTACCAAGAGTTATGTATGATAATGATATGCATGTTAAAAAAAATAGCAATTATTTTGACTAATAATAATAAAATGATTAATAATATTATGGGTCACAAACAGACAGCCACTTTATCCAACCCGAGAAGAACTTTATGTTTTAGAAGTGGAATTTCCACCAAGCGCAACTTTATTCTCGTCAATGATTTCCCATTACTTTCCAACTCATTCTAATGTTGTAGTCGGTAAAAGCAAATACAAAGCAACGCCCATGCCATGGGGAATGACAGCGGCATGTATTATTGTACTAGTTTGTCCACACTAATAGACTTGACTAAGGTGCATGAAGCACGATCCGAGAAGAGCCGTGCATAATAACAAAACGCGTAATAAAGAAAGCGCGTAGCAACTTTATAGTTGGAAATAATATGTTTTATATAAAAAAATAATGTACTTAATATTATTATGCATGATTAAAGGCAGCGACTGCACTATAAAAAAAAATATAGTGGAAGCTACTTGATTAAACATCTCATCTTTTTCACTCACTTCTTCATTTTTTTCTTTATCAAAGTTGGAGACACATCTTCTAATTTATCTAAAATTTATTTTATTTGTAATTAAGATGGATGACTTAATATTTTATATCTTAATTTTATGTTGATTATGTTAAAAATATTGATATTAGGATCTAGATGACTTAATTTCTATATATTTGTACTGGAAATCTAACAATAGGATACCTAAGTGACTTAATATTGTTATGACTAAACTTTTTAATTTGATTTTTCATCTTTCTGATTGGGAAGGGGTCTCCATTATGAAGAGAAGGCTTTGCCAAATTATTTTAAAAAATTGAATTTATGTTACCGAGGGATATTTATTCCTCAATAAAAAAGAAAAAATTGTTTCAATTTTTTAGTTTTATTGAGGCATTTATCCTTTCATAAAAGTAAAATCTTTGATTGTAAAAAAAAAAAAAAAACAATTCATCAGTATAATGAAACTTTGATAAAAAAAAAATTATAAATTATGAATAGACATTCTTATTTTTACCAAGGGAAATTATTCAATAAGTGTGGGATGAATTTAAATTTTTATCTAAAAAATTTTCTCACGAGAGGTTTGTCGAGGGATGAAAATTTGTCGATAAAATAATTGCTGATAAATTTTAGCTTTTAATTGAGGGATTTACTCTTTTTTGAAAATTAATCAAAGTTCGATTATTCTTCCTCTCTACACGTGAGTTCTAGCAAGCACCATAACTCGAACCAAGAAATCACAAGGTTATGTTCCTTTAGTAAAATTTTGCTCCTTTATTTGTTTGCAGAATTATAATTTTCTATACCTGATACTGGTTGACTTAAATATTTGATTTTAAATTCAATAGCACCTTTAGCTGCAGATCTCACAATTCACACTATAAATTGGGCTAGAATATAAAATATCAGTTGTCCTATTTTTATAATTTTATTTTTATTTAATTTTTATAATATAAAATTTAAATTATTAAATTTATTAAAATTTTATGATAAAATTATAAAACTCAACAAATCTGATATCTCACACAAATTATGTGATTAGTTTATCAATCTCTTTAATTGAGAAAACCTTTTCCCCATAAATAATATGTGTATGTATAATTTTGTATATAGTAACTTTTATTATAATTTTACCAGAGCATATTCTAGTATTAGCGAGCGGACAGAAAAGGGGAAGAAACTAGCGGACAATTGACAGCTAAAGAGAGCACACTTGACTTGACCAACGACTTAAGATGAGGCCTTGTCTTTTGGGTTTCAACTTCTGTCCGTAATTTCGCTACAAACTTCCCGTGGGTTCCCATTCTACCCCCTCTCATAGGGAGTTGGTTCTCTATATGTAAGATAGTATTTTGAGCTTAAGCCACACCAAAATGGATTTCAAGAAACTTGCTTTTGCTGTGCGTGCCGTAGTCTTTCTTCTGTTTCTGCTGCTGGCTTCGGCACCACTGGCCATAAGTCGCCCCGACAAACGTAAGTAATTATAAAATATTAATTTTTAAAACTTAGAATTTAGATATTGGAGTCTTGAGATAGCTAAATTGAATCGATTATGATAATATATGATTTCTCAAGTTTAGGTTATATCTGAATTACCTCAGTCACCTATATCAGCCATATAGTTTATTTGAGTTAGATATGTTATCTATTGGTTTCAAACAATTTAAAATTTAAGGATTGTTTTAGCTATTGGTTATTTCTTGACTCTAATTCCATTGAACATCAGTTAGTTTCGTTTAAAATGTCTAAACTCAGTATTTTGTTTTAGGCGTGAAAGTAATTACATAACATATATATAAGAATAATAATAGATGTATAAATTGTTTACAGATTTTTGTAAAATATGTAGTGCTTAAAATAAAAATATTGTTTTCGGTTTATGTTGAATGTTTGTTTGCGTTTGGTTTTACCCTCTGATTCATGAATCCTGAAACGTCCACACTCTTTTTTATACGAAACCTTTACATTTACTCCACCCACACTAGTCAATTAATAATAATGATAAAATGAAAATAAAACTCTGTATAAAAATAAGTGTGGAAAGAGATATATTGCTGATTTATTGTCCATGCATCTATTTCAGCTCGTGAGGACAATCCTCGGCCTCACCCCTACGATAATCCTTTAGGGCATCCTCCCTAAGCGCCCCAAAGTCAAGAATGTCGGGTGTCTTGTTGGTGTTGATGTTGCATGGTAGAAGTATCGGATTAAGCCCACACCCATATAGGACATAGTTTTGTCGGCTTTCTAAATAAGGGTCGGAAGAATTAATGGCTCCTCTTCTTCCAAGATGTAAAATATAAGTTGTTTTCGTGTGTATGTGTAACATGGTGCGGGACTCACATGATTGACAGCTGTCATGAATTTCTGTGATAATAATGTATCACGAATTTTATTTATGTGTATCATGATATTTTTATATTATCTTGTAGTTTTTTATGTTCATTAGATTATATATACACTATTTATGCTGCCCATAAAATTTAAAAAAGCATTCAGTAAATTAATTAAATATCTTATAATGATTTTATTTTTATTAAAAAAATTAATTTTATTTATAAATATATTCTTCAATAAAATGAAAAAATATATATTTATAAAAAAATTTATAAATTTTATCAGTAAATATAACCCCTAACAAATGCATAAAATTGAAGTATGGATGACAGTCTGATTTTAACCGACAATTATATCCCTTGATAAAAAAATAAAATATTATAATTACTTAAGGATATGAATTTGCTAAAAAAAAATCCTACGTATTTGAATATATACTATTTCCATAGCACAAACTAATGAGAATACTAGCTATTTTTAATATCATAATGCATTTTTGTTACTCTTGAGAGAATTAAATTTTTGAATAATTATCTCAAAAATAATAAAAATATATTTACGGTATAAAAAATATTCAACATTCCCATCAGCAAGTATGAAAAATATTCAGCATTCCCATCAACGTGTTCAATATGGAAGCACTGTGTATTTAGATATATAAGATATCATTTAACTTATAAATTAGAAAATAGAAGGAGTATGGAATTTCGGCCATTGAATGGAGAGTTATAGAATTTTATATTTATTTCAAATCTAACCTAAATCTTAATTAAAATTATAGCATAAATAATAATTAAGTTATAATTAACTCAAAATTAATTTAATTTTTTTCAAAAAATTTGACATAGTCTTCCCTTAGCATTGAAGACCCCTTATAAAAAATTACTAAAATTTAAATTCAGATATATCCATAACACTCAAATAAGACAATTTCAATTGCCATCAACCATAACATATTCAAGCAACCATGACCTCAAAATTCAACCAAGTCATCTACCCTATTGCAAATGGCCATAACATCAAAATTCAATCATAACAGTTTAAGTCTTTTAACTCAAATCCAAATACATGAGATGGTTTCTAAATTAAAAAAAAGCTAACCTTCACAAAAGTAACAAAGATGGTGACCCAATTAGCAACCAAAGGAAACTAAAAATAAAAAGAAATAAAAATAATAATAAGATAAAGAAGTGAAAATGTAAAACTCAATTAGTGTACTACAAATAGCAAGAAGGAGGAAGACACAAGGAGAAGGCCGGAGGACATCGCCAGAGGAAGCTGAAGATCACCCGACAAGGCCAAAAAACATGAGGGAGGCCAAGGTAAGGTAGTGAGGGAGAGAGGGGAGCACAGAATGGCGCTAGCAAGAGTGTGGAGGAGAGTCTGCAAGATTCTCTTATAAAGTAACTTTTATAAGTTACCATAAATAATATGTGTATGTATAATTTTATATATAGTAACTTTTATTATAATTTTACCAAAGGATATTCCAGTATTTTATTTTAGTACCAACAACATTCCTTGTAGGCCATCTCTTGAAGCCATATCATACATGTTTAGGAAAATATTTAATTGCTGAATTTTTTTATTTGACATACATTGTCTTGTTCGCTACAATTATTTTGGTGGTGGGCCATATATATATATGCTTACTATTTTTATAAATTGAATTTTATTAAATATTTACATAAAATAATTTTAATCATTAAATTTATATTTTAAAAATTAAACTGTAAAATTCAATAATTAAATTTTATAGTTTAACAAGATTAAATGAGAAAATTGTCTTCAAGTTTCCTGGTAAGCAACTTTCTCATAATATATATAGGTGGTTTTTGATATACATATATATGTAAGAACTGAATTGAACATGTTGAAATTATGGCTTAGAATTCAACACCAATAATGTTAGCTTTAGAATAAAGTTTTAATTGTGTTACATATCTCTAATTTCTTTTTATACTTTACTGTCTAAAATTAATAATGCATGATTAAAGCAATCAATCGAGGCTCATCTTTTCTCTTTATTTAGGGAGAGGGGAGATTCGAGCCTAAGTACAGGTTCTTGTTAAGGGGTTATTTATGCCGTTGAGCAGTACGTTCATTGGCGTAATTTGGATTCTTTTACTTGTAT
Organism: Dicorynia guianensis; assembly: GCA_037013595.1. Lineage (NCBI taxonomy): Eukaryota > Viridiplantae > Streptophyta > Magnoliopsida > Fabales > Fabaceae > Dicorynia > Dicorynia guianensis. The sequence continues at coordinate 16,454,815 of JASUAB010000003.1, read as the reverse complement.
AACATGTTGAAATATTGTACAAAGAGTTATGTATGATAATGATATGCATGTTAAAAAAAATAGCAATTATTTTGACTAATAATAATAAAATAATTAACAATATTATGCGTGACAAACAGACAGCCACTTTATCCAACTCGAGATCTTTATGTTTTAAAAGTGGAATTTCCACCGACAGCAACTTTATTCTCGTCAATGATTTCCCATTACTTTCCACCTCATTCTAATATTGTGGTCGGTAAAGCAAATACAAAGCAACGCCCATGCCAAGGGGAATGACAGCGGCATGTATTATTGTACTAGTTGGTCCACACTAATAGACTTGACAAAGGTGCATGAAGCACGATCCGAGAAGAGCTGCGCATAATAACAAAACGTGTAATAAAGAAAGCGCGTAGCAACTTTATAGTTAAAAATAATATGCTTTATACCAAAAAATAATGTACTTAGTATTATTATGCATGATTAAAGGCCGTGACTGTATTATTAAAAAAATATATTTCGTGAAAATTTAGTTAAAATGTAACATCAATGCCACAACATGTTAATTTTTAAATCTAATAGTATTTTGTTGTTTATTTTTTCTACAAATAACAAATTTTTAATGATTATTTATAATAAAATGTTTAATAATATTAGATGTGATAAGCAAAGGTATTCACTTTATAACTTTTAAGTGTATTCCATGAATGCTTAGTTAAAATTTAACATTAAATAAACTAAAGTCATCTTACAAAAATTTCCAAATAACTTGATAAAGTTGAATAATTAAAAATTTTTATTAAATTACTTTGTCAAGAATTTTTTTAAATGGAAAAATTATATTTTTACAGGAAGAGATTTGATATCTAATTTATAATTTGAAGGAAACTTCAGAAAACAATTTTCGAAAGGATATTATAATTATAAACAATTATTTACTTTACATATTTTTATACACTAGTGTTTCAATGTATATTTCTTTCGACAATAAACATTATCACAAAATTATGAAACAAGTTGGTATACAAATTAGAGGCACATCCCACCATTATCTTTGCACACCTTTTTGACCAACTAGAGATAGAGGTCAATCTCCTTCTTTTTTCTATTTCTTCTGAATTGCTAGAACCCAAAGGCGAACAAAGATAAAAGGCAAGTATCTGTATATCACACTTTTTTCTATATCATCATAAAACTTTCAATGTATGCATACAATATAAAATAATTAAAAAAGAAAACATACATTTTTATATTAATCCCACAATTTAGTCCACTAAAGATCAACTCCCTTAAATAGATTCAATATTTCATAATATCTATCATAATTTCGTCCCATTATTAACTTTGATCAATCAAATTGACGAATTTTAAATGTGGTAGTTTAGGGGTTGAGTTGGCTTGTAGATGTGCAATCTTAGGTACACATAACTACCATAAACACACTTCCACCTAGATGAGTTGTTATCTACATCACCTTAAACTTCACCATTTTGTTCCAAACTTGAAACCCCAAATTTAGATCATCAAACTTGAAACCCTAAATCTTAAACCCCAAGTTTTAAACTCTAAACTCAAAACCTAAAATCTAAAATTCCAAATTCAAAACTCAAAACTCTAAATCCTAATTTAGACATGTGATTTCTAATTTGAGCTTTTAGGTTTCAAGTTTGAATTTTAGGTTTAAGGTTAATGGTTTATGATTTTGGGTTTTCGATTTTTGGTTTATGATTTGGGATTTGAAGTTTGGGATTTTAGAATTGGGGTTTCTAGTTTAAGGTTTAGTCTTTGAGGTTTCAAATTTAGGATTTATACTTTTAAGTTTAAGAGTTTTAAATTTTGGATTGAGGATTTTAAATTTTAAATTTTAGATTTCAAGCTTTGAATTTAAGATTTTGTTTATAATAGAGGAGTTTATGGCATAGACAACATCTTATCTAGGTAGAAACGTACATGTGGTAGTCAAGTATACTTCTAGATCAGGACATAACTCAGCCCCGTAACCATCACAGTACACTTCCATGGATCTAAGTGATCTGAGTTCATGGTAGGATAAAATTTTGGTAGAAATCACGAAATATTAAATCTATTTAGGGTTAGTGATTAAATTGTGAAATCTAATATCTTGTTGGACCAAAATGTATGTTTTTTATAAATTAAAAATGATGTTCAATGACAATTTCTTTGGACAATAAACATTATAAAAAAATTATCAAACAAATTACCTATCTCTTATTCAACGTTTTAGATACCAAATCTACCATTATCTTTGTACACATTTACGCCAACCGGAAGGAGATATCAATTCCATATTATTTTTTTTCCCTTTCTTTTGGGTTATCAAAACCCCAAAAGCAAATAAAGATAAATAGCAAATGTCAGCATATCACACTATTTTCTATATCAGCGAAACCTTCTGTCAATGTATTTATCGCCTTCAAAAGTTATACTCATCAAATTTGAAAAGATAAACATTTGAAATTTAATTTAGAATCATGATTAAAAATAAGAATATGGATAAACTATGACCATGAATATATTACGAGATAAGTGTTTATAAATTATTTTAAAAATTAGTCAAAATGACAATTATCAAGAGGTGGACAAGAGCTCAAAATCTAAGCAATTTATTCAAGAAAGGAAATTTATAAAGGATTGAGATGAAGAACTTGAATTTTTTATATTTTAAATTTACGATCTAATTAATTTATATATTTATTTACATTTTTGTAATGAATTTTAAATTTAAAATTAAACTATTTATAATAAATAGTAATTAGACGGTTTAAAGGATTACTACGCCATGTCTCAAAGATTTAACTCACAGACCTTCCACACCTAGGAGCTTCACTTTAAACAATATAATATAATATAAAAAAACATATAACTATGATTGAGGAGGGTGTCTCTAGATTCATTAATCATTAATTTAAATTATTTCATAGATAAGAAGAACCAATTGGTGGGGGGCCATATATATATATATATATATATATATATATATATATACTTGTATATATATATTTGTGATGTAATTTTTATAAATTAAATTTTATTAAATATTTATTTAAAAAATTTCAATAATTAAATTTATATTATAAAATTCAATAAATCTTATAACTCAATAAAATAAAATGAGAATATTATCTTCAAGTTTCGCGGAAGATAAAGTACTCATAGTATATATTAGTAATTTTCAATATACATATATGTGAAAACTAAAGCGAACAAGTTGAAATTAAGGCATAGAATTCAACACCAAGCATGTTAGCATTGGAATAAAGTCGATATCAATTATGTTACATGTCTCTAATTTCTTGTTTTAATTGGTATAGCCAAAGAGACTTGACTAAAGATTGCACGAAGAGCTAGGTATGATAATAAAAGTTGCTACTTTCTGATCATGCATCTCAAAATAACAACATTTATGACTAATAACTAAAAAGTGGAACTTCCACCAAGTGCAACTTTATTTTGGTCAATATCTTTCCTTTACTTTCCTCGTCATTCTAATATCATGTTGGCAAAAGCAAGTACATAACAATCCCCCATGCCAAAGGAAAGTAAAACAGAGATACCAGAATTGTAATGAAAAAAAAAATTCCAATACAAACTATTATTTCTTGAATCTAATATGTAAGATAAATTTTAAATTCCTTTTCTATATTATATTTTTATTAAAATATTTATCTATATGTATATATATATATATATATATTTAAATTAAATAATAAATAAAATTATGTACAAAATACTCGCCAAAATAAAGGAGTACAAGTCTTTGCACACAGTATAGTACTCTATCGGGTGTATTGACAGCTAAAGAGAGTCCACTTGACCAACGACTTCCGGTGAGGCCATCTCTTTTGGGTTATAACTTTTGTACGTATTTTCGCTTCAAACTTCCTCTGGGTTCCCATTCTACTCCCTACCACAGGGAGTTAGTTCTCTATATATATAAGAATAAGTGATTTCGTGCTGACACCACACCAAAATGGATTTAAAGAAACTCGCTTTTGCTATGCGTGCCTTAGTCTTTCTTCTGTTTCTGCTGCTGGCTTCAGCACTGGCCTTCAAGGGCACTCCCCACCCAGGTGAGTAATTATAAAAAATTAATTATAAATAATTATACCAACCGTTGAGAATTGTTACTGCTTTTGTTATATTTTCAATTTGAGTTATTTTGGTAATTCCAATATGGTACTCTGGTTTTAGCCTTTGCTTCATTGTCTTCGGATCTATTTCAGAGGACAATGCTCGGCGAGAGAACTATCCAGGTAGACCTCCGCATGTCTAAGCGCCCCAAAGTCAAGAATGTTGGGTGTCTTGTTGGTGTTGATCTTGCGTGCTAGTAAGTGTCAGATCAAGCCTATACCTATGTAGCACATAGTTTTGTCTACTCTCTAAACAAAGGTCGGAAGAATTAATATCTCTTCTTCTTCGAAGATATGTAAAAATAAGTTGTTTTCATGTGTATTTGTAACATGGTGTTTTTATATTATCCTGTAGCTTCTTATGTTCACTAAATGATATGCACACTAAACAATATGCATATAACATGGTGAGCCTGTTATGGATGTGTTGGAAATTAATCGAAGCTTGATTCTTCTTTCTCTCTACATGCGAATTCCAGGAGCACCATAACTCGAACCAAGAAATCATGATCCTCTAGTACAATTTTGCTCCTTTCTTTATCTGCAGAATTACAATTTTCTATATTTTACTAGAATATAAAATAATAACACTATTATTTTTATAACTTTATTTTTATTTAATTACTTTCTACAATATAAAATTAATTATTAAATTTATTGTAGTATGACAAATCAAACTGTAAGATTCAATATATATCTCACAGCTCATGCAAATTATGTGATTATGCCACTTTATCAATCTCTTTAATAGAGAAAATCTTTTCCCTCAAATTAATGTGTATATATAATTTTATATATAGTAGCTTTATTATAATTTTACTAATGGATTATATAGTATTTTACATATAGCAGGCCATCTTTTGAATCCATATCATACATGTTAAGGGAAATATTTAATTGGTGAATTTTTTTTCAATGGACATGCATTGTCTTACAATTTACAACAGTTGTTTAGAGTTGTTGCTCGGTTTGAATTAGTCCGGATCGGACTTGAATCAAAATTGGTTTGGGCTAAACAAGTTTAAATTTTTTGCCCCAAAAGATGTAAATCTAACCTTAATCTTGCAAGTAGGAAGTTAAAATGGACTGGTTTTGTAGGTTAGCCTTGCAAAATGAACCTAAACCTAACCATGAATCTAAAGTTAAATTAAATGTTATACTTTATAAATTATGCATATGCCATTTTAATTGTTATAAATTAATAAATTATGTGTTAGTAATTGGCTACAAAGTTCAATAAAAGCAACTATTAATCATTTTCATTAAAAACAAAACAACTAACTAAATGAGACCATAATGATAATAATCAAAAGGAGCATGAAGGTCTTGAATTTTTTATATTTTAAATTTAAGATCTAATTAATTTATATGGTTATCTTTTTTTTAATGAATTTTAAATTTTAAATTAAAATATTTATAATAATAGTAATTAGACGTTTTAAAAGGATTACTACGCCATGTCTCAAAAATTTAACTCACAGACCTTCCACACCTAGGACCTTCACTTTATACAATATAATATAATTAAAAAAAAAACATATAACTATGATTGAGGAGGATGTCTCTAGATTCATTAATCATTAATTTAAATTATTCCATAGATAAGAAGAACCAATTGGTGGGGGACCATATATATATATACAAGTATATATAGGTTGGTGATGCAATTTTTATAAACTAAATTTTATTAAATATTTATTTAAAAACTTTTTATAATTAAATTTATACTATAAAATTAAATTATAAAATTTAATAAATCTTATAATTCAGTAAGATAAAATGAGAATGTTACCTTCAAGTTTCGTGGAAGATAAAGTACTCATAATATATATTAGTAATTTCTAATATATATATATATGTTATGACAATGACTAACAAAAATAAAATTATAAAATATAATTTAGAGAAGGAGAAAAGAAAGTATACAAAAAAAATTACGGGCAGAAAAAGAGAATTTTTCTAGAATTCAATTACAAGATTAAAATTTGGCTAAACAATTAACTCTAAATAGTAACACCCAAAATGACCTAAATAACTATTGTATTTAAAATACAGAAAATCTACACTATTGTTATTTTGTAGTAGCAAACCCAAAACAAACAATGTTTATTGTGCACTGTTTATTGGTACTGTTTACCGACACTGTTCACACACAGCACTGTGCGGCACTGTTTACATTGCTACTATTCATAGGTACTATTTATGGGTACTGTTTACGCTGTATATTTTCTGCAATTAAAATTATTATATGCAATTTTTTTTACTAAAATTATAATTTATCTGTAATTATTTTATAATATCTTACTAAAACTATAACTTGTATTTTTAAAATTTGGGTCACACTCAAAAACATAACAATATGTGAAAACTAAAGTGAACAAATTGAAATTAAGGCAGAGAATTCAACACCAAGCATGTTGGCATTGGAATAAAGTCGATATCAATTATGTTACATGTCTCTAATTTCTTGTTTTGATTGGTATAGCCAAAGAGACTTGACTAAAGATTGCACGAAGAGCTAGTTATGATAAGAAAAGTTGCTACTTTCTGATCATGCATCTCAAAATAACTTTTATGACTAATAACAATAAAGTGTAACTTCCACCAAGTGCAACTTTATTTTGGTGAATATCTTTCCTTTACTTTCCTCGTCATTCTAATATCATGTTGGTAAAAGCAAGTACATAACAATCCCCCATGCGAAAGGAAATGACATCAACTTGTACTATTAAATACCTTAGTCAACACAAGTAGACTTGACAAAGGTGCTTGCAACAAGATCTGAGTAGAGTTGTACATAATAACAAAATGTGTGATAAAGAAAGCGTGTAGTGACTTTATGGTTAATGATAATAAAATACTTAATATTATTATGCATGATGAAGGTTTGATTTTAAATCTAAAATTAATAATTTGTGAAAATGACTACAAGTGCATTTCTTTAAAATCTAATTGAAAGTTAATAACAATGCCATAATGTCTAAATCTAATAATAATTTGTCATTTATTTTATCTATTAATAACACATTTTTTATGACTGATAATAATAAAATGCTTAATAGTATTAGGCGTGATAAGCAGGGCATCCCCTTTATAACTATTAGGTATATTTTGTGGATGTTTAGTTGAAATTTAACATCAAATAACTAAAGTTGTCTTACAAAAAATTAATGAATAATTTGATAAAATTAAATAATTAATTTTTTTGTTAAATTATCTTTTCATGAATCTTTTTAAAATAAAAAATTATGGTAAAAATTTTAATTTTAATAGAAAGAATTTTATTATTTAAATAATAATTTCAAAGAGCTTTAAAAAATAAAAATTGAAAGAATTCTATAATTATACACAATTATTTACTTTATATATTTTTATACATTAATTTTTAGCCCGTTATTCATTTTATTATATAATTAAATAATCTTTTAAAAATAAATAGAAGTATTTTAAGCAGTCTAATCATTACAAATTAATGTAAGAAACTAGTAGCCAGAATATTTTGAAGATCAATTGTATAAGTAGTTTATTAAAAATAGTATAAAAAATTTACATTACAAATTTATATAATACTATGATCTACTTTTATCTATTTTGATATTTAGATATAGACTACTATAAAGATTTTGATACTCATCTTATTCATTGAAACTAGCTAATAGTTATTATTATCCAATATATATATTCTATTCTAATTTTTATATATTAATTATAATAATATTTGTTTGTATTATATATTACAGAATATATTTATATTATTATAATATACATTTTTATTTATATTTATTTTTTTGTTGATATGACAAACAAATATTATTTACTTAGAAAAAATAACAAATTAATTTATTAAATTCAGAAACCAAATGTTATTTGTAAAATCAGTTCTTTTAGAATTATAAAATTAGAAAGTATTAAATTAGTTCTATTAGAATTAAAAAATTAAAACAAAAATAATTATAATATGGTAAATAAAAATAATTAGAATGAAAAAACTAAATGTTAAAAATGACTAATTTCGTGATAGATTTGGACTAGTCTAGATATGGTTTATGAATTTGACCAATTTCGTTGATGACGAAACAAGGGAGTGCATCGCAGAGGGTTTTAGAACAAACTAGAACAAAAGGTGAGAATAAATACTAAATAACGAGAAGAATTTAAAAAGTTAGCAAAAAATCTCACATAGTTATTATTAAAAAATAAAAAAAAAAGAGAAAAAAATTACAGTGTGCAAGACTTCCTGCATACGTTGCGCAATAATGCAGCTGTGCTTTACAATATGAGATCTCTGCAAATAAGATTTATACAAAACCTTATAAATTAAACAAGGCAGTGGCAATTAAATTGAAGAAAAAAATTGTGAACCATGTCCAACCGTAATACTTACGCTTACCTCGCAATTTTATTTGCATGGCCAGCTCTGTTGGATCTTTGTGAGGGCACATCAGGATCAAGTGAAGCTGAGGCATTGCTCAGATGGAAAGAAAGTCTCCCAAACCAACCGATCTTGCAGTCATGGGTAAATTCTCTACAACAGGCCAACTCAAGTGCAGCAAAAAGCCCATGTTGGTGGCGTGGAATAAAGTGTGATTCTTCAGGCAGTGTCATTGAATTAAACTTGGCTTACACTGGTCTCAGAGGTACCCTTAAAAACTTGAACTTTTCTGCATTTCCTAACCTTCTTCGCCTTGATCTCAAAGAAAACAATCTAACTGGAAACATACCAGAAAACATTGGGGTGCTCTCTAAATTGCAATTCCTTGACCTTTCAACAAATATTCTCAATGGCTCATTGCCCCTTTCTCTTGCTAATCTCACCAAAGTTTACGAGCTTGATGTTTCTCGAAACCTCATAACAGGGACATTAGACCCTCAATTGTTTCCTGATAATGCAAATCAGCCCAAAAGCGGTCTCATTAGCATTCAAAATCTCCTCTTTCAGGACTTAATGCTTGTAGGTACAATCCCAAACGAAATAGGAAATCTGAGAAATTTAGTTCTGCTAGCTCTAGAAAACAATAGTCTTCATGGTGCTATTCCTCCATCTTTGGGCAATTGTAGTCATTTAAGTTACCTTGGACTTGCCACCAATCAACTATCAGGGTCTATACCACCTAATATTGGTAGTTTGAGAAATCTAACTGAAGTGTACCTATTGCGAAACAAACTATCTGGAACAGTGCCACAAGAAATAGGAAATCTGTCATCCTTAACTGTTCTTCATCTCGCCGAGAATAATTTCACTGGACACTTACCACCACAAGTTTGCAAAAGTGGTAAGCTAGTCAACTTCAGTGCAGCTTACAACAGTTTCACTGGCCCAATTCCAGTTAGCCTTAAAAATTGCACATCATTATATCGAGTTCGACTCCAATATAACCGATTGACAGGTTATGTTGACAAGGATTTTGGAGTATATCCTATCCTTACTTACATTGACTTCAGCTACAACCGAGTACAAGGAGAACTCTCTGCACATTGGAGTGCATCACAAAATTTGCAACAACTCAAAATGGCAGGAAATATGATAGTTGGCTCAATTCCATATGAGATTTTTCAGATGAGGCAATTGGGAAAGCTTGACTTATCATTCAATCAACTTTCAGGAGAGATTCCACCTCAAATAGAAAATTTGTCCAGCCTCATTGATTTACATCTGAATGGCAACAAACTCTCTGGTCATATACCCATTGGGATTGGAAAGCTTTCCAATTTGCAGTCCTTAGACTTGTCAATGAATATGCTAACCAGTCCAATCCCTTATCAGATAGGGGGTTGCTCTCGCTTGATTACTTTAAATTTGAGCAAAAACAACTTGAATGGAGCAATCCCTTCCCAAATTGGTTATCTTTCGGCCTTGGAATATTTTTTCGACTTGAGTTACAATTCTCTTACTGGACAAATTCCAGGCGAGCTTGGTAAGCTTTCGGATTTGATAATCTTGGATCTCTCTCACAATAACCTATCAGGTTCTATCCCTGATTCCGTTAGTGAAATGTTGAGTTTGTCAAGCATTAACCTTTCCTACAACAATTTGGAAGGCCCTGTTCCAAATATTGGCATATTTAACTCTTCTCTATCAGTGGATTTGAGTAACAATAAAGATTTGTGTGGAAAGATCCAAGGTTTTCGACCTTGCAATGTGTCAGTCGCAAAAATTAATCATGGTACTGACAAAAAGAAAGTTGTGATAGCCGTTCTTGCTTCTTTGGGAGGTATATTACTTGTTTCAATAGTATTATTTGCAATTTTTCTCTTTTACCGTAAGAGAAACTCAGGAATTTCAAAACAGTACTCTGCACTTAGGAGAGAAAATCCATTTTCAATATGGTACTTCAATGGGAACCTTCTGTACGAAGACATCATAGCAGCAACCGAGAACTTTGATGACAAGTATTGCATTGGAGAGGGAGCAATGGGACAAGTATACAGAGTGACGATGCCAGGCGGTCAAGTATTTGCCATAAAAAGGTTAAAATGTGAGGCAGATAGCATAGACATTGACAATATAAAATCCTTTCAGAGTGAGATAGAAGCCTTGACCAAAACCCGCCACCGAAACATTGTGAGGTTGTTTGGATTTTGTTTACAAGGGATGCACACTTTTTTGATTTATGAATATATGGAAAGAGGAAGCTTAGCTGATATGCTGAGAAGTGACAGAGAAGCATTAGAGTTGGATTGGCCTAAGAGGGTTGAAATTGTGAAAAGTGTGGCACATGCTTTATCTTACATGCATCATGATTGCGTTCCACCCATAATTCATAGAGACATATCAAGCAAGAACATTTTGTTGTCTTCCAATCTCATAGCTCATGTATCAGATTTTGGCACTGCAAGGTTTCTGAAACCAGATTCAGCTAGTTGGACATCGTTTGCAGGCACTTACGGCTATGCTGCACCAGGTCAGTTTCATATATGCCAATTCTAGCCCAATAAACTTATAAATAGCGTGACTCTTTATGTAATCATTAACCTCAGTTCCTAATTGCCTATTTTTTTCCTTTTGCTGGCGCTTGCAGAACTTGCATACACAGGAACAGTGACAGAGAAATGTGATGTGTTTAGCTTTGGTGTTTTGGCTTTTGAGGTTCTCATGGGAAAGCACCCTGGTGATCTAATTTCTTACATACAAACATCTGGTGACCACAATATCAACTTGAACGAGATTTTAGATTCACGTTTGGCACAGCCTTCAAAGCCACATATTTTGAAGGAATTGGCTTTGATTGAGAATTTAGCTCATTTATGTTTACAGGCAAATCCTCAATCACGACCAACAATGGAAAGCATAGCACATATGCTTGAAAAATAAAATGCTCAGTAGTCATGATTGGAGGTTCATTGCCAAATAGATGATGGAATGCTCTTTCAAGTATTTTATTTATGGTGTTTCAGAGTTTTAGATAATTATCTAAGCAATGTTATAACTATAGCATAAAAATGTAGAAATGTATAATTGACGGACCTCTATTTTGAAAATTCTATATGTTAAAAAAAGAGTCAAAGTTACATTTCATTTCACAAAAAAAAATATGCTTCAGTGTGATTAAATAGTATTGATCAAGGTTATTTTGTAGAAATTTATATATATTAATTTGCTAGGTTGGTATTAGAAACATTTAATATTGATGTCAAAAGGATATACATAATCTTATATTCTAGATTAGTAATTTATAATTAATATCTAGTATCTTAAGTCTATGAAGAGTTTTAGAAGGTGCTTCCACCTCCACCTACCAAAAATTCAGATGCCAACAATATTATTTTGAGATTGGAATACAGGTACAGCCAAAATATTATATATATATATATATATATGTGTGTGTGTGTGTGTGTATGTATGGATAGTGTATGGTACTCAATCTATACTATTGAGAAATGAAATTAAAATAGAAAGATAAAAAGGTATGAGAAAATAAAATATATACAAATTATTTATTGAATTTATGTGTACATATATATTTATATCATTGTTTGATGGGTTACAATTGTAAATAAAATTTTGGTCCTCCTTAACATTGAATACTAAATATTATTCCTATTCAATATTCATATTTATTATATTTTTAATTAATTTTTATATCGTATCAGACTTTTAAAATATCTTATTATTATTATTATTATTATTCAAAAGTTTAGGTTTATTACAAATGATTTATGGCTTGAGATTGAAATTTAAAATTTTTAAAAATATTAAAATTTATAATTTATAAATGTAAATTTAAAATCTAGAGCAATAAAATTTCAGATTTAAATATAATTTTATCTTTTTAAAAAAATAGTTAATATACTATTCTATAAAAATAATAATATAAAATAAAATATTTAGACCATTTCATGGCTCGGTAAATGGTTTCAAACTTACTTTATTTTGGTAAATTCTTTAAATGATTAAATTATTTTTGAAAACAAAATCAAGCCGCTGTTTTATGAGCAGGATACGGATTGAAGGGTGGTTAGTTTCTCTCTCCACCTCAACCAATCAGCTTAACTAGAACAATCAAATGTTCCCTTACCATTCGATGTCCACTGGTGTCCATTCGAACCACCGCCAATCGTGGCTGTGACTATTGGAGGCTGTGTTGATTTCACAGTCTCGCGGTAAGAGTCCGTTGCAGTCATCGTTAAGCTCTATTCGGAATCGCCTTTGAAGCAATCAGGACCACCGCATTTGGTTCCTTGAGCATTTGTGAAGGTAATCGTCTATACTTAAATCTGTATGTGCTTAGGTGGCTTTCAGTTAATTAGAGTTATTATGGACCTTCGCTTTGATGCAATATCGTTTGTTTAATCCATGAATTCTCTGTATTGAGTCGAACATAAAGTAAATAAAGGATAATTCGGGATTATGTTATATTTATGGTTTTCATTGGGTTGACAGTATCGACTTTATAGGTTTCAAGTTCCTGATTTGCAATTGCTCCCCGTTTCTTACGGTGTGTTCAGTTTTTCCTGCTTGGGATGGGGTCTTATTCTTGCTGAATGTTAGTTATTTTGGAATTAGAGGCTCTTGATTTTGGTCAGGATTTATCTTGACATGCCGGGTTTTGGTCCAAATCCGTGTAGTTCCAGAAGGTGTGATACCCTTCAATCATCATGTGCCTTTATATTCTCTGCATCTATCGCTTTTGAACCATTGCCGGATATTGCTATTTCTAGTGTATATGATTATGTGCCAGAATGTGTTTTAAATTTCATAGTTGGGAGAGGGGTTCTAGTTTTGCAATTTTGATATTGTGAGTATATTTGGTTGAATCTATAGTGATCAAGGAAATGCCCCCTTTGACTTAACCCCGAAATCTTATAAATCTTGATGTCAGATTTTAAAATTTGTATTCTAAATTTCTCGTCATGGCTGTAAGCTTTGAATGTCAAAAACAGATTCTGCATGAGTTTGACACTTCCTATTTGAAATCTATGATTCTGATAGAAGCACAGGTGTCCATGAAGAATTAGTTCATGATATCTACAAGGTCTTTCTAGTCTTTAGGAACTACTGGATCAATCCATGAATCAGTCCTTGTGATTGTGCGTGGATCTTTGTGTAAGTTTTAAATCTATGATTTTTTGTCAAACTGAGTTCCTGATTGTGTTTTGGTTTTGACTGAACTTCTGCATATATTTGTGATATAGAGGATGGTCACGTTGAAAGCTAATGGATATGGTATTTTGCTGTGATAGCCTATAGTGTCTTGAATTTTGTTATAGAAGTTGGCTGACATTTGGTTTGGTTATGTATGCTCCTTCTCTTGTTGTTTGTTGGCTAGCTAATACAATTTCAGGGCTCTTCCTTATAACGCATGGGTCTGTGGTTGTCAGTGTTTTTATATGACAGCCATGGCGGAATGGCAGGGTGTTTTCTCAGCCCACTGCTGTCAGAAACATGTTGCCCTTCAGGTTTGCTCTAGTGGCGCCATGGCACTCCATAAGCATGGCAGAAAGATGACAATTCGTCATCTGCCTTGGCTTCCAACCAATAGCCCTCTACCTTTTTTTCCCCTCAGCTTCTGACCTCATCCCCCTTTGTGTCTCTCTTGTCTCTTTAATTATCATTCCTTATTCTCTTCTTTCATTTTTCCTCTTCAAAAACTCTTAATGCTATGTTGTACTTGCTCTTCCTCTGTTTTATTTCCTTTCCCTTTGAATTTATGTTCTGAACTTCTGCTCTTCTTTTTTTTCAATTTCTGCCCTTGCTACGCCTACAGTTAATCCAATTATTTGTTCGAAAATGATTCTATTATGTTTATTGTTTTTGGTATAAGCTTTTAGCTCTTTTTATTTATATTTTGCAAATCTTTTTAGTAAATTTTCCATTTCTTTAAATGGCTGCACACTTCTGCCATTGACTGCCACGTCATCTACCATAGAGCTATGGTGGTTTTTGGGCTTTCTGCCATGGGCCTTCATTCACCATTGACAACACTGGTAGACATGGTTAGGGAGCAGACGTTATCAACATTATGGACACTTTAAAATAGTTTAGAAGTCCAATTTCTAAAAGAAAATTTACTGCTACTGAATTTCTGAGCAGCAGGTCTTGTTGTGTGTATCACTTTCAGTAGGAAGATTGGATTTTCGTGATTCCAAAGGCATTGGAAAGTAGAGACAGAAGACTATCTTGCTTTTAAATTTCTGGCCCTAATTCCTTACCAATTAATACAGTTGTCTCTAAGTTAAGTCAAAATTCTGGTTTGGCACCTATGCATGTGGTTGCTGCATCATGCCAGCTTTGCAGTGTTTGGGCTACTGATTTGTGTCACTACAGTTAAGATAAGCATATACAAGGCTTGCCAGCGAGGACAGCCCTCATATCAATTGCCAAAATAGTTTGGCTTCACATAAAATATAATATTACATATTTTTTCTTTCCATACAGTCTCTTATATTGTCCATTTAATGTGCTGATCAGGCATTTTGGCATGGGAAACAAGCCAGTGAAGCAGGATAGTGGTGAGTTAGTATTGAAGATTGTACCTCCTTTGGACTGAGCATATGTAAAATGGCTTGCTAGAGATGTTGAAAGAATTCATGGCTTTACACCAAAACATATTCGGGATGTGAGATCACCAGATCATTGCATAGAATACATGTAGTTCAATGGTTGGTTCGATGTGGACTTGGATGATCCTGATCTTGCCCATTTATTCTAGGTATGTTGTACTGATGACACGGGCATGAAAACAAAATTGAAATAAAGACGACTAGGTTATTTGTCATGTAGAGTATGCTAGAATTGAAAAGGAACTCTTTTCCACAGATTAATTGGCATTTTCACCATTGTATAAGAAATTAAATTTGATGTGTTAGTATAATCATGGAACAATAATAAGAGGGGGGGGGGGGGGGGGGGGAAGAAACACATGTCAGTGGAAGTCGCATGCTCATCTGGGATAATGCTATTCTGAGTGATGCAGATTCTACTATACTATGATTTGGGTCTCCTTGCCCTGAGTTTTCTTACTTATAAAAGTATAACCTGAGAAAGGGAAAGTTCTGTTTTAATTAGTTCTGATCAAAGAGTACAATCTCTATTTATAGAGAGGAGTTTAAGCTAATACAACAAGTGGACACTGAGACTGCTACAGCAGATCCAGCCTCTCTAACTGACTCTTTTCATGTCAGCATTCACACTAACTGCATGATCTACCTCTCCTGATGGCACCTCACTCACTTGATCACTGTCATTAGACATATCACTCACCTGAGCCTCTTCTGTCCTGACCTGCCCCCTCAAACTCAAGGTGGTGGGATGAATCACCTTGAGTTTGCCGGTCAAATGCGAGAATTGAGCACTAGGAAGGGGTTTAGTGAGTATATCGGTAGTCTGTTTGAGTGAGGCCAAGTGGAAGACATCAATTTCCTTCTGCAGAACCTTGTGTCGGACGAAGAAGTCAAGTTCTACATGCTTAGTTCTTGCATGTAGAGCTGGATTAGCTGACAATTGCACAACACTGAGGTTATTGCAGAAAACAGCAGGAGGCTAAGAGAGGTTGACCCGAAGTTCACTAAGAAGAGACTTGATCCAACAGATTTCAGACACTGCACTGGGAATTGAGATCCTCTAAAGTGTAGGGCGTATTTTAAGAAGTAAAATGCAAGTAAATGACTATTGATGAGAAAATCAACAGTCATGATTATGTCAAGTCTATGAATTGTGATCCATTTGGTTGTATTTAATAATAATAATGATCATTGATTTTTCTCATTAATAGTTATTCATTTGCACTTTACTCTATAAAGTGCACCTTGCACTTTAGAGAATCCAGATCCCAGCACTGCAAGGCTTCCATACTCAGCCTTTGTACTAGATCGAAAGATGATGTTTTGCTTTGTAGATGACCAAGCAATGAGGTTATTCCCAAGAAAGACACAGTAGGCAGTTTGAGATTTTCAATCAACAACATTACATGCCCAATCAGCATCACAATAGGCTGATATAGTAATGGGAGCAATGGGTTCAAAGTAGAGACCATGATGTCTTGTACCACTCAAGTACCTAAAGATCCATTTGGCCACTTGCTATTGTGCTTCAAGAGGCTGTTGGAGAAACTGGCAAGTTTTGTTCATAGCGAAGGAGATGCCAGACTTGGTTACTGTGACATATTGCAATGCTCCAACAAGAGAGTGATAGATGGTGTTATCAGAGAAAGGAGGGCTTCCATGATTTGTAAGCTTGGTGTTGGAGGTTTTAGGTGAGGGAATAGGTTTAGCATGATGGAGATTGGCACGATTGAGGAGCTCTTGTATATAATTTATTTAAGACAGTAGGAAACCCCCATTAGATGTCTTGTTGATCTCAATTCCCAAGAAATAGTGAGCTTTACCAAGGTCCTTAAGGGCAAAAGTGGAATGCAAATCAGAAATCAGATGTTGAATAATTGACTGAGGTGGCAGTAAGTAGAATATCATCTACATACAATGAGGTGCCAATAAGAAAAATTCATCTACATGCACAAGAGCTAGCAAAATTTCAGAACCAATGTGCTTAAGGAACAGAAAAGCATCACACTTTGCAGCTATAAAACCAAACCGTTGAAAGGCAAAGGACAATTTTTGGAATAGGGATGAGGGGCTTGCATTAAAGCATATAAAGCCTTCCTTAGTCAACATATGAGGGTTTTAGCTTGTGAAACCTTGAGGTTGAGTCTTGTATACTTCTTCAAACAACTCACCATTTAGAAAGGCATTATTTATGTCAATCTGGTGTATTTTCCAACCATGTGACAAATCTAAAGTAAGAACAGTCCTAATAGTAATAGGTTTAACTAAAGGACTAAAATTTTCAAAGAAATCAACACATTCCCTTTGATCAAACCCTTTTCCAACAGCCAGGCTTTATGTTTCAAGACACTGCCATCCAGGTTTTTCTTGAGTTTAAAAACCCACTTACAACCAATAGGACTTCGGTTAGGAGGGAGATCAACCAAATCCTAGGTATGGTTCTTCAAGAGTGCTTGGTGTTTCGACTTAGGAGTAGAGAGAGCTTGTTTCACAGAAAATGGCTCAATTGAAACAGTGAATGTCTTAAGTTTAAAACTGCCAGACTTGTGTCTGGTCTGCATAATGATGATTCTCAGTTGGTCGATTCATGTGAGAGGGACAAGGAGCAGTAGCTGTGCTTGAGAGATTAGGATTATGACCTGTAGATCCATCTAAGTTCACAAGAGGGTTAATAGAAGAATTTGTATTTTTAATATGTAGGCTACTATCAAGTGAGGGATCACATGAAGGAGATGGAGGTGGGATAGCGAAATGTGGTGACGTAACTAAAGGTATAGTGGCAAAGGGCAACATAGTAGAACTGATGACTGAAGAGGTAGGTTGTGAAGCAAAGGGAAAAGTGGATTCATCAAACAGTATATCTTTGGAAATATAAACTCTACCTGTGGTGCTAAGGCATTTGTAACCCTTGTGATGTCTACTGTAACCTATGAAGGTGCAGGGAATGGACCTGTGTTGAAACTTGGGGGAGTTATAAGGTCTTAGATTAGGGAAACAAAGGCAACAGAAAACTTTCATAGATTGATAAGATGGGTTGTGTTGAACAAACTTTCCAATGGAGATTTATGATGGAGGACAAGACTAGGAAGACTATTAATGAGATGAGTAGCAGTATAGAAAGCCTCCTCCCAAAAGGACAGAGGCATGGAAGCTTTGTGAAGGAGAGTAAGTCCCATCTCAAAAATGTTGTCTGTGCTTTCATTCAAGGATGCGATTCTGTTCATGGCTGTGAGGACAAGAGATCCTATGAAGGATACCTTGTTGAAGGTATGAAGTAGAGGGTTTGAATTCTCTTCCTCCATCCAGTTGAAGGGCGATAATTTGATAGTTTAACTGCAACTCAACACAGTTTTTAAATAGGATAAACATTTGAAAGGCTTGAGACTTTTGCTTTATTGGATAAAACCATGTATATCGGCTGAATGCATCAATGAAAATTATATAGTATCGGTTATCATTGGAAGAAATATGAGGAAGGACCCCAAAGATCAGTAAGCACAAGTTGTAAAGGGACAGTATAGACAGTAGATGAGGAAGGAGAAGGAAATTTGTGATGTTTACCTATACAACAAGATGAGCAAAAGGAAAGAGCACCTTTATTATTTGGCAGTATATTACTTGACTTTAGGACAATAGAAACAATGTCTTTGGGGGCATGTCCTAAACAACAATGCCAAAGGTCTAAGCTAGTGGGTGCGGTAACTGAATTTGGGAAAGATACATCAAGGGAATTTGGGGAACTAATTACAGTAGTCATAACATTCGTGACACCAAGGAACTATGGGGTTGAAATCTGTGTTGGTATGGGTCTAGGTTGATGAACTGAGAGTGGAAAGTCATCAAATATGTAAAGACCGTTGCTCACCCTCCCTGTCAGTAACACTTTGTTGGATCCCTGAGATTTAACAAAACTAGGTTAGGATGAAATTCGAAATAAACTGAATTATCTTTGGCAAACCAAGAAACGCTCAACAAATTTTTTGTGATGTTAGGGACATGTAACAGTTTATGGAGAGATAAAGAGGTATTGGAGGGGGTGAGAACCTAAGAGGAGCCAACATGTTTAATGTACAAACTTGTTCCATCCGCAATCATGACCTTTTCTGGACTTGTGTAAGGTGTTTTCTCAGCCAAATTCTCTGTACTATGAGTTAAGTGTTTGGTTGCCCTGAAGTCAGGGTACCAACATCCATCTTGACTGTTGTTGGTTGACAACATGGCTTGCATAGTATTTCTACCTTCTCTGGTGTTTCTAAACTGAGGATTTTCAAAGTCAGCAGAGTAAGTGGTAAAAGTTGGTGCCTGAAAGCCTTGGTATCCTTGATACCTTGTTCTTTGGAATCGTTCATCATACCTAAAACAACAATCAAGTGCTATATGTCCAAGCTAACCACAGACTTGGCATGATACTCTTGCACCAAAATTACCATACTGTCTATCTCTCATTAATCCTCTTGAGTAATTGCCTCTAAATCCACCTCTCTGATAACCATTCTGCCTAAATTGATTTTCATGAAATTGTTTGTGATACTGTGCCTAACCAGTCTGATAACCATAAGGTGAAGGAAACCTATGACCACCAGAACTGCTATTAAACTGAGTATTGGAGTTGTACTGTGAGTTATTCGGTATAGTCAATGAGGAATTCAGCTTATCTCCTTTGTGCTTTTGTGAGGTGACATTCATTGAGATACTTAGGTTTGCAATAACAGAATGAAGTTCTTTTAGGTGTTGTTGTAGCTTGATTTCTTGAGCAAGAAGAGCCTCTAATTCATCTAAGGTGCAGCTTTCAGACTTAGACATTATGGAAAAAACCAATGGATCATATTCTTATGTGATCTTCTGTACTAATTAGATTTCCAACCAAGTCAAGTCTATTTACCACATGCTTAATTTTCAGTAAGTACTCACTCATTGATTGGCCTCCTTTCTTTGTGTTTTGGAGTTGACTTCGGTATTGTCTCATTTTTGCCTTCGTTTGAGAGGTAAAATGTGCTTCAATCGTTTCCCAAACTTCTCGTGATGAATTGCAGCCAACCATTCCGGGTGGCATTGATGCAGACATCAAAGAAAGGAGCCAAGACATGAGTAATTCGTCTTGTTGCTCTCACTCGATGGAATTAGGATTGAGGACCTCATTAATCTAATTTTATTCAACGAGATAAGGTTCGGGCGCTACTGCTACTTCTGAGATGAATTGAAAGAGACTAAGTCCTTTAATGGTGGACATTACCTACTGTTTCCATCGCAGGTGATTGTCAGCATTGAGTTTCGTAGACACTAGGTGATTTAACGCAATCGGAGCTCTAGTATTTGGTGGATCCGCCATTGCTATGGCTTTGATACCAACTTAGAAAACTACAACTAGAGAAAAGGAAAGTTCCGTGATCAAAGAGTACAATCTCTATTTATAGAGAGAAGTCTGAGAGCTAACACAACGAGTGGATACTAAGATTGTTACAGCTGATCCAAGCTCTCTAACTGACTCTTTCCATGTCAGCACTCACACTAACAACATGATCTATCTCTCCTAATGACACCTCACTCACTTGATCACTGTCATAAGACATGTCACTCACCTGAACCTCTTCTGTCCTAACACTCTATACTTCGACTTTTCATCTAGTTCTTAGAATTTCTCTTCAACGATAAAGTGGCAACATTTTTATATTTTGAAGGAAACATGAAAAAGTCGTAAATTTACTTATATTATGCGGTTGTCAACTTCAGTTTTGTTGTTAAAAAAATGTGAATGTCTATAACCGTATAAGTAACTCCTAATTTCAGCTTGAAACTGGGAAGAAAATCATAAAATTTTAAGAATAACACCGATTGCCTTTATTGATTTTGAAGTATCAAAAACACAAGGTAAATTGATATTGGATTGGAATATTATTTACAAAGTTACCATGGCATCACTCTATTTTCGCTCCCAAATATTTTTTTTTTTTTGGTGATACAAGGAGTCTAGTGGCTGAGGATAGGGGAAACGGAAACAAGACTCGAACCCGGAGGCTCAAGGATAAGGGAAGAGCTGGTGACCATTGAGCTGAAAGCTCTGGTCTTCACTACCAAACATTTGATCATACAAGACATGTAACAATCTTCATCCAGCTTACCCTCCCCTTTTTGGCATTCAGTTATGCATTTTTCATGACATCTTTTTAAGTTTCTTTTCTCTTTTCGGAACGTTGTTAGAAGAAACGACATGAGGATCAAAGTGGTAACGGAACAAGGAGAACTCATGGAGACTTGGAGATGTAAGATTTAGAACATCATCATTGCTTTGCGCAAGAACACCTATTGGTAAAAATACTGCCATAATTGTAACCCACATTTGCAACTCTATTTTGGTAGTATGATATGAAATATGAAGTCCAAAACTAAAGTCACTGCTTTATAATAGAGACTTGTTCGACCTTCTTGGGATCAATTTCATAGGAATTTCTGATCATATGTATTGTTATTTAATTTGTTACTATTTTTTTTACCTGTTATGGTATTTAGAAGGAATCTTGTAATTCTAAATCATTGCTTGCATCCACAAAATGTCAGTTTATATATTCATGATATTTGCATCCTCTATATAGTTTATGCACTTGTATTGTACATTTATACTTTAATCAAATGGCTAAGATTTAGGATAAATTATACAAAATTTTTCTACACTTAAAGCTCCTGTGCAACTCATCACCTTGCAATTTAAATTAAATCAAATTATACAATTACAGTTTCCAATTGTTATAATGTCCCACCAATTGTTAAGAGAGCATCTAATTACTAATGTTGATCTAAAATTTCTTGTATACCAGCGTCACGTGTGTGGCACGTGTCATTAATATCGAAAATTTGAAATCCCATGGCCTTCCCCCTCGTGGTTGTCGCTCTCCAAGTCCAACCCTTTTATTTATCTCCCACGGACCACAAGCTAGAAATTGTTGCATAGTCTGAACTTGAAATGATAGGGTGCAAGATTGTATTAATAAGGAATTTTGTGTAATTTGTTCTAAGATTTATGTGTATCATCTGATACATGTATCGTTATATTTTATACAACGATCAGCAATATGAATACGAAGAAAAACCCTTGAGTCATGAAAACTCCAATATTTTAAAATTTGAAAAGGAGACATTTTATATATCTTTTATAAATGACAAACAAATGAACCCAAGCACAAGGAAAATTGTGGCCGAAACATACAACACAATAAGTGTAATTGTATTCAAAATATGAGCCTTTAGAAGCAAAGTTCAAACTCCCACGTTATGTTTTAATGCCACAATTATTCCCAGTTAGCAAGCAAATTTCACATAGACACGTCACCTACAAGAATCCTATAGTTCATGATCCACCCTAACATAAAAGCGTTAACAAGGCCCCATGAGTACTTTGTGATTTTCTAACTTCACTGTGGCCTTCTTTTCTTGTGGGTTCATCATATTCTAGGATCTGGATGTCCACTTGAACTCCCCACATCTAAACTCGTGAAAACCAACTTACCAAGAATACAAAGGCCATCAAACTGCGGGTTCACCCAAAACACCTAAGGTAAAAAACGGTTGCCTCACTTGCAGCGGCGCAAAAACTCTTGCATACTCCACACACACACACGGCTAGACTCACTCCAAGTCTTACCATAAAATGAACTTCCACCAGCACACACTCATTCGCCCATCCACTTGCAGAAACACGTATACCATTAAAACAGTCCCGCATGCATCATGAGCTAAAATCAACAGAGAATACACAGTGAACACGTGCAAAAACCCAAAGGCCCAGATGCATGAAAGGTTAAGACTCCCGTGCTTGACTTAAACACTCAGACCATCGTGCACCTCAAGTCCGAGTAGTCCTAATGGTAAGAAAATTACAAAACCCATACCCTTACACATGCTTTTAAGGAAGGAAACAGTGAAGAACACCAAGCTAAAGTGATGCCCAGCACCAACGAAGGGAGCATAGGGCCTTACCTTTGCTTGGTCACGGATGCTCTATTTTCTTGGCTGTTAGCAGAGTCCCTCAAAAGTCACTATGCTGGTCCGAGTTAGAGGTCCGCCTCCTTCACTTGGCTTCTACACTCATGCACGAAGACACTTCTCCTTCCAATAATTAAGATTTTGCTTTCAGATTGTTGCTTTAACTAACTCTTTGGCTCTCATAGAATGCAAGCCAATGTTGTGTGATCTTCTTTTGAAGCACGAAGTTTGACAATTGTTCATGAGGAACTCTAGAACTCTAGGAATTATAAGCTTGACTTGAGTCCCTAATTAAAAGACGGGACTATGCTTTTCACAAATTATGGAGCTTTTAGTGTGTGATTTATTATTTTCTGATCTCAAAAAATGGTATACCATTTTTAGGAAAATTTTGTATCCTACCTGATTATTCTAATTTGTGTATTGTAGTTATTTGTTGGTTTGGGATAGAACAAACAGGAAGCCAAACATTGTTAGCTTACACCAATGGTGCAGTACCCTTTACCACATTCAAATTATTGCTATATATTCTGTGTTAATTGGTGCAATACGCCTTTTCTGGGGCCTTATAAATTCTCCGACTTGGTACTGCATGTTCTTAAGGTGTTACCTAAAGCATTTGGATTATCAATACAGAGAAGACGGACAGAGAGAGATAGATGGAGCTCTATCAACGTAAAACATGATTTCTTAGAGAATTAATTGCTCTAAAGAGCGAAACATGGGGAACCATTCCAACAGAAGAAAACCAGCTTTCCTCTAATGGCTGGAGTATTGACTATTTTGACAGAAAAAAACTATGATTTTACAATGTATGCTTCTTACTTGTAGGTACTTCTTTTGGCAGTGTTCGTAAATTTTCAATGGCTACTTTTTGTATTTATCTTTTTTTGTTTTTTTCTTTTTTATGAGAAGTAGAGGAGTTCATCTTATCTTCATATATGTTCTTATGAAACAGGAATTAGACCAGAGAATGATACTGGGCTCTGAAGAGCAAGGTTTATTTAGAAGCCTCAGGATATGGAGGAAGATGTTTGAGTGAAGAGAAGAGAGGAAAAGCAATAATAGCATTTGAGCTAAATAAAGAAGGGTTTTTGAGTGTCTGATTTTCAATGAGGTTCATTTACAAGTGGAAAATGGATTTCTTTTCTTCTTGATCCGTGGAAATATATAAATTAATTTTTCTCCATTCGAAATTGTAGAACATCTGTTGAAATGAAAATGTCTATTTAATGCAAATTTGTTTCTCTTTAACTCACATGCTTGATACAAAGGATATTTTGATATAACTACTGTTGCTTGATAGACTTATGGTTTTATTTTCTATGGCAAACTTCACCAAATACCAAGAAGGGGGGACTAAGTTGTCTTGGTTATATAAATTTGTGATACAGTTTATAAAATTGGTAAAGTATTTTTTGTGCCCAAGAATTTTCATGATTGGATTCTTAACACTATAAGATTAAATTGGAAAAAAAACTTCAATATGGAGGGGTCAAGCAATATTGTTAAATGTTAGTAGATAGTAAAGTACCATTTTCTTATCTATACATAAATGTTATGCCATGAAACTTCAATGTGGAGGGTCAAGCAAAAATGTTAAACGTAATTAAATATAGGGTAAACTGATAAGAAAAAGTAAGTTTGGTCTATACAAACAATATAATTCTCATTAAGTTTGGGTAACATTGCCTCTTTTTGGCAATTCTCATTTTTATTTCATTGGTCATTTTTGTTTTATCAAATCATGCGTGGCTTCTGTTGATATTGTATTTGTTTTTGGTGAAATGTTGATATTTTATTTATTTTCACATACAATTAACATTATTTTCTTTTTTTTTTTGTATATGGGTTTCTAATACAAACCGTTGTATCACTTTTGTATAAAGGTCCTAACATGAATCTCCAAAGATGGTTCGGTATCAAACTTGCTATCAGTTCTATTGCAAAAAAACTTTTAGGGAGTCTTACAATCCTTTATATCATGATGCAACAATTTTTTATATTATATTATTTTGTATTAAAATAATTGAAATCTATAATCTTATATGTTGATTTTTTTTCCTTCTTAAAGTATATTCCTATCAAGTATTTTGACGAAGCTATGAAAAAACGATGGGAAATATGATCGTTAATTAGATGGAATGATTTCCAAAAGTTGACGGTTGAATTATTTAGAAGCAAATGGCATAATAGAGAGCTTAGCTTTGAATCGGGCTGGACATATTTATGTAAAAATAATAATTTGGGAGCCACTAGTAAACTTACATTTAAGCCTAGAGTCTTGATGCAGAATGTAATAATTCTTAATTATAATAGTTCATATCTTTTTAATATTATGTCAAGATTCCATAATATTGTGTGGCAGTTATAATATTTCATTAGATGTTATTTATATACTTCTTTCCTTTTAACGTGTTCAATTTCTTATTATGTTCTCATTTCTATGTCCTTCCACCCTTATTTCTTTTCTAACAATGAATGAAAAAATATTTATTAAAGAAAATATTCAATTGCCTACAATGTAATTATAGTTTGAATTTCTAATTTATTATCTTAAGCTATTTATGAAATAAAATTACAATGTACTTGAAGGGGGTATTTATTGAACAACTACACATAAAAATTGATTTATTCTGAGTGGTAATCATCAATTCCATCACCATTGGTACAAATTTAAAAATCAATTCTAATTTATCCATTGCAAGATATTTTTCATTGATAATTATAAGAATTCGAAGGTATGAAGTTGGATTCTCTATATATCTCATTCCTTGAACAACATTCTTAATGCATTGCGTTTCTTTGTGATGAAATAACAAATGATTCAAATTGGTTTTGTTAGAATTACACATAATACCTTTTCCATTTCTTGTACTATTAAAAGAAAATAAATAGATGTGTAAATAAATAGATGTGTAAAGTGATGTTTAGCCTTGAATTGCTTTTCCTACCTGACAAGCACGTATTATACTCCCGTCTTGCTTTTGGTAGGTAGAATTTTACGAGTCAAACAAGTTGCACTCGTATCATTTAATTATATTAATTCTTATAGTTTCATTTTATTATTTAATCAAATTTTCTAATTTATTTTCATTTTAAATTGAATTTCAATTTTTTTGGGTGGGGTTGGGGTTGCAGATAAGTTGCAAAGAAAAAGAGAAAGAAAGAAAAGCCAGAAAAAGAGGAAGGGGAGACTCAGATGTGTCGGTGGGAAAAGAAAGAGAAAAAAAAAAAAAAGTTGGAGTAGGTCTGGGTGGATTTGTATCCCGTGTAATTAGGTGTAATAGGTGAAAAAGAGGCATAACTTTTAGGCAGCTATAAAATTAAAGTTATAAAAGTAAAAAACAAAACTTAGCTGTACAGAATGTAAATTCAAATTTTTAAAAATAAAGAATTTTTTTAGTTTTAAAAATATTATAATATAAAAATTAAACTTAAAAAAGAGAAAATATAAGATTAAGTTTGATACTTGAGGCAAACTGATGTCCAAAGAAGGATGGTGCTTTATTGGCGAGTGGACAGAAAAGACAAAGAAACTAGCGGACAATTGACAGCTAAAGAGAGCCCACTTGACCAACGACTTCCGATGAGGCCTTGTCTTTCGGGTTACAACTTCTGTCCGTAATTTCGCTTCAAACTTCCCCTGGGTTCCCATGCTACCCCCTCTCATCGGGAGTTAGTTCTCTATATATATAAGATAGTATTTTGAGCTTAAGCCACACCCAAATGGATTTCAAGAAACTTGCTTTTGCTAAGCGTGCCATAGTCTTTCTTCTGTTTCTGCTGCTGGCTTCAGCACCACTGGCCATAATGCCCCTCCCCTCCGTCCGCCGCCTCTTAAGTAAGTAATTATAAAATATTAACTTTTAAAATTTAGAATTTAGATATTGAAGTCTTGAGATAGCTAAATTGAATCGATTATGCTAATATATGAATTACCTCAGTCACCTATATAAGCCGTATAGTTTATTTGAGTTAGTTATGTTATCTATTGGTTTCAAACAACTTAAAATTTAAGGATTGTTTTAGCTATTGGTTATTTCTTCACTCTAATTCCATTGAACATCAGTTAATTTCGTATGAAAAGTCTAAACTCAGTATTTTGTTTTAGGCGTGAAAGTAATTACATAACATATATATAAGAATAATAATAGATATATAAATTGTTTAAGATTTTTGTAAAATATGTAGTGCTTAAAATAAAAATATTGTTGTCGGTTTATGTTGAATGTTTGTTTACGTTTGGTTTTACCCTCTGATTCATGAATATTGATACGTCCACACTCATTTTTATACGAAATCTTTATATTTACTCTACCCACACTAGTCAATTAATAATAATGACAAAATGAAAATAAAATTCTGTATAAAAAATAAGTGTGGAAAGAGATATATTGCTGATTTATTGTCCTTGGATCTATTTCAGGTTGCGCGGGCTGTCCTCAGCCTCCCAACTATTGTTGTAAACCTTGAGGGCATGCCTAAGCGCCCCAAAGCCAAGAATGTTGGTGTTGATGTTGCATGGTAGGAGTATCAGATTAAGCCTACACCTATGTAGGACATAGTTTTGTCGGCTTTCTATATAAAGGTCGGAAGAATTAATGGCTCCTCTCCTTCCAAGATGTAAAAAATAAGTTGTTTTCGTGTGTATGTGTAAAATGGTGTGGGACTCACATGATTGACAGTTGTCATGGATTTTCTATGATACTAATGTATCACGAATTTTATTTATCTTTATTTTTTATTGATATGACAAACAAATATTATTTACTTAGAAAAAATCACAAAATTAATTTATTAAAGTAAGAAACCAAATGTTATTAGCAAAATCAATTCTTTTAGAATGATAAATTTAGAAAGTATGGAATTAATTCTATTAGAATTAGAAAATTAAAATAAAAATAATTATAACATCATAAATAAAAAATAATTAGAAGTACAAAATTTTAAGTTTAATATGAAGAATTTTATTATTTAAATAGTAATTATGAGGAACCTTGAAAAATAAAATTTTAAAGAATGTTATAGTTACACACAATTATTTACTTTATATACCTTCACACATTAGTTCTTAGCACATGATTTATTTTATTATATAATTAAATCATCTTTTACAAATAATTAGAAGTTTTTGGTGTACTTTAGTCATTAAAAATTAATATAAGTAACTAGTAGCCCGAATATCTTGAAGATCAATTATATAAGTAGTTTATTAAAAATAGCTTGAGAAATTTACTTTACAAATTTATTTAATACTATGTTTAACTTTTATTTATTTTGACTTTTACAGATAGATTGTTTTCAAAATTTTGATACTCATCTTATTTGTTGAAACTAACTACTAGTTATGACTATTCAATATATGTATTCTATTCTTATTTATATATATAATAATAATATTTGTTTGTATTGTATATTTGAGAGTATATTCACATTATTCTAATATGCATTTTTGTTTTTATTTATTTTCTGTTGGTATGACAAACAAATATTATTTATGTAAAAAATAACAAAATTAATTTATTAAATTAAGAAACGAAATGTTTATAGTAAAACCTATTCTTTTAGAATGATAAAATTAGAAGTATAAAATTAGTTCTATTACAATTAAAAAATGAAAACAAAAAATAATTATAATTTGGTAAATAAAAAATACTTAGAATTTAAAAACTAATTGTAAAAAAAAAAAAAAAAAAACTCATATCATGAAGGGTTCGGGCTATCTAGATAGGGTTTATAAGTTTGACCAATTCCTCCTATAATGAGGCAAGGAAATGCATTACAGAGTGTTTTAGAACTAAGTTTCCCGATTAGCATAAACTTCAATAAGGGAAGCATGAGGGCTTTACTTTTCAACCTGGGCACTTTCTCAGAATTTGAAATTGCCAACATCATCTTGTAGAGCATAGTTTGTGCAATTGAAAATGGCCCTTTCGATCTTAGCAATTGATGATTTGATGCTTCATAACTCTAGCTGAAAGCTTCCGCTTCTCACTACATTATCCACATCAAGGGAATTGACATCAACTTGTTTTATTGTATTAGTTAGTCCACACATGTGGACTTGTCAAAGATGCTTGCAACAAAATTCGAGAAGATTTGTACATAATAACAAAATGTGTGATAAAGAAAGTGGGTAGCAATTTTATGGTTAATAATAATAAAATGCTTGATATTATTACGCATGACAAATGTTTGATTTTAAATCCAATATTAATAAGTACATGTCATGAAAATTAAATTGAAGCTCAATATCAAATAAACTAAAGTCATCTTATGAAAAATTAATAGTTGTATTTCGTGGATGTTTAGTTAAAATTTAACAACAAATAAACTAAAGTCATCTTATGAAAAATGGATGAATAATTTAATCAAGTTAAATGATTAACTTTTTATATAATTATTTCTTTATGAATCTTTTTAAAATAAAAAATTATGATAAAAATTTTAATTTTAATATGAAGAATTTTATTATTTAAAAAGTAATTTCAAGAAACCTTGAAAAATAAAATTTTAAAGAATGTCAAATAATTACACACAATTATTTTCTTTATATACTTTACACATTAGTTCTTAGCACGTGACTTATTTTTTTATGTAATTAAATCATTTTTTAAAAGTAATTAGAAGTTTTTGAGTAGTTTAATCATTAAAAATTAACATAAGCAACTACTAGCCTGAATATCTTGGAGATCAATTGTATAAGTAATTTATTAAAAATAGCATGGAAAATTTACTTTATAAATTTATATAATACTATGATCAACATTTATGTATTTTGACTTTCCGAGATAAATTGTTCTAAAAATTTTGTTACTTATCTTATTTGTTGAAACTAACTATCAGTTATTACTATTTAGCATATGTATTCTATTCTTATATATATATATATATATATATATATATATGTGTGTGTGTGTGAATAATAATATTTGTTTCTATTGTATATTCGACCATATATTCATATTATTCTAATATGCATTTTTATTTATATTTATTTTTTTGATGATATGACAAATAAATATTATTTATTTAAAAAATAACAACATTAATTTATTAAATTAAGAAACCAAATGTTAATAGTAAAACCAATTCTTTTAGAATGATAAAATTAGAAGTATAAAATTAGTTCTATTACAATTAGAAAATTAAAACAAAATAACTATAATTTGGTAGGTAAAAATTATTTAGAATTTAAAAAGTAATTGTAGAAAAAAAAAACTCAATTCATGAAAGGTTTGGGCTATCTAGATAGGGTTTAAACGTTTCAGTAGTTCCTCTTATAGTGAGGCAGGGGAGGACATTGTAGAGTGTTTTAGACCTAGATTTCTACATTAGCATAGTCTTCAATAAGAGAAGCTTGAGGGCTCTACTTTTCAACCTGATCACGTTCTCAGAATTTGAAATTGCTGATACCATCTTGTAGAGCACAATTTGTGGAGTTGAAAATGGCCCTTTCAATCTTGGCAATTTATGGTTTAATGCTTCATAACTCTAGTTGAAAGTTTCCACTTCTCGCCACCTTATCCATGTCAAAGGAATTGACATCAACTTGTTTTATTGTATTAGTTAGTCCACACATGTGGATTTGTCAAAGATGCCTGCAAGAAAATTGGAGAAGACTTTTGTATAATATCAAAATGTGTGATAAAGAAAGTGGTTAACAACTTTATGGTTAATAATAATAAAATGCTTGATATTATTATGCATGATAAATGTTTGATTTTGAATCCAATATTAATAATTTGTGAAAATTAATATTAATAAACACATATCATGAAAATTTAATTGAAGCTCAATATCAATTCCTTAATGACAAAATCTAATAGTAATTTTTTATTTATTTCATCTATCAATAAATATTTTTAATGATTGGCAATAACAAAATGCTTAACAGTATTATCTGTGATAAGCAAGCTATCTACTTTTTAATTATTAGTTGTATTCCGTAGATATTTAGTTGAAATTTAACATCAAATAAACTAAAGTCATCATACGAAAAATGGATGAATAATTTGATCAAGTTAAACAAGTAACTTTTTATATAATTATTTCTTCATGAATCTTTTTAAAATAAAAAACAATGGCAAACATTTTAATTTTAATATGAAGAATTTTATTATTTAAATGGTAATTACAAGGAACCTTGAAAAATAAAATTTTAAAGAATGTTATAGTTACACACAATTATTTACTTTATATACCTTCACACAAAATTATTTAGAATTTAAAAAGTAATTGTAGAAAAAAAAAACTCATTTCATGAAAGATTTGGGCTATCTAGATAGGGTTTAAAAGTTTGATTAGTTCCTCTTATAGTGAGGCAAGGGAGGGCATTGTAGAGTGTTTTAGACCTAGATTTCTACATTAGCATAGTCTTCAATAAGAGAAGCTTGAGGGCTCTTCTTTTCAACCTGGACACTTTCTAAGAATTTGAAATTACTAATATCATCTTGTAGAGCACAATTTGTGGAGTTGAAAATGGCCCTTTCAATCTTGGCAATTTATGGTTTAATGCTTCATAACTCTAGTTGAAAGTTTCCACTTCTCGCTACCTTATCCATGTCAAAGGAATTGACATCAACTTGTTTTATTCTATTAGTTAGTCCACACATGTGGATTTGTCAAAGATGCCTGCAAGAAATTGGAGAAGACTTTTGTATAATAACAAAATGTGTGATAAAGAAAGTGGTTAACAACTTTATGGTTAATAATAATAAAATGCTTGATATTATTATGCATGATAAATGTTTGATTTTGAATCCAATATTAATAATTTGTAAAAATTAATATTAATAAACACATATCATGAAAATTTAATTGAAGCTCAATGTCAATGCCTTAATGACAAAATCTAATAGTAATTTGTTATTTATTTCATCTATCAATAAATATTTTTTATGATTGACAATAACAAAATACTTAACAGTATTATCTGTGATAAGCAAGCCATCTACTTTTTAATTATTAGTTGTATTCCGTGGATATTTAGTTGAAATTTAACATCAAATAAACTGAAGTTATCATATGAAAAATGGATGAATAATTTGATCAAGTTAAACAAGTAACTTTTTATATAATTATTTCTTCATGAATCTTTTTAAAATAAAAAACTATGGCAAACGCTTTAATTTTAATATGAAGAATTTTATTATTTAAATGGTAATTACAAGGAACCTTGAAAAATAAAATTTTAAAGAATGTTATAGTTACACACAATTATTTACTTTATATACCTTCACACATTAGTTCTTAGCACATGATTTATTTTATTATATAATTAAATCATCTTTTACAAATAATTAGAAGTTTTTGGTGTACTTTAGTCATTAAAAATTAACATAAGTTACTAGTAGCCTAAATATCTTGAAGATCAATTATATAAGTAGTTTATTAAAAATAGCTTGAGAAATTTATTTTACAAATTTATGTAATACTATGTTTAACTTTTATTTATTTTGACTTTTACAGATAGATTGTTATCAAAATTTTGATACTCATCTTATTTGTTGAAACTAACTATCACTTATTACTATTCAATATATGTATTCTATTCTTATTTATATATATAATAATAATATTTGTTTGTATTGTATATTTGAGAGTATATTCACATTATTCTAATATGCATTTTTGTTTTTATTTATTTTCTGTTGGTATGACAAACAAATATTATTTATTTAAAAAATCACAAAATTAATTTATTAAATTAAGAAACAAAATGTTTATAGTAAAACCAATTCTCTTAGAATGATAAAATTAGAAGTATAAAATTAGTTCTATTACAATTAAAAAATGAAAACAAAAAATAATTATAATTTGGCAAATAAAAAATACTTAGAATTTAAAAACTAATTATTAAAAAAAAAAAAAAAAAGAAAACTCATATCATGAAGGGTTCGGGCTATCTAGATAGGGTTTACAAGTTTGACCAGTGCCTCTTACAACGAAGCAAGGGAATGCATTACAGAGTGCTTTAGAAGTAAGTTTCCGGATTAGCATAGACTTCAATAAGGGAAGCATGAGGGCTTTACTTTTCAACCTGGGCACTTTCTCAGAATTTGAAATTGCCAATATCATCTTGTAGATCATAGTTTGTGCAATTGAAAATGGCCCTTTCGATCTTAGCAATTGATGGTTTGATGCTTCAAAACTCTAGTTGAAAGCTTCCGCTTCTCACTACATTATCCACATCAAAGGAATTGACATCAACTTGTTTTATTGTATTAGTTAGTCCACACATGTGGACTTGTCAAAGATGCTTGCAACAAAATTCGAGAAGATTTGTACATAATAACAAAATGTGTGATAAAGAAAGTGGGTAGCAATTTTATGGTTAATAATAATAAAATGCTTGATATTATTATGCATGACAAATGTTTGATTTTAAATCCAATATTAATAATTTGTGAAAATTAATATTAATAAGCACATGTC
Organism: Dicorynia guianensis; assembly: GCA_037013595.1. Classification (NCBI taxonomy): domain Eukaryota; kingdom Viridiplantae; phylum Streptophyta; class Magnoliopsida; order Fabales; family Fabaceae; genus Dicorynia; species Dicorynia guianensis. The sequence goes on along the minus strand of JASUAB010000003.1, from coordinate 16,421,264 downwards.
ATGAAAATTAAATTGAAGCTCAATATCAAATAAACAAAAGTCGTCTTATGAAAAATTAATAGTTGTATTTCGTGGATGTTTAGTTAAAATTTAACATCAAATAAACTAAAGTCATCTTATGAAAAATGGATGAATAATTTAATCAAGTTAAATGATTAGCTTTTTATATAATTATTTCTTCATAAATCTTTTTAAAATAAAAAATTATGGTAAAAATTTTAATTTTAATATGAAGAATTTTATTATTTAAAAAGTAATTTCAAGGAACTTTGGAAAAGAAAATTTTAAAGAATGTTAAATAATTACACACAATTATTTTCTTTATATGCTTTACACATTAGTTCTTAGGGAGTTAGTTCTCTATATATAAGATAGTATTTTTAGTTTAAGCCACACCCAAATGGATTTGAAGAAACTTGCTTTTGCTAAGCGTGCCATAGTCTTTCTTCTGTTTCTGCTGCTGGCTTCAGCACCACTGGCCATAATGCCCCTCCCCTCCGTCCGCCGCCTCTTAGGTAAGTAATTATAAAATATTAACTTTTAAAATTTAGAATTTAGATATTGAAGTCTTGAGATAGCTAAATTGAGTCGATTATGCTAATATATGAATTACCTCAGTCACCAATATAAGCCGTACAGTTTATTTGAGTTATTTATGTTATCTATTGGTTTCAAACAACTTAAAATTTAAGGATTGTTTTAGCTATTGGTTATTTCTTCACTCTAATTCCATTGAACATCAGTTAATTTCGTATGAAAAGTCTAAATTCAGTAATTTGTTTTAGGCGTGAAAGTAAATTATATAACACATATATAAGATTGATAATAGATACATAAATTGTTTACAGATTTTAGTAAAATATGTAGTGCTTAAAATAAAAATATTGTTTTCGGTTTATGTTGAATGTTTGTTTACGTTTGGTTTTACCCTCTGATTCATGAATATTGATACGTCCACACTCATTTTTACACGAAATCTTTATATTTACTCTACCCACACTAGTCAATTAATAATAATGACAAAATGAAAATAAAATTCTGTATCAAAAATAAGTGTGGAAAGAGATATATTGCTGATTTATTGTCCTTGGATCTATTTCAGAGAGGCATGACTGTCCTTGGCCTACCAACTATAGCTGTAAACCTTGAGGGCATGCCTAAGCGCCCCAAAGCCAAGAATGTTGGTGTTGATGTTGCATGGTAGGAGTATCAGATTAAGCCTACACCTATGTAGGACATAGTTTTGTTGGCTTTCTAAATAAAGGTCGGAAGAATTAATGGCTCCTCTCCCTCCAAGATGTAAAAATTAAGTTGTTTCCGTCTGTATGTGTAACATGGTGTGGGACTCACATGATTGACAGTTGTCACGGATTTCTATGATACTAATGTATCACGAATTTTATTTATCTTTATTTTTTCATTGATATGACGAACAAATATTATTTACATAGAAAAAATCACAAAATTAATTTATTAAAGTAAGAAACAAATGTTATTAGCAAAATCAATTCTTTTAGAATGATAAATTTAGAAAGTATGGAATTAGTTCTATTAGAATTAGAAAATTAAAATAAAAAATAATTATAACATCATAAATAAAAAATAATTAGAAGAATAAAATTTTAAGTTTAATATGAAGAATTTTATTATTTAAATAGTAATTACAAGGAACCTTGAAAATAAAACTTTAAAGAATGTTATAGTTACACACAATTATTTACTTTATATACCTTCACACATGAGTTCTTAGCACATAATTTATTTTATTATATAATTAAATCATCTTTTACAAATAATTAGAAGTTTTTGGTGTACTTTAGTCATTAAAAATTAATATAAGTAACTAGCAGCCTCAATATCTTGAAGATCAATTATATAAGTAGTTTATTAAAAATAGCTTAAGAAATTTACTTTACAAATTTATGTAATACTATGTTTAGCTTTTATTTATTTTGACTTTTACAGATAGATTGTTATCAAAATTTTGATACTCATCTTATTTGTTGAAACTAACTACTAATTATTACTATTCAATATATGTATTCTGTTCTTATTTATATATATAATAATAAAATTTGTTTGTATTGTATATTTGAGAGTATATTCACATTATTCTAATATGCATTTTTGTTTTTATTTAATTTCTGTTGGTATGACAAACAAATATTATTTATTTAAAAAATAACAAAATTAATTTATTAAATTAAGAAATGAAATGTTTATAGTAAAACCTATTCTTTTAGAATGATACAATTAGAAGTATAAAATTAGTTCTATTACAATTAAAAAATGAAAACAAAAAGTAATTAAAATTTGGTAAATAAAAAATACTTAGAATTTAAAAACTAATTGTAAAAAGAAAAAAAAAACTCATTTCATGAAGGGTTCGAGCTATCTAGATAGGGTTTACAAGTTTGACCCGTTTCTCTTATAATGACGCAAGGGAATGCATTATAGAGTGTTTTAGAACTAAGTTTCTGGATTAGCATAGACTTCAATAAGGGAAGCATGAGGGCTCTACTTTTCAACCTTGGCACTTTCTCAGAATTTGAAATTACCAATATCATCTTGTAGAGCATAGTTTGTGCAATTGAAAATGGCCCTTTCTATTTTAGCAATTGATGGTTTAATGCTTCATAACTCTAGTTGAAAGCTTCCACTTCTCACTACATTATCCACATCAAAAGAATTGACATCAACTTGTTTTATTGTATTAGTTAGTCCACACATGTGGACTTGTCAAAGATGCTTGCAACAAAATTCGAGAAGATTTGTACATAATAACAAAATGTGTGATAAAGAAAGTGGGTAACAATTTTATGGTTAATAATAATAAAATGCTTGATATTATTATGTACGACAAATGTTTGATTTTAAATCCAATATTAATAATTTGTGAAAATTATTATTAATAAGCACATGTCATGAAAATAAATTAAAACTCAATATCAAATAAACTAAAGTCATCTTATGAAAAATTAATAGTTGTATTTCGTGGATGTTTAGTTAAATTTTAATATCAAATAAACTAAAGTCATCTTATGAAAAATGGATGAATAATTTAATCAAGTTAAATGATTAAATTATTATATAATTATTTGTTCATGAATCATTTTAAAAAAAAAATTATTGTAAAAATTTTAATTTTAATATGAAGAATTTTTTTATTTAAAAAGTAATTTCAAGGAACCTTGAAAAATAAAATTTTAAAGAATGTTAAATAATTACACACAATTATTTTCTTTGTATACTTTACACATTAGTTCTTAGCACGTGACTTATTTTTTTATATAATTAAATCATCTTTTAAAAGTAATTAGAAGTTTTTGAGTATTTAATCATTAAAAATTAACATAAGTAACTACTAGCTTAAATATCTTAAAGATCAATTGTATAAGTAGTTTATTAAAAATAGCATGAAAAATTTACTTTATAAATTTATATAATACTATGATCAACATTTATGTATTTTGACTTTCACAGATAGATTGTTATAAAAATTTTGTTACTTATCTTATTTGTTGAAATTAACTATCAGTTATTATTATTTAATATATGTATTCTATTCTTATTTATATATATATGACTAAAAATATTTGTTTCTATTGTATATTAGACAATATATTCATATTATTCTAATATGAATTTTTATTTATATTTATTTTTTTGATGATATGACAAATAAATATTATTTATTTAAAAAATAATAAAATTAATTTATTAAATTAAGAAACCAAATGTTAATAGTAAAACTAATTCTTTTAGAATGATAAAATTAGAAGCATAAAATTAGTTCTATTACAATTAGAAAATTAAAACAAAATAACTATAATTTGGTAAATAAAAAATATTTAGAATTTAAAAACTAATTGTAGAAAGAAAAAAAAAAGCTCATTTCATGAAAGGTTTGGGCTGTCTAGATAGGGTTTAAAAGTTTGATTAGTTCCTCTTATAGTGAGGCAAGGGAGTGCATTGTAAAGTGTTTTAGACCTAGGTTTCTACATTAGCATAGTCTTCAAGAAGAGAAGCTTAAGGGCTCTACTTTTCAACCTGGGCACTTTCTCAGAATTTGAAATTACTGATATCAACCTGTAGAGCACAATTTGTGGAGTTGAAAATGGCCCTTTCAATGTTGGCAATTTATGGATTAATGCTTCATAACTCTAGTTGAAAGTTTCCACTTCTTGCTACCTTATTCATGTCAAAGGAATTGACATCAACTTGTTTTATTGTATTAGTTAGTCCACAGATGTGGACTTGTCAAAGATGCCTACAACAAAATTCGAGAAGACTTTTGTGTAATAACAGAATGTGTGATAAAGAAAGTGGGTAATAACTTTATGGTTAATAATAATAAAATGCTTGATATTATTATGCATGATAAATGTTTGATTTTGAATCCAATATTAACAATTTGTGAAAATTAATATTAATAAACACATATCATGAAAATTTAATTGAAGCTCAATATCAATGCCTTAATGACAAAATCTAATAGTAATTTGTTATTTATTTCATCTATCAATAAACATTTTTTATGATTGATAATAACAAAATGCTTAATAGTATTATGTGTGATAAGCAAGCCATCCACTTTTTAATTATTAGTTGTATTCCGTGGATGTGTAGTTAAAATTTAACATCAAATAAACTAAAGTCATGATACGAAAAATGGATGAATAATTTGATCAAGTTAAACAAGTAACTTTTATATAATTACTTCTCCATGAATCTTTTTAAAATAAAAAATTATGGCAAACATTTTAATTGTAATATGAAGAATTTTATTATTTAAATTGTAATTACAAGGAACCTTGAAAAATAAAATTTTAAAGAATGTTATAGTTAAACACAATTATTTACTTTATATACCTTCACACATTAGTTCTTAGCAGATGATTTATTTTATTATATAATTAAATCATCTTTTACAAAGAATTAGAAGTTTTTGAGTAGTTTAATCATTAAAAATTAACATAAGTAACTAGTAGCCTGAATATCTTTAAGATCAATTATATAAGTAGTTTATTAAAAATAACTTGAGAAATTTGTTTTACATATTTATGTAACACTATGTTTAACTTTTATTTATTTTGACTTTTACAGATAGATTGTTATCAAAATTTTAATACTCATCTTATTTGTTGAAACTAACTACTAGTTATTCCTATTCAATATATTTTTTCTATTCTTATTTATATATAATAATAATAATAATATTTGTTTGTATTGTATATTTGAGAGTATATTCACATTAATGTAATATGCATTTTACTTTTTATTTATTTTCTCTTGGAATGACAAACAAATATTATTTATATAAAAAATAACAAAATTAATTTATTAAATTAAGAAACAAAATGTTTATAGTAAAACCAATACTTTTAGAATGATAAAATTAGAAGTATAAAATTAGTTCTATTACAATTAAAAAATGAAAACAAAAAATAATTATAATTTGGTAAATAAAAAATACTTAGAATTTAAAAACTAATTGTTAAAAAAAAAAAAAAAAAACTCATTTCATGAATAGTTCGGGCTATCTAGATAGGGTTTATGAGTTTGACCAATTCCTCTGACAATGAGGCAAGGGAATGCATTACAGAGTCTTTTAGAGCTAAGTTTTCAGGTTAGCATAGACTTCAATAAGGAAAGCATTAGGGCTTTACTTTTCAACTTGGGCACTTTCTCCGAATTTGAAATTGCCAATATCATCTTGTAGAGCAAAGTTTGTGAACTTGAAAATGGCCCTTTCCATCTTAGCAATTGATGGTTTGATGCTTCATAACTCTAGTTGAAAGCTTCCGCTTCTCACTACATTATCCACATCAAAAGAATTGACATCAACTTGTTTTATTGTATTAGTTAGTCCACACATGTGGACTTGTCAAAGATGCTTGCAACAAAATTTGAGAAGATTTGTACGTAATAACAAAATTTGTGATAAAGAAAGTGGATAGCAATTTTATGGTTAATAATAATAAAATGCTTGATATTATTATGCATGACAAATGTTTGATTTTAAATCCAATATTAATAATTTGTGAAAATTAATATTAATAAGCACATGTCATGAAAATTAAATTGAAGCTCAATATCACATAAACTAAAGTCATCTTATGAAAAATAAATAGTTGTATTTCGTGGATGTTTAGTTAAAATTTAACATCAAATAAACTAAAGCCATCTTATGAAAAATGGATGAATAATTTAATCAAGTTAAATGATTAACTTTTTATATAATTATTTCTTCATGGATCATTTTAAAAAAAAAATTACGGTAAAAATTTTGATTTTCATGAAGAATTTTATTATTTAAAAAGTCATTTCAAGGAAACTTGAAAAATAAAATTTTAAACAATGTTAAATAATTACACACAATTCTTTTCTTCATATACTTTACACATTAGTTCCTAGCACATGACTTACTTTTTTATATAATTAAATCATCTTTTAAAAGTAATTAGAAGTTTTTGAGTAGTTTAATCATTAAAAATTAACATAAGTAACTACCAGCCTAAATATCTTAAAGATCAATTGTATAAGTAGTTTATTAAAAATAGCATGAAAAATTTACTCTATAAATTTATATAATACTATTATTAACATTTATGTATTTTGACTTTCGCAGATAGATTATTATAAAAATTTTGTTACTTATTTTATTTGTTGAAACTAACTATCATTTATTACTATTTAATATATGTATTCTATTCTTATATATATACATATATATATATATATATATATGTATAATAATATTTGTTTCTATTGTATATTCAACAATATACTCATATTATTCTAATATGCATTTTTATTTATATTTATTTTTTTGATTATATGACAAACAAATATTATTTATTTAAAAAGTAACAAAATTAATTTATTAAATTAGGAAACAAAATGTTTATAGTAAAACCAATTCTTTTAGAATGACAAAATTAGAAGTATAAAATTAGTTCTATTACAATTAAAAAATGAAAACAAAAAATAATTATAATTTGGTAAATAAAAAATACTTAGAATTTAAAAACTAATTGTTAAAAGAAAAAAAAACTCATTTCATGAATAGTTCGGGCTATCTAGATAGGGTTTATGAGTTTGACCAATTCCTCTGACAATGAGGCAAGGGAATGCATTACAGAGTCTTTTAGAGCTAAGTTTTCGGGTTAGCATAGACTTCAATAAGGAAAGCATTAGGGCTTTACTTTTCAACTAGGGCACTTTCTCCGAATTTGAAATTGCCAATATCATCTTGTAGAGCAAAGTTTGTGAACTTGAAAATGGCCCTTTCCATCTTAGCAATTGATGGTTTGATGCTTCATAACTCTAGTTGAAAGCTTCCGCTTCTCACTACATTATCCACATCAAAAGAATTAACATCAACTTGTTTTATTGTATTAGTTAGTCCACACATGTGGACTTGTCAAGGATGCTTGCAACAAAATTTGAGAAGATTTGTACATAATAACAAAATTTGTGATAAAGAAAGTGGATAGCAATTTTATGGTTAATAATAATAAAATGCTTGATATTATTATGCATGACAAATGTTTGATTTTAAATCCAATATTAATAATTTGTGAAAATTAATATTAATAAGCACATGTCATGAAAATTAAATTGAAGCTCAATATCACATAAACTAAAGTCATCTTATGAAAAATAAATAGTTGTATTTCGTGGATGTTTAGTTAAAATTTAACATCAAATAAACTAAAGCCATCTTATGAAAAATGGATGAATAATTTAATCAAGTTAAATGATTAACTTTTTATATAATTATTTCTTCATGGATCATTTTAAAAAAAAAAATTACGGTAAAAATTTTGATTTTCATGAAGAATTTTATTATTTAAAAAGTCATTTCAAGGAAACTTGAAAAATAAAATTTTAAACAATGTTAAATAATTACACACAATTCTTTTCTTCATATACTTTACACATTAGTTCCTAGCACATGACTTACTTTTTTATATAATTAAATCATCTTTTAAAAGTAATTAGAAGTTTTTGAGTAGTTTAATCATTAAAAATTAACATAAGTAACTACGAGCCTGAATATCTTAAAGATCAATTGTATAAGTAGTTTATTAAAAATAGCATGAAAAATTTACTCTATAAATTTATATAATACTATTATTAACATTTATGTATTTTGACTTTCGCAGATAAATTATTATAAAAATTTTGTTACTTATTTTATTTGTTGAAACTAACTATCAGTTATTACTATTTAATATATGTATTCTATTCTTATATAGATATACATATATATATGTATAATAATATTTGTTTCTATTGTATATTCGACAATATACTCATATTATTCTAATATGCATTTTTATTTATATTTATTTTTTTGATTATATGACAAACAAATATTATTTATTTAAAAAGTAACAAAATTAATTTATTAAATTAGGAAACAAAATGTTTATAGTAAAACCAATTCTTTTAGAATGATAAAATTAGAAGTATAAAATTAGTTCTATTACAATTAAAAAATGAAAACAAAAAATAATTATAATTTGGTAAATAAAAAATACTTAGAATTTAAAAACTAATTGTTAAAAAAAAAAAAAACTCATTTCATGAATAGTTCGGGCTATCTAGATAGGGTTTATGAGTTTGACCAATTCCTCTGACAATGAGGCAAGGGAATACATTACAGAGTCTTTTAGAGCTAAGTTTTCAGGTTAGCATAGACTTGTCAAAGATGCTTGCAACAAAATTTGAGAAGATTTGTACATAATAACAAAATGTGTGATAACGAAAGTGGGCAGCAATTTTATGGTTAATAATAATAAAATGCTTGATATTATTATGCATGACAAATGTTTGATTTTAAATACAATATTAATAATTTGGGAAAATTAATATTAATAAGCACATGTCATGAAAATTAAATTGAAGCTCAATATCACATAAACTAAAGTCATCTTATGAAAAATTAATAGTTGTATTTCGTGGATGTTTAGTTAAAATTTAACATCAAATAAACTAAAGTCATCTTATGAAAAATGCATGAATAATTTAATCAAGTTAAATGATTAACTTTTTATATAATTATTTCTTCATGGATCATTTTAAAATAAAAAATTACGGTAAAATTTTGATTTTCATGAAGAATTTTATTATTTAAAAAGTAATTTCAAGGAAACTTGAAAAGTAAAATTTTAAACAATGTTAAATAATTACACACAATTCTTTTCTTCATATACTTTAGATATTAGTTCTTAGCATGTGACTTACTTTTTTATATAATTAAATCATCTTTTAAAAGTAATTAGAAGTTTTTGAGTAGTTTAATCATTAAAAATTAACATAAGTATTTAAGAGCCCGAATATCTTCAAGATCAATTGTATAAGTAATTTATTAAAAATATCATGAAAAATTTACTTTATAAATTTATATACTACTATTATCAACATTTATGTATTTTGACTTTCACAGATAGATTGTTATAAAAATTTTGTTACTTATCTTATTTGTTGAAACTAACTATCAGTTATTACTATTTAATATATGTATTCTATTCTTATATATATATATATATATATATGAATAATAACATTTGTTTTTATTGTATATTCGACAATATACTCATATTACTCTAATATGCATTTTTATTTATATTTATTTTTTTTGATTATATGACAAACAACTATTATTTATTTAAAAAGTAACAAAATTAATTTATTAAATTAAGAAGCAAAATGTTTATAGTAAAACCAATTCTTTTAGAATGATAAAATTAGAAGTATAAAATTAGTTCTATTACAATTAAAAAATGAAAACAAAAAATAATTATAATTTGGTAAATAAAAAATTTTTAGAATTTAGAAACTAATTGTAAAAAAAAGAAAAAAATACATTTCATGAAAGGTTCGGGCTATCTAGATCGGGTTTACGAGTTTGACCAATTCCTCTGACAATGGGGCAAGGGAATGCATTACAGAGTCTTTTAGAACTAAATTTCCGGGTTAGCATAGACTTCAATAAGGAAAGCATTAGGGCTTTATTTTTCAACTTGGGCACTTTCTCCGAATTTGAAATTGCCAATATCATCTTGTAGAGCATAGTTTGTGAAATTGAAAATGGCCCTTTCAATCTTAGCAATTGATAGTTTGATGCTTCATAACTCTAGTTGAAAGCTTCCGCTTCAAACTACATTATCCACATCAAAAGAATTGGCATCAACTTGTTTTATTGTATTAGTTAGTCCACACATGTGGACTTGTCAAAGATACTTGCAACAAAATTTGAGAAGATTTGTACATAATAACAAAATGTGTGATAAGGAAAGTGGGCAGAAATGTTATGGTTAATAATAATAAAACGCTTGATATTATTATGCATGACAAATGTTTGATTTCAAATCCAATATTAAGAATTTGTGAAAATTAATATTAATAAGCACATGTCATGAAAATTAAATTGAAGCTCAATATAACATAAACTAAAGTCATCTTATGAAAAATTAATAGTTGTATTTTGTGGATGTTTAGTTGAAATTTAACATCAAATAAACTAAGGTTATCTTATGAAAAATGGATGAATGATTTAACCAAGTTAAATGATTAACTTTTTATATAATTATTTTTTCATGAATCTTTTAAAAATAAAAAATTATGGTAAAAATTTTAATTTTCATGAAGAATTTTATTATTTAAAAAGCAATTTCAAGGAACGTTGAAAAATAAAATTTTAAAGAATGTTAAATAATTACACACAATTCTTTTCTTCATATACTTTACACATTAGTTCTTAGCACGTGAGTTACTTTTTTATATAATTAAATCATATTTTAAAAGTAATTAGAAGTTTTTGAATAATATAATCATTAAAAATTAATATAAGTATCTACGAGCCTGAATATCTTAAAGATCAATTGTATAAGTAGTTTATTAAAAATAACATGAAAAATTTACTGTATAAATTTATATAATACTTTTATCAACATTTATGTATTTTGACTTTGACAGATAGATTGTTATAAAAATTTTGTTGCTTATCTTATTTGTTGAAACTAATTATCAGTTATTACTATTTAATATATGTATTCTATTCTTATATATATATATATATATATATATATATGAATAATAATATTTGTTTCTATTATACATTCGACAATATATTCATATTATTCTGAAATGTATTTTTATTTATATTTATGTTTTTGATTATATGACAAACAAATATTATTTATTTAAAAAATAACAAAATTAATTTATTAAATTAAGAAGCAAAATGTTTATAGTAAAACCAATTCTTTTAGAATGATAAAATTAGAAGTATAAAATTAGTTCTATTACAATTAAAAAATGAAAACAAAAAATAATTATAATTTGGTAAATAAAAAATACTTAGAATTTAAAAACTAGATGTAAAAAAAAAAAAAAAACTCATTTCATGAAGAGTTCGGGCTATCTAGATAGGGTTTACGAGTTTGACCAATTCCTCTGACAATGAGGCAAGGGAATGCATTACAGAGTCTTTTAGAACTAAATTTCTGGGTTAGCATAGACTTCAATAAGGAAAGCATTAGGGCTTTACTTTTCAACTTGGGCACTTTCTCCGAATTTGAAATTGCCAATATCATCTTGTAGAGCATAGTTTGTGCAATTGAAAATGGCCCTTTTGATCTTAGCAATTAATGGTTTGATGCTTCATAACTCTAGTTGAAAGCTTCCGCTTCTCACTACATTATCCACATCAAAAGAATTGACATCAACTTGTTTTATTGTATTAGTTAGTCCACACATGTGGACTTGTCAAAGATGCTTGCAACAAAATTCGAGAAGATTTGTACATAATAACAAAATGTGTGATAAAGAAAGTGGGTAGCAATTTTATGGTTAATAATAATAAAATGCTTGATATTATTATGCTTGACAAATGTTTGATTTTAAATCCAATATTAATAATTTGTGAAAATTAATATTAATAAGCACATGTCATGAAAATTAAATTGAAGCTCAATATCACATAAACTAAGGTCATCTTATGAAAAATTAATAATTGTATTTCGTGGATGTTTAGTTAAAATTTAACATCAAATAAACTAAAGTCATCTTATGAAAAATGGATGAATAATTTAATCAAGTTAAATGATTAACTTTTTATATAATTATTTCTTCATGAATCTTTTTAAAATAAAAAATTATGGTAAAAATTTTAATTTTCATGAAGAATTTTATTATTTAAAAAGTAATTTCAAGGAACCTTGAAAAATAAAATTTTAAAGAATGTTAAATAATTACACACAATTCTTTTCTTCATATACTTTACACATTAGTTCTTAGCACGTGACTTACTTTTTTATATAATTAAATCTTCTTTTAAAAGTAATTAGAAGTTTTTGAGTAGTTTAATCATTAAAAATTAACATAAGTAACTACGAGCCTGAATATCTTAAAGATTAATTGTATAAGTAGTTTATTAAAAATAGCATGAAAAATTTACTTTATAAATTTATATAATACTATTATCAACATTTATGTATTTTGACTTTCATAGATAGATTGTTATAAAAATTTTGTTACTTATCTTATTTGTTGAAACTATCAGTTATTACTATTCAATATATGTATTCTATTTTGGGCACTTTCTCAGAATTTGAAATTATCACTATCATTATGTAGGGCACAATTTGTGGAGTTGAAAATGGCCATTTTGATATTAGAAATTGATGGATTAGTGCTTTAAAAGTCCAGTTTTCAAAATTTTTGCTTCTTGCTACTTTGTCCATGTCAAAGGAAATGACATCAACTTGTTTTATTGTATTAGTTAGTCTACACACATGGACTTGACAAAGGTACTTGCAACAAAATCCGAGAAGACTTGTGCATAATAACAAAATGTGGGATAAAGAAAGTACATAGCAACTTTATGGTTAATAATAATAAAATGCTTAATATTATTATGCATAATAAATGTTTGATTTTAAATCCAATATTAATAATTTGTGAAAATTAATATTAATAAGTGCATTTCATGAAAATTTAATTGAAACTTAATATCAATACCATAATGTCTAAATCTAATAGTAATTTGTTATTTATTTCATCTATCAATAACACATTTTTTATGACTGATAATAACAAAATGCTTAATAATATTACGTGTGATAAGTAAGGCATCTACTTTATAACTATTAGGTGTATTTTGTGGATGTCTAGTTAAAATTTATTATCAAATAAACTATATTCCTCTTCCAAAAAATTGATGAATAATTTGATAAAGTTAAATAATTACCTTTTTATTTGATTATCTTTGCATGAATATTTTTAAAATAAAAAATTATGATAAAAATTTTAATTTTATTAGGGAGAATTTTATTATTTAAATCGTAATTTTGAGGAACTTCAAAAAAAAATTTGAATGAAGGTTATAATTATGAAAAATTATTTACTTTATATACTTTTATACATTAGTTCTTAGCACATGATTTATTTTATTATACAATTAAGTCATCTTTTAAAAATAAATAGAAATATTTTGAGTAGTCTAATCATTAAAAATTAATATAAAAAACTAATAGCCTGAATATCTTGAAGATCAATTGTATAAGTCATCCACTAAAAATAGCATGAGAATTTCACTTTACAAATTTATGTAATATTATGATAAACTTTTATCTATTTTGATATTTAGAGATAGTCTATTATAAAGATTTTGATACTCATCTTATTTGTTAAAACTAGCTAATTGTTATTAGTCAATATATATATTCTATTCTTATTTATATATATCAATTACAATAATATTTGTTTGTGTTGTATATTAGAGAATAGATTCTTATTATTCTAATATGCATTTTTTATTTATGTTTATTTCTCCGTTGTTATGACAAACAAATATTATTTATTTAAAAAATAACAAAATAAATTTATTAAATTAAGAAACCAAATGTTATTAGTAAAACCAATTCTTTTAGAATGATAAAATTAGAAAGTATGGAATTAGTTCTATTAGAACAAAAAAAATTAAACAAAAAATAATTATAATTTGGTAAATAAAAAATAATTAGAATTTAAAAACTAATTGTAGAAAAAACAACTAATTTCATGATGGATTTGGGCTAGTCTAGATAAGGTTAATGAGTTTGACCAATTCTTCTTACGGTGAGTCAAGGAAATGCATTACAAAGTGTTCTAGACCTAGGCTTCTAAAGTAGCATAGTTTTTAATAAGGGAAGCTTGAGAGCTTTACTTTTCAATTTGGATACTTTCTCAAAATTTGAAATTACCTATATCATCCTGTAAAGCACAATTTGTAGAATTGAAAATGGCCCTTTTAATATTTGAAATTGATGGTTTAGTGTTTCAAAAGTCCAGTTCTCAAAATTTTTGCTTCTTGCTACCTTATCCATGTCAAAGGAAATGACATCAACTTGTTTTGTTGAATTAGTTAGTCCATACATGTGGACTTGACAAAAGTGCTTGCAACAAAATCGGCGAAGACTTGTGCATAATAACAAACTGTGTGATAAAGAAAGCACGTAGCAACTTTATGGTTAATAATAATAAAATACTTAATATTATTATGCATGATAAATATTTGATTTTAAATTCAATATTAATAATTTGTGAAATTAATATTAATAAGCACATTTCATGAAAATTTATTTGAAGCTTAATGACAATGTTATAATATCTAAATCTAATAGTAATTTGTTATTTATTTCATCTGTCAATAACACATTTTTTATGATTGATAATAATAAAATGCTTAATAGTATTAGGTGTGATAAGCAAGACATCCACTTTATAACTATTAGGTGTATTATGTGGATGTTTTGTTAAAATTTAATGTCAAATAAACTAAAGTCAAAACAGAAAGATAGAATCAGTGTACAAGACTTCCTGGATATGTTGCTCAATAATGCAGCTATGCTTTACAATATTTGGGAATAAGATCCCACTTTGGTGACTTGGCAAAACAGAAAAATAGAATCAACCTCTAAATAAAGATAATAGTCAATTCCCAATGAAAAACTCATATATATATATATATGAGATCTCTGCAACTAAGATTTATACAGAACCTTATAAATTAAACAAGGCATTGGCAATTGAATTGAAGGAAAAAAAATTGCGAACCATGTCCAACCGTAATACTTATGCCTACCTTGCAATTTTATTTGCATGGCCCGTTCTGTTGGCTCTTTGTGAGGGCACATCAGGATCAACCGAAGCTGAGGCATTGCTCAGATGGAAAGAAACTCTCCCAAACCAACCAATCTTGCAGTCATGGGTTAATTCTCTACAACAGGCCAACTCAAGTGCAGCAAAAAGCCCATGTTGGTGGCGTGGAATAAAGTGTGATTCTTCAGGCAGTGTCATTGAATTAAACTTGGCTTACACTGGTCTCAAAGGTACCCTTAAAAACTTGAACTTTTCTGCATTTCCAAACCTTCTTCGCCTTGATCTCAAAGAAAACAATCTAACTGGAAACATACCAGAAAATATTGGGGTGCTCTCTAAATTGCAATTCCTTGACCTTTCAACAAATGTTCTCAATGGCTCATTGCCTCTTTCTCTTGGTAATCTCACCAAAGTTTACGAGCTTGATGTTTCTCGAAACCTCATAACAGGGACATTAGACCCTCAATTGTTTCCTGATAATACAAATCAGCCCAAAAGTGGTCTCATTAGCATTCAAAATCTCCTCTTTAAGGACTTGATGCTTGTGGGTACAATCCCAAACGAAATAGGAAACCTGAAAAATTTAGTTTTACTATTTCTGGATGACAATAGTCTTTGTGGTGCTATTCCTCCATCTTTGGGCAATTGTAGTCATTTAAGTGAACTTGGACTTGTCAGTAATCAACTATCAGGGTCTATACCACCTAATATTGGTAGTTTGAGAAATCTAACTAGAGTGTACCTACTTCAAAACAAACTATCTGGAACAGTGCCACAAGAAATAGGAAATCTGTCATCCTTAACTGTTCTTCATCTAGCTGAGAATAATTTCACTGGACACTTACCATCACAAGTGTGCAAAAGTGGTAAGCTAGTCAACTTCAGTGCAGCTTACAACAGTTTCACTGGCCCAATTCCAGTTAGCCTTAAAAATTGCACATCATTATATAGAGTTCGACTCGAATATAACCGATTGACAGGTTATGTTGACAAGGATTTTGGAGTATATCCTAACCTTACTTACATTGACTTCAGCTACAACCGAGTAAAAGGAGAACTCTCTGCACATTGGAGTGCATCCATGAATTTGCATCAACTCAAAATGGCAGGAAATATGATAGTTGGCTCAATTCCATATGAGATTTTTCAGAT
Source organism: Dicorynia guianensis (assembly GCA_037013595.1). Taxonomy (NCBI): domain Eukaryota; kingdom Viridiplantae; phylum Streptophyta; class Magnoliopsida; order Fabales; family Fabaceae; genus Dicorynia; species Dicorynia guianensis. The sequence continues at coordinate 16,404,956 of JASUAB010000003.1, read as the reverse complement.
AAGGCAATTGGGAAAGCTTGACCTATCATTCAATCAACTTTCAGGAGAGATTCCACCTCAAATAGAAAATTCGTCCAGCCTCATCAATTTACATCTGAGTGGCAACAAACTCTCTGGTCACATACCCACTGGGATTGGAAAGCTTTCCAATTTGCAGTCCTTAGACTTGTCAATGAATATGCTAACTGGTCCAATCCCTTATCAAATAGGGGGTTGCTCTCGCTTGATTACTTTAAATTTGAGCAAAAACAACTTGAATGGAGCAATCCCTTACCAGATTGATAATCTTTTGGCCTTGGAATCTTTTTTGGACTTGAGTTACAATTCTCTTACAGGACAAATTCCAGGCGAGCTTGGTAAGCTTTCAGATTTGATAATCTTGAATCTCTCTCACAATAATCTGTCAGGTTCTATCCCTAATTCCATTAGTGAAATGTTGAGTTTGTCTAGTATTAACCTTTCCTACAACAATTTGGAAGGCCCTGTTCCAAGTATTGGCATATTTAACTCTTCTCTCTCGATGGATTTGAGTAACAATAAAGATTTGTGCGGAAAGATCCAAGGTTTTCAACCTTGCAATGTGTCAGTCGCAAAAATTGATAGTGGTACTGACAAAAAGGAAGTTGTGATAGCCGTTCTTGCTTCTTTAGGAGGTATATTGCTTGTTTCAATAGTATTATTTGCAATTTTTCTCTTTTACTGTAAGAGAAACTCAGGAATTTCAAAACAGTACTCTGCTTTTAGGAGAGAAAATCCATTTTCAATATGGTACTTCAATGGGAAACTTCTGTACGAAGACATCATAGCAGCAACCGAGAACTTTGATGACAAGTATTGCATTGGAGAGGGAGCAATGGGACAAGTATACAGAGTGGCGATGCCAGGCAGTCAAGTATTTGCCATAAAAAGGTTGAAATGTGAGGCAGATAGCATAGACATTGATAATATAAAATCCTTTCAGAGTGAGATAGAAGCCCTGACCGAAACCCGCCACCGAAACATTGTAAGGTTGTTTGGATTTTGTTTACAAGGGATGCACACTTTTTTGATTTATGAATATATGGAAAGAGGAAGCTTAGCTGATATGCTGAGAAGTGACAGAGAAGCATTAGAGTTGGATTGGCCAAAGAGGGTTGAAATTGTCAAAAGTGTAGCACATGCTTTATCTTACATGCATTATGATTGCGTTCCACCCATAATTCATAGAGACATATCCAGCAAAAATATTTTGCTGTCTTCCAATCTTATAGCTCATGTCTCAGATTTTGGCACTGCAAGGTTTTTAAAACCAGATTCAGCTAGTTGGACATCATTTGCAGGCACTTATGGCTATGCTGCACCAGGTCAGTTTCATATACGCCAATTCTAGCACAATAAACTATAAATAGCGTGACTCTTTATGTAGCCATTAACCTCAGTTCCTAATTGCCTAATTTTTTCTTTTTGCTGGCGCTTGCAGAACTTGCATACACAGGAGCAATGACAGAGAAATGTGATGTGTTTAGCTTTGGTGTTTTGGCTTTTGAGGTTCTCAGGGGAAAGCACCCTGGTGATCTAATTTCTTACATACAAACATCTGGTGACTACAATATCAACTTGAAGGAGATTTTAGATTCACGTTTGGCACAGCCTTCAAAGCCGCATATTTTGAAGGAATTGGCTTTGATTGAGAATTTAGCTCATTTATGTTTACAGGCAAATCCTCAATCACGACCAACAATGAAAAGCATAGCACAAATGCTTGAAAAACAAAATGCTCATTAGTCATGACTGGAGTTTCATTGCCAAATTAGATAATGGAATGTTCTTTCAAGTATTTTATTTATGGTGTTCTAGAGTTTTAGACAATTATCTAAGCAATGTTATAGCCATAGAATAAAAAAGTAAAAATGTATAGTTGAAGGACCTCTATTTTGAGAATTCTACATGTTAAAAAAAGAACCAAAGCTACATTTCATTTTACAAAAAATTATGCTTCAGTATTGATCAAGGTGCTTCTACCTTGATGTCAAAAGGATATACATAATCTTATATTCTAGATTAGTAATTTATAATTAATATTTAGTATTTAAGTTTATGGAAAGTTTTAAAAGGTGCTTCCACCTCTACCTACAAAAAGTCACATGCAAACAATATTATTTTGAGACTGGGATATAAGTACAGTAAAAAAAAAATGTTATATATATGTATGGATAGTGTATGCTACTCAACCTATATTATTGAAAAATAAAATTAAAAAAAAGATGAAGAAGAATGAGAATATAAAATATATACAAATTATTTATAGAATTTATGTATATGTATATACTTATATCATTGTTTCATGGGTCACAATTGTAAATAAAATTTTAGTCCTCCTTAACATTGAATACTAAATATTATTCCTATGCAATATTCATATTTATAATATTTTTTAATTAATTTTTATAAAGTATCAGACTTTTAAAATAATCTTATTATTATTAATAATATTCAAAGTTAAAAGTTTAGTTTATTACAAATGATTTATGGCATAAGATTGAAATGTAAAATTTTAAATATATTAAAATTTATAATTTATAATTGTAAATTTAAAATCTAGAGTAATAAAATTTCAGATTTAAATATAATTTTATCTTTTTTAAAAATAGTTAATATATTATGTTCTGAACTTCTGCTCTTTTTTTCTCAATTTCTGTCCCCGCTACACATACTGTTAATCCAATTATTTGCTCGAAAATGATGCTATTATGTTTATTGTTTTTGGTATAAGCCTTTAGCTCTCTTTATTTATATTTTGCAAGTCTTTTTAGTAAATTTTTCCATTTCTTTAAATGGCTGCCATGCTTCTGCCATTGACTGCCATATGGCGGTTTTTGGGCTTTCTGCCATGGGCCTTCATTCACCATTGCCAACACTGGTAGACATGGTTAGGGAGCAGACGTTATCAACATTGTGGACACTTTAAAATAATTTAGAAGTCCAATTTCTAAAAGAAAATGTGCTGCTACAGAATTTCTGGGCGGCAGGTTTTGTTGTATGTATCACTTTCAGTAGGAAGATTGGATTTTTGTGATTCTAAAGGCATTGGAAAGTAGAGACAGAAGACTATCATGCTTTTAAATTTCCGGCCCTAATTCCTTACCAATTAATACAGTTGTCTCTAAGTTAAGTCAAAATTCTGGTTTGAATGAAATTTTATGTCTCCTTCTTCATATGGTGCTTGCTGCTGTTGATCTGTTTCATGGTTATAACATATGTCGAAGAGCCTTAATCCATGTGGTGAGGTGCATGGAGGGTTCTTGAACTTTCTTTGCATTTTTGGGTCTTATGCATGTGGTTGCTGCATCATGCCAGCTTTGCAGTGAACTTTCTTTGCATTTTTGGGTCTTATGCATGTGGTTGCTGCATCATGCCAGCTTTGCAGTGTCCGGTCTACTGATTTGTGTTACTACAGTTAGGATAAGCATATGCAAGGCTTGCCAGCCAGGACAGCCCTCATAACAGTTGCCAAATAGTTCAGTTTCGCATAAAATATAATATTACATTTTTTCTTTCCATACAGTCACTTACATTGTCCATTTAATGTGCTGACCAGGCATTTTGGCATGGGAAACCAGCCAGCGAAGCAGGATAGGGATGAGTTAGTATTGAAGATTGTACCTCCTTTGGACCGAGCATACGTAAAATGGCTTGCTAGAGATGTTGAAAGAATTCATGGCTTTACACCAAAACATATTCGGGCTGTGAGACCACCAGATCATTACATAGAATACATGCAGTTCAATGGGTGGTTGGATGTGGATTTGGATGATCCTGATCTTGCCCATTTATTCAAGTAGGTATGTTGTACTGATGACATGGGCATGAAACCAAAATTGAAATAAAGACAGCTAGGTTATTTGACATGCAGAGTATGCTAGAATTGAAAAGGAACTCTTTTCCACAGTGTAATTGGCATTTTCACCATTGTATAGCAAATTAAATTTGATGCGTTTGCTATAATCCTGGAACAATAATAAGAGGTAAAAAAACACAAGTCAGTGGAAGTCGCATGCTTCCCATCTGAGATAATGCTATTCTGAGTGATGCAGATTCTACTATATTATGGTTATGGGTCTCCTTGCCCTGAGTTTTCTTACTTATAAAAGTATAATCTGAGAAAGGGAAAGGTCTGTTTTAATTAATTCTGATCAAAGAGTACAATCTCTATTTATAGAGAGGAGTTTAAGCTAACACAACAAATGGACACTGAGATTGTTACAGCAGATCCAACCTTTCTAACCGACTCTTTCCATGTCAGCATTCACCCTAACAGCATGATCTACATCTCCTGATGACACCTCACTCACTTGATCACTGTCATAAGACATGTCACTCACCCGAACCTCTTCTATCCTAACATCCCCCCTCAAACTCAAGGTGGTGGGACGAATCACCTTGAGTTTGCCAGTCAACAGCGTGAATTGAAAGGGGTTTAGTAAGTATATCGGTAGTCTGTTTGAGTGAGAGAAAGTGGAAGACATCAATTTCCTTCTGCAGAACCTTGTCTTGGACGAAGAAGAAGTCAAGTTCTACATGCTTAGTTCTTGCATGTAGAACTGGATTAGCTGACAATTGTACAACACTGAGGTTATTGCAGAAAACAGCAGGAGGCTAAGAGAGGTTGACCCGAAGTTCACTAAGAAGAGACTTGATCCAGCAGATTTCAGACACAACACTAGGAATTGAGATCCTTTAAAGTGTAAGGTATACTTTAGAGAATAAAATGCAAGTAGATGACCATTTATAAGAAAATCAACGGTCATGATTATGTCAAGTCTATGAATTATGATTTATTTGCTTGTATTTAATAATAATCATGACCATTGATTTTCTCATCAATGATAATTCATTTGTACTTTACTCTTTAAAGTGCACCCTCTACTTTAGAGTATCTAGATCCCAACATTGGCAAGGCTTTTGTACTAAGTCTTTGTACTAGATCGACAGATGATGTTTTGCTTCATAGATGACCAAGCAATGAGGTTATTCCCAAGAAAGACACAGTAGGCAGTTTGAGATTTTCAATCAAAAACATTCCATGCCCAATCAGCATCACAATAGGCTGATATAGTAATGGGGGCAATGGGTTCAAAGTAGAGACCATGATGTCTTGTACCACTCAAGCACCAAAGGATCCGCTTGACCACCTGCTAGTGTGCTTCAAGAGGCTGTCAGAGAAACTGGCAAGTTCTGTTCATAGCAAAGGAGATGTCAGGCTTGGTAAACGTGACATATTGCAATGCTCCAACGAGAGAGCAATAGAGGGTGATATCAGAGAAAGGAGGGCTTCCATGATTTGTAAGCTTGGTGTTGGAGGTTATAGGTAAGGAAACAGGTTTAGCATGATGGAGATTGGTACGATTGAGGAGCCCTGTATATATTTAGTCTGAGACAGTAGGAAACCCCCATTAGATGTCTTGTTGAGCTGAATTCCCAAGAAATAGTGAGCTTCACTGAGGTCCTTAAGAGCAAAAGTGGAATGCAAATAAGAAATCAGCTGTTGAATAATTGACTGAGGTGCCAGTAAGTAGAATATCATCTACATACACTGAGATGCCAATAAGAAAAATTCATCTACATGCACAAGAGCTAGCAAAATTTCAGAGCCAATGTGCTTAAGGAACAGAGAGGCATCACACTTTATAGCTATAAAACCAAACCGTTGAAAGGCAAAGGACAATTTTTGGAATAGGCAGGAGGGGCTTGCATTAAACCATATAAAACTTTCCTTAGTCACCATCTGAGGGTTTGAGCTTGTGAAACCTTAAGGTTGAGTCATGTATACTGCGTCAAACAACTCACCATTTAGAAAGGCATTATTTATCTCAATCTGGTGTATTTTCCAACCATGAGACAAATCTAAAGTAAGAATAGTCCTAATAGTAATGGGTTTAACTACAGGACTAACAATTTCAAAGAAATCAACACATTCCCTTTGATGAAACCCTTTTGCAACAGCCAGGCTTTATGTTTCAAGACACTACTATCCAGGTTTTTCTTGGGTTTAAAAACCCACTTACAACCAATAGGACTTCGGTTAAGTGGGAGATCAACCAAATCCTAGGTATGGTTCTTCAAGAGTGCTTGGTACTCTTCCTCCATGACAAGTTTCCACTCAGGAGTAGAGAGAGCTTGTTTCAGAGTAAATGGCTCAGTTGAAACAGTGAATGTCTTGGGTTTAAAAATGCCAGACTTGTGTCTGGTCTGCATATGATGATGATTCTCATTTGGTCGAGTAATGTGAGAGAGACAAGGAGCAGTAGCTGTGCTTGAGAGATTAGGACCATGACCTGCAGATCTGTCCAAGTTCACAATAGGGTTAGTAGAAGAATTTGTATTATTAATATGTAGGCTACTGTTAAGTGAGGCATCACAAGAAGAAGATGGAGGTGGGATAGCAAAAGGTGGTGAGGTAACTAAAGGTAAAGTGGCAAAGGGCAACATAGTAGGACTGATGACTGAAGAGGTAGGTTGTGTAGCAAAGGGAAAAGTGGATTCATCAAACAGTATATCTTTGGAAATATAAACTCCATCTGTGGTGCTAAGGCATTTGTAACCCTTGTGATGTCTACTGTAATCTATGAAAGTGCAGGGAGCAGACCTGTGTTGAAACTTGGGGCAATTAAAAGGTCTTAGATTAGAAAAGCAAATGCAACAGAAAACTTTCGTAGATTGGTAAGAGGGTTGTGTTGAACAAAGTTTCCAAGGGAGATTTATGATGGAGAACAAGACTAGGAAGACTATTGATGAGATGAGTAGCAGTATAGAAAGCCTCCTCCCAAAAGGACGGAGGCATGGACGCTTTGTGAAGGAGAGTAAGTCCCATCTCAAAAATGTGTCCGTGTTTTAGTTCAAGGATGCCATTCTGTTCATAGCTGTAAGGACAAGAGACCCTATGAAGGATACCTTCTTGTTGAAGGTATGAAGTAGAGGGTTTGAATTCTCTTCCTCCATCTTATTGAAGGGCCATAATTTGATGGTTTAACTGCAACTCAACACGGTTTTTAAATAGGATAAACATTTGAAAGGCTTGAGACTTTTGCTTTATTGGATAAAACCATGTATATCAGCTGAATGCATCAATGAAAATGATATAGTATCAGTTATCATTGGAAGAAATATGAGGTGAAGGACCCCAAATATCAGTAAGCACAAGTTGTCAAGGGACAGTATAGACAGTAGATGAGGAAGGAGAAGGAAATTTGTGATGCTTACCTATACAACAAGATGAGCAAAAGGAAAGAGCACCTTTATTATTTGGCAGTATATTACATGACTTTAGGACAAGAGAAACAATGTCTTTGGAGGCTTGTCCTAAACCACAGTGCCAGAGGTCTAAGCTAGTAGGTGCGGTAGCTGAATTTGGGAAAGATACATCAAGGGAATTTGGGGAACCAGTTGCAGTAGTCATCACATTTGTGACACCAAGGAACTGTGGGGTTGAAATCTGTCTTGGTAGGGGTCTAGATTGATGAACTGATAGTGGAAAGTCATCAAATATGTAAAGACCATTGCTCACCCTCCCTGTCAGTAACACTTTTGTTGGACCCCTGAGAATTAACAAAACATAGGTTAGGATGAAATTGAAAATAAACTGAATTATCTTTGGCAAACCAAGAAACGCTCAACAAATTTTTTGTGATGTTTGGGACATGTAATAGTTTATGGAGAGATAAAGAGGTATTGGAGGGGGTGAGAACCTAAGTGGAGCCAACATGCCTAATATACAAACTTGTTCCATCCCCAATCATGACCTTTTCTGGACTTGTGTAAGGTGTTTTCTCAGCCAAATTTTCTGTACTATGAGTTAAGTGGTTGGTCGCCCCTAAGTCAGGGTACCAGCATCCATTTTGACCGTTGTTGGTTGACAACATGGCCTGCATAGTATTTCTGCCTTCTCTGGTGTTTCTAAACTGAGGATTTTCAAAGTCAGCAGAGCAAGTGGTAAAGGTTGGTGCCCGAAAGCATTGGTATCCCTGGTACCTTGTTCTTTGGAATTTATCATCATACCTAAAACAACAATCAAGTCCTATATGACCAAGCTTACCACGGACTTGGCATGATACTCTTGCACCAAAATTACGATACCATCTACCTTTCATTCATCCTCTTGAGTAATTGCCTCTAAATCCACCTCTCTGATAACAATTCTGCCTAAATTGATTTTCATGAAATTGATTGTGATACTGTGCCTAACCAGTCTGATAACCATGAGGTGAAGGAAAAACTTATGTCCACCAGAATTGCTATTAAACTGAGTGTTGGGGTTGTACTGTGAGTTATTCGGTATAGTCAATGAGGAATTCAGTTTATCTTCTTTGTGCTTTTGTGAGGTGACATCTATTGAGGTACTTAGGTTTGCAGTAACAGAATCAAGTTCTTCTAGGCATCGTTGTAGCTTGATTTCTTGAGCAAGAACAAGAGTCTCTACTTCATCTAAGGTGTAGCTTTCAGACTTCGACATTATGGAAAAAACCAATGGATCATATTCTTATGGATCATAGTCTAGCTACCACATGCTTAATTTTCAGTAATTACTCACTCATTGATTGGCCTCCTTTCTTTGTGTTCTGGAGGTGACTTCGGTATTGTCTCATTTTTGCCTTCGTTTGAGAGGTGAAATGTGCTTCAATCCTTTCCCAAACTTCTTGTGATGAATTGCAGCCAACCATTCTGGTTGGCATCGACACAGACATCAAAGAAAGGAGCCAAGGCATGAGTAATTGGTAATAATAATAATAATAGTAGTAGTTGTAGCAATAATCATAGTAGTAGTGGCGGAGAGCTACGTCGAGAAAGAAGTGAATAGAGACGTAAGAAAGTAGTAGTAGTAAAATAAGTTTCTATGGTTAGTGCTTAGTGAATTATAGGAATTTAAGGGTGGCCCGTAGAGCTACGTTCAGATAGGAGTGCGACGTGGGAATAATAGTCCTATTAAAATTATAGGAATTTAAGGATGTAGAATTTTAGGATTTAAGATTTTTAAATGTTGGAATTTAAAACTTTATTATATTAAGGTTTTATATTTTAAGATTTAAAGGTTTAATATTTATGATTCTAAGACTTATAATAAAATAAAATTATTTTATAAATCTTAAATATTATTATCAAGAAATTAAATAAAATTGAAGTAATTTAAATATTAAAAGAACTAAATTGATGCAATTAACAAAAAGAAAAGATCACAAAATAAAATCAGGAGAATCAAACTAGTATAATTGAAACAAGATGAGCAAAATTAAAGCAATTTAAATATTAAAAGGATAAAAAATGTAAATTAGTCTTTGTAGTCTTGACTTAACAGTTTTCTATATCACTAGGGCTGGAAAAAAGTTGAACTAACTCATAAATAGCTCATGATTTGATTTGAGTTAAGCTCATAAACCAAAAAAGCAATACATAAGCTAGAATTTGTCTCATTTAAAAATAAGCTGAGCTTAGTGGGTGCTTAACTCATTTGGCTCATGAGTTTGCACTAGTTTTGGAGGTTTCAATATTCACTGTAACTATTTATTTATACTGGATGGCTACGGTTTTAAATGTTGTATTTGATTAGGCTAGTTTTTTAGTTTATTGTATAAGTTTTGATATAAAAGAGCTGAGTTCGTATCAAGTCATAGCGCAACTCATTTAGATAACACAACTTATACATGTAAACTATTGAGTCGAGCTGAGCCACTTATGATTAAGTTACCAAAGGGTTATCCTTATGTAGCAATTGATTAAAAAACTAAAATTGTCATTTTGTTATCAAGGGTAACATTTAATTAAAAAATTAAAAATTTTCTTTTATTAAATTCCTTGATAAGATATCTCGAAAAGTGGTTTTTAAGGAATATATCCTTTGTTAATAAAAATATTTCACTGATTATCAAAGAATATTTTTCTCCTTAAAACAAAAATTCTTCTAATATAAATAAATTAATGCCACAAAAAATAAAACAAATTATTAGTGGAAATATTTTATTTTTAGCAAAGGCGATTCTTGAATAATTTTATCCACAAATTATTACCAACTTTATAGTTATTAAAAGATTGGATCCTTCGATTAATTTATCATTAAAATAATTTTATTGGCCTTTGACAAATCAATTCTCTAGTAATAACAGAATTTTTTGTAATGCAAATTTAGGATCATGCCAATCAAAATAGTTGCATCCTCTCCTAACTTATTAATGCCTAGTCATAAAAAGTAAGCCCTAAATTATCATGTGTTCAGGAGGTCACCAATGGAGCTTGTTGCCTGCTCATGCAAAACCTTGGAGCACCTCAATGGTCCACATTTTAGGCTGCATATGCTTCGGGTTTCATCCTTCCACCTCCCAAAGAAGACAAGCCCCAAATGAATAATAAGATACAACTCTTGCCTCACCCTAATTAAAAGAATATCGAGACTAATGTTGGGGAGGAGATGGTCTGTAGACAGATTATTGACAGTGGGCTGGTCACACCATAAACACATAAGCTTTGCCAGACATATGCTGGAGAAGGATTGGACCGTCAAAATTGGTCATGTTTAGAGGGTGGGCAACACTTGTGCAGCTTTCCTGGCTTCAAAGAGCGTCACTGCAACTAGAGGAAGCTCCAACAGAATTGTCTCTGTTACGGCTAGCTAGCATTTGTAATAGGAATCTCTTCTTCGAAATCAATTCCAACGTAGTTTTTCTATGTTTTCGGGCCTTTTGGCCCTTCTTTTCACAAAATAAAAAGTAACAGTCCACCTTAATAAAATATTTGCCCACTGAGCTGAACCTTTACTTAATTAACGGATTGATTAAAAATGTTCAATTTTTTTTTAAAAGAAAGAAAATGTAAGGGTGAAATTACTTCAATTACAATAAAGAAACCAAAATCAAACAATACTTAACTTAAAGAATAAAAAATGTGATTAAGCCAAAAAAATTTTAAAACTACAAAATTATTGATTGGTATCAGATTAAAATTAATTTTATGCCATATTAATTAGTTCCTCCTCATCTATTTTTCATTCCTGTATACTTCCACTTCTATCAAAATATTATCATGCTTCCATTTTCTATTTTCTTGTAGCGCCTTAATGAAGACGTTCTATATGAATTATACAATCAATTAAGTCAGATCATAGTTATGTAAGGAAGTCTTTGTTTGTGGTATTCCTGGAGATAGCCACAATTTGAAGCACAAGAATCAAATAAAGACAAATTAAATAAAGGGATATGGATCATGTGTCCCAAAAAAGAATTTAAAAGTAAAGACAAATTAGAGATAAATAAATATACAATTAAGAGAGAAAAAATTAAAATTTATAAAATATATTTTAATATAAATTAGATAGAGATAAATAAAATGTTATTGAAATAAAAAATAATAAAAATAAAAGATTTAAATTCAAAATAAAGGAATAAGGGTTTTCCCATGAGTTTCCTGTACTCCACTACCTGTGGAGCCATTAAATTTTGAGTTAGGCTAGGTCGAGTACCCTGCAGTTTTAGTTTTTATTATATTAATAATAAATTATAAATTGCTTTGATGTTAAATTAGGTTGATAGAATTAACAAAAGTTTTTTATTAATATAATTTTATGGACTTTGTGGCCCGTGATTTTTCTGGGTCAAAACCCATGTTCAATTTAACTACCAGCCGACCCGCTTACCGACCATATTCAACTTCGTATGAGAAGTGAATTATCAGCATATTGCCTGTTTTCTTTTCCTATTCCCGATCCTTTTTCGATCTCCTCAGCTACGCCGCCTTTTGTTAGAGTCCACCCCATGAGATGGGCACCTAAAATTTAAAAAGAAATGACAGACAAAATAAAATAAAAAAAAGAGGCAATAGAGATGTAAATTTTTAACATTGGTTGACAGTTGAAAAGGTTGAAATTTTGTGCTTCTCTATTCATTTTACTACTCAAAATTTGCTAATAAATAGAAGGATTCAACAAGCAACAAATGCATAAGCAAGAGAATGAGAGCCAACAAAGAAAGGCTCAAGTGAAGTGAAGAGAGAATAAGGCTAAAGTCAAGTGCAAGAGGCAAGCCTTGAGAGAAATAATTTATTTTTCTGAGAGTGTGAGATAAAAGAGAGTGTAAGTAATTTTCAATAGAGTGTGTGTGTGGGTATACACAAAAAAATATTGGGTGTAATCTCTAGAAGATCTCACTGAGTGTCACAATAATTTTAATATAACTTATAAAAGAGTAAAGTGTATTGTGAGGATATTTGTAATTATTCTTATTATAGTGGAATATTTTCTTAGAGCTTCTCCCGTGGTTTTTCCCTCAATATTGGAGGGTTTTTCAAGTTAAATATTTGTGCCTCTTGTATTTATTTTCCTACTTAAATTTTTGTTGTGTATTATTTGCATAGTAAAAAAAAATAATCCTGAGGTGCTTTTGCTTTTATCAAGCTTCTAATAATTTTTTCCTAACAAGTGGTATCAGAGTCTGGTTATATTGTTGAAACTTATTTTATAATTTATATTGGCTGGTTATATCGCCTCTAGTTTGGCTAAGCTGCCAAATTTATTTTCTCAGTAATTGGTTAGTTTTACCGCCTAATTTATTTGTTTCACTAATTACTAGTTTATATCACATGGAGGTTAATACAAGCAGAATGATTAGTTTGAATGGTACCAACTATCACATATGGAGGAAAAAAATGAAAGATTTCCTTTATGTGAAAAGTTGGCATTTGCCAGTGTTTGCTTTAGAAAAGCCTAAATCAAAAACCGATGATCAGTGGGCATTTGAACATGTCCAGGTATGCAGTTTTATTCGGCAGTGGGTGGATGACAATGTGCTCAACCACATTAATGATGAAATGAATGCCAAGACGTTATGGGAGAAACTTGAATCTTTGTATGCTCGAAAGACCGGCAACAACAAGCTCTTCTTGATTAAGAAGATGATAAAGTTACATTACAAGGAAGATAGTTTTATCTCCGATCATTTAAATAAATTTTAAGGAGTCCTACAACAGTTATCTTTCATGAGTATAAAGTTTGATGATGAGATTCAAGCTCTTTGGCTGCTCGTTACTCTACTAGACTCTTGGGCAGAATGTCACTTTGCAACTCCGCTCCTGATGGCCTAGTGATAATGGAATTTGTTAAAAGCATTGTTTTAAATGAAGAGATGAGAAAAAGATCTCAAGTTTCGTCTTTGCAGTCTGATATTCTTGTCACCGATGATAAGGGGAGAAGCAAAAGTAGAGGTCTGAAAGGTAGAGACAAAATCCGAAGCAAGTCCAAGCCCAAATCAAAAAATTTAGAGTGTCATTATTGTGGCAAGTCGGGGCACTTTAAAAGGCAATATTTCAATTACTAGAAAGACAAGAAAAATGGCAACACTAAGGAAGAGAAGAAAGATCAGGTTGCTACTGCTGAACTTGTCATTGTTTGTGATGAGGAGGTAATTAATTTTGCCTGTCAAGAAACAAGTTGGGTAGTGGATAGTGAAGCCTTTTTACATGTTACATCAAATAGGGAGCTCTTCTTATCTTATACACCTGTTAATTTTGGGGTGTTAAAGATGGGTAATAATAGTTTTTTAAATGTTGTTGGCATGGGAGATATCCACTTGGAGACTAACAAAGGAGCACGACTGATTCTCAAGGATGTTAGGCATGTGCCTGATATCTGTTTCAACTTGATCTCAGTAAGAAAGCTAGATGATGAAGGTTATTACTACACCTTTGATAATGGGCAATGGAAGCTTACTAAAGGTTCGTTCGTCATGGCTCGAGGAGAGAAGAGTCCAAGCTTGTATCTAACACAATCTAAAATTTTAGGTGACTTCATCAACACAATGGATGATGAGAAGACAACCAAGATGTGGCACAGAGACTTAGTCACATCAGTGAGAAGGGACTCAATTGCTTGGCCAAGAAAAATCCACTCCCAGGTATAAAGAGCACGAACTTGAAGAAATGTGCTCATTGCATGGCTGGAAAGTAGAATAGAGTTGCCTTCAAGAGTCACTTTCCTTTAAGGCAATCGGATCTGTTAGAATTGGTGCACTCCAATGTTTGTGGTCCCTTGAAAGAAAAGTCCTTTGGCGGTGGGCTTTATTTTGTGACATTTATTGATGATCATTCAAGGAAACTTTGGACTTATGTCTTAAAGACCAAAGATCAAGTCCTTGATATTTTTAAACAATTTTGTGCATCTGTTGAAAGGGAGACTGGAAAGAAGTTGAAATGTACTCGCACTGACAATGGTGGCGAGTACTGTGGTCCTTTTGACAAGTACTGTAGAAAGATGGGTATTAAGCATCAGAAAATGCCTCCAAAGACTCCACAGTTAAATGGTCTAGCTGAAAAGATGAACCGAATCTTGCTAGAGAGAGTCAGATGTTTGCTTTCAGAAGCAAAGTTGCCAAAATACTTTTGGGGGGAGGCTTTGCTCATCCAATACATGTTATCAATCTATCCCCAACAGTTGCTCTAAATGGTGCCCTACCTAACAAAGTTTGGTATGGTAGAAAAGTCTCTTATGATTACCTACGAGTTTTTAGATGTAAGGCATTTTTTCACATTTCGAAGGATGAGAGATCCAAGCTTGATGCCAAGACATGACAATGCATCTTTGTTGGTTATGGTCTTGATGAATTTGGCTATAGATTGTATGACCTAATTGAGAAAAAATTGATTCAGAGTCGTGATGTAGCATTCATTAAAGACTAAACCATTGATGATATAAAAAAAGTTGAAAAGAAAGTGTCTAGTGGCAGCGACGACCTAGTTGATCTAGACCCCAGTTCCTATAGTGAACTTACCTGATCTAATCAACAATTATACTCAAGGTGGAGATCAGATTAATGATCAATCAAGGATAGATAATACTCCAACAGATAATGCTGGGGGTAATGATGAAGTTATTGAGCAGGGAAAGCAACCCCCTCCACCGCTACTCAAAAGAAAAGAGAGAGAGCAGCGGTCATCAACTCGGTACCCAAGTTCTGAGTATATCCTCCTTACTGATGAGGGAGAGCCAGAAGATTTTGGAGAAGCACAAACTCATAAGGATAAAGCCCAGTGGATGACAGCTATGCAGGATGAAATGAATTCCTTGCAGAAAAATGATACTTATGAGCTTGTGAAAATTCCAGAAAGCAAAAAAGTCTTAAGGAATAAGTGGGTGTTCAAGCTTAATAAAGATTGTAACAAGTTGGTGAAGTATAAAGCTCGCCTAGTCATGAAAGGTTTTAGACAAAAGTGAGGAATCGATTTTGATGAGATTTTCTCTCTAGTTGCAAGGTCAGCTTAATTAGAGCTATACTAGGTTTGACAGCCAACTTGGATTTAGAACTTGAACAATTAGATGTGAAAACTGCATTTCTTCATAGTGTTTTGGAGGAAGAGATCTACATAATTCAACTAAAAGGGTTTGAAGAGAAAGGGAAGGAACACATGGTCTGTAAATTGAAGAAAAGCTTGTATGGATGAGAGTAGGCTCCAAGGCAGTGGTATAAGAAATTTGACTCTTTCATGATGAGTCATGGTTATACCAGAATTGATACAGACCATTGTGTATATTTTAAAACATTTCTTGATACCAAATTCATTATTCTTTTGTTATATGTAGATGACATGTTGATTGTAGGGTAGGACACAAAGATGATTGGTGATCTAAAAAAGAAATTGTTAAAAGCGTTTGACATGAAAGATCTTGGACCAGCAAGGAAAATTCTAGGAATGCAGATTTTGCGAGACTGAAAAGCTAGAAAGCTATGGTTGTCACAGGAAAAGTATGTGGAACAAGTCCTAGAAAAATTCAACATGCAAAGTCCTAAGCCAATTAGCATGCCGTTGGCCAATCACTTTAAACTTAGCAGAAAAAGTTGTCCCACTGGCGAAGAAGAAAAAGATGACATGGCTAAGATTCCTTACTCCTTTGCAGTTGAGAGTTTGATGTATGCTATGGTCTGTACTTGTACAGATATTGCTCACGCAGTAGGAGTAGTCAGCAAGTTTCCTTCCAACCCAGGTAAAGATCATTGGGGAGCTGTAAAGTGGATCTTAAGATATCTCAGAGGCAATTCAAAAATGTGCTTGTGTTTTGGAACGTCAGAACTAATTTTGAAGGGTTATGCAGATGCAGATATGGCAGGAGACCTGGATAGTAGAAAATCTACTTCAGGATTCTTGTTTACTTTTGTGGGGGGAGCTGTGTCATGGTAGTCCAAATTGCAGAAGTATGTTGCCTTATCTACAACTGAGGCAGAATACATTGCCATGACTGAAGTAGGAAAAGAAATACTTTGGTTGACTAGACTTGTTCAACAATTAGGAATGAAGCAGCAAAGGTCTGTGATTTACTTACTGTGATAATCAAAGTGCTCTAGATTTGAGTAAAAATACAATGTACCACTCGCTTACAAAGCACATTGATGTGAGATATCATTGGCTGCGATTAGCTATAGAAGAACAACAGTTCAAGCTTGAAAAGATTTACACTAATAACAATCATACTGATATGATGATAAAAGTTGTAACTCGGAAAAAGCTTCAAATTTATGCCAGGATGGCTGGCATGGATTCTATTTGATTGTCTCTAAGATTATTCTCCTTCCTCATGAGCTGGAAGGGGAGAATTGTTGGAGTCCACCCCATGAGATGGGTACCCAAAATTCAACAAGAAATGGCAGCAAAAATAGAATAAGAAAAGGAGGCAATGGAGATGTAAATTTTCAACATTGGTTAGCAGTTGAAAAGGCTGAAATTTTGTGCTTCTCTATTCATTTTGCAACTCAAAATTTGCCTATAAATAGAAGGAACAAATGCACAAGCAAGAGAATGAGAGCCAACAAAGAAAGAAAGGCTCAAGTGAAGTGAAGAGAGAATAAGGCTAAAGCCAAGTGTAAGAGGCAAGCTTTGAGAGAACTAATTTATTTCTCTGAGAGTGTGACATAAAAGAGAGTCTGAGTAATTCTTAATAGAGCGTGGGTATGGGTATACACCAAAAAATATTGGGTGTCATCTCTAGAGGATCTCACTGAGTGCCACTATAATTTTAGTATCACTTGAAAGAGAGTAAAGTGTGTTATGAGGATATTTGTAATTATCCTTATTATAGTGAAATATTTTCTCAGAACTTGTCCCGTAATTTTTTCCTCAATATTGGAGGTTTTTCACATTAAATATTTGTGCCTCTTGTATTTATTTTTTTGCTTAAATTTTTGTTGTGCATAATTTATTTGCACAGTAGAAAAAAATAATCCTAAGGTGCTTCCGCTTTTATCAAGCTTCTAATCATTTTTTCTCAACACTTTTCACCCTTCACATGAATCCCTTCCCTTCCTACGGTAACTCCTTCTGTCTTTAGTTTCTTATCAGCAACGCTTTAAGGGCTCTTTCATTATCAGAGATAAAGTTAGTAGAACCCGAGCGCGCTCCAGAGAGCTTGGCGGTGGGGAACGGATCAAGGTAGTGGTCACCGTGAGCATTCAGAAAGGTTCAACTCGTTACAGGTAAATCATCGAACCTTCATTTCTGGTTCTGAATATCTCGTTCGGTCAAATCTCCTTTATCTGGGCCTGGGGCAGTCTGATTATATTGAACTAAGTTCTTTGAAAATATCAATCGGAGCTTGGGAAGTTTTGATTTGTGATTCATTATGATTCCTGATGCTTCTCTATGTTTATCGTTCTGAGTCTTCAGAGAAATAGACAGGTCCAGTTTTGTTTCTATGATTAGAATCTGTGGTATTCTAAGGAGCTATATTGTTTTTCTCTATTTTGTCTGAGCATGAATTGTTTAAAGATTTTTGTATAATATATAGTGCTTAAAATAAAAATTTTGTTTTCGATTTATGTTGAATGTTGTTTACGTTTGGTATTGCCCTCTGATTCATGAATCCTGGTACGTCCACACTCATTTTTATACGAAATTTTTATATTTACTGTACCCACACTAGTCAATTAATAATAATGATAAAATGAAAATAAAATTCCAAGAATTAATGTCTCCTCTTCTTCCAAGATGTAAAAAATAAGTTGCTTTCGTATGTATGTTTAGCTTGGTGTGGGACTCACATGATCGACAGTTGTCATGCATTTCGATGATAATAATGTATCGCGAATTTTATTTATGTGTATCATGGTATTTTTATATTATCTATAAGCTTCTTATGTTCATTAATTTGGGCCTTACATATTACACGAGTTCCACCATAATTAGATAATGTTATTATTTATTTATTTATTTATATTTGAGGACCACTTTGGCATCGACGTCTCTTAAATACACCCATATGACGCTGATGTGTCAAATTCAATTCACTTCAATCTCCTCTTGTATAAGTATTTAGAACTCTGTTGTAAATAATGCATACGAATCCACTAGTAATTGTCTTTTCTAAAGAACTAGAACACTATAAGACATTCATAGACTATCGATGGATTAAAATATCTTTGCAAAACTAATTTGTGGATCAAAATCCCTTGAAAAAAATTAAATTTTATTGAGCAAATGGCCATTAATAATAAAAAATTAGTTGATAAAAGTCAGTAATTTCGTTGAGGGATTTGATCATCATTTGGCAAATCTGACAGAAAAATTCACAGAAAAGGGCAAGAGATCCACCAATAATATTACCAGTGAATGGTTTGTTGATAAATCCAACGGTCAACCAAAAAAATTATTCATTATAAAAAATTTTGATTTTTCACTGCCAATTTCTAGCGAATATATAAAAAATTGACTAATAAAATTAATTTTTGACAAATTTAATAAACTAGTAAAAGCATTATATGTAATATTTGACAACTGCAATCGAAGTCTGTCAATAATATAACTTAGTATTACTAATGGGATTGCCAAGGGTAAAATCTTTTATCTATTTTGATATTTAAAGATAGACTGTTGTAATGATTTTGATGCCCATCTTATTTGTTGAAATTAGCTAATAGTTATTGTTATTATTCAATATATGTATTCTATTCTTGTTTATATATGTAAAAAATAATAATATTTGTTCGTATTGTATATTAGAGAATATATTCAAATTAGTCTAATATGCATTTTTATTTATATTCATTTTTCTGTTGATCTGACAACCAAATATTATTCATTTAAAAAAATAACAAGATTGATTTGTTAAACTAAGAAACCAAATGGTATTAGCAAAACCAATTCTTTGAGAACGACAAAATTCAAAAGTATGGAATTAGTTCTAGTAGAATTAGATAGCCAAAACAAAAAATAATTATAATCTTAGTACTTTCTAAAATTTTGAAATTACTGGTATAATTTTGTAGAGCACTATTTGTGGGGTTGACATTGGCCCTTTTGATATTAGAAATTGATAGTTTTGGGCTACAAAACTCTAGTTTTCAAAATTTCTTCTTTTTGCTATCTCATCCAAGTCAAAGCAAATGATATCAACATTTTTTTATTGTATCACACATGGACTTGAGAAAGGTATTTGCTACAAAATCTGAGAAGACTTGGGGCTAATAAAAAAAAATATGCAATAAAGAAAGTGCGTAGCAACTTGATGCTTACTAATAATAAAATGCTTAGTATTATTATGCATGTTAGATGTTTGATTTAAATCCAACATTTATATTTTGTTAAAAGCAATATTAACAATTGCACTTCATGAAAATTTAACTAAAACTTAATGACAGTGCCTCAATGTCTAAATCTAATAGTAATTTGTTATTTACTTCATCTATCATTAATGCACTTTTTTCTTCAATTTCATTGCTGCTGCCTTGTTTAATTTGTAAGGGTTCTGCACTTTAGAATAATTTGAATATATTCTTTATCATACAACACAACCAAATATTCTTGTAATTAATATATATAAATAAGAAAATGACATCAACTTGTTCTATTGTATTAGTTAGTCCACACACATGGAATTGAGAAAGGTACTTGCTATAATATCCAAGAAGACTTGGGGATAATAACAAAATGTGTGATAAAGAAAGTGTGTAGCAACTTGATGCTTAATAATAATAAAATGCTTAATATTATTATGCATGATAAATGTTTGATTTTAAATCCAATATTAATAATTTGTTAAAATTAACATTAATAATGCAATTAAAGAAAATTTAATTGAAGCTTAACGCCAGTACCTTAGTGCCCAAATCTAATAGTAATTGGTTAAGTACTTCTTCTATCACTAACACATTTTTTTCTTCAATTTAATTTCCACTGCCTTGTTTAATTTGTAAGGGTTTTGCATTTTAGAATAATGCGAATATATTCTCTAACATACAACACAAGCAAATATTATAGTAATTAATATACCTAAATAAGAAAATGACATCAACTAGTTTTATTGTATTAGTTAGTCCACACAAATGGACTTGAGAAAGGTACTTGCTACAAAATGCAAGAAGACTTAGGGATAATAACAAAATTTGTGATAAAGAAAGTGCGCAGCAACTTGATGATTAATAACAGTGCTTAATATTATTATGCAAGATAGGTGTTTGATTTTAAATCCAATATTATTAATTTGTTAAAATGAATATTAATAAGTGCATTTCAAGAAAATTTAATTGAAGCTTAATGTCAGTGCCTTAATGTCCAAATCTAATCGTAAATTGTTATTTACTTGAACTATCATTAACAGATTTGTTTTCCTCAATTTAATTGCCACTGCCTTGTTTCATTTGTAAGGGTTCTGCATTTTAGAATAATGTGAATATATTCTCTAACACACAACACAAGCAAATATTATTGTACTTAATATATATAAATAAGAAAATGACATCAACTTGTTTTATTGTATTAGTTAGTTCACACAAATGGACTTGAGAAGGGTACTTGCTACAAAATCCAAGAAGACTTGGGGATAATAACAAAATTTGTGATAAAGAAAGCGCGTAGCAACTTGATGCTGAATAATAATAAAATGTTTAATATTATTATGCATGATAGATGTTTGCTTTCAAATCCAATATTAATAATTTGTTAAAATTAATATTAATAAGTGCATTTCATGAAAATGTAATTGAAGCTTAATGTCAGTACCTTAATGTCTAAGTCTAACAGCAATTTGTTATTTACTTCATCTATCATTAACACATTTTTTTCTTCAATTTGACTGCTGCTGCCTTGTTTAATTGCAAGGGTTCTGCATTTTAGAATAATGCAAATATATTCTGTAACATTCAACACAAGCAAATATTATTGTAATTAATATATATATATATATATAAGAAAATGACATCAACTTGTTTTATTATATTAGTTAGTCCACACACTTCTACTTGAGAAAGGTACTTGCAACAAAATCCAAGAGGACTTGGGGATAATAACAAAATATGTGATCAAGAAAGCGCGTAGCAACTTGATGCTTAATAATAATAAAATGCTTAATATAATTATGCTTCATAAATGTTTGATTTTAAATCCAATATTAATAATTTGTTAAAATTAATATTAGGAAGTACATTTCATGAAAATTTAATTGAAGCTTAATGTCAGTGCCTTAATGTCTAAATCTAATAGTAATTTGTTATTTACTTCAATTATCATTAACACATTTTTTTTCCTCAATTTAATTGCCATTGCCTTGTTTAATTTGTAAGGTTCTTCATTTTAAAACAATGTGAATATATTCTCTAACATACAACACAAGAAAATCTTATTGTAATTAATATATATAAATAAGAAAATGACATCAACTTTTTTTGTTGTATTAGGTAGTCCACACACATGGACTTGAGAAAGGTACTTGCTGAAAATCCAAGAAGACTAACAAATAATAAAAAAAGTGTGTGATAAAGAAAGTGCATAGCAACTTGATGCTTAATGATAATAAAATGCTTCATATTATTATGCATGATAGATGTTTGATTTTAAATCAATATTAATAATTTTTTAAAATTAATATTAATAAGTGCATTTCATGCAAATTTAATTGAAGCTTAATGTCAGTGCCGCAATGTCTAAATCTAATAGCAATTTGTTATTTACTTCTTTATTGATTAACACATTTTTTATTCAATTTAATTACTGCTACCTTGTTTAATTTGTAAGGGCTTTAGATTTTAGAATAATGTGAGTATATTCTCTAACTTACAACACAAACAAATAATATTGTAATTGAAATATATAAATAAGAAAATGACATTAACTTCTTTTATTGTATTAGTTAGTCCACACACATGGACCTGAGAAAGGTACTTGCTACAAAATCCGAGAAGACTTGAGGATAATAACAAAATATCTGATTAATGTTTAATTTGATGCTAAATAATAATAAAATGCTTAATATTGTAATGCATGATAGATGTTTGATTTTAAATCCAACATTAATAATTTGTTAAAATTAATATTAATAAGTTCATTTCATGAAAATTTAATTGAAGATTAATGTCAGTATCTTAATGTCTAAATCTAATAGCAATTTGTTATTTACTTCATCCATCACTACCACATTTTTTTCTTCAATTTAATTGCTGCTGCCTTGTTTAATTTGTAAGGGTTCTGCACGTTGGATTAAGGTGAATATATTCTCTAACATACAACACAAGCAAATATTATTATTATTAATACATAAAAATAAGAAATTGACATCAATTTATTTTATTGTGTTAGTTAGTTGACACACATGAACTTGAGAAAGGTACTTGCTACAAAATCTAAGAAGACTTAGGAAAAATAACAAAATGTGGGATAAAGAAAGTGCGTAGCAACTTGATGCTTAATAATAATAAAATGCTTAATATTATTATGCTTCATAAATGTTTGATTTTAAACCCAATACTAATAATTTGTTAAAATTAATAATAATAAGTGCATTTCATGAAAATTTAATTGAAACCTAATGTCAGTACCGTAATGTCTAAATCTGATAGCAATTTGCTATTTACTTCATCTATCATTAACTCATTTTTTTTTTCAATTTAATTCTGCTGTGTTGTTTAATTCGTAAGGGTTGTCCATTTTAGAATAATCTGAATATATTCTCTAACACGCAATGCGAACAAACATTATTGTACTTAATATATATAAATAAGAAAATGACATCAACTTGTTTTATTGTATTAGTTTATCCTCACACATGGACTTGAGAAAGGTACTTGCTACAAAATTCGAGAAGACTTGGGGATAATAACAAAATGTATGAAAAGGAAAGCACGTAGCAACTTGTTACTTAGTAATAATAAAACACTTAATATTATTATGCATGATAGATGATTATTCAGATCCAATATTAAGAATTTGTTAAAATTAATATTAATGAGTGCATTTCATGAAAATTTAATTGAAGCTTAATGTCCAAATCTAATAGTAATTTGTTATTTACATCATCTATCATTAACACAGTTTTCTCTTCAATTTAATTGCCGCTGCCTTGTTTAATTTTTAAGGGTTCTGCATTTTAGAATAATATGAATATATTATCTAACATACAACACAAGCAAATATTATTGTAATTAATATATATAAAAAGGAAAATAATGCCAACTTGTTTTATTGTATTCATTTGTCCACACGCTTGGTCTTGAGAAAGGTACTTGCTTCAAAATCCGAGAAGACTTGGGGATAATATCAAAATATGTGATAAAGAAAGTGCGCAGCAACTTAATGATTAATAATAATAAAGTGCTTAATATTATTATGCAAGATAGATGTTTGATTTTAAATCCAATATTAATAATTTGTTAAAATTAATATTAATAAGTGTATTTCATGAAAATTTAATTGAAACTTAATGTCATTGCCTTAATGTCCAAATGTAATCATAGATTGTTATTTACTTGAACTATCATTAACACATTTTTTTCCTCAATTTAATTGCTGCTACCTTGTTTCATTTGTAAGGGTTCTGCATTTTAGAATAATGTAAATATATTCTCTAACATACAACACAAGCAAATATTATTTTAATTAATATATATATAAAGAAGAAAATGACATCAACTTGTTTTATTGTATTAGTTAGTCCACACACATAGAGTTGAGAAAGGTACTTGCCACAAAATCTAAGCAGACTTGGAGATAATAACAAATAGTCTAATAAAGAAAGTGCGTGGCAACATGATGCTTAATAATAATAAAATGCTTAATATTATTATGCATGATAGATGTTTGATTTTAAATCCAATATTTATGATTTGTTAAAATTAATATTAATAAGTGCATTTCATGAAAATTTAATTGAAACATAATGTCAGTGCCGTAATGTCTAAATCTGATAACAATTTGTTATTTACTTCATCTATCATTACTACATTTTTTTCTTCAATTTAATTGTCGCTGCCTTGTTTATTTTGTAAGGGTTCCACATTCTAAAACAATGCCAATGTATCCTCCAACATAGAACACAAGCAAATGTCATTGTAATTAACATATACAAATAAGAAAATGACATCAACTTGTTTTGTTATATTTTGGCCCAATAAAAAATGTAAAATCTAATTTTTATGTTTCTTTATCCCTTGTTAATACAACAAAGATTCGAATACCATGTTAGTTTTTTATGAAGTTTTGATATTGTGAAATGCTATGATATTTTACAATTTTAGCGTCACAAAATTTAGTGATTAGCAATAATATTAATAAGCATGAAATCTTTTTTTTTTTTAAGAAGTAAAATCAAAGAAAATATTTAAGGTGTGTGGATATTTAAGATTGTTAATAGCAATTATAATATTGAAGTAAAAACAATCATAATATTATGGGGCATTTTTCATTGAGATCGAGATTTATTTCACCATGTTTATTTGAATCTGAAATAAATCAATATTGCTTTTTCATCATCATTGACTATGTGTGTTTGAAATCAATATTGCCTTTTAATCAACTTTACATATATGATACAGAAAATGAAATTAAAAACAGAATGATGACTTTTAGGTACATAACTATGATGATGGTATTAATGAACATGGATATGATTTGACTAATTGTTAACATTATTGCTCACATTTGATAAATGCACTGTTTTACTGATGCAACAAATTTTAGTTGTCTAAACCATTGAATGTGAACATAGTGGTAACTTTAAAAGATATATAGAACAAGAATAATGTGCTCTCCTAGACATTTAGGTGTGCTCGAGATTATCTCCAAGAGGGAGACTTTAATTTTGTGATAATGAGATTGATCCGAAAGAGGCAAAAAAATGGAAGAACGTACTACCTTCCAACATAGGGGTTAAAAAATGGCTGCCAATTATGTACCACTACATAATGCTCTGCCACAATCCATGAACCATTTTGAAGCATATAGTCATAATCCTTTTGTTCAAATAACTAGACAAGACAGTAGTCAGTTTCCATATTCATGAATTCAAAAGCCCCTTTAAGCGCCCATAGCTTCTTAAGCCAAGCATACAAGAACTGCATGCCCAACATTTTTTCCCAAGAGCTCAACAATAAGCGAAGACCTTCATGATTTGCACAACTCATGATACTGCTTCCTGTCAACTTGAATTTGAGGACAAAAAGGATAACTTGGATTGGATCTCGATGCTAAGTTAAACGCTTCATCCACTTCCTCCTCCAAGAAATGATGGGGATAAGGATGCTGGCCACCACTAGACTCACCTTCAAACAACCCATTGAAACCCAAAAGCATATCTCTATAGGACGCAACCTTATGCGTATGTTGAATTTCTACATGCACTTCCTTACCCTTCTGAACACTTCGAAGGTCACCATCGTAGGATAGGGCAGCATTCGGTGTCATGTTTTTTTTAGCCCTTATTACTTTTGCACACTTTAAGATTGCTCTTCCATGCATTCATTATTATACATACATAATAATATATATTATTATAAGTAACTCTTTGTCTTATTTTCCAACACCTTCGTCAAGTCCACTTCACTATACAAATGAATACATGATAAATTGCTACAC
Organism: Dicorynia guianensis; assembly: GCA_037013595.1. NCBI lineage: Eukaryota > Viridiplantae > Streptophyta > Magnoliopsida > Fabales > Fabaceae > Dicorynia > Dicorynia guianensis. The sequence continues at coordinate 16,379,120 of JASUAB010000003.1, read as the reverse complement.
CATTGCTCATCACGTGAGCCATGTTATACTTTGTTTTATAAAAAAGGAAAAGAGAAATTAAAGGATAAACCTCAAATAGTATGTTGCTATAATCATGTCTTATTAATTGCAGAAAAAAAATTTAAGAAATTAGAGGCTGTGACAACCAATAGTCTCTATTCTACATGCCAATAGTTTGTTATTGAATTGTCCCCATAATTTCAGCATGTTCACTTCACATCCCATAAGTATATCTATATTTGGCACACCATAGAATGGACTAGTTCTTCTTTAGATATGTTCTCAATAAGCAAAAAATATAAGCTAATCCATCATGTCTTGGTTAATTTATGGGTCACAATGAAATGAGAGGATAAATATATTTATATATAAAAATACATTAACCTATCAGACCCATGATTAATATTTTCTTAATGGTTAAAATTATAAGCCCACCAACTTTGCCTTATTTAATCGCCGGCCTGCGTTGATGCCATTATATTTCTTATCAAATGAAATATTTTAAATTAATGATTTGCTAATCTAGTTATATGTTATTCAATAATAATTGTAAGAATTCAAAGGTATGAGGTTGAATCCTCTATATATCTCATTCCTCATTTAATATTGTTAATGCATTGTGTTTCTTTGCAACGAAATAACAAATGATTCAAATTGGTTTTGTTAGAATTACACATAATACCTTTTCCATTTCTTGTACTGTCAAAAGAAAATAAATAGATGTGTAAAGTGATGTTTAGCCTTGAATTGGTTTTCCTACCTCACAAGCACGTATTACATTCCCATCTTGCTTTGTTAGGTAGAATTTTATGAGTCAAATGAGTTTCACTCGTCTCATTTAATTATATTAATTCTCATTATTTCATTTTATTATTTAACTAAATTTTCTAATTTATTTTCATTTTAATATGAATCTTAATTTTTTTGGTGGGGTTGGGGCTGCAATAAGTTGTCTGAGATCAAGGACAATCCCTCAAATCATACATGCTATCCTCCATGAAATGTTCACAATGTGGGCACCATGTAGAGTCACTCAAATGATAATGGACATGCCTTAAGTTAGTCATGAGTTTATCCTAAAGTAACAACCATAAGAAGTCATTAATTTTTTATCCCCTCCCCCTGGCTACTTTCATATAACATCTAACTGGTGTAAGAAAGAGTGCATTTGATTGCAAAGTAGGTGATATGCCAATTTCATTATGAATACCCTGTAGACACCTAATTTTGTCCAAATTCTGAAAAATTAAAGTGGACCCATTTATGAGTTCTAAATTATCTTATTTAAATATATGCTTTTTTAAAAAAAATAAGTTGAATGAAAATAAAAATTTTTTAAGATGTGTTTCGGGTCCTAAATGTGAATAATATAATTTTAAAATTAAAAAATAAAAAAATTTCTAAAAGAAGAAAAAAACAGAAAAAAATGAAAGTTAACGATTAATCCTACCTAATACGTGCATTATTGGCAGAAGGAAGCATAATTAGAAAGGGGGACCTAATGAAAGAAGAGGAAAAACAAACTAAAATGGGTGTCGGTAAAAGAAAACAAAAGAAAATGGCCGATGAAATGAACAAAGGAAGAAAAGATGGCAAGGCATTATGAGGGGATAGCCATTCCATTATTCAGATACTAATCAAATGATTGTCGGCAAGCCATGAAAAAATCAAAGAAAATGATGAATCTGAAAATGGAGGTAGAAAATGCGGAAGGTTAAACTCTATATAAGGGAGGTTTGAAGAAGAGAGAACACAACTCAATTTCTCTAAGAGATTCTCAAAGTAAACCCGAGAGAGCAAGAGGGGAGCAAACACATGGGGAACAAAAAATAGAGAGTGGAAGACTCAGAGACAGAGATACCGAGAGAAAAACAGAGAGAGTGTGACAAAGAGAGCTAAGGAGAGGAGCTCCTTTCTTGTTTGGTTCAATAACTGAGGATCAACAACCCACATACGTGGGCCAAGGGAGTCGAAGCTGGATGGAAAGAGATGAGTTCACAAGCTTACTGATGCCCCTGCACCAAGAGTGTTCTAACTTGTGGTATATACTCTTCCTGCCTTCTGTTAAGATAAACTTTTGTAACCTTGTTAATTCATCTTTCTGTCCATAATAATTTTACTGCATTGTCATGAGGTTGGAGTGAGTGTCGGTCGAAGTTTTGGCATCTAGGCACAAGGGACTAAGTTGAAAGAGTTCCGAGACTGAGAAGAGCTCACGTTCTTCTTTAGTTTTGTCACAGTGCTGCCATTTGCGGCACCTCATCATTGCTCGACGTCGGCGGTGGTGTGGGACGCCACTTGTGACCCGCTAGCGGTGACAGAGACGTCGCATGTTAGGGTGGCACCGAAGTAACCCGGCCTTTTGACGGCAAAACATGTGCTCCAAATTTCAGCAAAACTGTGCCTACTGGTGCAATTTCTAAGGAAGAAGGGTGCACCGCACCCTTCATGGGGTGCGATGCACCTAATAACTCTCTCTTTAAAAATAAATGAAAAATAAAAAAATATTTTAAAAAAATAAAATGAAATATGTAGTTCAAATAAGTATTTTTTAAGAAAATTTTTTGTTCTAGTTTCAAAAATTTTGGATAAAGAATGTAAAGTTTAACTGTATTATTTCTGTCTTTTTATTTCATTTCAAAAAAATATAGAAAAAAATTAATTTTGCACAAAATTATTTTGATTGTGTCATTTAATCTAAAAAGTTTGATATTATTTTTCAAAAAATATTAGAAGTTGAATAGGAGAAGTATCGTAAATTTAGTAGCATTACCTTTTAAATATATTATAAGTGAATAAAAAAAAGAAAGAAAAGAAAGAAAAGGGAGAGGAGGCCGTGAGTGGACTTCAACCATCACGACATGGGCTTCGGCCCATGCCATGGATATCTCATTTTTTTACCTAAAATGAATAGTATAAAAATAAAAAATATAAATAAAATATAAAAATGATTAAAAATTAAAAATAATTAAAAAAATTAGAAATGATACAAAGAGTTTTTAGAGTTATAATTTTACTAAAAATGGCACAAAGAATTCTAGGAAGATTATTTACATTTTAAATTATTTCTAAATTTCAAATCCTTAATTATCTCGACAATGGATAAAGAGAGTTGCTAGTCAACTGGCCGCTATCAAATTATTCTAAAGGATATTACATTATGAACCTAGTCAATTAACTGACATAGTTCTATTAATACATTTTTTAAAGATACTGATGACAGATAAAAATAGTTGTCAGTCAACTGACTGCTATCAAACTATCCTGAGGAAAATTATATCCTGAGTTTAGCCAGTTAACTGGCATGACTTCATCGATATATTTAAAAATAATCCTAAATCATGATTACATGTGAAAATAAATTTATTTGATAATAGATAAAGCATATTTTTAAAATCAAAGTAGCAAACACCAACGTGGTACCGAAAGGGCATTATAGGGGTGCTAATACCTTCCGTACATGTAACCAACCACTGAATCCATTTTTTTGTAATGTAGACCATACTATTCAGTGTCCGACTTCACCATTTCAATCTAAGTCAGTGGTGACTCCATTTTTTTTATCATTTTCCAAAACCCTGGCAAAATAAAAAAATTGTATATTTTTATCACTTGAGATCGTCGCTCCACGTCGCGTGTCGACAGCTTGGCGACTCCATTGGGGATACTTAGAGAGTTAGACCAAATGGGTTGGTGTTTGTTGTATTTTATTTTTGTGCTTTGGTCAATTGTCTAGTCTATTTATTTTCTAGGCTTTTGATTTTTGCATCTCAGATTGTGTTTTGAGATTTTTTGTTTAACATTTGTATTTTGGATTTGTACTATTAAATCATGTTGGTAGATTAAATTTGAACAATTTGTTTCTCCATGATATTATTAACTTTGTGAGACCCTTAGTCTCTGTGTAGTCACCTGAACACCCTCACTTAAGTTGCCTTTTGAGGCAAATTGGGAACTTTATTTTAGGAATTTAGACCTATCCCCTTTGCGCACTCTAATAGCCTTAGAGCCGTCCTATGAAGAAAAATTGGCCTAAACCTTTGAATATGAAGTGAGCCTAGGATTCACCATGACTCAGGCACAATGGGGAAATCTTATTCATTTGCTTACTTGCAACCACATGTATCATTACATCCACTATGTTGCATCCATAAACTGTCAATTTTAAATTTTGTATTTTCAAGGGGATAGGGAAAGTATCCTTCGTGAGGCCTTTGGACTCCATGTAGGTACTTGAATGACCCTTGGCATAATATCATGTGAAAGTAACCATATCTTCATGATGTTATTTTATCATCATAATCATCAATTTAAGCTTGTTATATTTTGGCATATCAACATTACATTTGCATGCTAGACATTTAGTTACTTATTTGCATTTAATACAGATAAGAAATTATGGCTCCAATTACGCAATCTCAATCTAAACAAATGTGGGAACCAAGTGGAGAAAAAATAGTTGAAGGATTGGAAGCTGAAGTTGATGATCTCAAAGCCCAAATGGCCAAGCTAATTAAGTTGCTTTAGGCAAAAGTTTCAGTTGAAGCAGAGGCTTCAACATTTAACTAGCAAGATTCATAAACCCATCATCAACATAATCAAAATCAACTAAGTCATCAAGAGGTCCAACACTTATAATATCCTCCTGAGCTCGGATTACAAAATCAGCAAGGGATTCTAACCCATAGTCTGGAGGGTCAAAACTCACTAAAATCGCAAGGGCCTCCACTACAACGTCAGTCAGGCTTTATACTTCAGTCCATGCAGGGTCCTTAACCACATCATCACCAAGGTCCACACCCTCAATACACCTAAAAGCAGCAACCCCAAGAACCACATTTCCAGCATCCACATGGCCCTGGTCATTAAGAGCCTACCATTAAGTTAGAAACTGATCCCGTACCTGACCTCAATGACCCTATGGAGATAGAGAGGTTAAAGAAGAATGCTGAAGAAGCTCAGATCAAGGAAAAATATGAGAAACTAGAAGCCAGAATGAATAGGTGGGAAGGGTTCGAGAAAGACATGATAGATGTGCATAACATGGGATTGGTGAAAGATGTGGTCATCCCTCCTAAGTTTAAAGTCCATGAGTTTATCAAGTACAATGGAACTACCTGCCCTAAGACTTAATTGATCATGTATTGTTGTAAGATGGTAGCATACAATGATGATGACAAACTAATGACGCATATTTTCCAAGACAGTGTAATTGATGGAGCCTCAAAATGGTAAGTTAACCTAGACCGTAATTCTATTCATTCATGGCAAGATTTAGTTAGGGCATTCTTAAGACAATATAAGTTTAACTGAGTCATGGCCCCAGATAGGATCTATATTCAAAGAATGACTAAAGCAGATAATGAGTCATTCAAGAAATATGCCTAGCAATGGAGGAATATGGCCATTAGGGTGCAACCGCCTTTGTTAGAAAGAGAAATGAGTTCAATATTTGTAAAGACACTGAGTTATTCCTTTTATGGGAAGATGGTGGGATCTAGCAATGCTAGCTTCCCTGATTTAGTAATCATTAGAGAAAACATAGAAATGGGAATTCAAGAAGGGAAGATGGCAAGATCTTCATATCCTAAGCAGATTCCATCTCAAGGTAAAAAAAGGGAAGAAGCCTATGCTATAGATGCTCAACCAAATTGGAAGGGAAAAGGCAAATTTAGCGAGAGTCAGCAGGCTTACTATTCCACTCAGGCTACATTTGCTCCTGTGATGGCAGTGACCCAAGCCCCTCCAGTTAATTTAACGTCTCCACAATATCAGATCGTATCCATACAGCACATTCTCAACAACAAGTCACATATTAGTCGTTGCCACAACATTCATCCACATTTTATCAGCCAAGACCTCAATTGCAACATACTGTTTATTAGCAGAGAGCTCAATTGAATAATGATAAAAAGCATCAGAGTTTTGACCCCATTCCTATGCCTTACTCATAATTGTTGCCACAATTGTTGCAAAAAAAATTGGTCTTAATTTGCCCACTTCCTCCTCTACAACGTCCTTAACCTTTATGGTATAATGACAAGCTCACCTGTGAATATCATGCTAGGGTAAAAGGGCACTCCATTGATAACTACACTGCATTAAAAAGAAAGGTTCAAGTTCTAATTGATGCAAAGTGGTTGAATTTTGACCCAGTTACTCTGGGAGCTGATGTGGATAAAAATCCTTTGCCTAACCATGGCGGATCAAGTGTAATTATGGTTGATGACAGAACAAATATTGCTTCAAGGAAGCAAGTATCCCAAATTTAAACCCCTTTGAGTTATATCTTTTGGGTATTGATAGAACATGGTATTGAAGAATGTCAGGCTTTTCAAAAATGCTTCAAGGGCTGATAAATAAAGGCATGTTGCAAGTTGGGATTAAGCTGAAAGGTGTGAATGTTGTTGATTCCCATCTAGTGCAACAAATGCTAGGGCAAGCTGAGACCCAAGATACTATGAAGCCAAAAAGGCATATTCAAGAGTGCTTTGATCCTTACTAACATGGATGGTGATGAGTTATCAAATCCTATGAATGCAGATCTATGAAAAAGTATTCTTGAAGGGTGATGTGTGATTAGCCAAGAATTAAGGGTTAGAAAATTCAGTGTAATAAGGTTTAGTTTTTTCACTCAAAAAGAAAAAAAAAAGAGAAGTTATATTTACCTTTGATATCAAACTGTTTGCTACTTGCTTATCAAAACCCTTTAAGGAATGTAAATTTTTTATTTGAGTCATCAATACAATGACATTTCTCATATAATCACTTGCATGATATTATTAAGACATGACAAACAGGAGAATCAAGGGTGCTTCAAAATTGCATGTTCCCTTAAAGTTGATATTTTTAAAGAAGCTCTCTTGGACCTAGAATGTTGCAAGGATGTATGTTGAACCTAAAGGATCAGAAGACATAAGAGATAATTCCTAATTTGGCTTGGAACCCTCATGACTTTATGGTTGAGATTGCAAACTTGAAGTTACTTGAATTTCTTTTACTTTTTGCATCAAATGCACTAGAATTTTAAACATGCATTCCTGAGGGTTGATCATAGTCATGCCATCATTTAATTATACGTGTAGAATTAAGCATGTTTTATCCCTTTAGAATTTTCAATTTTTGGTCCAATGGGAAGCATGAGGCCCATCCTTATTTTTGGACAACCTGAGGCCCAAATCGAGAGAAGGTGCCTAGTTGCTTTTTCCTGATGTTTTACTGTTCATGCCCAAACACAGTTGATGGCCCAACTTGCCGACCCCTTATGACTAAATACAGGGCAGCTATGATTTGAATGCTGAAAGAAAAAGACCCTGAAGACTTTGAAGAGGCATTGTTCGAGTGTCTTAACTTATCACTAACCAGAGAGCAAAAGTATGGAAGAAGGCCTTGCAAACCTTAGAATCAGATTCCCTTCTCTTCCTTAGGATGTCCTTAGAAAGATTTACAAATGTTGACTTAAGAGAATAAAGGCGTTCACGTGTCTACGCCTTCCTGAAAATGTGCGTTGGATCATTGAAGCTAAGGTATATTTAGCAGGTGAGTTTCAAGATTCACTTGTTAGACATCTACCAGGAATGGAAAAAAGCTCTTATGCTAAGAAAAGAAGAGCTAAAAGGATGGAAGTTTGCTATAAATGTGCAAGATGGACATGTAATTCGCGCTACAAGGGGAAAGGAATGGTGTCCCTAAATCGAGAAGACAAAATTCAATTCATGAAAGATGGACTGAGTAAAGAGTCATTGGATAATATCCTTCAGACTCTTGAGATGCATCCTAGTGGACATGTTCATGGTGCTCTTCTTGCTTTAGCAAACATATTTCACAAAGAAAAGAAGCGCTATTGTCTAGGGAATCTGACATTAAATGACTCTGTTTGCTAGTTTATGAGAAAACTGGATGGAAAATAGATCTTTGGTTCATCAATGGCATCGAATGCAGAACTAGAGGAAGAGATGAGCCAAGACTTATGCAGTTTTTATTTTTGTTTTTATTTTTATTTTTTTCAATAATTTTATGACTTTCTTTGGAAATTGTTGTTGCATACACTGAGGTTGGCATTTTTTTTCTTCTTTTATGCCTTAGAGGTTTGCTAACAGTGTATAAAATTAGCATGTAATATACACTGTAAGGATACGGGAATGGTGTCCCTAAAATAAGAAGACCAAATTCCAATTTATAAAGGATTGACTGAGTAAAGAGTTGATGAATAATATCCTTTAGAATTTTAAGATGCATCTTACAGTTTTCTTCTTATTTTAGCAAGCATATTCCATAAAGAAAAGGAGTGCTATCATTTGGGGAATCAGACGTTAAACGACCCTATTTACCAGTTCACAAGAAAACTGGATGAAAGCAGATCTTTGATTCATGAATGGCATTTAGGCTGTTGATGGATGCCGAACTAGAAGAAGAGATGAACCAAAATCATTGTACATTCATCTTGCCTATTAATTGTCAGTGCACCTATTATTTTCACTATTTACTTTTTGACTCGGCATGCATGATTATGATAATATCATCGCAATTATCTGTTCGTATAAATTATTTTACAGCTCTCTTTCTCTTGAAGTCATTATTTTTACTGGTGCATTTGTCATCTCACTGTTTACTTTTTAACTTTTCGTGTGATAACATTAGAGTAATTTTCTCTTTTTCTTGTTAAATGCTAGTTCATCTATCATATTCACTGTTTCCTTTTTGACTATGCATGCAATAATATCAGTGTAATTGTCTTTTCTTTTTGTTAATTGTTGGTTCACCTTCATCATCACATTTACCTTTTTGACTTTGCGTGCAAAGCTTTAAGAAGGCTAGCATTATTGTCTTTCCGTTGTCAGTGGCTTTACAACTTTCTTTCTCTTGGAATTACTATTGTACATACAAGCGGGTCTTTTCTGCTTAACTTTTCTACACATTATTGTTATCTGAAGTTATTGTATCTAAATGTTCTCCTCTCAAAATTTGAACCTCCTTAATGGTGATTTGATTGCATGGTTTCTTTGACACTCATCATCGCCTACAAATGTTTTCACATTTGCCAATTCATGCATGGCTAGGGTAGAAAAAGAGAAAGGAGTAATGTCATTATGTAGATTCAAATCTATCTATGTCCTAGGTAGTTCCAACTTAGGGAAAGAGTATGAATTTATCAATATAGCCACTGAGCTTCGTAAGGCATTAGCTTCCAGAGGGATCAATGTGGTATGTGGTGGAGGAATTCAGGAATTAAGAGGATGTGTAGCTGCATCTGCAATTATGGGAGGAAGTTGTGTCTTAAGTGCCCTAGCAAAAGAGATAGCTAACAAGACTATTTACACCTTTGGTACTGAGTTAAAGGTCTTGAGCATGCATGAACATTCCGGACACATGCTTTCCAAAGCTGAAGCCTTTATCACATTACCTGGTGGTCTAGAAATTTTGGAAGGAATTTCCAGTGTGGCACTTTGGAATAAATTAAACTCTCATAAAAAGCCATTAGATTGTTAAATATTGATGGTTTTTATGATGGTTTATTAGCTTTTTTAGATTATGCTGTAGAACAAGGCTTCATACCCTTGGAGGCTCGTTGTACCATAATAATAGGTTCAAACGTCGATCAGCTAATTGATCGACTGCAAGTCTATTCGTCTCAACATGACCCATTGGTAAAACAAGTAGACAGGCAACCTCCCGATGGCAGTAAGAAGCGTAAACTAGATACCATCCTTTGGTTATGACTTCTCATGTTTTTTTAGTTATTTTGGTGTGTAAATACCCATGTTAATAGAAGGCATCGGGATGATGTGCAAGTCTAGAAAGGATGGTTTGAGTAAAAAGTTGTTATCGAGGGCATAATGTGTACGGGATGGCAGAGTAAAGAGTTATTCTTAACTCTTGATATGCATCCCATCCATTAGGACCATCATATGCATCTCTTGCATTCTAAAAATGTTGCCTTTCATTTGTGCACACCTTTCACATAGTCTCATGGCAGAGTAAAGAGTTATTCTTAACTCTTGATACGCATCTCATCCATAACCCATTAGGAGCATCATATGCATATCTTGCATCCTGAAAAAATAAGAAAATAGAAAAAAAGAAGAAAAAAGTTGCTTTTCTTTTCGTACATGTATCTCATGTAGTTTCATGATAGAATAAAGAGTTATTCTTAACTCTTGATGCACACCCCATGTATAAGCATCATATGCATTCTCATGTAGAAGAAAAAGAAAAATGAGGGCCGCCTTTCCTTTTTGTGCATATCTTTTATGTAATCTCATGGCATCTGTTAATAGCTCTACCTGAGGCTTTGGCAATGACTATATGTGGGCACCTTTTTGAATTCAATAAAATGTTTTGCATGATGAATGTATTGTATGTCATTTCTTTTCTTTGTCTTTCATATCATTTCATGGTTTGATATTATGAGTGATTGATTAAATGGTAGACATTCAAGGAAGAGGTACCATCACCATAACAAACCAACACTATGGGCAATCAGGGTTATGATATATTTTCATGATTTGATGCTTAAGAGTAATAAATCGTTGATCCAATATCTTAATTTTCATCATTATCAAATCTATTTTGCCAATCATAAAATTGTGTTGCCTGACAGCATGCTCAATTCTCCTGGATGACAGAATATCCTAAATCATAAATAGTGGTGAGGAAGTTACATCTCATAAGAGTGCTGTGAGGAAATGGGTATCCGAGAACTTGTTTGAATGCCCCATGAAACAATTTGTTGGATATTGCCTTAACTATAGAAGTAATCTAGGCCGTCTTTGGATTATTTGGGCCTTTCAGGCTAACCTAAAAGTAAAATATTCATAGTCACCAATTTGAGCCTAAAAGATGATAAGACCACCATCACATTTTTTCAATTCGCATTTATCGTTATCTCATAACCAGGAAAACCGAGATTCTCAACCTAAAGGAAAGTCAAAGGAGCATTAAAGTTATTAATTGAGAGAGACTCTATAACAAATAACTCGAGAATCCTTTTTCCATTCAGTTGAAGCCTCAATCATGAAAAGGCAAGAATAAAAAGGAATTTTGAGAATTCAAAAAAAGAAGGAGCATGGGAAACTAAAAAAGAAAAGTAGCAAGCCTGAAAACAAAAGAAAATGAAAAAGGGCAGATTAAGAAAGTTTCTCCATGTTCCAAATAGATTCCTACATTATTTAAAATGAAAAAAAGAAATAAAGGCTTCGCGTGCTCAATTTTGCATCTTCCCTATTTGCTAAACTCCTTTCCATTTCTTTCCAAGTCATTACCTAAGCCTCACATTACAAGCTAAACGAAGTCCTAGTGATCCTGGCTAATGTGGTGAAATAACAAATGCAGAGAGGGATATGAAAACAAGCTTATGGGATACTTACAAGTGCAAACTCTTATCAAGAAGGTAAACACTTGTGTGAGAAAACAAACACCTAAGAGTGGCTTGATTAGAGAGTTGCTTAACAAAGGAATCTTAATTCCAAAAAATTGAGTAGTTTTGATCTATCATATGCATTCCTACAAGGCATGTTTCATAAAAAAAAAAAAAGAGGAGAAATTATGAATTAAGAAATCTTTCAACATTTCTTTGCTCGAAGGTAATCAAACCAAACTGGGGGCAATGACCGAGGAGTGAACCTAGAATGTTCAAAAGCACAAACTGGGGGCATTTGCTAGGAAAGTGAACCCGAAATAAAAAAGAAAAAAACCTTCCATTGCTTGGAGTTTACTAAATTTGAACTAGGGTAAGAATTTAGGATTGACCCCAAATCTAAAATATCCCTAAAATAGTAGAAAGAGTGAGGATGAGGATCTATAGAAAGGCTTCTTAAAGGAGAAAAATAGACTCGAGTTTATCAAAGAGTCAAGGAGAGTTACCAAATGATGATATCAAAAGGTATCACTTCTATGGAGTCTGACATTCCAATTCACTCATAATTTTTTTTTTTAAAAAAAAAATAAACATGCACACAGCACTCATCATTTGCATTGTGGTTTAGACATCTGAATTAATTTTCATTATGTCATTTTAGGTTAAGCCTAGCATGTCAAGCATGCCATTCAAGGTTAAACGTTTTGCATACCAAGCACACCATTTAAGGTTAAGTATGCCATTTCAGGTCAAACTTTTCGCATTGTCAAGCATGTCATTTTTAGGTCAAGCTGTTTATGTCAAGCATGTCAGTTAAACCTTTCACATGACAAATGTGATTTCATGCTCAAGTATTTCATGTCAAGCATAACAAGCACGCCATTTAAGGTCAAGCTTTTCATGTATCAAGCACATTTGCATGTCAAGCATGCTGTCTTAGGTTAAGCTTTTCAAATGTTAAGCGCGTTTGCACGTCAAGTATGTCAAGCCTTTTGCATACCACATAAGTCTAATATGTCAAGCATGCTATTTTCAGGATAAACCTTTCATGTGCTAAGCACATTCATATTTCAAACAATGTCACTTAATTCAAAACTTAGGACGGGTTACCCCAAGTTCTTTTCTGTTCATCCTAATATGGGTTACCTCAAGTTATTTTGTTTCAAATCCTAGAACGGGTTTCTCCAGGTAATTCAAAACTTGGGATAGGTTAGCCCAAGTTCTATTTTCTTTAAATCCTGAGATGGGTTACCTCAGGTTATTTTATTTCAAATCTTAAGTCGCTCTTAGTTATCTCCACTAGGTGGATTAAAACCCTTAAAATCCTAGAACGTGATTTTCCCAAGATGTTGCAACTTGAAACGTGGCTTTTCTAAGTTCTTTTTTTTTTAAAAAAATCCTAAGACGGGTTACCTCAGGTTATTTTGTTTCAAAACTTGGGATGGATTACCCCAAGGACTTTTCTTTTCATTCTGAGATGGGTTACCTTAGGTTATTTTATTTTAAATCCTAAGTCACTCTTAGGTATCTCCACTGGGTGGATGATAACCCTTCAAAACCTAAGTCGTTCTTAGGTTTCCTCATTGGGTGGATGATAACCCTTTAAAACTGGAGTCGGGCTTCGTTTGACTCAACATTTTATCATTAAAGCCAGAGTCGAGCTTCGTTTGACTCAAACTTTTATCAATTAGAGCTGGAGTCGGGCTTCGTTTAACTCAATATTTTATCATCAAAGCCAGAGTTGAGCTTCGTTTGACTCAACCTTTTATCATCACAACCAGAGTCGGGCTTCATTTGACTTAACCTTTTTTCTTTTATCAATCAAGCCAGAGTTGGGCTTTGTTTGACTTAACCTTTTATCATCAAAGCCAGAGTCGGAGTTTGTTTGACTTAACTTTTATCAATTAGAGCCAGAGTCGAGCTTCATTTGACTCAACCTTTTTTCAATAAAGCCAGAGTTGGGTTTCATTTGACTTAACTTCCTTTTTCTTTTATCAATCAAGCCGGTGTCAGGCTTCATTTGACTCAAATTTTTATCAATCAAAGCCAGAGTCGGGCTTCGTTTGACTCAACCTTTATCAATCAAAGCCGAGGTTGGGCTTTCTTTGACTCAACATTTTATCGTCAAAGCCAGAGTCAAGTTTCATTTGACTCAATCCCTTATCACTCAAGCTGGAGTCAGATTTTCACTCAATCCCTACATTGATACAGACAAAATAGTGTCTTTCAACCTTTACTCATCTTCTAATACTTAAAAGATAAGCAAAGAGGGGCAATCTGTAGACACCTACTTTTGTCTGAACTCTGAAAAATTAAAGTGGACCCATTTATGAGTTCTAAATTATCTTGTTTAAATATATGTTTTTTTTTAAAAAAATAAGTTGAATGAAAATGAAAATTTTTTAAGATGTGTTTTGGGTCCTAAATGTGAATAATATAATTTTAAAAAAGTAAAAAATTTCTAAAAGAAGAAAAAAATAGAAAAAGAAAAAAAAATAAAAGTTGACGATTAATCCTACCTAATACGTGCATTATTGGCAGAAGGAAGCATGATTAGAAAGGGGGACCTAATGAAAGAAGAGAAAAAACAAACTAAAATGGGTGTCGGTAAAAGAAAACAAAAGAAAATGGCCCATGAAATGAACAAAGGACAAAAAGATGGCAAGGTATTATGAGGGGATAGCCATTCCATTATTCAGATACTAATCAAATGAGTGTCAGCAAGCCATGAAAAAATCAAAGGAAATGATGAATCCAAAAATGGAGGCAGAAAATGTGGAAGGTTAAACTCTATATAAGGGAGGTCTGAAGAAGAGAGAACACAACTCAATTTCTCTAAGAGATTCTCAAAGTAAACCCGAGAGAGCAAGAGGGGAGCAAACACATGAGGAACGAAAAATAGAGAGTGGAAGACTCAGAGACAGAGATACCGAGAGAAAAACAGAGAGAGTGTGACAAAGAAAGCTAAGGAGAGGAGTTCCTTCTTGTTTGGTTCAGCAGTTGAGGATCGGTAACCCATATACATGGGCCAAGGGAATCAAAGTCAGACATAGAGAGACGAGTTCACAAGCTTACTGATTCCTCTGCACCAAGGGTGTTCTCACTTGTGGTATATACTCTTCCTGCCTTCTGTTAAGATAAACTTTTGTGACCTTGTTAATTCATCTTTCTATCCATAATAATTTTACTGCGTTGTCATGAGGTTGGAGTGAGTTTTGGTCAAAGCTTTTGGCATCTAGGCACAAGGGACTAAGTTGAAAGAGTTCCGCGACTGAGAAGAGCTCACATTCTTCTTTAGTTTTGTCACAGTGCCGCCATTTGGCTGCACCGTCATCGTTGCTCGACGTCATCGGTGGTGTGGGCTGCCACTTGTGATCCGCCAGTGGTGACAGAGACACCTCATGTTAGGGTGGCGTTAAAGTAACCTGACCTTTTGACGGTAAAATATGCACTCTAAATTTCTGCAAAACTGCACCTATGGGTGCAATTTCTAAGGAAGAACGGTGCACCGCACCCTTCATGGGGTGCGATGCACCTAATAACTCTCCCTTTAAAAATAAATGAAAAATAAAAAAATATTTTAGAAAAATAAAATGAAATATGCAGTTCAAATAAGCATTTTTTTTAAAAAACAATTTGTTCTAGTTTCAAAAGTTTTGGATAAAGAATGTAAAGTTTAACTATATTATTTTTGTCTTTTTATTTCATTTCAAAAAAATATAGAAAAAAATTGATTTTGCACCAAATTATTTTGATTGTGTCATTTAATCTAAAAAGTTTGATATTATTTTTTAAAAAATATTAGAAGCTGAATAGGAGAAGTATTGTAAATTTAGTAGCATTACCTTTTAAATATATTATAAGTGAATAAAAAAAAGAAAAAAAAAGAAAGAAAAGGGAGAGGAGGCCGTGAGTGGACTTCAACCATTTTTTTTTACCTAAAATGAATAGTATAAAAATAAAAAATATAAATAAAATACAAAAATGATAAAAAATTAAAAAAATTAGAAATGATACAAAGAGTTTTTAGAGTTATAATTTTACTAAAAATGGCACAAAGAATTCTAGGAAGATTATTTACATTTTAAATTGTCCCTAAATTT
This sequence comes from Dicorynia guianensis, assembly GCA_037013595.1. Lineage (NCBI taxonomy): Eukaryota > Viridiplantae > Streptophyta > Magnoliopsida > Fabales > Fabaceae > Dicorynia > Dicorynia guianensis. The sequence continues at coordinate 16,363,661 of JASUAB010000003.1, read as the reverse complement.
CAAATCTTTAATTATCCCGACGATGGATAAAGAGAGTTACTAGTCAACTGGCTGCTATCAAATTATTCTGAGAGATGTTACGTTATGAACCTAGTCAGTTAACTGGCATGGTTCCATTGATACATTTTTTAAAGATACTGACAACAGATAAAAATAGTTGTCAGTCAACTGACTGCTATCAAACTATCCTAAGGGAAATTACATCCTGAGTTTAGCTAATTAACTGGTGTGACTCCATCGAAATATTTAAAAATAATCCTAAATCATGATTACATGTGAAAATAAATTTATTTGATAATAGACAAAGTATATTTTTAAAATTAAAAGTAGCAAACACCAACGTGGTACCGAAAGGGCATTGTAGGGGTGCTAATACCTTCCTTACATGTAACCAACCCCCGAATCCATTGTTTTATAACATAGACCATACTATTCGATATCTGACTTCACCATTTCAATCTAAGTTGGTGGCAACTTCATTTTTTTTATCATTTTTTTATCAAATAAATTTATTTGATAATAGACAAAGCATATTTTTAAAATCAAAAGTAGAAAACACCAATGTGATCCCGAAAGGGCATTGTAGGGGTACTAATACCTTTCCTACATGTAACCAACCCCCAAATCTATTTTTTTATAGTATAGACCATACAATTCAGTGTCCAACTTCACTATTTCAATCTAAGTTGGTGGTGACTCCATTTTTTTTTTATCATTTTCCAAAACCTTGCCAAAATAAAAAAATTTTATATTTTTATCACTTAAGATCGTTGCTCTGCATCGTGTGTTGACATACCCCATTTTAAGTCAAGCTTTACACCACCTTGTCACTAAAAAGGCTAGGTGAAGGAGGATGATCTTAGTGATTTGCATGACAGCTTGTGTTGGTAAAAAACCTTCAAACAAGTGCTAATTCCATAAGCCTTCCTCATTTATGCAATCTACCATGTGACATTTAAGTAAGTTGGGATCGGCAAAGTAGCAAATTTGATAAGAGTCTAAAATCTAGGGACCCACAGGTCTAACTAGAAAAGACAATTTTGCCTATTCCTAATAGAAATTCTCATGTTGTTAATGACATGTGGCAAAACCTTCACAAGCCCACACCAATGGTTGGAGCAATTTGGCCTCTACTAAAGAGAAGGAATAAGATAACTATCCATTTTACACTTTCTTTTCAACATGTAAGCCCAAAGTGCATATCTGTTGCTTATCAAGCCATGTTCATCTTTCATAAATTCCTAATCCTGATGCCTATTACTGCTTTTGACTTACAAACATCATGCCACGGTAAAAGATGTGGTCACTTTGCCTTAATTATACTGCCCTAAAGAAACAACCTGGAAGCATTCTTTATCTCCTCAAACAAAGAATAGGGAAGTAGTGTGGTTTGTATTGAATACACTAAATAACCGATAGAATGGATTAAGAGTAATTTGGCCTGCCAAGTTTTAGACATTCCCTTTCCAAGAGCTTAGTGATGCACTGATTTAGCACATGCTTGAAAGTAACCTTCCGAACCTTGTTATGGAATAAATCAATCCTTAGATATTTGCTCAAGTCCAATGTAAGGCTAAACCTGAAAAAAGAACTAATTTGTGTCTTTTTGGTGTGATTGATATTCCTTAAGGAGAAGATCTTGACCTACTCTTGGCTGACCTTTTATCCTAAGGCATCACAAAAATCTTTTAAATAGTGTTGAATAGTCTTAACTTGTTCCAAAGAGCTTTTACAGATAGTAACAAATTATCTCAAAAACTAAATGAGAAATGGAAGGGCCATCCTTACCAAATTAAATTGAACACCACTTCTTCAAATTTACGATAGCTTGTACTAGATGTCCCATCCTTTCCATGCATAAGACAAGTAAATTCAGTGCAAAGGGATCACCCTGATAGAGCTCCCTTAAGGGCTCAAAGAAAGTTGTCATTACTCTATTCCATAAAACACTCATAGAACACGTGCCCACCCAAAAAAACCTGGTAACCTAACTTCAATTAGATTATCTTTAAGGAACTCCCACCTCACTCGATTGTATGCTTTTTCCAAATCCACCTTTATTGCCATCCAACATTTATTTCCTCTTTTGAGCTATATGGAATGAATAATCTCCATAGCAATAATAACATTATTATTCTATGGCACCTCTTTACAAAACTACATTGGTTAGTCATGACAATATGACCCATATAATATTTCAATTTATTTGCAATTTCTTTAGTAATGACCTTATAAATGACATTGCAAAGACTAATGGATTGAAATTGTTTAATACTAACTGGATTCTCCACCTTCAGAATGTGGAGTAAGAGACTTTGGTTTGTATCACAAACCTTTGCTAGGTCAAAGAAGATTTGATGCACCAAATTACACACTAATAAACCTACCATTCCCTATTGGTTCTAGAAGAAGGGCTTGGAGGCTATCAATACCTAGAGCCTTAAATAGACCCATGGGAAAAATACATTCATACACATCTTTTCCTTAGATGATATTAATCCCATAAGGGATCTACCAGTGACTCCAATGGTAGAAAATAACTAGCCAGTGGGAATCGACAAGGAGCTCTTACCTCTTATTGATAAAAGTTTGCAAAGAAAAGAACAACCAAATTCATTAAAGTTGCATAATCATATACCAATCACCTTAGTCATCTTGCAAAGCCTCAATTCGATTTTTGTGATGCGTAGTAATCATTGTCATGCAGAACACCTAGTATTTTTGTCACCAAAGTCCAACCATTCACAACACAACCACTGGAACCTAGTCATTTCTTCCCTTATTAGAATTGCCTCATTTCATGTCACAACTCCTGTTGGAGGAATTCAAGGCCTAAATTTCTTCCTTCTTCCAACCTCCTGTCTATGCATTTGACATGGACATACAACCTCGATTTTTGCTTGCACTTCAACTTGAACACCTATTCAATGGTTAATTTAAAAGAATTATAAGAGGTACACCAATCAGTGGTCTTATCCCAACATGAGCTAAGACTTCTTGGAAAAAAGAATGTGTTAACTAAGTAACCAAAAATTTGAATGGTTTTGGCTCTTGATATCAATCACCCAAGTTCCAAAATGGCAAAAACAACAATAGTCTATGATTTGAATTCAAGTAAGGAAGATAAAATAACATATAGATAGGAAACCTCAATTGGCAACAATTATTTGCTAATCCCTTGTCTAGCCTATTGAACTAGCCTTTCCTCCTCCATGTGAAAAAAGGTCCCTTAAATCCCAAGTCTGTAAGTTTGCATGCAACAATGCATTTAGCAAACTCCCCTATACTATTCCATTGTGGATATGCGTCACTATGCTTTTCCTAGGGGGACAGGTAAGCATTGAAGTCCCCAAGGAGAATCCAAGGACCATCACACATGTTTGAAATCCAAGGTGCTTATTGATAAAATTCTCTTCACTCCACCAGACCATGACTAATATACAAAAAACTGGCTCATACAATCAAAGAATGATCTAGCAAATGGAGCTTGACATGGACATTCTATTGGCATGTCTTAATAATGTCTATGCCCACTACTTCCTTATTCCATGAAAGCCAAATGCCTCTTGAAAAGTCAATACGAAAACTAGAATCAACACTTGACCTTTTAACAATATAATCCACTTGACGACCCTTCAATTTAGTCTTTAGAAGGGCCAGTAAGTAGACATTATGCCTACAGCAAATATCTCCCAATAGAGCATAGAACCCCTCCTTCCCTACTCCCCTACAATTCCACACACAAACAACCATAAAGAAAAAAGGTAAAAATGATGCTAAAGGCTTATATAGACATGTGCCACCCAATGAGGCCAAGCTATCATTTGCACCAAGTTTGTGGGTTTGACAATACCACACATCAACTGTAGAGCCTTTGAAGACTGAGATTTGATGCCCTCCTCCTTCTTGGATTTGCCATGATCACGAGGTTCTTCCCTTGGAGTGAAAGAGGAAGAATAACCATACACCTTTCCTTTAGGTAGAGCTTGTTTTGATTGTGTATTTTTAAATTCTTGATTTGGTTTAGCCTTACATAGAATACGCTTGTTATTGTTGGCCATGGCCCCAAAAACTCGCATGACACTTGTAGTAATTTTTCCCTTTTGTTGCTTCAATTTCATCAAGCAAGTGGTTTAACCCTTAGGTTTGTCATGTTGAATACCAGAAGTTAACATTTTCAGCATGGCTCCATCAATAGTATCAACAATTTTGGTCTCAGTACCTTTTGTTACCTTTTCATTTACCTCATTAATTGGCTACATGAAAGTTGCCAATTGACTATCCATAACTACACCTAAATCATGGTTGTCCAAAGCATTAAAAAAAGGCTCCAAAACTAGTGCATTAATTGCCTTAGTCCCTAGTGCTTGTGCAGGCATTAAATCCTTCACTATTGACCTATCATGAACCTTATGGCAATTAGTAGCCAGTGTATATAAATCTTTAGGTGCGACTACATTTAAGCTGTCTAAAACTACCCCATTATTGTTATTTAAATCTTATGTTCACCTCATGGTTCCTTAATGTTAGTTTCATTGACCTGACTTAAAAGCCCTTCATCATTAGCAATCAATGTAGATTAAGATGCTGTCTAAAATTTTAATAGAGCATTCACTACACCTCCCAACACATGCAATGTAGGTGTGTGACTGGTTGCAACTCTAGATGGCACTTGTTCCTTCGGTGTGAGACTTTCTACCCATGAGGTTGCCATTGGGCAACCATCCATTCCCAAAAAGCATCTTCACCACCATTTTGTTGCGTACCAGCATTCACCAAGTCTAAAGACTAGGCCCTTACACCTTTAGTGGGAATTCCCTTACCTATTGACCTAGGACAATCATCTTTTTTGTGGCCATATTAACCACAACAAAAACATATGAAATGTAACCCTTCATATGCAGCATGAAAAACATGGTTAAAAATGTAAAATTTAGAAAGGAACCCTTGGTTAAATACACCTTAATGCAAATATATGCAAATTTTGCCCTCTCATTGAGGTCAAGTGCACTTTTAACTGCCCTTCTTTAAGAATTCTCAACAATCTTAATTGTTCAACCAAAGATGTTTTTGATATTCCAGAGCATCCTAGTGTAGATACTTAATTTTATTTCGACCCTAAAAGTATAAAAGTGGACCTTTGCATAAGTTCTAAAATTTTTTTCATTCAAATATAAATTTTTTTTAAAAATTAATTTTATGAGAACAAAAGAATTTAAGGATATTTTCAAGGGCTAAAATGTTAATAATTTGTAATTTTAATTTTAATCAAAGTAAATTTAAAAAAAAATTGGTCAAATATGGACGTTAGATGGAAAGTGGCCCATTCGTGGCTACATTCACTCTTTCAAGTTTAAAAGAAAGAGCAAGACAAAAGGAGGGAGGCCATTTTCTCACGTAACCTTTTGGCTCCCTCACTTTTTTTCTAGTTCCTCATAGACTCACCCAACCTCCCTTCTTTGGAAATCTCTCTCAACTTCTCAAACAAACAGAAGGTAGCAATCTAGAACTCTTGTTAAATTCCCACTTGACTCACTCCAAAGAGGCACGGAGAAGCAATTAGAGAAGCTGTGAGTGTGAATGAGGTAGAGGGAGAAACAAGGAGATAAAGAGAGAAAAGAAAGAAGGAAAGAAGGAAAAAAACAAGAGAGAACAAAAGAAGGGAAAAAAGGAGAGACAAAGAGAAAAGAGAGAAAGGGAGAATGAAAGGGAGAAGAAGAACAAGGAGAGAAGAGAAAGGAGAAAGGTCGGCTAGAAGAAGAGAGGAAGTAGTGAGTATGATTGAGGAAGAGAGAAATTAAGAGGAAGAGTGAGGAGAAAAAAGAAAGAGAGCCACAAAAGAGTGAAGAAAGAGAACCCTGAATAGAGAAATATCAAATCTTTGTTATTTTTGAATTTTCTCTTCAACTAGCTCACCACACCAATTTAGGGAAGCTCAATTTGCTTAAAGTGTTGTTGGTGCCAAAATTGTGTCAAAAATCACATATCTCATTGGAAAATTCAAAAAGGCTTCACCTTTGTTCACACCTTGAAAATCATATTTTTCATCCGAATCTTGAGCAAATGTGCCCAACTATCATGTTCAAGAGGTGTCAAAACCTTAGGGTAGATGAAGACTACTGTGAGGAACACTTCCATGCGTTGCCACTCTCTCTAGCATGTGGCACCCACATGTTTGGAGGTTGAAGATGACGCAAACCTACCACGTTAGCCCTATCTACATAGTCAGTACACCACATCAATGCCACATTAGCCCTATTTACACAATCAACATGTTACATCACCTTTACCTACATAGTCAACATGCCATATCAACCCTACCATTGATCAACCACTGGCAACTAATGACCACCATTGTTTGCCATTGATTGTCGATGTCTGTCACATTCAACCACTAACCAGCACTAGTTGCTATCATTTGTCACTATTGACTACTACTGAGACCGCTTTCCTAAGGTTTTTGACCTCCTAATCACTTTTCTGGCCTTCGTTTTGCCATTGAACACTCTAAATATAGGTTTCACTTATTTCTTAAATTTCATTTCTTATGTGGGATGCATTTTTGTGCTTATACCTTGTTTTGTTAATAATTGCATACTATGAAGATTTTGTTTATGATATTTACACCTTGAATACTCTATTAGTGTATGGATGCTGATTACTTGTCAAATCATGATTTTGTCCCAACCAATTTAAATATCCTATTAGGTTATGGTTTCATCCCAACCATTTTAACTTCCTATTGTTTTCTTACTGAGTTCCTAATGACAAACTATGGAATAATGAGGAGGTATTTTTGTACTTTTGAGGGAAAGCATTTGCATGTGCTTGACTTGGAGAAAAAGGGTCTGCATGATGCCTTAACCTTAACCTATTTTATCAAGACCTAGTTAAGCTAGGCAAACATTTTCAAACCCCTAGTCAAGCTAGGCAACTACTTTTGATGTAAGCCTTGGATGAACTAGGCATTAAATCAATCCTTTCTATAATAATGGCTAAACGTCACCTATTAGTGGTAATAATCTCGGATCATACTTGATCACATACAAAACAAATAGTAAGACAATAAAAATAAAATAAACTTATTTTTGACAAGACACAGTACAATTTTGAAACATAAAACGACAAAACACCATGGTAGAAGTGAAAGGGCATTGTACAGGTGCTAATACATTCCCTACATTTAACCAACCCCAAACCCATTTTCCGGAATGTAGACCATTTTCTTTAGAGTTCAACTTTACCAATTAAACTAATTGGTGGCACCTCCATATTTTCTTCTTTTCCTAAACCCCTTTCCCAAACTCTAGTATTTTTTGGTTGCCATTTTGCATTGCATGTCAACACTTATTATTATAGAATTCAATAGCAAGACCAAGAACCCTTATCCATTTTGCAATTCTCTTTATAGTATATTCATAAGGTTAAAAAATGGCCACCAATTATGTACCGCTACATAATGCTCCGCCACAATCCATGGACCATTTTGAAGCACAAGGTCATAATCCTTTTGTTCAAATAACCAAACAAGATCGTGGACATTTTCCATATCCATGAATTCAAAAGCCTTCTAAATGACCATAGCTTCTGAAGCTAAGCATGCAAGAACCGCTGCCCAATTTTTTTCCCAAGAGCTTGATAATGATTTGAACAACTCATGATACTGCTTCCTGTCAACTTGAATATGAGGACAAAAGGGATAACTTGGATTGGATCTTGATGCTAAGCTAAATACTTCATCCACTTCCTCCTCCAAGAAATGATGGGGATAAGGTTATTGGCCACCACAAGACTCACCTTCAAACAACCCATTGAAATCCAAAAGTGTATCTCTATAGGACGCAATCTTACACACATGATGAATTTCTGCATGCACTTCCTTACCCTTCTGAACACTTCGAAGGTCACCATCACAAGACAGGGCAACATTCATCGTCATTTTTTTTCCCTTAACCCTTATCACTTTTGTACACTTTAAGATTGCTTTTCCATGCATTCATTATTATACATATATAATTATATTATCATAAGTAACCCTTTGTCCTATTTTCCAACGCCTTTGTCAATTCCACTTGACAATACAAATGAATACAAGATAAATTTCTACACCATTGCTTATCACGTAATTCATATTATACTTTGTTTTATAAAAAAGGAAAAGAGAAATGAAAGGATAAACATCAAATAGTATGTTTCTGTATTCATGTGTTATTAATTGCAGAATTTAAGAAATTGGAGACTGTAACAACCAATAGTCTTTATTCTACATGCTAATAGGTTTGGTGTTGGATTGTCCCCATAATTTCAGCATGTTCACTTCATGTCCCACAAGTATGTATATATCTAGCACACCATAGAATGGACTAGTTCTTCTTTAGATATTTTCTTAACATGCGAAAATATAAGCTACTCCATCCCACATTGTTTAATTTATGGTTCACAATAAGGTAAGATGGATAAAATATATTTATATATAAAAATATATTAACCTATTGGGTCCACAGTTACTATTTTCTTAATTGCTAGAATTATGGGCCGACCAACTCTGTCTGGTTTAATCGTAGGTTGTTGTAAGTCGGCGCAGGGCAGCCTGCTTTGACACCTAAATATTTTAAATTGATGATTTGCTAATCTAGTTGTATCTTTTTCAATGGTAATTATAAGAATTCGAAGGTATGAGTTTGGATTCTCAATATAACTCATCCCTCAATTAATATTCTTAATGCATTGTGTTTCTTTGCGACGAAATAACAAATGATTCAAATTGGTTTTGTTAGAGTTACACATAATACCTTTTCCATTTCTTGTACTGTCAAAAGAAAATAAATAGATGCGTAAAGTGATGTTTAGCCTTGAATTGGTTTTCCTACCTCACAAGCACATATTACACTCCCATCTTGCTTTGTTAGGTAGAATTTTATGAGTCAAATGAGTTGCACTCGTCTTATTTAATTATATTAATTCTTATGGTTTCATTTTATTATTTAACCAAATTTTCTAATTTATTTTCATTTTAAATTGAATCTTAATTTTTTCGGTGGGGTTGGGGCTGCAATAAGTTGCAAAGAAAAAGAGAAAGAAAGAAAAGACAGAAGAAGAAGAAGGGGAGACTCAGATGTGTGGATGGGAAAGGAAAGAGAAAAAAAAAAAAAGTTGAGGTAGGTCTGGGTGGATTTGTATCCCATGTAATTAGGTGTAATAGATGAAAAAGAGGCATAACTTTTAGGAAGTTATAAAATTAAAGTTATAAAAGTAAAAAAAAAAAAAATTCTTACCTATAGAGAATTTAAATTCAAAATTTTCAAAATAACAATTTTTTTAATTTTAAAAATATTATAATATAAAATTAAACCAAAAGAAGAGAAAATATAAGATTTAGTTTGATACTTGAGGCAAACTCAGGTCCGTAGAAGGAAGGTGCTTTATTAGCAAGTGGACAGAAAAGAGAAAGAAACTAGTGGATAATTGACAGCTAAAGAGAGCCCACTTGACCAACGACTTCCGATGAGGCCTTGACTTTTGGGTTATAACTTCTGTCAGAAATTTCGCTACAAACTTCACTTGGGTTCCCATTCTAACCCCTCTCATAGGGAGTTAGTTCTCTATATATAAGATAGTATTTTGAGCTTAAACCACACCAAAATGGATTTCAAGAAACTTGCTTTTGCTATGCGTGCCATAGTCTTTCTTCTGTTTCTGCTGCTGGCTTCAGCACTGTGCCTAAACCGCCGCCTCTGTGACCTATACGGTAAATAATTATAAAGTATCAATTTTTAAAATTTAGAATTTAGATATGAGACAGCTAAATTGAATCGATTATGCTAATATATGATTTCTCAAGTTTAGGTTATATCTGAATTACCTCAGTCACCTATATAAGCCATATAGTTTATTTGAGTTAGTTATGTTATCTATTGGCTTCAAACTACTTAAAATTTAAGGATTGTTTAAGCTATTGGTTATTTCTTGACACCAATTCCATTGAACATCAGTTAATTTCGTATGAAATGTCTAAACTCAGTTTTTTGTTTTAGGCGTGAAAGTAATTATATAACATATATATATATATATAAGAATAAGAATAGATGTATACATTTTTTACAGATTTTTGTATAATATATAGTGCTTAAAATAAAAATATTGTTTTCGATTTATGTTGAATGTTGTTTACGTTTGGTATTACCCTGTGATTCATGAATCCTGGTACGTCCACACTCATTTTTATACGAAATTTTTATATTTACTCTACCCACACTAGTCAATTAATAATCATGATAAAATGAAAATAAAATTCTGTACAAAAATAAGTGTGGAAAGAGATATATTGCTGATTTGTTGTCCTTGGATTTATTTCAGTGCATGGGGACGATCCTCGGTTTCCGGGCTTTGAAGCTCATTCTCAACCTTGAGGGCATGCCCAAGTCCCAAAGTCAAGAATGTTGGGTGTCTTATTGGTGTTGACGTTGCATGGTAGAAGTATCAGATTAATCCTACACCTATGTAGGACATAGTATTTTCGGCTTTCTAAATAAAGGTCGGAAGAATTAATGGCTCCTCTTCTTCCAAGATGTAAAAAACAAGTTGTTTTCGTATGTATGTGTAGCTTGGTGTGGGACTCACATGATTGACAGTTGTCATGCATTTCGATGATAATAATGTATCACGAATTTTATTTATGTGTATCATGGTATTTTTATATTATCTTTTAGCTTCTTATGTTTATTAAATTGGGTTTTACATATTACATGAGTTTAACCATAATTAGATAATGTTATTATTTATTTATTTACATTTGAGGACCACTTTGGCATCGACGTCTCTTAAATACACCCATATGACGATGATGTGTCAAATTTAATTCACTTCAATCTTCTCTTGTATAAGTATTTAGAACTCTATTGTAAATAATGCATACTTATCCACTAGTAATTGTCTTTTCTAAAGAACTAGAACACTATAAGACATTCATAGACTATCGATGGATTAAAATATCTTTGTAAAACTAATTTGTGGATCAAAATCCCTTGAAAAAAATTAAATTTTATTAAGCAAATGGCCATTAATAATAAAAAATTAGTTGATAAAAGTCAATAATTTCGTTGATGGATTTGATCATCATTTGGCAAATCTGACAGAATAATTCACAAAAAAGGGCAGGAGATCCACCAATAATATTACCAGCTAATGTTTCATTGATAAATCCAACAGTCAACCAAAAAAAAAAATTATTCCTTATAAAAAATTTAGATTTTTCATTGCCAATTTCTAGCGAATATATAAAAAATAGACTAATAAAATTAATTTTTGCAAGATTTAATAAACTAATAAAAGTATTATGGGTAATATTTGACAACTGCAATCAAAGTCTATCAATAATATAACTTAATATTACTAGTGGGATTGCTGTGGGTAAAATCTTTTATCTATTTTGATATTTAGAGATAGACTGTTATAATGATTTTGATGCCCATCTTATTTGTTGTAATTAGTTAATAGTTATTGTTATTATTCAATATATGTATTCTATTCTTGTTTATATATATAAATAATAATAATATTTGTTCGTATTGTATATTAGAGAATATATTCATATTAGTCTAATATGCATTTTTATTTATATTCATTTTTTTGTTGATCTGACAACCAAATATTATTCATTTAAAAAAATAACAAGATTGATTTGTTAAACTAAGAAACCAAATGTTATTAGCAAAACCAATTCTTTGAGAACAACAAAATTCAAAAGTATGGAATTAGTTCTATTAGAATTAGATAGCTAAAACAAAAAATAGTTATAATCTTGGTACTTTCTCAAATTTTGAAATTACTGGTATCATGTTGAAGAGCACAATTTGTGGGGTTGAAAATGGCCCTTTTGATATTAGAAATGGATGGTTTTGGGCTACAAAACTCTAGTTTTCAAAATTTCTTCTTTTTGCTATCTCATCCAAGTCAAAGCAAATGACATCAACATTTTTTTATTGCATCACACATGGACTTGAGAAAGGTATTTGCTACAAAATCTGAGAAGACTTGGGGCTAATAAAAAAATGCACAATAAAGAAAGTGCGTAGCAACTTGATGCTTACTAATAATCAAATGCTTAGTATTATTATGCATGACAGATGTTTGATTTTAAATCCAACATTAATATTTTGTTAAAATTAATATTAACAATTGCATTTCATGAAAATTTAACTAAAGCTTAATGACAGTGCCTTAATGTCTAAATCTAATAGTAATTTGTTATTTACTTCATCTATCATTAATACATTTTTTCTTCAATTTAATTGCTGCTGCTTTGTTTAATTTGTAAGGGTTCTGCATTTTAGAATAATGTGAATATATTCTTTATCATACAACACAACCAAATATTATAGTAATTAATATATATAAATAAGAAAATGACATCAACTTGTTCTATTGTATTAGTTAGTCCACACACATGGACTTGAGAAAGGTACTTGCTATAAAATCCAAGAAGACTTGGGGATAATAACAAAATGTGTGATAAAGAAAGTGTGTAGCAACTTGATGCTTAATAATAATAAAATGCTTAATATTATTATGCATGATAAATGTTTGATTTTAAATCCAATATTAATAATTTGTTAAAATTAATATTAATAAGTGCATTTCAAGAAAATTTAATTGAAGCTTAACACCAGTGCCTTAGCACCTAAATCTAATAGTAATTGGTTAAGTACTTCATCTATCACTAACACATTTTTTCTTCAATTTAATTGCTGCTGCCTTGTTTAATTTGTAAGGGTTTTGCATTTTAGAATAATGTGAATATATTCTCTAACATACAACAAAAGCAAATATTATTATAATTAATATATACAAATAAGAAAATGACATCAACTTGTTTATTGTATTAGTTAGTCCACACAAATGGACTTGAGAAAGGTACTTGCTACAAAATGCAAGAAGACTTGGGTATAATAACAAAATTTGTGATAAAGAAACCGCGTAGTAACTTGATGATTAATAATAATAAAGTGCTTAATATTATTATGCAAGATAGATGTTCAATCTTAAATCCAATATTATTAATTTGTTAAAATTAATATTAATAAGTGTATTTCAAGAAAATTTAATTCAATCTTAATGTCAGTGTCTTAATGTCCAAATCTAATTGTAAATTGTTATTTACTTGAACTACCATTAACAGATTTTTTTTCCTCAATTTAATTGCCGCTACCTTGTTTCATTTGTAAGGGTTCTACATTTTGGAATAATGTGAATATATTCTCTAACGTACAACACAAGCAAATATTATTGTACTTAATATATATATATATATATATATATAAGAAAATGACATCAACTTGTTTCATTGTATTAGTTAGTTCACACAAATGGACTTGAGAAAGCTACTTGCTACCAAATCCAAGAAGACTTAGGGATAATAACAAAATTTGTGATAAAGAAAGTGCATAGCAACTTGATGCTAAATAATAATAAAATGCTTAATATTATTAGGCATGATAGATGTTTACTTTTAAATTCAACATTAATAATTTTTTAAAATTAATATTAATAATTGCATTTCATGAAAATTTAATTGAAGCATAATGTTAGTATCTTAATGTCTAAATCTAACAGCAATTTGTTATTTACTTCATCTATCATTAACACATTTTTTTCTTCATTTTGATTGCTGCTGTTTTGTTTAATTTGCAAGGGTTCTGCATTTTAGAAAAATGTAAATATATTCTGTAACATACATTACAAGCAAATATTATTGTAATTAATATATATAAAGAGAAAAACCTTATTTTAGTCCACCACAAATTAATTAACTTCTATTTTAATCTCTCACTATTAAGAACTTCTAATTTGATCCTCCACTAATCAATTAACTTCTATTTTGGTCCCTCACAGTTAATAACTTCTAATTTGTTCCTCCAAAGATTAAAATTAATATCAATCAAGTCTCTCATGTAATCAACATATGACACTGTTAAGCTTGGGCTGACGTGGCACGATGATGTGGCAAGTTGTGCGGTAGGTGACATGGCAAACTATGCTTATGCAATAGGTGATGTAGCAAATGACATGTCATTTTAACCAATCTAACAATACCACATCATCACTGTTTGTCACGTTAGCATAGTAGCAGCTGACGTAGCACAATAATGTGGCAGGTGATGTGGCATTTTAACCAATCTAACAATGCCACATCAACATCCATATGCCATGTCAGCACCATGGCATGATGACGTGACAGACAGTGCTGATGTGGCTGTTATATTGGTTAAAATGCCATGTCACCAACTATTGTGCCTACATGGCAGGTGACGTGGTAGATGGGTGCTAATGTGGCACTATTAGATTGGTTAAAATGTCACATCACCTGCCACATCAGCACTGTCTACCACGTTAGCCCAATCCTCAATGGCATCACATGCTAATTATATAAGGGACTTGATTGATATCAATTTCAATCTTTGGAGGACCAAATTAGAAGTTATTAATAGTAAGAAACCAAAATAGAAGTTAATTTATTAGTGAAGGACCAAATTAGAAGTTCTTAATAGTGAGGGACCAAAATAAAAATTAATTAATTTGTGAATGATCAAAATAGGGTTTTACTCATACATAAATAAGAAAATGACATAAACTTGTTTTATTGTATTAGTTAGTCCACACACTTCCACTTGAGAAAGGTACTTGCAACAAATCCAAGAAGACTTGGGGATAATAAAAAAAACGTATGATCCAGAAAGCGTGTAGCAACTTGGTGCTTAATAATAATAAAATGCTTAATATTATTATGCTTCATAGATGTTTGATTTTAAATCCAATATTAATAATTTGTTAAAATTAATATTGGTAAGTGCATTTCATGAAAATTTATTTGAAGCTTAATGTCAGTGCCTTAATGTCTAAATCTAATAGTAATTTGTTATTTACTTCAATTATTATTAGCACATTTTTTTTCCTCAATTTCATTGCCGCTGTCTTGTTTAATTTGTACAGTTCTTCATTTTAAAACAATGTGAATATATTCTTTAACTTACAACACAGGAAAATATAATTGTAATTAATATATATAAATAAGAAAATGGCATCACCTTGTTTTGTTGTATTAGTTAGTCCACACACATGGACTTGAGCAAGGTACTTGCTACAAAATCTAAGAAGACTTGGAGATAATAAAAAAATGTGTGATAAAGAAAATGCATAGCAACTTGATGCTTAATGATAATAAAATGCTTAATATTATTCTGCATGATAGATGTTTGATTTTAAATCAATATTAATAATTTGTTAAAATTAATATTAATAAGCGCATTTCATGCAAATTTAATTGAAGCTTAATGTCAGGTCTAATAGCAATTTCTTATATACGTCATTTATGATTAACACATTTTTTCTTCAATTTAATTGCTGCTGCCTTGTTTCATTTGTAAGGGTTCTGCATTTTAGAATAATGTGAATATATTCTCTAACATGCAACACAAACAAATATTCTTGTAATTGATATATATAAATAAGAAAATGATATCAACTTGTTTTATTGCATTAGTTAGTCCACACACATGGACCTGAGAAAGGTACTTGCTACAAAATCCGAAAAGACTTGAAGATAATAACAAAATGTTTGATTAAGAAAGCGCGTAGCAACTTGATGTTTAATTTGATGCTTAATAATAATAAAATGCTTAATATTATAATGCATGACAGATGTTTGGTTTTAAATCCAATATTAATAATTTGTTAAATTAATATTAATAAGTTCATTTCATCAAAATTTAATTAAAGCTTAATGTTAGTGCTGTAATGTTTAAATCTAATGGCAATTTGTAATTTACTTCATCCATCACTATCACATTTTTTTCTTCAATTTAATTGCTGCTACCTTGGTTAATTTGTAAGGGTTCTGCATGTTAGAATAATGTGAATATATTCTCTAACATACAACACAAACAAATATTATTGTAATTAATGTATATAAATAAGAAAATGACATCAACTTGTTTTATTGTATTAGTTAGTCTACACACCTGGACTTGAGAAAGGTGTTTGCTACAAAATCGAAGAAGACTTGAGGATAATAACAAAATGTCAGATTAAGAAAGTGCTTAGCAACTTGATGTTTAATTTGATGCTTAATAATAATAAAATGCTTAATATTATAATGCATGATAAATGTTTGATTTTAAATCCAATATTAATAATTTGTTAAAATAAATATTCATAAGTTCTTTTCATGAAAATTTATTTGAAACTTAATGTCAGTGCCATAATGTCTAAAATCTAATAGCAATTTGTTATTTACTTCATCCATCACTACCACATTTTTTTCTTCAATTTAATTGCTTCTACATTGTTTAATTTGTAAGGGTTCTATATTTTAGATTAATGTGCATATATTCTCTAACATGCAACACAAGCAAATATTATTATAATTAATATATAAAAATAATAAAATGACATCAACTTATTTTATTGTATTAGTTAGTCCACACACATGGACTTCAGAAACGTACTTGCTACAAAATCCGAGAAGACTTGGTAAAAATAACAAAATGTGGGATAAGGAATGGTGTAGCAACTTGATGCTTAAAAATAATAAAATGCTTAATATTATTATGCTTCATAGATGTTTGATTTTAAACCCAATATTAATAATTTCTTAAAATTAATAATAATAAGTGCATTTCATGAAAATTTAATTGAAACCTAATGTCAGTGCATAATATCTGAAGCTAATAACAATTTGTTGTTTACTTCATCTATCATTAACTAATTTTTCTTCAATTTAATTGCTTCTGCATTGTTTAGTTCATAAGGGTTCTCCATTTTAGAATAGTGTGAATATATTCTCTAACATACAATGCAAACAAACATTATTGTAGTTAATATATATATATATAAGAAAATGACATCAACTTGTTTTATTGCATTAGTTTGTCCACACACATGGGCTTAGAGAAAGGTACTTGCTACAAAATCCGAGAAGACTTGGGGATAATAACAAAATGTTTGATAAGGAAAGAGAGTAGCAACTTTCTGCTCAGTAATCATAAAATGCTTAATATTATTATGCATGATAGATGATTATTTTAGATCCAATATTAATAATTTGTTAAAATTAATATTAATAAGTGCATTTCATGAGCATTTAATTGACCCTTAATGACTGTGCCTTAATGTCCAAATCTAAAAGTAATTTGTTTTTTACATCATCTATCATTAACACAATTTTTTCTTTAATTTAATTGCTGTTGCCTTGTTTAATTTTTAAGGGTTTTGCATTTTAGAATAATATGAATATATTATCTAACGTACAACACAAGCAAATATTATTGTAATTAATATATATAAATAAGAAAATGACGTCAACTTGTTTTATTTTATTCATTAGTCCACACACTTGGTCTTGAGAAAGGTACTTGCTACAAAATCCGAGAAGACTTGGGGATAGTAACAAAATATGTGATAAAGAGAGAGCACAGCAACTTAATGATTAATAATAATAAAATGCTTAATATTATTATGCAAGATAGATGTTCAATTTTAAATCCAATATTAATAATTTGTTAAAATTAATATTAGTAAGTGTATTTAATTGAAGCTTAATGTCAATGCCTTAATGTCCAAATATACTCGTAAATTGTTATTTACTTGAACTACCATTAACAGATTTTTTACCTCAATTTAATTGCCACTGCCTTGTTTCATTTGTAATGGTTCTACATTTTAGAATAATGTGAATATATTCTCTAACATACAACACAAGTAAATATTATTGTAATTAACATGTAAATAAGAAAATGACATCAACTTGTTTTATTGTATTAGTTAGCCCACACACATGGACTTGAGAAAGGTACTTGCTACAAAATCCAAGAAGACTTGGAGACAATAACAAAATGACTGATAAAGAAAGCGTGTGACAACATGATGCTTAATAATAATAAAATGATTAATATTATTATGCATGATAGATGTCTAATTTTAAATCCAATATTTATAATTTTTAAAATTAATATTAATAAGTGTGCTTCATGAAAATTTAATTGAAACATAATGTCAATGCCATAATGTCTAATTCTGATAACAATTTGTTATTTACTTCGTCTATCATTACCACATTTTTTTCTTCAATTTCATTGTCGCTGCCTTGTTTAATTTGTATGGGTTCCGCATTCTAAAACAATGTGAATATATCTTCTAACATAGAACACAAGCAAATTTTATTGTAATTAACATATACAAATAAGAAATGACATCAACTTGTTTTGTTATATTAGTTAGACCACACACATGGACTTGAGAAAGGTACTTGCTACAAAATCTGAGAAGACTTGGGGATACTGACAAAATGTGGGATACAGAAAGCGAGTAGCAACTTGATGCTCCATAATAATAAAATGCTCAATAGTATTATCCATGATAGATTTTTTATTTTAAATCAATATTAATAATCTGTTAAAATTAATATTAATAAGTGCATTTCATGAAAATTTATGAGAAGCATAATGTCCATGCCATACTTCCTAACTCTAATCGCAATTTGTTATTTACTTCATCTATCATTAACACATTTTTCTCTTCAATTTAATTGCCGCTACCTAGTTTAATTTGTAAGGGTTCTGCATTTTAGAATAATGTGAATATATTCTCCAACATCCAACTCAAGCAAATAATATTGTAATTAATATATATAAATAAGAAAATGACATCAAATTATTTTCTTTTTTTAGCTAGTCCATGCGCATGGACTTGAGAAATGTTCTTGCTACAAAATCTGAGAAGGCTTGGGGATAATAATAAAATGTGTGATAACGAAATCGCGCAGCAATTTAATGTTTAATAATAATAAAATGCTTAATATTATTAGGCATGGTAGATGTTTGACTTTAAATTCAATATTAATAGTTTTTTAGAATTAATATTAATAAGTGTATTTCATGAAAATTTAATTGAAGCTTAATATCAATGCCATAATGGCTAAATCTAAAAGCAATTTGTTATTTACTTCACCTATCTTTAACACATTTTTTTCTACAATTTAATTGCCGTTGCCTAGTTTAATTTATAAGGTTTCTGCATTTTAGAATAATGTGAAAATATTCCTTAATCTACAACACAAGCAAATATTATTGTAATCAATATATATATAAATAAGAGAATCACATCAACTTGTTTTATTGTATTAGCTAGTCCACACACATAGACTTGCGAAAAATTCTTGCTACAAAATCCGATAAGACTTGCCAATAATAACAAAATCCCTGATAAAGAAAGCGCGTAGCAACTTGATGCTTAATAATAATAATATGCTTAATATTATTATGCATTATATTTTTTATTTTAAATCTAATATTAATAATTTGTTCAAATTAATATTAATAAGTGCATTTCATGAAAATATAATTGAAACTTAATGTCAATGTCATAATGTCAAAATCTAATAGGAATTTGTTATTTACTTCATCTGTTATTGCCACAAGTTTTTCTTCAATTTAATTGCCGCTGCCTTGTTTGATTTGTAAGGGTTCTACATTTTAGAATAATGTGATTATGTTCTCTAACATACAACGCAAGCAAATATTATTGTAGTTAATATATATAAATAAGAAAATGACATCAACTTGTTCTATTGTATTAGTTAGTCCACATACTTGGACTTGAGAAAGGTTCTTGCTACAAAATCCAAGAAGACTTGGGGATAATAACAAAATGTGTGATAAGGAAAGCGCGTAACAACTTGATATTTAATAATAATAAAATGCTTAATATTATTATGCATGACATACGTTTGACTTTACATCCAATATTAATAATTTGTTAAAATCAATATTAATAAGTGCATTTATGAAAATTTAATTGAAGCTTAATGTCAGTGCCATAATGTCTAAATCTAATAGTAATTCGTTAATTACTTCATCTATCATTAGCACATTTTTTCTTCAATCTAATTGCTGTTGCCTTGTTTAATTTGTAAGGGTTCTCCATATAAGAATAATGTGAATATATTCTCTAACATACAACCCAAGCGAATATTATTGTAATTAATATATATAAATAAGAAGATGACATCAACTTGTTTTGCTGTATTAGTTAGTCCACACATGTGGACTTGAGAGAGGTGTTTGCTACAAAATCCAAGAAAACTTGGGGATAATAACAAAATGTGTGAGAAAGAAAGCTCGTGGTAACTTGATGCTTAATAATAATAAAATGCTTAATATTATTATGCTTCACAGATGTTCGATTTTAAATCCAATATTAACAACTTATTAAGATTAATATTAATAAATGTATTTCATGAAAATTTAATTGAAGCATAACGATAGTGTTGTAATGTCTCAATGTACTAGTAATTTGTTGTTTACTTCTCCTATCATTACCACATTTTTTTCTTCAATTTAATTGTCGCTGTCTTGTTTAATTTGTAAGGTTTCTGCATTTTACAATAATGAAAATATATTCTCTAACGTACAACACAAGAAAATATTATTGTAATTAATTTATATAAATAAGAAAATGACATCAACTTCTTTTATTGTACTACTTAGTCCACACACTTGGACTTGAGAAAGGTTGTTGCAACAAAAGCTGAGAAGACATAGGGATAATAACAAAATGTGTGATAAGAAAAGCGTGTATCAGGTTGATGCTTAATAATAATAAAATGCTTAATATTATTATGCATGATAAATGTTTGCTTTCAATTCCAATATTAATCATTTGTTAAAATTAATATTAACAAGTGTATCTCATGAAAATTTAGTTGAAGCTTAATGCCAATGCCATAAAGTTTAAATCTTATCACAATTTGTTAATTACTTCATCTATTATTAGCACATCTTTTTTCTTCAATTTCATTGTCACTGCCTTGTTTAATTTGCAAGGGTTCTGCATTTAAGAATAACGTGAATATATTCTCTAACATACAACATAGGCAAATATTATTGTAATTAATATATATAAATAAGAAAATGACATTAACTTATTTTACTGTATTAATTAGTCCACATACAAGGACTTGAGAAAGGTACGTGCTACAAAATCCAAGAAGACTCCAGGATAATAACAAAATTGTGATAAAGAAAGCGCGCAGCAACTTGATGTTGAATAATAATAAAATGCTTAATATTATTATGCTTGATGGATGTTTAATTTTAAATCCATTATTAATAATTTATTAAAATTAATATTAATAAGTGCATTTCATGAAAATTTAATTGAAGCTTAATGTTACTGCCGTAATGTCTAAATCTGATTGCAATTTGTTATTTACTTCATCTATCGTTAGCACATTTTTTTCTTCAATTTAATTGCCGTTGCCTTGTTTAATTTGTAAGGGTTCTACATTTAAGAATATGTGAATACATTCTCTAACATAAAACACAAGCAAATATTATTGTAGTTAATATATATAAATAAGAAAATGATATCAACTTGTTTTGATGTATTAGTTAGTCCACAGATGTGGACTTGAAAAAGGTACTTGTTATAAAATCCGAGAAGACCTGGCTATAATAACAAAATGTGTGATAAAGAAATCACGTAGCTACTTGATGCTTAATATTAATAAATTGCTTAACAATATTAGGCTTGATAGATGTTCGATTTCAAATCCAAAATTAATATTAATAAGTGTGTTTCATGAAATTTTGATTGAAGCTTAATGTCAGTGTCGTAACGTCTAAATCTAATAGGAATTTGTTATTTACTTCATCTATTAACACAATTTTTTTCAATTTAATTTCTGCTGCCTTGTTCAACTTGTAAGGGTTCTCTATTTTAGAATAATGTGAATATATTCTCTAACATACAAAGCAAACAATTAATATTGTGATTAATATATGTAAATAAGAAAATGGCATCAACTTCCTTTATTGTATTTGTTAGTCCACACACATGGACTTCAGAAAGGTACTTACTACAAAATCCGAGAAGACTTGGGGATAATGACAAAATGTGTGATAAAGAAAATGCATAGCAACTTGATGCTTAATAATGATAAAATGCTTAATATTATTATGCTTGATAGATGTTTGATTTTAGATCCAAAATTAATAATTTGTTAAAATTAATATTAATAAGTGCATTTCATGAAAATTTAATTGAAGCTTAATGTTAGTGTCGTAATGTCTAAATCTAATAGCAATTTGTTGATTACTTCATCTATCATTAGCACATTTTTTTCTTCAATTTAATTGCTACTGCCTTGTTTAATTTGTAAGGGTTCTCCATTTAAGAATAATGTAAATATATTCTCTAACATACAACACAGGTGAATATTATTGTAATTAATATATATAAATAAGAATATGACATCAACTTATTTTATTTTATTAGTTAGTCCACACACATGGACTTGAAAAGGTATTTGCTTCGAAATCTGAGAAGACTTGGGGATAATAACAAAATGTGTGATAAAGAAAATACATAGCAACTTGATGATTAATAATAATAAAATGCTTAATATTATTATGCATGATAGATGTTTAACTTTAAATCCAATATTAATAATTTGTTAAAATTATTATTAGTAAGTGCATTTCATGAAAATCTAATTGAAGATTAATGTCAATGTCATAATGTCCAAATCTAATAGCAATTTGTTATTTACTTCATCTATCATTAACAAATTTTTTTCTTCAATTTAATTGCCACTGCCTTGTCTAATTTGTAAGGGTTTTGCATTTTAAAATAATGTGAATATATTCTGTTACATACAACACAAGCCAATATTATTGTAATTAATATATATAAACAAGAAAATGACATCAACTTGTTTTGTTTTATTAGTTAGTCCACACACATTGACTTGAAAAGGTACTTGCTTCAAAATCTGAGAGAACTTGTGGATAATAAAAAAATGTGTGATAAGGAAAGCGCGTAGCAACTTGATGCTTAATAACAATAAAATGCTTAATATTATTATTCATGATAGATGTTTGCTTTTAAACCCAATATCAATAATTTGTTAAAATTAATATTAATAAGTGCATTTAATGGAAATTTAATTGAAACTTAATGTAAGTGTTGTAATGTCTAAATCTGATTACAATTTGTTATTTACTTCATCTATCGTACCACATTTTTGACTTCAAGTTAATTGCCGCTGCCTTGGTTAATTTGTATGGGATTTGCATTTAAGCATAATGTGAATATATTCTTTTAAATACAACACAAGCAAATATTTTTGCAATTATTATATATAAATGAGAAAATGACATCAACTTATTTTGTTGTATTAGTTAGTCTGCACATGTGGACTTGAGAAAGGTACTTGCTTCAAAATCAGAGAAGGCTTGGGGATAGGAAAAAAATGTGTGATAAAGAGAGCCTGTAGTAACTTCATTCTGAATATTAATATGCATGATAGATGTTGGACTTTAAATCCAATATTAATAGTTTGTTCAAATTAATATTAATAAGAGCATTTCATGAAAATTTAATTGAAGCTTATTGTTAGTGCCATAATATCTAAATTGAATAGCAATTTGTTATTTACTTCATCTATCACTAACACATTTTCTTTTTCAATTTAATTGCCGCTACCTTGTTTCATTTGTAAGGGTTCTGCATTTAAGAATAAGGTGAATATATTCTCTACCGTAGAAGACAAGCAAATATTATTGTAATTAATATATATAAATAAGAAAATGACATCAACTTGTTTTATTGTATTAGTTAGTCCACACACTTGGACTTGAGAAAGGTACATGCTACAAAATCCGGGAAGACTTGGGGACAATAACAAAATATGGGATAAGGAAAGCGCGTAGCAACTTGATGCTTAATAATAATAAAATGCTGAATATTAATGTGCATGATAGATGTTTGGTTTGAAATCCAATACTAATAATTTGTTAAAATTAATATTAATAAGTGCATTTCATGAAAATTTAATTGATGCTTAATGACAATGCCGTAATCTCTAAATCTAATAGCAATTTGTTATTTACTTCATCTATCATTAGCACCATTTTTTCTTCAATTTAATTGCCATTGCCTTGTTTAATTTGTAAGGGTTCTGCATTTAAGAATAATGTGAATATATTCTCCAACATACAACACAAGTGAATATTATTGTAATTAATATATATAAATAAGAATATGACATCAACTTGTTTTGCTATATTAGTTAGTCCACACACATGGACTTCAGAAAGGTACTTGCTACAAAATCCGAGAAGACTTGGGGATAATAACAAAATGTGTGACAAAGAAAGCGCATAGCAACTTGTTGCTTAATAATCATAAAGTGCTTAATATTGTTATGTTTCATAGATGTTTGATTTTAAATCCAATATTAATAATTTGTTAAAATTAATATTAATAAGTGCATTTCATGAAAATTTAATTGAAGCTTAATGTTAGTGTCGTAATGTCTAAATCTAATAGCAATTTGTTAATTACTTCATCTATCATTAGCACATTTTTTTCTTCAATTTAATTGCTACTGCCTTGTTTAATTTGTAAGGGTTCTCCATTTAAGAATAATGTAAATATATTCTCTAACATACAACACAAGCGAATATTATTGTAATTAATATATATAATTAAGAATATGACATCAACTTGTTTTGCTGTATTAGTTAGTCCACACATGTGGACTTGAGAAAGTTGCTTGCCACAAAATCCAAGAAGACTTGGGGATAATAAAAAAATGTGAGAGAAAGAAAGTAGGTGGTAACTTGATGCTTAATAATAATAAAATACTTAATATTATTATGCTTTATAGATGTTTGATTTTAAATCCAATATTAATAATTTGTTAAAATTAATATTAATTAGTGAATTACATGAAAATTTAATTGAAGCTTAATGTCTATGCCATAATGTCTAAATCTAATAACAATTTGTTATTTACTTCATCTATCATTAACACATTTTTTTTTTCAATTTAATTGCTGCGGCCTTGTTTAATTTGTAAGGGTTCTGCATTTTAGAATAATATGTATATATTCTCTAACATACAACACAAACAAATATTATTGCAATTAATATATATAAGTAAAAAAAAATGACGTCAACTTATTTTATTGTGTTGGTTAGTCCACACACATGGACTTGATGCTTAATAATAATAAAATGTTGAATATTATTATGCATGATAGATGTTTGATTTTAAATCCAATATTAATAATTTGTTAAAATTCATATTAATAAGTGCATTTCATGAAAATTTAATTGAAGCTTAATGTCAGTGCTATAATGTCTAAATCTAATAACAATTTGTAATTTACTTCATCTATCATTAACACATTTTTTTCTTCAATTTAATTGTAGCTGCCTTTTTTAATTTGTAAGGGTTCTGCATTTTAGAATAATGTGAATATATTTTTAACATACAACACAAGCAAATATTCTTGGAAGCATATTTTTGGGGACTTGACCTTCTCAAAAGGCTTCTATGGTCTAACTGGTGTACTCAAAACTCAAAATGCACTGCTTCATTTTTTCTCTCTGTTAGGATATATATATATATATATACACACACACCCAGCCCAGAAGCGAAAGAATGGTAGAAAAATGTTTCAATGATGCTGTACTGATATATAACGATTTGCAAGTGCAATCTAGATCAAAAAGTGAGGATAAATACTAAGTAACAAGAGGAATTTGGCAAGTTAACAAGAAATCACACAGCGTCATTATTAAACAAAAAAAAGAGAAAAATTACAAGGTACAAGACTTTCTACATATGTTGCTCAATAATGCAGATAATGCTTTACAATATTTGGGAATGAGGTCCCACTTTGGTGACTTGGCAAAACAGAAAAATAGAATCAGCCTCTAAATAAAGATAATAGTCAATTCCCAATGGAAAACCCATATATATATATATATATATATATACATGAGATCTCTACGACTAAGATTTATACAGAACCCTTACAAATTAAACAAGGCAGTGGCAATTAAATTGAAGAAAAAAATTGTGAACCATGTCCAACCGTAATACTTATGACTACCTTGCAATTTTATTTGCATGGCCTCTTCTGTTGGCTATTTGTGAGGGCACATCAGGATCAACTGAAGCTGAGGCATTGCTCAGATGGAAAGAGAGTCTCCCAAACCAACCAATCTTGCGGTCATGGGTTAATTCTCTACAACAAGCCAACTCAAGTTCAGCTAAAAGCCCATGTTGGTGGCGTGGAATAAAGTGTGATTCTTCAGGCAGTGTCATTGAATTAAACTTGGATTACACTGGTCTCAGAGGTACCCTTAAAAACTTGAACTTTTCTACATTTCCAAATCTTCTTCGCCTTGATCTCAAAGAAAACAATCTAACTGGAAACATACCAGAAAACATTGGGGTGCTCTCTAAATCGCAATTCCTTGACCTTTCAACAAATAATCTCAATGGCTCATTGCCTCTTTCTCTTGCTAATCTCACCAAAGTTTATGAGCTTGATGTTTCTCGAACCTCATAACAGGGACATTAGACCCTCAATTGTTTCCTGATAATACAAATCAGCCCAAAAGTGGTCTCATTAGCATTCAAAATCTCCTCTTTGAGGACTTGATGCTTGTAGGTACAATCCCAAATGAAATAGGAAATCTGAGAAATTTAGTTCTGCTAGCTCTAGATGAAAATAGTCTTCATGGTGCTATTCCTCCATCTTTGGGCAATTGTAGTCATTTACGTTACCTTGGACTTGCCAGTAATCAACTATCAGGGTCTATACCACCTAATATTGGTAGTTTGAGAAATCTAACTATAGTGGACCTACTTCAAAACAAACTATCTGGAACAGTGCCACAAGAAATAGGAAATCTGTCATCCTTAACTGTTCTTCATCTCGCCGAGAATAATTTCACTGGACACTTACCACCACAAGTGTGCAAAAGTGGTAAGCTAGTCAACTTCAGTGCAGCTTACAACAGTTTCACTGGCCCAATTCCTGTTAGCCTTAAAAATTGCACATCATTATATAGAGTTCGACTCGAATATAACCGATTGACAGGTTACGTTGACAAGGATTTTGGAGTATATCCCGACCTTACTTACATTGACTTCAGCTACAATCGAGTGCAAGGAGAACTCTCTGCACACTAGAGTGCATCCCAGAATTTGCAACAACTCAAAATGGCAGGAAATATGATAGTTGGCTCAATTCCATACGAGATTTTTCAGATGAGGCAACTGGGAGAGCTTGACCTATCATTCAATCAACTTTCAGGAGAGATTCCACCTCAAATAGAAAATTCGTCCTGCCTGATCTATTTGCATCTGAGTGGCAACAAACTCTCTGGTCACATACCCACTGGGATTGGAAAGCTTTCCAATATGCAGTCCTTAGACTTGTCAATGAATTTGCTAACTGGTCCAATCCCTTATCAGATAGGGGGTTGCTCTCTCTTGATTACTTTAAATTTGAGCGAAAACAACTTGAATGGAGCAATCCCTTACCAAATTGATAATCTTTTGGCCTTGCAAGATTTTTTGGACTTGAGTTACAATTCTCTTGCTGGACAAATTCCAGGCGAGCTTGGTAAGCTTTCAGATTTGATAATCTTGAATCTCTCTCACAATAATCTGTCAGGTTCTATCCCTGATTCGATTAGTGAAATGTTGAGTTTGTCAAGCATTAACCTTTCCTACAACAATTTGGAAGGCCCTGTTCCAAATATTGGCATATTTAACTCTTCTCTCTCTGTAGATTTGAGTAACAATAAAGATTTGTGCGGAAAGATTCAAGGTTTTCGATCGTGCAATGTGTCAGTGGCAAAAATTGATGGTGGTACTGACAAAAGGAAAGTTGTGATAGCCGTTCTTGCTTCTTTGGGAGGTATATTACTTGTTTCAATAGTATTATTTGAAATTTTTCTCTTTTACTGTAAAAGAAACTCACGAGTTTCAAAACAGCGCTCTGCACTGAAGAGAGAAAATCCATTTTCAATATGGTACTTCAATGGGAAACTTCTGTACGAAGAAATCATAGCAGCAACCGAGAACTTTGATGACAAGTATTGCAATGGAGAGGGAGCAATGGGACAAGTATACAGAGTGGCGATGCCAGGCGGTCAAGTATTTGCCATAAAAAGGTTGAAATGTGAGGCAGATAGCATAGACATTGATAATATAAAATCCTTTCAAAGTGAGATAGAAGCCTTGACCAAAACCCGCCACCGAAACATTGTGAAGTTGTTTGGATTTTGTTTACAAGGGATGCACACTTTTTTGATTTATGAATATATGGAAAGAGAAAACTTAGCTGATATGCTGAGAAGTGACAGAGAAGCATTAGAGTTGGATTGGCCTAAGAGGGTTGAAATTGTCAAAAGTGTAGCACATGCTTTATCTTACATGCATCAAGATTGCGTTCCACCCATAATTCATAGAGACATATCAAGCAAGAACATTTTGTTGTCTTCCAATCTCATAGCTCATGTCTCAGATTTTGGCACTGCAAGGTTTCTAAAACCAGATTTGGCTATTTGGACATCATTTGCAGGCACTTACGGCTATGCTGCACCAGGTCAGTTTCATATACGCCAATTCTAGCACAATAAACTATAAATAGCGTGACTCTTTATGTAACCATTAACCTCAGTTCCTAATTGCCTATTTTTTCTCCTTTTGATGGCGCTTGCAGAACTTGCATACACAAGAGCAGTGACAGAGGAATGTGATGTGTTTAGCTTTGGTGTTTTGGCTATTGAGGTTCTCATGGGAAAGCACCCAGGTGATCTAATTTCTTACATTCAAACATCCAGTGACCACAATATCAACTTGAAAGAGATTTTAGATTCACGTTTGGCACAGCCTTCAAAGCCGCATATTTTGAAGGGATTGGCTTTGATTGAGAATTTAGCTCATTCATGTCTACAGGCAAATCCTCAATCACGACCAACAATGAAAAGCATAGCACAAATGCTTGAAAAGCAAAATGCGCATTATTCATGATTGGAGTTTCATTGCCAAATAGATAATGGAATGTTCTTTCAAGTATTTTATTTATGGTGTTTCAGAGTTTCAGACAATTATCTAAGCAATGTTATAGCCATAGAATAAAAATGTAGAAATGTATAGATGAAGTATCTCTATTTTAAGAATTCTATATGTTAAAATTAGAGCCAAAGCTATATTTCATTTCACAAAAAAAAAATGCTTCAGTTCAATTAAATAGTATTGATCAGGTTATTTTATAGAATTTGTTGGTGTCAGAAACATTTAATATTGATGCCAAAAGGATATACATAATCTTATATTCTAGATTAGTGATTTATAATTAATATTTAGTATCTTAAATCTATGAAAAGTTTTAAAAGGTGCTTCCACCTCCACCTACAAAATACACATGCAAACAAATATTATTTTGGGACCGGAATACAGTTACAATAAAAAAAATGTTATATATATATATATGGATAGTTTATGCTACTCAACCTATACAATTGAGAAATGAAATTAAAAAAGAAAGACAAAGAACAATGAAAATATAAAACTATATTAGATTATTTATAAAATTTATGCATATGTACATATTTATATCATTGTTTGATGGGTCACAATTGTAAATAAAATTTTGATCCTCCTTAACATTGAATACTAAATATTATTCTTATTCAATATTCATATTTATTATATTTTTAATTAATTTTTATATAGTATCAGACTTTTAAAATAATCTTATTATTATTAATAATATTCAAAGTTAAAAAGTTTAAGTTTATTACAAATGATTTACGGCTTGAGATTGAAATTTCAAATTTTAAATATATTAAAATTTATAATTTATAATTATGAAATTAAAATCTAGAGTAATAAAATTTCAGATTTAAACATTATTTTATCTTTTTAAAAAATAGTTAATATATTATTATACAAAAATAAAATATTTAAACCATTTCATGTCTCGGTAAATGGTTTCAAACTTACTTTATTTTGGTAAATTCTTTAAATGATTAAATTATTTTTGAAAACAAAATCTAGCCTCTGTTTTGTGATCGGGATACAGATTGTAAGGGCAGTTAGTATCTCTCTCCACCTCAGCCAATCAGCTTAACTAGAACAATCAAATGTTCCCTTACCATTCGATGTTCACCGGTGTCCTTTCGAACCACCCTCAATCGTGGCTGTGACTCTCGCGGTAAGAGTCCGTTGCGGTCATCGTTACGCTCTATTGGGAATCGCATTTGAAGCAATCAGGACCACCGCATTTGGTTCCCTGATCTTTTATGAAGGTAATCGTCTATACTTAACTCTGTATGTGCTTAGGTCGGTTTCAGTTAATTGAGTTATTATGAACCTTTGCTTTCATGCAATTTCGTTTGTTTAATCCATGAATTCTCTGTATTGGGTCGAACATAAAGTAAATAAAGGATAATTCGGGATTATGGTATATTTTTGGTTTTCATTCGGTTGACAGTGTTGACTTTATAGGTTTCATGTTCCTGATTTGCAATTGCTCCCCGTGTCTTACGGTGTGTTCAGTTTTTCCTGCTTGGGATGGGCCTGATGTTTGCTGACTATTAGTTATTTTGGAATTAGAGGCTCTTGATTTTGGTCAGGATTTATCCTGACATGCCTGGGTTTTGGTCCAAATCCGTGTAGTTCCAGAAGGTGTGATTTCCTTCAATCATCATGTGCCTTATATTCTCTGCATCTATCGCTTTTGAACCATTTTTGGGTATTGCTATTTCTAGTATAAATGATTATGTGCCTGAATGTGTTTTAAATTTAATAGTTGGGAGAGGGGCTCTAGTTTTGCAATTTTGATATTGTGAGTATATTTGGTTGAATCTATAGTGATCAAGGAAATGCCCCTTGACTTAACCCCTGAAATATTATTTTTCTGATCTCAAAAAATGGTATACCATTTTAGGAAAATTTTGTATCCTACCTGATTAGGGGTGGGCATTGGGTGGGGCAGTTTGGGTTGGGGCAAAATTCTCTCAACCCAGTTGAACCCAATCTCTTACTAAGTTAGTACAACCCCAGCCAAAAAATTCTTCAAACCAGCATTCTTGGGTTGGAATGATTCAGTTTCACTTGGGTGGGTTAATTTGGGTTAGGATGAGGACGAACGAACGTGAGGCGAGCGGTGAAACGAGGATGAGGTTTGATCAACTATTGAGGACCCAAAGTGTCGAAGTGTGATAATTAGACAAGAGATGAGCCAAAATGAGAAGAGGCGAGTCAAGACAAAGTGGGAGGAGGTAAAGGATTATAGTTGACTGTTAGAATTTAGAAACGACGAGACAACGAACAAGACTTGTAGCTGGTGAGAGAGGGAGTCGAGGGATCGAGGGTTCAAGACGAGAGAGGGAGGAGTAGTGTTAGTTTGCTGAAGTTGAGCTACCTCTTACCTGCTTGTGCTTGCAGAAGTTTTAGGGTAAGGTAAAAAATGACATCATTTTGCAAAAACAATACTATTTTATAATATCAGAATTTAGAAAATATATATATATATAGCATAAGAATTGAAAAATATATATATATATATATGTAAATTTTGTTGGGTACCCACAGTAACCCAATGGAGAGGGGACAAAAATCCAGCCCCACTCAATTTACCCCATCTTAAGCAAAAATATTACATAATATTTATTTTACCCTATTTTAACCTAATCCAAATTTGTTTTTACGATTTGGGGCAGGTTGGAATGGTTTGACCCAGTCCAATACCCACCCCTATACCTGATTATTCTATTTTGCGTATTGTAGTTATTTGTTGGTTTTGGATAGAACAAACAGGAAGACAAGTATTGTTACCTTACAACAATGGTGCAGTACATTTACTACATTCAAATTATTGCTATATATTCTGTGTTAATTGGTGCAATACCCTTTTTCTGTGCCCTTATAAATTCTCCAACTTGGTACTGCATGTTCTTAAGGTGTCACATAAAGCAATTGGATTCTCAATTGAGAGAGAAGACTGACAGAGAGATAGATGGAACTCTGTCAACGTGAAAGATGATTTCTTAGAGGAATTACTTGCTCTAAAGAGAGAAACATGGGGAACCATTCCAACAGAAGAAAACCAGCTTTTCTCTAATGGCTGGAGTATTGACTATTTTGATAGGAAAAAAATATGATTTTACAATTTATGCTTCTTGCTTGTAGGTACTTTTTGGAAGTGAGATGGATCAACATATTTATATATAAAAATATATTAACCCATCAAGCCTATGGTAACTATTTTCTTAATTGTTAGAATTATGGGCCAACCAACTTCGCTTTGTTTAATGCTGAGTTGTTGTGAGTTGGGATAGACAAGCTTGTTTTGACATCTTTATACTTCTTATCAAATGAAATATTTTAAATTAATGATTTGCTAATCTAGTTATATCTTCTTCAATAATAATTATAAGAATTCGAAGGTATAAGGTTGAATTCTCTATATATGTCATTCCTCAATTAATATTGGTTATGCATTGTATTTCTTTGCGACGAAATAACAAATGATTCAAATTGGTTTTGTTAGAATTAGGACATAATACCTTTTCCATTTATTGTACTGTCAAAAGAAAATAAATAAATGTGTAAAGTGATGTTTAGCCTTGAATTGGTTTTCCTACCTCACAAGCACGTATTATACTCACATCTTGCTTTTGGAAGGTAGAATTTTACAAGTCAAATAAGTTGCACTCAACTCGTTTAATTATATTAATTCTTATGGTTTCATTTTATTATTTAATCAAAATTTGTAATTTATTTTCATTTTAAATTGAATCTTAATTTTTTTCCGTGGGGTTGGGGTTGCAGATAAGTTGCAAAGAAAAAGGAGACAGAAAAAGAAGAATGGGAGACTCAGATGTCTGGGTGGTAAAAGAAAGAGAGAAAAAAATAAGTTGGGGTAGGTGTGAGTGGATTTGTACCCCACGTAATTAGGTGTAATAGGTGAAAAAGGGGCATAACATTTAGGAAGTTATACAATTAAAGTTATAAAAGTAAAAACATTCTTGCCTGTAGAGAATTTAAATTCAAAGTTTTAAAAATCAAGAATTTTTGTTAGTTTTCAAAATATTATAATATAAATATTAAACAAAAAAAGAGAAAATCTAGGATTAAGTTTGATAGTTGAGGCAAACTCAGGTCCAAAGAAGGAAGGGGCTTTATTAGCGAGCGGACAGAGAAGAGAAAGAAACTAGTGGACAATTGACAGCTAAAGAGAGCCCACTTGACCAACGACTTCCGATGAGGCCTTGTCTTTTGGGTTACAGCTTGTGTCCCCGTAGTTTCGCTACAAACTTCCCATTCTACCCCCTCTTGATCCTCATAGGGAATTGGTTCTCTATATATAAGATAGTATTTTGAGCTTAAGCCACACTAAAATGGATTTCAAGAAACTTGCTTTTGCTATGCGTGCCATAGTCTTTCTTCTGTTTCTGCTGCTGGCTTCAGCACTGGCCCTGAGGGCCCCCCGTCCACCAAGTAAGTAATTATAAAATATTAATTTTTGAAATTTAGAATTTAGATATTGGAGTCTTGAGATAGCTAAATTGAATCGATTATGGTAATATAAGATTTCTCAAGTTTAGGTTATATCTGAATTACCTCAGTCACCTATATCAGCCGTATAGTTTATTTGAGTTATTTATGTTGTCTATTGTTTTCAAACAATTTCAAATTTAAGGATTGTTTTGGCTATTGGTTATTTCTTGACTCTAATTGCATTGAACGTCAGTTAGTTTCGTATGAAAAGTCTAAACTCAGTATTTTGTTTTAGGCGTGAAGGTAATTATATAACATATATATATATAAGATTGATAATAATAGATATATAAATTGTTTACAGATTTTTGTAAAATATGTAGTGCTTAAAATAAAAATATTGTTGTCGATTTATGTTGAATGTTTGTTTACGTTTGGTTTTGCCCTCTGATTCATGAATCCTGATACGTCCACACTCATTTTTATACCAAATTTTTATATTTACTCTACCCACACTAGTCAATTAATAATAATGATAAAATGATGATAAAATTCTGTATAAAAATAAGTGTGGAAAGAGATATATTGCGGATTTATTGTCCTTGGATGTATTTCAGGTGATCCGGTCCCGGTCCATCCTGAGCCTCCCAACTCCCTTAATTCTAAATCTTGAGGGCATGCCTAAGCGCCCCAAAGTCAAGAATGTTGGGTGTCTTGTGGGTGTTGACGATGCACGGTAGAAGTTTCAGATTAAGCCTACACTTATGTAGGACATAGTTTTGTCGGCTTTCTAAATAAAGGTCGGAAGAATTAATGGCTCCTCTTCTTCCAAGATGTAAAAAATAAGTTGTTTTCGTGTGTATGTGTAACGTGGTGTGGGACTCACATGATTGACAGTTGTCATGGATTTCTATGATAATAATGTATCACGAATTGTATTTATGTGTATCATGGTATTTTTATATTATCTTTCAGCGTCTTATGTTCATTAGATGATATGTACATTATTTATGTACGCTAAACTATATGCATATAATTTGGGCCTTACATATTACATGATTTCAACCATAATTAGATAATATTATTATTTATTTATTTATATTTGAGGACCACTTTGACATCGACATTTCACAGATACACCCATATGAAGCTGACATGTCAAATTTAATTCGCTACAATCTCCTCTTGTATAAGTATTTAGAACTCTACCATAAACAATGCATACGTATTTACTACTAAATGTCTTTTCTAAAGAACTAGAACACTATAAGATATTTACAGACCATGATAATTTTATTAAATGTCTCATGATAATTTTATTTTTATCAAAATAGATAATTAATTTTACTAATGGATATATTCTCTAAGAAAATGAAGAAAATATGTATTTACAAATAAAAATTATGAATCTTACCAATAAATATAATCCTTAGCAAATGAATAAAATTGAAGTACAGTTAACAGTTTGAATTCAACCGACAACTACATCTCTTGATAAAAAAAATAAAAAATTATAATTACTAAGGGATATAGATTTGCTAAAAATATCTTATATATTTAAATACATGTTATTTTCATATAATACAAACTAATGAGAGTATTAACGATTTGTCATATCGTAAGTGTTTTTTTACTACTCTTGAAAGAATTGAATCTTTGGAGCAATTATCTCAAAAATAACAAGAATGTACTTCCGGTATAAAAAATATTCAACACTCCCATTAGTGCATTTATATGGAAGCATTGTGTATTTAGATATGTATGTTGTCATTTAACTTGTAAATTAGAAAATAAAAGGAGCATGAAATTTTGGCCATTGAATGGAGAGTTATAGAATTTTATATTCATTACAAATCTAACCTAAATCCTAATTAAAATTATAGCATAAATCATAATTAAGTTAAAATTAACTCAAAATTAATTTAATTTCTTTAAAAATTTTGACAAAGTCTTCTTTTAACAATGAAGACCCTTGTAAAACAATATACTAAAATTTAAATTCAAATATATTCATAACACTCAAATAAGACAATTCCAATTACCAGCAACTATAATATTAAAATTCAACCAAGTCATCTACCCTATTGCAAATGACCATTACATCAAAATTCAATCATAACAGTTTAAGTCTTCTAACCTAAATCTGAATACATGAGATGGTTTTCAAATTAGAGAAAGTTATCCTTTACAAAAGTAACAGAAATGTAGACCTAATTAGTAATCAAGGAAACTAAAAATAAATAGAAATAAAAAAATAGTAAGATAAAGAAGTGAAAATGTAAAACTCAGTTAGTGTACTACAAATAGCAAGAAGGAGGAAGACAAAAGGAGAAGGCTAGAGGACATCGCCAGAGGAAGCCGAAGATCACCTGACAAGGCCAGAAAACATAAGGAAGGCCAAAGTAAGGCAGTGAGGGAGAGAGAGGAGCATAGAATGGTGCCAGCAAGAGGGAGGGGGGAGAGTCTGTAAGATTCTCTTATAAAGTGACTTTACTAAGGGCTCAATGTCATCAATAAAATTTAAAAAGAAAATTTAAATTTGTTACCAATAGTAAACAGCAACAAATAAAAAATTTTGACTCCATTTTTGTAATCAATTAAAGATATATTAATTTTTATTAGTGATTAAGAATTACTAATAAAATAAATTAGTACTCATTTGCTTGCCGATACACAATAACCCGCCATTTTAACTTGTTTTTCCAACAGTTTTAACTGCCAGTAAAATAAATTAACATCTGTTGGCTATCCTAATAAATGGCATGCAACCATATACGGTTTGTATTTTTTAACAGTATTAATCACTAGTAAAATTATAACATAATAATTAACTACTATAATGGTAACGAGTCAACGTTAGCTCTTATTTTACTAGTGGTGGTAACTTTTTGAAGCTTGTGCCACAAAATTTCTGACTTACCTATATGTGAAAACTAAAGTGAACAAGTTGATATTAAGGCAGAGAATTCAACGCCAAGCATGTTTAGCGTTGGAATAAAGTCAACATCAATTATGTTACATGTCTCAAATTTCTTTTCATACTTTATTGACTACAATTAACAATGCATGAACAAAGCAATCAGTTGAGGCTCATCAAATTGAAACGCGAAGGAGCTACCTCTGCAATATGTATTGTTTTAATTTTTATAAATTAAATTTTATTAAATATTTATTTAAAAAATTTTAATAAATAAATTTATATTATAAAATAAAATTATAAAACTCAATAAATCTTATAATTCAATAAAATAAAATGAGAATGTTACCTTCAAATTCTGTAGAAGATAACTTACTCATAATATATATTAGTAATTTTTCATATACATATATATGAAAACTAAAGTGAACAAGTTGAAATTAAGGCACACAATTCAACGCCAAGTATGTTAGCATTTGAAGGCTCTACTTTTCAATTTGGGCACTTTCTCAGAATTTGCAATTATCGGTATCATCTTGTAGAGCACAATTTGTAGAGTTGAAAATGACCCTTTTGATCTTAGAAATTGATGGTTTAATGCTTCAAAATCAAAACTTCTGCTTCTTGCTACTTTATCCATTTCTAAAGTAAGTAAGGATATGTTAGGGTTTCTTAGAAGCATATTTTTATGGACTTGATCAACTCAAAACGCTTCTATGGTCTAACTGGTGTACTCAAAACTCCAAATGCACTGTTTCATTTTTTCTTTCTTATGGGATATATATATATATATATATATATAATAAGTACCTAGGCCAGAACTAAAAGAATGGCAGAAAATTTTTTTAATGATACTGTACTGATATATAAAAAATAAGTTGTTTTCGTGTGTATGTGTAACGTGGTGTGGGACTCACATGATTGACAGTTGTCATGGATTTCTGTGATAATAATGTATCACAAATTGTATTTATGTGTATCATGGTATTTTTATATTATCTTTTAGCTTCTTATGTTCATCAGATGATATGCCCAATATTTATGTACGCTAAACGATATGCATATAATATGGGCCTTAAATATTACATGAGTTCAACATAATTAGAAAATGTTATTATTTATTTATATTTAAAGACCACTTTGACATCGACATCTCTTAAATACACCCATATGACGCTGACATGTCAAATTTAATTCACTACAATCTCCTCTTGTATAAGTATTTAGAACTCTACCATAAGCAATGCATACTTATCCACTACTAATTGTCTTTTCTAAAGAAATAGAACACTATAAGATATTTATAGACCATCGATAAATTAAAATATCTTTGTAAAACTAATTTGTAGATCAAAATCTCTTTAAAAAAATTAAATTTTATTAAGGAAATAGCCATCAATAATAAACAAAATTAGTTGATAAAAGTCAGAAATTTTGTCGATGGATTTGATTATCATTTGGTAAATCTAATAGAACAATTCGTACAAAAGGGTGGGAGATCCACCAATGATATTACCAACAAATGGTTCGTCAATAAATCTAATGGCCACCCACAAAAAATTTTATTTATTACAAAAAATTTTCATTTTTCACGGCCAATTTTTAGTAGATATATAAAAAATTAATTGATAAAATTAATTTCTAACAAATTTAATCAATTAGTAAAAATATCATGGGTACTATTTTGCAACTACAATTGAACTCTACTGGCAATATTACTAGCAGGATTGCCATCGATAAAATTTAAAAAAGCATACAATAAATTAATTAAATGTCTCATGATGATTCTATAGTTACCACAAAGGATAATTAATTTTATTGATAGATATATTTTCTGATAAAATAAAAAAAATATGTATTTATAGAAGAATTTATAAGTTTTATCAATAGATATAACCTCTAACAAATGAATGAAATTGAAGTACTGACAATTTAAATTTAACAGACAACTACATCCCTTGGTAAAAAAATAAAAAATTATAATTATTGAGAGATATAGATCTACTCAAAAATCTTATATATTTGAATACACATTATTTTCATATAGTACAAACTTATGGGAGTGCTGAAGATTTTTTATATCGTAAGTGCATTTTTTCTACTCTCGAGAGAATTGAATTTTTGGAGCAATTATCTCAAAAATAACAAAAGTGTACTTACAGTATGAAAAATATTCAACACTCCTATCAATGTGTACTATATGGAAGCATTATGTATTTAGATATGTAAGATGCATTCAACTTGTAAATTAAAAAACAAAAGAAGCATGGAATTTTGGCCATTGAATGGAGAGTTATAGAATTTTATATTTATTTTAAATCTAACCTAAATCCTAATTAAAATTATAGTATAAATCATAATTAAGTTATAATTAGCTCAAAATTAATTTAATTTTCCAAAAATTTTCATAGAATCTTCCCTTAGCAATGAATGGAGAGTTATAGAATTTTATATTTATTTCAAATCTAACCTAAATCCTAATTAAAATTGTAGCATAAATCATAATTAAGTTATAATTAACTCAAAATTAATTTAATTTTTTCAAAAGTTTGACAAAGTCTTCCCTTAGCAATAAAGACTCCTTGTAAGAGAATATACTAAAATTTAATTTAGATATATCCATAACACTCAAATAAGACAATTCCAATTGCCAACAACCATAACATACTCAAGCAACTATAATATCAAAATTCAACCAAGGCACCTACCCTATTGCAAATGATCATGACATTAAAATTCAATCATAATAGTTTAAGTCTTCTAGCCTAGATCCAAATCTATGAGATGGTTTTCAAATTAAAGAAAGCTAACCTTCACAAAAGTAACAGAGATGGAGACCCAATTAGCAACCAAGAGAAACTAATAATAAACAGAAATAAAAAAAAAATAGTAAGATAAAGAAGTGAAAATGTAAAACTCAATTAGTGTACTACAAATAGCAAGAAGGAGAAGGCTAGAGGACATCGCCAGAGGAAGCCAAAGATCACCCAACAAGGCCAAAAAACATGAGGAAGCCCAGAGTAAGATAGTGAGGGAGAGAGAGGAGCATAGAATGGCACTAATAAAAATGAGGGGGAGAGTCTGCAAGATGATTTTACTAGTGGCTCAATGCCATGAGTAAAAATTAAAAAAAATTTCAAATTTTTAACCAATAGTAAACAGCAACAAATAAAAAATTTTGGCTTTGTGTTTGTAACTAATCAGAGATATATTAACTTTTATTAGTGGTTAAGAATTGTTAGTAAAATAAATTGGCACTCATTTACTACCTCGGTGCACAATAGCCAATCGTTTTAACTTCTTTTACCAATGGTTTTAGCCTCCAGTAAAATAAATTAACATCTATTGGCCCCAATGAATGGCATGCAACCATATATTGTTCGTATTTTTTCAACGCCATTGATCATTAGTAAAATTATGACATGACAATTGACTATTGTAATGGTAGCCAATTAATGTTGGCTTTTATTTTACTAGTGGCTGTAACTTTTTGAAGCTTATGCCACAAAACTTGTAGCCAAATGTCTCTAATTTTGTTTTAGCAATGACATAAATAGCTAGCGAATATGAGTTATAGCCTTTACTGCAATTTTTTCTCTTAAAGGGCATTTTTATTGACAAATTTTGCTAGTGGAAAAT
Source organism: Dicorynia guianensis (assembly GCA_037013595.1). NCBI lineage: Eukaryota > Viridiplantae > Streptophyta > Magnoliopsida > Fabales > Fabaceae > Dicorynia > Dicorynia guianensis. The sequence continues at coordinate 16,323,732 of JASUAB010000003.1, read as the reverse complement.
CACAAGAATTGCTCAAAAAGTATGTTAACTGGCAGATAACATTGGCTGGTAAAATAAAATTTATTCAAAAAAATTAGCCAATTTTTGGTGGCAATGTTGATAATATTACTGTTCACATAGTTGCTATCGATTATTCTATTGATGAATTCTTCATGACCCTTGATAGAAATATAGCGCACAATTTTTCAGTTGTATCACCAATGGATATGTTTATCTAAGGGTCAAATTAAATTTGTTTGACCAGCTAAAGCATATTAACTTAAATTTTTATTAGTAAAAATAAATTTTCTTATTTTATTGGCATATAAGTGATCCACTAGAAAAATCTTTAAAAAATCAGGATTTTTATAATAGTGTATTCTCCCTTTTTTGACTAGTCAAAAAGTGTTGGAAAATCTATCGTAATTAAAAAGTACAATTTGCAAATAACCTCTGTACTTAGTAGAGAATTTTTTAAATATAATGCCATAAACATGGATTTTCGATCGGTAATAACATTTTCAAAATTTTTTGAAAACCTTTCCCCATTACTGACGAAAAGTCCATGAGTAATGCGACCACATAACTTGGGAATATTAACAGATCACATTTGTCAGTGATCCCCTTATAAGGGGCAACACATGCTCGCTCTTCTAAGTGCTCTCCCTCCTTTTTTCCCTTCCTCTCTCTTCTCTCTTCCCCCGCCATGATTCTTACTTTGAGGCGACCTTCCAACTAAAGTCTAGCCATTTTAGGCTCTTAAAGCAAATCTTGTACTCCCTTACTACATTTTTGCAAATTGGCATTAATTTTTACTTAGTTGTTCTATTATCTCACTCTTTCTTATTATTCATTTCTCTCTACTTTTAGCCATTGTGGGAGCTACTTGATTAAGTCTCTCATCTCTTTCACTCACTTCTTCGTTTCTTTTTCTTTTTTTTAAATCAAAGTTGGGGACAAATCATTTAAGTTATCAAAAAGTTATTGCATCTAAGATTAGGATAGATGACTTAAAATTGTTATGTCTTAATTTTATGTTGATTATGCTGAAAATATTGATATTAGGATCTAAATGACTTAATTTCTATATATTTGTATTGGAAATGCTAACAATAGGATACCTAGATGACTTAATATTGTTATGACTAAATTTTTTAATTTGATTTTTCATCTTTCTTAATGAGAGGGGGTCTCCATCACTAAGAGAAGGCTCTGCCAAATTATTTTTAAAACTTGAATTTATGTTACCACGGGATATTTATCTCTCAATAAAAAAGAAAAAGTTGTTTCAATTTTTTAGTTTTATGGAGGCATTTATCCTTTAGTAAAAATAAAATCTTTGATTGTAAAAAAAAAATTCCATCAATATAATGAAACTTTGAGTAAAAATATTATAAATTATCAACGGACATTCTTATTTTTATTGAGGGAAATTATTTAGTGAGTGTGCAATGAATTTAAATTTTTGTTGACAAAAGTTTTTAACGAAAGGTTTATTGAGGGATGAAAATTTGTCGATAAAATAATTACTGATGAATTTTAGCTTTTTATTGAGAGATTTACTCTTTTTGGAAAATTAATCAAAGTTTGATTATTCTTTCTCTCTACATGTGAGTTCTAGCGAGCACCATAGCTCGAACCAAGAAATCACAAGGTTGTGTTCCTTTAGTAAAATTTTGCTCCTTTCTTTGTTTGCAGAATTGTAATTTTCTATACTTGATACTGGTTGATTTAAATATTTGATTTTAAATTAAATTGCACCTTTAGCTGCAGATCTCACAATTCACACTATAAATTGGGCCAGAATATAAAATAACAGTTGCACTATTTTTATAATTTTATTTTTATTTAATTTTTATAATATAAAATTTAAATTATTAAATTTATTGAAGTTATATAACCAAACTATAAGACTCAACAAATCTGATGTCTCACACAAATTATGTGATTAGTTTGTCAATCTCTTTAATTGGGAAAACCTTATCTCCATAAATAATATGTGTATGTATAATTTTATATATAGTAACTTTTATTATAGTTTTACCAAAACATATTCTAGTATTTTGTTTTAGTACTCACAACATTCCTTGGCAGGCCATCTCTTGAATCCATATCATACATGTTTATGAAAATATTTAATAGCTGAATTTTTTTTATTTGACATACATTGTCTTGTTCGCTACAATTATTTAGAGTTGTTGTTCGGTTTGGGTTAGTTCAGATTGGTCCTACATCAACTTCGGTTTAGGCTAAAAAAGTCTAAATTTTTTATCCCAAAAGATGTGAACCTAAACCCCAATCTTGCGAGTAACAAGTTAAAATAGATTGGCTTTGCGAGTTAATCACGTGGGATAAACTTAAAGTAGATCGTAAATTTAAAGTTGAATTAAATTTCGCATATATCATGCCTATGCCAATTTAATTACTTTAAATTAATAAATTACATGCTAATAATTAGTAATAAAACGTATATATCTAGTCCCTATATACCTTCAAAGTCCAATAGAATCATTTTCATTAAAAGCAAAAACAACTAATTAAATGAGACCATAATAATAATCAAAAAGAGCATGGAGTTCCTTTGGTGGTGGGCCATATATATATATATATATATATATATATATATATATATGCTTACTATTTTTATAAATACTTACTTAAAATAATTTTAATCCTTAAATTTATATTTTAAAAATTGAATTGCAAAATACAATAATTAAATTTTATAGTTTAACAAGATAAAATGGGAAGCTTGTCTTCAAGTTTCCTGGTAAACAACTTTCTCATAATATATATAGGTGGTTTTTGATATGCATATATATGTCAAAACTGAATTGAACATGTTGAAATTATGGCTGATAATTCAACACCAAGCATGTTAGCTTTGGAATGAAGTCTTAATTGCGTTACATATCTCTTATTCTTCTACCGTCTAAAATTAATAATGCATGATTACAGCAATCAATTGAGGCTCATCTTTTCTCTTTATTTTCTTTATCAGACAAATTGAAACATGAAAGGAGCTACCTCTGTGATTTGTATTCTTTTACTTGTATAACATGTTGAAAGATTGTACCAAGAGTTATGTATGACTAGTTCATGGCCCATGCCAAGGGGAATGACAGCTGCTTGTATGATTGTACTAGTTTGTCCACACTAATAGACCTGACAAAGGTGCATGCAGCACGTTCCGAGAAGAGTTGTGCATAATAACAAAACGCGTATTAAAGAAAGCGCGTAGTTGACCTGTGCTTTCAGTGCAACGATTATTTTATGCTTCTTTACCTTTGTACCTATGATTTGAATCCTGTTTCTCCCTCAAATCAATAAGCTTTATGTAATAAAAAAAAAAAAGGCGTGTAGCAACTTTATAATTAAAAGTAATATGCTTTATACCCAAAAAAATAATGTACTTAATATTATTATGCATGAATAAAGGCATTGATTGTATTATTAAAAAATACATTTTGTGAAAATTTAGTTAAAACGTAACGTCAATGCCACAACGTGTTAATTTTTAAATTTAATAGTAATTTTTTGTTTATTTTATCTACAAATAACACATTTTTCTATGACTATCAATAATAAAATAATTCATACTAAAATTAAATATTTTTTGTTTTATATATATATAGATTTGTGATGTAATTTTTATACATTAAAATTTATTAAATATTTATTTAAAAAATTTTAATAATTAAATTTATATTACAAAAATAAATTATAAAATTTAATAAATCTTAAATTTAATAAGATCAAATGAGAATGTTACCTTCAAATTTCGTGGAAGATAACTTATAACTTATGATATATATTAGAAATTTCTGATATACCTATATGTGAAAACTAAAGTGAACAAGTTGAAATCAAGGCAGAGAATTCCACGCCAAGCATGTTTAGCGTTGGAATAAAGTCAACATCAATTATGTGACATGTCTCAAATTTCTTTTCATACTTTATTGACTACAATTAATAATGCATGAATAAAGCAAACAGTTGAGGCTCATCAAATTGAAATGCGAAAGGAGCTACCTCTGCAATATGTATTGTTTTAATTTTTATAAATTAAATTTTATTAAATATTTATTTAAAAAATTTTAATAATTAAATTTATATTATAAAATTAAATTATAAAACTCAATAAATCTTATAATTCAATAAGATAAAATGGGAACGTGGAAGATAACTTATAATATATATTAGTAATTTTTCATATACATATATATGAAAACTGAAGTGAACAAGTTGAAATTAAGGCAGACAATTCAACGCCAAGCATGTTAGCATTTGAAGGCTCAACTTTTCAATCTAGGCACTTTCTCAGAATTTGCAATTACTGGTATCATATCTTGTAGAGCACGATTTATGGAGTTGAAAATGACACTTTTGATATTAGAAATTGATGGTTTAATGCTTCAAAATAAAAATTTCTGCTTCTTGCTACTTTATTCACTTTTAAAGTACTTAAGGATTTTTTAGGGTTTCTTAGAATATATTTTTATGAACTTGACCAACTCAAAAGGCTTCTATGGTCTAACTGGTGTACTCAAAACTCAAAATGTACTGGTTCATTTTTGCTTTCTTTCGGGATATATATATATATATATATATATATATATATATATATATGAGTACCCAAGCCAAAACCAAAAGAATGACAGAAAATTTTTTCAATGATACTGTTCTGATATATAACAATTTCTCAGAACAAACTAGAACAAAAAGTAAGGATAAATACTAAATAACACGAGAAATTTAGAAAGTTAATAAGAAATCTCACACAGTCATTATTAAAAAAATAAAAAAAGAGAAAAAATTACAGTTTGCAAGACTTCCTGCGTACGTTGCTCAATAATGCAACTATGCTTTACAATATTTGGGAATGAGATCCCACTTTGGTGACTTGGCAAAACAGAAAAATAGAATCAGCCTCTAAATACAGATAATAGTCAATTCCCTGTGAAAAACTCATATATATATATGACATCTCTGCAACAAAGATTTATACAGAACCTTATAAATTAAACAAGTCAGTGGCAATTAAATTGAGGAAAAAAATTTTGAACCATGTCCAACCGTAATACTTATGCCTACCTTGCAATTTTATTTGCATGGGCTGTTCTGTTGGCTCTTTGTAAGGGCACATCGGGATCAACTGAAGCTGAGGCATTGCTCAGATGGAAAGAAAGTCTCCCAAACCAACCAATCTTGCAGTCATGGGTTATTTCTCTACAACAGGCCAACTCAAGTGCAGCAAAAAGCCCATGTTGGTGGCGTGGAATAAAGTGTGATTCTTCAGGCAGTGTCATTGAATTAAACTTGGCTTACACTGCTCTCAGAGGTACCCTTAAAAACTTGAACTTTTCTGCATTTCCAAATCTTCTTCGCCTTGATCTCAAAGAAAACAAACTAACTGGAAATATACCAGAAAACATTGGGGTGCTCTCTAAATTGCAATTCCTTGACCTTTCAACAAATATTCTCAATGGCTCATTGCCTCTTTCTCTTGCTAATCTCACCAAAGTTTACGAGCTTGATGTTTCTCGAAACCTCATAACAGGGACATTAGACCCTCAACTGTTTCCTGATAATACAAATCAGCCCAAAAGTGGTCTCATTAGCATTCAAAATCTCCTCTTTGAGGACTTAATGCTTGTAGGTACAATCCCAAATGAAATAGGAAATCTGAGAAATTTATTTCTGCTAGCTCTACAAAAAAATAGTCTTCGTGGTGCTATTCCTCCATCTTTGGGCAATTGTAGTCACTTAACTTACCTTCGACTTGCCAGTAATCAACTATCAGGGTCTATACCACCTAATATTGGTAGTTTGAGAAATCTAACTGAAGTGTGCCTATGTCAAAACAAACTATCTGGAACACTGCCACAAGAAATAGGAAATCTATCATCCTTAACTGTTCTTCAACTTGCTGGGAATAATTTCACTGGAAACTTACCGCCACAAGTGTGCAAAAGTGGTAAGCTAGTCAACTTCACTGCAGCTCACAACAGTTTCACTGGCCCAATTCCAGTTAGCCTTAAAAATTGCACATCATTAAATAGAGTTCGACTCGAAAATAACCAATTGACGGGTTATGTTGACAAGGATTTTGGAGTATATCCTAACCTTACTTACATTGACTTCAGCTACAATCGAGTGCAAGGAGAACTCTCGGCAAACTGGAGTGCATCCCTGAATTTGCAACAACTCAAAATGGCAGGAAATATGATAGTTGGCTCAATTCCTTATGAGATTTTTCAGATGAGGCAATTGGGAGAGCTTGACCTATCATGTAATCAATTTTCAGGGGAGATTCCACCTCAAATAGAAAATTTGTCCAGGCTCGTCGATTTGCATCTGAGTGGCAACAAACTCTCTGGTCATATACCCACTGGAATTGAAAATCTTTCCAATTTGCAGTCCTTAGACTTGTCAATGAATATGCTAACTGGTCCAATCCCTTATCAGATAGGAGGTTGCTCTCACTTGATTACTTTAAATTTGAGCAAAAACAACTTGAATGGATCAATCCCTTACCAAATTGGTAATCTTTTGGCCTTGGAATATATTTTGGACTTGAGTTACAATTCTCTTACTGGACAAATTCCAGGCGAGCTTGCTAAGCTTTCTAATTTGATAATCTTGAATCTCTCTCACAATAACCTGTTAGCTTCTATCCCTGATTCCATTAGTGAAATGTTGAGTTTGTCAAGCATTAACCTTTCCTACAACAATTTGGAAGGCCCTGTTCCAAATATTGGCATATTTAACTCTTCTTTTCCTGTGGATTTGAGTAACAATAAAGATTTGTGCGGAAAGATCCAAGGTATTCGACCTTGCAATGTGTCAGTCACAAAAATTGATGGTGGTACTAACAAAAAGAAAATTGTGATAGCCATTTTTGCTTCTTTAGGAGGTATATTACTTGTTTCAAATGTATTATTTGCAATTTTTCTCTTTTACTACAAGAGAAACTCAGGAGTTTCAAAACTGTACCCTGCAATTAAGAGAGAAAATCCATTTTCAATATGGTACTTCAATGGAAAACTTCTGTACGAAGACATCATAGCAGCAACCGAGAACTTTGATGACAAGTATTGGATTGGAGAGGGAGCAATGGGACAAGTATACAGAGTGATGGTGCCAGGCGGTCATGTATTTGCCATAAAAAGGTTGAAATGTGAGGCAGATAGCATATACATTGATAATATAAAATCCTTTCAGAGTGAGATAGAAGCCTTGACCGAAACCCGCCACCGAAACATTGTGAGGTTGTTTGGATTTTGTTTACAAGGGATGCACACTTTTTTGATTTATGAATATATGGAAAGAGGAAGCTTAGCTCATATGCTGAGAAGTGACAGAGAAGCATTAGAGTTGGATTGGCCTAAGAGGGTTGAAATTGTCAAAAGTGTAGCACATGCTTTATCTTACATGCATCATGATTGCGTTCCACCCATAATTCATAGAGACATATCAAGCAAGAACATTTTGTTGTCTTGCAATCTCATAGCTCATGTCTCAGATTTTGGCACTGCAAGGTTTCTAAAACCAGATTCAGCTAGTTGGACATCATTTGCAGGCACTTACGGCTATGCTGCACCAGGTCACTTTCATATACGCCAATTCTAGCACAATAAACTATAAATAGCGTGACTCTTTACGTAACCATTAACCTCAGTTCCTAATTGCCTACTTTTTTCCTTTTGCTTGCGCTTGCAGAACTTGCATACGCAGGAACAGTGACAGAGAAATGTGATGTGTTTAGCTTCGGTGTTTTGGCTTTTGAGGTTCTCATGGGAAAGCACCCAAGTGATTTAATTTCTTACATACAAACATCTGGTGACCACAATATCAACTTGAAAGAGATTTTAGATTCACGTTTGGCACAGCCTTCAAAGCCACATATTTTGAAGGAATTGGCTTTGATTGAGAATTTAGCTCATTCGTGTCTACAGGCAAATCCTCAATCACGACCAACAATGAAAAGCATAGCACAAATGCTTGAAAAACAAAATGCTCATTAGTCATGATTGGAGTTTCATTGCCAAATAGATAATGGAATGTTCTTTCAAGTATTTTATTTATGGTGTTTCAAAATTTTAGACAATTATTTAAGCAATGTTATAGCCGTAGAATAAAAATGTAGAAATGTATGGTTGAAGGACTTCTATTTTGAGAATTCTTATGTTAAAAAAAGAGCCAAAGATACGTTTCATTTTTAAAGAAAAATGTTTCAGTGTGATTAAATAATATTGATCAAAGTTATTTTATAGCAATTTATATATGTTAAGTTGCTGGGTTAGTATCAGAAACATTTAATATTGATGTCAAAAAGATATACATAATCTTATATTCTAAATTAGTAATTTATAATAAATATTTAGTATTTTAAGTCTATAAAAAGTTTTAAAAGGTGCTTCCACCTCCACCTACAAAAAATCACATGCAAACAATATTATGTTGAGACTAGGATACAGGTACTTAATCTAGACAATTGAGAAATAAAATTAAAAAAGAAAGATAAAGAAAAATGGAAATGTAAAAATATATACAAATTATTTATAAAATTTATGTGTACGTATATATTATTATCATTGTTTCATGGGTCACAATTGTAAATAAAATTTTGGTTCTCCTTAATACTGAATACTGAATACTATTCCTATGCAATATTCATATTTATTATATTTTTAATTAATTTTTATATAGTATCATACTTTTAAAATAGTCTTATTATTATTAATAATATTCAAAGTTAAAAAGTTTAGTTTGTTACAAATGATTTATGGCTTGAGATTGAAATTTTAAATTTTAAATATATTAAAATTTATAATTTATAATTGTAAATTTAAAATTTAGAGTAATAAAATTTCAGATTTAAATATAATTTTATTTTTTAAAAAAAATAGTTAATATATTATTATACAATAATAATAATATAAAATAAAATATTTAGACCATTTCTTGTCTCGGTAAATAGTTTCAAAGTTACTTTATTTCGGTAAATTCTTTAAATGCTTAAATTATTTTTGAAAACAAAATCTAGCCACTGTTTTATGATTGGGATACAGATTGAAGGGTGGTTAGTATCTCTCCAGCTCAACCAATCAGCTTAACCGGAACAATAATGTTCCCTTACCATTAGATGTCCACTGGTGTCCATTCGAACCGCTGCCAATCATGGCTGTGACCATTGGAGGCTGTGTTCATTTCACCGTCTCGCGGTAAGAGTCCGTTGCAGTCATCGTTAAGCTCTATTGGGAATCGCATTTGAAGAAATCAGGACCACTGCATTTGGTTCCCTGACCATTTGTGAAGGTAATCGTCTATACTTAAATCTGTATGTGCTTAGGTGGGCTTCAGTTAATTAGAGCTATTATGGACCTTTGCGTTGATGCAATCTCGTTTGTTTAATCCCTCAATTCTCTGTATTGGGTCGAACATAAAGTAAACAAAGTATAATTCGGGATTATGTTATATTTATGGTTTTCATTGGGTTGACAATATCGACTTTATAGGTTTCAGTTCCTGATTTGCAATTGCTCCCCGTTTCTTACGGTGTGTTCAGTTTTTCCTGCTTGGGCTGGGGTCTGATGTTTGCTGACCGTTAGTTTTTATGGAATTAGAGGCTCTTGATTTTGGTCAGGATTCATCTTGACATGCTTGGATTTTGGTCCAAATCCGTGTAGTTCCAGAAGGTGTGATATCCTTTAATCACCATGTGCCTTTATATTCTCTGCATCTCTCGCTTTTGAACCATTTTCGAGTATTGCTATTTCAAGTATAAAGGATTATGTGCCTGAATGTGTTTTAAATTTAATAGTTGGGAGAGGGGTTCTAGTTTTGCAATTTTGATATTGCGAGTATATTTGGTTGAATCTATAGTGATCAAGGAAATGCCCCTTTGACTTAACCCCTGAAATGTTATAAATCTTGATGTCAGATTTTAAAATTTGTATTCTAAATTTCTCGTCATGGCTGTAAGCTTTGAATGTCAAAAATAGATTCTGCATGAGTTTGACACTTCCTGTTTGAAATCTACAATTCTGATAGAAGCTCAGATGTCCACGAAGAATTAGTTCATGATATCTACAAGGTCTTTCTAGTCTTTAGGAACTACTGGATTAATCCATGAATCAGTCCTTGTGATTGTGCATGGATCTTTGTGTAAGTTTTAAATCTGTGATTTGTTGTCAAACTGAGTTCCTGATTTTGTTTTGGTTTTGACTGAACTTCTGCGTACATTTGTGATATAGAGGATGGGCACTTTGAAGGCTAATGGTTATGGTATTTTGCTGCGATAGCCTATAGTGTCTTGAATTTTGTTTTAGAAGTTGGCTGACATTTGGTTTGGTTATGTGTGCTCCTTTTCATGTTGTTTGTTGGCCGGCTAATAGCAATTTCAGGGCTCTTCCTTATAATGCATGGGTCTGTGGTTGTCAGTGTTTTTACATGATGGCCATGGCGGAATGGCAGGGTGGTTTCTCAGCCCACTGCCGTCATAAACATTTTGCCCTCCAGGCTTGCTCTAGTGGTGACATGGCACTCCATAAGCATGGCAGAAAGATGACAATTTCGTCATCTGCCTTGGCCTCCAACCAATGGCTATCTACTTTTTTTTTCCCTCAACTTCTGACCTCATCCCCATCCCCTTTGTGTCTCTCCTGTCTCTTTAATTATCGATCCTAATTCTCTCCTTTCCTTTTGAACTTATGTTCTAAACTTCTGCTCTTTTTTTCTCAATTTCTGTCCCCACTACACATACTGTTAATCCAATTATTTGCTTGAGAATGATTCTATTATGTTTATTGTTTTTGGTATAAGCTTTTAGCTCTTTTTATGTATATTTTGCAAGTCTTTTTAGTAAATTTTTCCATTTCTTTAAATGGCTGCCATGCTTCTGCCATTGACTGCCACATCATCTGCCATAGAGCTATGGTGGTTTTTGGGCTTTCTGCCATGGGCCTTCATTCACCATTGGCAACACTGGTAGACATGGTTAGGGAGCAGACGTTATCAACATTATAGACACTTTAAAATAACTTGGAAGTCCAATTTCTAAAAGAAAATTTGCTGCTACAGAATTTCTGCGCAGCAGGTTTTGTTGTGGGTATCACTTTCAGTAGGAAGATTGGATTTTCGTGATTCCAAAGGCATTGGAAAGTAGAGACAGAAGACTATCATGCTTTTAAATTTCTGGCCCTAATTCCTTACCAATTAATACAGTTGTCTCTAAGTCAAAATTCTGGTTTGAATGAAATTTTATGTCTCCTTCATATGGTGCTTGCTGCTGTTGATCTGTTTCATGGTTATAACATATGTCAAAAAGCCTTAATCCATGTGGTGAGGTGCATGGAGGGTCCTTGAACTTTCTTTGCATTTTTGGGTCTTATGCATGTGGTTGCTGCATCATGCCAGCTTTGCAGTGTTTGGGCTATTGATATGTGTTACTACAGTTAGGATAAGCATATGCAAGGCTTGCCAGCCAGGACAGCCCTCATAACAATTGCCAAATAGTTCTGTTTCACATAAAATATAATATTACATTTTTATCTTTCCATACCATCTCTTATATTGTCCATTTAATGTGCTGATCAGGCATTTTGGCATGGGAAACAAGCCAGCGAAGCAGGATAGGGATGAGTTAGTATTGAAGATTGTACCTCCTTTGGACCGAGCATACGTAAAATGGCTTGCTAGAGATGTTGAAAGAATGCATGGCTTTACACCAAAACATATTCGGGCTGTGAGACCACCAGATCATTACCTGGAATATATGCAGTTCAATGGGTGGTTGGATGTGGATTTGGATGATCCTGATCTTGCCCATTTATTCAAGTAGGTATGTTGTACTGATGACATGGGCATGAAACCAAAATTGAAATAAAGACAGTTAGGTTATTTGACATGCAGAGTATGCTAGAATTGAAAAGGAACTCTTTTCCACAGTTTAATTGGCATTTTCACCATTGTATAGAAAATTAAATTTGATGCGTTTGGTATAATCCTGGAATAATAATAAGAGGGAAAAAAACACAAGTCAGTGGAAGTCGCATGCTTCCCATCTGAGATAATGCTATTCTGAGTGATGCAGATTCTACTATATTATGGTTGTGGGTCTCCATGCCCTGAGTTCTCTTACTTATAAAAGTATAATCTTAGAAAGGGAAAGGTCTGTTTTAATTAATTCTGATCAAAGAGTACACTCTCTATTTACAGAGAGGAGTTTGAGCTAACACAATGAATGGACACTGAGATTGTTACAGCAGATCCAACCTCTCTAACCGACTCTTTCCATGTCAGCATTCACACTAACAGCATGATCTACATCTCCTGATAACACCTCACTCACTTGATCACTGTCATAAGACACATCACTCACCTAAACCTCTTCTGTCCTAACATCCCCTCTCAACTCAAGGTGGTGGGATGAATCACCTTGAGTTTGCCAGTCAACAGCGAGAATCGAGCTCTAGGAAGGGGTTTAGTAAGTATATCAGTAGTCTGTTTGAGTGAGGGAAAGTGGAAGACATCAATTTCCTTCTGCAGAACCTTGTCTCGGACCAAAGAAAAGTCAAGTTCTACATGCTTAGTTCTTGCATGTAGAACTGGATTAGCTGACAATTGCACAACACTGAGGTTATCGCAGAAAACAGCAGGAGGCTAAGAGAGGTTGACCCGAAGTTCACTAAAAAGAGACTTGACCAGCAGATTTCAAACACAACACTAGGAATTGAAATCCTCTAAAGTGTAGGATATACTTTAAAGAATAAAATGCAAGTAGATAACCATTGATAAAAAAATCAATGGTCATGATTATGTCAAGTTTATGAATTGTGATTCATTTGCTTGTATTTAATAACCATTATGACCATTAATTTTCTCATCAATAGTAATTCACTTGCACTTTACTCTTTAAAGTACACCCTCTACTTTAGAGGATTCAAATCCCAACACTGGCAAGGCTTCTGTACTCGGCCTTTGTACTAGATTGAGAGATGATGTTTTGCTTCACAGATGACTAAGCAGTGAGGTTATTCCCAAGAAAGACACAGTAGGCCGTTTGAGATTTTCAATCAACAACATTACATGCCCAATCAGCATCACAATAGGCTGATATAGTAATGGGAGCAATGGGTTCAAAGTAGAGACCATGATGTCTTGTACCACTCAAGTACCAAAGGATCCGTTTGACCACTTGCTAGTGTGCTTCAAGAGGCTATTGGAAAAATTGTGACATATTGCAATGCTCGAATGAGAGAGCAATAGAGGGTGAAATCAGAGAAAGGAGGGCTTCCATGATTCGTAAGCTTGGTGTTGGAGGTTATAGGTGAGGAAACAAGTTAAGCATGATGGAGATTGGCACGATTGAGGAGCCCCTGTATATATTTAGTCTGAGACAGTAGGAAACCCCCATTAGATGTCTTGTTGAGCTCAATTCCCAAGAAATAGTGAGCTTCACCAAGGTCCTTAAGAGCAAAATTGGAATGCAAATAAGAAATCAGCTGTTGAATAATTGACTGAGGTGCCAGTAAGTAGAATATCATCTACATACACTAAGGTGCCAATAAGAAAAATTCATCTACATGCACAAGAGCTAGCAAAATTTCAGAACCAGTGTGCTTAAGGAACAGAGAAGCATCACACTTTGTAGCTGTAAAACCAAACCAGTGAAAGGCAAAGGACAATTTTTGAAATAGGCACGAGGGGCTTGCATTAAACCATATATAGCCTTCCTTAGTCACCATATGAGGGTTTGAGCTTGTGAAACCTTGAGGTTGAGTCATGTATACTTCTTCAAACAACTCACCATTTAGAAAGCCATTATTTATGTCAATGTGGTGTATTTTCCCACCGTGTGAGACGAATCTAAAGTAAGAACAGTCCTAATAGTAATAGGTTTAACTACAAGACTAAAAATTTCATAGAAGTCAACACATTCCCTTTGATGAAACCCTTTTGCAACATCCAGGCTTTATGTTTCATGACACTGCCATCCAGGTTTTTCTTGGGTTTAAAAACCCACTTACAACCAATAGGACTTCAGTTAAGAGGGAGACCAACCAAATCCTAGGTATGGTTCTTCAAGAGTGCTTGGTACTCTTCCTCCATGACAAGTATCCACTAAGGAGTAGAGAGAGCTTGTTTCACAGTAAATGGCTCAGTTGAAACAGTGAATGTCTTAGGTTTAAAAATGCCAGACTTGCGTCTGGTCTGCATATGATGATGATTCTCGGTTGGTCGAGTAATGTGAGAGGGACAAGGAGTAGTAGCTGTGCTTGAGAGATTAGGACCATGACCTGCGGATCTATCCAAGTTCACAATAGGGTTAATACAAGAATTTGTATTGTTAATATGTAGGCTACTATTAAGTGAGGGATCACAAGAAGGAGATGGAGGTGGGATAGCAAAAGATGGTGAGGTAACTAAAGTTAAAGTGGCAAAGGGCAACATAGTAGAACTGATGACTGAAGAGGTAGGTTGTGTAGCAAAGGGAAACGTGGATTCATTAAACAGTATATCTTTGGAAATATAAACTCTGCCTGTGGTGCTAAGGCATTTGTAACTCTTGTGATGTCTACTGTAATCTATGAAGGTGCAGGGAGCAGACCTGTTTGAAACTTGGGGGAATTATAAGGTCTCAGATTAGGAAAGCAAAGGCAACAGAAAACTTTCATAGATTGGTAAAGAGGGTTGTGTTGAACAAGGTTTCCAAGGGAGATTTATGATGGAGAACAAGACTAGGAAGACTATTGATGAGATGAGTAGCAGTATAGAAAGCCTCCTCCCAAAAGGACAGAGGGATGGAAGCTTTGTTAAGGGGAGTAAGTCCTATCTCAAAAATGTGTCTGTGCTTTCGTTCAACGATGCCATTCTGTTCATGGCTGTAAGGAAAAGAGATCCTATGAAGGATACCTTGTTGTTGAAGGTATGAAGTAGAGGGTTTGAATTCTCTTCCTCCATCTTATTGAAGGGCCATAATTTGAAGTAGAGACTTTTGCTTTGTTGGATAAAACCATGTATATCGGCTGAATACATCAATGAAAATGATATAGTATCAGTTATCATTGGAAGAAATATGAGGTGAAGGACCCCAAATATCAATAAGCACAAGTTGTAAAGGGACAGTATAGACAGATGATGAGGAAGGAGAAGGAAATTTGTGATGTTTACCTATACAACACGATGAGCAAAAGGAAAGAGCACTTTTATTATTTGGCAGTATATTACATGACTTTAGGACAAGAGAAACAATGTCTTTGGAGGCTTGTCCTAAACGACAGTGCCAGAGGTCTAAGCTAGTAGGTGCGGTAGCTGAATTTGGGAAAGATACATCAAGGGAATTTGGGGATCCAGTTGCAGTAGTCATCACATTTGTGACACCAAGGAACTGTGGGGTTGAAATCTGTCTTGGTAGGGGTCTAGATTGATGAACCGATAGTGGAAAGTCATCAAATATATAAAGACCATTGCTCACCCTCCCTGTCAGTACCACATTTGTTGGACCCCTGAGATTTAACGAAACATAGGTTAGGATGAAATTTGAAATAAATTGAATTATCTTTGGCAAACTAACAACAAATTTTTGGTTATGTTAGGGACATGTAACAGTTTATGGAGAGATAAAGAGGTATTGGAGGGGACGAGAACCTAAGAGAAGCCAACATGCTTAATATGCAAACTTGTTCCATCCCCAATGATGACCTTTTTCTGAACTTGTGTCAAGTGTTTTCTCAGCCAAATTCTCTGTACTATGAGTGAAGTGGTTGGTCGCCCCTAAGTCAGGGTACCAGCATCCATTTTGAATGTTGTTGGTTGACAACATGGCCCGCATAGCATTTCTACCTTCTGTGGTGTTTCTAAACTGAGGATTTTCAAGTCAGTAGAACAAGTGGTAAAGGTTGGTGCCTGAAAGCGTTGGTATCCCTGATACCGTGTTCTTTGGAATTGATCATCATACCTAAAACAACAATCAAGTGCTATATGACCAAGCTTACCACAGACTTGGCATGATACTCTTGCACCAAAATTACCATACTATCTACCTCTCATTCATCCTCTTGAGTAATTGCCTCTAAATCCACCTCTCTGATAACCATTCTCCCTAGATTGATTTTCATGGAATTGATTGTGACACTGTGCCTAACCAATTTGATAACCATAAGGTGAAGGAAACCTATGACCACCGGAACTGCTATTAAACTGAGTATTGGAGTTGGATTGTGAGTTATTCGGTATAGTTAATGAGGAATTCAGTTTATCTCCTTTGTGCTTTTGTAAGGAGACGTTTATTGAGGTACTTAGGTTTGCAGTAACAGAATCAAGTTCTTCTAGGTATCGTTGTAGCTTAATTTCTCAAGCAAGAAGAAGAGCCTCTACTTCATCTAAGGTGTAGCTTTTAGACGAAGATATTATGTGATTTTTTGTGCTAACTGGATTTCCAACCGAGGCAAGTCTATCTACCACATGCTTAATTTTTCAATAAGTACTCACTCGTCGATTGACCTCCTTTCTGTGTTCTGGAGTTGACTTCGGTATTGTCTCATTTTTGCCTTCGTTGGAGAGGTGAAATGTACTTCAATCCTTTCCCAAACTTCTCATGATGAATTGCTGCCAACCATTCTAGTTGGCATCGACACAGACATCAAAGAAGGAGCCAAGACGTGAATAATTGGTAATAATAATAATAATAATAATAGTAGTTGTTGTAGTAGTAGTAATAATAATAGTAGTAGTCGCATAGAGCTACGTCTAGAGAGAAGTGCATAGAGACGTGGGAAAGTAGTGGTAGTAAAATAAGTTTGAGCAATGCTATTGTTACATATGCAACGCCTACGCTTTGTACTATATTGCATATGTGGCAGCTTAAGATTTTTTTTTTTTAAATTATGTCACAATGTGTAGTTAGATTTTAATCACTTCGTCAGCATAGGTGAAATTGTATGCTATATATTGTGGCTCTAGCATTTTCCAATAAGTTTTTATGGTTAGTGCTTAGTAAATTATAGGAATTTGAGGGTGGCCCATAGAGCTATGTTCAGAGAGAAGTGCATAGAGACCTAGGAATAATAGTCCTATTAAAATTATAGGAATTTAGGGGTGTAGAATTTTAGAAACAGATTTTTAAAATTTTGAATTTAAGACATTATTATATTAAGGTTTTACATTTTAATATTTAAGAGCTTTAATATATATGATTTTAAGATTTATGATAAAATAAAATTATTTTATAAATCTTAAATATTATTATTAAGAAATTAAATAAAATTGAAGTAATTTAAATATTAAAAGAACTAAATTGATGCAATTAACAAAAAGAAAAAATCACAAAATAAAATCAGGTTGGTTAGCAAAAGAATCAAATTAGTATATTTGAAACAAGATGAACGAAATTAAAGCAATTTAAATATTAAAAGGATAAAAAATGTAAATTAGTCTTTGTAGTCTTGACTTAACAGCTGTCTATATAACTAGGGCTAGAAAAAAGTTGAGCTAACTCATAAATAGCTCATGATTTGATTTGAGTTAAGCTCATAAACCAAATAAGCAATACATAAGCTAGAATTTGTCTCGTTTAAAAATGAGATTTAACTCATTTGGCTCATGAGCTTGCACTAGTTTTGGAGGTTTCAATATTAACTATAACTATTTATTTATGTTGGGTGGTTAGGGTTTTAAATGTTGTATTTGATTAAGCTAATGTTTTAATTTATTATATTAGTTTTGATATGAATGAGCGTATCAAGTTATAGCTCAACTCATTTGGATATCACAACTTATACATATAAGCTATTCAGCCGAGTTGAGCCGCTTATGATCAAGTTACCAAAGGGCTATCCTTATAGAGCAATTAATTAAAAAAACTAAAATTTTCATTTTGTTATCAAGGGTAACTTTTAATTAAAAAAATTAAAAATTTTTGTTTTGTGAAATTCCTTGATAAGATATCTCAAAAAGTGGCTTTTTAGGGATATATCCTTTGTTAATAAAAAAAAAATTCACTTTTTATCAAAAGATATTTTTTTCTGTAAAACAAAAATTCTTCTAATGTAAATAAAATAATGCCACAAAAAATAAAACAAATTATCGGTGGAAATATTTTATTTTTAGCAAAGGCGATTCTTGAATAATTTTATCCACGAGTTATTATTAATTTTATAGTTACTAAAAGATTGGATCCTTCGGTTAATCTGTCATTAAAATAATTTTATTGGCCATTGACAAATCCATTCTCTCGTAATTACATTATTTTTCGTAATGCAAATTTAGGATCATGCCGATCAAAATAGTTGCGTCCTCTTCTACCTTATTAATGCCTAGTCATAAAAAGGACGCCCTAAATTATCATGTGTTCAGGAGGCCATCAATGGAGCTTGTTGTCTGCACATGCAAAACTTTGGAGCACCTCTATGGTCCACATTTTAGCCTTCATATGCTTCGGGCTTCATCCTTCCACCTCCCAAAGAAGACAAGCCCCAAATGAATGATAAGTGATAACTCTTGCCTCCCCCAAATTAAAAGAAAATCGAGACTAATGTTGAGGAGGAGATGGTCTGTAGACAGATTATTGACATTGGGCTGGTCACGTCATAAACACATAAGCTTTGCCAGACACATGCTCGAGAAGGATTGGGCTGTCAAAATTGGTCATGTTTAGAGGGTGGGCAACACTTGTGCAGCTTTCCTGGCTTCAAAGAGCGTCACTGCAACTAGAGGAAGCTCCAACAGAATTGTCTCTATTACCGCTAGCTTATGTAATAGGGATCTCTTCTTCGAAATCAATTCCAATGTAGTTTTTCTGTGTTTTAGGGCCTTTTGGCCCTTCTTTTTCACAAAATAAAAAATAACAGTCCGCCTTAACAAAATATTTGCCTGCTGAGATGAACCTTTTACTTAATTAACGGATTGATTAAAAGTGTTCAAATTTTTTTTTTTAAAAAAAATGTGAGGGTAAAATTCCTTCAATTACAATAAAGAAACCAAAATCAAACGGTACTAAAGTTAAAGAATCAAAAATGTAATTAAGCCAAAAAAAATCTTAAAACTAAAAAAAGTTATTGATTGGTATCAGATTAAAATTAATTTTATACCATATTAATTAGTTTCTCCTCATCTATTTTTCATTCCTTTATACTTACACTTTTATCAAAATATTTGTTTGTGGTATTCCAGGAGATAGCCACAATTTGAAGCACAAGAATCAAATAAAGACAAATTAAATGAAGGGATATGGATAATTTGTCTATACAAAATTTAAAAGTAAAAGAAAAATTAGAGAGAAATAAATATAAAATTAAGAGAGACAAAAATAAGATTTATAAAATATATTTTAATATAAATTAGATAGAGACAAATAAAATGTTATTAAAATAAAAAATAATAAAAATAAAATATTTAAATTCAAAAAAAAGCAATAAGGGTTTTTCCATGAGTTTCCTGTACTCCACTACCTGTGGTGCCACTAAATTTTGAGTTAACTAAGCTAGGCCAAGTACCCTGCGGTTTTAATTTTTATTATATTAAAAATAAAATATAAATGGCTTTGATGTTAAATTAGGTTAATAGAATTAATAATAGTTTTTTATTAATATAATTTTATGGGCTTTCTGGCCCGTGATTTCGCTGGGTCAAAACCCATGTTCAATACCAGCCCACCCGCTAACCGACCATATCCACTTCGTATGAGAAGTGATTACGGGCATACTGCGTGTTTTCTTCTCCCTATACCTCAGCCTCCTTCGATCCTCTCAGCTACGCCGCCTTTCACCCTTCACAGGAATCCCCTCCCTTCCTACGGTAACTCCTTCTGTCTTTAGTTTCTTACCAGCAACGCTTCAAGGGCTCTTTCATTCTGAGAGATAAAGCTAGCAGAACGCGAGCGCGCTTCAGAAAGCTAGGCGGTGGGGAACGGATCAAGGTAGTGGTCACCGTGAGTATTCAGAAAGGTTCAACCGGTTACAGGTAAATCCTCGAACCTTCATTTCTGGTTCTGAAAATCTCTTATGGTCAAATCTCCTCTATCTGGGCCTGGGGCAATCTGATTATATTGCACTAAGTTCTTTGAAAATATCAATAGGAGCTTGGGAAGTTTTGATTTGTGATTCATTATGATTCTGATGCTTCTCATATGTTCATCGTTCTGAGTCTTCAAGGAAATAGACAGGTCCAGTTTTGTTTTTATGATGAGAATCTGTGGTATTCTAAGGAGCTATATTGTGTTTCTCAAATTTGTCTGAGCATGAATTTATCCTCGCAAATAATATCCTGTTTCAATTGGCTGTTCTGTTCCAACTTAATGTACCCATCTTTTGCTGATAGGGCATGAGTCCCGAGGGCAATTTTCTTGTATTCTGGTTGTGGTTCCATTCCTTTGATATGATAGGAACTTACGGTTATGGCTTTTATTTCTGTTTAAAGCCGAAGGCGTTTTCGTTCTGTTTTTTTAGTTTAAAGTTCTCATCCAAAATCCAACACTAGCATGTCTTCTTTCTTGTTTCCGCATCTTCCTCAAAGTCTTCCCCTTCTGTCAATTAATTGAAACTACTGGTTTCGTGCTTGTGAAAAGTTAACCATAAAGTGAATTTCATGATAATTATACTTGTAGACTATTTATTTGTGTTGTTAAGCAGATTATTATATATTTTAAATGCTTCTGGATATGTGGCCTATGAGGTTTTGCATTTTGTCATTGTTTGTTGATTGTTGTATTTTTCTTGGATTTGTTCAATCAAATATATCCTTCAACCGGTTTTACAAGTGTGTAATTTATTTGTTATGTTTTTGTGGATAAATTGGAAATTTCATATTGTTTGTCAGCTGGCATCTGAATTTCACATATCGTGATGCTTCTGATGCTAATGGACTGTTTAGATATGGAGATACCAATAAATGGCAATGTGCTTAAGTTTTTCATTGAGGCATAATAAATGACAATCACCTAATAAATTTCTTGATTACATTCTGCGCTGTATTTTGACATTCATATTGTATGTGTTCGTGACATCTTTTCATTGATCTATATTAGAAGTTTACAATGGATGCAAGCAGTCTGATTTTACATGTAGAACATTGGAAAGTGCGCCTTTGTTAGTCAACTTGTTTCTTAGTTTTTTAGAGAGTAATGTACTTGCATATTTTATGCTATTTTATAAATTTTTCCATCTCATCTTCCCTCCTTCTTATTCGGTTCTCCATATTATAAAATTTTCAAGCTGAACTTCATCTTTTTTTTTATGTATATGCATGCTAATTCATTTTAATTTACCCCCGTTTATACAGGACTATACTTCCTTCTTCATTTCAATATGTTTCGACCGTCAGGCGTGGCAGAAGAAGCTGGCATGTTTATGGTTCATCAAACAATTGGCAGTGTTTTGTGTTGCAAGTGTGGAATTCCAATGCAACCAAATGCTGCCAATATGTGTGTCAAGTGTTTGCGATCAGAAGTTGATATCACAGAAGGATTACTTAAGCATCTAATAATAGTGCATTGCCCTGAGTGTGACAGCTACTTGCAGCCACCAAGAAGTTGGGTCAAAGCACAATTAGAATCAAAAGAACTGCTCACATTTTGCTTGCAAAAACTTAAGAAGAACTTCAATTCAAATAAAGTAAGGTTGGTAAATGCAGAATTTATTTGGACTGAGCCTCACTCTAAGAGGATAAAAATGAAGATCAAAGTTCAGAAAGAGGTTCTGAATGGAGCAATTCTTGAACAGTCTTATCCTGTTGAGTATGTTCAACAGGAACATATGTGTGAATCTTGTTCTAGGATCCAAGCTAACCCTGACCAATGGGTTGCTTCTGTGCAACTAAGACAACATGTTTCTCATAGGCGTACTTTCTTTTATTTGGAGCAGTTGATTTTGAAGCATGGTGCTGCTGCTAGTGCTATAAGAATAAAGCAGATGGATCAAGGTATTGACTTCTTTTTCTCCAATCGAAGTCATGGTGTGAAATTTGTGGAATTTTTGGGGAAAGTTTCTCCAGTTAGGGGTCGCCATGACAAGCAACTTGTTTCTCATGATCCTAAGAGCAATAACTACAATTACAAATATACATTTTCTGTAGAAATCTGTCCCATTTGCCGCGAGGATTTAATTTGTCTCCCTCCTAAAGTTGCAGTTAGTTTGGGAAATCTTGGTCCTCTTGTAATCTGTACTAAAGTTACCAACAGCATTGCTTTACTTGATCCATTCACCCTTAGGCACTGTTTCTTGGATGCTGATCAGTACTGGAGAGCATCCTTTAAGTCTTTACTTACTAGCAGGCAACTAGTGGAATATATTGTGCTAGATGTGGAGATTGTTTCTTCTGAAGTTAATGTTGGTGGTACAAAATATGTTCTAGCAGATGCACAAGTGGCTCGTGTGTCAGACTTTGGAAAGAATGACACAATATTTTCTATCAGGACCCATCTGGGCCATCTTTTAAATCCTGGTGATTATGCTCTTGGTTATGACCTATATGGGGCTAACAGCAATGACATTGAATTAGACAAGTACAGAGGACTTGTCCTTCCTGATGCAATTTTAATAAAGAAGAGCTATGAAGAAAAGCGACAGAAGAAGCGTGGGAAGCCTCGTTCGTGGAAGCTTAAAACACTTGAGATGGAGGTTGATGATAAGGGTAAAGTTGAGCAAGAGAAGATGAACTCAGAATATGAACAATTCTTAAAAGATCTGGAGGAAAATCCTGATCTGAGGTTCAACATATCATTATACCGAAATAAAGAGTACCAGCCATCTGAAATGGCTTCAGTGACTGATGGGGAAGATGTACCTACTGTTCCATTGGATGAGTTGCTGGCTGAACTTGATTTGAGTGAGGAGGAAGAAGGGGAGGATAGCATGAGAGAATGATCAGAAGCCTATATTTTTTAATTTAAATATTGTGTAATCTTGGTTTGGTTATATGGTAATGTAACGGGTGCTTTCATCAGTTTTGGTTGTGCTGTTGCTGGTAGGTAGATAGAAAAGCCCATCTTGTTTGAAATTTTGAAACTTATTTCCACAACCTGTCTTTACTTGTTTGTTATAGCACATGGTAATATCAAACAGTAAGTTGTTTCTCTCAAAGCTTATTATCCAAGTGATGCTTATATTGGGTCTCTGAAATGTTATTGTTCAATACAGTGTGTGCGTCATTTGAACAAAACTTAGTTGCATGAAATCTAAACAAATAAAATATTTCGTGGACTTGAGATATTATCATTGCATGTCTGTGACCACGTGAAGTTGGCCTGCTGAAGCCATGAAGGCCATGAAATTGCCTCGCACCAGATGTATTGAGATGGAAAGAGAAGTGACTATAGTCAAGGAGAAAACTGGTATGACACATGGACGTATAATCATTAGAATTGCACATTATGAATTTCTGTTAAGCATTGGCTCCTAGATAAGCTAGACTACAAGCTTAGGATGAATGTCTCATTGTCCACAAATCTATTCACAATCTATATGTGTATTGCTCAACTCGCATTCTCTGCCCAGCAATGTCATTCTCGATAGGTAGAATGCATAAGAGATGGTTGGAAGTTTACTGTCACTTTGCAAATGAGAGATGAATATGAATGAAGATAAGCTATATCCATTATTAATTTTTTGCAGAAAAATTATGATAAATGACTACTAGAGGTTGCTCTAACTAGGCTCAATTTCACTTAGCAAATTGATGCAATTCTTATTCATTAGATAATGAAAGTGGATATTCCAAACTCCAATCGTAGATTTAGCGCAAGGAAATAAACCCAGCTATCCTTCCAGAAAAATAATTGTTCATCTTCTTAGAATGGCTTCAAAAAGGTCATGTTGCGCGTCCCACCCTGGCATGTCTCCAAAATAAGGCTAAAACTAGGTTAGGTTTCCAGCCGTGTCCATCTGGCCTTATTTTTCCTGCCCCACTAATTTTATATTCATTTCTAATATCAAATAACCATTTTCCTAATTAATATTCTATATTCAGTACTACTCTACTCCTTTTTAATCTACACTTTTTTTTTCCTAACAATGATATAATTGATGTCCACTATCCCATTGAACTTCTATATTTTGTGTATTAGGTCAAGTATGTTTAAAATTTCTTTTCTTAATTACACAAGAACATAACATGTTGAAAATAATAAGAAAAATATAAAGAATCAAATTCTTAGATCAAGCATTCTAATACTTAGTTCAAAAGAAATATTGCTAAATCGTTGGCATAATTTTTTTTATCACTTAAGATTTGATTTTCTACTAATGATGGGTTACATACCTTAGTTTAAATTATATATTAGCGATTCAGTCTTAGTTCTTTTGTTCTTTTGAAATAATTATAATAATACCTCTTGCTGAAAAATTAAAAGGCACTAGAACCTAGTCAAGCATAATTGTTCGAGGACTATTTGCTTACATGATAATGGCTTTTCTAAATTACAATATTGTCTCTAAAATTTCAAACTCTAGCCTACTCCACTGACAATAGCGATATGATATTCTAATATTGGTGTCCCATTGATTTCTTCTTCAACCTAACTCTCTCTGACTCTATATATATATACCACAGCCATTAGAAGTTCATATAAAACTAGTAACTGTTTTGGGTTTGTGTTTGAGGATGGCTTTTCTGAAGGATCTCATCTTCAACCTTGCTATGCTTTTTGTGCTTCTCTTCTCCATTAAAGTGGCAGCAAGGGTACCCTTTGGGGTATCTGAGACTCACATAGCACGTAAGTAAACTGGCATAGCATGACCAAAGCTTATATTGAATTGGGTTCCTTTTCCTTTTTCAAAATATATATAATTTAAACTACTCAAATATTAACTCGATCAATTTTTTAAGTGACTATTTTGATTTATTCTCTTTTCAAATTTTTTTTCAAGATTTAATTGTTTTGAATTTTTAATGGGGGATTGATGAATGCATGAAGAAGGTTTAAAATCAGACGATTCTAATTTCTATTCGAGCCGTAAAACAATTCAATCTTACTAACAGCCCCATAGAAAAAGGTTTTGAAGTAAAAATCCTAATGATATAAGATTATAAATATATAGATATATATATATATATGTATGTATGTATATGTATATAGTGCTAACCTCTTCTCTTCTTTCATTTTCTTTTTCATTTGTGAATTAATTCGTTTTGATTCAAATTTTGCTTGGGAAAATTCGCAGACAAAATCCGGTTTTCAGCTGATCAACCTCGCGGCGACAACTACCGTCATCGCTGATTGCTGCAAATAAAAATTAAGGAAGTTCGTTGGTATTAATTGTAACTAAATAAAAGCTGCTTGAGGGTTGAGGGAGGCAGAAGAATCGTACTGTTTGCATGGAAGAAAGATGAAGGTGAAAGCAAGGTATTGGTTTTATGCAGGGTATGATTTGTAATAGATGCCATATTTTTATTTCATAATATGTTATGCCCAAACCACAACAATTATAAATTTTATTTTATTTCAATTTTTGATTTAATTTCTTTATTTTTATAAATTAAAATTTATTAAAATTTTATTTAAAAATTATTAAATTTATTAAATATGATAGACTAAATTATAAAATTCATTAAATATAATAACCCACAAACATTTAATGAGCTTTTAATGAACCCACTTGCGTGTATCTTTGTTTTTTCATTTCAATTTATGTGATCAACATCTTTTATGAATGCAGAGCAATAAAACTAATGTATTTTTCATTCGGAGCTAAGCTGAGAATAAATATACATTTTATTATAAATTCAGTTGAGAATTATGTCATGAAAATCAAAAGATATGACCTCAAGCAAATTAAAAATTTTAATGGTTTACCACACTTGATTAGTGATATAACCCAATATTTAATTTGAGTGACTTTAAACTATGCATTTTTGTACCAACACTTATTGTATTTATTAACAGTTTCGGATTAGTTAGAGAGAACGAAAGATTTAATTAGATTGGTAATAACAGATTAAGGTTGTGTTTGTTTTATAAGAAAATATTTTTTATCAAAAAAAATATAATGAGAATGTTGTTAATTTATTTTTTAATAAAAAGAGAGCAACATATATTTATGAAATTCAAAATAGAAATTAAAAAGCTATATATTTTGCTATAAGACAGAATAATCTTATGCTAAGATGATTAAATTGCACATTTAGAAGGCACTGAAAAATAATTAATTTCAGCTATGCCAAAGCAAAAGTTGTTTTCTACCTAGCATAGTTTTTATTGATTTATTTTTTTTACAAATTGATATTATTTTTCTAGATTAAACATAAAAAAATATTTTTCATAACATCAAACAGACCTAAAAATTCCAAGAAACTATTCAAAGACAAGTTGATTCACTAAATTGGAGAAAAAAAAAAAAAACCGGTTTAAAAGTAGATATCTAGGTCTAGAGTTTGACACACTACCTTCAACTTTGCTAGTGAAAAGCTAAAAGATACTTCACAGATTGAATTGAAGCCAACACTAATTATATTTAAAGGAATTTATAATATTAATTTATATTAAATTTTACATAATAAATTACAAAATTCATCAAATCTAACCACCTATAATCAGCTTTGTAAACATTGTATACCTAGACATTAATGGGTTAAGAATTTCCCAAAGGATTATCCCTTTGATTCTCTAGAGAGACCTTTGCAAAAGTGAGGGGAAAAAAAAGCATAGGAAAAACTGGACCTTGTCGATAAATCAAGCAACAACCCCTCGTCTCTTTTCTAGCTTATATTTCTTCCCTTTCTCCTCCATTTCTTTTTCCTTCCTCTGTTCATGCGAGTGTATTGGAGTTCTTGAATGATGTATTGGGATTTGTTCTCTTGCCATTGTGGGAGTTAGAGTGCTGGCAATAGAAATCAGTAAGTGACTAATCTCCAAAATGGTTTTTAGGTCTTGTAACTGAGAGAAAAGGAGCCTTTTTCGTTTAAACTCATTATTCTTTAAGATATTGAGTCGTGTCGTAGCCGTCAAGTTTAGCTTTTGGTGTAGTGATAGATGTTTAATCCTACAATTGTCGCCTACTTTTTCATGTACTTCACTGGTAGAGAACAGCTAAAACTCTTGAGATCGAGTTCTTGGTTTTATGAGAGATATAATTTGTGATGGTTGCTTTTTAATAATCCTTGTTTGAGTACTCTATTTTTTTAACAAAGGAGCCCAAAATTTATTGAAAAGTTTTAACATGCATGTCATGTTATAAACACAAGAATTACAAATTTTAATCGCAGTATATTATTGGTTTGCTATTCCACCCCCCCCCACCAAAAAAAAATTTCATCATTTTCTGAAAGGAGAATGAATAATTAAGTGTAAATCTTCAAATTTCAGTTGATGTGATCAACGCTTATCATGTGTACAGAGCCAAAAATAAAAAACAAAAAAGATGATTAGTACCAACAAGGATCAACTAATCTTTCTACTTATGATAATTTTATAATTTGAATTTAATTTTAAAAATTTTTTATTAATAAATGATCTATAAATTTACTGTAAATTTTTATTAAAATTAATGGTTTACCCAAGTTTTAAAATGCAAAGAACTTTATTTTACCTTAAACTTTTAGATTAAAAAATGATTAAGTTTTTTAATATAAATAAGCTAAGGATTTAATTGAGAATATTCATTTTATTGTAAATTCAATTTCATTTAACGTTTGTGACTTATTGTATAGAAAATAAAAAATATTTCTCTTGTGGTATATCTGGATTGCTGAACAGTCAGCCACCAGACTTGACCAAAAACAAAGGGAAGCTCAAAAATGTAAGCATATGGTTGATTTGACCTATCAACTTGATTTAATGGGTCAATTATTAAAAACAATTTATGAGTTATTTGAAAGTTGGCTTTGACTCATTTGTATCTCTGATCATGCCAAAGCCAATTTTACCTTCTGATACAAATTCATTTTCTTTGGATTTTAATTTGAATATGATATTCTAATAAAATCCCTGCTTGCATTTAATTCATTTTCCCCAAAATCTTATAATTTTGTTTCATCGACGAATTACTATTTCAAACCTTTACTATATCATTTCAAAACCTGAAGACAGCAGAATGATCACTGTAGAATATCAGGACTGCTTCGCACTTGCAGTATTATTTTTAGGGAGCTAATATTATATGCATTATTTTATATGCTTCAAAATATTCAAAAATTGTTTTAAAATTTTAAAATAAAAATCATTTCAAAATTTTTAAAATTATTACAGATTATACATAATATTTTATAAAATTTTAAAAATTTAATAAGATTAAGAATATTTTACAAAATTTAAAAAGAATCACACTAAACATTTTTAAATTTTTATAATATATTTCAAAGTTGAGACGGAGCTCCTCGGACGATCACGGCCCCGCCAGCTTGGTACCACCAAATCAATTTCTACTGCATTTCTTTCTTCTTCTCATACTTTTCCTTTTTTTGTTCTTTTTTCCGTCAAAAGTTGAAACCGTCGTTGGGTCAACTGGAAAGTCCCTCACGCAGTCTCCATACCTGCACCAGAGAAAGATAGTCACCTTGACCAAAGCGCCTGTGTCCATCACGTTTTTCTTTGCACCATCCATCCACGAATTTATAAATCTTATCATTTAAATTACTGGCTCATTTTATATTAATAATTGATAAAAATACTAATTAAAAATATGTAAAATAAATTATAAGAAAATAAAAATAAGTAATTATTAAAATATGAGAATAATAATTATTTTTAATTTATTAATTATAATTTTTTTAATTTATTAATTATAATTTATTTAATTATATTTAATAATAATCATAATTATTAATTTTATTATTAATAATTACTTACTTTCACTGTCCTCTCTAAATTACATAATCTAATTTTAAAAATACATACCAGTAATTTTATACGCGTGAAGCAAAACCATGGACACGCCACGTTTTTACTGGGCCCCGCCACTTAGACTATTCCGGGGCAACGGCCGTTCGACAAATAAATGTTCACACTGACACCTAATTTTGCGTGCCGATGTTGCATCAGCATATTTTTCACTAATCTTAACGTTAATATTTCAGCTCTGAGCGAGATCCAACGGCTAAAATAATCTTTGACAAGTCAACTTGGTCCTAGAACCTTTCCCGGTTCCTCCCACTTTCCTTCCTCCAACATACTGGCAAATACAAAATTGTCTACGAAAATCATCGCCGTACATATATTTCTCCAGTTCTTAATCATTTTCACTCAAAGATCGAGATTCAATTTACCAAGATGAAGCACTTTCTAGTGAGGTCAGCGGCACGGGCTCTGATCAGCGCTGCCCGGAACTCCAACCGTCATTTCTCAACGGTGGCGATTCTGAGGCAAGTGGATACTCTGAAACCGACGCACCAGCATGGCGGTGGCGCTTACAGTGGCGGTGACTTCTACTGGCGGAGTATGACCACCTTGGCTCCTTCTCCGGTGGAGAAGGAGCGTAAGGAGAATTCTGTATCAGAGAAGAGCGAGACCGATAACGGAGTCGTTTCAAGTTACTGGGGGATCACAAGGCCCAAGGTTAAAAGGGAAGATGGCACTGAGTGGCCTTGGAACTGTTTCATGGTAAGGATCTGATTTTGTTTTAAGGTCAACCTTCAATTTTTTGCTAATGGTTATTACATTTTCTTTTGGGGTAAAGGTTATTACATTTTTTTGGGTCAAATAATGGTTATTACATTTAAAATACTAAATATCTTTTTTCTTTTTCTTTTTGATCTATGTGTCTCACATAGCCATGGGATACTTACCAAGCAGATGTGTCCATAGATGTGACTAAGCACTATATGCCCAAGACGTTTTTGGACAAGGCTGCTTTCAGGGCAGTGAAATTCCTCAGAGTTCTATCAGATTTATATTTCAAGGTGTGTGCTTCATATATATTTCTTACATCACAATCTTTACATGCCAATATATTCTAATTAAGAAAAGTTTTGTGCTCATACTTAGTATAAGAATTGTTAGATTAACTAATTTCAGAGAGTTCAACGGTTTGAATTCTGTGAAACTGAGAATTATGAAAAAATAAAGATGGAAAATAGTGAAACTAATCTTAAGTAAGAACTTTGGATTTGATCTTAAGTATCTAGTAATTTGACTTGATTTAATTGATATATAGATAAATGAAGGCAGAGCGCACCATAATTGGATTAATTCGAGTTTACTAGCATGGCAGAATTCAATACATAAAGATTTGGGTTTGATATCTCAGATTATCATGAATTGTATTTCAGGAGCGATATGGGTGCCATGCAATGATGCTGGAAACAATTGCAGCTGTTCCTGGAATGGTAGGAGGGATGCTGCTGCATCTGAAGTCTTTGAGGAGGTTTCAGCACAGTGGGGGTTGGATCAAAGCCCTGCTTGAGGAAGCAGAGAATGAGAGGATGCACCTGATGACCATGGTGGAGCTTGTGAAGCCCAACTGGCACGAGAGGCTGCTGATCATTACAGCTCAGGGAGTCTTCTTCAACTGCTTCTTTGTTTTCTACCTTATTTCCCCAAAGACAGCTCATCGATTTACTGGGTATTTGGAGGAAGAGGCTGTGATTTCATACACGCAGCATTTGGAGGCAATTGAGAGTGGCAAGGTTGAGAATGTCCCTGCTCCTGCCATTGCTATTGACTACTGGAGGCTCCCCAAAGATGCCACTCTCAAAGATGTTATCACTGTGATTCGTGCTGATGAAGCTCACCACAGGGACGTCAACCACTTTGCTTCTGTGGGTGTCCACCTTTTGTTTTTTTTGCAATAATAATCAAAATCTAATTGCTTAATTTCTCTGGCTTCTTTTGATTTCGAATTTGTCTGATTGTGTGTTGTTTTTGGTGCAGGATATTCATTACCAAGGAAAGGAGTTGAAAGAGGCACCGGCTCCTATTGGATATCACTGAGTTACTAATTTTTATTTTTATAATTTTTTTATTATATCATGAAGTCTGAATAAAATTGTAAATTTCCCATTTGGTTTTCATTTGATTATTCATTTTAGACCTTCAGTCAAGTATTTGAAAATTGTGTGGTAAACTTTTGAGCTCCAAATGATTTGCTACAATATTTGAAAACACTCTCCTGTTTACATTTTCTTTGGATTTGACAGTAATTGAAATAATTTATCAGAAAAGTAAAACACAATTTGGGCGCCAAATCCCATTGTAAAGGCAATTCAAGTTTAAAGTTGGGTCGTAGAAATCAATTTTATCGTCTGAGTCTTCTTTCCCAGTATCTCGTAGCACTGCTTCATTTGTCAGAATGTCAAAAAGGCAACCACAAAACTTTACATAAATCTATTTCCTCTTCTATTTCTCTAATTCTATTAAATGTATATAGGATTAAATATCTCCCTTGAGCTCTTGGACGCGCTTGAGCCCATATTTCCAAGTGTCAGCCGGGTCTTAGACCTGCAGCCGCTCAAGGTGCCCCTGGAAACTGGACCATACTGGGCTCGAGCAATATTCCATTTGCAATGGCAAGACCTGGACTTGGACGATCTCCGTATCCTGGGGCTACGCTGTTCAAATATTTGGAGGCTTTTTCTCCGCAGAGAGATTTTTCAGCACCGATCACATCTTTAAGTACTGTGTGACTCAAAATTTTATGTTGGACAGTTTTTTAAACTGGTACTACAGGAAAAAAAAATAAATAAAATTATACATAAATTTTTATTTAAATGAGATATATATTATAAATACCACAATTATAGGGAAAAATTCTACCCACCTAGAAAATGGAGATGCGGCCGAGAACCATACCGAACTGGTACCGGCGAGCTGATAACATGGCCTGTGCTTTCAACACCCGCGCCGTCAGCAGGAATGTATGCTACAAACGATTTGTCTCTCACTTGCCCATTGCAGTGTATAATGAGTAGACTAATCAGACTTTAAGTGAGTACACAAGGACTCAAGCAAACCCAGGGTGCAAGAGGAAAATGGTGGATCCTTCTGAAATCCCGAGTGTACGAAATGTGTAAGAAACCCGGTACACATTTGCGAGACAAGGTAACGTCAAGCTTCTCCACACACATGCCGAAAGGGGATTGCTCAAAATTAATCTCATGCCTAATAAAATTCAGATTTATTATTTAAATAAATTAGATCATATTAAATATTTATTAAAAAATTTAAATAATTAAATTTATTATATTTTATTAACGAGACTTAATAATTTAATAATTCATCTTATAATTTATAAATTATAATTTATTAATTTATTTTAAGTTAACAAAATTTTTTTTCGTAAAATCATTTGGTTTTACTTGCACATTTTGGGCTCCCACTGCTCAAAATGACGAAAAGAGCCTCTACTTTCCTGTGTATCCCTTCGTTCAGTTTCAAATGTAATACGTTACATTATTTGTTGGACATTATCCCCGCCCCCCCCCCCCCCACCTCTTTTTCGGCATCTAAATTAATTTTTTATAAAAAAAAGCAAAGTGCAAAATTGTTGAGCCCCAATAAAGATTATATATGTAAACAAAATATAAACGTCAGCTACAATCTCAAGGATTTTTCAGTTAAGGTGACGAAGAATATGTTTTTCTGTTGGGAAGGTTGACACATGAAATTCTAAGGTAGCAAGAGCTAGCCTTTAAAATCTGTCATCTAACTATGCTCATCTCTTTTCATCCACTTAAATATGCCTCTCTCAGTTATGGAGTCCATGTAATTCCAACTTATTTTCTCATCTGCTTCTCTGCTCTCTCATTAAGCCTCCCCTCCATTACATTAATTATAATTACCAAAAAATAAACTCCTTAGTTAAATCTCTTTTCGAAAACACAATATTGATAAAAATTTTGTCCATCAGTATATAGGATAATGATTTTTTTTGTCCATAATTAGTACAAGATCCTCTTAATGAATTTACCAAAATCCAGTGGAGTGGGATAAAAATATCAATCGCTATGGAGAAAAGAATGAAAATGTGTGCCTTTGATGATATTTCTTCGTCTAGACACACCACAAGAATTTTCTTCATGTTGAACCACAAAAAAGAGATAGGCATGGAAGTAAAGAGGAGAAGAAGCATTGTCCTTTGAAGAGTCAGACCTTCTGCAATCTCCATCTCCCGAAGATGATCAGGAAAAAGCATAGAGATCATAGTTTTTGAGCATAAGCGTATGTCAGTGACTAAAAATTCACCAAATTGTCAGTCACTGGCTTACTCTTATATTCAAAAGCTATGATCTCTATGTTTTTCTTGGTCATCTTGGAGAGATGAAGCTTGCAGGAGGCCTTGACCCTTCAAAGGACAATAATTCTTCTCCTCTCTACTTCCATGCCCATCTTATTTTGTGGCTCAGCATGAGGAGTGAGGAGAATCTCGTGGTGTGGTCAAGACGAAGAAATATCATCAAAGGAATAGATTTATCATCTTAGTATGGCTTATTAGCCGTCAAAACTTAGACTTGGTGGTGGAGCAATCGTGCACCTTGTGTATCAGTATATGCGTGTGGCAAGAGGGTTTTGTACGCGGGATAACGGGAGGAAGAGGATAGAGGGACTGGGTTTATATCCATGAAAGGGTGGACCCGAACGTTGCTTTGGAAGGAAACGTGTCAAAAAGTTTAAGGCTACATTGAAAGAATACTTAAAAGGAAAAAAAAAGTTGAAAAAAGAAAGAGCAAGCTTGAACGGAAGAAATGCTTATGGAGGTGCTGGCCTGCTGCATCAACCCACGTGCTCTCCGCCTCTATAGTTGTATCTTATTATATTTTTATTAATTTTCAACTAAAAAAAAGTTATTTTTATTATATTATTTTTATAAAATATTTATATTTAAAGTGTATTTTTTACCAATAAAAATTGAGTTAAATAATAATAAAAAAGAGAAATTAATCTCTCAGGTAAAGGATTAAAAAATATTTTAAATTTATTTAAAAAAATAAGTGATTTTTTAAATTAAATAAAACTTATAGTGTAATTGATGCAAATTTATAAATTTAATAATTTATTTTATTAAATAAAAATATAATTTCAAAAATATGGTATGGTCTGTTAGCCGCCAAATCAAAACATGAGATACTTCCATTTGATCAAATATATTTTAGTTAAAGTTTAAAAGCTAAATTAATTTTAATATTATTTATTCAATAATTCAAAAATCTCACCTATTAAATGATGAATTTAATATTAAAATTTCTGATATACTGCATGAGAAGAACTTTATTGGAATTCCAAGTGAAAGCGATCGTCGAACCAATTCCCCTCAACTTTATTGAAAAGAACTTCGTCGAAATGCCAAATGAGAGCATTGATGATTTCAACATTTAAAATTTTTTATACGCTATAGTGAATCATTATTTTTTATTTATTTTTTGTTTTTAGTTTTATTAATTTTATAAATTTATTTTTATATAATTTTTATTTTATAAAATTTAAATATTAAATTTTATAATTTAATTTATAAAATTTAATAAATTTAAAAAATATATTCATAAAATATGAATTTTATGTAAAAATAAACTAATAAAAATAAACATTAGAGAGAGAATTAAGTGCTCCAGCATCATAATCTGTATCACAATCCACATGGGAAGAAGAGTCTGTCTGTGTACGGGAGAGCGTTGGCATTGTCAATGAGAGGGAACAGATCGAAAGGCGCCTCGCTGCTTTTAAATAATAAACAAAAAAGAAATTATGTGGCAAATACGCATATTTTCCCATCTCAAAAGGTTCATTGCAAATTTTTAACTGTCGTAAATCTAAAATAAATATTTGAAAAAATTTTTCATGGCGAAATCGAGAAAGAAACCTTTAAAAAAAATCTAACTGTCGCAAGTTAATAATTTGAAGTTTAATTTCCATAGCAAGTCTATTTTTCCCTTGTTAACTATTGTTAGTAGTTGGTTGAATTGCTCATGGGAAATTTGAAAAGGAAATCGAAGGAGGTGGGTGAATAAATTTTTAGAGTAGAGAATAGTTATAAGTTTTTAGTGAGTAGCGATGTAGAAACCTATTTTAAAAAAATTTAAATTAAAATAAAATATAAATAAATAATTATTAATTAACAAATTAATAATTATAATTATTTTAAATTTATAAATTATAATTTATTTATTTATATTTTATAATTTAACTATTAATTTTTCATAAATATTTATCTATTTATATTTTATTCTTTAAATCAACATTTTATTTTCAAATCTTCATAAAGATCTTCACTTTTACCCAACAACGAGCATTGACTTTATTACAAGATGGAGAAATAGATTAAAATAATGAAAAGGTGTATCAGAATATGAAAAAAATAAATTTCTGCCTAAGATGAATCTTAAATTTATTTCTTAACTCATTCAATGGAGTGATCATCGAGCCATGATCATTATACCACATACTACTAGATTCATCCATCGTCAGACACTCGTTTTATTAAGTTTTAATTAAAATATACAGAATTATAATTTAACAGTTAAAATTATAGAAAGTAGAATTTAAATTTATATAATTTCTCATACCAGCAAAGATCCCTCAATAAAATTTTTTTCTCAGCAATATTTTTTACATTTACAGCGAGATGTTCTTTTGATATATACCCTCGATAAATATTTCTTAATACTAAAGGAATTTCTCTTGGTATGTGAAAACTTTACCAAATATTTTATCTGTCAGTATATATATATATATATATATATATATATATATGCATCCGTTAATAATAACCCACAAATTAATTTTGGTCAATCTCGAACTCGTTGGTGGGCTACTTATTTTATCCTCGAAAATCCGTCAATTGGTCCAGGCCACCAATAAATATGTCTGTCAATAGTAAGCAATTTTCAACTTAAATGTTTTAAGTTTAGGTTACAACACAAAACCATCCATTATCATAACCTCAACCTACAAACTTCTTTATCCAAAACCCTATTCATCCTATATACCTTGAACGGCTTGTGTCTACATTTTCTTACAAGTAGAAGCAAACTTAAATGCACCAACAAATGAAGGAAACTAAACTACAACTGCACATAACTTAACGAGCTACAGAAGGTGCATGCACATGCATTCTGAAGAGTGACCGCAGAGGAATGATGTCTGAGCTGCAAGTCAAAAGTTATGTCCTCGAGGGAGGTCTCTCATTACAGTCGCGGAAGCTGAAAAAGGGCATACAGTTATATCAAAATTTATTATATCCCACTTCTTCTGTTTATTCTCTTTTTTGTGCAGATAATTAGGAGTAAAAATAAACTACCTGCAGCTCAGGCTTCGCCTTAAATAAATCAGACATACATGTTCAGGATTTAGTGTTAATACGTATGAATTTAAATTTTAAGAAATTATTATTAAGAAAAAAATATCGTTTATAATTTTTTTTAAAGAATAAATAATTTACTATCCAATAGTGATATGTGAAAATACTTCTTATAAAAAAAAATAATGATAACAATAAAGCTTGCCTTAGCCCTTAACCATTGCCTAACCTATTTCTACTCCTACAAAAAAGATGGCTAAATCTAAAGCTATTTGTAAGACTATTCAATTTTTAACTCAAAAAGATATACAAGTTGGTGAAATTCTTACGAGAAGTTGATGCGCGAGACTTGTCAGCGGAAAGCAGACGCTTTGCCACTTTGCCAACAAGCAGGAAGAACAAGACCAGAAAGGGGGCACTGTAAATCAGAGAAGCCATTTCTTTGGAAGCTTGTACAATCAATTGCTTGCCTATTTGCACTTTCAGACAAGGTTATACAATTACAGTCGATGATGCATACATATTTATAGGTGACAGTTCTCAAATTTTTAAATTTTAGTCAAATTGCAGTTGCAGTTTTACCCAAGTCAGCTTATGGTTTTTTGAAATTCTGCCGGGTTTTGAGTTTTGACTTTGCCTTTCGTTCACACTGATTTACTCATTCAACGTATGCTTTTATAGATTTCTTAACTTACATGTCATTTGAATGCAGCATTTATCGTTTGTTTGAATATTCTATTCAAAAGGTAATTGACATCTAATAAGGTATTAGCATGGTAATAAGTTAGTTTAGCTTAAAATTTTGATTTTAAAATTACTTTTATTAACAAAGATTTAATAACATAATTTCCATCTCAAACAAAAATTAATTTCGAAACAAATTATAATAGGATATCATACATGCAATTGGTGAGTATATATGTGTGAACTTGTTTTTGACCATTACCACAAAATCATTGTTTAACCTCAATTGGAATTAAACTACAGATAGGCTATTAGTTTTACCATTTAATAAGCAACTGGAATTTCAGTATTGTACTCTTCTTTTTGGTCTTATAGACTCTCAGGAATAAGTCTTCGACCATATTTTATTCAAAAAGCAATGATTCACACGTGCAATTTGTATATTTTCTTACCAGGTCTTCGCAATCAAAGATAGTTTATAAGTATTGCTATTTATAAAAACAAAAAAATAGAGATAATTTTAGTTTGCTACTTTAATGTGTTTGTTTTGCAATATTTTTGCTTTTCATTATTTGACTTTTCTGGGGAAAGAAAATTACAAATGTCTTATCTTTAGATTGAAAGAGAAATTTACTAAATTTACTTCTTTTTTTCTAATTTCTTAAAAAGATGGAAAAGTTTATGGAAACTGAGTTCGAATAATGTTATAATAATTGAAAGGATAAGTAAAATCTCAAAAATTTTGATTAACAAATGCTTTACAAGAGTTAATATGATATGCTAGATTTGTTAGAATATATAGTATAAATAATGAAATTTAATAAATTTAATAATTTAAATTTTTTAATAAATTTTTTATAAAATTTAATTTATAAAATAAAAAATTAAAATTAAAATAATAACATTCGGTAAACTTATTTGAAGATATTGCTATTAATTTACTTTTTCTTTGACAAAATAAATGACGGCAGGCTTAAATTTATTAATGTTATATTCACATTTTTATGAATATATTTGGGTCTATTGACGTAGCCTAAATATGTAATGTTAAAAAATTATATAAAAAATAAAATAAAAAATTTAAATAAAAGAAATAAAAATTATAAATATAAAAATATAAGTATAATATTAGGGAAATTTACCAACAAATATTCTTAAATATATGTTCTAGAGATTACATAAATCCTATGTTTGAACTGTGTAAAAAAAAAATTGAAATATATTATTCACTTTTATTTATTGAATAAACAGTGTAAAAATAAAAGTGCATCTATCACGACCCTAAATTTATTATAAGTGTTCCAAACCAATAAGTGTAAAATAAAATAAAATATTCTATTCACTTTGAGAGAGTATAGCTCCATAGGGAGTCATGAGACGGGGCTCGAATGCCCTTGTCTTCAAAAGAATTTTGTTATATTTATATATTTATTTTTATATAGTTTGTATATATTATAATAAAATATTAATATTTTATAAATTTTAAAATTTTATACAATATTATATTAATATTTTATTAATATTTTTATAAATACATAAAATTAAGTGCGTGATTTAATATTTTTGGTCTTAAAATGCTACTGTTCATTATTATTTATTTGTACTTATTAAATTTTTATGTAATTTTTCCCTTATCACTTTATTATTGTATTTTTTTTAAAACAGTTATATAACAAAAGTGATATTATTAGTACAAAATTTTAAAATACTTTATGGATACAATTATGAAAAAAGAAGATATAATAATTTTATTCTTCTCTCGAATTATATGCTTAAAATACTCTAAAAATATATACTCCCTGACATTTTCCTATAACAACTAACGCAACAGCATGTGCCCACCTAATTATTGTTTATTGTATGTCTAAATGTCAGTCATAGCAATCACCAATTGACCCTATGCCACCACTCCTACTACTGGCATTGCCATTAGCAATTTTGTTGTAATTTTTTAAATATTTATAATTATTTCGCATGTTAAACTATTGATTGATTTGCATGTAAATATATTCTAATAGCGGTATAACCATGAATTTAAGCCTTATCTTGGGAATGCATTTTAATTTTCATGTAAATTAGAGAAGAAACCAAATTGGTAAAGTTTAGATATTTTGCGTGTTTAATTATAAATTGATTTACAAGTAAAATTTAAAAAAAAAATTATCTCAGGGACTGAGAATTTTTAAAAACTTATAAAATAATTTATGCGTCTTATAATTTATGTTTTAAAATTTAATAAATTAATAATTTAATTTTTTTTAAAATAATTATTTAATAAAATTTAAATCGTAAAAATAGTATAAGTGATGGAAATTCTACTTCAACTCCTTATCCCGTAGACCAAACCAAGTCTGTGTCTACAGCCTTTCTCATAGGCGGTAACTGATATTTAAGTAGGCTATTTTTCTAGTCTAGTCATTGCGACGTTAAATAGATTTGCCCATTTAAGAGAGAGGAAGCATTAGAGGAAAGTGGAAATGGCATATCGGAACCTCACTGACGTTACAAATATGCATACAATAACATCCCCTAATGACCAAAGTTTTAATACCAGTATTTCTTGAATTAAGAAATCAGCATTGTATATCAGAAAGTAAACTCGTTTATCTTTCTAGAGAATCAGATCTACTTGGTTCATAACATGTCCATGTTACAACCATTCCTAACTATTCAACATTATGTTAGCTTTATTAGTCCTATGTCATCAGTTCTATTCATATTTGTGCACAATGCAACTCGCGATGCAACCCATTGCAACAAATGATTCTATTGCGCACACGATGGTGGGCAATTGTGCACAATTGGGACGGAATTGCGAGTGCTATTCTTGCAATTGGAAGAGAACGGCAACTATTTTAATCCCAATATCCCCTCTGAAAGTGAGTTCTCTGACCTCTCAAGCATTCTTGACTATTCAGTCCCCTACTCTAGCACAG
Organism: Dicorynia guianensis; assembly: GCA_037013595.1. Lineage (NCBI taxonomy): Eukaryota > Viridiplantae > Streptophyta > Magnoliopsida > Fabales > Fabaceae > Dicorynia > Dicorynia guianensis. Next base: position 16,283,972 of record JASUAB010000003.1, on the reverse strand, counting down.
ACGCCACGGTGGCTGCTGCTGTTGGTCTCGGTGATTCTGCTACTGGCCACAGTTGTTGCTGCTGCTGGTTTCGGTGGCTCTGCTACTGGTTCGGTGATTGTGCTACGGGTCTCGACCTTTCTCTGCCACTCTCGACCATTCTGTTCTTCCAGACTTGCTGCACAGACGGCATAGTGGTTGCTTCTAGCACCTTTTCCTTTCTGCCTCCCTATCCTGTTCCTCTCTGAAATAGCAAGGTCCAACGCCTGAGGAGATCTCTACTATCTACACAGAACTCCGTGACCCACAATTACCGGGCACTTTCTCTTTCTCTGTTGCTTCCCACTTTTTGTACCTTGGTCGTATTTTTTCTTGGGAATTCCTTTTTCATTAAGGAAAACAGACAATCTCTGACCCGGCAATTGCTCCGTGGCTATTGGTGGTCTTTGTGCATACTCATTTATTTGAATGTTTAAAACTATATTTCTTAAAAAATTTCTGAGTCTATATAAAAATCATTTGAAGTTATTTAGAAGCTTGTAGTACCTAAATGTTTAAAACTAATGTTCGGGTATTAAATTGATTAGTGTTTTTTATTTGAAACTGAGTCTTGACAGTAAATGAAAGTGTAATAATTTTTTAAGATAATTTTTTATATATTGTTATTTAAAGTTATGTTGCACATATATAAAAATATATTTATATTGCAATGCTCGATATCGTATCTCAAATATCATAAATGTACTATGCACTATTTGCATCTCGAAGGAAAAGAAACCACTTGTTTGAAATCTAAAATCAAGATGCTTATGAAAAGAATAATAGAGAGCTGACCATAGGAAGTTAACTAGATGTTTGAAACGTTAAAACAAATTGCCATGAGATATGGGCCCTTTAGTGTTTCAATTACATAAGCATTAGAATGAGAGGTCCGAATATCAGTTGCTTAAGCATGCATAACATTTACAGCAGCTTACCTCTGTCACTTGCTTTGCTTAGATGCAACAGTTCGCTGAACGGTAGAAACACCATCCACAAATTTCGTCCGGAAAAGAACATTTGCATTATTGAACATGCCTTCCTTCAGTGAAACCACAATAAACTGCAAATCAAAAGAGCAAGAAAAAAGAAATTAAGTCTTACAAGGAGAAAAGAGAAAGAACTGTCAGGTACATATACAGTTGACTTAAATTAAATTGAAAACACCAAAATCCATACAATTGATGGAGCATGAATGAGTTGCCTTTCTCTGAAGATGATCAGATTGATTGCAATAACATGCGTTAATAAACTAACAAATCACACAACATGCTGAAAAGTCAAAGTAGCAAATTGAAGGTGTACCATATAATCCAACTTCTTTTGGGTGCTTAACTCTGTTACTTCTTAAAATTTAAGGATAATCTTAAAGAAAGAAATCTATAATAATTAGTACAAGAACCTAGCAAAATCTGAAATCAGACGCTTCATTTGTGCTGAAATTTCAATTGCTGGAGATCAAATATTATACCTCTTACAATTTTCTTTTTTCTTTCATAACCTTTTTGGTAATGTAATTTTAATTTTGACAACTTTACTGGCCATTAATCTCGGGAAGAATTTATTCAAATTTTTAATTAAAAACAGACGCTTTACGTGACAAAGGATATTATACCAGTGCAAATAATAATGCTTATACCTGCGAATGTGGAAAATGAGCCTTTATCATCCTTCCTATGTTCTGTGTGTGGCTTAAATCAAGAGCTGCATCAACCTGTCATCAACTCAATAATTAATCTCAACTTGAGCAACAGATAAACGTAGCGTCAACTGTACATGTGAAAACATAACAGAGGCGTGAAATCTTGTATAAAAAATAAATAAATAAAAACAATCAAATAGAAAAAAACAGAATAATGCGCTAAATATACACAAGCTTTGTGTATAATAATATAAGAAAAAGGATTATGAGCATTTAAAAAATTTTCAATGTCATCATATTGGGCCCAGGTTTTATGTTGAATGGAAGCTAATAATTAGGACCAAAAGAGTTTGTAAAATTAGTTCATGAGACATTCATCTGAATTGGAATAAATCTTGCGTTCTAAATACTCCTGAGCAGAACTTTCAATTCCACAACATTTAACAGCCAAGATGTCTTTTCTATGGTATAAACTATAGCTAATAATATGCTTTCATATAAAGGTCCAAATTATGATAAGACAAAGAATAGTCATATACTATCGCTTCTACTAAACATATTTGAGATTCAAATTTGAGAGAGATAATAAGAATTTGATTAACTTGAAAAATTGTTGACGAAGTTACTTTGTTCTTTCTTGCTTATTTTTTCATACTGTCTAAATAGGTCACTTTTTAGGCTAGAATTTCTAAACAATAATTGGTTTTATGTCCCAGTAGAACCATATAACTACATATTTCTTCTGCTTTTACACCCAAAAAAAAAAAAAAAGAGGAGGAAAAGAATAGAAACCCGTTCTTGTACTACTTAAAAAAAAAAAATCTCTTAACCAAGACCTCCAAAAACTAAATTTGACATGTCAACCACTCCTTTGACATCAAACTTATGTTTTCCGCACAACCAATCCAGAAACAATGCATGAAGTCAAAACCTTTCTGCCATGACTTGTAAACTCTCCACCCTTCCAAAATACACTTTCAACAAATTCTCAAATCTGTTGTATAAAATTATTTAATGTAATAAACAACAGGTGTTAGAGGTAAAATCATAGAACATATTTTTGGGTGTGCACCCAACTACTTAAGCTTTCAGGACAACTAGCTCTAGATGGTCAAAATTTGCCCCTATAATCTGTCCAAATGTACAAATCAAAACATCTGTCAATATGCCACTTAGTACTCCAAAGTTGCAAGTACCCCATCAACTCCATCATCGGTACAATTTTTCCCTCATGAACCATCCAATTTCATTGTCAATTTGAACAACTTAGTGGCAGAAGTCTTAATATGCACGCTCAGACAGGTGGTGGGGGTGTAACAAACAAAACAAACTGCAAATGTAGTAAAATTAAATGGGGAAACTTGGAATTTACCGTTGCAATCATTCACTCACATCAGTCTCTCCAATATCTTATCTACAGAGAAACGAAAGTATTGTGGACTTCTGAAAGTCATACACCTACCTGCTATAGATTTTTATAGAATATTTCCAAGAGGTTTAGAAAATCTATTACATACTTTGTGGTTTTAAAAAGCTTGGAATATACTGTTGTCTGGTTTCATCTAACACCAGAACAGCGATACTTAAATTGATATATCAACCAAAATAAATGTATATTGGTGTGAATGTGTGATACTCCCACAGGAAAGGGCTACCCATAGAAAAATTCTATAGCAAAATCATTTCATGTTGAGAAACACCTCAGTAAAGAAATAAGAGAAATATTTCAGACAACCATACCCATAAACTTCCTGTGAAACTCAATCACAGACCAATTGTACATGAACTTTAACTGCTACGAAAGAAATTTTAGTATGGGAGATAGTTTAATAAAGTATACATATTGCACATGAAATATATGTATATATATATATATATATATAAGGCTTTGTGTGTTGTTGTACATAATGCTCAATTCTAGGAAGTTTCCTACATGTATTACAGCCAAATATTATCTCCACATTGCTCTTGTAATATTTATGTTATAAAGTCTGCAACACCCTGAAATGAATGCTTAAATCCATTTAAATCATTAATTAATTCATGTCAAGGAACCAATCATCCCAAAAACTTAAGTTATGATTTTTATTTTATATCTTTAACACATCTCCTCACATGAAAGCGTCTTTTTAGAATTTAAGCGTGAACAAGTTGTCAATTTTGGGTAGCATGAGGTTACAACTCTTAATTATTTGATTATAGATGCTCAAATACCATGTTAAGTAACCAATCATCCCAAAAACTTAAGCTATTAGGTGTAAGTCCAAGAATAGTTTTTATTCTAAATCTCTAATAATTCATATATCCAGACTTAACTGCATAACTTCAGTATATAGTTTCATTAATACACAACCAAGCTTATTTTCCTGACAATTCAAAAGTCCAACACTTAATTTTAGTTCTAGTGCATCAGACTCCAGAAGAAAAGCCATTTATAAAAGAAAGCTTAAAAACATTTTTATAGGAGTTAAACACCCTCCTGCCTGCTGGGCACATGAAATTTGATGAAGTTTCAAGATTCAAGAAATGGAAGATCTAAAAGGGATAGACAAAATAAATCGAAGGATGCATAAAAGAAGACAGTAGTTTGTTGTATGTGGCATATTGCCATGCAGCGATGATCAGTATCTTAGGGTCCTATACAGGATTCAGTCAATGTATGCTGAGGCAAACATACATAATTTAGCTAGCACAAGTTTGATGCGGCTTCTCTTTTCCATCTCAACCAAGTCTGAGAAGGGATAATACAGATTGAAAATGTGCATTTACATGCCAAACAAGATTCCAGGGTGTGCAGTCTCTTTCAAATAATCAAGCCAAGGAAAATTAACTAGGAGGTCACAACTCATCAACAAAATCAAGAAAAGCATACCTCATCAAGGATGTAAAGTGGTGCAGGTTTGAATAGAAGCAATGCCAAGATTAGAGAAAGTGCAAGCAGTGATCGTTGGCCTCCACTAAGTTCTGACAATGACTGTTTCCACACACCTCCAAATGCAACACGAACCTCAAGACCATCAAGAAAACTGCATCCTTCAGGAGGTTCTAACTTGGCCATTGTGCCTGGTAATAGAGTGGAAAAGATGGATCCAAAGTCTCTGAGACACAGAACAAAGAAAAATCAGTGAACAACTGTACAATAAAGAGGACAGACAACAATACAGATAGCAATCAGAAACAAAGAGATAAATTATTAAGTGAACTAAATGAAATTGCACACAACTCACTTGTTAACTTTGGTCCAGGTAACATTTAGTGTTTCCTTCTTCTTCTCATCTAGTTCTTCAATCACTTTCTTTATTTTAGACTTGTCATTCTGGGCAAGACAAGAATGGAATGAGGAGTTGTAAAGACACGGCAGAAAAATGTTAAAATAATAAAATAAAATGAAAATCACCTCAATTATATTTTTCTTGGACATTAAATCATTATACTCATCTTCTGCCTTCTCAAACATAGCCATTACTTTCTTATTCACCCTTTTCTCAAGCCTTCGAAAGGACACAAGAATTTATCAAACAAAAAGAGCATCACCATTTTGTATCTTGGAAGTTAAGCGTATGAAGTTTCACAAAATAAAAGCTAACAGTAAAGAAATCAGATTTACAAAGCCACACACCCAGATTGTTCACCCTGAAGTTTCTCCAGTTCTTCCCTTGCTTTACAAGGATCACGGGAAGAAAAATCATAGTCAGTCCCACTTCTACCAAACAACTGTTTTTCAGAAGTAATCCAGGCATGCTTCTCTATCAATTTATCTACCCTTACATAACAATCTTTCTGTTCAATTTCCATCCGTTTTACCTATAGGAAAAGAGTGAGAAGATTCTTTAGCACACAAGTTTGAAGCTATATATATGAGCATTAGCAATAAAATAATTACCTCATTTTCCATCCTCTTCCTTTCCAGATTACTCTCACTAAGTTTATGCTCAAGTTTTTCCTGCTCCTTCATTATACCACTAATTTCCTTATCACATTCCTTCATTTTCAAGCGAACTGAATTCAGCTCTGACAGAATCAGATCATGATCATTCCTTGCAGCAGCAACCTACAACTTAGATAGGTAAGACCATATTTCTTAATCTAGAGAACTAATGAAAAGAGATATCTATGCGTACCCTGGAACTTTGTTCTTCTACTTCTGAGGCAAGATTATTAATCAGTGTTCTCAGAGAAGCTAATTGTTTCTCCGAGGAGGCACGCTCTTGGATAACAGCTTCCATTTCCATTACAAGCCTCTCCTTTTCATTATCGTGTCCCTAACAGCAAGCAAAACTACATAAGACATTACAAATTACAAATTCATTTAATAATAAAACAGTTGCCAGCCCCAACATATCAATAATCATACTGCCGCTGTTTGTGTCATCCAGTTACATTGTTTACTTGCAGATATTACTTAATTCTTAACACTATTCTAAAATTCTATCTCAATAATCAATATCTCATTATACTTCTTCAACATTTACCAATAAACTTCATCCCCACTGTTTCAAAACATGTCACTTCTTCCACTTCATAGTTAATTTCACAATCATGGTCAGTAATTTCCTATATGCCTTAATGGTCAGTAGTTTTCAATATAACTACAAATTGTTAGAAAGTGAGCCCCACTCTTCCATTCCAAAAAGATTTGAGAGTGGCACTTCAAACTAAAAAATCACTTGTGCAACTATTTGACCATCACCCTAGGGATACATTAATTCAGTGGCAGCAGGTTAAAAATTTCTAGCATACCTTAAGATCTTTCAAAGATGACTGCATCTGTGATTTAATTGACTTTATCTTTTTCTCCAAGTCTTTTAGCCTACTGCCCCGATTATTATCATGTTCTTTGATTGATTTCTTGAGCAATGATACAGTCTTGACACAATTTTCATAAGAAACTTGCTTTTCCTTGACTGCAGATTTTGCTTCTTCAAGCTCTTGCTCAATCTTCTTCACCAATTCTGCAAGCTGTAAAGACAAAGGAGACAGAGAGAAAGAGCAGAATGAGACATGAATAACATGCATATGAAAAGAAAAAATCATAATTACATGAAACAAGCCTAAGCAGAAGTTATCATTGAAAGAATCAAAACCTTATGATGCTCATTTTGTTCAGCTCTGCTTTGAAACAATGAGAGATCATATAATTTGAGTTCTAAATGTGCTTTGAGTTCGTTGAATCTTTTCTCAAGTGGAAGTAGCTGTTTGATCTGTGATGTCAAGATACAAGGCCAAGCACAAAGAAAAATGACATTGTGATATATCTTCAATGGGAATAGAAAAAATTGACTAGACTGCACAAGATAATCAAAATTCAAAAAGCCATATTGAATGCCAGAAAGAATTTTTAAGAAAAACAGGGCCCAAGATTTATTAATGAAATCAGTGACTAGGTCTAGGAATAGTTTACAGCTTGTTATTCATTTGAAGGAAAAATACAAGTACATATAGAGGATAGACTACCGAATAAAAAGGAAAGAAGATCAGTTCCTAATCTGATGGGTGTGCAGACCCTTATTCAAGGAACTAATTAACAGTGAAAACAATAATTAGCTCTAGTCAATCTTCCCTAAGTAGCTCTAACTGTATCCCCTAATCTAGGATATTTCCTTGATTTCCAATACTCCCCCTCAAGCTGGAGAGAATGTTGATCGTTCCCAGCTTGCCAATCAGGTCCTCAAAAACAGGCCTAGGTAAACTTTGTCTGGATATTAACAACTTGCTGCCTAGTTGGTAGATAGGTCATACACACACTTCCATTGTCAATCTTTTCTTTTATTAGTGTCTATCAATCTCCATGTGTTTCATTCTATCCTGGTGTACTGGATTATGTGCTATGTTGATAGCAGCCTTACTGTTACAATAGAGACTCATGGGGTCCTTGCATGGTATCTTTAGTTCTTCCACTAATGCACAAAACTCAGCCTCTGGTCCTCTGCACTGCTCCGAGCAACCAGAGGTGGTTTTTCTACTTCTCCAAGTTGCTAGAATACCCCAAACATATGTGCAGTAGCCCGATGTTGATCATCTATTTGTTACAGAACCAGCCCAGTCTGCATCGATTTAGACTTCAATGCACTTCTTCTCATCTTTTTTTTTTCAAAGAATAATACTTTGCTCGAAGTTCCCTTTAGGTACCTCAAAATTTTGTACACTGCTTCAAGGTGCCTTCCCTTTGGTGAGTGCTAAATTGGCTCACTACACTAATTGCAAAAGCAATGTCAGGTCTAGTATGTGATAGATAGACTCAGTTTCAACGCTGGCCACCAGCACAAACTTTTTCCAGTGAAAAGATGTAGCTTCCGACTATTTTTCGGGCAATGGGAACCCCAAGGGAGAGCAAATCTCAACGGATGGTAGGCTTTGTGTAAAATTACGCAAGCACATGGTAACGAATTTCGAGGTATGTGCACAAATTTGAAGACAAGCACACAAAGTTGGATTGGAGAAAACTTTATTCTCAACAATCAAAACTCACAAATCAATAACCGAAGTCTGAAATCAATAAACTGAGTCTACTGACTAAAGACTAAAAATATGCCTTATCTAAGCGATGCAAAACCCCAAAACTACTAAGATAAGTAAAGCTAACTTAAGATTTCAGAAATCCTATACTAGGATACGTATCCCACATAAGAATAGCACAACCAAATAATCAAACACCTAAATCCTAAATTAATATTTAAATTCTAATTCCCCAATCACAAACCATAATTCTTATATAATTATTACATCATAAATATTAATATAAAATAAATAATAACACAATTATTAACTTCGTATTCTGTACATCATGTCATTTTAGAAAAACATGTAAGCTTTCATATGAAAATGCATAAAACACTATATCGTAACTATCCACTAGCAGTTACTCCCAATACAATATTGTCAACACAGAACATAGCTCACCTGCCTGCCATCTCGACTTCATAGCAATTGACCCTCATTGAACTAGGCATATTGTTTTCTTAAGTTGAATTAACAAATGCGGTGACAGAAAAATAAAACCAAAACCTATACTACTACAATTGTTTGATTGACAGACAACTATAAATATCATTTGGCACATAATTGAATTTTTTTAATTAACAATTTCTATATCATTTAGGGAAATAAATGTTCAGGGTCTACCTTTGCCTCAACCTCAGAAAACCTTCTTTGGTGTATTGAAAGCCTCGACTCTGCCTCTGCCAAATCATGAATTTGCCTCAAAAGATCTCCACCACCTCTGTCACAATGCACCACTGATGTAAAGCTTGATCACCAAGAAGTTTTAAAATGCTTAAATACACAAGCATTGAGCAACCATGTGGCATTAACTGCCACACTTTAGTCAGTGGAAAACAGAAATGCGTAACGTAAAATAGTAGAAATTCTGTAAAGCTTCTCAACAAATCCTCAGCTCTTAATTAGCAATCTCTTGCTCAAAGGAGCTAATATAAAATAATAGATATATGCACATGCCAGTGACAATTTTAAGTTTTAACAATAAAATCAAGAAAGTGCAATACTTCCGGCTTCCACCAGTGAGAAGACCACTCGGCTGAAATATATCTCCTTCAAGAGTGACACTTGGGGTGTGAACCTCCCGATTAAATGCCACCTATTAGACATTCAACGGAGGGCAAAACAAACTGAGCATCGCTATAGAGTGGTAATAAATGGGCAGGTGTACTAAACAAATTTTAAAACTCGTAGGAACAAAGCAGTGCATAAATTTGACTGAAAAAAGGAAAAAAGAGAAGACATAGTGGAATGCAAATTCATAGCATTCACCGGGTTAACTAGAGACAATAAACTACAGAACTTTTGCAAAAATGTCATTCATTACATTATAGTAGATGTACAATAAAATGAGAAGGACTTAAAGTCACCAATTGATTCTTTAAAACAACGACTTTCAAGCTGTTATCCATGATCAGCATACAAATGCGTAGAAACATTATTCAGATCTGATATAATACATAGAAAAGGTAATTATTAATCAGGAGTTTAAACCACAATGTAAATTGCTGTTTCAGTAAACCTCAGCAACTAAGATTGTCATTACCTCCTTTGCAGCATCAATGGATTTACAAACAAAGGTTGAACCAAATACATATTCCATAGCACTCTGGAACACATCAAATTTAGTGTCAATAGAGAGTATTTAATTTAAAATAAAATCAGAAATACAAATTGAACACACAAACCAATATAACATTTGAAGGCAGTTGAATATATGACCGACAGCAAGATAAAAAAAAGGTAATAGTAATAACAATAACAATGATATAAAAAAGGGAAAATATAGAACAAAACAAACAACTTAAAATGACATAAAAAACATTCAGTGCCTGCACTTTTGTCAAAGAAGAAACCATAATGCAAAAAACTTCCTAGGAATATGCACTACAAATGTTATTATGAACTAATGTTCAATAAAAAATACCTTCAATTCTTCATCATAACCAACCAGAGAAAGCGCCAATTCAGTATTCTCCCTGCCAACCTGGAATAAGAGTAACACAAATATTCAGCAAAATTATTTAACCAATGAAGACATGAGATTGAGTAGAAAACCCAATGCAGTGACTAACCAATCTAACAGCAGCTTGTTGAACCCTTGGGGGAACAGTATGGGATTGTATTTTGTTCAAAGGTATAATTGTCACTCTTCTTCTTAGGTCACCATTCTGCAGCAGTTGCTTTCCAGTACTTTCTGTGTCAACTATGACATTAAACAACTTTCCGCCAGCAGTAACCTGCAAACATTCCAATATATGCGTTAACATACGAGTTTTCAGTTATAAATATAAAGACAAGTCATCAAGAAGTCTGACCTCTAGGGCAGTCATCGTGGACCTATCCTTTACTTTGATTAGTTTTGCAACCACACCCTTCACCTTTGACCTATCAAAGTTCTTGACTGGATCACGGTATGTAAATTCAACGTTTGCTAACTGTGCAGAAAGATTGCGTATTTCATCCTTCCACTTCTGCACCAACTCCATCTCAGATGCACGCTCCTGATAATTTACAGAATAATTGATTCAGTTGAGACATACAAACTATTCAGATGGTGAAGAAGCTAACAGAAGTAAAATCAATCTAACCTTTTGCAAAGCTTCCATCTCGCCTTCTTTATAAGGAAGGGAGTCCAACTCCATTTTTACATGATCCACATCCTTTCTTCTAGCGTTGAGCTCATTTTCTACAGCAACAGCTTCTTCACGTTTTGACCTTAATTGATGTGTTTTCTCCTTTAGTTCTTTTTCACAATGGCTAATTTTGGTGTTCAGCTGTTTCAATTCTGTCTCAGCACTCCCAACTGCTATTTTTGCATCACCTAGTTGATCCTCTAAGCATTTCTCCTCATTTCCACTGCTCTTTCCTGCTAACACGCCCTATAATTGTTTCAAGCAATAGGATCAAATAAGATTCAACTGAATCTAACACAAGCGCTGTTGACAGATATCATAGTTTAGGACCACATTAAGCCAATACATGCTTCTTTTACCTGGTACTCTTTTTCATGCTCCTCCAGACTCTTGGAAAGCTCATCAACTCTCTTTTTCAGATCAACGGCTCCCTCTTCAGACTTTTTAACAGCAGACATCTTTTCCTCGACAGATTGCTTCAAGTCTTCAATATTACTAAGAATCTTAAACATCAAGATGCAAAACCCAAAACCCAAACATCAAGTTGACTTCACGTTCACAATATGGCAATATTGTAAAATAGAATAAGCATAAAAATTGGAAAAATAGATATACAAAGTGAGCAGAGTGTGAAACATATCAAGGAATTTATTGATTGGAACCACCACTTACATTTTCTTCATTGACCTTTTCGCTCCTTAGAGTATCCTCTTTATTATGCAGAACAGACGTCTCCCTTACAAGATTCTGGGAAAGCGCATCTACCTTCTCTGACAAAGATTTTATTTCTCCACCCATATGTGCTTCCTTTTCAGCCGTCAACTTTGCTATTTTGGTCTCCATTTCCTTTACTTCAACTTGGGCTGTCGTAGCACTGTCATCGATCTCAGCTATCTTGGCCTTTACTTGCTCCAGTTCAGACACTGCACTGTCTCTAATCCTCTCCGCTTGAACATATTCATAAGCAATACAAAACCTTCTTAGCCTATCTAACTCAGCATTTCCATTAGCCCACTGCATGTACTGTGTCCTTTCTTTCCTCAACTTCTCCAGAGCAGGTAGTATCTCCTGATCAAGAAGCTTGTTAATCTCATCAACCTTGCTCTGTTTCTTCTCAAGTGTTTTAAGAGCAGCCTCTTTCTTTGTCTCATACATTCTTGTTCCCGCGGCTTCCTCAAGCATTGATAATGTCTCTGGTGGTTTCATATTCAAAACCTTGGTGATGCGCCCTTGCATTATGAGAAAATGTGGATTATTAACATTTAGCTGCACTGAATGGAAAAGGTTCTGCACTTGACTAGGCTGTGCAAGTTTCCCGTTGATCAAATATTTGTTCCTTCCTCCAACCACAATCTGCATTTACCCCAATACATACATAGCATATAATTGATAATTAGCAAAATTGATAGTTTTTTTGTAAAATTTTGATATCAGTTTCAAGAGCCATCATCTTATCCTAAATGAGTAGACATTGGAAAATTAATCGAACCATAGGCTAATTAAACTTAGCTCCAGTATTCTCTCACTAAAATGTTGTAAAAAAAAAAAATGCAACTTTTACAACATGAGAAGCAGAAAAACCAAAAGACTTTAAAAAACCTGTCTTGTCACTGTAATTTCAGAATGGTCTTCATAACCAAGAGGGCTCCGACTCCTATCCGAATTATCAAACACAATCGACACAGTAGCCTTTGTAATTCCGGCCTGTCCTTGCTTATACACGAGCTCCTGAAGGTTGGAAGCCCGAACCTGTTGCAAATTCGTAATACCGAGTACAAAGCAAATCGAATCGAGAATATTCGACTTGCCCGAACCGTTCAGCCCCGTAATGGCATTGAAGTAAGGATCGAAACCCGGAACCACCGTTCTTGTAGCATAAGATTTGAAACCTTCCAAGCAAATCTCCTTGATGTACATCGTTTAGCCCACAAATTGATAGTAATTAAGTAAAAAAAGAAAATCCCAGAAATTGGTGAAAGATAAATAGAAGGGAAAGTGTGCCGAATTGGAACACTAGGGCAGCAAGAGTCGTTATGAAATATGGGGAAAAAGCGGCAGGGTTTTGGAGATCGAAACCCTAAACAGCAGGGGTGTTAGCTTTTCAGCGTTGCAGATTGCAGACTTGCTACTTGCAGCGAGGGCAGAATTTGAATTTGGCGCCGGGGTTCACTGGCCTTAGGTATGTCAAGTGTTCAACATTTCAAGCTGACGCAGAAATAAGAAGAGGCGGGAAAATTTCCGCATACGACAGTCAAATAAAGCAGTGTCGGATCCCTTTCGTAGCAAAAAAAAAAAAAAGTGAGAAATAGATATAAAATTAATAAAAAATAAAATTTATGTATTAAATTTTAACAATATAAAATAATTATTAAAATTAAAGAATAAAAATTTTAAACTATCTAAATGAGAACAAAGTATATTACCTGTCAAATGTGTAAGAGTGAAAATAATGGTAGATCATGATTAAAATATTGTTAAGAGTCAAAATGATTATTAAGTATAAAATTTTATTATATATTAATATTTATTTATATATTAATGTTTTAAAAATATTTTAATTTTAAATAAAAATGTTAATACGAATAGTATAGCAATAAATAACTATAAAAGTTTAAAAAATTGAATATATTAATGTGTAATTAATTTTTATTTCAAAAGTATAATTTATAAGTTATTCAAATTTAAAAAATTATAAAAGCATTAAGAATATAATGTTAAAGTTATCTTCAATTTAATATTCTCTTATAAGTACTAAATATTAGTAGCATTAAAAGTTAATAATTGTTTTCTCTTTTTCTTTTCTTTTTTTTTGCTCTTGGTTACAAACTAATTTAATTATTCATTAAATTACTAATAATTTAGTATAGTTGTCAAATGTGCTATATCTTTTAAAATTGCATGAATGATTTCAGCATTAATTGATTCGTATTATTAAACATAAATATCATTTATATTTTAAAATTTTGACGAAGTCATATAATTTTCATATAGTATTTTATTAAATTATATAAACTTTTGTCATATAGATACAAGAAATTTCAAAAAATTTGGGGGCCATGGCTTCCCCCGCCCCCATCAGAATCCACCACTGAGTGAAAGTGTCAATTTGGAGATTTCAAAAATAAATAAATTTCTTTCTTCATGTTAAAAAAAAAAAGATTCTTGAAAGTCCATCTATTCTATATATGAAATGTGAATATGAATCAAATACGTGTAAATATGTTCTTGATTATAACATCATTCTCACTTTCTTCTATGTCTCTTACACGTTGTGTTTCTTGACTGCTTCTCTTAGATGCTCTAAATCTTTTTTTTTTTGTAAGTTTTGAGTCTCTCATTTTTTTTTCTCTATGATTTTGAATGTTAGTGTACTGAATGCTTATTCTAAACTAGTGCTCTTTTTATCTACCCAACTCTTCAAGTTCTGTTTTTTTTTTTTTAATTTTGAATTTTAGCTTCTTTTTATAATTTTTTTGTTTTCCTTATCTAATTCCTAATTTTGCCTTGTCTTACCCATAAATATCAGGGGACTATCAAAGAAGCTATTACAGTATTTGATCGTTAGCAATTAGCAATGGCGGCTGATTCAAAATTAGAGAAGAAAAAACCACTCGAGGGAGAGAAAAAAGACAAAGCATAAAATGAAGACTACTTCTTAGTTGGAGGTTTTGAAGAAAATATATGTAGTTCAGTGAATTTCTTAGACAATTCTGAACACTTTCTTATTTTTTTATTAGCATGAGTTTGTGATTTTTCTTTCTTAAATTGTGAATTTTTTATTTATCCCAGACCTACCATTCAAAGCAATGTGAGTTTAGCCATTGGCCAAATTGGATCCTTCATATCGTCAACTGCATGAGCATACTTTGCAGGAAAAGCATATATTAGAGCCAAAATGATAACAAACTCAGCCTTCTCCGATGGTGGATTTATGCCCTCTCAGGTGACTTCGGCCCAGACACTTCTTCTTATTCCTCCAAGGTGCTTCTACTACTACTTCCACTTTATTGTCACTTGGGATTTAGCTCTAATCGGAGTAAATCAAGCAACAAAATAACAAATTTGTGCCTCTGCAGTTTCTATGCTTTGTTGTTAAGAGGTTTGCGTGTTTGACTCTTGATTCTACTTTCATTATCGGTATTATAGCAATCACTTATTAGTTGTGTGTGTGAGTGTTTTAATACAATATTCTTACAGAATTATTAAATATAAAATTAATTCATATTTAACATCGGTAATTAATAGATTCTTTCAATAAAAATAACTTCAAAATTAAATTCGAATCTTAGATTTCAAATCCCTTAATTTAAAATACACATAATAGCCATTGTATTGACATTTTGTTAATAACTTAATTGTGTTTTGCAGTAAAAGTTTGGAGAAAAATCGATAAATTGATGCTTATCTTTTTGTGGTGGCAAGTTAAGTTCTACTGCATGCCATGTTCTTAAACAAGATGCCTCTCCATGCATATTTCATCCAATAGAAAATTTAAAAAAATCCATACTACAAAACAACGTTAATTTTTTAAATAATATAAATAGGAAGATTCTATGGTACTCAATTATTTTTGAAGTTTCTAAACATAAATGATTATAGTATAAATTTAAACATATATCTATATAAATTATTTTAATGAATAATTTTGCATAGTTCATCTTGAAACATATGCAATTTGTCAGTTTAAATCTTACCACGCTATCTCATATTTAAAATTGAATATATTTTGTATTTAGCTATAAACAAATTAAACACGTCAATTAGTTTCACTAGGGGCTGCTAACTCACTCCTTTATTACATATCTTCTCTATTACTTTGATACCATTTTATATAGGAAAAGAGTATGCTACATCTTGACAACATTGCTAAAATATTTGTGATTAAATACAAGAAATATTTGATTACAGACAGGATAGAGAAATAACAATATGAAGCATAAAAAGACAGAATGTAAGTAAATATATAGAAAAATAGTAGAACAAAGAGAAATAAGAAGTTAGCATAGTAAATCCCTTGTCAATTTAAATTATAATTCATATGTCCTGTCAATAAAAAAAAAAAATCTTATAAAATCAAGCAGTCTGCGGTCATATAGGAAAATAAGATTACATTTTATAATGTTTTACTACTATGTTATTGTGGTGCATAAACTTCAAACCCCGGCTGCTTCTGCAGCCGCTCTGTTTGAATCCGAAGCCTGAGAAGGGAACACCACGTTGTCATAAAGAAGGGCGGCAACAGCAGCACCGATCAAGGGTCCAACCCAATAGACTGCTTGGTTCTTGAAAGTACCAGCAACGACGGCCGAGCCAAAGGCACACGCAGGGTTCATTGACCCACCAGAGAATGGACCTGCAGCCAACACATTTGCCCCAGCTATTAAGCCAATTGCAAGGGTGCCAGTGGAACCCAGTCGACCGCGCCTTGGGTCCCTGGCAGCGCACACAGTGTACACCAGAGCAAATGTTAGGACACCCTCTAAAATGGATGCTCCAAACCCTGTCATTTCTTCTGCAATAGAGTATGTTGGGACATGCTGAAAAAACTCACAAGAAAGAGGGTAAGCATCAGGAAAAAGGTCTTGCTACATTAAAATTTTTACACTTTCTAATAAGTTTTTAAAATAGTTAAGTCTCACATCTAAATTTATAGAAATTAATAAAATACATTTAATAATTAATTATATATTGTAAAAATTAAGTGATAATAAAGTGAAAAAATAATAGAAATTAGATTCCAAATAAAATAGGATAAGAAAACAGAAATAAACAGTTATAATTATGGGAAAATGAAAATGGGATGGGGGTATAATTAAGTAAGTGAAAAGTGAATTTACCACTCCAACCACTGTTACCCTCAGGACAAGGCAAGCCATAACGGCGGCTGTCATCTGGGCAACCCAGTAAAACAAAGCAGAGGGTACACTGATATGGCCTCCCACCGCCATTGCGAAGGTCACAGCCGGATTCACATGTCCACCGGAGGTGTCCCATGCAATAAACACAACAGAGGACAAAGCAAAGGCATTTGCAATGGCCACCACGACCAGACTGGCAGGGTCCAAGTCTGCATTGGGCATCAATTTACCTGCAACTCATACAAATAATACCACTCACAAGAATATACTTCCAGGATGATGTATTCTTTCAGTTTTTTCATGCATTAACCAAGAAAATAGACCCCTGCCTCCTCAACAGAAATTTTCAGGGTAATGACTGTTCATTGCCGTATCATGCTCTGCTAGTTAAAATCAGTCTAATCAGAACATTTATAAATGGTATACACTGCTAAAATTCAGGAACATTGTAAACAAACAAAGTCTCCAAGTTGAAACCGTGAATAAATTCTGCAAAACTCTCCATCTTCCCTAGTAGCAATGGTCTAATAACATCAAAATGAAACCTACTGTTCAAACTAAACCCCAGAATATTGTTTAGGCTATCTAACTTAATTGTTCACTGTAAACAAAACTTGCGAGTTACTAAAGTTACCAAAATCTATTTCTTGCATATTCAAAACCCACTATGATAATATGCATCAGTTCGCAATTAAAATTAAGCCCATGAAGCGAGTTTTCAATCTCCAATGTTTTTAGCAGTTATCTTAGAGAAAACAACAACAAAAATGAGAAATATGATTCACAAAATTTGGAGAACTCACGCGAGGCCATGCCGGAGCCAACTGCTGCAAGCACAAAGAAGAAAGTGGAGATAAACTCAGCGAGATAGGAGCGAAATGCATTACGGGTAACAGATTGATGAAACCGGGAACCGACAGAGGATGAAGCCATAGTGTCAGAGAACCTATGTAGATATGTATCTGTAACTAACAATTAGCGGGCAGTGAATGTCTTTTGCTGAAGTTAATGGTTTGATTGTGGGTCAAATTGGTTTGCTATGCAATGGCAAGAACTTATTGTTCTGTCAATTGGAACAGAAGGGAGGGAAAGGAAGGAGCAAATTTTATGAATAAAGTAGCAGTTGGATATGGTTTTGAAGGGAAAAATAGGCGCAACCGTTGGCATTTTCAAAACAAAAACGTTAACCGCCAAGTTACGTGGCGACTTTACTGGTGAGGTTTTGGGTTCGTGCAGTTAACCACTGCCTGAATCCACGTCCTGAACGGGCAACGGTGCACCACACTCTCAACATAGAAAGAACGACCAAAGCTTCGGCCTCTGCTAGTTCTCATGTTAGATTGCGCTTTGTAATGGCTCTGTTAGTTTTATAAACTTACTTGTAATTTACCTAATTGTTGATTCATTTGCGCTACTCACAAGCATAGATAAATAATAAAGAAGTATGTACAATCGTTTCTTACAAACTATGTAAGCATTGTCTAAGCCATTAACCCGCTATCAAGCCATGAAGGCAAAGGGCTTGTGTGGATTCATTTGTTGGAATCACTGATCCGCTATAGAATGGATGTGCAGCCAGGAAATTCTTC
This sequence comes from Dicorynia guianensis, assembly GCA_037013595.1. Lineage (NCBI taxonomy): Eukaryota > Viridiplantae > Streptophyta > Magnoliopsida > Fabales > Fabaceae > Dicorynia > Dicorynia guianensis. The sequence continues at coordinate 16,265,734 of JASUAB010000003.1, read as the reverse complement.
TCTGGCGATTGACTCAACTGCAAGACGAAAATTTCTTTGGAAAACTAGGTAGATGGGTAGACTAAGCCAATTATTTCCTGCCCCGTCATATTATATTTTGAACAAACAAATGATGTAAGGGAGGCTGCACTAACCAAGAAAGTATTGGTTTAATGAAAATGTGCTGAATGTATGAGAAAAAGTTTTTGAACATGATCTGGTGTAGCTTCTAGTGCCTGGCAACATTAATCAATCCTAAAGAGGTTCATCCATTACTCCCCAAAATAAATTTTGTGAGACAACAGTTGGACTCTCAACAGCCAGAATACTTGAAGATTGGTTCTAAGCTGATGGCATTGATACCAAAATAAGGCAAGAGAAGTGATCGCTTGTATTTTGTTTAGAGGAAAACAGCGCTTTTCATTATCCTCTTGAATTTAATAAAGTTTTTGTTTGGTCACTTTTGAAACACAGATGAAGGTCTTATTTACGAGAAAGAATTCTGTATTTTCAACTACCCATGTTTTGCTGTGGGTTTGCACGCCGCAACAAAATCCCAGGTCGATCTGCTCAAATAGAGCATTCCACGCAGGTAGTGAGAGAACCACTTTTTTCACTTCCGCTGGAAGGTTTTCAGTGTCACTCAAAAATATATGAAAATATGTCATACTTAATAAAAGTTACTAAATACTCACAATTAACTTTTAAAATCTTAAATTTTACAATTTAACATATAAAAATAATCCCCATTCATAAGGGTGGGTTAAACCCTTATAAAACAAACTCTCGTTAGACGATAGTGGAACTCATATCATGAAACAAGCGTTTAAACTTGTGACCACCTACAAATTACCCAAACCCCCTCACCCAGTAGCTTACAATAAACCCCTTTTGATTATACTCACAAAATTGAACGTCCTCAAACTACTATAATGGTAACACGTGACTTGTTTCAGGGCAATGTCTCGTAAAACTCAGTCATCTGTCCAGAGGCCTATATTTACAGATCATGTAATCAATATCATGCCACACAATGGATCAACCCACTAACAATATACCACAAAGAATGCTATTACAACCGAGTTATATTAGCTTTCTGTATATACAACAGTATAATCAAATCAAACATGTAGAAACCTGACAATGCATATGCAGCAAAGCAGCAGTCATTGTTTTCCAAAATGTCAAGCTGGAGCTAGACGGCTTCTCAGCAGTTTGCAAAAGCATTATTTCACATCCCATGTTACTGAATTAAAACAATTTCTTAAAGCAAAAAATTTCTCATCCTACTCGGAAAAAAAAATGCCATAATTTCCTTTCTTTCTCCTTTTATTTTCCTCCATTTCACTATTATACAACATGTAAGTGTATTAGAAAATCAGAATACCTCAAAAATGGCTTTACATTCATGACTCAGAATTCAAAAGTACCATTTTGGTCTAATTTCCTCTTCCTTTTCTGTTAATTCCCTGTACTGGTACCACTCTGCCCCAGACTTGCCTACTGGAATTGGCGGCCTCACAAAAATCTCAACAGGCCTGGGGACATGGACAATTAAATGCAATTCCCCAGAACTTTCTGATAATTTTGGTTCTGTGATTTTCTTTAATCTGCCAACTGGTTCCACAGTAAACCATCCAAGACCTGATATAGCAATATCACAAGCTGGTCTGCCTCATATAAAGACAAGAAATTTCAAAGTTATTTATGTGGGCTTTCTGGGCCAAAATGAAGTCAACAAGAAAACCTTAAGTAGCTAAAAGGGCTTCTACAGCCAAAACAAAATTTCACATAGTAAAAGTCACTGCAAGAAAACTGATCGATACCTTTCCACATCTTCAATTTTAATTTGTAATTTACGCTGTGAATCAAGTCCTTTCCAGTTCTCGGCCTTCTTTCTTCCACTTGGAGGAGTCAGCAGAACTCCAAGTTCTTGCTGAGACAGGAGCAAAACTCTCATTTAGATTGAGCGAAGAAGGATCACAAATGAATTCCACCCTTTCTAGATATGAAGGGGCGGGGAAAGAGAACTTAAACCATCAATAATAAAGTTAAAAGATTTAAAATATATATACTAATATTTAGGTATAGTGTTACTAGATTCTCTATGAGGAAAAGATTTAAACACAAGGCCTTAAATAACCCAAAAAAACACGACAAAGCAAACACCAGTTTCCAAGCAGCAAATCATGGCAAAACAGAGAATCCACAAACTGCCACGCAAACCTGCTACACAAAACTAGTTATAAATTCCACCATATTTCAGCAATTCTCATGCAACACAATAGCTACAAGGTCACAAAAATGCCAATGCTTCACATGAAACTACAGCAGAGGTGACAAGCAATAAGTACAAGCATCTTCAGTTCAGGGGTTATGCTCCGAGAGTAATAATCAATAAAATTACCAAGAGATGGCTACTAATAGAGTCCATCATATACTTAGCAAGTCATATCTTTTGCTACATGAAAATACTGTAGCAGCTTAATTCTGCCAATGATTCTTGAAAGGGAAACATACATTCATCTCGTTCTTTGAATTGCATACATAAATAAAATAACTTTTACAATAAAAATGTTAGACCAGACTGGGCCGAAGGAAGGCAACACAGTAAAATTTGCAAGTTTCTCACAACAGAATGAAAAACAATACCTGGTAAAACTCATTTGCTTTCTCAGTGGGTACCATATGAATCTGTAAGCTCTTGGGCCCATAAAATGTTAGACACGTTTCTGGGAAAACCTGAAAATCTCATAATTAATCACAATAGACAAGAAAATGGTAGTACAACTTGAAAAAACTGCCCTCAGACATTAAGTAAAAATTGAAAGCATAAAATCAACACCTTCAAGACATCAATTCTAACAAGACCTCCCCAAAATATTGAAAATCCATTCAAGCCAGTCACTTTTGAATTGTCTGCTGCTTCATTGTCTGAGATTACTTGAGAGTTCTAAAAATAACAGTGAGGACTCTGTAAGTAAATTTTATTGGTGTAATGCCTCAATGCATTCTGAATAGAACATACAGGAAATGATTGACCCCTCAATCGGCTTTGAGGAGCAAGGGCAGGTAGATCTTCAGAATGAACAACTGCAGTTTGCCTATGATGAAGATGAACTCCCGGTGTGTCATATAGTTTCTGCAAAAGTTAAAATAAAACGTACATAGATTAATAAATGCAAAGACCAAACAGCTGTTTAGCATATAAAGCAAAATGACATACCCCTCCACCTAGGAAAGCATTAATTTGAATTGGCCCCAGGGTAGTTCCAGGAACAGCAGATTGTATTGGTTTGTACCTCTGTGCAGCTGCAGCAACTGGATCTTTTACTGCCATCGTTTCTGACATTGGACATGAAAAGTCATGATGCATAAATAGTGAAACTGAGAACTTGCCAAAATTTTAAGCCATATGAGAAATAATTTAGGGAAAGAATTAGAAGGTTTACAAAGAATATATCCGAACATCAATTTAAACAAAATCCTACTTGGACTACACACAGATTGATGTCACAGCTGAAGGCTTATCTTAGTTATCAATGCTCTAAATTGTATGTATCAAACAATAATAAACCACTTTATCTGATATAAATTGTTTGTAACCTGTTGGCTACCACATCAACAGAGCGAAAGCAGGCTGGGTTTAATAACTTAAAGGAAAGTGAAATTCTCAAGCGTGACACAAACAATGACCAAGCATTGATATCAAATTCTTCTTGAACTTGTGAACGGCCATCAAAACCATTGAAGTTTAAGACAACTAGCAAAATAAAATGCATAAAGGAGATACATTATTATTGTTCATAAACAATTTTTTCAACAAACCTCAATGTAAACAATAAAAATTCTTGAAACATGAAAAAGCATGGCTCTAATATTCATTATACATGGAAATATATTTGACTTACTCAGTAAAGCATTGATGAAAGCAGATTTCCCAACATTAGCTGACCCCTATAAGAATTGCAAAATAAAAACAATAAAAGGTCAAGACTATTAGCCATTTTGGTTTTCAGCTCAAGAAATGTTAGAAATATTAACTCAAGAATTTCTGTGATTCATATAATAGTAAGATACTTAAATGCCAATCTTTTAAGAGTACGACCAAAAGTTTAGATTGGTAAATTACTACATTAGAGAGAAGAGAAAAAATATTTTATGTGGAAAATAATTACAACACACTGGCAATGAAACATTTAGATCCTTCTATAATTTGGAATCATTACAGCAGAAAGTTATTATGGATTTATGCTTTCCAGGGTATCAATTCACATTTGCAGTCACGTTTCTCTCCTTATTGCCATCATCTAAAGGTACAAGGCCCAATTCTACATGTGTTGCACTTGTGAATCAACAAGCCAACAAAGATGAACAGATGAATGTGCATATTTAAAGGAAAATTTGTTACTCAAATATGAATACCAAGAACAAGCAAACCAAATTTATATGATGAGTTGATGACCAAAAGGGGGACATTAATTAGGAGCTGCTAAATAGCCTCAATGACAGTTTTACCCCTAATAAATGTTAAAATCCCAAGATTGTAACAAAATGTTTAAATTTAAGTGATGTGAAAGATCTACTTCCATTCCCAAAATAATTGATATCATGACTTAACAAGACAGACAAATTCCATTGACCACTATGTAATGACACCAATATAGAAACATCAGCTCATGCTTACATCCCAATTGGTTATACATATGAAAATTCAACATCAGACCTTACCAGAATGTACACATCTCGCCCCTGCATACACAGAAACAAATAGAAATTCAGTAGAGTAAGAGATAAAAAGTCAATGGTAACAGTTCTAACTTTTTATAAAAACTGATATGTTCAATCAAAGACCAAAGTATGGTGATAAGACTAAATGCAAGGTGGAAACTGATAGAAGAGACAGTTGCCATGAAAATGGCATGCTGTAGTTGAAAACAAGATTGGAATTGTACGATCAGATACAGAAGTTGATGCAAAAGAAATTTCTTTACAAAAGCCATCGATCAACCTTATGAATGCATATCTAGCTATAAATTCAAGCAGATTCAACAATAAAAATTTTGCATTAGATAGTGCACATGTCAAATCAAAATGGTGATCAAAATAACAGATGACGTTTGGTAGTGCAATCTAATCTTTAATACAAACCAGAGAGTATATGTTAATTGAGATACAAAATTAAAAGATAGTGTATCACCAAGTGATCCTGAATAACCACTTGCTTTTGTGAAGTAGTATGCAAAGTTCAAAAATATCAGGTAAGCTGCAAAGCAACAAAGTACCTTCTTTTCCTTCTGGATTTCTGATACCACTCCAGTTATTCCAACCAATGATTTTGAGCTGGTCAGATGGACACTTAAAACACTACAGTAACATTAGAGACATGAAAAGTTATAACCTTCAGCTAAGGTTATGAAAACCCCATAATTCTTTGGTAGAAAAGAAATTTAAAAATTTGCATTTGACTCCAGCAATAAATAACACCATATATATGTAATTAACTACATTCTCAACAAATGCTTTCCCAAGAGAATTCTTTATTTATGTAACAATATTACTTAATCAAATACAGACCACAAATATAAGAATTCAAACTTGATCATATAATAAAAAATAAGATTGACTACAGAGTGAAACTTACTTAAGCTTCTTTTTTGTGGTAGCCTCTACAACCCAATCCCCAACACAATTAAGATCAGTATCTCTTGGAAGCAGATCAATCTACAGACAAAATCTATGATTATATCATGATTTTTTTTTTTTTTTTAAAAGTCTTATGATGTGAAAAACAAGCTACATTAGTACCTTAGTTACAACCAATATTATGGGATTAGCACCAGCAAGATCACGCACACGGGACAAAAAGCTGCCATTGAAGTCAACAATATCAACCTAAAAGTGATTACTTCATCAATGTCAGCTATTCATTATCATCAGATGGAAAATAATTGACAGATACTTTAATTAATACAGCATATTTAAAATCCTATATGATAAAGTGGGTATGGTGTCAAGTACAGTCAATGAAAAATAAATCATTGTTATTCTTCTATTTACTTACACAGTATGTGTCATTTTATATAATATCAAAACTTTTAACCTCACATACAAGTAAATGCGAGTTTGTCTAACAAAGTAAATTGTAACATGTCTACAAAATATAAAAGCAAATTTGTTAGAGATATAAAACCATTCTTAGACCTATACCTAACAATTTAAGCTTTTGGTAAAGTTGGTTTTTAACATACTATCAGAGCTTTTATGACCAAGTGGTCAAGAGTTCACTCCTTGTTGCTTCCATTTTTGAAAAAAATAAATTTGAATTTTAGCATAAAGTTTGGCAGACCTATGGGTTGTCCACATTTCAAACCCAAAGGATTTTCATGTAAGGGGCCATCTTAGAGATATAAAACCATTCTTAAATCTACACCTAATAACCTAAGGTTTTAGAAGAGTTAGTTCTTGACATAAATGATAAATTACATAGGAAAGTTTGAAACAAGCGCTTATCAGCCATCCACCCTCTAGTCACTAAGAAAGAAAAATAAGCTTCACTGAGAACAAGCCGTCACGCATTACTCATCCTTACAATTTTTAAAACTTTCCACTAAGTTGTATTGCATAATATGCTGAAAGCTTTTACTTACTTAAATTGAACTAAGCATAACTTTGGAGAAAGACTTTTCAAGTTAATCATAGAAATTTTAAATTATGTGCCCAAAAGGGCCAGTACAATATAACTTGTAGGGTTAAATACCCCCACTAATATTGGAAATTAATCCTAAATGTACATGTAATTTATTTTATTGCTCCCACAATATGTTTTTAAAATTCCCCCATTGTTACTTATTTGTCGACATATTGTGTGACCAAAATATAAAAAGAAACCAAAGATTCCTTTCATATATTATACAATAGAGTGGATTTTAGTTACCTAACTCAATTGAACCCCACTGCACAATAATCATCAACCTTATTACTCTTTTATATCTCACAGGCATCATTAAAAAAAAATAATATTAAAGAACATGAAATCACAGATACCAAGGCAAAAAACAAGATTACCTTTATGCTTTTAACAAATTTTTTTCATAAAAATAGAAAATAGTTCAAGATAATATATTTTTAATCTTTTTATATTTTTATTATCTATTTTTTGTGTATATAAAGAATAAAATTTTGATAAAATATAAGTTAATTATTTTTTATGTATGCATTGTCCCAGTCACAAGAAATTATGACCCACGACTATCTGACTTAAGTATCATGTAAAAAAGGTTTGCATCATGGTGCCTCAACACAGGAGCCTATTATCATATTCTAGATATAATAACTTTATATTTCTTTTTCAGATAATTCATACAGAACACATCAACAAAAATTGGATGGTTAGTTTACCAATTTCACAATTAAAGCTTTCTCATGACGCAAATGAGACAACTTTTCTCGAAGATCTTCAGCTGTAATAAATTGTTTACCACCAGAGTATCCACCATGTCCGCCAACTGCGGTTATCATCTGCCCATGAGACAAAAGCCGGCATCGCCTACATAGAATTGTTTTAAGCTGGTGGTGCTTCTTTTTCTGCACGATCAACAAGCATTTAGAGTGCAAACAACTTCATCAAAATTTCAGAGACACAAAAGTGGATATAGCAGCAATTGATGCATTTGAGCTCCTAAAATAAAATTTCCTCATGAGGAGACTATGAATGTTGGGTGAAATTGTAGTTTGCCTCAATTGAGCATTTCAAATACCTAATTGTATGATTGTATCTGATATTGTAAATTTAAAGAGAGAGGAAAGAAAAAGGGCTCACGTCCATCTACAAATACTTTTTAGTAAGAAAAATCAGACTAGCCTTGCTAGTCATCTTCACTCTTGAAATTTACACAAATATTCACAACATGAAAAGAAATCAACTTAAATTTGAGAGTGACTTCAAATAAGCTTGTGATGAGAATCCACTTTGGAACTCTTATCATTTCTACAATAACCACGCATAAGTTTCACAAATAATGAGATAAAAGCGACGAATAAATAGAATGCAATAACAAACACTATTCCTGCATCGTCAATTTCAAATAACCATGATTAGATAATCTTTCAAGCCCACCTTTTCAAATTAGTACGTTACCATTTTACCACAACCCCCATATAGCATTCTGATTCGGCCATATCAGTATGACTTACATTTTCAATGCACTTGTTCGAATGGAAAATTGAAGCAAGAAAACATCTAACGTAAAAAGCAGAAACAAAATTACTAAACAAAAGTTAGGTTAAATTCATACCAATTCATAGGTCTCCAAATCCACAAAACCGGGGGCATCCTCTTCCGAAGTTTGCAAGGGCGCCCCGCACCCATAACAACAAGCAATACCTGAAGAAGCTTTGAAAGGTTTATCTTTCTTGCTCTTCTTCTTCTTGTTCTCTTTCAGGACGAGCTTTGCAGCCTCAATGGACTGCTGGCGTTCAAGGAATCTCTCACCAGGAGTAGGAGCAGCGGCACCAGTGCCCTCAGGCTCCACTGGTCCATAATTTGAGAAATGGGCATCAGAGAATGGAGCTTTCTGATGAGCCTGTGACGGTGAAACAGAGAACTCGCAGAGTATAAGGGAAGTTTTGGTGCCCAACTGGCGAAATTTGGGGTTGAAAGTCGTGAGATGGTGGGGGAAAGAGTGGGGAGTGAGGAAAGTGGATAGGGTTTTAAGCGCCATTGGGGGCGACCGTTGTGAAGGTCTAACGTTCCGCGAGTGCCGTGTGGCTTCGTTTTCCCCGTGTCATTGTTTACCGGTAAGAGTGATCGCGAAGAACTTCGACGATAAACGACATAGTGCTTAGAGCCGATGATCCCGTCACTTTAACGCAGTGATATAATTCGCACTTGGTGAGGTAAATGCAACTTGGGAATCGTAAGACGCGAATAACAGACATGTCGTTGTATGTTCTTGAGGTAATTAATGGGCCAACTAATATTGAGGGTTGGTATGCTACCTTTTTGCAATACATTTCCTTTTATGCAATCACATACATGATAGTTTTTTCATTTTAATATGAGAATTTTTTATTTTATATTTAAATTTAATTTATAATTTTTTTCATTAATTTTTTTTATTTTTTCTATTTCTTTATTATAGTACTTGAGATTTTCATTCATGTTAACTATACTATTTACTTTTATAAAAAATATAACCAATTAAAAAAATTATTAAAAAAAAACATAACAATAACTTGACTTCGAACCATGACATGAAAATTGTTGATATCAAATATCAAATAAATAAAAATTATTTAGAATATTTTTTCATACCACTTTTGACATGTGTATGAAAAAGTTATAACTTTTATAACATGGCATTGCAATTGTTTTATATCCCCCTGATATTAGCGTTTAAGGTTCAAGCATTAAGTAATTGAGCCTAGGATTAGAAATTAGAATTTACAATTTTAAAATTTAGGGATTGATTTTGATTTAAAGTTTGATATCTAAAATTTGATATTTTAAAATTTTTTAAATTTAATATTAATAATTTTAATATTTAAAATTTAAATTTTAGTAAGTTTAAGTTTGCATGTTTTTTTGATCGGAAATACCATTCATTAAGAGGAAAGGTCTAAAAGAACCAAAGATACAAGCTGATGCGCGATTTCTTCCTGTCTCGAGAGACAATCACCAAATTCAAAGGCCCTCTTTGCCAGTTCATGGACCAAATTATTCCACTCCCGTAGATCAAAGCAAAGTTGAAAAAATTGAAAATGCCAAGCTAAAAGTTGAAAAAGGTTATATCTATAATTTATATTTAAATCTTAGTTTTTCAAAAAAAAAATTACAGTTTTTATCTCGCGTTCTCGTATTTTTTACTCTATCTCTTTTAATGAAATGTAAGTACAAAATGTAACATTTCTACTAACAGCTTGCAGTCATCAATAGCTGATCCATGATAAGACCGATTTGCAGAACATGAATACATTTACTGATTCCACAGAGGCAGATTCGGCCTATAATCGAGCACTCATTTCAAGATGATTGACTTTCAGGATTCCATTGTAAATAGCCAAGGCCTCTGCTAATCTGACTTCTACTTCTTGGGCTAAAATTTTTGCTCCCGCTGCAAAAATAACTCCATGATTATTCGAGCTACCCAACCAACTGAGCATTGTCCTGAAGCTCTCTGGGATGCATCCGCATTCAACTTCACCGTGCCCTCCGGAGGGGGGGTTCCAACTACTCCGATGACGATTAGACACTGGTCTAGTCTTCTATATTTCATTGTCTCTGCTTACTCCTCTTCTGTTTTAGACACCAGTGCCAGCACCTCCATACGGGAAAGCTGCAGATTTTCACCACCGAATTTTTTTCCTTTTTATACAACGGAAAGAGCAGAAGACAAAAACAATTAATTGAACATCTCCTTTTGTGTCATTTATCCCAATTTTTTATCCTTTAGCTATTGAGTGAAATCCTGCAGAGACACTTGAAATTCTACATCACACTTGACGAAAGCCTATATTTCTTTGCCAGTGTGTTAGCTACATGATTTTTCTATCAGTTAATAAAATTTATCTTCACCTCCCATTATTTGCTAAGTTAACTTCTTATCTATTTGAGAATTATTTTCTCTTGGCCAATTATAGTCTCATTTCTGTAAATCAAACTAATGGCTTTAAGAGAGTCGGATTCTAGATTCATCTTTCGCACTCCATAATTTCAAGTAGCCCGTAAGTCATGAAGTAAGGCTCATAACTCTGCTTCCAAAGGTGAGCAAAATTCAAGACCGCAAGTAAATCCTACTAAATAATTTCCATTCAATGAGTGTCTATTTTTAATTAATCCCCATCCAACCTTCAAGAACAATGCCTTATTTACATTCTGCAAACTTCTCAATCCGAGACCCCCTGTATCAACGGCCAACTCTCTTAACAGTGAGAAATGTACTTAACTCGTTCCACCATTTGATAAGAAGCCAGTGCTTATAATGTTCCACTATTATCCCTAACCGCGATGCAAGCCACACGGGAGCAACCCAGCCGCAGTCACGGAAAATATGGCTTTCATCCTCCCCACTCTCTCCACATCTAGGGTACCAGTCCTCTAACCTTACTCCCCTTTTTTGCAAGTTGGACTTAGTGGGTAGACCCCCACGTAAAGCCCTCCAGAGAAAAGTTTTGACTTTTTGTGGTACAGGCAACTTAGATAGTGCACTCCAGTTAACTCGACTTCAGTCTTCAATGCTTCCTCCTACCTCTCTTCTACCCAGCACAATAATCAAACTTTACATGATATTCTCCTTTTGTTGAGAATTTCCATGAGAAGCAGTCTTCTCTATTTAATCGGGTAAGAGGAAAATTGAGAATTTCCTCCGCCTCAAAAGGCAAGAATGTTGCCCGTACCAGCTCACGGTCCCAGAACCGCGTATCCCCATCTATGCACCACTTCAACTTCTGCTACCCTTGGCACCCAAACTTTGCCCCCATTTTGGTACGGAAGCCAACGATCCTCCCAGATTTTTACCTGGACCATCATCACCCACATTCCATCTACAACATCCTTTTTTTAAGATTCATTTGTTATCCCAAATATTCTTCCACATATAGCTAGGCCTAAAACTAAGGCTCACATGTTTAAATTTTTGTGCTCAGATTTTAAATTTTAAAATTTAAAATTTAATATTTAACATCATATATTTCAGTGTTTCTAATTTTAGAATTTATAATTTAAAATTTGTTGATTAAATTATTAAATAAATATATTATTTTAAGATTTATGTTTTTTAAAATTAAAGTATAAAATTTAGTATTTAATATTTTAAAATTTATAAAAATTCTAATCTAATATCATGAAATGAAGCAGCAAAGTAGTTTAAAGGAAATCGACATGATATTGTAAATAGTAATTTCATATTTACTTAATAAACATATCAAATCAATAATTATATGTAGAATGGAATAATTTTTACTCGGCGCATGCCTTCTATTGTCACAGCACACAAAATTCACAACTGCTTGTTAAATTTATCATTTTTTAAGAACCCTTTTCTGGATTTAGCAACCAAAATAAATGCATCACGTTCTGCATTTGAAAAAAATAAACTTATTTAATGGTTTATTACTAAATATTTACAAAACTTAAAATGAATTATTGATTTATAAATATTAATGAATTTAGTAATTTATATTTTTAAATAAATATTTAATAAGATTTAATTTAGATAATACCAAAACTAAATATATTTTATAAAGAAAAGTATGGGCAGATTAATATTAATTAAAAAGTAATAGTATAAATTATCATATAATATAATGGACAAATAAAAATTATAAATTTAAGATAATTTACCTTTTCAATTTTTTATCAAACAATAACCTATTTCCAAATATTTCAAAATTTGAAAAGATATTGAACAGTACTCACTGTGCCCAAACAACACTCAACTTGGAGGTCCTGGTCCACGTGGAAATATTGCATATATTCATTTCCCTTACATTTAACTTGCGAAAAATTTATTTATTTCTATATTTTTAATATTTTAAAAAAATTAATTTTTATTTGATAAATAAAAATATTTTTTAAAAATGTTAAAAATAAAATACATAGTTTAATATAGTAAATTATAACTTAAAAATTAATAAAAGAGTGAATATTTCCAATAAAATGTAGAAAAATAAGCAACAATTTTTTTATTAGATTCTTCCTCTCCCCTAATTTTCACGAGTTCAAGACTCAAACACACGTTGGCACTCAATGCCGTTCCTTCCCAACACCGCAACCAAGAAAAACCTTAAATCACCGTCGACATACTTACGGGGAAGTGGGGAACATATATGGGTCTTTCGTTATGGAATTCAATTAGTACATAAAATTTTTGTACAATCATAATATAATTTTTTATATTCAAATAATAAGCTCTTTAAAAAAAATGGTGGAAGAGCACATTACTCTTTTTTCAGGTATTCTTATCATTATTCCTCAATCAATGCAATTGTGAAAAGATTGGATCTTCAAATTTGTGAACCCTTAACAATCTTTTTACCATTTAATTCTCAAAATTTGACAACAGAAAAAGGAAGACCCTATCTATTATTAGGGGTGGGCATGGCTCGGTTTGAAGCAGGTGGGTCTTCAAATCTTAAAACCAGACTAACCCACTAGCTAGAAATACCAACTCCATTGTCGGCCAAAGTGCAAGAACAACTGATCTACAATTGGTTTTTGGGTTGCTTCATCATTGGTTCAGTTTGCTCGGGTTGCCAGTTTCTCATCACAATTTCACCATCTATCTTTTTTAGGAGCCAGTTTCTCATCCACACTCAAATCACCCATTATGCTTCTTGATGCCCCCACTTCCAACAAAGCCGCCCTGATGAAACTGTCTTCTGCCATATCTCTATTATCTTGCTGCACCACCGTTGCACCATAGCGAAGTTGAACAAGAACCATCTCAGAAGCAGCCAACAACAATTTCTTTATTAATGGTAACAAATGAGTCGTTCCAAGACAGCAGTAGTAGCGCAATTCAAATGACCCAAAGCTTTCGATTGGCACCAGAGACCAGTTGAAATGCTGCTGAGTTGAGCTTTAACGACAGGATTCTTGACTGAGTTCTCATAGGCAAGAAAAGGGGCTGTGACGAGGAGATGCGCTGAAAGAGTAAATGAGAAGAAGACTAAGGGATTAGAGTTATGATTATGAGAGAGGAGAGCTAGAGATAGAGAGGATGATGCTGCGCTAGCAACTGGGGTCTCGAGGCCTTGGTGGGTGTTTCGACTTCGAGTCTTCAAGATACTTCTGACTTTGAGTTTGAGATGGGTTGATCGAGGGATGACATCTATAGTTGTTTTATAGATTTCATTGGAGGGTTGGGTTGCCGTGGCAAATTGACAGTGGAAATTTCACACCCAGCCCTAATTGAATAAACCCAATTCAAGCCACATTTCTACAGTATTCTGAAATGCATCCAACCTAAACTGCACTACTTTCTAACTTTTCTTGAGTTGAGTTGGTTTTCGCTAGTTTCCTCGGGCATTTGCCCACCCCTATTTGTTATTTTCAAAAATCTCATGGCAAGCTCGAAATACTTGTTAAGTGCCAGGCCCAATATTCTTTCTCTTGGTGATTGAAGTTGAGTTATTTTTTGAAAGTTCTCACCTCTACTCATATGAAAGTGATAAAAAAATTATTTGGTTACACAAAAGATACATTTAACTTTGAGGTACTTTATTTTCATAATTTGTAAGTTTGTAGGATTTTGTGGTAATAATTTTGTGAAAAACATATATAAGAAAAAGACTTCATTGGCTTTATATTTTAAAAAAAATGTAAACATTATTTCAATTTTAAATTATTTATAAATATATTTCTTTAATTATAAAAATTAATAAGTATATTTTTTTAACTATCAGAATAATATTAACACACTTCTAAACCCCAAATTGACTAAGAAGAATTAAAATGACCCAACAAAATTTGAATTGCAATTACAATGCTCCTCTCTCTAATCTAAACCCTAATCCCCTCTCCCTTATACTAAAGAGATGGCATCAAAAGCAGGACAAGGAAAAATACAAAAAAAAAAAAATCCCAAATTTGAGTCACCTTAAAGCAATTGGTGCATTAACAACCAACCCACGCCTTTCTCCCTCCTTTTGTCTATTGCTTGCTTTCCTTTCCTTTTTACCAATTTAACACTTCTAATTTCCTTATCTTAGATTTTAATCCAAACTCAGGATAGAATAAAAGGAAAGAACAAGAAGAGATATAACCCCAAAACTGAAATAGGTCATTCATAGATCCATAGCATTATAGATTTAAAAGCAAGTTACAACTTACAAGCAACATAAGTGATCCTTCTTGCAAAAATCCAGACACCCAAAAGTTACAGAAGGAGTCAACATAAACTAGTCATCAAGAAAAATAGAAAGGACTGAAAAATAAAGGTTCCAAGAGAAATAGAACATATGGACCTTTTTCAAGAAGAGCTAGCTAGTGATCATTAAACTAATCACCTAAATCAAAAATTTCAAAAATTCAAGGTATCTGATCCATATCTCTATACTCTAATGCCTCTGATTTACATTCATAAATCATTGTTCAAAACCAACTTTATTCAATATCACATTTTTGACCCTACGCAAGTCTATGCCTTTGAGGGTCCAGACAATCCCTTCATGTACAAATAAAGAAGCTGCCCTAGTCCTTGCCAGATACTCGTGTGGAGTAGGGGTGGGCATTGGACCGGGTCAAACCGTTCCAACCCGCCCTAAACCGTAAAAAAAAAAATTTGGACTGGGTTAAAATGGGGTAAAATAAATATTCTGTAATATTTTGATTTAAGATGGGGTAAACTGGGTGGGGCTGGATTTGTATTCCCTCCCATTGGGTTGCCGCGAGTACCCAATAAAATTTACATATATATATATATATATTTTTAATTCTTATACTATATATATCTATATATTTTCTAAATTCTGATATTATAAAATAGCGTTATTTTTTAAAATGATGTCATTTTCTAGCTTGCCTTAAACTTCTGCAAGCACAAGCATGCAAGAGGCAGCTCAACTTCAATAAACCAACACCACTCCTTTCTCTCTCGTCTCGAACGGTCAAACCCTCGGTCCCTCAACTCCCACTCTCATGAGCTACAAGTCTCGTTCGTTGTCTCGTTGTTTCCAACAGTCAACGCTAATCCCTTACCTCTTCCCACATTGTCTTGACTTGCCTCTTCTCATTTTGTCTCATCTCTTGTCTAATAATCACACTTTGACACTTTGGATCCTCAATAATTGATCGAACCTCATCCTCATTCTACCGCTCGCCTCATGTTCGATCATCCCCATTCTAACCCAAACTAACCCACCCAAGTGAACTCGACCCATTCCAACTCTCTCTCTCATGAGCTACAAGTCTCGTTCGTTGTCTCGTTGTTTCCAATAGTCAAGCTAATCCCTTACCTCCTCCTACCTTGTCTTGACTTGCCTCTTCTCATTTTGGCTCATCTCTTGTCTAATAATCACACTTCGACACTTTGAATCTTCAATAGTCGATCGAACCTTATCCTTGTTCTATCGCTCACCTCACGTTTGGTTGTCCCCATCCTAACCCAAACTAACCCACCCAAGTGAAACCGACCCATTCCAACCCAAGAATGCTGGTTTGAAGAATTTTTTGGCTGGGGTTGGATTAACTTAATAAGAGATTGGGTTCAATTGGGTTGAGAGAATTTTGCCCCAACCCAAACCGCCCCACCCAATGCCCACCCCTAGTGTGGAGGCAGTCTAATCCCTCCACTGTTATCAACTCCATCTTCTTCATCTTCAACATCCTTGTCATTCTTGATCTTTGGATGCTCTTTATAGTCGTCCTTCAAAATCTCTTTAGTATTGGAGAGACGGGATTAAGGTTTAGATTGGAGAGATGGGCATTGCAATTGGGTTCAAATCTTTTAAGGTTATTTTGATATTTTCTCTTTGGTTAGTTAGGGGTTTGATCAAGGATTAAGACTCCATTCATAATTTAGTAGAAAAAATTAATATAAGGGGTGTTTTGTACGATTTAGTTAATTAAATAAGATATTATGTAAAATTTAAAAATTTAAAATTTTTTTTAAAATCAACTTTTAATATAAGAAAAATCCCGTATATTTTAGCGTTGTTATAATAATTGAATGAATATACTTATAAACTTTTATAATTAAAAGAATATACTTATAAATTATCTAAAATACCAACTTCTATAATTGAAAAGTTATACTTATAAATTATCTAAAATTAAAGAAATGTGTATACAATTTTTGTTATATTTTTTTTATTGGTGATTGTGTTATTTTATGACATTCAAAGAAATAATTTATTCTTATATTTTTCACTTTCAAATCTCTTTATGTGACAACAATCAATTATGTTTGTCGCGTCATATGGCCAAAGAGATTATTGAAAGAACTTCATTTGCCATAAAAAAAACCTATGCAAATTTGCATTGACGATAAGCTAAGACAAGCAGTTGATAAAAATGTAATGTTTCATTATTGAAGCAAATATATAAACACAAAGTACTACTTCATTAGACATTGTTAGAAAGAAAATGAAGCTTAGATATGTGAACACTCAAAATTAAAATTAAATAATTTTACAAAGCCCCTGAAATATAAAAATGTTCGAAAGGGAGAGCAAAAATCATAGTGAAGAAGAAATTTTCAATTTAATGAAGAATGTTAAAAGTAATAATTTGGGTTTATACATGTTCACAGCTCTACACTGATTCCTACTAATCTCTTACTAAAAATAATAATACAATTACAGATTGTACAAATGGACCAAAATTATTTGGTATAAAAAATGACTCAATTGCCAACCTTTCTTAAATATTGGGAGTAAATTTAAGCAGATCTCACAAGGTATTTTGACTCAAAATAATGATTTGAATTTTTAGAGTTTTTTATTACTAAATACATATATTTAGATATCTTTATGACTAAATACATATAATTATATTTTTTTTAATGACAAAATACATATAACTTTTTACCCAACAATTAAAATTTTATAAAATTTCCACTATTTTTTTTCTTGTAACAAAACAGGACATCTAGCATTCTGATTGCAAAAGTGGATAACAGAAAATACAGAAAATTATCATTTTAAAACAAATTTATGCTTTGAATCAAACTGAACCAGCTGAGGATACAAGAAGCCAAAATGATCACTAGCTTAATGGCTGTCAAAATTGATGAGTGCCAATATTCCTGAACCTATTAAATTGAGTTGAAACCGTCACAATTGTACTAATTCAGTTCCTGCTTGCTCTTGCTTCTTCTCATCTTTGCTTTAAATCTTGACTTTGCCATCAGAGTCTCTACTGTATTTACAAAGTTACCAACAGCCATGAAAACCAACACGACGCCACAGAATGTTACCTGCCCAAAGAGTTTCGATCATAATACGATCCATTCATGTTACAGAGACTTTCCTAAGTTACAAATTAAAGTAAATTACAAAACACAATCAAAGTAGTACCTGCCACTCAGAAAAAAACCGAACAAATGCAGTTTTGAGCAGTAATATTCCAACATATGCCTCAAATCCCTAAACCAAGACAGAAGGAGCGTAACAAATACCACTTGTTAGAATCAATCCTCGGTGCTGCCTTCCATGTTTTCCTTAAATAACTAAATCTAAAAGAAATGATACATTCAGTCACAGATTTTCAAAATGCGAATAAAGCAGGTGTTTTCAATTTAAAGCAGATTAACAGTAAAAAGAAAACAAGGGCAGAGCAATTAAGGGACATTAGAGTGTAAAACAGATTAGAATTATCTTTGAAATTGTGCTAAATACAAAATTTGCTTCGTCGCTAACCATCGTCTCACAAGATGCAAAGAATTTGGAGTTACAAAAGATAGATCATCACTATGATACGTTAATTGATATCACATAAGAATACAAAATCAGCACCACTATTCACACATATAAATATAAACAAAATAGGTCATGAGATGCCATGTAAATTACCTGCAATATGAAAAGTATGGGACACAACAACCACAGTTGGCCATCTACACCAGCCGTTTCTCCCCACACAACATCCATCCTCTTGGCCTGAAATTTAAAGGAAAATAAGGATCAAAACTGTGCAACTATTTTTATGTTCACTAGGTATGGGAGATTTCCCCATGGAACTAATACCGCCGAAACAGAGAATTATTAATCATGATTGCAAAGCAATTCTGTAAATACATTATGATAACACAAAATGCAAGTTGGAGAGGTGAAAGGAAGAAAGCAGTATGAAAAGAAATTAAGCGGTGGTAGAATATATCATATATACATGGAATAGAATATGAAAAGGAAAAAGAAAATACTTTCCCTGAAGATATACTATTAAGAAATCACACACCTTTCCTAGTGCAATACGAGTATAAAGTCTCTGGCGTTGATATCTATTTTGTAAAAGCATTGCAACTCCTTGCATCATAGCCCACTGTAGGAAAAGCTGTACACCTCTCTGCAAGCAATTTTGAAAATATAAACAAGAGGTACACAAGCACAATTTTCTTTTCCTAAAAAAAAACAAAAAAACCTGTATGCATAGGGAAAGGAAAGATAACCTGCTTTTCTGCACAATTCGGTTGTCCTCTAATCTCCCAAGTGAGACTCACAAGTGCCATTACCATAGCACAATAATGATGGTATATCCACCTGTAATGGCATAGTTAGTCCATTTACCACAAGATGCTATCCCATCTAAACGAACCTTTATCCCACACCCAATGCAAGGAAGAAAATGCTAGTATGCCAACTAAATTTTCAACCATGTATTTACTAGTTATTAGTTTTATATAATACCTATGCAGCGCATATATTGACATGTATGTTTGTGTTCATATATGTGCAACAAAATCAACTCAGAAAAATACATTGGTCATATAAATAATTGAAAAAGGGCAAAAACAAAGGTTGTTTGTATTATGTTTAAACTCAAACTTTTCCACATAAAACATACTAAAACTCACATATAACTACATCCCAAAACTTATTAAGGAAGGCCTATTAAAAATTGAGGCCATCACTGAAAGAAGCTTAAGCTCTTCTCAGATGAAACCTTAAGCTGTGGCCTTCGATTTGCCCTTGTTTCAAACATCTCTCGTGACCCTGGCAAGCAGATGCAAAGCACCAATATCAGAGAGATGACAGAACAAGTCAACAATCCTCTATTTCCACTCTTTTCCCATTGCTTTTTTGGATACATAAGAAAAAGTAAGAGAAAAGGAGGACAATGGTGGATGATCATGAACCCTCCAAAATAGGAAAAGAAAACATCAGAAAAAGAAAGTAATCAGCTCTCAAGACCAAATTAGTGCCTTCACATTATAAGCAAAGGAGTCTCCCAAGAAAACAATGAGCTGAAACCTAGAGACTAAGAAGACAGCAAGTCCCACAAGAAAGAATGATAAAACTTCTGTGTGGAAATTCTAGCATTTCACTCCATCCATATGAAGCCAAAAGAACACAGTTCCAAAGCATCTATTCTTTCTTAACCCCCAAGCCTCAAGAGCTAGATGAAATGAAAGACCTCTAAGTTTGACGAGCATATCCAATGATCTCTAAACCGTCCAAAAAAAAATACTTAACAACCGCCAACCTAACTCTCAATGCAGAAAGAGATGGCTACCTGTACCAACGTTAGGGGAACACGGCATTCCATTATTGTTAATCCTATGGGTGTCACAATCCAAACAAAGCCTTAATATGATAGGGAGTTTCAGCCTTCAAAAACAAAGCTGTCAGTCTGTGAAGCTGAATTTTAGGAGAAAGATCAACTATAAGAAACTTCCAAAAAAAAAAAAAAAAAGAGAGAAAAGAAAAAAAAGTTCGAGACATAAAAGAACCTGAAGAATCTAATGTTTAGATGTAGGCACTAGGATTATTAGAAGACTAGATGGAATAAAGAATCCCTAAAAAAGATACCAAGTAGAGGTCTCCTAATCATTATGGCTCCCAAAAAATACCTTAGAAATGGGGACACATGCAAGATAATAAGACAATTGTTAAAGATATAAAACCATTTATGAGCCATCACCTAATAGCTTAAACTTTTAAAATAGTTTATTTTTGACATGGTATCAGAGCCATATCATCCACCTTAAACCCAAACCCTAATTCTCAATTTTTTCTTCTTCTTCTTCCTACTAATCTTTATGCAAAGGATTGGTACATGAAGGACTTGGTGTTTCGGCATTTTTATTGTGTTTTGTTAGTCTTAGTTGTTTAATTTGTAACAAGTTAAAAGCTCAGTTAGCTTTCAGTTTGAGGGGGAGTGATATCCTAGCTTGGTGTAGTTTGCCTAATGGGATCCTTGATTTAGTTATGTCGATTTGACGCTACAATGAGCACAATTGGAGAGCAGCTTCATTGATAGTTTGGTGGGGTGAATTTGGTATGTTGATATTGACTGTCTAATTGAGAGTATTAGAGGTTGTGTGAAAACTAGCCAAAGAAAGTTGAGGGAGTAGCTTAGGAAAAGCTGGCAAAAGACTTCTTAGGATTATGTCAATAGGTGATGACGTATAACTAAGAAAAATAGCTAAAAGATTGAGGGAGCAACTCAAAGGAAGCTGGCAGAAGACTTGTGAGAACTGTATCTGTCAAGGACATTAATCACATGTTATGTTATAGTTGTGATTTGTGGAACTTAATGCTCAAAGGGAGTTGCTTGCTTGTTGCTGCACATTGTTAGCTTGTTGCGAGTGTGGTTTTGTTAAAAATGTCAAGTAATTGCATTTTTTATTATGTTGAGTTAAAACTGTGGTAGTTTATATTTTGTAACAAGCTGAAACTTTTATTAATTTTAGCTTGAGGGGGAGTGTAAAGAAATATATAATATGAGTTGTCAATGTGTCAATAGTGAGTCAGTATTATATTGTCAGTGAGTTAACATTGTGTAAATTCAATGTACTGTGTAGCTTTAATATACTGTCTAGATTCAATGTACTGTCTAAATTCAATTTACTATTTTTTAGTATAAATAGAAGAGCTAGACATCCTATTAGAAAATAACTTACCCAAATGTTTTTTTATTCCCAGCATGTTAAGAATTATAATAAATAATATGAGTTGTCAATTTGTCAACAGTGAGTCAGTAGTATGTTGTTAGTGAATTAACACTGTCTAAATTCAATGTACTGTGTAGATTTAATACACTATCTAAATTTAATGTACTGTTCAGATTCAATATACTATTTTTTAGTATAAATAAAGGAACTGAACATCTTATTGGAAAACAGTTTATACAAATATTTCTTTATTTCCAACATGGTATCAAAGCTGTGGTAAGGAGTTCAATTTTGGTCTCCCCCATTCTTGAAAAAATTAAGTTAAATTTCAGCATAAAGTTTGGTGAGCCTGTGTGCATTTGGTGGACCAGTAAATTGTCCACACTTCAAACTCAAAGGACTTTTGTGTGAGGAGGAGTTTTAAAGATATCAAACTATTCATGAGCTTTTACCTAATAGTTTAAATTTTTAAGAGAGTTGGTTCTTAACAACAATAGAGGCAAGAGAAAAGATTCAAACCAGATTTTCCCAAACACTTCTTCACACAAAGGAAAATTGGAACTGCTTCCCACTCAAAAAAATAAAAGAGAAAAAAAAAAGATAAAGATGATTATACGAAAGATGAATTACTAGACTTGTGTAAGTTGCACAGCAGTGGAGAACCAAATTTTGGTTTTTTCAACCATTCCAATGAGGACCATATTTACACTTGATTACCCTATGGCCTATGCCAAAGAGAATTGGGTTCCAAGGGAAATTACCATGCGCACTTTCTCACTATCAGAATTTTTTTCGACACAAGATTCCCTAGCCTTCCCTCATTCATAGGCTTATAAACACACCCCAAGTAACCAAATGATTTCTCCTACTACAGTCACTCTTCATCTTCTCAATCCTTTAAGCCACTTCCACGTAAATCTTGAAAAGAGAAGTAGCAAATAGAAATTGCCAGATACACAAGCCTTAAACAAAGTCACTTTAACGTTATTTTTCAAAGCAAATATTCATAGGGATTTTATTTAAATGTTTTAGGTCATTTTAGAATAATTATATAAGAATTAGAATCTTAAGGATATTACACCAGTTAGGCAAGTTCTAGAAGTTTTCTCTTTAGTAAAGTTTTTATTATGCCTAAATTTGTGCTTTACAACATTGAAAACATTATTTCTTGTACCAGGCTTTTATACTGATAATGATGCAATTCAATATCTCAACTTACAAAAGAAGCTCACAGCATGATGTGCACAATAATTCAACCTTTTTTTGTTCATTAAATCACCATAAAGTAACAATACAGTGAGTCATACAGAGAGACAGAGCAATTAGTTGAAGACTTTTCTTACTAAAAATGACACTCAAGTTGCACCACTTTTCTGTAAACTAACAATGACTTGCATAGCAACTCAATTAAACAATAACAAGCGCAGCCAATGAAACTTCATTAACCAACAACATGCAACCTATATTGACTTCAGCGAAGAATGAAGAACAATCAACTTGACACAAACTTCAAGCGAAGGAAGGAACTCTAAATAGTGTTAACAAATGATTATTGAAGTGAGATTTAGCAACACCAACTTAAATTGTATAATGAACTAACCACAACTGCTGAAGAGAACTTACAATAGGGTTTCAAAAACTAGTCTCTATCAGTTAAACACTGTTGGTTGTACGGACAAAAGAGAAAATAAGCAATTTTGACCCAAATCACCAAATTAACTTCAAGGATGGTGTTAATGACACCAGGGTTAGACAAGTTGTTTGATGTAGTATGTGATGAAATATGGCAGAGATTGGCTAGAGAAGTGAAGAATTACAGCAAGACTGGCAATAAGCACATGTTTGGTTCAAATTCAAGATCTAACATGATTTGAACCTTTAATTTTGACTTGTAAGAGTAGAGAGACCCTTACTGGAATTGGTCAGCCTTATCGATGGTTGTCACTGGCATTAAGAAAAGGTAGAGAAAAAAGGTACAGAAATACACATAGATGTAAAGGCCCAGATGGAATGGTGATTCCTAAATGTGCTGCCTTTGGGTGCACTATAGACAACTACCTTGTTAATCCCATGACACTTTTGGACTTCTGAAAGTCCACAACAATAACCAAAATCTAAATAATGTCACAATCATCCAGCAAAACTAAAAATAGAAAAATAATTAGCTTTGCTTAAAATGTAATCACCTGAATGCCAGATGAAAAATTATAGCATTTCAGCTTATCAAAAAGTTACTTTGCAATTACCAGCAAGTAAAATGGACAGCACAAAGCGTATGAAATAGCCCACAGTTCAACATTCAGTTTCTCAGTGAGGTGTGCGGACTCTTGCAACATAATTTCTTAAAATTCTTTCAATGTTAGTTACCCACCTACATTTATTTCTAGCCAGACAGGACAATAAAAGTATAAAAATGTATTTACATATAGATTATTGCTTAAATCTGCCACTGAAACCATCATATCTTAGAAAACTATTTTAGCAACCATTGTGTTAGCGATAACCACCATACTATTGCTCGTAAACTACCTTCACCATAACATGCCCTTCAATACGCCTTTGATTAACCTAGTTTTCCTGCTGCAAAGCCATCCAAAACCATAACCGAAAGTGGTAGCTCTTGAAATCACAACTCTGTTGCCATCATACATAAGTATCCCTACAATAATCTAGGTATCATGGCCCTTGCATGCATTTATCCTATGACAAACAAGCTTCACAAATATCATGAAGCAGGCAATCAACCATACAGTATAGACATACTAGAACCTTACAAACATAAAGAGAACGCTGAATTATATGCAAAATTTACTGTGACAAACCATCAATATAATAAAATGCTGTCTTTACCATGAGCGAATATCACTTCCATTGGCTCTCAATATGTTCTCACGCAAAGCCAAACCCGTGTAAAGGAATAGCAGCCATGCCTGATAAGTGACAATAAATGAAAATACCCAATGACAAATTGCATAGGAATGTTTCAACATGTGAGCAAGTAAATACTACTCTACAAGAAATTTTTCGTAGAAAATACCTGGTATAGCTGAACCGGGAAAGCTGGTAAGCATCCAGCCCAAACCCAAGATCTTAGGATAAGCAGTACGGATGGAAAAAGAAGAAACAGCAAGGCAGTTCTATCCTGAACAAAAAAGAGGTGTCATTTGCAGAGAATTTGTACAAAGTAAATAATTTCATTTGAACTAGTTATCTGCAAGCGAATTAGAATATGCTATATCTCCTCATACGTTGACATTAATAGAGAGAGAGATGCAGATAGCATAAGAAGTATACTCTGTAACCGTTGTATTCCTCTTTCACCTTCAACTGAACATCCTTCCGAGAGGCACGCACATTAACAGGACCCAGAAACATCCTCAGAAAGCGTCCTAAAGAATGGATAGCATTAATTATCATAAATAAATAGAAAAAATGTTAAAAGGTTTAATTTATGTTTAGGCATCCAAAAAGAAAAACTTATGTTAATTAGAAGGAGAAGGCATGAAACAACCTGTCACGTTCCCAGGAAGAAGTGAAGCAGCATCACCATCAACCATGATGCATCTTGCTCTTTGCAAATCTTCATCCAGCTTCATAACATTAACAGATTATAGGTCAGGCACCATGTGATAATAATCAAATGAATTGGATCAATCTGTGAAAATCAAACCGAATTTGCCCAGTTGGGGAAACTTCCTAGAATTGGAAAAAAAATGACGCAGAGAATCAAATAGAATCATTTCCGCACAGAATGGAGTGGCAATTTTACCTTGTCCACCAACTTGGGGTCTAAGAGCTTCTGAGAGAGGAGAGAATCGAGCAAAGAGCGTAAGCGACGAATGGAAGAATCAATGGAGAGGGCACGCTGGCGAAGAGATTGCTCTTCGCTTGAGGTCTCTGAGATGTGAGTCGCGGCCAAGTCCTGCAGATCCTTTGCATCTTCCAAAACTCTACTAACTTGTTCTTCTATATTCTCTGCTGCTGTGCTCGTCATTGCTGCCGCTGCAGCTTCCTCTCCCATCAGAGACCCTTTGCCTTCAGGTGCTTTACCCCACCAATAGGCGTAAATCTCATTTATTTATTATTTCCTAAATCTAGATGCTGCAGTAATAGAAAGTAATAAATGGTAATATGCTTTTCGTCCCTACATCTTTATTATTTTGAATTATAACCCCCATGTTGTTTAAATTTACAACTCTATCCTTTCAACATGTTTTAAATAATATCCTCAACATAACCGTAAGTCAACCTTTTTTTAAATAATATGCTTCAGTCACAAAATCATGTCTAGATACAACTAGTTTTATCATCTATAATTAGATTTACCTTGTGGAGATCCACATCAAAACTTCAGAAGAAAAAACATGTTTCGTCGCTGCTACATGTTCATTGATTTTCATTTCAACCCCTACTTTCTTGAAATTTGCGACCCTGCAGGTTGATTAATCAATTGCTTTCAATATTATCCCCGGTGTCAGGCACAATCGTGTCTCGAGCTGATGATGAAGACATTAAGGATTTGTCAATAGCAATATGTCGTGGCATCACGTGTTCGTTAGTAAAAGTCTAAAGTTGTCGACCATTTTCACTCACAGAAGGCCAATTTGCATTATCCTTTCCAATCTTAAAGTTCAAGTTTCAAAAAGGAATGAAGTTATTGTGGAATATTCCACAAAATGAAAGAAGTTTTTCTCTGTAAGAATAATGCTTATAATTTTAAATTTGCACACATCAAGTGTATAAATTTTAATTATAGTCATTAGTCGCGTGGGACCCACAATAATTGTATTGAAATTTTTACACTTTACATGTAGAAATTTACATGCATATAGCATTGTTCTAGTTACGAATGGTGGAAAGAAATTGTAGTACTACATATAATGTACTCACAAATAAAGACTGAGCCATTTAAAATGTATGCAACGCTAACTACTTTCATTTTTGGGATATATTATCCATAATTTTCATTGGCAAGATTTAAAAGCTCAAAGAAAAGCATAATGAGAAAAGAATCAATAATTAATAGCTTTTTGAAGGAAAGAACAATATTTTTAGACAACATAAAGTTTTGGGATAAAAGGAAAGGAGAAATATATAAAATCTTTCAAAAAATGTTTTGGATGCATGCAAGTATATTGACATTAGTACATAATACTAGTAATTTATAGAATTTTACTGCTCTTACATCTTGTTTCTCATAAAAAGCTTACATTCTACAATTTTTAATCTTTGATTGGCTATGTAGATTCTATCTAAAAAGCTAATCAATGTCTAAGAACAGGATGTAACCTTTTTGTGAAAAAATGAGATTTGTGAGGAGATTTACACTAATTTATATCTCCAACATAAAATTTGGTGATCATGCCATCATATATATATATATATATATATATATATGTATATATATGTTGTAATTAATGACTATTTATTGTCATACACACACTGGGGTTCCCCACTTCCCAAATTCTGCCTTTCTAATGTTTAACAATAGCTAGAGTTTCATAAACTTTATGTTTACTTAATATTCTTGGTTGTCATCTACTAGAATATGAAGGCAATATCCTTCTTATAACTACATTTTTCTATTGTGAAAGAAAACTCATTCAAAACAAGCCTAGCAATACTCACAAATGATCATAATATTCTTAAATATTGTATATTTTTAAGTCAAACATTTATATATTTTCATTAAACTAGTTTATAAAGAATGACTTTGTTTTGCGTCTTGCCCGAATGTAAAAATGTTGGTGAATTATTATTGAATGAATTTCATAGTGCCTACATATCTTGTAAAAAGAAACACTCGTGAAATGGGCTTAATAAATATTTGCAAGTTTTAAATAGGACGTTAGATTTGTTAAATTTATAATTCAATTTATAAGATTTAATAAATTTAATAATTTGAATTCTTTTAAGTGAATATTTAATAAGATTTAAATTAAATTAATATATCTTTTCTATTTAAGCTTATTACACTGTGTTGTAATGTATATGGAAACTCTGTTGCTACACTCTTAGGTGTATACATTTTCCACAACAAGAAAGAAGCAAATGGATGTAGGCCTGAGTATAGCTGTATCATTGCTCAACATATATATATATATATATATATATATATATATATATGTATTAGATCCAACAATTTTCGTATAAAGAAAAAGAACCATAGATCATGGAAAAGAGAAGCCAAAATAAAACTTTGGCTAAAGAGATATGCACACCAGTTAAAGAAATTCATAAACTCTAACTGAGCAAAGCATTTTACTATAATTATATATCTAAAGAGATATATATAATATAATGAGATTTATTTTAAAAATAAATAGAATTAAGAATGATGAAAAGAGATTGGAGAGGTTGCTGCTGTTTGAGAATGGAGGGGACTCCTAAATTTTTTGTACGTATAACTATTTTGAATGTGGTCATACTTAGGAAAAAAGTATGTTACACTTTGTTTTGGTAGGCAACAGGGCTTAACGCCCAAAATGACAGAACAAGCAAACAAAAATATAATTGAAAAACTACAACACTTAGATGGTGTGAAACTGACTAAGACCTATATAATCAGCAAAGAAAATTAGCTGTAACCCCAAAGGAATGCTATCAAAAATTTGCAGGTCATTGAGCTCACTCTTAGGTTTGCCAACCAATCTGTATAATAATTACCTTCCTTGTAAATATGAAAAAAAAAAAAAATCGAATCTGCCAATTAGCTTTAGTCCAAGCTCAAACCTGACTCAATTGATGAGACTTTAGAGCAGCATTACTAGACTTGGTAAGCAAAGATACAATAGAGGATAAATCTAACTCAACCAAGACCTTTCGAAATCCCTTACTCCAAGCACATTCCAAACCAATAAGCACCCCCCAAAGCTCAACATCAAAAGCATTACAAATGCCAATGTCATATGCAAAACCACCCAGCCATTGTCCTTCAAAACCTTTGATTACTCACCCACACTCAGTTCTGCCTGGATTACCCTTTGCAGCTTCATCGGTGTTGAGTTTAACCCAGTCAGACCAAGGAGGTTTTCATACAACACTCACATCATGCCTCACTCCTCCATGAGCCATAGAGAGATTGTTCGCTTCAGTATTCTTAATCTCCAAGATACATTTAGAAATTACCTATACCAGATTATGAGGCTAGATAAAATCTCCATCATGAATTTTACGATTCTGCCACTACCAAAATAGCCAACAAGTAACACAGAACACGTGCTGCCATGATTTGTCAATAATGGTGCCAAAATTTTCATCGAGACTTGCAAGGATCCATGCTTCCTAATCCATAATAATAAAGCTTTATAAATTCAGCTAGTCAACTAGTTTTTCCCAGGCGGCAAAAGCTATAATACAATCCCACAAAACATGTAGGGCAGTCTCAGCACCAGCTCCATAAACCACAAATAAGACAAATTGAACTAGCATCACTCCATACACTACTCCAGGCCTTAGTTGGAAGCTGATTATGAAGCCATAGCCATATAAAAGTTTTAATTCTATGTGAGCCATGCTAATCCTAAACTACTATCCATTGATTCCTTGTATGCCCTCTATCAAATCCCATCAATCTCTTGTAGGCCTCCTTTACTGAAAAAGACTTGCTCAATGAGCCATTCCAAATCAAATGATCAAGGCCATCATATGGACTTGGTGGAAGCACCCCTCATATACACGAAATACTTGAAACATCAAGGTACTACCTAAAAGAATTCAAGTTCCAATGCCTAAGCTAATCAACACAGTCTAAGATTGTTCGAAATCTTAATTCAAGAGGAATATCCTGTACAATCCTATTAGCAAGAATACCAAGGCTATGAACCCAGTTGTCATTCCAAAATGAAATATGCTGACCATCTCCCACTTCCCACACTAGATTACTTGGCTAAATAGGCCAAAGTATATAGATAATTTTCCAAAGCCTTGAATCAGCGGGCTAGCAAAGAACACCATGAGTAAAATCCTCTTGTCACCCATATTTAGCTTTTAAAACTTGTACCCATAGGGCATTTGGATTGTATAGGTTATTCCATGTAATTTTTAATAATAAAGCATTATTCATAACTCTAAGATCACGTAGACCTAGACCTACTTAAGCTTTTGGTGTAAAAATAGTCTCTTACCCCACTAAATGTGCTCTCTTGACCTGATCATTATCACCCCATAAAAAATGAGGACTAGCAATGAGCAATCTCATCCCGAACTACAGATGGCAATTTGTTATTCTGCATGTGAAAGATGGGAATGGTAGAAATAATAAATTGAGTCAAAGTCAGATGACAAGCAAATGACAAAGAATGGGATTTCCAATCACTTAGCCTACTGTGAACTCTGTTAATCAATTCTGAATAGAGATTTTTTGTCACCCTCCCATGTTGCATTAAAGAACTTGCTAACAATTTCAACTGATCAAAACACGATTCACATGATTCTGCAAACCAAATTCGGCATACAAGCCAATCACAGTAAGGTAAAAAACTTACTTGAAGGAACTGCCCTTATGCTGGAAGAATTTGGTATGCCAAAAGTTGGCTGAGAGGAGGTGAGAAGGGAGGTTCAAGGTGGAGAGAAACCAGAGGGTGAGGTTGCTAGAGAGAGAGAGAGCTGAAATGAACTCACTCATCTCCTTATTCACTATGCTAATCTTTCAACTGACATATGTATATATTAATATACATATATCTATATATTAGATCAATAGAACACTAATATTGTATAACAAATGGAGAATAGGGACCCTTTTCTTTTATATTAATACAACATATTATTCTACCCCTTATGGATAATGCAACAAGGCTCACAATCACAAAAGTCCACAACACAATTAACAAAACAAGTCTCACATTGATAAATATTAATTTAAGTTTTATTAACAATTTTATATATATAAACTTAGTATACATATATATATATATGTGTGTGTGTGTGTGTGTGTCCATACTTGACATATGTAAGTCCATACTTATATTTATTATAATTACATATTTATTATAAAATATCTATTTATTATACATTTATTATAAAAAGATTTAACAATCTCCCACTTGGATTGCATATCTCAAATGCTAGAAAAAATAATTCTTCGGATTAATATTAACAAAAATGGCCACAAAAGTGTTAATAGTGAGACAAGTAATATAACTACACCAAACCTTAAGTCTAGAATGAGATTATAAGTATCTAACAATGTAGAAATCATATCCAATAGGGATATTGATATCACACATGTCAAAACACCTAAAAACTCGTGACTTAAGTAATAATGGATATGTGGGATAATGATATGCACCACAAAAGTAAAATATATGCAATCTTGTAACATAATGGTCCTAGTATCCGAAATGCTTACTGACTAACAATACAATATCTCAGTATCACATAATTATGACTACAACAACATGTTTCGAATGAGGTAAGCATCAACAATATAAAAAATGATAGATATATTTATAATGACATTGCATGTGACAATATATATGGTATTATTTACAATAATCAATATTACCACAATACAAATATAATGCTCTCCCACTAACCCAAAACATCATATAAGTTTCACAACACCCATATAAATTACATATTGTTAAAACACTTTAACTATTAAACCTTTGGTTAGTAGATTAGCAATCATAAGCTCGTTGCTTATATGCTCAATGCAAGTCTATTTTTCCTGTATTTTCTCTTTAACAAACTAATATTTGACCTCAAAATGTTTAGTATGTATAGAATTTTATTATTTTGAGAGAAACATACAGCAGCAGAGCTATCATAATGGATAGTTGAGGCTTAGAAATACTCTCAACAATATAGAACCCTGAAATCAGGTTCCTAAGCCATATAGCTTCACGAGTAGCCTCATGACAACAAATATACTCTGTTTCCATAATTGAAGTAGCTGTAAGAGTTTATTTAATACTTTTTCACACAATAATTCCTCTAGTCATGATAATATATATATATATATATATATATCTAGAAGTGGATTTCTTATCATTTGACAGCCTCCATAATTAGAAGCAATATATCCAGTCACCTTAAGATGACTAGATCTCTTATAAGTGAGCAAATAATTTTTGGTACCTTGAAGATATTTTATAACTTTCTTAATTGCTCTCCAAAGCTCATGACTGGGATCGCTTAAATATTTTCTAAGCACACTAATAAAAAAAGAAATATCAAGATGTGTGCTTACTTGAGCATATATTAGGCTACCCACAGTAGAAGTATATGGGATTTTATTCATTTCGACTTGCTTAACATCATTTTGAGGACATTGGGATTTAGAAAAGTTTTCACCTTTCAACACAAGTGTTGCACAAGGGGAGCAAGACTTCATGTTAAATTTGCTAAGCACCTTCTCAATATAAGTCTTTTGAGACAAACCAAGAATGCCCCGGGATCTGTCATGATAGATCTGTATGCCTAAAACAAAAGAGGCATCACCAAGATTTTTCATATCAAAATGGCTTGACAACATTTGTTTTGTCTCTCAAAGAAGACTCATGCCATTACTGGCTAGCAAATTGTCATCAATATACAACACAAGGATAATAAAATTGCTCCCACTAAACTGTAGATAAATATATTAATCAATAGAGTTTTCTTTAAAACCAAGCAAAGTTACAATATGAGCAAAATTTAGATCTCCTTGCCTTGAGTCTTGTTTCATATCATAAATGGCTTTTTTTTTTTTATGCTTAATGCATTGGTAATCGAGGCTTATGTTTATTGCAACCAAAGGCCCAATTATGTGACACTGCCCAGTTACCCATTCCATATGGCTTACTATATATTCTCAAATTTCAGTCGGTAGCCCAACTTAATATTGTTTTATGACGAATAAGAGAAGCATCATTATGGATGCTAACAAAAGACTTGGAAGGCTTTGGAATGATAACGGAGAGCATTATCTATGTGACCTAACTCATCTCTTGACCAGAAGGCAAAATGGAAGAAAACCTTGCAAAGTTTAGAATTAAGTTCCCTTCTCTTCCCCAAGATGTGTTTAGAAAAATTTATAAATGTCAACTTAAAAGAATTAAGGTACTCATACATCTGGGCCTTCTTGAAGATTTGCATTAGATCATTGAAGTCAAGGTACGTTTAGCAGGTGAGTTTCATTTGTCAAACATTTGCCAGGAATGAGAAAAGGCTCTTATGCCAAGAAAAGATGGTTTCTCTAAATCAAGAAGACAAAATCCAATTCATAAAGAATGGACTGAGTAAAGAGTCATTGGATCATATCATTTAGACTCTTGAGATACATCCTAATGGATACATTTACAGTATTCTTCTTTGCTTTTTGTAGATTTATTTAGCAAAGAAAAAGAGTGCTATCGTCTTCAGAATCTGATGTTAAACGATCCTATTTGCTAGTTTATAAGAAAATTGGATGGAGAACAAACCCTTCATTCATGAATGGTGTTTAGTTTATTACTAGATGTAGAACCAGAGGAAGAGATGAACCAAAATCATTGTACAGTAACCATGGTATACAACTTTTTTATCGTTACTACATCTGTCATCTCCACTATTTGTTTCTTAACTCTACATACATAATTGTAGTAATATCTATCTAATTATCTTTTCTCCTTATTATTCACTGGCGCACAGTCATTCTCACTATTTATTTTTTGACTTTACATGTAAAACTTTAAGAAGGTCAGCATAGAGTCTTTTTGCTGTTAGTGGCTTTATGATTTTATTGCATGTTATTATTATCCATTGTCCTTTTATTGTCAGTACTTTAGGACTTCCTTGCACGTTACCCTTATTCATTGTCCTTTCATGGTTAGTACTTTATGACTTTCTTTCTCTTAAAATTCAAACTTTCTTGACCATGATTTAATTACATGATTTCTTTGTCACTTCTTTTTGTCTACAAATGCACTTTTGCATTTGCTCCATGCATGGCTGGAAAAGAAAAAGAGACAAAGGTATCATTAAGGCATAGATTCACATTTATCTATGTCTTTGGTGGTTCTAATCTAAGGAAGGACAATGAATTCATATACAAAGCCAATGAACTTGGTAAAGTGTTAGTGGCTAGAGGAATAAATATGGTATATAGAGGAGGCATATATGGATTAAAAGGATGTACAGCTGCATCTTTAGTTCTTGAAGGCAGTCGTGTTGTGGGCATTCTCATAAAAGAGCTAGTTGATGATAGATATAACAACTATACCTTTGGTACTGAGTTATGGGTTTTAATCATGTATGAACATTTTGAACACATGTTTTGCTATACTGAAGCCTTTATCGCATTACCTAGTAGTTTGAACACTTTAGAAGGAATTGCCAATGTAGCATTTTGGATTAAATTACCCTATCATAAAAAGTTATTAGGATTATTAAATATTAATGACTTTTATGATGGTTTCTTGACCTTTTAAATCATGCTGTGGAACAAGGCTTCATACACTTAGAGGCTCATTGTGCCATAATAACATATTCAAATGCTAATCAACTAATCGATTGACTACAAATCTATGCATTTTAACCTAACTCATTAATAAAACAAGTGGATTTGCAACCTTCCAATAGTAGTAGGAAGTGTAAAATTGATATCATCTTTCGGTTATGACTCATCCTGTTCTCATGAGTTTACTTTTACTTTCTTTTGTGCTTGTTAATAAAAGCCCATGCTAACCTTCAGAAAGCACTAGGCTAATGTTTAGAAAGGACGGTTTGGTTATCGAGGTCATAGTGTTAGGGATGGCAGAGTAAAGAGTTATTCTTAACTCTTGATACACATCCCATATAT
Source organism: Dicorynia guianensis (assembly GCA_037013595.1). Lineage (NCBI taxonomy): Eukaryota > Viridiplantae > Streptophyta > Magnoliopsida > Fabales > Fabaceae > Dicorynia > Dicorynia guianensis. The sequence continues at coordinate 16,231,435 of JASUAB010000003.1, read as the reverse complement.
GACTCATCATATGCACCTCTTGTGTCCTTTATATCATATGTGTATGTCTTTCATGTAGTCTCATGACATCTTTTAATGGCTTTACCCAAGGCCTAGGCAATGAGCATATGGGCATGCTTTTGACTTCAATAAGACATCTTGCATGATGAATGCCTTGTGTGTCATTACATTTCTTTCCTTTTATCTCAAGCCCTTGTCTAAAGTTCAGACACTTAAAAACAGCATATCATCACCAGAATGAACTAACACTAAGGCAATCAGGATCAAAATATCTTTTTATGTTTTGGTGCATCCACATCAAGAGCCATAACACATTCATAATAGTAAGATTTACTTTTGAGTTTTCAACCAAGTACTCATGATTAGTCCCAGTCTACATTCTCATAGAATTGAATTTCATAGAAAAATATATTGGATGATATACACATAAAAATTAGAAGAATTTTATATAATCGATTTCCTCAATTATCCAATTAATTGAGCAAGTAATTGGATATGAGCCCTTATACCATTGTAATCTCACCTAAGGATATTGAATTACAATGTATAAGCATACTCCACAACTATGCATATCTTGTCCCTTAAAATTTAATACCAATAAGGCATTTAAAATTTCAAAAATGAAATAAATATATAAACTTAATATATATATATATGTGTCCATACTTGACATATGTAAGTCCGTACTTATATTTATTCTAATTATATATTTATTATAAAATATCTATTTATTATGTATTTATTATAAAAAGATCTAACAGAACCAAGATATCTACTCACATTATGAACTCTCTCTAAAATCCATAGTGATGCATACTTTCATTAGCCACAGATTCAGACATTCTCTTAGAGAAAGAATACATGTTTTTCAATACTAACATTTTGACTAGAAATTTCCCCAAAGGTATTTAAACATTGCAAAATATGATCAATCTGCTCAACCTTAGCCTCAATAAATAATAAGAGATCATCTACAAACATTAAGTGGGATAATTTTGGCCCTTTTCTACTAGTAGTAATCAGCTTCCGCAATTTGTTTTGAACAGCATCAGCAATTATATGAGAGAACTTCTCTATACCAAGGACAAATAGGTAAGGGAATAAAGGATCCCCTGCTAAATGCCCTTGGAAGGAAGAAAAGAATCCATTTGAGGACCATTCCAAAAGATTTTAATAGAAAGAGATGTACCTGCTACCATAAGGTCCTCAATTAATTTCTGTGGGAGACCAATTTTCAAAAGAATATTTCTAAGAAAACTCCAGCTAAACTTGTCATAAGCATTTACAAGATCTACTTTGATAACCATAAAAGGTCTTCTACTTCTTATTTTACTCATGGAATGATTTAGTTCCAAGTAATAATGATATCGTCTTAAATGTGCCTTCTCAGATTCTCCTACAAAGGTTTTAATCCATTAACAAGAATTTTGCTAAATCCTTTGTAGAAGATAGAACATAAAGAAATAGGACTGAACTATGATACCTTTTCAGGTGAGGTTATTTTGGGAATGAGACCTAATAAGGTTTTATTCACTGCTGACAACTGGTCAGGATAGAGCCAAAGCTATTTAATAGCTTGACACAAATGATCGCTAACAATATCTTAATTTTGTTGAAAAAAGAAAGCTGGAAGCCATTTTCATCCAACGCTTTGAAGGCACCCATTCCAAAAAAGGCTTTTTTAATTTCCTCTTCCTCAAAGTCTCTTGTTAATCCACTAAACTCATTTTGTGCAATTTGAGGCTAGTAAGTTGCCATGGAAAACCAATGCCTGGAAGAGCACTCTTCGGTAAAAAGTTTTTGAAAAAAATTGCTAACTAGATTCTTCAAGCTATCCTCATCAGAAACCCACATATTATGATCATTCTTCAATTGTAAGATTTTATTTTTTTCACCTTCTGATGATAGTTGATACATGATAGAACTTTGTATTCTAGTCTCCATCAGAGAGCCATTTTCTCTTAGATTTCTGAAACCAAAGTGGCTTCTCTTGTACAAGAGTTTCATTTAGTTGCTTTGCAATCGTTTTTCAAGTGCCTCCAGCCTTGGGGAGAAATGAGTCGCTCTTACCAGTTAGATACAACTAAATACATTTAAGTTGCTTTGCATATTACACTTTTTACTTTTGATGTTTGATGCAATGATACTCAACTCAGAACTTATTAAAATATTACATTCCATTCTTCTTAATTAAGCTGACTAATTGCCATTTAACATATTCTAATGGAACATTTTATCTAACAATTGTTAAACATTTATCTTATATATTGTTTACATATAGTAAATTTATAAATATGCAATCATAGCTTTATATAATAAATAAAATTTTAAAATGTGACTTGATTTTCATTTATTAAACAGTTAACAAAGAATTTATTGCATAATTAGCTCACTAAAAAAAAAAAAAAGGATACATTGCATAAGGGAATTTTATTTGCTTATCCATAATTATTTAAATTGGAAATTTGACATCACAAACTATAATATGTGTTTGTGGTAAAAAAATTTAGTGTAAGAATAAAAAATTCAATATATGATAAATTAAAATTTAATGTGATCAAACCAAAAAAAAAATCACATTAACTAATTGACTATAGCCTCTAAATTTATAGGCAATCATATGGATTTTTCTATTTCATCAATTGTAAATACAAATTATTGACAAGATTTCATAATTTGATAAGTAGATATTGTCTTGAATTCCTTGAAAGAGCATTTAACCATATATGGAGCATTATAAATTTAAAATGACACGTTTGATAATGATTCGTATCATATTCATCATAAACCATCATTCAAATTTAGAATATTTAAAAAGTTTCAATAATTTTAGTAACACTCGGGGAGGTAGAGATTAAAATTTTTATTATGTACAATCATTGAATAAAGTATATTAGTTATAGAGTAATATATATAGTCAAAATCGAATTTAAAATAAATATATTTAAGAAACCTAGGTATTTACTATCTTTTTGATTTGTGTTGGTTACTTATATTTAATTTGTTAATGCTTTTATTTATTTATTAATATTTTTAATGAAAAATAAATAACTTTAAAAATAAGATATATATCTTTATCTTAAATAATAAAATAAATACCTATATAGCACTGAATTTTTCCGGTGCTGCTGATTTTGGTTCACCTATTTGTCCAATGCTACATGTGATCTAAGCCCTTGACAAGGTGCTACACGCCGTTCAGTGAGGATAGTGGAGCGAGGATTGATATACATACGATTTTATTTTATATATAAATTATATAAGTTTTATTTTTTATTATTTTTATCTCAAATTAAAATAAAATAAAATATACATTAAATATTGTTTTATTATATATTAAACATAAAATAAGATTATTATATTTACCCTAAATTTTTTTTATAATTATATACATTATAAAATTTATGCCTTATTAAATTATTTAATTAAAAATATGACATATTATTAATATTTTATTTATTTAAAATTGTTTATTAAATTAAAGTGCAATTTTTTATAAAATTAAAATAAAATATTTATTTAATATTCATTTTATGAATACTATATTAACATTTAGTTATGTTTTTTTGAAATGGAATATTACATTGGAATAACTCCACAGAAAGATGTAAGCGTAATTTATTAAGAAGATTGAAGTGGACTTGGCGTTTCCCGGTTGAAAACTCATTCCCGCTCCGTAGGTGGACTACAACTCACTTTCTCTCCAGCAAGTTCTCATTACTGTCTAGAACTGTTTAAGATTGCTCTGGAAGTGGTTATCATTTGGGGTTGCTGCTATTGCAGCTACCAGGTAAGATTTTACAAATTTTCTTTCTTGTTTGTATGTAATTCTTTCAATCTTGATTGTATCCTAACTTTGCGAAGTAATTGCTTTACTTTTAGGTCGAAGAGCAAAATCTGCCTCTTTCTGTCAAGGAGACCAGGTATGGTTTTGCAATTTCTTTCTCACCCTTTCCACATCTGTTATTTCAATATGTGATGAAAGGACTTCCACTCATAAAGAAAAAAAATGGAGTTTGTTTGTGAATTTGAGGAATTGTGTCACAAATAGGAAAGCTTCGTTTTTATTTTTTAAAATTTTTTAAATCTCCAACTAATTGAATATTGCATTACTAAGAAGCATCCACAGCTAAGAGCTGAGAAATACTAGATGGTGCATCCTCTAACTGGACATCACCAATTTTAAAAAGGAATTCTTTTATGCTCTTCGCCTTCGGCTACCTTTGATAACTTTTACAATAGTTTTGTGCTAATTCGTATGCAGTTCTTTGATCTTGTATCAATGGTGACGACAACGAGTATTTGGTTTACTTTTGGGTCGAGGAGCCAACTCTGCTTCTTTGATCTGTACGTATAATTTTGCCATTATATTAACAATCTGTTATCTCATTTTTTCACGGAACGGCTTGCTCAAAAACAATATATTGACGCGTTGACTTGCTCGTTTCAATCCTTTGTTGTTGCTGAAAGGCACACCTATCTGGAAAAAGAAAAAGAAGAATAGAGTGTGTTAGTGCATTTGGAGCAGACTTTGTGACAATGATAGTAGAGTTGGTGGTGGTGCCAATAGGAAAGTATTTTGGCTATCTGATTCACTACAATGGTAATCTCCATAATTTGAAGGACCAACATAAGAAGTTGGAAGGTAGGAAATGTGAAGTGCAAGGAATCGTCAATGAAGGTACAAGAAATGGACGTAAAATATCACCTAATGTGGAAAACTGGCTTGGCAAGGTGGAGCATATGGTGAACGAGTTACAAGGATTCTATGAAGATGAAGTCCATAGAAAGCGCGAGTGTCTTGGTGGGTGGTGTCCAAAATTCAGGTCTCGTTATTCATTAAGAAAGCCAAGAATAAGATTGCAACTGCTGCAAGCTTAAGGGAGGAGAAATTTGAGATGATATCCTACCCTGCTGCTCCACCAAATCTTGGATCCACCTTCACCGAAGGTATTAAGTGTTTTCCATCTCGAATGTCAATTATAACTGAGATTATAGAGAAATTGAAGGATGATCAATTCCAAAGGATTAGCGTTTGTGGGATGGGGGGGTATTGGCAAAACCATAGTGGTCAAAGAAATTATGAAAATTGTTGAAGCAAATAAATTATTTAATCAAGTTGCAATGGCAGTGGTGTCCCAAAATCCAGACGGTAGGAAGATTTAAGGTGAGATTGCAGACACAATAGATTTTAAACTTGATAACGAGACTGAACGTGGAAGAGCAATTCAATTACTTGAAAGGTTGAAGAAAATTGAAAAGGTTTTAGAGGGACTTTTCTAAGGCTCCGACGTTTATACGTAAGAAATTGCATTGGGATAGAAAGAACAAAATAAAAGTTGTGGAATCAATGATTGACTGTGCAAATTTAGAGAATTTATATATGGAAAGCTTTTCAAATCTATCTGACTTCGCAAAAGAAATTGTCCTAAATGAACCCTTGTCAACAGATACCACAAGTATGTTTCTTTTGTTGCTGTTGTTGATTTTCGTTTACAATAATTAATTAATTAATTACTTTCTTTGTTGGTTTTCGATTAGACCCAATTATAGGCTAATAAGAGTTAGATATTGGATCTATTCATGTTTTGTCCTCCGTGTGATAGCCTTGCAGTCTTATATGTATTGCACAATAAGAAAGATAAAAAAATGTAGTCTATATTAAAACTAAAATTGAAAATAATATCAAAGTTTGGTTGGTTCTGTGCACTACTTAACGTTCACAAGGCCAGACATATAATTTACTATTAGCTATCTCTCTCAACACTTACATGCCCTTGCAAGTCTCACATGCAAGACATGAAAAGAGTTCTCCATTATTTCAAAGGTACATCAAACTATGGTTTCCAGCTATACAAGACAAATCTTAATTTGCATGAAGCATATCAAACTTGGGGGGGGGGGGGGGGGGTTTATCCTTATACGCGTTCGTTTGCTACTGCTATTTGTAGACACCTAATTTTGTCCGGTTCACTTTCTCAAAACTTTAACATAAATTACAAATTAAAATTTAAACTAAAAAATAACAAAATAAAATATAATTAAACCCAAAAATAAAATTAAGCCCAAACTAAAATAAAATTAGAAACATAAAAGATAAGATAATCAAAATTTAAAAATGATAATGCAAGATAAATAGAAGAAAAAATAATAAAGAGATAAAAAAGATAAAAGAGGATAAATAAAAGAAAATTAAGATAATTTAAGAGTAATAAGATGATAAAGAGAAAAAATCTGAAATACAAAAGATAAATAAAATGTTAGAATTAAAAAAGATAAAAAGACAAAAGATAAATTTAAAATAAAAAAGATAATAGATAAAATTAAGATAATAAAAATAAGGATAAAAGATAAAAAATAATGTGATAAAAGATACAAGATAAAATTTGTAATCCAAGAAAAATCTCAAATCAAAAATAAGAGAAAAATTAAAAAAAATCAGAAAAATCAAATAAATCCAAGATAATTCAGAAAAATAAAAATAATTTCAAGATAAATCAAAAAAATGAAGAATAAATCCAAGAAAATCAGCAAAAATAAATAAAAGATAATAGATAAAATTAAGATATGAAAAAATTTGAAAAGATAAGAAAATCTGAAATTTAGAGGATAAATAAAAAAATGTTAGATAAATAAAATAAAAGAAGATAAAAATTAGAAATTAAGATAAAATTAAGAAAAGAGTTAAAATTGAAAACAAATTCTGTAAAAAACTAAAAAACTATAAAAGATGCATCACTTCACGCACAAGAGAGGGGTTTTCACGTAAAAAACGGGGAAAAAGAAGAGGGAAGCACTTCCACTCTCGCTACAACTCAAGCCAAATAATCAAAAACCAAAACACATATCCCGGCCCAGAAAACAGGGAGCCTACGGAGACAAGAAAACTGATCACTTAGCCTTGAAACTCAAGACCACCCAAACCAAAAAACGGAAAGCAGACCTCTCCTCCATCTTACCCCTGTTCTTCGTCCAAGCCAGCCTCCATCACGCCACCTACCCTCACCCATAGGAAAGCAGCTGGCTCAACGACGACGCCCTTCCACTTTGCTGTCATCAGTTCCCTTCAAGGACTCCTTCCTACTTTACAGACCGGCGGCCTGGACTAAAGCCGGTGCTTGCTGATTTTCACACTACACCGTTGGTTGCCCAGTCTTCTGCAGTGTCACACTGCATCGCCGACTTCATCACAAGCAAGGCTGCGCCTGTCGTCTTAGTCTCAAACGTCTCCATGACGCAGCACCAGGCCCTGAAGAACGTCGCCGACAGCCACAGAACAAGACCAGCAACAAGTCCGAAGAAGCTCAACTGTTGCGCCCCGCAAGCCCTCAGCACTTCCTCACCCAAAACGAAGGCATCCTTACCGCATTCTCGAGAAATCAGCATCCTTACTCAAAGACGACAACGCTATCATCTTCTTTAGAGTTGCCCGCCGTTCATTGTGGTGAAAGGTTGATTTGTCACTTGGAAGATTTGTTCTTCAGAAAGGTAGCATCTTTGAAGGTTCTCTTAAACCCAGCCAAGTTTCTTGCTAACTGAACCCGCCATACTCCTTAGTGGATCAACGAGAATCAGGTAGACTTCCGATTGAAACTGCTACTTGAATGTTGGATGGCGCCCTGTTTTTTTTGTTGGATTCTTGCTCTTTAAAATTTATGCGGCTTGCCAGCTTTGATGTGGACTGTTATTGATTTGCTTTTGCTTTTGAGTTTGTACGCTTCTTGAAGATGTTTTCTGCATTTTGGTTTAATTAGGATGCTTAGTTGAAGATTTACTTGTGTCAATTAGTTGCGGATGGATTGCTTAACATAGGAATTCAAGACAACATGGAATACCTAATCTAAGAATTGGTGAAGTTGGGTTGATTATAATTAATGGGTTGCTCCTTAACCCTTAGAAGTTTTAAAAGTATAAATTATTCTTGTCAGGAAAGGAAGTCTTTATTCAGCATTGTGGCTAGCATGTTGACTTCAAGATGACTTTTATATTCATGATAAATTTTTAGATGTAATTTTAATTAGAATTTGATATAGCGAATCTTGAATTTTAAGAAGACATTGATGTCTTAAAATAAAGTGTCTTTTTGCATAGGAAATTTTATGAGGAAATGATTTTTCTAAGATTTTTTTTAATCTCAGACAGGAATAAAAAAAAGATTTTTTTTTAAAATTATTTTTAAAACCCTGATCTGGAATAGCGATGGGATTTTTATAAAATTATTTTAAAACCCTGGACTGGAATAGGAAGGGAATTTTCTTTAAATTATTTTTAAAACCCTGGACTGGAATAGAAAAGGGATTTTCTTAAAATTATTTTTAAATCCTTGGATTAGAATAGGAAAGGGATTTTCTTTAGAATTATTTTTAAACCCCAGCCTGGAATAGAAAGGGGATTTTTCTCAGAAATTATTTTATCCCAATCCAGAATGGGCAGGGATTCTTTTTAAAAATATTTTTTTAAAGACCAACATTAATCAAGATAAATAAATAAGATCATTATTGGTACCGAAAGGGCGTTTAGGGTGCTAACACCTTCCCTAAAACGTAACTAACCCTCGAACCTAATTTCTGAAAATGTAGACCATTTTTTAATTAAGTGTCCGATCTCACATTTAAATAATTTAGATCAGTGGCGACTTAAAAAATCTAAAATCAAATTTTAGGGTTAACACTATTATTTCTTCATTTTGTAGCAACCTCATTTCTTGGAGTGATAAGAAGCAAACTGCTGTCTAAAGGTCATCTGCTGAAGCTGAATATAAAGCTTGGGCTTTTGCTGTAGTCGAAACTTGTTAATAAGGAGTGTTCTTCAAGAGTTGCATTTTCCACTCACTACACCTACCCAACTCCACTGTGATAATATCTCAACCACACATAGATGGCACAAAACCCTGTTCCCCATGCTAGAGCCAAACATATTGAAATAGATCTACATGTTCCATGATTATGTCAATCATGGAATAGTTAAACTTTGTCACATTTCAACATAGGATCAACTTGTTGATGTGCTCACAAAAAGCGTGTGCTCCACAAAATTTATTCACTTTGGATATAATTTGGGTGTCCTACCATAGTCTGCACAATTGAGGGGACGAAAGAATCTACGTGATAGTTGTAATTTAAATTTAGTGATAGGATAATGTTTATTGGCTATTTAATTGTTTAATAGATTTTATCTTATCTTATATAACCATCATTATAAAAATTAAACAAAACTTTGTTAATAATACAACGCACATTTATTCACTTTTTCATATGACAGACTGTGAGTGATAGTCTGCGTAACACTTGATCAAACTTACACATTGGGCATAATTCTTTAGTTGGGCCTATCTAATTGGTAAACCTTTCTTTTAATCAAAAAGAGGACTTTAGGTTGAATCAAGACTTAGGCCTATGCATTTGGGCCACTAAGCGCAGATTGAAAGTTCATAAAGAGGGACTTCCTGTGAAGGTATAATCGGAGATGATAGAGGAGCTTTCATAAAAGGTTGCTCTGGGGTTTTTCAGAATTGATCCACTGTCAAAGCTGAGTTAATAGCGATGATAAAAAGCTAGACCGGGATTCGGGTGTCAGTAAAGCTATCCTTGAATCAGACTCTGGTGAAGCAGTGGGGCTTGTTGTGGGGGTCAACCACCTCAACAAAATGGAGAAATAGTGGGTTGAGGAAATCCAGAGATGGGTTTCGAGTCAATGGTAGATTGAGATCGAGCAGATTCCCTCGGAGATTAATAGGGCAGTGAAAGATCCGTAGATGCTCGAGGTTCACATGCAAACAGTGGAAGTTGCACCAGCGGGACTAAGTAGTTTTTTAGAACTTGACATGCAAGCTCTCAGACAGGGCCCGCCCAAGTAATTTGTGCATCCTCGTTTTGTTTTTCTTCACTGTACCAAAAAAAAAAAAAGAAATTTCATAAAGTTGGTGAGAATAACAATAAAAAAAATAGTTGGAAGTTTCAAGGTTATTAGAGGATTGGGCTTGCAGATTTAGATAAGCGGATAGTTTTTGGTTTCTCTTTGATAGACACTGAGTTGCTTTGTTTCAGCCCTTATGGGGCTCTAGGGATTGGACTAGGTAGCTTTTGATTTAGCTATTAATTTAGGCTTGGGTCAAAAATATTAATGTTGGGTACAACGTAGTATAAAATATTTTTTCAGGATGTACCAAAAAAAAAAATTTTCAGGCTGATTTTGGCTTAGATTTTAATAAAATGATAATAACGAGATAAAACTTAATTCTTGTGTTTGTTATTATTAGCTTTTATTTATATCTTTTATGTGTTTAATTTATTAACATGTTACTTCTTGCCTTTGTTATTTACTTTTATTTATTCCTTTTATGTTTTTACTTGATTAGCATGTTGTTAAATTCTATTAATGTTATACCTTTGTGCCTACTCTAGCAAAAATTTGAATTAAAAAGAAAATTGATTATATAAGTAATAAAATATAAAATATAAAAAAGATAAATGGATGAATTGTTATGTTCACAAAATCTTCAATTTTTTCTAAATAACCAAAAATTTAACTTCCTTCCTTAGGCCTATTTTTTGAATTTAATTCCAAACAACTTAAGAATTATGACAAATAAATTGAGATGCCATATATAGTAATAATGACGTCTTGATGAAGAAGACGACCCAAGTGTCCAAGAAAACTGAGATCCGTAAGAAGACTGCTAAACCATCGAGAAAGGGTGGCGTGGAGAAGACAACCAAGTGTCCAAGAAAATGACATCTTGATGGTCACCAGAAATGGCTACGTTTTAGGTTCCCCAGAAGTACTTGCACGCCTACCTTAATGCTGCAATTAATTTTCTATATTAGTCAACCTCCAAATAAATTAAACTTTCAACCTCAGATTTTAATTTTCCTAAATCCTTTGAATCCTTGACTTTAAACTCCCGATGCCAAGTTTTCAATTTAATCTTTCTAAATTCTCTAAACCCTTAAAATCATAATGTGGGTAAGATATTCTCATGACAAAAAAATTGAGATGTCGTATTTAGTAACAATGGCATCTTGATAATATAAAAGAATGGCTGCATTATTTTTAAGTTCCTTGAAAGTACCAGTGTAGTGAAGCCTATGTTAATGTCATCATTAAATTCCAAAACGTTAAATTCTGAGTTGAATCTCAAGTTTCCATTTTTAAGCCTTCTAAAATTTTCCCATATCTAAAAGCAAACCAAATCCAAAATTTAAATCCCTAATAATGGTCAGTTTTATATATTGCTTTTCTATAAAAGTAATACAAAACACTATAACCATCAAATAATGGCTTTAACCACCATCCATTAATGACCATAACTGATCTTATCTAAAATTAATAGTGAGATAAAATAAAATATAAAAAATAATAATAAAATTGTAATCATTGGAAAATTAGCAAAAGAGTTTTCATAATTGAACTTAGAAAGTAATAAAAGATGAATTTGGTATCAATATTGGATGCTGTAAGAGACCTAATAGTTGTAAGAGACTTAATACCTTGTTTGTTTATACGTAATCAATTTTTGAACTTAACATCTGACTTCGTAGACTATTTTTGGTTTCCAATCACACTATGTAAAAGATCAAGTACCACTCTTTTTTTAAATCCATCTCTAAACTCATTCACTTTTTCACCCAAAATGTGATTTCTTTTTGAGTTGCTATTCTGTGCTCTGATGCTATTGCGACACATTAGTTCTAACGAATTTTTTATTTCTAAAATCTTTACCTTTTTTAATTCTTTGCTTTTATTTTTAAATTTTTTTAGTTTCATATTTAATTTCGGTATTTCTAAGAGTTTTTTAATCTAATTTTAAATTTTTTTTTAAATTATAGGGTTGAAAAAAAGAGATAGATTCTTTTTTTTTTTCTTCACCTATTATCTTTTTTAATTTGAAAAAATATTTATATTTAAGGTCAAGATTTTCTATCTTATCAATTATATCAATTAAGAATTTAGAATCCTATATTAAAGTATTACAACAAAAAATTTTTAATTTACATTCTTCATACAGATTATTAAATTCATATTTATGACAAAAAATTTCTATTTCTTTTTCTGTGCGCTATTAGAACTAAATTTTTTTGGCTATTCTATTAATAATTCTTCATGACTTAGATGAGATTTCGTTTGTTTCCGAGGATGGTCGGCTACTTAATGTTAGTAGGTGATGTAATCAGCGAAAAAAAATATATAAGAGCCTATGTATAATTTAGAAACTATATTAAATTGAAATTTCAACAACATTTTAGCATTGTATGTTCTTCCATATTGATTGGTAATTTGGTATAGAGAGTTGCTCTTCCATCTTGGAAACATGAGAGAACCAATTGAAAATAAGATCAGCCAGCCAAACTAAAAAATTGATGCTCCCACCCTCTTGCTTTCACCGGTCAACCGCAAGTCACCCACAAATTCGATCTTTGATGGAACTCTTTCCCTCCGCTGTGAACATAATAGCTGCCCTCTCATTTATGTAATGTGTGTGCATTTAGAGCGATTGAGCACCATAGCCTCGTGGGAATAGGGATTGTAGAATAACTTATGTGAAATTCAATTTTTTTATTTTCTATTTTTATTTTTATATGATTTTTATTTAATAAAATAAAATTATTAAAGTTATTAAATTTTATAAATTAAATTATAAAAATTAACTGATTCAGAGATTTACATTACTTAATATAGATATTTTAAAAAATATATCTTAAAATATTATTTATAAAGTTTAAATGTTATTATTATATTAATACTATTTAAAATAATTTATGTTTTTTTGACAATATTTAAGACTCATAAATTTTAATTAATAAAAAAATATAACAAAAATGATCAAAACTTTAAAAAATAATGAAACGCAGCTTATCCAAATCATAACTATCACACCGTGCATAAAAGAGCATTAGGTTTGTTGGACTTTTTCTTACGCCCTGTTTGGTTTAAATTATGAGAGAAGAGGAAAAAAAAAATTCTCATGCTTAATTTGATATAAGTGAAGGATATGTTTTCTTTTATTAGGAAAAAAATTTAATTAAAAAAATTTATTATTATATATTTTTTATATTTTTTCTTTTGAATCAATACTAATTTTTATTTAATTTTTTTCTATTTATTCTGAATTATAAGTTTTTATTGTATATCTATTCTGTTAAGAAGAGAAATTAAAGATGAAGAATAAAGGGTGCCGTGATATAGTTAGGCTTGAGTCATTTTAGTAGTTTAGATGACTATTATGGATAAAGATAATTTAGAAATTAATAAAAATAATTAAGAATAATTTACTTATTAGACTTTAAAATTTTTAATAAATTTTTTTAAATTGTTTTATTTTAAAAAATGAAATAAAAAAAATTTGATCTCTTAATTTTTTTTCCCTCATTCCACCATTATTCTACACCAAACTGGGGATTTTTATAATTCACACAATAGCAAAATATCAACGTTGCCTTTGCTGAAAATTGGTGGAAGACGCCAAACATTTGAAGGGAAAGTGCGAATGCATTATTGGGGGACATCATTATTATCTTTTCTTTTGTATTTTGAAGGGAAAGTGGGAATGCAAACCAAAAGGTCACAAAAAAAGACAAACCTCGTGTGAATAGAATGTCATGCAAAAAGAAAAATTCACGCAATAGCAAAATATCAACGTCGCCTTTGTTAAAAGTTGATGGAAGACGCCAAATAAAATTAAATAAATTTAATATTTCACTTTAAATTTAAAACACTTAAAATTTTAATATGAGGGTTGTGATATGATTGGTTGCCAGTCATTCAAAGGTTTCGCATACCGTACTCCACTAATGCTTGCAAAAACGCATGTCAGTACAGGATTGGCAACCATGGTTGAAAGACAAAACATGTAAATAAAAATATTTATAACGTCTGTGCTGGTGTTTATGATCCACCGTTTCAAATGTCCGACGCCATCTAACCTAACTTTTCGAAAAAGTACTAATACATTGTCCAATTGTATGTGGGAACGGCCCACTAGCTGATGTTGATGTTGATAGGTGATGTAATCAATAAAAAAATATATAGGAGCTTATGTATCATTTAGAAACTATTTGGTCCCCCACTTTGAATTTCTGATGCGAAATCCAACATAATTCTTTGAGCAAGTTCCAACACATTGTCCAATGGCCGGTGAGGGTGGCCCACTAGTTGATGTTGACGTTGATGGAAAATAAGATCAGCCAGCCAAACTAAAAATGGATGCTCCCACCCTTTTGCTTCCGCTGACAAATTGCAAGTAATCCATAAATTCAATCTTTGACGAAACTCTTTTTCCATCGCTATAAACACAGTGACTGTCCTTTTATTTATGTTGTGTGAGTACATTTAAAGTAATTGAGCCCCGTAGTCTCGTGAAAAAAGGGATTGTGAAAATAATTTATTTCAAATTCAATCTTCCTACTTTCTATTTTCTATTTTTATATATTTTTATTTAATAAAATAAAACATTATTAAATTTTATATATTAAATTATTAAAATTACTAATTTAGTGGTTTGTATCATTTAATATAAATATTTTTAGGGATAGATCTTAAAATATTATTTATAAAGTTTAAATGTTATTATTATATTAATGCTATTTAATAATATTTAAGACTCGTAAATTTCAATTAATAAAAAAAATAACAAAAATGACCAAAACTACAAAATGAAACGCAGCTTATTCAAATCTCAACTATCACATCGCGTTGGTTTTGTTAGACTTCCCCTTACGCTGGTTTAAATTAAGGGAGAAGGGGGGAAAAAGAATTTTTATATTTAATTTTGGTATAAGTGGATAAATTTTTTATTGGTTAAAAAAGAAAAAAAAATTTAATTAAAAAATAATTTATTATTATATTATATATATATATATATTTTTCAACAAAGCTAATTTTTATTTATTTTGAAATTATAAATTTTTGTTATATATTTATCCTGTTGGAAAGAGAAAAAAATAAAAAATTAAGGATAAAGGCTTGATATAATTAGACTTGTGTCATTTTAATGGTTTAAATAATTCTTATGAATAAGAATAATTTAAAAATTAAAAATATAATTAAGAATAATTTAGTTATTATATTTTAAAATTTTTAATAATTTTTTCTTTTAAATTATTTCATTTTTAAAGAAAGACAAAATAAATAAAAAATTTTAAATCTCTTTTTTTTTTCTTTCTTTTAAAATTTTCAATCAAATTAAAATTTTAATTAAAATCCTCTTCTCCCGTTTTCTCCTTCATTTCTCTCTAATCCAAACATGAGGTTAACTTTTCACTCAACATTTCCCCCCTTTATCAGCTCGCTGAAATCAGCATACCAATCCGCATAAAAGATGAGAGACATTAAGTCACTTTATCTCCATCAAGTTCTCCTCGTTGTGTACACCGTTTGAGATTCCTCTCTGGAGGTGGGTATCTTTTGGGGTTGCTGCTATCATTGACAGGTAAGATATTACATATTTTCTTGCTTCTTTGTACGTACTTTTAGAAATTTCAGCCATCTTTAACGTAATTCATTGAAAATTCGTATGCAATTCTTCAATTTTGTCCCTACCGTAGCTACAAGGAGTAATTGGCCTTTTTCTAGGTTGAAGAACAAACTCTGCTTGTTTGTTTTGCAGGCATGATTTTGCCGTTCGTTAAGTCTCTGTGTCCAACAAGTTCTCATTATTGTCTAGAACTGTTTGAGATTCCTCTGCAACTGGGTATCATTTGGGTTTGCTAATATTGCTGCTATCATTGAGTGGTGAGATCTGAAGAATTTTCCATTTTTTTTTTGGGGTAACATTTACCAACTTTGTTTGTAGTTCTTCAATCTTGGTTGTATCCTAACTTTGCGAAGTTATTATTGTACAATTTTGTATTGAAGAGCAAAATCGGCTTCTTTCTGTTAACGAGTGGCCTGGTTTTGCAATTCTTTCTTCTTACCCTTTCCCGATCTAATTCTTCAATTTTGTCCCTATCGTAACCACAAGGAGTATTTGGCCTTTTTCTAGGTTGAAGAACAAACTCCGCTTGTTTGTTTTGCGGGCATGATTTTGCCGTTAGTTAAGTCTCTTTGTGTAGATTCATCTGCAACTGGGTATCATTTGGGCTTGCTGATATTGCTGCTATCATCGAGTGGTGAGATTTGAAGAATTTTTCATTTTTTTTGGGTAACATTTACCAACTTTGTTGTATCCTAACTTTGCGAAGTTATTGCTGTACAATTTTAGATTGAAGAGCAAAATCGACTTCTTTCTGTTAACGAGTGGTCTGGTTTTGCTATTCTTCTTGCCCTTTTCAGATCTGTTATTTCAGTGTGTGATGAACTAAAGGAATTCTACTCTCAAAGAGAAAAAAAAAAAAAAAGAAGAATAGAATTTGTTTGTGGATTTGCCAAAGGAATTGTGCCAAAATCCTGAAAATTATTGGTCGTTTCATTTTGTCACTACCAAGCACTAGCAAGGAAAAACAGTAGTTGCTTTCATTACATGCTTGGTTTCAATCTTTGTGATTCCCAAGACGCCACCCTTCAATCGAGACAGAAGAAGAAAAAACAATGCCTGAACATACGTTTTATATTTCGGACTATTTTTATTATAATATTGGTTTTAAATTGACGACTTATTTCGTTTATTTCAATGGATATTTCTTTATTTTAACAGATTTTTTTTCATATTAAGAGTGGATAATCTTAATACACATATCATACGAGAAATATATTTTTTATATGTTTTTCATGAAAAAAATATATTTATGTTGAATATAATATATATTTTATATTTTCTTATAAATAATATAATATTTATTTTTAAATTTAAATAAAATTATAAAATTATTAATAAAATGTATGTACTTTTTACTTTATTTTTAAGAAGGTAAATGCTCTACACCTTCACTCCTGGTACTGTCTGAATATTAACTTGTTCTTATTATTGTCCATAACTAATTTCAGGTTCAAGAACAACGCTCTGCTTCCTTGATAGCGGAAGGTACGATTTGGTCAATCTTCAACAATCTGTTATCTTATTTCTTTTTTTTTTTTTTTTCTGATCGACTTGCACGGGAAGGGAAAAAATACACTGACTAGTTCACTTATTTTGTATTAGTCAAAATTTTTATTTTTTTCTACATTCTTTATTACAAACATATATTATAATTTATGATGTCAAAATTTTAATTTAAACAAATTTATAAAAGCATATAGACTTCCTTTATAGAATATATATTTATATATATATATATATATATATATACATTTTGTTGAGCCTATGCAATATATTCTTCATTTCATGATTTAATAAATAAAAATCAATTCATATTTTTAAAATTTTATTTATTATATCAAGATATCGCTTATATTTATGAATTTAATACATGTAAATAAAAATTATTGCTAAACATGTAAATTTAATCATTGTTAACTAGAATGTTTTGTTATAATATGTTAAATCAGTAGTTAGTTAACTCAACGAGTAGTGATTCAACAATTACATGTGATTTTTGAATGCAGTTGGAGCAACCATGTAATGTGGTCATTTCAATCTAAATTTTTGCTGTTTGGAAAAATTACTAAAATTTAAAATTTATTTTTTGATTCATGATTAATTGATTAGAATAATATTATATCTTCAACTCATGTAATAAAAATCTTAATAGAATATTCATGTTATTCTTATAATTTTGTTTTTTATAATATAAAATATATATTATTAAATTTGTTATATTTTACAAATAATTTTATTATATCATTTAATTCGTATTTATTTAAATTTTAATATTTTTATCATTTTATTAAAAATAAAGATGGTTTTACATTTCTAATAAAAAATATACTTTTACATATTTTATTTTCAAAAAAATTCACACTTTATGTATATATCTTTAAATTATTTAAGTTTTATAATTTAATTTATATATATTTTATGCTGTACGAATTAAATGTAAGTAAGATTGGGAGAATATGATGGTATAAAATTCTTCAGTCCATGGGTTAAAGATACAATATTATTTTAAATAATTGATAACTAATTAAAAAATTAGTTAATTTCAAAATCAGTAAAGTATTAGTAGAAATGACCACCCACGTTTGCCTGCAAGACTGTAATTGCATTCAGAAATTACAGAATAAATGCCACGTCTAGTAATACGTCGTGCTAATACACCTCACCTGAGTGAGCATTTACTGCAAGCGCATTCAAAAACCATATAATAGTGCCACGTCTAGGGACTAGGCCTAATCTGTTAGATCATTGTTCAAAATTTTTTTTCTATAATCAATATTTTATTTAAAAATTTTGAATTAGATGTCGCTACATTAAACTCATAAAGTTGAAAGTGTAATATACTTTTTTTAAAAAAATAATTTTGGACCAAATATTACATGCATATTCTCAAAAAGATAAATTTCTACGAGATGGTGTTTTTATTATTTCTTAGTGACATTTTTTTAATTGTTGTACTATTTTTATACAAAGAATTTTATTAAAGTTTTAAATCATACAAATTAAATTATAAAATTTAAAATAACTTATTGCTATTTTTATGCCATTTAAATAACTGCTTTTATTGTTCTTTTTCAAAAGAATATGTTATAATTATGTAAAAATTTTATTTATTAAATTTATATATATTTACGTTTTTATTCTTTATTTTTCACATTTACAATAAAAAATTATTTAAACATATAAGGAGAGCTTACTCCTGCATCTTTTTCATTTTCAATATTTCATTATGAATGCTAACTTCTGGTGGTTATGGTCCATCCGATTGAATGTCCTCATCTTACATGTGAACAAATTGTCCCATAGCCTGTGAGAATGGTCCACATTTAAATACTAGTTGAACAGATACCTAATGGGACTTTAAAGAATTGGGTTACATGGGACCGGATTTGTTTGACTTTTCTTTAGAAAAGTTAGACTATCACAGAAGATGAAAAGAAAATGAATGTTTTTAAATTTATTCAGCCTTCTCCTCACTTTTTGTGAGGGAAAGGCAGTCTAATTCCTTCAATAAAAAGTTAAACAATTTTCGTCCTAGCATTAGAACATCCATCGGCACAGAAATTAGTATCCATAATGACATATTAAAAAAGAAGAATAAAGGTAATTACACAAATGTCACAAAAATAATAATAAATTATTTTAAGTTTTATAAATTAAAAAAAGACTTTCATTAATAAAAGAATATAATATATATGTAATTTTATATATTATACATATACATGTAAAAATATATTAAAAAAATAAAAATACAATAAAATTAAAAGAATATAAAAAATTTATACTTTTGAAATATACGCATAAAACGATCCATTAATAACAACGAAGTGGGTATGATTTGGGGTTGCTGCTTTTTCAGCTATCATTGACAGTTGAGATTTTACTACAAATTTTCCTGCTTCTTTGTTTGTAGTTCTTCAATCTTTTTGGGGTTCTATCCCAACTTTGTCAAGTAATTGCTTTGCTTTTAGGTTGAAGCAAAAAAATTTGCATTGTTCTTTTATTTTAATGGATATTGTTTATTATAACGGATATTTTTTCATTTGAAAAGTGACTAATTTTAATACATAATTTTGCTTGACACCTTCACTACTAGTCTGTCTGTATATTAACTTGTTCTCGTTATTGTCTATTCGAAATTTCAGCTATCTTTAACGTAACCTATTAAAAATTCGTATGCAGTTCTTCGATCTTGTCTCTGTCTTAACTACAAGGAGTATCTGTTCGTTTTCTAGGTTGAAGAACAAACTCTGCTTGTTTGATTTGCAGGTATGATTTTGCCATTCTTTATTAATCTGTTATCTTATTTTATTGCTGAACTACTTGTACAGGATAGAAAAAAAATATAGTGACTTGTTTACTTACTTTGTTTCAGTCTTTTGTAGTTGCTGAAAGGCACACCAATCTGGAAAAGCATAAAGGAAAATGGAGTGTGTTATCGCATTTGCAACAGGAATTGTGTCTAAGATTGGAGAGTTGGTGGTAGTGCGTATAGGGAAGCAAATTGGCTATCTGATTCACTATGATGATAATATCAAAAACTTGAAGGAACAACATAAGGAGTTGGAAGGAAAGAAACGTGGCATCAAAGGGGTAGTGGATGCAGACACAAGAAATGGGCGTGAAATATCACCTCGTGTGCAAGACTGGCTTGGCAAGGTGGACAATATGTCGAATGAATTACAAAAATTCTATGAAGAGGAAGTCACCAGAAAGCAGAAATGTCTTGGCGGGTGGTGCCCAAATTTGAAGTCTTGTTATTCATTCAGTAAGAATGCCAAAAGTAAGACCGCAGTTGTTGTTCGCTTAAGGGAGGAGAAATTTGAGATCATATCCTACCCTCCAGCTCCACCAAATCTTGGATCCACCTTCAGCGAAGGTATTAAGTCTTTTCCATCTAGAATGTCAATTATGACTGAGATTATGGAGAAATTGAAGGATGATCAATTCCAAAGGATTGCCATTTGTGGGATGGGTGGTGTGGGGAAAACCACAATGGTCAAAGAAATTATCAAAACTGTGGAAGCAAATGATCTATTTACTAATATTGCAATGGCAGTGGTGTCCCAAAATCCAGACTATAGGAAGATCCAAGGTGAAATTGCTGATGCAATAAGCTTCAAACTTGATGGCGAGACTGATCGTGGGAGAGCACGTCAACTACTTGGAAGATTAAAGGGAATTGAAAAGGTCCTAATAGTGCTAGATGATATCTGGACAGAGCTGGAGTTTGAGTCTACTGGACTTCCTTCTGTTGAGCATCACAAGGGTTGCAAAATTTTACTTACATCTAGAAATGAGGATGTGTGCTGTAAGATGGGGAGTCAATGTAATTTCACTGTCTCTGTATTATCGAAGGTTGAAGCATGGGATTTCTTTGAAGAGATGGTAGCTGGTGGTGTCATAGATAGAGTTGATATGCATGACATAGCAAAACAGGTTGCAGATGAATGTGGGGGTTTGCCTATTGCTATTGTCACTATTGGAAGAGCTTTACAATATGAAGAGAAGCCTTCATGGGAGGATGCACTTAATTTGTTAAGAAAGTCATCAGTAACATCCTTCCCAGAAATGCAGGAGTGTGTGTATTCTCGTATTAATCTAAGCTACAAATTTTTAGGCAATGACAAAGAAGCTAAATGTTGTCTTCTACTTTGTTGCTTGTTTCCAGAAGACTTTGACATTCCAATTGAAGATCTATTAAGGCATGGGTGGGGCCTAGGATTGTTTCAAGATGTGGGAGCATTGTACCATGCGAGGAATCGTGTGCATAGGCTGGTGGGCAAACTAAAGAAACGATTCTTGCTATTGGAAAGTAATAAGCCACAGTGTGTGAAGATGCATGATGTTATTCGTGATGTTATAATAGGTATTGCAACCGAAGAACATGGATTTATGGTGGGGTGGCCAAAAGAAGATGCACGTGGTAATAGTTGTGCAATCTCATTGATTTTGAATGAAATTAAGGATTGTACTCATAAAATAGACTGTCCAAATCTTGAGATGTTGCAAGTCACGTCGTCTAAGAAGAGGGAATCAATCCCAAAAAATTTCTTCCAAGGCACAAGGAAGCTCAAGGTTATAGGTATGCAACAACTATGCATTCCTTCAACTTCTTTTCTATTCCAAGCCCTAAGTAACCTACGCACGTTGCGATTGGAAAATTGTATTGGCATTGGAGATGTATCTATAATTGGCAATGAGCTTAGGATCCTAGAAATCCTAAGCTTTGGCAACTCAGACATTAAACAGCTTCCAATAGAAATAGGGCAATTGGGCCTTCTTAAATTATTGGATTTGACAAGATGTGACTCCCTTTATCAAATTGCTTCCAATGTTTTCACAAGATTATTGCGATTGGAAGAATTTTATTTCAGGGTCCTTTGTTTTCCTTGGGAGAAAAACAGTGCCACTCTTGCTGACTTGGAGTCTTTATTGCCTCAACTAAAGTGCTTTGAGATTGCAATGACAAATGTTGAAGCACTGCCAAAGGGATTGGACTCCAGAAACTTACTAAGATTTTGGGTCTATGTGGGGAGGGAGTCATGTTTGTGGTACGATATTCTTCGTAAGGGATATCTATACCCAAATACTTTGATTATAAATGCAAATCACAGTTGTATTAAGGAGAGTGAGGCAATTGGACAGTTAATAAAGAGATCTAAAATTCTAAAGTTAATAGATGTCCAACACATGAAGAATCTCATGTATGAATTACATAGCGAGAGTTTCCTAGTTTTGCAACGTCTATCAATCCACTCTTGCGAAGATCTAGAGTATATTGTGAATGCAAGTGATTGCACTGCATGCAATGCCTTCTCACAAGTTCAACGTTTGAGTGTAAAACATTGCAATGCAATGGAATGTATCATCTCAAACAGAACAAAAGTTGAGGAATCAACGGTTGGATTCTCAACTTTAGAGTTTTTGAAATTGTGGCATCTCCCAAATCTTTCTAGCTTCACCAAAGACGTTGTCTTAAACGAGTCTCATCAACTAATTCCACAGGTATGTTGATTGCAGTTAGTAATTATTATAATTGCCAATAAGCAATTCTATTTTTCTTTTACCCAAACTCTTGTTGTGAATGTTTTATGTCAAATTGAGGATTTTCATTCACACTTTGCTTGCTATTATTAATTTTTGATATTTTTTTAGTAGTCAACACATTGCTGATTATAAGCCTATTGGTCTTCCCAAATCTGTACCCCAATGTAATTTTCAACTCTCATCACTATGTTTGAGTAAATTCACCAAAGTATTTCATTCAACTTAAATCTTTTATTATATGATTTAAGAACAGTAACACAGAATTTAAAAATTCATAGTAATTTAATACATATTAATCCATTGGCTTGTGGAAATTAACGTGTGATATCCTACTTTTAATTATGTTTGCTTTGAAGCCTTAAAATTAATATTTTGTTGTAAATTTAAAAATTAAAAAAATGAGGTGCCTTAGAGATTTTTATACATTTTGAGAAGAATTAATTATAGAAACTAGTATACTCATATGGTTTTCATTTTTTTTTAATTTTAGGCGATGACGCAAAGCTAAATTACAATTAAGCAATATATAAATGAATAAAATGCATATAAAAATATCAGTCTATTTGATGATTGTTGGAGCCAAAGGAAATTAGGCGAGGACATATAATTTCATGTTTTTACTTTTTATTTAAGATTTCGAGCTATAGACATTGCCGTTTGACTATCATAATTTGAAACTGCATTCACTGTTTATGATATAGACATATCTTTAATGGCATGATCGCAGTCCTTTCATTTCTTCATCTGTTGAATTTTGATTCCAATAAAACTAAGTTAGAAAGAAAAATCATCGTCAGCATTGTTGAAGTTTCAAAGTGAGAAACTTTTTGCACAAGAAAGTTCAAAATATAATTACCTAACCAATCATGATTTTTATTTTGCAAAATATAATTATCGGCTATATCAGATATAGAATTTGTTTATGTTTTGTAAACATAACTTTAACCAAATATCTAATGAAATATTAGGATGTGGGCATGGCATTTGATTACACAGCTTTATTTTTAATGTTAAAATTTGTCGTCCATGTTATAATCATGCAGTTATGTATGCATTGGATGTTAATAAAGCTTAAGAAAATGAAATTTAAATTAAAACTGAAAATGAAAGTAATTAGTGTCTATATTGTTAATCGCATAAGATACATAATTCTACTATTTCTATAAATCTAATCTTGTTAAATACTTTTAAAACCATTTGGATCATTAAATTTTTGTATTTTATAAATAAATTATAAAATTTAATAAATTTATAGTTCAAATTATATTGTAAATACTTAGTATGAAAAGTTGTGAGTCTATGTTTATTTTAAGATAAATGTATAATTGTTCAATATTGAATTATTTATTACTTTCGTTTTAGAAGAATAATGACAGTTATAGGTCTTTTTTTTAAGGATCCATGTGAGAAGAGAATAAGGCGTTCTCCACTTATAAATGGCTTGCTGTTTAGAAAACTCAAAAAGCTGAGTATAACTATCTGCGACCAGATCAGCAGTTTATTTTCTGCTTCATCGTCAGCAAGTCTTGTCAATCTACAAGACTTAGATATCAGTCAATGCATGAACATGGAGGAAATTGTACGCGAAGAAGCAAATGTAAGTAAGATAGTCTTCCCTAGATTACAGCATCTGAGACTTCTTAGTCTATCCAACCTCAGAGCCTTTTGTGGCGGTTCTTGCGACTTTGACTTCTCATCATTAAAAGAAATATCAATACACTACTGCGACAATATGGAGATATTCTCATATGGATCTTCATATGCTCCAAAGCTAGAGGAAGCAAACCTTGGATATGCTAAAGGAATCAAGAATACAAGGATGCAAGATCTGAATTATATTTCACAGCTAAACAAGCAAATTGTATGGCTAATTTTTCACAATTTCTGTTTTATTGATGACTTCCTTAATTAATTTTTAAGTAGTTATCAAAGACCTACATATGCAAATACACATGCTTGCATGCAGGTGGCATTACGAACGTCGAGGATGCCTAGGTGGACTGAACAAAATCTCTGCAACTTCATCCGAGATGGAGTGATGTATGTCCATGGTTTCCCAAATCTGTTGAAGCTTGTTCCAATCAATGAAATACACATGTTTAGATGCCTTAAGAAACTTTCTGTGCGTAATTGTTATTCGCTGGTTGAGGTGTTTGAATCGGAAGGAGTAGATGTAACTAAAGGGGTCGCCATGACACATTATGAACTACAAGAATTGCATTTGACTTCTCTACCAAAATTGATGCACATATGGAAAAACCTTGGTGGGGTTGTAAGCTTCCAGAGATTAAGAATACTGAAGGTTGAAAACTGTAACAATTTGAAGAGTATACTCTCTCCTTCCATGGCCAAAGCCCTTGCGCTACTTCAACATCTATCTGTAACACGTTGCTATCTGATAGAAGAGATAGTTACAAGGGAGGAAGAGGATACTGAACTAGGAGAGGGAAAGGGAAATATTCAGTTTCCACAGTTGAAGAAATTGGAACTTGCCTATCTACCCAATCTGAAATGCATTTGTGCAGGAAATTTCAACCTTCAATTCCCTTTCTGCCAAGAAATAGTAATCGAAGGTTGCAAGAACATGATATCATTTTGCAACGGAATCGTAGGTACATCGAAGCTCTCTCACATCCACATAGACTCAATTGAGTACAAAGACACGAGATGCCTTAATCAAGCTTTTGCTCCATCTTTGAATATCTAGGTACAATTATTCCCCAGCTTCTTAATTTGATTTTGACTAATCTATATATAATGACACCGCTTTTAGTAAAGCACCGCATTTAGTACTGCATTACTACTCTTAGAATGAATATATAGATAAGCATTTTTCCAATAGTTAGATTTTGAATAATGTAACATTTAGTTTCACAATCAGTCAAGCACAAGTGGATATACATACAATTAAGAGAAATTATACTTTCACAATCATATATACAACATGCATATAATTTTATCCAAATAAACATATATATATATATATATATATATATATATATATTGGTCAATTAATGTTTCTACTTCCCCACTTTCCTCTTCTCTCTCTAATTATAGACAAAATTGTATAATAATTGTCTAAATGACTATTTTATAATAATTAAAAGTAACTGAGTTTTTTATTGATGATATTTTTACACAATTTTTATAGTGATCACAGTTATCTTACAATTATTTAGAATATTATTATTCAAACTTTTATCTCATTACAATTGATTTTTCTCAGATATTTTTTTTTCTATAAAACACAATAAGATTACTCATTCATGGATTAGAAAGATTTCTAATCAATTTTGTTAATTATGTTTTTTTTTTTAGAAATATTTTGGCAAAATGTTAAAGAGAATTTTTGAGATTAATTCATACTTAAAAAAGCACAAGAAGTATGCATTACAAAAAATACCAAACTAATATATGTGATTGCTACCTAAGGTTTATAATTAATATTAGACAACAAAAGAGATCATCAGATTTTATTATCTTTTGTTCAAATTTAATTTTTACTATCTTGTTTAAACAATGAGTGTTTGTTATTATACAATGGGCATATGACAAAAAGATAATAGGAAAAAGAACTTGATATATGATAGCTTTTAAGTAGTTTCAACAAATTAGATGAACCAAAATAAAAATTGATAAAAATAAATCATAAGATAATTCTTAATTGTATTTATCTATGAGTAATAGAAATTCAAATGCCATTTCTTTTAGCTAGGGAACTACCTCATATAATTGATAAAAATATCTTTAAAATTTTGAGCCACACTGTCATTCATTTTGATGAAATAATAAAGTAAATCACATGCAAAGCATATGCCAAAAACTTCTATGAGACAAAACAGAAGTTACTGTGCACATGATTGATACATAATTTTTGCAGAGGGCGGCTCACAAGTCAGAGACCCTCAGTTGGGTGGATCAAGATTATGATCTACTTGAAGATTTGAAAAAAGTAAGAAATCTGAGGATTGTAGGATGTGAAAAACTTTTAAATCGTGTTCCATCCATTATGATTCATAGATTCCAGCATCTGAAAAATCTTATTGTACGTGAATGTAAATCAGTGGTTGAGATATTTGAATCAGAAGGAGCAAACAACGTGGAAAGCAATGTGACACATTATGAACTGCAACAACTTTATTTGGACTCTCTACCTAAACTGGTGCAGATCCGCAATAATCATGGTGGCATTTTAAGCTTTCAAAATCTAAAAGATCTATGTGTGTATCAATGTGATGGTGTGAAAAGTGTGCTCTCTCATTCCCTAGTGAAGTCTTTTCCAACTCAAGACATTAAGTGTAAGCAGTTGTAAGATGATGGAGGAGATAGTGAGAACAGAAGATGTGGAGAACTTCGAAGGACTTAACAATGAGGCTAAGTTGACCTTCCCAAAGTTGGAGTGGTTGGCACTTGGTTTCTTAGCAAAACTTAAATGTTTCATTTCCGGTTATTATGATTTAAAGCTGCCATCCTGTAAAACCATATGGATTGAGGAATTGTCAAAGATGGAAACTTTTTGTTATGGAACTGTAAGCACACCTACATTTTCCTTAAATATAAGGGAGCATGTCTACTCTAAGAACATTATGTGCGCCGGGGAGATGCTTAATAACATAACACGGTGCCGCCATCAAGGTACGCACATATCAATAATAATTCTTAGTAAGTCCTAATATTTGTTATTCTTCTTCATCTATCTCAACATTTTCTTTCTACATATATTAGTTTTCAAAGACTTATATAGATGCAAATACACATGCTTGCATGCAGGTAGCATTACAACCATGGGAGACGCCTAGGTGGACCCAAAAAATCTTTTCCACTTCATTCAAGATGGAGAGATGGAAGTCCATGGGTTCCCAAATCTGTTGAAACTTGTTCCAATCAATGAAATACACATGTTTCAACACCTTAAGAAACTTTATGTGAATAATTGTCATTCACTGGTTGAAGTGTTTGAATTGGAAGGAGTGAATGTAACTAAAGGAGATGCCATGACACATTGTGAACTACAAGAATTGCGTTTGGCATTTCTTCCCAAATTGAAGTACATATGGAAAAACCTTTGTGGGGTTGTAAGCTTCCAGAAATTAAGAATACTACGGGTTGAATGGCATAACAATTTGAAGAGTATAGTCTCTCCTTCCATGTCCAAAGCCCTTGTGCTACTTCAACATCTGTGTGTAGGATATCGCAACCTGATAGAAGAGATGGTTACAAGGGAAGAAGAAGATAGTGAAGTAGGGGTGGCAAAGGGAAATATTCAGTTTCCACTGTTGAACAAATTGGAACTTGTATCTCTACCCAATCTCAAATGTTTTTGTGCAGGAAATTTCAACCTCCAATTCTCTTTCTGCCAAGAAATAATAATTGAAGATTGCAAGAGCATGTTATCATTTTGCAAGAGCACATCATTTTTAAGTTTTTCGA
This sequence comes from Dicorynia guianensis, assembly GCA_037013595.1. NCBI lineage: Eukaryota > Viridiplantae > Streptophyta > Magnoliopsida > Fabales > Fabaceae > Dicorynia > Dicorynia guianensis. The sequence goes on along the minus strand of JASUAB010000003.1, from coordinate 16,203,486 downwards.
ACCTCAACAATGCCATCATGTTATTTTAGCATAATGAGTTTTTTTTTTTATTTTCTAACTCTAATAGAACTAGTATTTGTTATTGTAATTAATTTTTTAAACCTAATAGAATCACATTTTATTTATAATATTTTTTAGTTTATTTATTCTAATAGAATTAGATTACCTAATTACAACTGATTTTTCTATTATTTTTTCTTTTATAAAACACAATAAGATTACTTATGCATGAAAGAAAAAAATTAATATTGTTAATTTTTTTCTTTTTAGAAATATTTTAGCAAAATATTAAAGAGCATTTTCAAAATTAATTTATACGTAAAAAAAGCATGAAAAGATATATGAATTACAAAAAATACCAAACTAATAAAAAAAATTTGATCAGATATTATGATTGTGTAAGTTTAGTTTTTACTATTTTATTGAAACAATGAGTATTTGTTATTATATAAATGGACATATGAAATATAAAAATAAGACAAAAGAACTTAATATATGATAAATTTTAATTAGTTTCAACAAATAAGATGAAGAACATAAAAACAAATCTGAGTTAGTTCATAATTGTATTCCACCGATAAGTAATATAAGTTCAAATGCCACAGTGAACTACCTCATAATTGATAGTAATATCTATAATATTTTGAGCCACTTTTATTCATTTGTAACAGATATTTTAGTGAAATAAAAAGGTAAAATCACATGCAAAGCATGTGCTAAACAGTCATATATGATAAAGAAGTTACTGTGCAAGTGAGAAATTTGAAGATTTGAAACAAGTAAGAAATTTGAAGATTTGAAACAAGTAAGAAATTGAAGATTGATGGATGTGAAAAACTTTTAAATTGTGTTTCATCCACTATGATTCATAGATTCCAGCATCTGGAAAATCTCATTGTAGAAGAATGTGAATCACTGGTTGAGATACTTGAATCAGAAGGAGTAAATGCCATAGAAAACGGTGATATGATTCATTATGAACTGCAAAAACTGCCTTTGGATTCTGGACCAAAACTATGGTGGTATTTTAACCTTTCAGAATTTAAAAGGTCTACAGGTGTATAGCTGTGATGGTTTGAAAAGTGTGCTCTCTCCTTCCATAGTGAGATTGGAGGTAATAGACTGTAAGATGATAGGGGAGATAGTCACAACAGAAGATACCATCTTTGAAGGACAGAATCATGAGTCTAACACGATGTTCCCGAAGTTAGAGCAGTTGTAGCGTTTTTTGTTCGCCAACCTTAAATGTTTCAGTTCCGATAATTATGATTTGAAGCTGCCATCCTATCAAATCATACAAATTAGCAGATGCTCAAAGATGGAGACCTCTTCTTTTGAAACTGTATTCACACCAACATTTTCCTCTCATCTAATTTAAGGAAATTATGTGTTTAGGGGAGATTGTAAATAGCATAATATCAAAAATAATTTTTAAAATTTAAATAATTGTTTTTTTTAATGAATGAGGATATGAATTTCTTCAACTTTATAATTTCTACCTACAATTCTTTTTGCAGGGCAAATAAAGGTTACTATCTTCCTATCAAGGTCTGTACATTTCTCTCTCTCTCTCTCTCTTAAAAATTTTTTTTTCTTCTCTTTTTTCCGGATATTCTTTTCTTTGAGAGTAAATAATATGGAATAGGAAATATGAAGGCACACAAATCTATAATTACTTGCGGTAGATTATATGCCAACATAACTTCATATTATTGTGCATAAAGTCGTACCTCATTAAGTATTATGATATCAGTCAATTTACCTAATTCTAAAATTTCAAGGAAACGTGTTTCAAGACAAAAGTTGAGCTGATATGAAATATCCATTAAAACAAAGAAAACAGCAGATAGTAAGAAATTTAGAGTACATACCTTTCTCGGCCTGTTGGCTAAGATCAAGTGTAGAAATTTAGAGTACGCATTTATGAGTGTAGTCTTTGTGTAAGCTTTTTAAGTAATATTAGTATTTTAGAAACGTTTGAAACCGTTTTCCTCATTTTTAACCTTTTTATTATTAAAAACTATATTAATAATAATATTATCACTAAATTATATAGTAATTGTAATTAGGAAAATACGAGCAATAGTATATATGTGTTGGGCAAAAACTATTGCACTTAGGTAAATTAACTTGAGAACGTTTTATTTTGGGCTCAAGCCTCATTATGTTGCCAAGAGAAAAAAAGAAATTTACTCAAAAACACAAAAGGCTAAAGCTTAGTTAAATTTTACATATTAAGAAGCAATTTTTAATAATACAATTCTTTTTTCATTTATTTTTGACTTTTTTAAAAATTATCTTTTTTTTTTCTCACGACACCCATATAATTAGTCATCCAGCCATAGATAATTGGTTGACATAGACAGAATCAGAGGAGCAAGAAGATTCTATATATAAATATATTTGGGTAAGTGTGCGTAGTCAGCATACTTTACATAAACTTCAGTTACATGCTTGAAACATTTATAGTGATTAGCATACTAAATTTTTTCGTGACTTGTCAGTGTCGTTTAATACTTGGGCTTATGTTTGGAGAAGATTTTATAAATATGCACTATGGATAGATTATAAATATTTTTGTATTTCTGCAAATCTTGTTGCCTTAAATTTGTAATTTTAATCATTCAGTAGCCAAAACAACAAAAGGAACTCAATCCAATTTATTTTCCAAATAAAAAATTCTATCAAAAAATAAATGTTGAAAACAATGTGAGTATAACTGTCTTTGTTTTTATTCTGTGATAGAAACATTTAGATTAAATTAAATACGGTGGGTAAGCCATAAATACAGAATCATAATAATAATAATAAACATTATAAATACACAAATGAACTTTAAATTAAGTAAATACTAGCTTTGCATCATAATCTCCAAGAATCCCTAAATAGAGATTTCCGATCTTCATTTGGAGCAAACACATGTGTTACCCAAATCAACACTGCATAACAAAATTAACATGTATGCATAAAAATGTGATTTTGTATTTGATTGGATTGCATGTAACACAGGTCCAAGGTCTTTGGCCCAATGATCACAGATCCAATCTTTAAGGCAGAGGAATATTGTGGAGAGTTGGTGGGTTCTAAATTTTGGAACCACATTCTGTACACTTTTTATGGTTTTAGTCAGCGCCCATGTTGAGGTTGTAATATGCGTGTGCTATACCTTTCTCCGCCTTTTGGCTTTGATCAAATGTAGTATGTGTGTGCTGTTGCAGTCAGTGTTGCCTGTGCTTCCTTCTTTTAATAAGGGGGAAAAAAAACTCTTATTAAACATTTGTTATTAAATGTTTATAAAATTTAAAATGGGAGGCGGCACTTTTAGTGGGTCGTGATATTTGTTATTATTTTTAAATTATTCTTTTAAAATTTTAAGCTTACATTTAAAATTTTACATATGTTAAAAATAATGTTATTTTTTAATTACTAAAATTTTTTTAAATATATTATTAAATTTGTTAGACTCACCATTCAAATGATAAGAATCAATGGCTAGCGAATGAGGCACCCAAAGTGTAATTGGATTTTATTACCAACAATTTCAAGAAAAAGGAAGCTCGACTCTTGCAATTATTGACTCATAATAATTTATTTATGGATGAGTAGATTTATTTCTTCAAATTTATGAAGGATCTTGTTCCACCATTATAGAACAATAGCCTAGAAATCATATAATTTAACTAAATTTATCCTAAGTGTGTTGGCATTTAACATTTTACTTAACATGAAACATATATTGCATTCTGGAACTTATTTCCTTAACACGCTGTATATATAATGGTAAGGACTCATGAAAATTGTTACACAATTTTATTTTATTTTTTATATTATGCGTAGTGAGTTTTGTCAACACAATCATTGACCTTCTTAACTGAACCCAGAGATTAACTAGGAGATTGATGCCTTGTGGTCAGGACTGCCCACTTTTGCTCAAAGTCTGTCACTGCTGGGAATTTACTTGTCCCTTCCACTGAACCATATGCTTCTCTTGGAAGACTTAATTCATACTGAGTTAGTTTGGAACTAGCCTTTCTTTGTTAATTTGTTACCCTTCTAAAATATCCCCAAAAAAGAATAAAAGCGTCAAGAATGTCACTAAAAATCAATGTTATTACCAATTGTGAGCAGTGCTAGTTTCCACAGACTTTTCTCTGTACCAGTATCTATTATGGTTGAAGAGTTTGTATTGAGCTTTTTCTTTATAATTTTAGATTTCTTCATTATCTTTGGAGTAAATACAGCAACTTGCATTGCATTCAGTGACTACCTGCTACTATATATATATATATATATATATATATATATTCATGACTACCAGCTACTATATTTAATGATTACCAAAGTAAATTAAACGTTTTCCTTGACTTAAATTCGGTGAGAATTTTAAAAATATGAACAATAGACATTGCAACTGTTTTTGTTCTTAAATATCTAATTTTGATCATTCAGTGTCCGAAGCAACAGAAGGAAAAAAAAATTTCAAATTAATAATATGAAATGTTGAAAAACATGTTAGTCTGTTCACTATTGATAATGATTTATCCAATATGACCCATATCTCCAAGTCACTATGCTCGTTGTTCTAAGCCGAGGGTTTCCCATATCATTGCTTCGAATGTTAGAATAGTTTCTGTTAAAAAGCATTTAAGATTTTTATTTGCATCAAAAACAAAAAGGTATAAAACAAATCTCTACATATTTCAGTAACACTTTTGGTAATCTAAACTTCAGACATTATACAAATTTTATTGTAATCATGTAGATCTTGTTGACTTAAATTCGTAGTTTTCATCATTCAGTGTCTTCATTTGGTGATCCTTCCCTGATAATTTTTGGATAATTTGTTAGGGAAATTAATTATCAAGTAAAATCAAGTCCCATTATTTTGTAATCTATTGTTCAAGAATATTGTTGCTAAATTCTATGCGTATGCATCAAATATTTTCAATGAAGTTACAAATTTATCTTCTGCATCTAATGTTAATAATTAGAAACTAAGTGAAACAAAATATTAGAGTCAATGATTCAACGATCGAGTGAGACAACAAGGAAATTCGGAATATTATTTCAAAGCTACATATTCGATATATATGTTGTTCTTTGAAACAGGGCTTTCTGCATGTGTGGTTTACAAGTTCAAAAACATTAAAAGTATGCAAGCTCAGGTGCTGTTGGACCAACCTCCACCCCCAAAAACTCACGGTTTGATTCCCACCTTCCCCAATGTAATGTACCGAAAAAAACAAAAAGAAGAATAAGTATGCTCGTTGTTGTTAGCAGAGGATTCTTCAGAATTTTCCTTGTCATCAATAGACTTCATTTCTTGAGTGGGTGGGGGATAGTTGAGATCAAAGAAACATTGCAAAAGTGGAAACTGAATTGATTGCTTGATAAGTGAGGTACAGCAGAGGGCTTTATAAGCTTAAGATTACAACAGACTAGCTTAACTGAAAAATAATCTGACTAACTAATAAAAATTTAACTTCTTTCTATTTTTCCCACACAATTTTTTTATTTGAGTTAATCCAAAAAGGTAAATAAAAAGATACCATATGTATTAATAATTACATGCAAGTTAAGTGACCATATAAATAGAAAGAATGTGTTTATATTGTTTTAATAAGTTGAAAAGGTATATTTATATTATTTTGATAATTAAAAGATTATACTTGTAAATAACTTAAAATTAAATTAGTGTATGTATATTTTTTCCCAAATAGTTTAATGTGTGAAAATAATTCAAGATAACTTTCTAAAAAAGGCAAGTTTTTATCCAATTTAGGCATGAATTGAAGGTGGTTATCGCATCAGAAGAGCATTGGATTCTCTGTTCTAATATATAAGACGGCTACTGCGAGCACTAATATTTAATTAGACTATGAACTGTATCAAAAGCATCTGCCAAAAGTGTCTGCAGAATACAGCTGGGAGGTTGAATGAAAGGGTTAAACGGTTCCTTTGAGTAGTTCATTAAGATCTGGGAAAATATAAAGAATCCAAATCATTCGTTACTACTCATTTTGATTGAACTTCTTCCAACTATTCCATTTTGCTGGCCTTAGATTCCTTCCATGCCTACTTTGTATAATAATATCTAATTACATATTAATTATTATGTACAATGAAAATATTATTTTTAGTATATATGACACTGTCATTAGTTAATCAAAGGTTCTATTTTGTTGAGTATTGTGTGTTGCGTTTGTTAAATGAACCTTGTTTTCTACTTCAATTTGCCAAGACAATTTAGTAAACGACAGTCCACCTCAAGATGAAAAGATTCCTTCCACATCCACCACTGCAGATAATTTGCTTCATACTTTTATTTAGATATACGACAACACTACTCTATGGAAATTTAAAGAGTGTGTAGAATCTGAAATATTTTAAAAAATGAAATTTATTATGAAATTCAGTGTACCAAAAGGTTATAAAAGATTTGTCTACATATTATTACTTCATTTTCCAAAAATTTATCGAATATAGGAACACACTGATCAACCTACCATATGCTATACTTAGTTTCTAAGTTATGTCCACCATTGAGTTAAAAGAATATTCTTCTTGCATCCAAAAAAAAAAAAAGAATATTCTTTAAGGCACGACTCCTTTAGTAATGAGTCACTGAACATTAAAATGTTATCATCGTTGCCTGTAACCATTAGGCATCCCACAGAAGCTGGATATGTAAGAAGGCGTTGATATCTGAGATATTCTACATTAAACTTTTACTATACTTTCTTGCGAATTTTTATGGGTTATTCGATTTTGTCTCTATCGCGACTACAAGAAGTATTCGGTCTACTTAATTTTAGGTTGAAGAACAAAGTTTCCATGTTTGATCTGTTTGATTTTGCAATTATTTAACAATCTGTCATCTCATTTTCTTACTGAAAGACTCGCACAAACAGGAAAATACAAATCTTGGATTTGAAATGATATTCTACCCCGCAGTCCCACCAAATCTTGGATCAACCTTCCATCCACAGTGTCAATTATGAATGGGATTATAGAGAAATTGAAGGATGATCAAATTCAAAGGATTAGCATTTGTGGGATGGGGTGTGTGGGGAAAACTGCAATGGTCAAAGAAATTATTGAAATTATGGAAGCAAATAATTTATTTAATAATGCTGCAATGGCAGTGGTGTCCCAAGGTTCAGACTAAAGAAAGATCCAAGGTGAAATTGCTGATACAATGGGCTTCAAACTTGATGACAAGACTGTACACGGAAGAACAATTCAACTACTTGAAAGGTTGAAGAAAAGTGAAAGGGTCCTAATAGCGCTAGATGATTTCTGGATGGAGTTGGAGCTTGACATCACAAGGGTTGCAAAATTTTATTTACATCTAGGAATGAAGATGTGCGCTCCAAGATGTAGAGTCAAAATAATTTCACTGTTGTTTTATTGTCCAAGGATGAAGCTTGGGATTTCTTTCAAGAGGTGGCAAGTGGTGGTCTAATAGACAGAGTTGGTATTCATGACATGGCAGAAGAGGTTGCAAATGAATGCGGTGGTTTGCCTATAGCTATTGTCACTAATGGAAAAGCACTAAAATTTGAAGTGAAGCCTGTATAGGAGGATGCACTTAATTTGTTAAGAAAGTCATCAATAACATCCTTGATAATGGAACAATACATATATTAACGTATTGAGCTATGTTACAAATTTTTGGGCAATGATGAAGAAGCTAAATTTTGCCTTCTACTTTGTTGCTTATTTTCAGAAGACTTTGACATACCAATTGAAGATCTATAAAGGCATGGGGTGGGCTTAGGACTGTTTAAAGGTGCTGGTACATTGTGTGAAGCGAGGAATCGTGTGCACAGGTTGGTTAATAAACTAAAGAAACAATTCTTGCTATTGGAGAGTGATGAGAAGGAGTGTGTGAAGATGCATGATGTTGTTCGTGATGTTGTACTTGGCATTGCAACCAAAGAACATGGGTTTAAGGTGGGATGGTCAGATGAAGACTCATGGTGTAATATTAGTTCAATCTCGCTCATGTTTGATAATATTAAGGATTGTCCAAATAATACAAGCGTAATAACCTCAAACTTTTGCAAATAGCTTCATCAACAAGGATGAAATTGAATATTCCAGAAGATTTTTTCTGAGGCATGAGAAAGCTTTTGGTGCTAGGTGGGAATGACCTATATGTTCCTTCAATGCCTTATTCATTGCAAGTCTTGAACAACCTTAGTACTTTACGGTTAGAAAAGTATCGGGGCATTGGAAATTTATCTATGATTAGCAATAAACTTACTAAATTAGGAATCCTAAGTTTTTCTCAATTAGATATAAAGCAGCTTCCAGTTGAAATAGGGCAATTGAATCTTTTGAAATTATTGGATTTGATAGACTATTATGCCTTATTGACTTTAAATCTTTTTTTTTTAGTGAACCCATGGTATTTCTCAATCAAAAATTAAAGACTAATCATCTTTGAAGTGTAAAAATCATTAAAATGGGTTTTATCTCTTCTAACAAAGCTTTTTTCATATACACACACGGCTTAGATTGAACTTAAGACAATATACTTAATAGACTCAGCTATCTGCCAATTATGCTATTTATGGTTTTTGGTTTCCCTTGAGAGAAAAACTATGCCACTCTTATTGACTTTAAATCTTTATTGCGTCAGTTTAATTGTTTTGAGATTCCATTTACAAATATTGAAGTGCTGCCACAAGATTTGGACTCCAAAAACATGGTAAACTCACCTAGGCTGACTTCTTATACCATTCGTGAGGGGTATCTCAACCCCAATACTTTGACCTTAAATGGAAATTACAAATTTTTTAATGAAAGTGTGACAATTCAAAAATTACTTTAGAAATCTAAACTTCTCAGATTAGTAGATGTTCAGTGCATGAAGACTCTCATTTGCGAGGGTTTCCCATATTTAAAAAGGCTGTTTGTCGGTTCTTGTAGATGGAATTGATTGCACCACTTGCTTTGGCAAACTAACTTTTCTTGATATTAAAGGTTGCAAGAAGTTGAAGAGTATCTACTCACCATTTCTAGAGATACATTTTCCATAGCTTCAAAGCTTAATGGTAAGAAATTGCAAAGGGATAGAATGTATCATCTCAAACAAAACAAAGGCCGAGGAATCAATGATCAACCTCTCAAGTTTAGTGTCTTTATATTTGGAAAGACTCCCAAATCTATCTGACTTTGTAAAAGGAGGTGTCCTTCATGAGCCCCATCAAGTGATGCCATCAGTATATTACTATTATTGTTGCTGATTATTATAATTGCTAATAATTGATTCTATTTTACTAAATAATACTTCTATTGTGCATGACATATAGCAAACGGTAGTTTTTGATTCACCATTTTGCTTGATATTTTTTACATTATTTACTTTATTATTGTTTGCGATGTTTGTAAGTCCATTCACTCCATTGATTGGAATTGGATCCTCTAATTTTTCATATTTTTTATTTTAGTATTTTTTTTCCATCTTTCTAATTTGCATAAACATTTAAGTTGTAGCTCTCACTTTTTTTTAATTAACTTTTTCATTATCTTAATATTGTATCTATCTCTTACATAATTCACCCATAACTTCTGATTCTTCTCCATGTACTTTGAAGCCTTGAAGTTGATACTTTGTTGTATTGAAACAAGAGATATGAGCCATCATAAAGATTTTGATAAATTATGAAACAATTAATTATAGAAACACCAGGGGCATACTCATATATATGGTTTGTAATCACTTAGTTTATGGTTATATCAAAAATAAAACAAAATGCATGTAAAAAAAAATCAAATTGATGAATGTTCTGTAACTAATGAGAAATATAGCAAGGACATAAAAATTTAAAAATTATACTTTTCATTTTAGGTTTGGTGGTAAACTTTGCTAGTTGGTAAATCGTGATTTGAAACAGTTTCAATCACTATGGTATAAGTATAATTTGGTGATCATGGAGGAACCCTATTTTACTTTACTTTTTTTTTTCTAAAGAAAAAATTTAGAATGAGGAGAGGTTGATGGGTTTATGATGGTACTTACAAATTGCTTATGAACAAAAACTATTGATAGAGAGATTTAAACTTAAGTTTTATAAGGGAAATATTAAAACATTGTCAATTGAACCAACATTGTTGACTATTTCACTTTGCTTTAATCACTACATCATATAAAACAAACCACTACACTTATTTTATTAACTTAAACATATATTTTATAAGATGATCGCCATTATCATACTAAACTGCTATTATCATATTAAAGTCAAACCAAATTATTCTAATCCCTTTCGCTTCTTAACTAGCAATGATCAAGAAACTTTTTACCTAAGAAAGTTCAAAACATTATTTCTTAACCAATGAGCATTTTAATTTTCTAAAAATATCTTAATTATTCTATTTCTTTGTGATGTTTTGATTGGACACCATTAATTATAATTGTCTACTTTTGATTTGTTTATTACCGTTGATTTAAAAGAATAATCAAAATTGCGAGTAATGTTTTTTTTTTTTTTACGATGCAAGTGAATGCAATGAAGAGATGGAAAGGATAAGGCATACTTCATTTATAGATGGCTTGCAGTTTCCAAACCTCAAATATCTTAGTATAGGTCATTGCAACTAAATAAACATTTTGTTCCCTGCTTCATCATCTAATATTCTTGCCAATCTTCATGCCTTGACTATATACGAATGCAAAAATGTGAAGGAAATAGTACTTGAAGAAGCAAACGTAAGTAACTTAGTCTTTGTCAGATTGCAACATCTAAAACTTTATGGCCTATCGAAGCTCAGAGCTTTCTGTGGCAGTTCTTGCGACTTTGACTTCTCATCATTAAGAGAAGTATCAATAGCAGGATGCGACAATATGGAGGTACTCTTATATGGATCGTCCTACAATCCAAAGTTAGAGAAAGCAGAAACATTTGGGATTAAGAATACAAGGATGCAAGATCTGAATGATATTTCACTTCTATGCAAGCACATTGTATGCCGACTTCTGCACAGCTTCCGTTATATTGATTCTACATAGTTGTACAAGCGCTTAATATATATATATATATATATATATATATATATATATATATATTCTTAATTTGTTTATTCACTTTTTTAATAAATTTGTAAGTAGTTCTGATAGACATATAAATGCAATTATGTATGCTTGTATGCAGGTGGCATTACAAACATCAAAGATGCCTAAGTGGACCAAGCAAGATCTTTGTCACTTCATCTAAGACACAGAGATGGTTGTCAATGATTTTCCTAACCTATTGAAACTTGTTCCAATCAATGAAGTACAAATGTTTCAACACCTTGAGAAACTTTGTATAACTAGTTGTCATTTACTAGTTGAGGTGTTTGAATCAGAAGAAGTGGATGTACCAAAAGGGAATGCCTTGATGCATTATGAGCTATAAGAATTGCATTTGCTTTCTCTACCAAAATTGATGCACATATGGAAAAGCCTTTATGGGGTTGTTCGCTTCCAAAGATTAAGAATTGTACAGGTTGACAGTTGTAATATTTTGAAGAGTATATTCTCTCCTTCTATGGCTGAAGCCCTTCTACTACTTCAACATTTATCCATAAGTAGATGTGACTTAATAGAAGAGATAGTTGCAATGGATGGAGAGGAGACTAAAGTAGGAGCAACAAAGGGAAATATGCTATTTCCAGTGTTGAACAAATTGGAACTAAAATCTCTACCCAATCTCCAATGTTTGAGCTCCAGGAAATTTCAACATTCAACTCCTTGTCTACCAAGAAATAATAATTGAAGGTTGTGACAACATGATATTATTTTGCAATGGAACTACAGGTACACCAAAGCTCTCTCACTCGTGCATAAACTCAAATGACTATGAAGATGTGATAAATACAGGAGACCTCAATGTGATCTTATATCAAGCTTTTGCTTCATCTTTCAATATCGAGGTACAACTATTTTTGCAATAGAACTACAGGTACACCAAAGCTCTCTCACTTATGCATAGACTCAAATGACTATGAAGATGTGATAAATACAAGAAACCTCAATGTGATCTTATATCACTCTTTTGCTTCATCTTTCAATATCAAGGTACAACTATTTCTCAAGTCTTCAGTTTTAATTTGACTAGCTTCTTATTATAATTTGATACTTATTTGTAGGCAAATAAATTGTTTGGAAAAAAAAAAGAGCCGGCTTACTGATCATAGATTGGATATATGGATGACCATTTTTTTTCAATATTTAGTAGTTTTGTGATATAATATTTAGTAAGATTTTGAATTATGGGTAACACAATTTTAGTTTTTATTTGGTAATAATCCAAGTTTACTTGAAGTTATTGTTTCATGGATGCACAAGGGGAAGAAATATAATTAAATACAAGTAAACTTTTTCTGTTGAGGATATCAATGACTCTAAAATTTATACCATTATCACACTCTCCTACAATAGATAATGAATTGAATGAAAGAGTTTTTATTGTTTAGATGAGCTGCCATTTTTGGAAAATGTATCATATTCATATTGTTTTCATCAAATCATATATATATATATATATATATATATATATATATATGTATAAAGCAGTTTCTTTTTCCTTACTGCAATAGTCTTGGGTCACTGTACTCTTTCCTATGCCTTCTAAGAGGCCTTCATTAGATCTCACTATTGCTCTCCCTACTCAAACTAGTTTATTCAATTTGTGGGGGTCATCCTAGTCTTCATATTCTACATACTTTAGTTCAACAATTAACATTGTCACGTTCTACTGATAATAAATTTTATTGACTCTTGCCATTTGGCAAAGAGCACATTTATCTTTTCCTATTTTTAATAAAAAATGTGTACATCCTTTTAAGCTAATTCATTCAAATTTTTGGATCTCCCAAGTGTTACTATTTACTGGCTACCGTTATTATTTGCTATTCATGGACAATTTTTTATGTTTTTATAGACTTTTTGATTACATGCGCAACAATTTAATAAATTAATATTCACTCAACTCAATACTACCATTAAATGTTTTCATTTTGACCATAGTGGGTAGTATGACAATCATCATTTTCATTGGTTATGCTCCTCACATGGCATCCATCTTTATTTTTTTTTTCTTTTTGTCCTCATATTTTCCAAGAAAATGAGAGAGTCGTACACATTCAAGACATTGCTAAATGTCATTGGTTCTTTATTGTTTCTACCCCATATTTTTTGGGCGGAAGCCTTTCACATTATAGTTTATTTCTATAATTTATTATGAACACCCTTCCTTTCTCATTTCTCTTCCTTCCAAACTATTTTTCTTGGTTATACTTTACAACATAAGTGGTATAAGTTTCTTTGTGTTAATACCAACAAAATCATGTCTGGAGCACATATTTCCTTATCCCACATATATGTCTTGTACTTCTAATACACCCCTACCTGTTTCCAAATTCCCGTCACTACCTTATCTCCCTTATTTTCCCACCTGTCCTTCAAATCATTAAATAAATCTGAGCCCCACAATGAGAATTTATCTTCTAATTCTACCGCTCCACCCAATCTAAATTAAAAATCATTAATCCCATAAATTCACCCATAATGTACATCCCACCTCATCCCTTTCCACATATATATTCACCTAATTCAACTGCATCCATATCTCCCAAAAATTTTCATGCACCCTTACCTAACATCCCATCTCATCACCTTTTATATTTGTTGTCTCAACCTAATTCAAATACACCTATGTGTCCCACCAATTCCAATACACCCATATCTATCAATAATTTAGATTCACCTATATCTAATGCCTCCCTATCACCTATCTTCACAGCCTTTAATCTGGCAGCACAATATGATAACATATTCCATGACAAGAACTTTTAGACCAAAAGTTATACCATCACTTCCTTGCCATACATCCCAAGTTGAACCCAAAAATCACAAACAAGCCTTAACCACCTCAATAGCAACAAGCTACAAAAGAAGTGATTGATACCTTGCTTCAAATTCATCCATGGATGTTAGTTCCTTCACCACCTAGTGCCAATATTGTCGGAGCCAAGTGGGTTTATGATGGTAGTCTGAAAGACTATAAATCTTGCTTATCTGCTCAAGAATATTCTCAATAGCATGGAGTAGATTATGATCAAACTTATTATCCAATAGTTAAACCAATAATGATCTACACTATTCTCAACTTACCTTTGTCTTGCAGTTGGTCTATTCATCAACTTTATGTAAAAAATGCATTCTTCCATGGGTATCTTCATGAAGTTATCTACATGAAGCAATCCTGTAGTTTTGAAGACCATGCTTATACCCATCATGTACATAAATTTCACAAGACCCCATATGGTCTTAATCAATCACCATGTGCATAGCTTGTAAAAATTTTTATATGGATCTATGCTAACCTAAAATACATAAATTAATAATTTAATCAAGAATTAAGTATGAAATACCTACCTCAATTTCATTATTATAGTTATATGACACACAAACTCTTATCAAACAATCCACCCTAAAAGAAGAAACCTAAAAGAAGAAATCCAATCATTAACAAACTTGAAAAATAAATATAAAATTATATGTAACTTGTACACACCGAGATCAAAGTCTTCCTCTCATTTTCTCATTCACAGATGTTAAATAACCTTAATGGGGAAGCCACTAATAAATGTATACTTGTAAGATAGGAGAAGGAACTCAGTCCGTTATTAAAAACCTTGACTATGGTGCACTCATCACAGAATACAACAACATGCTCTACACACAATAAAATCCAAATACATCCTTAATTAACAAGCCTAAGCCCAAAGGTGAAACAACCTACTAGATCACTTTTAATATAACAGTTATTAGTTAATTAGGCTATATATTCAACCCTTTTAACAAAAAATTGCAATCAATGATAGCATACAATTTAGAAATTTTCTTACATTCTCTCGTTTGGGCAACATTGATTGGATTTTAAGTTATTTGGAAATTTTTTGAAAACAACTCTCAAGTTGAATATCAATTATGACCACTAAACTAATATAGTCCAACATAATCACCTTATATACATGATCCTGTCCTATAACAAAAGTAACTTAATATGAGCCAGGATACACTATTGTCATTATAGCTCTCCCATAATCACATGAGCTAATTGTATTATACACATGATCACAAGGATGTGGAGTACAATTACACCTATATAGCCAAATGATCCTTCTATGCTATTGTGTAAAACTCCTCATGGCCTTTCTTCAATTTTGTCCCTATTGTAACTGCAAGGAGTGATTGGCCTTTTTCTAGTTTGAAGAACAAACTCTGCTTAATTGTTTTGCAAGCATGATTTTGCCCTTCGTTAAGTCTCTTGTCCAACAAGTTCTCATTATTGTCTAGAACTATTTGAGATTCCTCTGCAACTGGGTATCGTTTGGGTTTGCTGATATTGCTGCTATCATTGAGTGGTGAGATTTGAAGAATTTTCCTTTTTTTTTTTGGGGTGACATTTACCAACTTTCTTGCAACTTTGTTTGTAGTTCTTCAATCTTGGTTGCATCCTAACTTTGCGAAGTTATTGCTGTCCAATTTTAGATGGAAGAGCAAAATCGGCTTCTGTCTATTAGCGAGTGGTTTGCTTTTGCAATTCTTTCTTCTTGCCCTTTCCCGATCTCTTATTTCAATGTGTGACGAATTAAAGGAATTCCACTCTCAAAGAGAGGGAAAAAAAAGGGAATAGAATTTGACTGTGGATTTACCAAAGGAATGGTGCCAAAAATCTGAAAATTGTTGGTCGATTCATTTTGTCACTACCAAGCAATAACTAGGGGTGGACATTGGGTGCAGTTTGGATTGGGGCAAATTTATTTTAATTTGTTTGAATTCAAACCCCTCATTAAGTTGGTCTAGTCAGAATAATCTTTCAAACCAAAATTTTTAAGTTAAAATGGTTCGGTTTCATTTGAGTGGGTTGATTTAGATTAGGATGAGTCAAAATTTGCTATTGAAAGTTGGGTTGAATTGGAAGAGAAGAATCAACTTAACTAGCATGTTTGGGTCTGTCTTACTCTTCTCAGCTTGTTTCCTCAAAAAGCAACCATTTGAACTGTTACACTTATATTTTATAATATTATAAAGCACACTCATAAGAAAAATTATTGATATGCCTAGCCGTTTGTGAAATATTAATAAATAAAAATTTTCATTATATAAGAAAATTAGTAATGAATGCACAAAAAATTTGTAAAATATCATAAATAAAACTAAAAAGTTATAATAAATACTGCCAAATTATCAACGAAAAAGTACGTAAGAGCCTATGTATAATTTAGAAACTACATTAAATTCAAATTTCAACAACATTTTAGCATTATATATTCTTCTATATTAATTGGTAATTTGGTATACAGAGTTGTTCTTCGGTCTTGGAAACATGAGAGAACCAATTGAAAATAAGATCAGCTGGCCAAACTAAAAAATTGATGCTCCCACTCTCTTGCTTTCACTGATAAACTGCAAATAACTCACAAATTCAATCTTTGATGGAATTCTTTTCTCACTACTGTAAACACAATAACTGCCTTCTTATTTATGTTATATGTGTGCATTTAGAGCGATTGACTCCGTCGTCTCGTAGGAATAGGGATTGTGAAATAACTTATTTGAAATTCAATCTTTCCATTTTCTATTTTTATTTTTATATGATTTTTATTTAATATAATAAAAAATTATTAAAATTATTAAATTTTATAAATTAAATTATAAAAATTAACTGATTTAGAGATTTACATCATTTAATATAAATATTTTTAAGCATATATCTTAAAATATTATTTATAAAGTTTAAATGTTATTATTATATTAATATTATTTAAAATAATTTATATTTTGTTTAATGATATTTAAGACTCATAAATTTAAATTAATAAAAAAATATAACAAAAATGATCAAAACTACAAAAATGAAACGCATCTTATCCAAATCTCAACTATCATAACGAGTTGGGTTTGTTTGACTTCCTCTTACGCTCTGTTGGGTTTAGATTAAGGGAGTAGAGGGGAAAAAGAATTTTTCATATTTGATTTGTTATAAGTAGAGGATATTTTTTTTTTGGTTGGATAGAAAAGGAAAAAGTTTTAATTAAAAGGTAATTTATTATTATATTTTTTATATATTTTTTCTTTTCAGATAAAGCTAATTTTTATCTAATTTGTTTTATTATTTCATTGAGAGGAACAATTAGAGATTAAGAATAAAGACATGATATAGCTGAGTTTAAATTATTTTAGTAGTTTAGATAAAGATAATTTGAAAATTTAAAAATATATTTAATAATAATTTAATCATTACACTTCAAAATTTTTAATAATTTTTTTCTTTAAAATTTTCTCATTTTAAAAACAAAAGAAATAAAAAAAATTTTACACCCTTTATTTTTACTTCTCTTCCCCCAAAATTCTACACCAAACTAAAATTTTAATTAAAATTCTCCTGCTCTTCTCCCTCCAATTCTCTTTAATCAAAAGATAAGGTTAGAAATTACCTAAAAAAAAAAAAGATAAGGTTAGAAAAGTCAAACAATTTTTCCATCACAAAAAGTGAGAAAAAATTAATTTTTTATAATTATTTTATTTGGCCTTCCCGTGCCAATCCTCATAAAAGATGGGAGACTTTAAGTCACTTTATCTCCATCAAGTTCATCTCGTTGTGTACAACTGTTTGAGATTCCTCTTTGGAAGTGGGTATCATTTGGGGTTGCTGCTGTCATTGACAGGTAAGATATTACATATTTTCTTGCTTCTTTGTACGTAGTTTTAGAAATTTCAGCCATCTTTGACGTAATTTATTAAAAATTCGTATGCAATTCTTCAATTTTGTCCCTATTGTAACTGCAAGGAGTGATTGGCCTTTTTCTAGTTTGAAGAACAAACTCTGCTCGTTTGTTTTGCAGGCATGATTTTGCCGTTCGTTAAGTCTCTTTGTGTCCAACAAGTTCTCATTATTGCCTAGAACTGTTTGAGATTCCTCCGCAACCGGGTATCATTTGGGTTTGCTGATATTGCTGCTATCATTGAGTGGTGAGATTTGAAGAATTTTCCTTTTTTTTTTGGGGTAACATTTACCAACTTTCTTGCAACTTTGTGTGTAGTTCTTCAATCTTGGTTGTATCCTAACTTTGCGAAGTTACTGCTGTTCAATTTTAGACTGACGAGCAAAATCGGCTTCTATCTATTAGCGAGTGGTCTGCTTTTGCAATTCTTTCTTCTTGACGTTTCCCGATCTCTTATTTCAATGTGTGACAAATTAAAGGAATTCCACTCTCAGAGAGGGAAAAAAAGGGAATAGAATTTGTTTGTGGATTTACCAAAGGAATGGGCCAAAAATCCGAAAATTGTTGGTCGATTCATTTTGTCACTATCAAGTAATAAATAGGGATAGACATTGGATAGGAAGGTTTGGATTGCGTTAAATATATCTTAATTTGTTTGAACTCAAATCCAAATTTTTGAATTGAAATGGTTCAGTTTTATTTGGTGGGTTAACTTGAGTTAGAATGGGTCAAAATTTGCTATTGAAGGTTGGGTTAGGTTAAAAGAAAAGAATCAACTTAACTAGCATGTTTAGATTCATTTTACTCTTCTCAACTTGTTTTCTCACAGACCAATCATTTGAACTGTTGCATTTATATTCTATAATATCATAAAGTGCACTTATAAGAAAAACTATTTATATGCTTAGCAGTTTGTGACAATATTAATAAACAAAAATTTTTATTATATAAGAAAATTAGTAATGGTATGTACAAAAAATTTGTAGAATGTTATAAATAAAATTGAAAAATTATAGTAGATATAATAACTGTTAATACTAAATTATCAAAAAGTATCGACATTCTTATAGGGCTATCCTATTATAATTTAGACATGTATTTTGTATAAGTACATATTATAGATTTTTAAAATAATGAGTAACATAATAACTAACTTTTCAATGCACTGTATTAGATAATAAAATAGATAAATCAATAATAAAAATCATTAAAAAAGAAAATTCTCAAACTTACATGTGTATATATGTATATATTTGTTAGGTTACTGCAGTAACCCAACAATAAAAAAATAAAACCCCAATTTCACCTAAAATAAATTATATTATAATATAATTATTTTACTCTACTCTAACCCAATCTAAATTTCCTTTTTTCCTGATTTAGGGTAGATTAAACTGATTTTACCAAATTTTTTGCCCACCTGTAGCTATAACAAAGAAAAACAGTAGTTGCTTTCATTACGTGCTTGGTTTCAATCTTTGTGATTCCAAAGAAGCCTCCCTTCAATCGAGACAGAAGAAGAAAAAACAATGCTTGAACATGCGTTTTATATTTCGGATTATTATTATTTGAATATTGGTTTTAAATTAATGACTTATTTCTTTTATTTCAATGGATATTTCTACATTTTAACAGATTTTTTTTTTCATATTAAGAGTGGATAATGTAAAAGAAATAATATATTTATGTTGAATATAATATATATTTTTTATGTCATTTTATAAAGAATACAATATTTTTTTTTAAATGTAAATAAAATTGCAAAATGCAAGACTCCCTCACCCTGGGACTGTTTGAATATTAACTTGTTCTTATTATTGTCTATAACTAATTTCAGGTTGAGGAACAAAACTTTGCTTCCTTGATAGCTGAAGGTACGATTTGGTCAATCTTTAACAATTTCTTATCTTATTTCTTTTTTTTTTTCCTTGCTGAACGACTTGCACGAGAAGGGAAAAAAATACACTGACTTGTTCACTCATTTTGTATTAATCAAATTTTTTATTTTTTTCTATATTCTTTATTACAAACATATATTATAATTTATGATGTCAAAATTTTAATTTAAACAAATTTATATAAGCAAATAGACTTCCTTTATAGAATATATATATATATATATATTGAGCAATATGTTCTTCATTTCATAATTTAATAAATGAAAATCAATTCATATTTTTAAAATTTTATTTATTATATGAAGCTATCACTTATATTTATGAATTTAATATATGTAAATAGAAATTATTTCTAAACATGTAAATTTAATTATTGTTAACTACAATGTTTTGTTATGATGTGTTAAATCAGTAGTTAGTTAATGAGTAGTGATTCAACAAATTCGGTTCCCTGCAATCTTATATGGACCCTAAATGTGGCCCTATTATGTGATTTCTGAATGCAGTTGGAACAAGCAAGTAATGTGATCATTTCAATCTAAATTTGTGCTTTTTAGAAAATTACTAAAATTTAAAATTTATTTTTAATTAATGATGAATTAATTAGAATAATATTATATCTTCAACTCATGTAATAAAAAATCTTAATAGAATATTCATATTATTCTTATAATTTTGTTTTTATAATATAAAATATATTATTAAATTTGTTATATTTTATAAATAATTTTTTCATATCATTTAATTCATATTTATTTAAATTTTAATATTTTTATCATTTTATAAAAAATAAAGATGGTTTTACATTTCTAATAAAAATATACTTTTACATATTTGATTTTCGAGAAAAATTCACACTTTATTTTTTTTTTAGTAACTAAAAAATTTTATATAACTTAGTAGGAGAATGGATAGGGGATAGAATCCAACTTGTATACGGATTCCGGAGTGGATCCGTGGTGGCACGTCTAGGGATTAGGGTCCATCCAAGACTGCACGAACCCCAATCTGTTGGATCATTGTTCTATTTTATTTTTTCTACAATCAATATTTTATTTTAAAATTTTAAATTAGATGTCTTTACAATAAACTCATAAAGTTGAATGTGTAATTTATTCTTTTTAAAAAATAATTTTAAGCCAAATATTACATGCATGTTCTCAAAAAGATAAATTTCTACGAGAGGGTGTTTTTATTATTTCTTAGCACATTTTTTTAGTGGTTGTACTATTTTTACACAAAAGAATTTTATTAAATATTTATTTAAAAATTTTAAATTAAAAATTTTTAAATCATATAAATTAAATTATAAAATTTAAAATAACTTATTGTCATTTTTATGTCATTTACATAACTACTTTTACTGTTGTTTTTTAATAGAATAATGTTATAATTACGTAAAAATTTTATTTATTAAATTTGTATATATTTTTTTACTTTTATTTTTCATTTTTATAATAAAAAATTATTTCAACATATGAGGAGAGCTTACTCCTGCATCTTTTTCCTTTTCAATATGCCAACTGCTGTGCTGGTGGTTATGGTCCATCTGATTAAATGTCCTGATCCTCCTACATGTGACCTAACTCTTTGAAAAGGTTCTAACAAAATGTGCAATAGCCTGTGAGAATGGTCCACATTTCAATACTAGTTGATGTTGATGTTGATGGGTCATGTAATCAATGAACAAATACCTATGCGGACTTTAAAGAATTGGGTTAAATGTTTAGCATCAGCGACCGGATCCTTTGGTTTTTTTTTTTTTAAAGAAAAATTAGACTACTTTTTTATCACAGAAGGTGAAAAAAAATGTATTTTTTAAATTCATTTAACCTTTTTTTCATTTTTTGTGAAGGAAATATAGTCTGACTTTTTCAATATAAAGTTAGACAATCTTCATTCTAGCATAAGAACATCCACGAACACAAAAATTAGCATCCATAACGGCATATTAAAAAAGAAGAGTAAAGGTAATTACACAAATGTCACAAAAATAATAATAAATTATTTTAAGTTCTATAAATTAAAAAATACTTTTATTAATAAAAAAATTATGTACATGTAATTTTACATATTATATATATACATATAAAAATATATTAAAAATAAAAATAGGATAGAATGGAAAAGAACATATAAAATTGATACTTTTAAAATATACACATAAAACGATCAATTAATAACAAGGAAGTGGGTATCATTTGGGGTTGCTGCTTTTGCAGCTATCATTGACAGTTGAGATTTTACTACTGATTTTCTTGCTTCTTTGTTTGTAGTTCTTCAATCTTTTGGGGGTTCTATCCCAACTTTGTTAAGTAATTGTTTTGCTTTTAGGTTGAAGAAAAAAATCTGCATTGTTCTTTTATTTTAATGGGTATTGTTTATTATAACGGATATTTTTTTCATTTTGAGAGTGGATAATTTTAATACATATTTCGCTTTACACCTTCACTACTAGTCTGTCTGTATGTTAACTTGTTCTCGTTATTGTCTATTAGAAATTTCAGCTATCTTTAACGTAAACTATTTAAAATTCGTATGCAGTTCTTTGATCTTGTCTGTGTCTTAACTACAAGGAGTATTTGGTCTTTTCTTACGTTGAAGAACAAACTCTGCTTGTTTGATTTGCAGGTATGATTTTGCCATTCTTTATCAATCTCTCATCTTATTTTATTGCTGAACTACTTGCACGGGAAGGAAAAAAGTATATATATATATAGTGACTTGTTTACTTACTTTGTTTCAGTCTTTTCTAGTTGCTGAAAGGCACACCAATCTGGAAAAGCATAAAGGAAAATGGAGTGTGTTATCGCATTTGCAACAGGATTTGTGGCCAAGATTGGAGAGTTGGTGGTAGAGCCTATAGGGAAGCAAATTGGCTATCTGATTCACTATGATGATAATATCAAAAGCTTGAAGGAACAACATGAGAAGTTGGAAGGGAAGAAACGTGGCATCAAAGGGGTAGTGGATGAAAAAACAAGAGATGGGCTTGAAATATCACCTAATGTGCAAGACTGGCTTGGCAAGGTGGACAGAATGACGAATGATTTACAACAATTCTATGAAAATGAAGTCAACAGAAAGCAGAAATGTCTTGGCGGGTGGTGTCCAAATTTGAAGTCTTGTTATTCATTCAGTAAGAATGCCAAAAGTAAGGCCGCAGGTGTTGTTCGCTTAAGGGAGGAGAAAGTTGAGATCATGTCCTACCGTCCACCTCTACCAAATCTTGGATCCACCTTCAGCGAAGGTTTTTTGTCTTTTCCATCTAGAATGTCAATTGTGACTGAGATTATGGAGAAATTAGAGGATGATGATCAATTCCAAAGGATTGCCATTTGCGGGATGGGTGGTGTGGGGAAAACCACAATGGTCAAAAAAATTATCAAAACTGTGGAAGCAAAGAATCTATTTACTAACGTTGCAATGGCAGTGGTGTCCCAAAATCCAGACTATAGGAAGATCCAAGGTGAAATTGCTGATGCAATAGGCTTCAAACTTGATAGCGAGACTGAACGTGGAAGAGCAATTCAACTATTTGGAGGGTTAAAGAAAATTGAAAAGGTCCTCATAGTGCTAGATGATATCTGGACAGAGCTAGAGTTTGAGTCTATTGGACTTCCTTCTATTGAGCATCACAAGGGTTGCAAAATTTTACTTACATCTAGAAATGAGGATGTGTGCTATAAGATGAGGAGTCAATGTAATTTCACTGTCTCTATATTGTCCAAGGGTGAAGCATGGGATCTCTTTCGAGAGATGCTAGCTGGTGGTGTCATAGAAAGAGTCGATTTGCATGACATAGCAGAAGAGGTTGCAGATGAATGTGGGGGTTTGCCTATTGCTATTGTCACTATTGGAAGAGCTTTACAATACGAAGAGAAGCCTTCATGGGAGGATGCACTTAATTTGTTAAGAAAGTCATCAGTAACATCCTTCCCAGAAATGCAGGAGTGCGTGTATTCCCGTATTAATCTAAGCTACAAATTTTTGGGCAATGAAGAAGAAGCTAAATGTTGCCTTCTACTTTGTTGCTTGTTTCCAGAAGACTTTGACATTCCAATTGAAGATCTATTAAGGCATGGGGTGGGCCTAGGATTGTTTCAAGATGTGGGAACATTGTATGATGCGAGGAATCATGTGCATAGGGTGGTGAGCAAACTAAAGAAACGATTCTTGCTATTGGAAAGTAATAAGACAGAGTGTGTGAAGATGCATGATGTTGTTCGTGATGTTATAATAGGTATTGCAACCGAAGAACATGGATTTATGGTGGGGTGGCCAAAAGAAGATGCACGGGTTAATAGTTGTGCAATCTCATTGATGTTGAATGAAATTAAGGATTGTACTCATAAACTAGACTGTCCAAATCTCAAGATGTTGCAAGTAACATCATCTAAGAATTGGGAATCAATCCCAGAAAATTTCTTCCAGGGCACAAGGAAGCTCATGGTTATAGGTATGCAACAACTATACATTCCTTCAACTTCTCCTCTATTCCAAGCCCTGAGTAACCTGCGCACATTGCGATTGGAAAATTGCTTTGGCATTGGAGATGTATCTATAATTGGCAATAAGCTTAGGATCCTAGAAATCCTAAGCTTTGCCAACTCAGACATCAAACAGCTTCCAATAGAAATAGGGCAATTGGGCCTTCTTAGATTATTGGATTTGACAGGATGTGAAGCCCTTTACCAAATTGCTTCCAATGTTTTCACAAGATTATTGCGATTGGAAGAACTTTATTTCAGGGTCCCTTATTTTCCTTGGGAGATAAACAGTGCCACTCTTGCTGACTTGAAATCTTTATTGCCTCAACTAAAGTGCTTTGAGATTGCAATGACAAATGTTGAAGGACTACCAAAGGATTTGGACTCCAGAAACTTACTAAGATTTTGGGTCTTTGCGGGGAAGTCATCTGTGAGCAATTATAGTATTCGTGAGGGATATCTACGCCCAAATACTTTGATGATAAATACAAATTACAGTTGCATTAAGGAGAGTAAGACAATTGGACAGTTGATTAAGAAATCTAGAATTCTTAAGTTAGTAGATGTCCAACACATGAGGAATCTCATGTATGAATTAAATAACAAGAGTTTCCTAGATTTGCAAGATCTATCAATCAAATCTTGCGAAGATCTAGAGTATCTTGTGAATGCAAGTGATTGCACTGCATGCAATGCCTTCCCACAACTTCAACGTTTGAGCGTAAAAGATTGCAATGCAATGGAATGTATCATCTCAAACAAAACAAAAGTCGAGGAATCAACGGTTGGGTTCTCAACTTTAGAGTCTTTGAAATTGGAGCAACTCCCAAATCTTTCTGGCTTCACCAAAGATGTTGTCCAAAACGAGTCTCGTCAACTAATACCACAGGTATGATGATTGCAGTTAGTAATTATTATAATTGCCAATAAGCAATTCTATATTTCTTTTACCCAAACTCCTGTTATGCATGTTTTATGGCAAATTAAGGATTTTAACTCACCACATTGCTTGCTATTATTAATTTTTGAAATTTTTTTAATAGTCAACGCATTGCTGATTATAAGCCCATTGGTCTTCCCAAATGTGTACCCCCAATGTAATTTTCAACTCTCATCACTATGTTTGAGGAAATTCACCAAAATATTTTATTCAACTTCAATCTTTTATTATATGATTTAAGAACAGTAACACTCAATTTAAAAATTCATAGTAATTTAATACATATTAAACCATTGGCTTGTGGAAATTAACACGTGATATCCTACTTTTAATTATGTTTGCCTTCAAGCCTTAAAATTAATATTTTGTTGTAAATTTAAAAATTAAGAAAATGAGATGCCTTATAGATTTTTATACATTATGAGCAGAATTAATTATAGAAACTACTACGTACATATGGTTTTCATTTTTTCGTTAATTTTAGGGTGATAATGCAAAACTAAATTACAATTAAACAATATATAAATAAACAAAATGCATATAAAAATATCAATCAATTTGATGATTGTTAGAGTCAAAGCAAATTAGCCGAGGACATAAAATTTCTTGTTTCTACTTTTTATTTTATATTTCGAGCTATAGACTTTAATATTTGATAGTCATAATTTGAAACAGTGTTCACCGCTTATGGTATAGACCTATCTTTGATGGCTTGATTGCAGTCCTTTCATTTCTTCATCTGTTGAATTTTGATTCCAATAAAACTGAGTTAGAAAGAAAAATCATTGTCAGCATTGTTGAAGTTTCAAAGTGAGAAACTTTTTACACAAGAAAGTTCCAAATACAATTACTTAACCAATCAGGATTTTTATTTACCAAAATATAATTATAGGCTATATCAAATATAGAATTTATTAATGTTTTGTAATTATAACTTTAACCAAATATCTAATGAAATATTAGGTCATGGGCATGGCATATGATTGCTTAGCTTTATTTTTAATGTTAAAATTTGTCGTCCATGTTATAATCATGTAGTTTTCTATGCATTGAATGTTAATAAAGCTAAAGAAAATGAAATTTAAATTAAAACAGAAAATGAAAGTAATTAGTGTTTATATTGTTAATGGCATAGGATACATAGTTTACTATTCTTATAAATCGGTCTTGTTAAATACTTTTAAAAAAATTTGGATCATTAAATTTTTTGTATATTATAAGTTGAATTATGAGATATAATAAATTTATGATTCAAATTATATTGTGACTATTTAGTATGAAAAGTTGTGAGCTTGTTTTTATGTTAAGATAAATGTATAATAGTTCAATATTGATTTATTTATTACTTTCGTTTTAGAAGAATAATGACAATTATAGCTCTTTTTTTTAAGGATCCATGTGATAAGGGAATAAGGCGTTCTCCACTTATGAATGGCTTGCTGTTTCCAAAACTCAAAAAGCTGAGTCTATTTCACTGCAACCAGATCAGCAGTTTGTTTTCTGCTTCATCGTCAGCAAGTCTTGTCAATCTACAAGACTTAATTATCTTTGAATGCAGTAACATGGAGGAAATTGTATGCGAAGAAGCAAATGTAAGTAAGATAGTCTTCCCCAGATCACAGCATCTGAGCCTCTATGGTCTATCCAACCTCAGAGCCTTTTGTTGCGGTTCTTGCGACTTTGACTTCTCATCATTAAAGGAAATATCAATAGTCCGGTGCAACAACATGGAGGTATTCTCATATGGATCTTCCTATGCTCCGAAGTTAGAGAAAGCAAAACTTGGAATTGCTGAAGGAATCAAGAATACAGGGATACAAGATCTGAATTATATTTCACAGCTAAACAAGCAAATTGTATGGCTAATTTTTCACAACTTCTGTTTTATTGATGACTTTCTTAATTTTTAAGTAGTTATCAAAGACTTATATGTGCAAATACACATGCTTGCATGCAGGTGGCATTAGAAATGTATGGGATGCCCAGGTGGAGTGAACAAAATCTCCGCCAGTTCATCCAAGATGGAGTGATGGATGTCTGTTATGTCCCAAATCTGTTGAAGCTTGTTCCGATTAATGAAGTACACATGTTTAAATGCCTTAAGAAACTCTATGTGCGTTATTGTGATTCGCTGGTTGAGGTGTTTGAATCGGAAGGAGTAGATGTAACTAAAGGGGTCGCCATGACACATTATGAGCTACTAGAATTGCATTTGACTTCTCTACAAAAATTGATGCACATATGGAAAAGCCTTGGTGGGGTTGTAAGCTTCCAGAGATTAAGAATACTGAAGGTTGAACACTGTGACAGTTTGAAGAGTATACTCTCTCCTTCCATGGCCAAAAACCTTGTGCTACTTCAACATCTATATGTAGGATATTGCTACCTGATAGAAGAGATAGTTACAAGGGAAGAAGAGGATAGTGAAGTAGGAGTGGCAAAGGGAAATATTCAGTTTCCACAGTTGAACAAATTGAAACTTGTATCTCTAAGCAATCTAAAATGTTTTTGTCCAGGAAATTTCAACCTTCAATTCCCTTTCTGCCGAGAAATAATAATTGAAGGTTGCGAGAACATAATGTCATTTTGTAACGGAATCGTAAATACACCAAAGCTCTCTCACATGCACGTAGACTCAAATGAGTACAAAGACGCGGAAGACCTTAATGTGATCTTACAACAATATTGGAATATCCAGGTACAATTATTCCCCAACTGCTCGATTTGATTTTGGCTAATCTATATATAATGACACCGCTTTCAGTAAAGCACCGCATTTAGTACTGCATTACTACTCTTAGAATGAATATATAGATAAGCATTTTTCCAATAGTTAGATTTTGAATAATGTAACATTTATTTCACATTAAGTCAAGCACAAGTGGATATACATACAATTAAGAGAAATTATACTTTTACAATCATATATACAACATGCATATAATTTTATCCAAATAAACATATATATATATATATATATATATATGTATTGGTGAATTAATGTTTCTACTTCCCCACTTTCCTCTTCTCTTCTCATTATAGACAAAATTATATAATAATTGTCTAAATGATTATTTTATAATAATTAAAAATAACCAAGTTTTTTTTTTGATGATATTTTTTCACATTTTTTATAGTGATCATTGTTATCTTACAATTGCTATTATTTAGAATATATTACTCAAATTTTTATCTCATTACAATTGATTTTTCTAAGATTTTTTTTTTCTATAAAACACAATAAGATTAATCATGCATGGAAAAGAAAGATTTCTAATCAGTTCTGTTTTTTTTTTTTTTAGAAATATTTTAGCAAAATATTAAAGAGGATTTTATAGATTAATTCATACTTAAAGAAGCACAAGAAGTATACATTACAAAAAAATACCAAACTAATATATGTGATTGCTACCTAAGGTTTATAATTAACATTAGACAAGAAAAGAGATCATCAGATTTTATTATCTTTTGTTCAAGTTTAATTTTTACTATTTCGTTTAAATAATAAGTATTTGTTATTATATAAATGGACATATGAAATAAAGATAATAGGAAGAAGAACTTGATATATGATAGCTTTTAATTAGTTTCAACAAATTAGATGAACAAAAATAAAAATTGATAAAAATAAATCATAAGATAATTCTTAATTGTATTTATCTATGAGTAATATAAATTCAAATGTCATTTCTTTTAATTAGGGAACTACCTCATATAATTGATAATAATATCTTTAAAATTTTGAGCCATGCTTTCATTCATTTTGATGAAATAATAAAGTAAATCACATGCAAAGCAGATGCTAAAAACTTGTTGATACAAAAGAGAAGTGACTGTGCACATGATTGATACATAATCTTTGCAGAGGGCGGCTGACAAGTTACAGAGGGCAGCTCACAAGTCAGAGAGCCTCACTTGGATGGATCAAGATTATGATCTACTTGAAGATTTGAAAAAAGTAAGAAATCTGAGGATTGTAGGATGTGAAAAACTTTTAAATTGTGTTCCATCCACTATGATTCATAGATTCCAGCATCTGGAAAATCTTACTGTACGTGAATGTAAATCATTGGTTGAGATATTTGAATCAGAAGGAGCAAACAACATGGAAAGCAATGTGACACATTATGAACTGCAACAACTTTATTTGGAGTCTCTACCTAAACTGGTGCAGATCTGGAATAATCATGGTGGCATTTTAAGCTTTCAAAATTTAAAAGTTCTACGTGTGTATCAATGTGATGGTTTGAAAAGTGTGCTCTCTCCTTCCCTAGTGAGAAGTCTTTTCCAACTCAAGACATTACGTGTAACAAGTTGTGAGATGATGGAGGAGATAGTGAGAACAGAAGATGTGGAGAACTGTGAAGGACGTAACAATGAGGCTAAGTTGACGTTCCCAAAGTTGGAGTCATTGGAACTTGATCGTTTAGCAAACCTTAAATGTTTCATTTCCGATAATTATGATTTAGAGCTGCCATCCTGTGAAACCATATGGATTGAGGAATTGTCAAAGATGGAAACTTTTTGTTATGGAACTGTAAGCACACCTACATTTTCCTTAAATATAAGTCAGTTTGCTCACTTTGAGAACATTATGTGCACCGGGGAGATGCTCAATAACATAATACGGTGCCGCCATCAAGGTATGTGCATATCAATAATAATTCTTAATAAGTCCTAATATTTATTGTTCTTCTTCATCTATCTCAACTTTTTCTTTCTACATATATTAGTTTTCAAAGACTTACATGTATGCAAATACACATGCTTGCATGCAGGTAGCATTACAAACATGGGAGACGCCTAGGTGGACCCAAAAAATCTTTTCTACTTCATTCACGATGGAAAGATGGATGTCCATGGGTTCCCAAATCTGTTGAAACTTGTTCCAATCAATGAAGTACACATGTTTCAACAGCTTAAGAAACTTTATGTGAATAATTGTCATTCACTGGTTGAGGTGTTCGAATTGGAAGGAGTGAATGTAGCTAAAGGAGATGCCATGACACATTGTGAACTACAAGAATTGCTTTTGGCATTTCTTCCCAAATTGAAGTACATATGGAAAAAACCTTTGTGGGGTTGTAAGCTTCCAGAAATTAACAATACTAAGGGTTGAGTGCTATAACAATTTGAAGAGTATACTCTCTCCTTCCATGTCCAAACCCCTTGTGCTACTTCAACATCCGTGTGTAGGATATTGCAACCT
The DNA here is from genome assembly GCA_037013595.1 of Dicorynia guianensis. Taxonomy (NCBI): domain Eukaryota; kingdom Viridiplantae; phylum Streptophyta; class Magnoliopsida; order Fabales; family Fabaceae; genus Dicorynia; species Dicorynia guianensis. Next base: position 16,173,162 of record JASUAB010000003.1, on the reverse strand, counting down.
GATAGAAGAGATGGCTACAAAGGAAGAAGACGATAGTGAAGTAGGGGTGGCAAAGGGAAATATTCAGTTTCCACAGTTGAACAAATTGGAACTTGTATCTCTACCCAATCTCAAATGTTTTTGTGCAGGAAATTTCAACCTCCAACTCTCTTTCTGCCAAGAAATAATAATTGAAGATTGCAAGAGCATGATATCATTTTGCAAGAGCGCATCATTTTTAAGTTTTTCGAACCTCAACAACGTCATCATGTTATTTTAGCATAAATGAGGTGTTTTTTTTTATTTTTTTATTTTCTAACTCTTATAGAACTAGTACTTGTTATTATAATTAATTTTTTAAACCTAATAGAATCACATTTCATTTATAATATCTTTTAGTTTATTTACTCTAATAGAATTAGTTTACCTCATCACAATTGATTTTTCTATTATTTTTTCTTTTATAAAACACAATAAGATTACTTATGCATAAAAAAAAATATAATCAATACTGTTAATTTTTTTCTTTTTAGAAATATTTTCGCAAAATATTAAAGAGGATTTTCAAAATTAATTTATACATAAAAAAGCATGAAAAGAAATATGAATTACAAAAAACATCAAACTAATATATGTGATTACTACAAAAGGTTTATAATTAATATTAGACCAGATAAATTTCATCAGATACTATGATCTTTTGTTTTAGTTTTTACTATTTGATTTAAACAATGAGTATTTGTTGTTATGTAAATGGTTATGAAATATAAAAATAGGACAAAAGAACTTAATATATGATAATTTTTAATTAGTTTCAACAAATAAGATGAAGAACAAAGATCAAATATGATAAAAATAAATCTGAGATAGTTCTTATTTGTATTCTACCAATAAGCAATATAAATTCAAATGCCACAGCGAACTACCTCATATAATTGATAGTAATATCTATAATATTTTGAGCCACTTTTATTCATTTGTAACAGATATTTTAATGAAATAAAAAGGTAAAATCACATACAAAGCATGTGCTAAACACTTATATATGATAAAAAAGAGAAGTTACTGTGCAAGTGATTGATACATAATTTTGTAGATGGCGACTCACAAGTGGATCGAGCAAGATTATAGCCTACTTGAAGATATGAAAAAAGTAAGAAATTTGAAGATTGGAAGATGTGAAAAATTTTTAAATTGTGTTCCATCCACTATGATTTATAGATTCCATCATCTGGAAAATCTCATTGTAGAAGAATGTGAATCATTGGTTGAGATATTTGAATCGGAAGGAGTAAATGCCATAGAAAACGGTGATATGATTCATTTTGAACTGCAAAAACTGTCTTTGGATTCTCTACCAAAACTAGCGCTCACATGGAAAAATTATCGGGGGCATTTGAACCTTTCAGAATTTAAAAGATCTACGGGTGTATAGCTGTGATGGTTTGAAAAGTGTGCTCTCTCCTTTCATAGTGAGATTGGAGGTAATAGACTGTAAGATGATAGAGGAGACAGCCACAACAGAAGATGTGGAGAACTTTGAAGGACAGAATCATGAGGCAAAGATGACGTTCCCGAAGTTGAAGCGGTTGCAGCCTTTTTTGTTAGCCAACCTTAAATGTTTCATTTCCTATAATTATGATTTGAAGCTGCCATCCTATCAAATCATACAAATTAGCAGATGCTCAAAGATGGAGACCTCTTCTTATGAAACGGTATTCACACCAACATTTTCCTTTCATCTAAAATTTAAGGAAATTATGTGTTTAGGGGAGATTGTAAATAGCATAATATCAAAAATAGTTTTTAAAATATAAATAATTATTTTTTATGAATGAGGATATGAATTTCTTCAACTTTATAATTTCTACTTACAATTCTTTTTGCAGGGCAAAGAAAGGTTACTATCTTCCTATCAAGGTCTGTATATTTCTCTCTCCCTCTCAAAAAAAAAAAAAAATCTTCTTCTTTACAGACATTCTTTTCTTTGAGAGTAAATATTATGAAATAGGAAATACGCAAGCACACAAATCTATAATTAATTGCGGTAGATTATGTGCCAACATAACTTCATATTGATGCGCATAAAGTTGTACCTCATTAAGTATTATGAAATCAGTCAATTTAGCTAATTCTAAAATTTCAAGGAAACGTGTTTCAAGACAAAAGTTGAGCTGATATGAAATATCCATTAAAACAAAGAAAACAGCAGATAGTAAGAAATTTAGAGTGCGTATTTGTGAGTCTAATCTTTTCGTAAGCTTTTTAAGTAATATTAGTATTTTAGAAACATTTGAAACCGTTTTCCTTATTTTTAATCTTTTTTATTATTAAAAACTATATTAATAATATTATTCACTAAATTATATAGTAATTGTAATTAGGAAAATACAGGCAACAGTATATATGTGTTGGGCAAAAACTATTGCACTTAGGTTAATTAACTTAAGAACGTTTTATTTTGGGCTCAGGCCTCATTTAGTTGCCCAGAGAAAAAAAAGAAAAATTTACTCAAGAACACAATAGGCTAAAGTTTTGTTAAATTTTACATATTAAGAAGCAATTTTTAATAATACAATTCTTTTTTTCATTTGTTTTTAACTTTTTAAAATATTATCTTTTTTTTTTTTTCCACTACACCATATAGAATTGGTTGACGAACACAGACAGAATCAGAGGAGCAAAAAGATTCTATATATAAATATATTTGGGTAAGTGTGCGTAGTTAGCATACTTTACATGAACTTCAGTTATATGCTTGAAACATTTGTAGTGATTAGCGTACTAAATTTGTTTCCTGACTTGTCAGTGTCGTTTAATACTTCGGCTTATTTTTGGAGAAGATTGTATAAATTTGCACTATGGATAGATTATAAATGTTTTGTATTTCTGCAAATCTTGTTGCCTTAAATTTGTAATTTTAATCGTTCAGTAGCCAAAACAACAAAAGGAACTCACATCCAATTTATTTTCCAAATAAAAAATCAGTCAAATAATAGATGTTGAAAACAATTTGATTATAACCGTCTTCTTTTTTTTTCTTTTTTTTTAATTCTGATGGTATAAACACTTAGATTAAGTTAAATACGGTGGGTAAGCCATAAAATTATAAATACGCAAATGAACTTTAAATTAAGTAAATACTAACTTTGCATCATAATCTCCAAGAATCCCTAAAATGAGATTTCCAAATCTTCATTTGGGGCAAACACGTGTTACCCAAAGCAACACTGCATATAGAGCCAAGGTCTTCGGCCCAATGATGGCAAACCCAATCTTTGAGGCAGAGGAATATTGTAGAGAGTTGGTGGGCTCTAAATTTTGGAACCACATTCTGCCCCCTGTACATTGTTTTAGTCAGCGCCCATGCTGAGGTTGTATTATGCGTGCGCGGTTGCAGACAATGTTGCCTGTGCTTCCTTCTTTTAACAAGAACAAAAAAAAAAGTCTTATTAAACATATGTTATTAAATGTTTATAAAATTTAAAATTGGATGTGGCACTTTTAGTGGATAGTGATATTTGTTGTTATTTTTGAATTATTCTTTTAAAATTTTAAGCTTAAATTTTAAATTCTGTGTATTAAAAATAATTTATTACTTTTTTAATACACTAAAAATGTTTTAAATATATTATTAAATTTGTTGGATTCACCATTCAAATGATAAGATTCTATTGCCAGCAAATGAGGTACCCAAAGTGGAGTTGGATTTTATGACCAACAATTTCAAGAAAAAGGAAGCTCGGCTCTTGCAATTATTGACTCATAATAATTTATTTATGGATGAGGAGATTTATTTCTTCAAATTTATGAAGGATCCTGTTCCACCATTATAAAACAATAGTCTAGAAATCATATAATTTAACTAAATTTATCCTAAGTATGTTGGCATGTAACATTTTACCTAACATGAAACATAGATTGCTTTCTAGAACTAATTTCCTTAACACGCTATATATATAACGGTAAGGACTCCTGAAAATTGTTACACATTTTTTTTTTATACTATGCGTAGTGAGTTTTGTCAACACAATCATTGACATTCTTAACTGAACCCAGAGATGAGGCTAGAAAATTGGTGCCTTGTGGTAAGGACTGCCCGCTTTTGCGCAAAGTCTGTCACTGCTGGGAATTTACTTGTCCCTTCCACTGAACCATATGCTTCTCTTGGAAGACTTAATTCAACTGAGTTAGTTTGGAACTAGCCTTTCTTTGTTAATTTGTTACCCTTTTAAAATATCCCCAGAAAAGAATAAGAGCATAAAGAATGTCACTAAAAATCAATGTTATTACCAATTGTGAGCAGTGCTAGTTTCCAAAGACTTTTCTCTGTATCAGTATCTATTATGGTTGAAGAGTTTGTATTGAGCTTTTTCTTTATAATTTTAGATTTCTTCATTATCTTTGGAGAAAATACAAGCAACTTTCATTGCATTCAGTGACTGCCAGCTAATATATATATATATATATATATATATATATTTTTTTTTTTTCATCACTCCCAGCTACTATATTTAATGATTACCAAAGTATTCCTTGACTTAAATTTGTTCAGAATTTTAAAAACATGAACTATAACATTGCAACTGTTTTTGTACTTAAATATGTAATTTTCGTCATTCAGTGTCCAAAGCAACAGAAGGAAAAAAAATCTATCAAATTAATAATATGAAATGTTGAAAAACATGTTAGTCTGTTCACTATTGATAATGATTTATCCTACAAGGCCCACATCTCCAACTCACTATGCTCGTTGTTCTAAGCGGAGGATTTCCCATATCATTGCTTCGAATGTTAGAATAGTTTCTGTTAAAAAGCATTCAAGATTTTTATTTGCATCAAAAGCAAAAAGGTATAAAACAAATCTCTACATATTTGAGTAACACTTATTGGTAATCTAAACTACAGACATTATACCTATTTTATTGTAATCATGTAGATCTTGTTGACTTAAATTCGTAGTTTTCATCATTTAGTGTCTTCATTTTCTGATCCTTCCCTGAAAATTTTTGGATAATTTGTTAGCAAAATTAATTATCAAGGAGAATCAAGTCCCATTATTTTGTAATCAATTGTTCAAGAATATTGTTGCTAAATTCTATAAGTATACATCAAATATTTCCAATGAAGTTTCATATTTATCTTCTGCATCTAATCTTAATAATTAGAAACTAAGTGAATCAAAATTTTAGAGTCAATGATTCAACGAGCGAGGGAGACAACAAAGAAATTCGGGATACTATTTCAAAGCTACTTATTCAATATATATGTTGTTCTTTGAAACAGGGCTTTCTGTATGTGTGGTTTACATGTTCAAAAACATTACAAGTATGCAAGCTCAGGTGGTATTGAACCAACCTCCACCCCTCAAAAACTCACGGTTCGATTCCCACCTTCTCCAATGTAATGTACCAAAAAAAAAAAAAGTATGCTCGTTGTTTTTAGCAGAGGATTCTCCAGAATTTTCCTAGTCATCAATAGACTTCGTTTCTTGAGTGGGTGGGGGATAGTTGAGATTAAAGAAGCACTGCAAAAGTGGAAACTGAATTGATTGCTTGATTTGTGAGGTACAGCAGAGGGCTTTATAAGCTTAAGATTACAACAGACTAGCTTAACAGAAAAATAATCCGACTAACTAATAAAAATTTGGCTTCTTTCTATTTTTTCCACACAATTTTTTTATTTGAGTTAATCCAAAAAGGTAAATGAAAAGATACCATATGTATCACTAATCATGTGCAATTCAAGTGATTATTAATATTTAATAGCATATAGACAAAAGAGGTATATTTATATTGTTGTAATAAGTTGAAAAGGTGTATTTATATTATTTTGATAATTGAAAGATTATATTTATAAATGACTTAAAGTTGAATTAGTGTATGTACATTTTCTCTCAAATAGTATAATGTATGATAATAATTCAAGATAACTTTCTAAAAAGGGAAAGATTTTATCTAATTTAGGCATGAATTGAAGGTGGTTATTGCATCAGAAGAGCATTGGATTCTCTCTTCTCATATATACGATTGCTACTGCAAGCACTAATATTTAATTAGACTATGGGCTATACCAAAAGCATCTGCTAAAAGTGGCTGCAGAATGCAATTGGGAGGTTGAATGAAAAGGTTTAACGTTGCCTTTGAGTAGCCCATTAAGATCTGGAAAAATACAAAGAATCCAAATCATTCGTTACTACTCATTTTGATTGAACTTCTTCCAGCTGTTCCATTTTGCCGGCCTTAGATTCCTTCCGTACCTACTTTGTATAATAATATCTAATTACATATTAATTATTATGTACAATGAAGATATTTTTTTAGTATATATGGCACTGTTATTAGTTAATCATGGGTTCTATTTTGTAGAGTATTGTATGTTGCATTTGTTAAATGAACCTTGTTTTCTACTTCGATTTGCCAAGACAATTCAGTAAACGACAGTTCACCTCAAGATGAAAAGATTCCTTCCACATACACTATTGCGGATAATTTGCTTCATACTTTCATTTTGATATACTACAACACTACTCTATGGAAATTTAAAGAGTGTGTAGAATCTGAAATATTTTAAAAAATGAAATTTATTATGAAATTCAATGTACAAAAAGGTTGTAAAAGATTTGTCTATATATTATTACTCCATTTTCCAAAAATTTATCGAAATAAAACATGTTTGCATATATAGTCACAGCAACAAAATTTTACGATAGTAATAACATAATTCTAAACTTACAGATGGAGTAGACCTCGTTTGCCACGACATACCTTAGTAATTTCCAAATTATATCAATTTTCGACCCATGATTAGTACTTTGTAATTGTCCCCAACAAATTTTCATTTTTAGCTAGAGCTGTTTGTCTTCTTTCTGAAACAGAGTACGACTTCCGGCTGCTGCTTTCACTATCCCCAAGGTAAGCTTTTACAATATATTCTTGCTAGCTGCTTCCTATCCTTACCCAAACCATAATTGGTTTACTTGAAGGTTGAACAAAATCTGCTTCGCAGCTTCTCTTTGTCGAGAAAAGGTATGAATTTTCCATTCTTTAACACATAATTTGTGGATCCTGATTTGTTATTACTTTTTGTGACTACTGGCAAATTAAACAAAGACAGTAGAGAATTTCATACTTGCCTAGTTTCAAATTTAGTCACTGCTAAAAGGCCACCTATCAATAGAAAAACAAACACAAAAAATAAAGAATAATGGAGTGTCTAATAATGAACATAGGTTTTAGATTTGGATCTAAATTTTCTAAAGTGAAAAATACAAGTAGATGATCATTAATAAGAAAATAAATTATAAAGATTATTATAAAATATAAATAAATAGATAATAATTTATGAATTTAAAATAATCTATATCATTAATTTTTTTAATATTTATTTATTTACACTTTATAAAATAAAGTATATTTTTCACTTTAAAATATATCAAATCTTTAGATTTAAGATTTACCATTTTGATTTTAGTATGGGTTTTAAAATTACGACTTTGTGCTTTATTTTAATTTTAACAAATATGTTTTTCATACAAGAGTGTAGTTACCAACATATTATACATAGTAATGTTCATAACTGCTTTTCATAGTTTTAAGAAGTTAAAAGTCTTCATATATATATATAGAGAGAGAGAGACACACACACACACACTTATCAACCTACCATATGCTATACTCAGTTCCTGAGTTATTTACACCATTGAGTTAAAAGAATATTCTTCTTGTACCAAAAAAAAAAGAATATTCTCAAGGTACGACTCCTTTAGTAATGAGTCTCTGTCTGAATATCAACATGTTATCATAATTGGCTAGAATCATTAGGCATCCCACAGAAGTATTTGTTCTACTTAATTTTAGGTTGAAGAACAAAGTCCCCCGGTTTGATTTTGCAATTATTTAACAATCTGTGATCTCATTTTCTTATCGAAAGACCTGCACTAACAGGAAAATACAAATTTTGGATTCGAAATGATATCCTACCCCGCAGCTCCACCAAATCTTGGATCAACCTTCACCAAAGGTATCAAGTCTTTTCCATCTAGAATGTCAACTATGAATGGGATTATAGAGAAATTGAAGGATGATCAAATCCAAAGGATTGGCATTTGTGAGATGGGGTGTGTGGGGAAAACTGCAATGGTCAAAGAAATTATTAAAATTTTGGAAGCAAATAATCCATTTAATAATGTTGCAATGGCAGTGGTGTCCCAAGATTCAGACTATAGAAATATCCAAGGTGAAATTGTTGATACAATAGGCTTCAAACTTGATGACAAGACTGTACACAGAAGAACAATTCAACTACTTGAAAGGTTGAAGAAAATTGAAAGGGTCCTAAGAGCACTTGATGATTTCTGGACAGAGTTGAAGCTTGAGTATATTAGAATTCTTTCCGTAGAGCATCACAAGGGTTGCAAAAATTTAATTTACATACAGAAATGAAGATGTGTGCTCCAAGATGGTGAGTCAAAATAATTTCACTGTTTCTTTATTGTCCAAGGATGAAGCTTGGCATTTCTTTCAAGAGGTGGCAAGTGTTGGTGTAATAGATAGAGTTGATATTCATGACATAGCGGAAGAGGTTGCAAATGAATGCGGTGGTTTGCCTATAGCCATTGTCACTATTGGAAAAGCACTAAAATTTGAAAAGAAGCCTGTATAGGAGAATGCACTTAATTTGTTAAGGAAGTCGTCACTTGGAAATGGAACAATGCGTATATTAATGCATTGAGCTAAGTTACAAATTTTTGGGCAATGATGAAGAAGCTAAATTTTGCCTTCTACTTTGTTGCTTGTTTCCAGAAGACTTTGACACACCAATTGAATATTTATTAAGGCATGGGGTGGGCTTAGGATTGTTTAAAGTTGTTAGTACATTGTGTGAAGCAAGGAATCATGAGCACAGGTTGGTAGATAAACTAAAGAAACAATTCTTGCTATTGGGGAGTGATGAGAAGGAGTGTGTGAAGATGCATGATGTTGTTCGTGATGTTGTAATTGGCATTGCAACCAAAGAACATGGATTTAAGGTGGGATGGTTAGAAGAACACTTATGGTGTAATATTAGTTCAATTTGTCCTAATAAAACAAAGTGTAATAACCTCAAACTTTTGCAAATAGCTTCATCAACTTGATGGAATCAAATATTCCAAATGATTATTCTGAGGCATGAGAAACCTTGTGGTGCTAGGTATGGAAGACCTAAATGTTGCTTCAATGCCTTCATCATTGCAAGTCTTGAACAACCTTAAAAATTTACAGTTGGAAAAGCATCGAGGCATTAGAGATTTATCTATAATTGGCAATGAGCTTACTAAACTAGGAATCCTAAGTTTTTCCCAATTAGGTATAAAGCAGCTTCTAGTTAAAATAGGACAATTGAATCTTTTGAAATTATTGAATTTGATAGACTATTATGTCCTATTTCAAATTTCTTCCAATGTCTTCCCAAGATTATCTCAATTGGAAGACTTTATTTCAGGGATTTTGTTTTTCCTTGGGAAAAAAATTATGCCACTCTTGTTGAATTTAAATCTTTTTTTTTTTAGTGAACTTATAGTATCTCTCAGTTAGAAGTTAGAGATTAATGCTCTTTGAAATATAGAAATCACTGAACGGATTTTATCTCTTCCAGTAAAGCTTTTTTTCATACATACAACTTAGATTAAACTTAAAATAGTATATTTAATAGACTTAACTATCTGACAATTATGCCGTTTAAAGTTTTTGGCTTTCCTTAAGAGAAAAACTATGCCACTCTTGTAGACTTTAAAACCTTGTATAACTAGTTGTCATTCACTAGTTGAGATGTTTGAATTAGACGAATTGGATGTACGAAAAGGGGATGCATTGATACATTATGACCTACAAGAATTGCATTTGCTTTCTCTGCCTAAACTGATGCATATATGGAAAAGACTTTTTGCTCCATCTTTCAATATCAAGGTACAACTATTTCTTAAGTCTTCAGTTTGATTTTGACTAGCTTCTTATTATAATTTGATACATATTTATAGGTAAATAAATTGTTTGAAATAAAAAAGAGTGGGCTTACCAATCATAGATTGGATATATGGATGAGCACCTTTTTCAATATTTAGTTAGATTTTTTTGATATAATATTTAGTAAGATTTTGAATTATGGGTAACATATAATTTTAGTTTTTATTTGGTAGTCATCCAGGTTTACTTGAATACTTGAAGTTACTATTTCATGGATGCATAGGGGGAAGAAATATACTTCAATACAAGTAAACTTTTTTCATTGATGATATCAATGACTCTAAAATTTTTACCGTTATCACACTCTCTTACAATAGATAATGAATCGAATGAAAGAGTTTCTATTATTTAGATGAGTTGCCATTTTTGGAAAATGTATCATATTCGTATTGTTTTCATTAAATCATATATATATATATGTAAAATAGTTTCTTTTTCCTTACTGCAATAGTCTTGGCTCAGTGTACTCTTTTCCTATACCTTCTAAGAGGCCTTCATTAGACCTCACTATTGCTCTCTCTACTCAAACTAGCTCATTTAATCTGTGGGGGCCATCCTAGTCTTCATATTCTACATACTTTAGTTCAACAATTAACACTGTCATGTTCTATTGATAATAAATATTATTGACTCTTGTCATTTGGCAAAGAGCACATTTATCTTTTCCTATTTCTAATAAAAAATGTGCACATCCTTTTGAGCTAATTCATTCAAATTTTTGGACCTCCCAAGTGATATTATTTACTGGTTACTGTTATTATTTGCTACTCATAGACGATTTTTCATGTTTTGTATAAAATTTTTTGATTACATGTGCAATTTAATAAATTAATTTTCACTCAACTCAATACTACCATTGAATGTTTTCATTGTGGCCATAGTGGGGAGTCTGACAATCATCATTTTCATCAGTTATGCTTGTCACATGGCATCCATCTTTGTTTTTTTTTTCTTTTTGTCCTCACACTTCCCAACAAAATGAGAGAGCCAAACGCAATCAAGACATTGCTATATGTCATTTGCTATTTATTGTTTCTACCCTCATTTTTTGGGTGGAAACCTTACACATTACAGTTTATCTCTATAATTTATTATGAACACCGTTCCTTTCCCATTTCTCTTCCTACCAAACTCTTTTTCTTGGTTATACTTTACAACATAAGGGGTATAGGTGTCTTCATGTTAATGCCAACACAATCATGCCTAGACCACATATTTCCTTGTCCCACACATCATGCCTCGTATATGTCTCCTACTTATTACACTAACTATTTCCAAATTCCCATCAACACCTTGTCTCCCTTAATCTCTTACCTGTCTTGCAAATCATAAATAAATCTAAGCCCCACAATGCAAAACTTATCTCCCACTTCTACTGTCCCACCTAATCTAAATCTAACAATCATTTATCCCGTAAATTCACCCATAACTTACATCCCACCTTATCTCTTTCCATATATATATATTCACCTAATTCAACTACATATTTCTCAAAAATTTCGATGCACCCTTACCTAACATCCCATCTCATCAGCTTTTACATTTGTTGTCTCCACCTAATTCAACTACACCCATGTGTCCCATCAATTCCAATATACCCATATCTATCAATAATTCAGATTCACCTTTGTTTGACTCCTCCTCATCACCCTATCTTCATAGTCTTTAACCTAGCAACACAATATGATAACTCATTCCATGACAAGAACCTTTAGACCAAAAGTTATCCATCACTTCTATGCCATACATCCCAAGCTAAACCCAAAAATCACAAATAGGCCTTAACCACCTCAATAGCAACAAGCTTTGAAAGAAGAGATTGATGCCTTGCTTCAAAATCACCCATGGACTTTAGCTCCTTCACCACCTAATGCCAATATTGTCGGAAGCAAGTGGGTTTATAAAGTTAAGCTTAATGCTGATGGTACTCTAAAACACTATAAAGCTTGCTTATTTGCTTAAGGATATTCTCAATAGCATGGAGTAGATTGTGATCAAACTTATTATCCAATAGTCACCTTACCTCTGTCTTGCAATTAGTTTATTCATTAACTTGATGGGAAAAATATGTTCCTCCATGGGTATCTTCATGAAGTCATCTACATGAAGCAACCCTGTGGTTTTGAAGACCCTACTTATCCCCATCATGTACGTAAATTTCACAAGGCCCCATATGGTCTTAATCAATCACCATATGCATAGTTTGAAAAAAATTTTATATGGATCTATGCTGACCTAAAATACACAAATCAATAATTTAGTCAAGAATTAAGTATGAAATATCTACCTCAATTTTATTGTTTTAGCTATGTGGTACACAAACTCTTACTGAGTAATTCACACTAGAAGAAGAGATCCTATTAATAACAAACTTGAAAAATAAATATAAAACTTTGTGTAACTCGTACACATCAAAATTAGAGTCTTCCTCTCATTTTCCTCATCCACAGATATTGAATGACCTCAATGGAGAAGGCACAAATAAATGGATATTTATAGAGCAAGGGAGGGGACTTAGCCTCATCATTAAAAACCCTAACTGTGGCCCACCCATCATAAGACATGGTAATATGAACTCGAGCATATCCTTAATTAACAAGCCTAAGTCTAAAGGTGAAACAACCTTTAAAATTACTTTAATATAATAGGTATTAGTTAATTGGGCTACATATTCAACCTGTTTTAACAAAAATTGCAATAAATGGTAGCCCACAATTTAGAAAATTTCTTACATTCTCCCACTTGGGCAACATTGATTACATTTTAAGTTATTTGAAAATTTTTCAAAAATAGCTCTTAGGTTGAATATCAACTGTAACCACTAAACTAATATAGTCCAACATAATCACCTTATATACATGATCTTATCCCATAACACAAGTAACTTAGAACTATGAGCTAGTATACACTTTTGTCATTATAGCTCTCCCATAATTGCATGAGCTAATAAGATGTCTTAAAACACAATGTGCACATAAGAAGACATCAATCTCAATAAAAATTTAACGTAATGTGCACATAATAATAAGATGTCTTAAAACACAAGGTTTATAATAACTTGTAGTAATATAAATGAAAATATAGTTTTCAAACACTCCTACTACCCCAAAGAATCAAAAGAACTCATAGAACCTCTATTTGTATATGTTTCTTAAATATATGGTGGGAGTTCTTTGGTTAAGGGAACAACTATCATCTATTAAGTATTCATGTGCTCAACAAGAATATCATAATTCCTAATCATAACCTTAATAACAAGATATTTTATCTCATTATGCTTTGACCCTCTAGAAGTCTTGTTATTCTTTGAGGACATTAATGTTGTTATCATAATCTTTGACAGATTAGAGATGGAATCAAATACCATAAGTCTAGAGATTAACTTTTCAATCACATAAACTAAGAGGCTACAAATTTTAGCTTGCATGGTAGAGGATACAATAAGGGTTTGTCTTGTGCACTCTTTCAAGATATGACTTCACACTGATCATTAAGAAAACATAACGTGACATGGACCTCAAGTTATCTAGATAGCCAGTAAAGTCTAAATCAAAATGGCCAACCACCTATAAAGTGTCAACCTTTTTGCAGACAAGTGTACATCAATAGTTTTTACAGCATTAACATAGGGTCTATCTTTCATTGCCATTCTTTCAATTTCATTATTGGGGTATTGTTTTCTTGATAAGTATATTACCTTTAGCAATTGAAGTATCACTAGGTTTACTACTGGTTATGTCAAAAATTTCTAGCACATGAGTAAGATATGCCTTTTAAGAAAGCTCCAACATAAATCCATACTTGTCTCTAGGAGCCTCAACTCTCGTAACAAAAGAAACATCTCCAAGGTCTTTCATCTCAAACGCATGGGATGAAACTGACTTGCTCTCATAAAGCAAATTCACATTGCTACTAGCAAGTAAAATGTCATCTACTTAGAAAGTCAAGAAGATAAACTTACTCCCACTCAACTCAAAGTATATACACTGGTCTATTTATTAACAAAACCAATAGGGGTTGTGACTTTTCTCAAATTTCAAATATTACTATCTTAATGCTTACTTGAGACGCAAATGTTTTCTTTAGTTTGCACACTAAGTACTCCTTAAATTTTTAATAAATATTCTTATCCTTTGAGAATGCTTAATAGGAGGAGAAGCCTAAAATTGTACAACATTAGGCAGATTTTCACTAGTAACTTTATGATATTGATCATTTGCTTGTCTCTCAACTAGCTAATATACTATCCTTTCATGCACAATAAATATAGGAACTTTAACTGGCATGTTCTTCAAACTTGTCGACATGGCGACATAGAAGCGACGACCGGAAAAGAAGTGTGCATGAAGGAAAATGAGGAAAAATGGGAAAAATGGATTTTTTGGAAAATATTGTGAAAAGTAGCTACGGCTTGGCCCAAGTCGTGGCACTTCTTCAAAAGGGCCAGTTTCACATTTTTTTACTTTTTTTTAATTTGACTAATAATATATTTAAAAATGATATACCTTTTTTTATTGGACCTCCATAATTATTGAAAAATAATATTAATTTTATTAAATAACATTGTGAGATCAAAATAATTTTTTCCTAAATAGATTATTTTTTATATATTTTGAAGCAAAATAAAATGATAGATATAACATAATTAACTTTTACAATTTTTATTAAAATTTTTTAAACTAGTATCAAAAATTTTTAGAAAAAATATTGGTTCTAACTATATATTTTATTTTATTTTTTTAAATACTTTTTTTATTTATTTTTAAAAGATGAGTTATTGGTTGCATCGCACCCCATGAAGGGTACAATGTGCCCTTCTCTTTCACTTCTGCTTGCACGTAAGTGCAATGGAAGGTGCTGGCGACTTTTGCCGCATGGCTCTAGGTCATACTAGAGCTACTTCAACCTACGGTGGTTTCCATCACTGCAAGTGGGTCACAGGTGGTGGTTCATGCTAATGCCACACGAAGCAACGGAAGCACCGTAGTGACACAGGAGAAGAATGTGATCTCTTCTCTGTCATACAGCACCTTTTTCAACTTAATTTCTCTGTATTCTAGGTCCTAAAACTCTAACCAATATTCACTCAAACCTTATAACAATGCAGCAACATCATTCCAAATAGAGATATGAATCAATAAGGAGTAAACTAAAGTTTGACTCAACAAAGAATCAGAGAGGTGTATACCCAAAGTGAGAATGCTCTTTACCTCTCCTTTGTGTAGAGCTACTAGACGGCTTATGAGTCGGTCTCTCTATAATCAACTCTGGTTCTCTCGCCTCCCGTATGAGTGTTTGTGAAACTAAAGTGTTACAGGAAGAGCTTCGGTGGGTGTGAGCGTAAGAGTGCCCTATGCAAAACCAAGTGAGAAAGGGCTTCTTTCACCCTAACCTCTCCTCTCTGTTTCCCTTCCACCAAATAACCAACTCTCTCTCTCTGTGTCCATCCCCCATTTCTCCCTTGTCTCTCCGTCTCTGTGTCCCCCTCTCTCTCCTTCTCTATCCTCTGTCTCTGTGTTTGTCTCTTCATCTGTGTTTGTGTATGTCCTAACTCTCCTGGTTCCCCCCCTCTGGTCCCTCACTCTCTAGTTGAATTAAGTAGGCAAGAGCTCTTCTAGTTTGTAACTTTTCCTCTCTCTCTCTCTCTCTCTCTCTCTCTCTCTCTCTCTCTCTCTCTCTCTCTCTCTCTCTCTCTCTCTCTCTCTCTCTCTCTCTCTCTTTGTGTGAGTCTCTATCTTTGTGTTCCTCACTCTCTATTTCTCCCTTGTTTGTCCATCTCTCCCCCTTCCTTCTTCCCCAGGTCCTATATTTAATTCCACGGCTCTCTCCTTCCTTCCATTAGGAAGAGTCCAGGAATAGATGAATAAGTTGTGGTCGGATGCCTTTCCATGCCTTCCACCTCCTTCTTTCCATCAACAAAAGTCCAGGAGTAGGTGAATAATTTAGAGACAGATGTATTATTTAGGGTACGAACACTTCTCCATTTTAGTTTTTTTTTTTTCTCTTTTTTTCCTTTTTTTTCTTAAATTTTCTTGTCCTTCTTTTTTTTTAAAATTTTTAAATTTAAAAGACAACATTATTAATATTTAGGACTCAAAATTATCTTAAAAATTTTATTCTTATCCAATTAATTTTCAAAAAAATATATGTTCATGAGTCCACTTTAATTTTTAGGGTCTAGAGAAAATTAGGTATCTACAAAACTCACTTCTAGTCTTTTAGGTGCTTTATAATTTTGCTTATCATCCTTCAATGCCTCAACTATCTTCATCCCACAAGTAGGATAAAAGAATTTGCAGCCATTAGAATCATTGGGATACCAAATAAACTAACATTTACTAATCCTAAGATCTACTTTTGGTACCAACTGGTTTTAGAGTTTTTACCTTTGTTGGATAAACCATATCCCAAGATAGTGTAAACTTGACTTCCACCCCTTAAATAACCATATCTTTATAAAGTTTACTATGGGTGAAGAGCATAACATTTTAAGATAAACCTTGGTATGGACAAACTATTGAAATAATGAATATGTTTTTAAAATCAAATACTTGACGACTAAAAGATTTTCTAGCCAGTAATTTATTTTAAAAGCTCCAAATTACTTAGACTAAAATACATAATAGCATCTTGTGGGTGGGCCCTTACATAAATCAATTTAAATAACAAGAATATTCCAAAAGCTCACCATAGAAATTTTATTAGCATTGTAATGACAAATGCTTATTCCCATTAACAAAATTTTCATCAAAGGTACATTTAATTATTCTATAGGCAAATATTTGTAATCCTCTTAGCCTAATAGACACATTCACTATCCTTAAGATATAACACCTAACACCACTTATTCCATCATACATTAATGAATTTCTTCATTATTTGACTAATTTTAGCTTTAATAAAAAGCTTTACGCTTGTCCTTAATCATAGTGAAGAAAGTTTGGCATTGTGTGTATTAGAATAATACACACACACATACATACACACGAAGGTTTGACATTATAAACATTAGCCTAAGCAATTGACCCTTTCTCACTTGGCATAATAATTTTCTGCATGTCAATACTTTTATTATTCAAAGCTGGTTGTGTGTTTGCTCTAATAGCAAAGTCCACTTCTATGAAGGTAAATGCTAGTTCTATGTCCTCTTTCCATCTTTTTTAATGCTTCTAATTAGGGTCTTAATAAATTATCTTGGTTATTTAAGGAAAAAGTATAGGAAGATGAAAATTATGATAGCAATTTAACAACTATATGGATTTTAAATAATATTCACATAAGGGATCCTTGGCATAACATTATATCATTATAAACTTCCTTGTGGGTGAAGAATATAACATATTTTAAGGTAATCCCTAAAATATTAGGTTGATAAAATAATAGATAAGGTTAATATCTAACACTTGGGGACAAGATGATAATTAACTCATCAACTATTTTAAATACCCATGGCAATTAAATAATTTACATAATAATCACTTGTGTGCAAAATATTACATAAATTAATTTAAGATAATTCCCAAAATAACTAGCTAATAAAATAATAAACAAGATTAATATCTAACACCTATGGACAGTAGGGTAATTAACTCATTTATCATTTGAAAAGCCTTGTGCTATCTAAACAATTTATGTATTAATCACCTATGGTTAGAATATTGTATAAATTAATTTAGGTAACATGAACATCCCTGCCAATACTGTTATAGAAATTTTTTTAAAAAAATTCCAATAAGGATAAAACAAGGCCCATAAACATTTTTAACTCAAGGTTTAACCATAAAGATGATCCTTAAAATATCAAGCTAATATAATAATAAACAAGATCAATATCCAACACCTATAGATAATAAGATAATTAAGTTGTGTACCATTTTAAAAGTCTCATATGTCTAAATAATTTATTTAATAATCACTTGTGGACAGAATACTTTATAAATTAATTTAGATAACATAAACATTCTTGTTAATATTATCACTGAAATTTTAATAAAATTTTCAATAGGAACAAAACAAGGCCTATAAAACACCTTTCTAAATATATCTCTAAAAGATTTATATAATTTTAACAAAGGAGATATGCAATACAGAAAATAAAATTTCTACAAAAATATATATTTCTTTAAAATTATTCTCAAGAACTAAAATTCTTCTAAAATCATTTATAAAAGTATAACCAAATCTATGAGGTAATTTTAGTTATAAGTATGACCTAAATAGCCAAAACATTAAACCTAAAAATAATATTCATGTTACTGTCAAAATGTGCTCAAAAAGTCTAAAATATTGAAAACACTAAAGTCTCCATCACTTGCTTCAATGGAAAAAGAGTTTATATACTTACAAATATATTTTTAGTGTATATTTTTTTTGTCCATATCTTGAGTCAAAATATAAAATTTTGACTAACAGCAAAACAAGGCTAAAAGATCATCATTTACCTATTTGCCTATTTAAAATTGTCTCTAATCGTAAAATAATAAGATAATATAATTTGAATTTCATAACGGCAAAACTTGAAGCTAATTTGGTTTCCGCAGAGTCCAAGAAGTGGCCAAGCCAACTCATCCATTGCAAAGCAAATTCCGTTTGCCATAGATTATGATGGGACGTTCTCTCTTTTTTGTTTTTTTAATTGGCCCTTTCATCAATTATGAGTCAAATGGCCCATGATCCACATGGCCCACGGTGTTATTCCATTTAGTTTCCGTGTTCTTTCTCCTGTGAAATTCTGCGTCACAACTACAGTAGCCAAGACTAACACCCAATAGCCAAAATAGACAGCAACCCAACGGTTATCCAGATAGTAGGGATGGGTATCGGCTCAGGTCAAATCGTTTTAACCTATCGCAAATCATAAAAAAAAAAAATTAAACTGGGTTAAGATGGAGTTAAATAAATATAATGTAATATTTTGACTTAAGATAGAGTAAATTAGGTGGGACTGGATTTGTGTTCCTTTTCTGTTGGGTTGCCGTGGTAACCCAACAAAAATTATATATATATATATATATATATATATATTCTATTGCTACAAAACAATGTCATTTTGTAGATAATATATGTTTTTTTTGTGATATTATAAAACGTTATTTCATAGCTTGCTCTAAATCTTTCCCAATCAACTCCACAACTCCAGTACCACTCATTGGTTCTCCCTTGTTCCTCACTTCCTCTTTCGCGAGTGACGCGTCTCGTCTGTTGTCTCATCGTCTCTGACAGTCGACACCGACTCCCCCCACTTCCTCCTACCTCGATTGAGTCGTCTCGATCCCTCTCTCGTTTAGTCGTCACACGTCAAGACTTTGAGTCTTCAATAATTGACTGAACCTTGTTAGCTTGCCCCTGCTGGTCTCACATCTCGCCATCCTCAGGCCTCCACTCTTCGACCCATCCTAACCCGAACTAACCCACCCAAATGAAACTGAGCCATTCTAACCCAAAATTCTTGGTTTGAAAGATTATTTTGGATGGGGTTGGACCAACTAAATGAGGGATTAGGTTCAACCAGATTGAGAAAATTTTGTCTCAATTCAAACCGCCCCACCCAATGCTCATCCCTACCAAATAGCTAACAACAATATAGTGCCAAACTTGATCGTGATCTCTTTTAGAAATGTTTTGTCCACAAATTTTAAACCCAAAAATGCAATCATGTTTGTGATGTGACACAAGTGATGAAGGTAAAAAAAAAGATAAAAAATAAATAAATAATTGAACAAAAAGGATAAAAAAGGTTTATCCCAATTGTGAATAAAAAATTGTTAAGTATAAAATTGCTGGTCTCTTTTGTCTAGTCAAGCCAAGATTTATCCAACTAGCAATCTTCATCTATCCTAAACTATATCTGATTTTTGATTCTCATAATTAATCAATAACTCTTAACTTGGTTAAAAAATTACGGCTTCAACACGGTAGGATAAGATCTCAAACAGAAAAAAAAGGGTAGATCAAGAAGGATTTTTCTTCGAAAGTAATTTTCCCCAAGTCTCTCTCTAAAATATTCATGTTTTAATAAAATTTTTTTGGACAAAATATTCGACCCAGAATATGAAGATAGAAAACTCCATTGATTAAAGTTTGTTCCATTCATAAATATTTAATATTTTCATTCCAAGATTGGGAAGAAAATTTTAACAAAACATCCCAAGTAGAATATGAAAAAAAAAAAAGAAAAATCATAACTTTCAAGTTCACATTCAAAACAAATTTCCCCAATATAATAACACACATCTTGTTTTAGAATATAACAAGCAGAATATATTGCACAGTAAATTTGAGATTATAGGCTAAGCATAAAACAAGCTTTAATACCATATGTAAAAATTTTTATATGAATTTATACTAACCTAAAATCACATAAATTAATAATGTAATTAAGAATTAAGTATAAGATATCTACTTCAATTCCATTGCTACAATTACATGGCACACAAATTCTTACCAAACAATCTTCACTAGAAGAAAATATTTAAGTATTAATAAACTTTGAAAATAATTATAAAACTACATGTAACTCATACATGTCAAGATTCAAATCTTCCTTTCCTTTTCTTCATCCATAGATATTGAATAATTTTAATAGGAAAGCTGGACGAATATATATATATGATAGAAGAAGAGACTTAGTCTCATTATTAAAAACCCTGATTTTGGTCTACCCTTACTAGGCATAGTAACATGCTCTACACACAATAAATTCAAGTACATCACCTAAGCTCAAAGGTGAAACAATCCACTAGATCGTTTTTAACATAAAAAGTATAAGTTAATTGAGCTACATATTCAACTCTTTTTAATAAAACAAAATTGCATTCAATGGTAACCTACAATTTAGAAATTTTCTTACATAGTTCACTCACTTTGCCCATTACTTTCTTCAACTTAGTTTTGTTTGAAGTAAGATTGGCTTTGCCCAAGTTCATCTTCAAGTGTGGCAATGAAATGGCTGTCCTTCTCTTGTATGTTGATGATATACTTTTCATTGTTTCGTCATCTTCATTGCTTCATCATTTTCTTAGCCTTCTTACAAATGAATTTGCTACGAAGGACCTTTAGCGTCTTCACTACTTCTTTGGTATGTAGATACATTTAGTGTAGATGGCTTCTTCATGCATCAATCCCGTTATGTCAACAACTTACTTCAATGCAGTGGTATGACCACCACCAAGGTAATCAAAACACCTTTGGTGGCTAAACCTCAAATTCATGGCTTCCCTTCTTCTCCACTATGTAATCCCACAGAGTATCGAAGTTTGGCTAGTTCTTTGCACTACTTAATGTTCACAAGGCCAGACATATACTTTACTATTAGCTATCTCTCTCAACACATACATGCCCTTGCAAGTCTAACATGCAAGACATAAAAAGAGTTCTCCATTATTTCAAAGGTACATCAAACTCTGGTCTCCAACTATACAAGACAAATCTTAATTTGCTTGAAGCATGTTCAGATTCAAAATCTCCCGAGGGGGTGTTGTCCTCGTACGCATTCGTTTGCTACTACTATTTCTTCTTCCTTTGTAGCAACCTCATTTCTTGGAGTGATAAGAAGCAAACTGCTATCTGAAGGTCATCTATTGAAGCTAAATATAATGCTTTGGCTTTTGCTGTAGTCGAAACTTGTTGGATAAGGAGTGTTCTTCAAGAGTTACATATTCCACTCACTACACCTACCCAAGTCCACTATGATAATATCTCAACCACACATACATAGCACAAAACCCTGTTCCCCATGCCAGAGCCAAGCATATCGAAATAGATCTACATTCTTCAGGATTATGTCAATCATGGAATAGTTAAACTTTGTTGCATGCCAACATAGGATCAACTTGTTTATGTGCTCACAAAAAGTGTGTGCTCCACAAAATTCATTCACTTTGGATATAATTTGGGTGTCCTATCATAGCCCTCACAATTGAGGGGATGAAAGAATCTACCTAATAGTTGTAATTTAAATTTAGTGATAGGATTATATTTGTCAGCTATTTAATTGTTTAATAGATTTTATCTTATCTTATCTTATATAACCATCACTATAAAAATTATACACAACTTTGTTAATAATACAATGTATATTTATTCACTTTTTCATATGGCAGACTGTGAGTGATAATCCGCATAACACTTGAATAAAATTATATGTTGGGCATACTTCTTTAGTTGGCCCTATTTAATTGGTAGACCTTTTTTACAATCAAAAAGAGGACTTTAAGTTGAATCAAGACCTAGCCCTTATGCATTTGGGTTACTAAGCGTAGATTGACAGTTCAAAAAGTGGGACTTCCTATGAAGGTATAATCGGAGATGATAGAGGAGCTATCATAAAAGGTTACTCTGGGGTTTTTCAAAATTGATCCATCGTCAAAGCCGAGTTAATGGCGATGATAAAAAGCCTTGGAGGTGGGCTGGGATTCGGGTGTCAGTAAAGCTATCCCTGAATCAAACTCTGCTAAAGCAGTCAGGCTTGTTGTGGGGCCCATCCAGCTCAACAAAATTGAGCAATAATGGATGGAGGACATCCAGAAATGGGTTCCGAGTCAATGGTAGATTGAGATCAAGCAATTTCCTTGGGAGATTAATGGGGCAGTGGATAAGTTGGTAGAGCTGGCGAAGATCTGAAGATGCTTGAGGTTCACATGCAAACAATGGAAGCTGCACCAATGGGACTAGGTAGTTTTTTAGAACTTGACATGCGAGGTCTCAGGTAGGGGTGGGTATTAGGTGGGGCAGTTTGGGTTGGGACAAAATTCTCTCAATCTAGTTGAACCCAATATCTTATTAAGTTAGTCCAACCCCAGCCGAAAAATTTTTCAAACTAACATTCTTGAGTTAGAATGGTTTAGTTTCATTTGGGTGGGTTAGTTTGGGTTAGGATGGAGACGAACGAACGTGAGGCGAGCAGTGGAACGAGGATGCGGTTCGATCGACTATTGAGAATCCAAAGTGTCAAAGTGTGATGATTAGACAAGAGATGAGCTAAAATGAGAAGAGGCGAGTTAAGATAAGGTGGGAGGAGATAAGGGATTAACATTGACTGTTGGAAACGACAAGACAACAAATGAGACTTGTAGCTTGTGAGAGAGAGAGTTGAGGGACCGAGGGTTCGAGACGAGAGAGGGACAAGTGGTGTTAGTTTGTTGAAGTTGAGTTGCCTCTTGCCTGCTTGTGCTTGCAGAAGTTTTAGGGCAAGCTAGAAAATGACATCATTTTGCAAAACGATACTATTTTATAATATCAGAATTCAGAAAAAATATATATATATATAGCATAATAATTAAAAATATATATATGTAAATTTTATTGGGTACCTGTAACAACTCAATGAAGAGGAGACAAAAATTTAGTCCCACTCAATTCATCCCATCTCAAGTCAAAATATTACATAATATTTATTTTATCTCATTTTAACTTAATTTAATTTTTTTTTTATAATTTGAGACAGATTAAAATAGTTTAACTAGGTCCAATACCCACCCATAATCTCAGGCAAGACCCGCCCAAGTAATTTGTGCTTCTACGTTTTGTTTTTCTTTATTGTACCCAAAAAAAACAAAGAAATTTTATAAAGTTGGTGAGAATAACAATAAAAAAAATAGTTGGAAGTGTCGAGGTTACAAGAGGTCGCTGAATTGCTCTGTTTCAGCCCTCGTGGGGCTCGAGGGATTGGACGGGGTAGCTTTTGATTTAGCTATTTATTTGGGCTTTGGGTCAATGTCGGGTACAGCTTAGTATAAAATAATTTTTTGGACTGATTTTGACTTAGACTATAATAGAATAATAATAACAAGATAAAATTCAATTCTTGTCTTTGTTATTATTAGCTTTTATTTATAACTTTTATGTGTTTAATTTATTTACATGTTAATTCTTGCTTTTATTATTTACTTCTATTTATTCCTTTTATGTTTTTACTTGATAGCATGTTGTTAATTTTTATTAATGTTATATCTTTGTGCCTACTCCGGCAAA
Source organism: Dicorynia guianensis (assembly GCA_037013595.1). NCBI lineage: Eukaryota > Viridiplantae > Streptophyta > Magnoliopsida > Fabales > Fabaceae > Dicorynia > Dicorynia guianensis. The sequence continues at coordinate 16,149,208 of JASUAB010000003.1, read as the reverse complement.
AATTTGAATAAAAAAGAATATTGATTATATAAGTAATAAAATATAAAATATAAAAAAGATAAATAGATGAATTCTTATGTGCACAAAATCTTCAATTTTTTCTAAATAACCAAAAATTTAACTTACTTCCTTAGGTTTATTTTTTGAATTTAATTCCAAACAACTTAAGAATTTCAATGACAAATAAACTGAGTTGCCACATATAGTAATAATGACATGTTGATGAAGAAGATGAAGAAGACGACCCAAGTGTCCAAGAAAACTGAGACCCCTAAGAAGACTGCTAAACCAGCGAGGAAGGTTGACGTGAAAAAGACGAAGACTACGACCCAAGTGTCTAAGAAAACTGAGACCCCCAAGAAGATTGCTAGACCAACAAGGAAGGTTGGCGTGAAGAAGACGACCCAAGTTTCCAGGAAAATGACATCTTGATGATCACCGGTAATGGCTACATTTTAGGTTCCCTAGAAGTACTGGCGGGGCTTACTTTGATGCTGCCATTAATTTCCTAAAGTAGTCAACCTCCAAAGAAATTAAACTTTCAACCTCAGATTTTAATTTTCCTAAATCCTTTGAATCCTTGGCCTTAAACTCTAGATTCTAAGTTTACAATTTAATCTTTCTGAAGTCTCTAAATCCCTAAAATCATAAGTGGGTAAGATATTCTGATGACAAAAAAATTCAAATATCATATTTAGTAATAATGGCATCTTGATAATCTGGAAGAGTGGCTGCATTATTTTTAGGTTCCTTGAAAGTATCAGTGCAGTGAAGCCTATGTTAATGTCATCATTAAATTCTAAAACGTTAAATTCTGAGTTGGATCTCAAGTCTCCGTTTTTAAGCCTTCTAAAATTTTCCCATATCTAAAAGCAAACCAAATCCAAAATTTAACTAAGAAAGTAATAAAAGATGAATTTGATATCAATCTTAGACGTTGTAAGAGACCTAATAATGGTAAGAGACTTAATCAAACTGAACATCTGGATTTGTAAACTATTTTCGGCACTCAATCACACTATGAAAAAGATCAACGAACACTCTTTTTTCAAATCCATCACTAAACTCATTCACTTTTTCACCCAAAATGTGATTTCTTTTTGAATTACTGTTCTGCGAGCTGTGATGCTATTGCCACACATTGGTTCTTCATTGATTAGTACATAGAGTCAGTTGCTAGTTGCTCTTCCATCTTCAATTATGTTTACATTTTAAAAGGAAAGACAAAATGAAGTTCAGAAACATACAAATTAGCTACAGGATCATTATAAATCAAGCATTGTTTGTCAATGCCCTGTTATAAGTAGAATTAGTTCAGAAAATAAATGAATTTATAATCATGTTAAAAAATTTAAAAATTTTATACCATGAAAAATAGTTAAAAGAACGTTTGATTTATTTAAATAATTTTAAGTTTATTTAAGAAACAATTTTAAATTAAAATTTTAAACTTTAAAATTTAAAACACTTTTAGTTCGAGAGTTGTGATATGATTGGTTCCCAGTCATTCAAGGTTTCACATATAATAATCCCCTAATGCTCGCAAAAACGCATGTCACGGAACAAAAGAAAACCCCATCAAACACGGTAGTCTCAGTACAGGATTGGCAACATTGGTAGCCGTAGTTGAAAAAAGAAATTATAGATTTATTTTTATTTAATTTTTATAATAAAAATTTTAAATTATTAAATTTTACATATTAAATAATAAAATCATAAAAAGAGCGTTGTATAAAAGTTTTGTGACTCCATAGTTAAAGCAACTTTCACTGAAAAAATATAAGTTACAACCTTTGTCTATAGTTTATGCTGTTAAAAGTATTGGTATTTTTATTCATGGATTTGCTAGTAAAAAATTGTCGTAAATGTTCAGAATAATATTTTAACCAGCAGATGACATCGGCTAATAAAATAAAATTTTACCAAAAAATTTATTGGACAGTTTAAGGCCATTGGTAATATTATTGTTTGCATTGCCGTTGCCAATTATTTTGTCAGTGAAATTTTTGCATCCTTTGATGGAAATGTAGCGTGCAATTACTCAACTACATAATTGATGAATATGCCCATCAACAAATAAAATTAAATTTATTAGATTGATTGATACATATCATACTAAAACTCTGTCAATAAAATAGAACTTTTTTAATTTTATTGATAACTAAATGATCAATAAAAAAATCTGAGAAAAATCAAATTTTTTCTAGTATTTTCCCAACACAAAAGCTTTAAAAAGAATTCAGCTAAATCAACTCCGGGTTGGCATTCTCTATGGCATTAGCTAATCAAAGCTTTACCCCACCCCTTTTTAGTTGTCCTACTCAATCTCTCTTAATTGGCTCAGTTCCTGGCAAATGACGTACCCATTATGGATGCCAGCCTCTATGCCGCTGGTTTTGGACCACGTCTCTGTCCTGACGCTTCGTGTGATCGAGTTTGAGAAGGTGCCACACAACTCCAATAGCCTGTGAGGCATCTTTTTTTTTTTTTTTTTTGTGTGGTCCATTGTGAGAAGGTGCTGGTTAATGCTGTTGGGTCATCGTTAACCAGTGAAAAAAAATATATAAGAAAAACAAAGAGTTTTAATACAGAAGGTAAATAATTTATTAATATGAGTTTAAATTTAAAATTATTTTTATTAAAAAATTTTTATTTTGAATGCGATTATAATAGAAAAAATATTTTAAAAAATAGAAATATTTTATATATATAAGAGAATGTACACTTATGCATATTTTTAGGGCCAGATAATTTTTAAAAATAAATTTAGGGCCTGCTATGTCATGCATATTCTTAAAAGAAAATTCTACAAGATGGCCGTGGTGTTTTTGCTTCTTATCCTCAATTCTTTTTTCAGTTGTAATATTTTTGCTTAGATAAATTTTATTAAATATTTATTAAAAATTTAAACCCAATAATTTTTTGAGCGACACAAGTTAAATTTAGAAATTTAGAAATTATTTATTATAATTTGAATGACAAATATCGTAGAACCACCTTTACTCTTCTTTCTCAACATGGGCATGTGCCGATGATATGGTCCACCGCTTTGAATGACCGATGCTACGCCTAATTTAACACGTGAAAAAAGTACTAACACATTGTACAATAGCATGTGAGCATGGTCCACTAGTTGATGTTGATGGGTTATGTTATCAATGAAAATTGGTGGAAGACGCCAAACATTTGAAAGGAAAGAGGCAATGCATTAATGGGGGACATCATTATCTTTTCTTTCTGAACATTGAAGGGAAAGTGGTAATGCAAACCAAAAAGTCACAATTGAAAAAAAAAGACAAACCCCATGTGAATACAATATCGTACAAAAAGACCAATATTCGCGTGATAGCAAAATATTTGATGGAGGACACGAACATTTGAGGGAAAGGGAAATGCATTCCGGGGGACATCGTTATTATTTTTTCCGGAAAGTGGGAATACAGTACAGCCGGGTACTACTATTATTACTTTTTTAATAAATTATATTAATTATTTTTAAAATATTTAATGATAATATTTTATTTTATTTATTTAAATATTAATTAAAATAATATATCTAAAAATTAAAAAATATTTATAAAAAATATTAAAATAATATTTTATTTTAATTTTATTTAAAAAATATATTTTGATTTAGTTAATTATTTTAAATAATTAATATTTTAATAAATTATATATTTTTAATTAAATAATTATATTTATTATAAATTATAAATTATAAATTTAATAATATATATAATTATGAAAAAAATTTAATATAAATATAAAGATACTTTAAGATAAAAAAATATTTTTTTATACTTAATTTATTCTTAAGATGTTTTTATGTTTGTATTAAATTATTTTTATAATCTTATATAATTAAATTTATATTTTATAATAAATATAATTATTTAATTAAAAATATATTATTTATTAAAATATTAATTATTTAAAATAATTAATTAAGTTAAAATATAATTTTTAAATAAAATTAGAATAAAATATTAATTTAATATTTTTTATAAATATTTTATTAATATTTAGATATATTTTTTTAATTAATATTTGAGTAAATGAGATAAAATATAATATTTAAATACAAATAAGATAAAATGTTATAAGTTGATATAATTTATTTTTTTTTAATTTAATGATGGCCAAATGACAATTATGAGAATTAAAGTATGAATTTTTTTTTCTTATAACAAGAATTTTTACAGAATTTATAATTTTGTATAGTTAAAAATAAGTTTACCTGAGATAAATATGTTCCCAATATTATTTTTTAAGTAGCTTTATTCTCATAATTATAATTTAATTTATAAAATTAAATAAATTTTATATTTTACTTTCACATTTAAAACACTTAAAATTTTAATTTGAGAGTTGTGATATGATTCGTTGCCAGTCATTCAAGGTTTTACATGTCATACTCCACTAATGCCTGCAAAAACACATGTCACGGAACAAAATAAAACCCCAACAAACAAGGTGGTCTCAGTACAGCATTGGCAACGCATAGTTGAAAAATGAAAACACAAAACGTGTAAATAAAATATTTATAACGTCTGTGCTAGTGGTTATGGTCCACTGCTTTGAATATCTGATAACATCTAACCTAACACTTAGAAAAAGTACTGATAGGGGATGAGCCTTTGGCTCAATGGTCGGCACGGGACTTTCATGCCCTTTTCCCTATGGTCATTCTCTTTCCACACATGAACCAAAAGAAAAAGTACTGACATATTGTCCAATACCTGTAAGGCTGGCCCACTAATTGATTTGATGTTGATGGCTGATGTAATCAACGAAAAAAAACATAAGAGCCTGTGCATAATTTAGAAATTATATTAAATTCAAATTTCAACGACACTGGAGCTTTGTATGTTCTTCTATATTGATTGGTAATTTGGTATAGAGCGCTGCTCTCCCGTCTGGGAAACATGAGAGAACCAATTGAAAATAAGATCAGCCACCCAAACTGAAAATTGATGCTCCCACCCTCTTGCTTCCATTGGTAAACTGCAAGTAAGCTACAAATTCAATTTTTAATGTAACTCTTTTCTATCACTGTGAACACAATAGCTGCCCTCTCATTTATGTTAATTTATATGCATTTAGAGCAATTAAGTTTCGCAGTCTCGTGGGAGTAGGGATTGTGGAATAACTTATTTGTATAAGTTATAAAATATAAAATTTTATTTCATATAATTAAAAATATAAAAATTATTTACATATGAGGTATAATGTAAAAAAATTTTATATAATTTATCCAAAAAAAAAGTAAGTGAAAGAGCACTTAGGTAGATAAATGTTTAGTAAGATAAGAGTGTAATAAATTACACTTTAACCAATAACTAAGAAATAATTATACAAGATCTTAAAAATAAGCTTAAAAATTAGATCATTGATAAATATAAAAATAGGTAAGCTATCAAATAAGTATACTTTATAATTTATTTCATGATTATATAATTAAAATTGTAAAACTCACTTTGAAAAGGCACAAAGACACCATTCAAAAGGTGTAACGCATTTATGAAAAACATGTTGAAAATATATTTCTTGTATAAATTGTGAATTAAAACTATTCGCTCTTAATATTGAAAAAAAAATATTAAAATAAAGAAATATCCATTAAAGTACAAGAAATAAGTCATTAATTTAAAACTAATATTAAAATAAAAATAATCCGATATATAAACCTATATTCAAACATTGTTTTTTCTTCTGTCTCGATTGAAGGGTAGAATCACAAAGATTGAAACCAATCATGTAATAAAAGCAACTACTGTTTTTTTTTTTTGGGTGAAAATTTTTCTTTGTTAGTACTTAGTGGTGACAAAATGAAACAATCATAAATTTTCAGATTTTTACAATGGCAGGAAAGTGTAATTTATTATTATATATTTGTGAGTTTTATTTTTTATTTTATTAATTTAATTAATTAGTTATTTTAATTATATTTTTATTTTTAACTTTAAAAATAAAAAATTTTTATGTGATATTTAATTTTATAATTTTACTTTTATGTAATTTTTATAATATAAAAATTTTTATTAAATTTTTTAATTTTATAAAAAATAAAATTTAATAAATTTAAATTTTTATATTTAATAATATAATTTTTTTTATAAAAATAATAATATAAATCTAATTTTTTTCAATATTTGAAGATAAGACTTGAGCAGGAGGCACATGGCTTACAACAAAGCATTTGACGTACTTCTACGTCGTCAGTGACTAATGGCTATCTCGCTGACCACCGACACGTGCTCTCATTTAATTGATAATTGTCAAATCACACTCAGTCTCCAAAGAAAAATCAATCCCCGCTTTTTGAAAAGGTATTAATACATTGTTCATTAGCTGTGAGGTAGGCCCACTAATTTATGTTTACGTTGATCAGTCATGTAATTAATAGGGTTTACATAAAATTTAAATTATTTAAATTATTAAATTTTATAAATTAAATTATAAAATTTAATTTATTTAAAAATTTATATGATTTAATATAAATATTTTATAAGAATAGATCTTAAAGTATTATTTATAAAGTTGAAGTGTTATTATTATATTAATAATATCTCAAATAATTTATTTTTTAATAATATTTGTCACATACATTTAAGTATAAAAAAATTATAAACAATATTAAAATAAAAAAATGAAAGTTAAAAAATGAAACCCAGCTTATCCAAAACTCAACTGCCACGCCGTGTATAAAAGATGAGGGATTTTAAGTCTCTTTATCCCCAACAAGTTCTCTTTGTGTTCAAATGTTTGAGATTCCTCTCTGGAAGTGGGTATCATTTGGGGTTGCCCTATCATTGACAGCTAAGATAGTACATATTTTCTTGCTTCTTTGTACGTACTTTTAGAAATTTCAGCCATCTTTAACGTAATTTATTAAAAATTCGTATGCAATTCTTCAATTTTGACCCTATCGTAACTACAAGGAGTAATTGGCCTTTTTCTAGTTTGAAGAACAAACTCTGCTTCTTTGTTTTGCAGGCGTGATTTTGCCGTTCGTTAAGTCTCTGTGTGTCCAGCAAGTTCCCATTATTGTCTAGAACTGTTTGAAATTCCTCTGCAACTGGGTATCATTTGGGTTTGCTGATATTGCTGCTATCGAGTGGTGAGATCTGAAAAATTTTCCATTTTTTTGGGGTAACATTTACCAACTTTCTTGCAACTTCGTTTGTAGTTCTACAATCTTGGTTGTATCCTAACTGTACGTAGTTATTGCTTTATTATTTTAGAACGAGAGCAAAATCGGCTTCTTTCTGTTAACGAGAGATATGATTTTGCAATTCTTTCTTCTTAACCTTTCCCGATCTGTTATTTCAAAGAATTCCACTCTCAGTGCCAGAGCCATGTAGCTCACTTGGCACTTGGCACTAGGGCTTGCCTTCTGCTTAGGAAAGGCAAGTTCGATCCTGCTAAGCGTGAGTTTCTCTACCCGTAATCCCATCTCCGCCCTTACACTTAGGCTTGTTTAAACGGTCGGTCCGCTTTGCAATAACTCGCAATTAACCGAAGCGAGCCGGACCGGCTCATTTAATTGGTAGATTAGAAAATCTTAATCTAATTTATCTCGTGGTGAATTTTGGGTTAAGCGGATCATTCTTGTTAATAATTTAAAAAAAATTTATAAAAAATTTAAATTTATAAATGATAATAATAAATAGTTAAATTTAATATATTAATTTTAAAATGATTATAAATAAATATAATTAAATTTATTTTTTAATAATATATTTAAAAATATAATTTAAATTTAACACATAATAAATTATAAAAATTTTAATTTTAGTCATAAAATTATTAATATGTAACATTATTTTTTAGGTAAAATTTTAGTAATATTATTAATATATATGTATAATAAAAGACATACTTATAAAGAGATAAAAGTTATCTTATATATGATAAAATTTGATATTGATGTTATTTAAAATAAATTATATGTTAATTAAAAATAAAGTTATATTATTATATATTTATATTATTATTTTTATATATATAATATTTAAATTTTATATTTTAAATTATAATAATATAAAATTTTAATAATTCAATATAAATATAAAGATAATATTTTTTATTTTAAAAGATAATATATAAATGTGATATTAATGATAGTTATGTAATAATAAATAATTTAGAATGAGTTGTTATATAATATAATAATTTATTTTTTTTTAAATTTATTAATTTTTATTTATTTTTTAATTCAAAATTTTTTATAAAATTATATATTATATATAAAATATTTAAAATATAAAAAAATTATATTTAAATTACTTAGAGATTTTATTTAAATTTTAAAATTTAAATTAAAATTAAATGATAATTATTTGAATTATTTTTTTCTCTTATTGTCATAATAATATATAATTTATAATAATTTTTAAAAAATTAAAATTATTTTAAATGATATATTATTTTAAAAAATTAAAATTATGTGAATTTAAATTTATAAATTTAACCTGTCTAAGTGTAAATTAATTTATCAGTAAATAATGGATCACTTATATAATAACTCAATCTGTTTTTTATGTAGGGTGGGTTGACTTAACGGATCAAACTTAACATCTCTATTTATATCCGTACTTATAGGACTGTCGTCCGCATGTATCACTAAAAAAAAATTCCACTCTCAGTGAAAAGAAAAGGAAGAATGGAGTTTGTTTGTGGATTTACCGAAGGAATTGTACCAAAAATAGGTTTTATATCTAGGATTATTTTTATTTTAATATTAATTTTAAATTAATGACTTATGTATTTTAAGTTATTGGATATTTCTTTATTTTAACGGATATCTTTTTCATATTAAGAGCGGATATATAATTTTCATACATATTTCATACAAGAAATACATTTTCTGTATCTTTTAACTGACGTAACGTTTTACAATAGTTTCTTCCTAATTCTTGTGCAGCTCGCGATTTTCTCTCTATCGTGACTACCAAGGTATTTGGTCAACTTTTAGCAGGTTGGATCGCAAACTCTGCTTCGTTGAAATCTGAAGGTACGATTTGTCAATCTTTGACAATATGTCTCCCGAGTGCTGCTATTTTTATGCACTTATTTGTATACGCCTGATACGTTTATTATTTTTTTTTTCAAAACGCACTGGATGAACAGTAAAAAAAATACTGTTCATCCACGGCTTTTTGAAAAAATAATAATAAAAAAATAAAAACGTAGTAAACGGATGAAAAAATCGACGTAAGCCTATCATTTCCCTATGTGCCCCCCCCCCCGGGCGGCGCGGGGCGCCCTTCCTTGACTGAACAACTTGCTCGTTGCTGAAAGGCACACCCATCTGGAAAAGCGTAAAAGAAAATGGGGTGCGTCACCGCGTTGGCAACAGGATTGCTGTACAAGATGGGACAGTTGATGGGAGAGCCAATAGCGGAGCAAATTGGCTATCTGGTTGACTACGATGATCATATCGATAAATTGAGGAAACAACGTCAGGAGTTGGAAGATAGGAAATGTCATGTCGAATGGACAGTGAATTCATGCACTAAATGTGGGGGTGAAACGTCGCCTCATGTGCAAAAATGGCTTGACAAGGTGGAAAATATGATGAGCGAATTACAATTCTTTGAAGATGAAATCAACAGAAGTCATAGATCTCTCGGCGGGTGTTGCTCAAATTTGAAGTCTCGTTATTTATTCAGTAAGATTGCCAAAAGTAAGACTACAGCTGTTGTTGAATTAAGGAACGTGGCATTTGAGATGATATGCTCCCCCGTAAGATATCCAGTGTGGAAATTTATTTACATATCGTTGATGTAATTTTTCAAGTTCAATTTTAAAAATATTCCTACCCTGCAATAGATCCGCTGTGGATCCTTTTTTACATATTTTTCATATAGTTTTTCTAGTTCAATTTGAAAAATATGCTTAGGTTTATTATATAGTATTTTAAAATTTATGATTTAATATCATGTTATATTTAATTTAAAATTTTATAATTTTACATTTTAAAATTTAAAATTTATAAATATTAATTTTAAATAAATTAAATAATTAATTAAATATTTTATATAAATAATTATTTAATTAGTCTTATTATTAAAATAATTTTTTAATATAAATATTAGCATGTACATTTTTATAATTTTTAAAGTTTAATTTTTTATAAATATATAAAAATAATATAATAAATTATTTAAAAATATTTCTTAAAATTTTTAAGCGAAAGTTAATTAGTATATCAATTAAGGTGAAATATAATTTTGAATAAAAATAAAATTTTATGTCATTTAGAAAAATTTGGAAGAGACGGAGTGTTATTTATTTGGCAGTAAGAATGGTTGTTCACTTGAAGTGTGGAGTCTTATTTCACAAGAGACTGACATGTTCTCTTTTACAAACAAACGGACATAATTACTGACGGAATAATAAATTCATACTATATAGAAGGCAGGAACATTTTTGGACTCCTTTACCCTTTTAAAGTTTTTTTAATCTCAACAATGCCATTTTGTTATTTTACCATAAATGAGATTTTTCTGTTTTGATTTTCTAATTCTAATAGAAGTAGTTTTTGTTATTATAATTAATTTTTTAAACCTAATAGAATTACATTTTATTTATAATATCTTTTAGTTTATTTATTCTAATAGAATTAGTTTACCTCATTACAATTGATTTTTCTATTATTTTTTTCTCTTATAAAACACAATAAGATTACTCATGCATGAAAAAAATTCTAATCAATTCTGTTAATTTTTTTCTTTTTTATAAATATTTTAACAAACTGATTTTTGAAATTAATTTACACATAAAAAAAAGAAGTAGGCATTATAATACGAAAGGTTTGTAATTAATATTAGATAAGAAAAGATTTCATCAGATTTTATGATCTTTTAAGTTTATTTTTTACTATTTTGTTTCAACAATGAGTATTTGTTGTTACATAACTGGACGTAAAGATAATAGGACAAAAGAATGAAATATATGATAGTTTTTAATTAGATTCAAAAAATTCAAATATGATAAAAGTAAATCTTATAATAATTGTTAATTGTATTCTACCACTTATTGATATAAATTCAAAATCAGTTTACTAATTAAAGTAATATAATTGGTAATATCTTTAATATTTTGAGCCACTTTTACTCATTTGTAACAGATATTTTAACGAAATAATAAAGTAAAATCACAAGCAATGCATGTATTAAAAATTAGTATGATACAAAAGAGAAGTTACTGTGCAAGTGATTGATACATAATATTTGCAGATGGCAACTCACAAGTCAGAGACACTCAGTTGAATGGAGCAAGATTATAGCCTACTTGAAGAATTGAAAAATGCGAAAAATTGGAGGATAGAAGTATGTGAAAAACTTTTGAATTGTGTTCCATTCACTATGATTCATAGATTTCAGCATCCGGAAAATCTCATTGTAGATAAATGAGGCCTGTCAATAGATACCACAAATATGTTTCTTTTGTTGCTATTGTTGATTCTCGTTTCTAATAATTAATTAGTTACTTTCTTTGTTGTTCTTCGATTAGACCCAATTATAGGCTAACAAGAGTTAGATATTGAATCTATTCATGTTTTGTCCTCCGTGTTATAGACTTGCAGTCTTATATGTATTGCACAATAAGAAAGATAAAAAAATGTAGTCTATATTAAAACTAAAATTGAAAATAATATCAAAGTTTGGTTGGTTCTTTGCACTGCTTAACGTTCACAAGGCCAGACATATACTTTACTATTAGCTGTCTCTCTCAACACTTACATGCCCCTCCAAATCTCACATGCAAGACATGAAAAGAGTTCTCCATTATTTCAAATGTACATCAAACTATGGTCCCCAGCTATACAAGACAAATTTAGTTTGCTTGAAGCATATCCGGATTCAAACTTTGGGGGGTTGTCCTGATACGCGTTCGTTTGCTGCTGCTATTACTTCTTCATTTGTAGCAAACTCATTTCTTGGAGTGATAAGAAGCAATCTGCTATGTGAAGGTCATCTGCTGAAGCTGAATATAAAGCTTTGGCTTTTGCTGCAGTCGAAACTTGTTAGATAAGGAGTGTTCTTCAAGAGTTACATATTCCAGTCACTACACCTAACAAATTCCACTGTGATAATATCTCAACCACACATACATGGCACAAAACCCTGTTTCCCATGCTAGAGCCAAACATATCAAAATGGATCTACATTTTCCCTGATTATGTCAATCATGGAATAGTTCAACTTTGTCACATTCCAACATAGAATCAACTTGTTGATGTGCTCACAAAAAGCGTGTGCTCCACAAAATTCATTCACTTTGAATATAATTTGGATGTCCTACCATAATCCGCACAATTGAGGGGATGAAAGAATCTACATGATAGTTGTAATTTGAATTTAGGGATACGATTATATTTGTTAGCTATTTAATTGTTTAATGGATTTTATCTTATCTCATATAACCATCACTATAAAAATTGTACACAACTTTGTTAATAATACAACGCACATTTATTCACTTTTTCATAGGGCACACTGTGAGTGATAGTCCGCATAACACTTTATCAAACTTATATGCTGGGAATACTTCTTTAGTTGGGCCTATTTAATTGGTAGACCTTTCTCTTAATAAAAAAGAGGACTTTAGGTTGAAGCAAGACTTAGGCCTTATGCATTTTGGTCACTGAGCACAGATTGAAAGTTCATAAAGTGGGACTTCCTATGAAGGTATAATCGGAGATGATAGAGGAGCTTTCATAAAAGGTTGCTCTGGGGTTTCCCAGAATTGATCCACCATCAAAGCCGAGTTAATGGCGATGATAAAACGCCTTGGAGCTGGGCTGGGATTCGGGTGTCAGTAAAGCTATCCTTGAATCAGACTCTGCTGAAGCAGTGGGGCTTGTTGTGGGGCTCAACCAGCGCAACAAAATGGAGCAACAGTGGTTAGAGGAAATCCAGAGATGGGTTCCGAGTAGATGGTAGATTGAGATCAAGCAGATTCCTTAGGAGATTCGTGGGGCAGTGGATAAGTTGGCAGAGCTGGGGAAGATCCGAAGATGCTCGAGGTTCACACGCAAAAAGTGGAAGTTGCACCAGTGGGACTGAGTAGTTTTTCAGAACTTGACGTGCAAGGCCCACCTAGGTAATTTGTGTTTTTTGATTTTGTTTTTTTTTATTGTACCCAAAAAAAACAAAGAAATTTCATAAAGTTGGTGAGAATAACAATAAAAAAAATAATTGGAAGTTTCAAGGTTGTTAGAGGATCGGGCTTCCAGATTTAGATAAGGGGATAGTTTGTGGTTTCTCTTTGATAGACACTGAATTGCTTTGTTTCAGCCCTCATGGGTCTTCAGGGATTAGACCAGGTGGCTTTTGATTTAGCTATTTATTTGGGCTTCGGTCAAAAATATTAATGTTAGGTACGACTTTGTATAAAATAATTTTTCAGGCTGATTCTGACTTAGATTTTAATAAAATAATAATAACAAGATAAAACTCAATTCTTGTCTTTGTTATTATTAACTTTTATTTATATCTTTTATGTGTTTAATTTATTAACATCTTAATTCTTGCCTTTATGATTTACTTTTATTTATTCCTTTTATGTTTTTACTTGATTAGCGTGTTGTTAATATCTATTAATGTTTTATCCTTGTGCCTACTCCAGCTAAAATTTAAATAAAAAAGAAAATTGATTATATAAGTAATAAAATAGAAAATATAAAAAAGATAAATGAATGAATTTTTATGTTCACAGACGCCATATATAGTTATAAGGACATTCTGATGAAGAAGACGGCCCAACTGTCCAATAAAACTAAGACCCCTAAGATTGCTAAACCAGCGAGGAAGGTTGGCGTGAAGAAGACAACCCAAGTGTCCAAGAAAACGGAGACCGCTAAGAAGCCTGCTAAACTAGCGTGGAAGGTTGGCGTGAAGAAGACGAAGAAAACGACCAAGTGTCCTAGAAAATAGCATCTTGATGATCACCAGTAATGGCTACGTTTCAGGTTCCCTAGAAGTACTAGCGGGACCTGCCTTAATTTTGCCATTAATTCTTAAATTAGTCAACCTCTAAAGAAATTAAACCTTCAACCTCAAATTTTAATTTTCCTAAATCCTTTGAATCCTTGACTTTAAACTCTAGATCCCAAGTTTCCAATTTAATCTTTCCAAAATCTCTAAACTCCTAAAATCATAAAGTGGGTAAGATATTCTGATGACCAGAAAATTGAGATGTTGTATTTGTAACAATGGCATCTTGATAATATGAAAGAGTGGCTGCATTATTTTTAGATTCCCTGAAAGTACCAGTGTAGTGAAGCCTATGTTAATATTATCATTATATTCCAAAACGTTAAATTCTGAGTTGGATCATAAAGTCTCCATTTGTAAGCCTTCTAAAATTTTCCCATATCTAAAAGCAAACCAAATCCAAAATTTAAATCCCTAATAATGGTCAGTTTTATATATTGCTTTTTCTATAAAAGTAATACAAAACACTATAACCACCAAATAATGGCTTTAACCACCATCCATTAATGACCATAATTGATCTTATCTAAAATTAGTAGTGGGACAAAATAAAATAATAATAAAATTGTAATAATTAAGAAAGTAGCAGAGGAGTTTTCATAATTGAACTTAGAAAATAACAAAAGATGAATTTGGTATGAATGTTGGACGCTATCAGTGACTTAATAGCTGTAAGAGACTTCATACCTTGTTTATATGTAATTAACTTTTAAACTTAATATCTGGATTTGTAGACTATTTTCGGCACTCAATCACACCATGAAAAAGATCAATGAGCACTCTTTTTTCAAATCCATCGCTAAACTCATTCACTTTTTCACCCAAAACGTGATTTCTTTTTGAATTACTGTTCTGCGAGCTGTGATGCTATTGCGACACATTGTTTCTTCATTGATTAGCACATAGAGTTAGTTGCTAGTTGCTCTTCCATCTCCAATCATGTTTACATTTTACAAGGAAAGACAAAATGAAGTTCAGAAACATACAAATTAGCTACAGGATCATTATAAATCATGCATTGTTTGTCAATGCCCTGTTATAAGTAGAATTAGTTCAGAAAATAAATGAATTTATAATCATGTTAAAAAATTTAAAAATTTTATACCATGAAAAATAGTTAAAAGAACGTTTGATTTATTTAAATAATTTTAAGTCTATTTAAGAAATAATTTTAAATTAAATTATTAAACTTTAAAATTTAAAACACAAATTTTAATTTGAGAGTTGTGATATGATTGGTTGCCAGTCATTCAAGGTTTCACATATCATGCTCCACTAATGCTTGCAAAAACGTATGTCACGGAACAAAATAAAACCCCAACAAACACGGTGGTCTGAGTACAAGATTGGCAACGCGTAGTTGAAAAATGAAAACACAAAACGTGCAAATAAAAATATTTATAACATCTGTGCTTTATGGTCCACTGCTTTGAATGTCTGATGCTACATCTAACCCAACTCTTTGAAAAAGTACTAACACATTGTCCAATGGCCTGTGAGGATGGTCCACTGGTTGATATTGATGTTAATGAGTGATGTAATCAATGAAAAAAATACATAAGAGCCTATGTATAATTTAGAAACTATATTAAATGCATATTTCAACAAGATTTTAGCATTGTATGTTCTTCTATGTTGATTGGTAATTTGGTATAGAGAGTTGCTCTTCCGTCTTGGAAACATGAGAGAACCAATTGAAAATAAGAACAGGCAGCCAAACTAAAAATTGATGCTCCCACCCTCCTGCTTCCACTAGTAAACTTCAAGTAACCTACAAATTCAATCTTCGATGAAACTCCTTTTTCCACTGCTGTGAACTCAATAACTGCGTTCTCATTTATGTTATGTGTGTGCATTTAGAGCAATTGAGCTCCGTGGTCTCGTGGAAATAGAGATTGTGGAATAACGCATTTGAAATTTAATCTTTCTATTTTCTATTTTCTATTTTTATATGATTTTTATTTAATAAAATCAAAAATTATTAAAGTTTTAAATTTTATAAATTAAATTATAAAAATTAACTGATTTAAAAATTTATATTGTTTAATATAAATATTTTTAAGAATAGATCTTAAAATATTATTTATAAAGTTTAAATGTTATTATTATATTAATACTATTTAAAATAATTTATATTTTGTTTAATAATATTTAAGACTCATAAATTTAAAGTAATAACAAAATATAACAAAAATTATCAAAACTACAAAAAAAATAATAATAATGAAACGCAGCTTATCCAAATCTCAACTACCACGCCGTGCATCAAAGAGGATTGGATTTATTTGACTTTCTCTTACGCTCTATTTGATTTAAATTGGGGAAAGAGAGGAGAAAAGTAATTTCTATTTTTGATTTGATATAAGTGGAAGATATTTTTTTCTCTCTTGATTAGTTAGAAAAAAAGGAATTTTAATTAAAAAATAATTTATTATATCTTTTTATATATATATATATATATTTTAAATTAAAGCTAATTTTTATTTAATTTTTTATTCATTCTAAAATCACAAATTTTTATTATATATTCATTCTGATAAAAAGAAAAATTAAGGATTAGAGATAAAGGGTGTGGTATAGTTGGGCTTGAATCATTTTAATGGTTTAGATGGCTATTACAGATAAAGATAATTTAGAAATTAAAAAAATATAATTAAGGGTAATTTAATTATTATATTTTAAAATTTTAACATTTTTTAAAATTATTTTATTTTAGAGAGAAAATAAAATAAAAAAAATTTGAACTCTTAATTTCCCCTTCTTTCCTTCCAAAATTCTAAACCAAACTCAAAATTTTAATTAAAATTCCCACTTCTCTTCTCCCTCCATTTCTCTTTAATTAAAATATAAGGATAGAGAAGTCAAACAATTTTCCTCTTATAAAAAATAAGGAGAAGATTAATTTTCTTATATTTATTTTATTTGGCCTTCCCACTCACGGGAAGGCTATACCAATCCCCATAAAAGATGAGAGACTTTTAAGTTTCTTTATCTCCATCAAGTTCTCCTCATTGTGTACAACTGTTTGAGATTCCTCTCTGGAAGTGGGTATCATTTGGGGTTGCTGCTATCATTGACAGGTTAGATATTACATATTTTCTTGCTTCTTTGTTCGTAGTTTTAGAAATTTCAGCCATCTTTAACGTAATTTATTAAAAATTCGTATGCAATTCTTCAATTCTGTCCCTATCGTAACTACAAGGAGTAATTGGCCTTTTTCGAGGTTGACGAACAAACTCTGCTTGTTTGTTTTGCAGGGATGATTTTGCCGTTCGTTAAGTCTCTTTGTGTCCAACAAGTTCTCATTATTGTCTAGAACTGTTTGAGATTCCTCTGCAACTGGGTATCATTTGGGTTTGCTGACATTGCTACTATCATTTAGTGGTGAGTTTTGAAGAATTTTCCATTTTTTTTGGGTAACATTTACCAACTTTCTTGCAACTTCGTTTGTAGTTCTTCAATCTTGGTTGTATCCTAACTTTGCGAAGTTATTGCTGTACAATTTGAGATTGAAGAGCAAAATCGGCTTCTTTCTGTTAACGGGTAGTCTGGTTTTACAATTTTTTCTTCGTACCCTTTCCGGATCTGTTATTTCAATGTGTGACGAATTAAAGAAATTCTACTCTCAAAGAGAAAAAACAAAAAAAAGAAGAGAATTTGTTTGTGGATTTACCAAAGGAATTGTGCCAAAAATCTGAAAATTGTTGGTCGTTTCATTTTGTCACTACCAAACACTAACAAAGAAAAACAGTAGTTGCTTTCATTACATGCTTGGTTTCAATCTTTGTGATTCCCAAGAGGCCACCTGTCAATCGAGACAGAAGAAGAAAAAACAATGCTTGAACAAACGTTTAATATTTCGGATTATTTTTATTTTAATATTGGTTTTAAATTAATGACTTATTTCTTTTACTTCAATGGATATTTCTATATTTTAACAGAATTTTTTTCATATTAAAGAGTGGATAATCTTAATACACATTTCATACAAGAAATATATTGTACATATATTTTTATAAGAGAAATAATATATTTATAATATATATGCTTTTACGTTGTCATATTTATCTTTAAATTTAAATAAATTATAAATTTATTAATAAAATTTATTTAATTTTTACTATACATAACTCAGCATATAACTTTAAAAATATAAATATAATAATGCTATTTTCCTAAATGCTTTACACCTCCACCCGTGGGACTGTCTGAATATTAACTTGTTTTTTCGTACTGAACGACTTGCACGAGAAGGGAAAAAATACACTGACTTGTTCACTTATTTTGTATTAGTCAAAATTTTTATTTTTTTTCAACATTCTTTAATACAAACATATATTATAATTTATGATGTCAAAATTTTAATTTAAACAAATTTATATAAGCAAATAGACTTCCTTTATAGAATATATATTTATATATTCATATATATATATATTTTGTTGAGCCTATGCAATATATTCTTCATTTCATAATTTAATAAATGAAAATCAATTCATATTTTAAAATTTTATTTATTATATCAAGCTATCAATTATATTTATGAATTTAAAATATGTAAATAAAAATGATTTATAAACATGTAGATTTAATTATTGTTAACTAGAATGTTTTGTTATAATATGTTAAATCAGTTGTTAGTTAATTCAATGAGTAGTGATTCAACAAATTCGATTCCGTGCAATCTTATATGGATCCTAAATGTGGCCCTATTATTTGATTTCTGAATGCAGTTGGAGCAAGCATGTAATGTGGTCAGTTCAATCTCAATTTTTGCTTTTTAGAAAAATTACTAAAATTTAAAATTTTTTTTAATTCATGATTAATTAATTAGAATAATATTATATCTTCAACTCATGTAATAAAAAATCTTAATAGAATAGTCATGTTATTCTTATAATTTTATTTTTTATAATATAAAATATATTATCAAATTTGTTATATTTTACAAATAATTTTCTCATATCATTTAATTCATATTTATTTAAATTTTAATATTTGTATCATTTTATTAAAAATATAAATAGTTTTACATTTCTAATAAAATATGTTTTTAGGTATTTTATTTTCAGGGAAAATTCACACTTTATTTATATATTTTTAAATTATTTAAGTTTTATAATTAGTTTATATATATTTTATGTTGCATGAATTAATTATTTTAAATGATTGATAATTAATTAAAAAAATAATTAATTTCAAAATCAGTAAAGTTTTAGTAGAAATGACCGCTGCCTGCAAGCTTGTAATTGCATTCAGAAATTACAAAATAAATGCCGCGTCTAGTAATATACTGTGCAAATACGCCTCACCTGAGCAAGCATTTGCAGCAACCGCATTCAAAAACCATATAATAGTGCCACGGCTAGGGATTAGGGTCCGTCCAAGATTGCACGGACCCTAATCTGTTAGATCATTGCTCTATTTTATTTTTTCTATAATCAATATTTTATTTTAAAATTTTGAGTTAGATGTCTTTACATTAAACTCATAAAGTAGAAAGTGTAATTTACCTTTTTTAAAAAATAATTTTAGACCAAATATTACATGCATATTCTCAAAAATTCTACCATATGGTGCTTTTATTATTTCTTAGCGACATTTTCTTAATTGTTGTACTATTTTTATACAAAAAAAATTATTAAATATTTATTTAAAATTTTTAAACTTAAAATTTTTTAAATCACACATTAAATTATAAACTTTAAAATAATTTATTGTTATTTTATGCCATTTACGTAACTACTTTTATTATTTTTTAATAGAATAATATTTTAATTACGTAAAAATTTTATTTACTAAATTTATATATATTTACATTTTTACTCTTTTATTTTTTATTTTTATAATAAAAAATTATTTCAACATATAAGGAGAGCTTACTCTACATCTTTTTCCTTTCCAGAGTATGTCATTGTGAATGCTAACTTCTGTACTGGTAATGTCCTGATCCTACCTAGCAATTTGAAAACGTTGTAACAAATGGTCCAGTAGCCTGTGAGAATGGTCCGCATTTAAATACTAGTTGATGTTGATGTTGATGTTGATGGGTCACATAATCAGTGACTAAATACCTGTGAGGACTTCAAAGAATTGGGTTACATGTAGCATCAACGACGAGGATGATTTGACTTTCTCTTTACTTTTCTATCATAAATGCTGAGAAAAAAAAATGTATTTTTCAAATTTATTTAACTTTTCTCCTAATTTTTTTAAGAAAAGATAATTTGACATTTTCAATAAAAAAATTAGACAATTTTTATCCTTAAATCAGAAATATCCACCATCATAGAAATTAACATCCATAATGGCATATTGAAAAAGGAAAATAAAAGTAATTATACAAATGTAATAAAAATAATAATAAATTATTTTAATATTTATATTTAAAAAAATTTATTGATAAAAAATATTATGTATGTAATTTTACATATTAAATATATAGATAAATATATTAAAAATAAAAATACGATAAAATATGAAAAAAAATATATAAAATTTATACTTTTAAAATATACACGTCCAACGATCTATTAATAACAAGGAAGTGGGTATAATTTGGGGTTGCTGCTTTGGCAGCTATCATTGACAGTTGAGATTTTACTACAAATTTTCTTGGTTCTTTGTTTGTAGTTCTTCAATGGGGTTCTATCCCAACTTTGTCAAGTAATTGCTTTGCTTTTAGGTTGAAGAAAAAATCTGCATTGTTCTTTTATTTTAATGGATATTTGTTTATTATAACGGAATTTTTTTTTTTTTTAAATTTAAGAGTGGATAATTTTAATACATATTTCGCTTTACAACTTCACTACTGGGTCTGTCTGTATGTCAACTTGTTCTCATCGTTGTCTATTAGAAATTTCAGCTATCTTTAATGTAACCTAGTAAAAATTCGTCTGCAGTTCTTCAATCTTGTCTCTATCGTAACTACAAGGATTATTTGGTCTTTTTCTCAGTTGATGAACAAACTCTTCTTGTTTCATTTGCAAGTATGATTTTGCCATTCTTTATCAATCTGTTATCTTATTTTATTACTGAACTACTTGCACAGGAAGGAAAAAAATATAGTGACTTGTTGACTTACTTTGTTTCAGTCTTTTCTAGTTTCTGAAAGGCACACCCATCTGAAAAAGCATAAAGGAAAATGGAGTGTGTTATCTCATTTGCAAAAGGACTTGTGTCCAAGATCGGAGAGTTGGTGGTAGTGCCTATAGGGAAGCAAATTGGCTATCTGATTCACTACGATGATAATATCAAAAACTTGAAAGAACAACATAAGGAGTTGGATGGTAAGAAACGTGGCATCAAAGGGGTAGTGGATGCAGACACAAGAAATGGGCGTGAAATATCACCTAATGTGCAAGACTGGCTTGGCAAGATGGACAACATGACGAATGAATTGCAAAAATTCTATGAAGATGAAGTCAACAGAAAGCAGAAATGTCTTGGCGGGTGGTGTCCAAATTTGAAGTCTTGTTATTCATTCAGTAAGATTGCCAAAAGTAAGACCGCTGTTGTTGTTTGCTTAAGGGAGGAGAAATTTGAGATCATATCCTACCCTCCAGCTCCACCAAATCTTGGATCCATCTTCAGCGAAGGTATTAAGTCTTTTCCATCTAGAATGTCAATTACGACTGAGATTATGGAGAAATTGAAGGATGATCAATTCCAAAGGATTGCCATTTGTGGGATGGCTGGTGTCGGGAAAGCCACAATGGTCAAAGAAATTATAAAAATTGTGGAACAAAATAATCTATTTAATAAAGTTGCAATGGCAACGGTGTCCCAAAATCCAAACTACAGAAAGATCCAAAGTGAAATTGCCGATACAATAGACTCCGAACTTGATAAAGAGACTGAACGTGAAAGAGCAATTCAACTACTTGGAAGGTTAAAGAAAATCGAAAGGGTCCTAATAGTGCTAGATGATATCTGGACAGAGCTAGAGTTTGAGTCCATTGGACTTCCTTCTGTTGAGCATCACAAGGGTTGCAAAATTTTATTTGCATCTAGAAATGAGGATGTGTGCTATAAGATGGGGAGTCAATGTAATTTCACTGTCTCTATATTGTCGAAGGGTGAAGCATGGGATTTCTTTCAAGAGATGGTAGCTGGTGGTGTCAGATAGAGTTGATATGCATGACATAGCAAAAGAGGTTGCAGATGAATGTGGGGGTTTGCCTGTTGCTATTGTCACTATTGGAAGAGCTTTACAATATGAAGAGAAGCCTTCATGGGAGGATGCACTTAATTTGTTAAGAAAGTCATCAGTAACATCCTTCCCAGAAATGCAGGAGTGCGTGTGTTCTCGTATTAATCTAAGCTACAAATTTTTGGGCAATGAAGAAGAAGCTAAATGTTGCCTTTTACTTTGTTGTTTGTTTCCAGAAGACTTTGACATTCCAATTGAAGATCTATTAAGGCATGGGGTGGGCCTAGGATTGTTTCAAGATGTGGGAGCATTGTATGATGCGAGGAATCAGGTGCATAGGCTGGTGGGCAAACTTAAGAAACGATTCTTGCTATTGGAAAGTAATAGGATAGAGTGTGTGAGGATGCATGATGTTGTTCGTGATGTGATAATAGGTATTGCAACCGAAGAACAAGGATTTATTTGGGTGGCCAAAAGAAGATGCTCGGGGTAATAGTTGTGCAATCTCATTGATGTTGAATGAAATCAAGGATTGTACTCATAAAATAGACTATCCAAATCTCAAGATGTTGCAAGTAACATCATCTGAGAATTGGGAATCAATACCAGAAAATTTTTTCCAAGGCACAAGGAAGCTCATGGTTATAGGTATGCAACAACTATGCTTTCCTTTAACTTCTCTTCCATTCCAAGCCCTAAGTAACCTGCGCACATTGCGATTGGAAGATTGTATTGGCATTGGAGATGTATCTATAATTGGCAATGAGCTTAGGATCCTAGAAATCCTAAGCTTTGCCAACTCAGACATCAAACAGCTTCCAATAGAAATAGGGCAATTGGGCCTTCTTAGATTATTGGATTTGACAAGATGTGATGCCCTTTATCAAATTGCTTCCAAAGTTTTCACAAGATTATTACGATTGGAAGAACTTTACCTCAAGGTCCTTTATTTTTCATGGGAGAAAAACAGTGCCACTCTTGCTGACTTGAAATCTTTATTGCCTCAACTAAAGTGCTTTGAGATTGCAATGACAAATGTTGAAGCACTGCCAAAGAGTTTGGACTCCAGAAACTTACTAAGATTTTGGGTCTTTGTGGGGAAGTCATCTTTGTGGTATGATACTATTTGTGAGGGATATCTATACCCAAATACTTTGATTATAAATACAAATTACAGTTGTATTAAGGAGAGTGAGACAATTGGACAGTTGATTAAGAAATCTAAAATTCTCAAGTTAGTAGATATCCAACACATGAAGAATCTCATGTATGAATTAAATAACGAGTTTCCTAGATTTGCAAGATCTATCAATCAAATCTTGCGAAGATCTAGAGTATCTTGTGAATGAAAGTGATTGCACTGCTTGCAATGTCTTGCCACAAGTTCAACGTTTGAGCATACAATATTGCAATGCACTACAATCTATCATCTCAAACAAAACAAGAGTTGAGGAATCAACAATTGGGTTCTCAACTTTAGAGTCTTTGGAACTGAGTGGACTCCCAAATCTTTCTGGCTTCACCAAAGACGTTGTCCTAAACGAGTCTCGTCAACTAATATCACAGGTATGTTGATTGTAGTAAGTAATTATTGTAATAAGCAATTCTATTTTTCTTTTACCCAAACTCCTGTTGTGCATGTTTTATGGCAAATTAAGAATTTTAACTCGCCATTTTATTAATTTTCAATATTTTTTTAATACTCAACGCATTGGTGATTATAAGCCCATTGGTCTTCCCAAATGTGTCCCCCCAATGTAATTTTCAACCCTCATCACTATGTTTGAGTATATTCACCAAAATATTTTATTCAAGTTAAATATTTTATTATATGATTTAAGAACAGTAACGCTCAGAATTTAAAAATTCATAGTAATTTAATAGATATTAAACCATTGGCTTGTGGAAATTAACATGTGATATCCTACTTTTAATTATGTTCGCTTTAAAGTCTTAAAATTAATACTGTGTTGGAAATTTAAAAATTAAGAAAATAAGGTGCCATATAGATTTTTATATATTATGAGAAGAATTAATTATGGAAACCAATATACTCATAAGGTTTTAATTTTTTTGTTAATTTTAGGGCTATAATACAAAACTAAATTACAATTAAACAATACATAAATAAACAAAATGCATATGAAAATATCAATCAATTTGATGATTGTTAGAGCCAAAGCAAATCAGGCGAGACATAAAATTTAATGTTTTTACTTTTTATTTTAGATTTCGAGCTATAGACTTTGCTATTCGACAGTTATAATTTGAAACATTCACCGCTTATGGTATAGACATATCTTTGATAGCATGATCGCAGTCCTTTCATTTCTTCATCTGTTGAATTTTGATCCCAATAAAACTGAGTTAAAAAGAAAAATAATTGTCAGCATTGTTAAAGTTACCACGTGAGAAAATTTTTACACAAGAAAGTTCAAAATATAATTACTTAACCGATCAGGATTTTTATTTTCCAAAATATAATTATAGGCTATATCACATATGGAATTTATGTATGTTTTATAAATATAACTTTAACCAAATATCTAATGAAATATTAGGTTGTGGGCATGGCATATGATTACTCAGCTTTATTTTTAATGTTAAAATTTGTCGTCCATGTTATAATCATGTAGTTGTGTATGCATTGAATGTTAATAAAGCTAAAGAAAATGAAATTTACATTAAAACTGAAAATGAAAGTAATTAGTGTCTATATTGTTAATGGCATAAGATACATAGTTCTACTATTCTTATAAATCAAATCTTGTCAAATACTTCTAAAAAAATTTGAATCATTAAATTTTTTGTATTTCATAAGTTGAACTATGAGATATAATAAATTTATGATTCAAATTATATTGTGGCTATTTGGTACAAAAAGTTGTGAGCTTATGTTTATATTAAGATACATGTATAATTGTTCAACATTGATTTATTTATTACTTTCGTTTTAGAAGAATAATGACAATTATAGCTCCTTTTTATAAGGATCCATGTGATAAGAGAATAAAGCGTTCTCCACTTATAGATGGCTTGGTGTTTCCAAAACTCAAAAAGCTGAGTATATTTGACTGCAACCAGATCAGCAGTTTGTTTTCTGCTTCATCGTCAGCAAGTCTTGTCAATCTACAAGACTTGCATATCACTCAATGCATGAACATTGAGGAAATTGTATGCGAAGAAGCAAATGTTAGTAAGATAGTCTTCCCCAAATTACAGCATCTGAGCCTTGATAATCTATCCAACCTCAGAGCCTTTTGTTGCGGTTCTTGAGACTTTGACTTCTCATCATTAAAAGAAATATCATTAGACTACTGCGACAACATGGAGGTATTCTCATATGGATCTTCATATGCTCCAAAGCTAGAGGAAGCAAAACTTGGAATTGCTAAAGGAATCAAGAATACAAGGATGCAAGATCTTAATTATATTTCACAGCTAAACAAGCAAATTGTATGGCTAATTTTTCACAACTTCTGTTTTATCGATGACTTTCTTAATTAATTTTTAAGTAGTTATCAAAGACTTACATATGCAAATACACATGCTTGCATGCAGGTGGCATTACAAACGTCGGGGATGCCTACGTGGACTGAACAAAATCTCTGCTACTTCATCCAAGATGGAGTGATGGATGTCTATCATTTCTTTAATCTGTTGAAGCTTGTTCCAATCAATCAAGTACACATGTTTAAATGCCTTAAGAAACTTTATGTGCGTCTTTGTTTTTCGTTGGTTGAGGTGTTTGAATCGGAAGGAGTAGATGTAACTGAAGGGGTCGCCATGACACATTATGAGCTACAAGAATTGCATTTGACTTCTCTACCAAAATTGATGCACATATGGAAAAACCTTGGTGGGGTTGTAAGCTTCCAGAGATTAAGAATACTGAAGGTGGAAGGCTGTAACAATTTGAAGAGTATACTCTCTCCTTCCATGGCCAAAGCCCTTGTGCTACTTCAACATCTATATGTAGGATATTGCAACCTGATAGAAGAGATAGTTACAAGGGAAGAAGAGGATAGTGAAGTAGGAGTGGCAAAGGGAAATATTCAGTTTCCACAGTTGAACAAATTGAAACTTGTATCTCTACGCAATCTGAAATGTTTTTGTCCAGGAAATTTCAACTTTCAATTCCCTTTCTGCCAAGAAATAGTAATTGAAGGTTGCAAGAACATGATACCATTTTGTAACGGAATCGTAAGTACACCGAAGCTCTCTCACATGCACGTAGAGTCAAATGAGTACAAAGACACAGGAGACCTTAATCAAGCTTTGGCTCCATCTTTGAATATCAAGGTACAATTATTCCCCAACTGCTCAATTTGATTTTGACTAATCTATATATATATATATATATATATATATATATGTAATGACACCGCATTTAGTATTGCATTACTACTCTTAGAATGATTATATAGATAAGCATTTTTCCAATAGTTAGATTTTGAATAACGTAACATTTATTTCACAATCAGTCAAGCACAAGTGGAAATACATACAATTAAGAGAAATTATATTTTCACAATCATATATTCAACATGCGTATAATTTTATCCAAATAAACACACACACACACATATATATATATTTATATTTTCGTGAATTAATGTTTCTACTTCCCCAATTTCCTCTTCTCTCTCATTATAGACAAAATTGTATAATAATTGTCTAAATGACTATTTTATAATAATTAAAAATAACTGAGTTCTTTTTTATTGATGATATTTTTACACAATTTTTATAGTGATCATTGTTATCTTACAATTGTTATTATTTAGAATATATTACTCAAACTTTTATCTCATTACAATTGATTTTGCTCAGATATTTTTTTCTATAAAACACAATAAGATTGCTCATGCATGGAAAAGAAAGATTTCTAATCAATTCTGTTAATTTTTTTCCTTTTTAGAAATATTTTAGCAAAATGTTAAAGAAGATTTTTGAGATTAATTAAAACTTAAAAAAAAGCACAAGAAGTATGCATTACAAAAAATATCAAACTAATATATGTGATTGCTACCTAAGGTTTATAATTAATATTAGACAAGAAAAGAGATAATAAGATTTTATTATCTTTTGTTCAAGTTTAATTTTTACTATTTTGTTTAAACAATGAGTATTTGTTATTATATAAATGGACATATGAAATAAAGATGATAGGAAAAAGAACTTGATATATGATGGCTTTTAATTAGTTTCGACAAATAAGATGAACAAAAATAAAAATTGATAAAAATAAATCATAAGATAATTTTTAATTGTATTCTATCTTTGAGTAATATAAATTCAAATGCCATTTCTTTTAATTATGGAACTACCTCATATAATTGATAATAATATCTTTAAAATTTTGAGCCACACTTTCATTCACTTTAATGTAATAATAAAGTAAACCACATGCAAAGCATATGCTAAAAACTTGAATGATACAAAAGAGAAGTTACTGTGCACGTGATTGATACATAATTTTTGCAGATGGTGACTCACAAGTCAGAGACCCTCAGTTGGATGTGTTAGACTATATAGGACATCTAGAACATATAATGACATCCAAGATGAAGTAAATGCGGAAGAAAACTAACCTCCAGTCATTGCAAATCTTGAAGTCAAAAATCACCTACGAGATGCTTCTATCTCAGATTTTCTCACTCAGTGATGGTGTAATGAAGTGTATTAAGCTTCTGAATTATGAGAAACTGAGCTAGGGACCCCATATATATAGTGCTTAGGGTTGTTGCAACGTCTTTCCATCAAAGACAGTAACCTCAATTCTGAACAGTCATGGAAACTTCAGAACTGGACCAAACTCTAATTTTCAACAATGACGGCATGTCGGTAGCCGACGTTTGACAATAAAGGGAGTGGTTGCCGACAATTTTGACAATAGAGGTTTTCTCACTGCCGACATGTTAAAAATTTTACATTCTCCCACTTGGTCCGTATGCTCTATAATGTTTCCATAGTTCATATTTCAATAGAAGAAAACTAAATACACGAATCATGGCAATAAGTCGTCTTAATGCGAGTATTACCTTCCATGTATTACGAGATACCATGTTTCCTTAAAAACACTATAACTTAATAAATAAGCCTTATACTTATTCTGTGTCATCTTAATCGTTGTTATTCTCAAAATATAAATGTGCACACTGAAGGAGCAAACAACATTCATAATGATAAGAGCTTTATTACAACTGATAAATATTTTACATTAAAATCTTAATGTGGGACCAAGTTCCATTTTAGTTACATGATCCTTAAACCCTGTTGGTGGCATGCCTTTGGTTAAAGGATCGGCTATCATCAACTTAGTGCTTATGTGTTCAATGGTGACTTTATTCTCCTTGACACATTCCCTGATGGCTAAGTACTTAATGTCAATATGTTTGCTTTGACTTCCACTCTTATTATTCTTAGCCAAAAAAATAGCAGCTAAGTTGTCACAATATATTCTTAATGGCCTTGAGATAGAATCCATTATTCTAAGCTCAGAGATAAAGCTCTTTAGCCATACACTATGAGAAGTTGCCTCAAAATAAGATATGAACTCAGCCTCCATGGTAGAAGTAGCAGTCAAAGTCTGCTTTATGCTCCTCCATGATACAGCTCCACTGGCAAGCATAAATATATAACCTGATGTTGATTTTCATGAATCAACACATCTGGCAAAATCCGAATCTGAGTAGCCAACTACCTCAAGATTCTCAGTTCGTTGTATATTAGCATGTAGTGTTTAGTACTTTTAAGGTACCTCATCACCTTCTTTGCAACTTTCCAATGGTCTATTCCTGGATTACTCTGGTATCTCCCTAACATGCCTACTGCAAAAGCAATGTCAGGTCTTGTGCAAACCTGAGCATACATAAGGCTTCCAATAGCAGAAGCATATGGCACGTTACTCATCTGTTCCCTTTCAAGGTCATTCTTCGGACACTGGTTCAAGTTGAATCTGTCACCTTTCACAATAAGTGCTACACTTAGTGAACAGTCCTTCATCCGAAATCTCTCTAAGACCTTGTTGATATAAGTTTCTTGTGATAGACCTAATGTATATTGAGTTCTATCTCTATGGATCTTAATGCTAGTGACATAAGATCCCTTACCCATATCTTTCATATCAAAGTTCTTTGAGAGAAACTGTTTCATTTCATATAGCATCTGTCTATCATTTGTTGCAAGTAAAATATCATCCATATATAGCACTAAGAAATAGATTCTGCTCCCACTGACCTTCTGGTATATAAATTGATCCATAATATTTTTCACAAAACCAAATGAGAAAATAATATCATGAAACTTAAGATATCATTGGCATGAAGCCTGTTTCAATCCATATATGGATTTCCTAATCTTGCAAACCAAATGATCACTAGCACTAGAGGAGAATCCTTCAGGTTGTTTCATATATACCTCCTCATCTAGTTCTCCATTAAGGAATGCCATTTTGACATCCATTTAATGCAATTCAAGATCAAAATGAGCAATCAACGCCATTATCATACGGAGGGAATCTTTTCTAGATACAGGAGAGAAGGTCTCCTTGTAATCAATTCCTTCCGTTTGAGTGAATCCCTTAGCCACGAGTCTTGCCTTATATCTCTCGATGTTGCCTAATGAGTCCTTTTTAGTTTTGTAGACCCATTTACATCCAATGGCTTTAGAGCCAATAGGTAACTCGACAAGATCCCAGACTCCATTAGATGCCATAGAATCCATCTCTTCCTTCATGGCATTGTGCCATAATTCAGATTCTTTGCAACTAATGGCTTGTGAAAACGTCTTCGGATCATTCTCGGCTCCAATGTTATAGTCAGATTCTTCTAGGTATACTATATAGTCACTAGGAATTGCTGGCCTTCTTATCCTAGTTAATCTTCTTAATGTTGTCTCAACATCCTCTTGAAGAGGTTGTTGTTCAACTAATTCTAGTAAATGTTCATCAACCAGATCAACTTAGATATGGCCAACAGGTTGTGGAGTCTCAATGATTGGTTGTTCAATACCTATTTGTACTTGAGGGGCCTGAATTATAACCAATCTATTACTTGATGTGGAAGACTTGCGAACTAAAATGATCTTGTTCAAAATTTGATCACTCCCACTGATCAAGTCATTCTCAAGAAATGTTGCATTTCATGATTCCATTATCCTAGTACTATGAGATGGACAATAAAACCTATATCCCTTGGACCTTTCAGCATACCCAATAAAATAGCCACTAATGGTCCTTAGGTCTAACTTCTTCTCTTGTGGATTGTAGATCCTAACTTCTAACGGGCATCCACAAATACGCATATGTCTTAACCTGGGTTTCCAACTTTTAAATAGCTCAAATGGCATCTTTTCAACAGCCTTAGTTAGAACCCGGTTAAGAATATACACAGCCATCTTAAGGGCTTCAGTCCACAAGGATTTAGGAAGTTTAGAGCTGCTAAGCATGCTTCGCACCATGTCCATTAATGTTTGGTTTCTTCTTTTAACTACACCGTTTTGATCTGGATATTCAAGCATGGTGTATTGGGCAATAATTCCATGTTCTTGAAGAAACTTATCAAATGGACCTAATGCTTGTCCATCTTTAGTGTATCTGCCAGAATGCTCACCACCTCTATCTGATCTCACTATCTTAATTTGTTTACCACATTGTTTCTCTACTTCTGCCTTGAAAACCTTAAAGGTATCTAGTGCCTCATTTTTGTTATTCAGCAAATAGAGAAACATGTATCATGAGTAATCATCTATAAAGGTAATAAAGTAATTTTGACTACTTGAATCCATATCTGAGCTACAAATATCTGTATGTATAATCTCTAACAAGGTAGAACTCCTCTTAGCACTTTTCTTGGTCTTATTAGTCTGCTTTCCTTTAATGCAGTCTACACAAGTGTCAAAATCAGTAAAGTTAAGAGTATTAAGTACCCTATCTTTTACTAACCTTTTCACCCTCTCTATTGAGGTATGACCAAGTCTGCGATGCCACAATATAGAAGAATTTTTATTAGTAATACTTCTCTTAACACCTATATTGCTAGAAACATGCATTGAATCATAAGATGTACTGTTTTGTAATTGAAGTTGAAATAGACCATGACAAACTGTGCCTTTTCCAACAATATCAGATTTATAAGATAATTGAAATAAATTATCTGAAAAGTTGAAGGAATATTCAAATGGTACAAATTTTGAAACTAAAATCAAGTTTCTAGAGAAACTTGGTACATAAAAGGTCCTTTTCAAAATCAATACATAGCCATTATCTAAAACTAATCTGCATGTTCCTATGCCTTCTACTTGTGAGCCCATCCTGTTTCCTGAATAGATGTTTTGCTCACTGCCCATCGCCTTCCTTAGGTCTAGAATGCCTTGTAAGGTATTAGAGATCTGAATTGTAGCACCAGAATCAATCCACCATGTATTACTACTAACATCTACCATATTAGATTCATAACAAAAGAGTGAGGTTGAGTTACCTTTCTTTTCCAGCCAAGCCTTGAATTTGGCGCAGTCCTTCTTCATGTGTCCTTTCTTTTTATAGAAAAAACACTTGGACTCCTTCTTGATGCCAACTTGAATGGGTGTCTTGCCCTTCCCTTTGGCCTTGTTTTGTTTTTGACTTTTTACTTGTATGGCCAAGTGTGCACTTTCTCCCATATTAACTAGGAGCCTTTCCTCTTCTTGGGCACACATGGTCAATAGTTCATTAATAGACCATTTCTCCTTATGTGTATTGTAGAAGATTTTGAAAGGTCCATATTGAGATGGTAAAGAGTTCAGAATGAAGTGCACAAGGAAAGACTTAGATATCTCAACCTTCAGACTCTTCAACCGAGCCGTTATGTCCCTCATTTGCATTAAGTGCTCTCGCACGCCCTTTACGCCAGTAAATTTCATGGAAGATAACCTTGTCAGCAGGGTGCTTGCCAAGGCTTTGTCAGATGACTCATATTGCTCGTCAATGGACTTTAGCAGGTCTTGGACATATTCATGCTCTCCTAATGATCTTTGAATACCTTTAGATATTTTGGTCTTTATGTACATTATGCTGAGATGGTTAGATCGCTCCCAGCATTCATAAAGATTTATCTCTGAAGTACTACTTGTGTTCGTGGGTGTAGGAGGTTTTTCCTTTTTAATGCATAGTCAACGTCCATCCACCTTAATTGTAGAAGAATTTTCATTTTCCAAGTTTTATAATTGTCCCCTCTTAGTTCAGGAACTTGGAAGTCGGAGATACTTATGAGTTGAAAAGCTGTAAAATATGCTATATCAAAATTTGAGGCAACTAATAATTCTATATGATATGTCTTACCAATGTAAAACATATCTTTTCAAAACATGAATCTAGTAACAAATAAAACTGCCTGTGGGCTAAGTTTTATTCAATTAGGTTCATGCAATTTTATGATGAAACTAATAAATTATCTCTTTCTTAAATCCTGTGGGTAATTAAGAAAAAAGAAAATTTACCATCCCATCCTAATTAGACATACACAATATGATAACATTCCTATGGGATAATGATTATTATATCACATATATCAATTACAATTTTATGTCATTACTATACGTGATTTATTTTTTAATGTGTGAATTTAGAATCATTAAAGTTGCTGTGGCAAAACTCCAATTAAACTAAAATTTATACTAATCACATGACATTTTAAAATAGCTTAATGCTTGCAAAAATAAGTTTGCATAATAGAAATTTAAACCATTAATTAATTAACTTGTCAAAATTGTGATTAATTAATTAAAATTTTCCCAAAATAAATATGCCAAAATATTCCCAAATAAATCATAAATATTGGACATACGGCAATATAAATTTTGGACAAAATAAATCATTAAAGAAATATTAATTTCCAATTAAAATTGGATTTTTACAAAATTTTGTCCAAATAAAAATTATTTTATTAATATACAAAATATCCAATATGAAATTTTGATGATTGTGGGCCAAATTCTAAATGGCCATGTCAAAAGGCCCAAAATTTGGCCCAAAATCGAAAATCCTGTTTTTTTTTTTGAAACAAGGCCAAAAATCAGATAGGCTAAATAATAGCACAGACAGGCCCAATAAGTCTAGCCTAGACAAGCCCAGAAAACCAGCCTGCTATTTTTTTTTTTGAATCAGTTGTGCCAAAACAGAACATGCCAAATTGTTTTTTTTTTTTCTTTGTCCAGTCAAAACGACTCGTCATTTATCAGAGGTGATCAAAATGACTTGTCATTTACGTTGCCTTCAACCTCCAGCCGGGTCGCCCGACTCGACTCGACCCGTGTCGGACCCGCAAAAAAATCTGATGGTTTCTGGCGATTCTGGACGTGTTTTTCGACGTTTCAAAAGCCTAAACTCATCAGAATTTCATAAGGAATCCATTTTTGCAATCAAAACATGCAAAAATCAAATGCATGAAGGAACCCAATGGACTCAAAGTTTCAAAATTTTTTGATGAAAAAATGCAGCAAGACAGAGGCCTTTTGGGGTTCTGATACTAACTGTTAGACTATATAGGACATCTAGAACATATAATGACGTCCAAGATGAAGTAAATGCAGAAGAAAACTGACCTCCAACCATTGCAAATCCTGAAGTCAAAAATCACCTACGGGATGCTTCTAGCTCAGATTTTCTCACTCAGTGATAGTGTAATGAAGTGTATTAAGTTTCTGAATCATGAGAAATTGAGCTAGGGACCCCGTATATATAGTGCTCAAGGTTGTTGCAACGTCTTTCCATCAAAGACGGCAACTCCAATTCTGAACGGTCATGGAAACCTTAGAAACAGACCAAACTCTGATTTTCAACAATGACGGCATGTCAGTAGCCGACGTTTGACAATAGAGGGAGTGGTTGCTGACAATTTTGACAATGGAGGTTTTCTCACTGCCGACCTGTTGAAACTTTTATAGGATGGATCAAGATTATGATCTACTTGAAAATTTGAAAAAAGTAAGAAATCTGAAGATTGAAGGATGTGAGAAACTTTTAAATTGTGTTCCATCCACTATGATTCATAGATTCCAGCATCTAGAAAATCTTACTGTACATGGATGTAAATCGTTGGTTGAAATATTTGAATCAGAAGGAGCAAACAACATGGAGAGCAATGTGACACATTATTAACTGCAACAACTTTATTTGGAATCTCTACCTAAACTAGTGCAGATCTGGAATAATCATGGTGGCATTTTAAGCTTTCAAAATTTAAAAGTTCTATGTGTGTATCAATGTAATGGTTTGAAAAGTGTGCTCTCTCCTTCCCTAATGAGAAGTCTTTTCCAACTCAAGACATTAAGTGTAACAAGTTGTGAGATGTTGAAGGAGATAGTGAGAACAGAAAATGTGGAGAACCTTGAAGGACGTAACGATGAGGCTAAGTTGACGTTCCCAAAGTTGGAGTGGTTGACACTTTGTTACTTAGCAAACCTTAAATGTTTTATTTCCTATAATTATGATTTAGAGCTACCATCCGGTAAAATCATATGGATTGAGGAATTGTCAAAGATGGAAACTTTTTGTTATGGAATTGTAAGCACACCTACATTTGACTTAGATATAACGAAGCATGTCCACACTGAGTCCATTATGTGTGAGGGGGAGATGCTAAATAACATAATACGGTGCCGCCATCAAGGTATGTACATATCAAAATAATTCTTAGTAAGTCCTAATATTTATTATTCTTCTTCATCTATCTCAAAATCTTCTTTCTATATATATTGTTGTGAAGCTGCTAAGTTTTGACTCACTTCTGAATTTATTTTATCTCTTGTGCAACTACTATTTTACTTATGCAGCAAAAGTTATCTCTGGGCACTTAAGGATCTCTTAATTGAACCCAGAGGCACACAGTGTAGGAGCTTATTTCCTAAAGGATTGCACCCTTTTGCTTGAAGATTGTCTATGTTGGGGATTTACTTGTTTCCTTTTCACTATACACCTCTCAGGGGACTTCAATGAAACTGAGCTTGTTTGAAGCTAGCCTTTTTTGTTGTTTTGTTACCTTTTCAAAAGTAAGCCAAAAAAAAAAAAGGCTGTCATTAAAAATCATTGTTGTCACAAACAATGTTAATCAAAATGAGTTATTCTCAAGGAAAAAAGTGGCTCACCTACATGGGTTGCTAGAAATTGAGGGATTGGATAAACAGATGTGTGCATGAGCCTAGGAGTTAGCATCCCTAATTACTCATAAAATTGTGTTGAAGCTGATGAGGGAGATAGCAGAAGGAAAGGATGTCAAGAAAAAGGATGAATGGATCAAAGCAGAAGAATCACCACCATACAATAGCAACCTCCCTTAGTCCCTTGGGGCAAACTTAATATTGATGGGGTTGTCAATGTATATAATGGTGATACAGGTTGTGGGCGGCTCATTAAGGACAACAATAGCCAATGGATACTAGGGTTTTCTTATTTCATTGGCATTTGTTCTATTTTTATGGCTAAGCTTTGGGGAATTTTAATGGGGTTACAAGCTGCATGGGACTATGGATTGGGAAAAATCTTAGTGGAGATAGATTCCTTGAACATTGTTCAAATGTTCACATTGCCAGCAAGAACAAGAAGCAAACCTTAGATTGTGAGGAAAATTAAAGGGCGGTTGAATAATGCATGGGAAGTCCAATTCTTACATGCATTTAGGGAAGCCAATGTGTCTGCTCACTTGCCAGCTTGTAAGGTATTACGGGATTGTGAAGGACTCACATTTTATCAAAGCATATTATTAGAGTTGGAGCAGTTGATTTCTTTGGACACAGAGGGTTGAGGTTTTCCTAGGAGTGTTAGGGTGTTTTGAGTTGTTTTTAGGCGGTTTGCCTTGTTCCTATACCAATAAAAAAATGTCATTTAAGATATTCATATTTGTTGAAAGCAAAATGGTATAAAACAGCCTTGTTTCATTAAGGCAAACAGAAAGAAAATTTGGAATACTATTTTTACCCTATAGATTCAATGTATTTTTCTCTTCAAAACAAGGCTTTATGTATGTATGATCCACAAGTTTAAAAGCATATGCTAATTATTGCTAGCAAAGGATTCTTTAGAACTTTCTTTGTCATTAATAGACTTCATCTCCTAAATGGGAGGGGGATTAACAACCATCATTGGCAAGACAGCAATGTGTGAGAGTCGCCCCTTTGTCTCCCAATGCTCCTAACACAAGGCACACCGGTGCAAGCAACAATGCACATAACATGGGTCACGTAGTGAGTTTTGCAATCATCAACAAGTAAACAAATCTTAAAGTGAAACAAGGTTTATGTTCAAATAAAAGCATGAAAGCTAGTAACGAAAGCTTATATAACTATCAAGTTGCTCTGAAATTCAAAGCAAATGTATTGAAAATTTGACCATTTGACACAATTCTTTACTAATATACTCTGGCACCACTTACATGTCTCTATTCTTAGAAACTTAAGTGAACATTGTCTTTAGAGTTTACAATATTCATGATTATTAAAAAAAATAATTATAGAATCTTTATGATTATAAGCTCATAACCATACCTTAATCCAAAGCAACTATCATTATGATTTTAATTCAGTGATAACTACAAACAACCATCTTGTAATGAAGCATTATTCTGAGATTATAGGGTTGACTTGTAGATGGCTCAAACTAGACTTGCTACAAGTAAGCATTACAATTACTTGAGTAAAATGCTATGATCATGTCCATACATGCATTTCTTTGGTGTAATGAACATTAGAGTAAATGTTGCTTGCTCATCTTGGTTTTCATTCCTAATTATTTAGTCCAAAATACACATGTAGAATTCTCAGTCACAAGGAATCTGTCCTTAACCACATAATTTTCCACATTTACTAAAATATAGGCAGGCATGATTCCTAATCACAAATAAAAACATTTAACCAATTCTATGTTTAAACATCAAATGCAAGCAGAAGCCATATTTCTCAACAAAGAGCTATTAAAAATGTTCAATTCCATCTTTTATAGTTAACAACTAGTCAAAGCAAAAGAGAAAGTTAACAAGTACCTATAGGTAATATTTCTTCTGTAAGGATTTTTGAACAAGACTACTGTAAATGCCACACATGCACGAAGTAAAGAACAATCCATCACATAAGAGAAAGGAAATTGATTGGACAAAAGAATGAATGAATGCAGTTGCTGTTGCTGCAAAGTGATGCCACCTTCAACACAAATGGCATGAAAAATGCATGGGTGAGTCTCTTCTCTCAATCTTTCCAAATTGTGCCCCAATAATACACAAAGACAAATTAATCCTATCAAAGTTGCAATGAAGAATTTAAAAGTATAAAAAAAACAAAATCTTTTCTTAGTCACTAGCTACAAATTATTTCCATACCAACATGTATAAAAGTTTAATTATAGAAAAGGAAGGTACAAAGAAATAAAGCAAAGGAAAAAATTCATTGTATTGATATGAATTACATGTTTGATTATAACAGATTGAGATATTTTTAAAACCCTCAGCACATGAGAGAGCTTTTTCATTATGACTCAACTAATGACTAATTCATATTAATCTTCTACCAACTCTAACTAACTTCAGTTAATCTTGCTAACATGGCACTTAAACAACTAATGACTTAGTTTAACAAATAGCTAACACAGCTCTTCACTAACAGATTTCTTAACACCCCCTCCCCCACAAATTTAAGGTTCCTAGAAAGGAACCTTAAATTTGCAAGCTAATTCCAAAAATCAATTAGTAGCTAGGGACTTTGTAAGTATGTCAACAATTTGTTTGACAAAGAGAAGATAATGAATCTGAATTTGCTTTGTTGTCACTTTCTTGGTAACAAAGAAAATGTCTAAGTCAAGTTGCTTAGTTTGAAAGTAGAGAGTTAGGTTAGTAGAGAGTAAGACAACACTAAGGTTGTCACAATAAAGAGTTAGAGGATGAGATGTATTGATGCCAATCTCAGATAACAAGGATTGAATCTAGATGACTTGGGCTACCAAATTTGCTAAACTTTGGTATTTGGCCTCAGTGCTTGAGCATGCAACCACTATCTACTTTTTGAAGGACTAGCTAACAATATTGTTGCCAAGGAAAATGCAAAATCCAGAGGTGGATTTGTGAACTATGGGATATTATGCCCAACCGACATCACAGTAGCCAAAAATTCTTGATAGTTTTGAGGCTTCAAACAATAATCCATGTTCAATGGTAACTGCAAGAAAACATGGAATGCATTTTATTGTAACCCCATGTGTTTCTAGAGGGGTTTGCATAAACTAATATACTTTGTTGACGAGAATGCAATATCTAGCTTGGTAATTGTAACACACTACAAGACCCCAACTATAGACCTATAGAGAGTTGGATCATTTAGAGGAGTATTGTTAGTGTTGGTGAGCTTAGTGAAAGCAATCATCAAGGAGGTAATTGGTTTGGCAAATTGGAGATTAGCTTTTGTGTGCAAGTCTTTGATGTGCTTTGCTTGTGAGAGCAAGAAACTATGCTTGGACACTGACTAAACTTCGAAACTAAGAAAGTAATGTGCTAAGCCAAGATCTTTTAAGCAAAAGGTTGCATTGAGTTCTGAGTTTAGGGAGTTGATAGATATCATTGAAGAACTAGTGATGAGTATGCTGTTGACATACACTAGAGAAATTAAGATTTCAATGGCAGTCTTCTTATGAGTAATGAAGCATCACATTCTGCTGAGACAAATTGAAAGTGATGAAGAGCTATGGAAAGCTTTTGAAACCAAGCCCTTAGGGCTTGTTTTAAGCCATAGAAGGTTTTCCTTAGTTTGAATATAAGTTTAGGGTTTGGAGAATTAATTGCTAAGGGCTGTTGCATGTACACTTCCTCCATAAGGTCCTCATTAAGGAAAGCATTGTTCATATCAATTTGGTGAACATGTCAACCTTTTGACAAAGCCATGCTTAAAACTATGCTCACTATTGTTTGCTTAATTGCAAGGCTAAACACTTCTAAAAAGTTTGTGGCAGCCCTTTAATGATAGCCTTGCCTTATGCTTGAGAACTTAACCATCTGGCATATATTTTAGCTTAAAAAAACCCATCTACATCCGATTGGAACTCTACCTTCTAGACGGGGAACTGAATCCCAAGTATGATTCTTGATGAGGGCCTGATGTTCTTCTTTTATAGCCACTGTTTATTCTAGGCTTGTTAGAGTTTCACATACAAAGGATGGTTCAATAAAAGCTGGGAAAGCCTTTGGTTTCTTGATCCCTAACTTACTTCTTATAGTCATTGGATGAAAGTTATGTTATCAAGTAGGCTTCTGCTAAGAGATTCCTATAACACTGCTATGAGGCAAAGTGTCAAACAAATGACTAGTAATCATAAGTAAAGAGATATTTGTTCTATTTTCATTTAACACATTCTCAAATTTTGGAGTTGGTATGGATTTAGGAATAAAGGGAATTTAAGCTGATAGTAAGGTCTTAGTAGTGTTAGTGACAGTAGGTGAATTTTGCTGGTTTATAGAGTCACAAGAGAAGGTGCTCTCTTCAAAGGCTACATCTTTTAAGATATATATTCTCCTTATAGAACTCAAGCATTTGTACCCCTTGCGGGATGAACTATAGTCGAGAAAAATACATGGGCTAGACTTGACTTGGAATTTTGGTGAGTTGTAAGGCCTTAAATTTGGAAAGCACCTACAACCAAAGATTCTTAGAAATTTGGAATTTGGCTCAACATTGTATAGAACTTGCAATGGTGTTTTATTATTCAAAAAAGGAGTTAGAAGTCTATTGATAATATAGGTTAAGGTGATGCAAGCATCATCCCAAAAGGAGAGAGGCAAGGAATCTTGGTGTGAAAAAGTTAGCCCCATTTCTACCACATGCCTATACTTCCTTTCCACCAAACCATTCTACTCAATAGAGTAAGGACAAGCCAACCTATGTATAATCCCTTTAGTCTTTAGGAACAGAGATATAGTTCTAAAATCTCCACCTCAATCCAAATCAGACAACCTTGATTCTATGACCCAAATGAAATTCAACTTGGTTTTGCAACAAGATAAATGTTTGAAGGGCCTGTGATTTCTATTTTAACAAATAAATCCATGTATAAACAAAACTGATATTAAGGTATCAACAAAACTAATATAATAGATGGAGCCTCCATTTGACAGCATAAGGGATGTATTCCATAGGTCTGTGTAGACCAATTGTTGTACTTTATCATAAATTGTTTGTCAGGAATGAGTTTGTAATTTGTTTGTGAAAACTGGTCTAAGAAGAGCATTAGTAGTATGAACTAGCTTAGAGTGCCAAAGGTTTAAAGTAAACTTGGACACTAATAAAGCTGTAGGGAATTTACAAACTAAGATATGAATGGTTGACTTGGCTTGATGTCTCTAAGAAACAGGTTAAAGATTGTCCAACACATAGAACCCTTGTTTAAGCTTTCCTCTCATCAATATTTAATTTGACTCCTGTCATTTCACAAGGCATGGATTGGGGTGAAACTCAAAATATACACAAGTATCTCTTGCCAATTGAGATTCATTGAGAAGATTTTTAGTAATGGTAGGAACATGAACAAAAGTATATAAGGAAAGGGTTTTGTTTGGGGTTTTTGTTTGAGAATATCCTACATGAGAGATATACAAACATGTCTGATCACTTGTAAAGACTTGATTTGAACCTTTGTGGGGGGCTTATTCCCTTCATCATGGGTAAGATGATTTGTTGCTCCAAAGTCTAGGTACCATTCTTGGTCAAAGGTTCTATCATTGCTTGTAATCATAGCTTGCATAGGGTTTTTGTCATTAGTGTAGTTCTGTTGTATAGACTTTTAGTGTCCAACACAACCTGATTTGAGTAGGGTCTTAGTTCATTTTTCATAGTATAGGCTTCATGAAAGCCTTGAGTGCCTTATTCTATGTCAAACCTTCTATTGTGTTGAGAACTATTGTCAAAATAACTTGAATGCATTGGTTGAGGCCCATGAAAATGCTCATCAAAGTAAAGCCAAATGCCTCCATTTTCCACACTCTTGGCATACATGATTGTTCCTGGGCCCAAATCTCGCTCTTTCTTTTCCTCTACTCACATAATTCCCTTTATACCTACTCTTGAAGTTTCCATATTAATTATTGTAATATTGACTACCATGATTGAACTTAGGCTGATTCTCTCTATTTTGATAGAAGTTGTAATTTCCACCTTGACTATCTTTTCTCTTTTTCTATAAAAGAACATTTGTACTCAAATTTATAGACATTGTGTCAATTTCCTTCAAGTGCCTTTCCAAATGTGTTTCTTGTCCTAGTAATAAGGCTTATACATCATCAATTGAAAATTGCTCAAGCTTAATCATAATTGTCATCATTCAAGGATTATATTCAAGTGGTAAGCCATCAAGGACAAATTTAATATACTCAAAGTTATTGATAGGATTACCTACTGTTGCCAATATACTCAAAGTGGTAAGCTATCAACAACATTCTTCATTTTCAACAAATATTCTATGGATAGTCCCTCTTTCTTTGTGTTCTAGAGCTAATTTCTAAATTGCCTCACCTTTGCTCTAGTTTGTGATGGGAAATGTCCTTTCATTCTTTCCTAGACTTCTGAAATGAGCCATATCCAACCATTCTAGTTAGGATTGAATCTGACATAGAGGATAACAATCATGATAACAATAACTAGTGTGAGAATATCTATTATTTCCTAAGAAATTATTGTACTCAAATCTCACTAATACGGTATGAGAAAAAGAAATTAGAGAATTCTTTGATAAAGGATCAAGTTTTGCCATGGATGAAAGCTCTGATGCCACATTAAATTAAAGAAAAAGAAGGCGCAGAGAAGAAGATTCATTGTATTGATATGAATTGTATGTGTGATTATAGTAGATTGAGGTCTTTATAGAACCCTCAACACACAAGAGAGCTTTCTGAGTACAACTTAACTAACGACTAACTACTTCGTATTAATCTTCTAACAACTCTAACTAACTTTAGTTCATCTTGGTGACATGGCACTTAACCAAGTGATGACTTGGTGTCATAGACTGCTAACATGGCTCCTCACTAACAGATAAAGCCCTAACAATAAATCTTTCATAATTGAAGTGTAACGAAGGGTGTAATTGTAAATGTAATAAATAAAGTAATGGAAAAGTGTTATAGTTTGAGGGTTGGTCATGCATTAACTTATTGCTTTCCCTATCTTTGGCACATCCAAAGATCTAAGTCGTCCAAGGTTCATTTGTAGGAGGTGCATAGTCTTTAGGTAGTGGCTGTCCACATTCAATGCACTTGCAAACAGCCAACTGCAATGTAGTAAAAGGATAAGCAAACATATGTCTATCAAGTTCCATTACACCTCCCCTGAAAGCCTCAACAGAAAAGCATGCACAAATTTTGTATGTTTCACATTGCATATCCATATATAGCTAATTATTATTTTTTTTTTTCCCTTTGGAATGGAACCAATGTAAAGACCCAGCCTACATCAAGATGAATTTTCCACTTTTGGTCAAAGTTTTCACAGTTTTAGAACTTTGAGAATTCATAAATCCACATTTATAAACCCTTGACCAAAGTACTGGGATTTGAATTTCCCCACTTATACTTGGAATACTTACTTTTTCTAGCACTAGTGTCTTAACGGTGCTAAATTAAAGTCATTACAACCATTATACCAATTCCTCTAGTTTATAAAGTATTAAATTTTTGCAAATTCCCAAACCTTGTAATGTAATACCAGCAACAGCAGTTGTTCTTTTACCTCTTATGCAAGATTCATATAATCAACCATAACAGTGTTGTACTGAATGATAGCTAAATAAGCAATGGTGTCTACATTGTTTTCCAATAAAGATGAGGTTTAAAGCTCAAATTCAGGAAAAGAACATAAACCCAACAATCAAAGTAAATAAATAAATCAAAATCTTATAAGGTGAAAATGAGTAAAACCTGAGAACCCTCAATTGGCTAATTGAGTTCACCGGCTGAATATCTTGCAGAGACACTTGATCCTTCGTCAGCTTCACATAAGGCGATTGTTTCTTTTCTTCCATGTAACATTGCAAACACGTAATGCTGAAAAGATATTAGAAAACATGGGTTGCCTCACCTGATCAGTTGAATCTTGAATAAAGATTTCCTTCAAAAAATAGTAGAGAAAGGCAAGAACTTTAGGATAAACTTGGAAGAGAAGGAAGAAGAGGAGAACGAAGAGTAGCTGCTGCTAAACGAAGTGGCCACGCAAATAGTAAAATTTTGGTAAATTTTATTATCATTTTATTCTTACGTATTATTCGGACTTGGGGGGTGGTAGGCTGCTGAACAATCCAATTATGTTTGATGTTACGTGCATCTTGCTATTGTTATAAAACAAATATGATTTATAATTGAGCAAATACTTACAAAGGTAGTTGGTAAACTTGAAATTATATGGCAATTTGTTTTGTGTTATATATATATATATATATATATATATATATATATATATATATATATATATTGTAAGAGTGACTCACTAATTCTCTTATGTAGCCGAATAACGTTCATTCAACAATTTAGTTCCTTGAAAATATAATTTTTATTTCAGGACTTTTTTTTCTAAAAAATACTAAACATTGAGTCTAACACTAAGCAAAGCAATTGATTATTTTCTTTAAAGTTGAACCTATTGCAGCAGAATTGATGCCCAGCAGAGAATAACTGGAGAATTACCTTGCCTTGTAAAACGGTGCTTTGTTTTGACTGCCAAAACACTTTTGATTGGAGTTTGTTTTTTCTAAGTAGTAATACTCTTTCTGCGTGATATTTTGTTCAAAGAGGGCGCCAAGTTCAGTACAGACACACTGATGCATTGTTGTAGTTTTGAGCGCTAATATTTATATAGAATTTTTTTATATATATTCTTTATATTATCTAATATTCTCATTTTTTTCCTTTTTTTCCTTCCTTTTTTAAGAAGTACTGAAAAAGTCATAATATAAGAATTGAACTTGAGGTGAGAGAGACAATAAAGCCAAGTTTAAGCCCCTCTTTTTCCTTCTTAGTATGACAAGTAAGAGCAATCTTTTGACTCACTGATTCTCACCAAACAAATGTTTGAGTCTCATTACTCATTAGCACCTAAATGAGTTATGATAACTATACGTGAACGTTTTACACAATTTTTACATGCAAATATAAATTGCTTTTTATCTTATTTATTTTTTTCCTTTTTATTTTCACATATAAAAGGATTTGTGTCTACAGACATCATAACTCATTAAACTCATAAACGCCCTAAATAAATTATTTCAAATGCAAAAAAAAAAAAAATTGGAACTCACAACATCCAAAGTTGATGGACCTCTTATTTGAGGTTTGCGTTGTTGAAATACGTGAGTCTAACTCTTTTG
The DNA here is from genome assembly GCA_037013595.1 of Dicorynia guianensis. NCBI lineage: Eukaryota > Viridiplantae > Streptophyta > Magnoliopsida > Fabales > Fabaceae > Dicorynia > Dicorynia guianensis. Next base: position 16,104,690 of record JASUAB010000003.1, on the reverse strand, counting down.
TATACTTTTTATGTAATATTATGGTGCGTTTAATTTACAAAAATATATTTTGTTTATATTTAGATTTATTTTTATTGAAAATAATTTTTTTTTTAGAAAATGAAAATAGCTTTGGTTTGTATTAGTTAAATTTAATTTTTAAAAAATAAAAATAATGAAAATACATTTGATTTTAAGGTTTAAGATTTAAGTTTTAGGGTTTAAAATTTAGGTTGAGGGTTTAGGATTTGGGTTTAAGGGTTTAGAATTTAAGATTTGGGTTTAAGGGTTTAGAATTTAGGATTTAAGGTTTGGAATTGAGAGTTTTGGAGTTTGGAATTTAGTGTTTTAGATTTTGAGGTTTAGAGTTTAGATTTTGAGGATATTAGGATTTGGGGTTTTGAAGTTTAGGACTTTAGGATTTAGGTTTAGGATGTAGGGTATGGGATTTTAGAGTTTAAGATTTTTTGATTTTGGGTTTAGGGTTTTAGGATTTTGGGTTTGTGGTTGAAGGTTTAAGGTTTAGAGTTTAGAGTTTTAAGATTTTTGAGTTATGAGGTTTAGAGTTTAGAATTTAGAATTTGGGATTTAGGAATTTAGGATTTAGGATTTTGAGATTTAGGGATTTAGGATTTTAAAATTTAGGGTTTAGGTACATAGTAATATCAAAATTGTCACTATATTTTTAATTTATGTTTTTTGTTTTTAAATTTTCATATAGGAAATACTAAAAATATCTTTTTATTATTTTCAAAATTTACCTTATTTTAAAAATATTTTGATTTTTTTGCAAGCCAATGCGTTTTTACTACCATTTTCTATTTTTATTAAAAATGAAAATCGAAAACAAGTAAAGCAAATGCACCCTTAGTCTTTCAAAATCCTTTGAAACTATTTACCTTATTTTTAGCTTTTTTGACCATTAAATAATATATTTATAATTGAAAAAAAGCACTTTTAGTCCCATAACTTGTTTAGAAAAATAATTTAATTCTTTAACTTTTAAATTAGATAAATTTAGTCTCTTTATAATTGCAATTGAGGCAATTTATTACCTCCATAAATGCAATTAAAAAAATTTAATCCCTCACTCATCAAATTTCTCTTTTGCAGTATAATATAGTTAGTTAATAGTGATATAAATTTCATTTTTACTAGGAAGTTATTTGTTAAAGTTATGTATTTCAATTGTAATTGTAAAGAAACTACATTACCTAACTTAAAAGTTAAAAAATTAAATTTCTATTTTAAAAAAGTTGAGAGACTAAAATTGCCTTTTCTCCTATTTATAATGGTTAAATTATTTGTGGATTTCTAGGTCAAGTTTTTAAATAAATCATTACAGTTTAAAATTATATAACTAACATTTTATAATTTTTACCATTTATATCTTAAATTACTATCGTCACTCCCTATTATAACTATAGACATCTAATTTTGTCCACATCCTAAAAATTAAAGTGGATCCATGCATAAGTTTTAAATTATCCTACTTGAATATATATATTTTTCTAGAAATGAATTGAGTGAAAATGAAAGATTTAAAGATGTTTTTTAGTCCCAAATGTAAATAATGTTATTTAAAAAATTATTAAAAAAATTAAAATTAATTAAAAAAGAAAAAATAAAAAAAAAGAAGAGAATAAGAGAAGAAGGGAGTAGGCGACATTCATTCACTCACCTAACCCTACATTATTCACCTAATTGGTACCTAACTATCCACCTAATTTTGGCATTTCTTTAGAAAAGAAAAAGGGATGTCTACTATGAAGAGAAAATGATGAAGAGTTAGATAGAAGGAGAGTATCGGCAAGGAGAGAAGAAATAAGGAAGAGGAACCTATAAGCACTAGGGAAAAGGGGGAAGGCAGCACCCAAAAAATGAAAACTTAACTGCTGCATCTTCAAGAAAAAAGGCACCTCTCTTTTGGAGAGTTAGGGTGACCTCTCCACCTTCAGCACTCGGACAATGCCTTCATCTAAGCTTTTCCACCCTCATCTTTGCTGCACTTTAGTTAAAAAAGCCAACATCCACGCATTGATGATAGGGTAGAAAGCTTCCACCTTCACAGTAGTGCACTTCCTCTCACCCAAAGCAACGAAGCACCCACCATTTTTCCTACATTCATTCACATTCACTTAGCTTTCTCATAAACTCCTTTCTTTTCCACAAAACCAAACTTGGCTCCTAACTTTCATCCTCCAAAAAAATAGCATCACTTCTGTACTCATACTCTAACGTAGTTCTCCACTTTCGCCCAGCAACCCTTCACCAAAGCCAAAATAACCTACCCCTTCAAAAAAGCCAAACGCCCATCATTCTGCTGCACTCTTGAGAAACCAACATCCACACTCTCACAGAAATGCACCCCTTCCTCTCAACGTCTCAAGGAAGGGATATTCTTAAAATTATTATTCTTAAAACCCAATCTGGAATATAAAGGAGATACTTCTCAAAAATTGCTTTTATTTAAAATTCTCAATCTGGAATGGACAGAGATTACTTTCAAAATTTTTTAAACCAACACAAATTAATTAAATCATTTTTAGTATCGAAAAGGCATTAAGGGTGCTAATACCTTATTTAAAATGTAATCAATTCTCGAATTCAATATGTGAAACGTAGACTATTTTTAATTAGATGTCTGATCTCACTTTATATAATTTAAGTCGATGGTGACTTCCAAAACCAAAATTTCAGGATCGACAATGATGTCATGCAAAAATGCTTGGTGTGACTAATTACAAATAGGTCTTTATAATTATTATAGGGACTTTAGTATTATTATATTAAATTATAAGAATTTAGTTAAACACTATTTGAAAATATTGGAACCTATTTAAATTTTAAATAGGTCCTTACATTAGCAACGTTAGGCATCTTCGCATAATATCATAACGAAAAATAATGGTAAAGACTTAAGACATAAATAGTAAAAACTATAAGGATATACTTATATGATTTTAAATTATAAAAATTTACTTAAAAATTTTGCCCTTCCTGTAAAACTTTATGAAATAATTTAATCATTTATAATAAAACTATTCACTAAATTATATAGTAATTCTAATTAGGAAAATACGGGCAATAGTATATATGTATTGGGCATAAACTATTGCACTTTAGGAGAAGTGCTACTATTGACAAAATATGTTCTAAGTGGTCTATTAGATACTAATGACCCATCTTTTTTTGTTCTTTGAATGAACTACTCGTCTTTTTATAATCAAATTATTAACACTTGATAAATTAACTTAAGAACGTCATATTTTGGGCTCAAACGTAAAAAATTACTCAAAAACAAACACAAAAGACTAAAGTTAATGATGGAAAACTTTTCTGATTTTAATTCAATTTCACATATTAAGAAGCGGTTCCTAACAATATACTTTATGTTCCTTTTTATTTACCTTTTAATTCTTTAAAAATGTCTCTTTTCCTTTTTTTTTTTTTTTTTACTATATTTCTACAATTGGTTACCTTACTGCAAAGAATTAATTAATGCAAATAGAGAGACTAGAGGAGTCAAAACATTCTATATATAAATATATTTGTGAAAGCATGAGACAGACACATTATTAAAGAATAGTAATTATAGGAATTTGAACTTAACTCAAGTGATTAAATTTAGTTTTTTTTTTTAAATTTGATTCTTATATTATAACATTTTGAGTATTACAAAAAATGAATAATGATTTCATAACTCTTTTTCTTTTTAAAAAATTTTAGCATTTTTTTTACTAGTGGCCACTTCATAACTTTTCAACCCTCATTATCATGAATAATTCTACCTGTTTACATAGTTAATCAAAAGTTATGAGTATTTGATGTGTAAATTTTGAGAGTTTTAAATGCGAAAGTAGCACTACTCAATTATAAGCCGCAAAACACATACATCACATTTCTTTACAGTATTTGATAAAATGATTTAAAATTTCAAGTTGTCTTTCACTTACAATACTAGCATTGATCAATTAAAATGTACAGAATAATTCACTCAATTATTGTACATACGAAGGTCATTCTGGAATCAGCCTCCTAATAAGTAAAAGGTGGTTTAATAGTTTACTGCTGGTAAATTTTAGTAATGGATCAACACTAATGCAAATTTAATTTGGCTTGGAAATGTGACTGGTTGTTGCATACATACAAGCAAATTAACAAAGTGGCGACCCAAAATTTTGCATTTATACGGTTTCGATGACAGAGTTTATAAGCATGATAATTGAAATTCCTTTCACATGTAGAAGAGTAATTTTACTCACACTCAAAATTCTCACAGAATTAATATACTAAATGCTCATAGTTCTTGATTAGTTCTATGAACTCTACTTACACAATCAATCAAAAACTGTACGTGTTTGATTTCTGAATTTTATGAAAGTTTTAAGGTAGGAGTAGCACCACTCCATGTTGAATAGTAGTTGATGTAAGCTCTTCAAATTTGATGTATGATGATTATGAAGGCCAATTTCTATACCAACCAGCCCAAGCAGAGACCAACCCACTAATGCCAAGAGTGACAGCATGGTTGCAGAAAGGGTTGGGCTCAATCTCAGCTACTGCTATAATCAAATCAGCAACGTTTGCTGCCACTGCCATTAGCCTCATGATTCTGTCAGCTCTAATCTTCTTAATGCCCTTCTCTGCGTCTTCCTCTGACTTTTCTTTGGACTTCTTCATCTTCCTCTCTGCCTTTAACCCTTCTCTTAATATAATGAAATCAGCAATGATGAAGAAAACATAGCCCACAGACTCACCAAATGCAGATATGAAGCTCATCCTCTTTGCCAAGCTTGCATCCAAGGTTCCAATTCTTGCCAACCAAAGAAAATGGTCAAAGAAGAAATAGACCATCTCCCCTGCATTAGCAAGCACAGCTAGCAACCTAAATGCATGGGTGGACCCTGGATTCCTTCGCAAGACATTGAATCCGGTGAGAAACCGGCCAGTTCGGAACGCTTTCCGGCTGAGGCCGGAGGCGACCTCCCATTGCTTGAACCTCTTGGAGATGTCTGGATGGGTAGATTCCACATGCCAGTTCACAAGTTTGGAGACGTATTGGAAGGTCTTAACAAGCTTGTCAATGCCATCTCTCTTTGCTAGGAAGATGACCAGTTTGTCCACTGTGTCATTCATGGTGGGAGAGAGGGAAAGGCAGAGCTAGGGAAGTTATATGGTTAAGGTTATGATGATGAAGTATTCGGTGGTGATGAGCCCAATGTGTTTGTTCAGAGAACTTGGGCAGGGTAGACAGCGTTTATAAAAGCTAAACCAGAGTCACAGAAGCTAGGTAATGGATAAGAGAAGCTTGTGGCTAGACTTTGTTCTATTTCATACGACCAATCGTTCTTTTGTGTCGCCAAAATTTTGTCCCTAAAATTTTATCTCATATTTTGTAAACTTGTCCTCTTTTGCTTCTTGCTGCGTGTATGGTATATAACTCCCACCTTAGCTTTCAGAAGGTGCATCGCCTTCACACAAAGTATGTCCTTTTTCCTTTGGACTGAAACACTTACTTGGAAACGTGAGATTGAGTGAATTTTTTTATAATTTAATATATAATTTTACTTCTTTTTTTTTTCCTCTTATCTCTTAATTATGTGTCTGTTTTTCTTTACTTTCCAATAATTTTTAGTCAAGGGTTTCGATGCTATAGTAACATACTTTAGTATAAGGTCCCCGTCAAATATAAGTTCATTTGAATGAATTTAGCAGGTTTTTTCATTAAATATATTTAGGCTAGACAACACAAACAATAATGATACGAATATAATTTTGTATAGCTGAACTGCTATATAACAGTAATTAAATTTATTGACCTCATCATAATTAATTTTAAGTGGGGTGAATTAAATTCAATTCCTCTATCACATAAAAATTTATATACAAATTATGAAAAAAAGTTATATATCTATTATTAAATCAGTGTAAAATAAGAATTTCTTTTCTTAAATTCATTTATACTCTGATCAAAGTGAAATTTTAATTTTGTCAAAAAGTTTTTTTAACTCATATTGACAAATTGTTTTAGATACAATGAGCTTTCATAATACCAACATCTTTTTAGCGTTTTTTTCCTTTTTAGGGATGAAAATATATACTCCTTCCAATAAATATTCAAAATAATTGATCAAAAATGAGAATTTGAAATAATTAGCTAAATATCATAACTGTAAATTTGTTGATTATTAATTGGGGGTTGAGGTGTGGATAAATAATAAATTTATATAAAAGAGGAATTTACCTCCTATAAAAGAGAACAACTTAATTAAATAAAATTAGATTAGAAAATTACACATCTCTAATTACTTAGAAGAGTAAGGACAGGAGCATGAATAGACAATAAAAGTACCACAAGCCCCATCAGAATGAAACGGTGACATGGAATATTCTGTAGGAGTTAATGACAAAAAAGGAATTTTAATTCGTTTGTTAAACTAACAAGTTTTAATTATAAGAATTATTTTGACATTATATCTTAAAATATCCTCCATTAAATTTATGTGGATTCCTATGCACATTCTTATCATCACAATTATATTCTCATTAGCTTGAAGGAATTATATTCTTTTCTCGCGCCGTATGAAATTCTTGCAAAATTTATAATGATTGTTATGTAGAAATTTTTCACACAAAATATGTTTTAAAATTTTAATCAAAATTATCGTTGTGAAAAATTTGTTAAAATTTTGTGAAATTATTATGGCTCATTGATTTATAAACATTTTTTTATTTTTTTTGGAGACATACATTTTCTATGTTAAAATCTATTATTCCAATTTAACTACTTATTTTAATATGTTGTCAGCCTTTTATTAAAAAAAAAAAATTGAACTCTCCGTCAAAATCATAATCGAAATGCACTTGCTCCAAAAAAAAAAAAAAAAATTCTCCTAGTTGTAGGCGAGATTGAACAATTCGATTACACTAAAATTTGAACATGTTTAAACTAATTGTCAGTATAATTGGTTTTAAATAGAATTTTAAAATATATGTATATAAAATATGAGAATCTCGCTTAATAAAAATAATAATCATTGAAAAAATATAAAATTATTATTATTATAATTATTTATACAATCGATTCTATACAATCTAAACACTTTCTAAGAATTTTGACAAAACGAATCCACAAAACAAAAGAGAAAGGCATAGAATTGTGTCACGCAAAAAAAAATTATATAGAAGACACTATTAGTTGCTAAACTGTTTTCATGCGAACGTATTTTCATTTTAGTTTGACTATAATAGGTATGCTTAAAAGAAAAATTAAAATGTAGGATGAATTATTACTAATAAAATATTAATGATTTAAATTGTTAGCAATTATAAATTATTATAGGATCATTTATAAATGTAAACAAATTAACTTCTTTTTAGATTTTTGTATTTTTTTTAGAGTGTTTTTACTATTATCAAGTAAAAGATTAACTTTTGTATAAGAGTTATTTAATTAAATCTCTTTTAATAATTTTAAACTTGAACTTTTAACTAAGAGAAAAGAGAACTTATGTTATGTTAATACTTTGTTAGTAATTTTGTTTAACTTCTTATTAGCATATATCTAATTACATTTTCCTACAAATACCATATTAAGAATCTGAATTGTTTTTTTTTTTTTTTTTTATAAGAAGGTAGGTTACCTTTCTTTCACAAGTAGGTGAGAAAAAAATGTCACAAGCCATTTTATTTTAGTAGAAATTGCAGCTAGGCGATCTAGATCCACCATATTGGTATATTGTAAGAATTTGGAACACCTGAAAAGTATATGTAGGGTTATATAATTTATAAGATAATTAACATTTAATTTTTTAAAAGGTAAGTTATTTTTATAGGAAAAATATGTGCAAAATTTGAACATAATAGTAAAAATTATTCTTCCATTTTCATCGATTAAAATTAATAATTTATTTTATCTCATAAATTAATTAAAAAATTTAATAAATTAAACAATTTATATTCAATTTTATGAGTTTCTTATTATTAAAAATAAGGTTTTCACAATTTGGTTTCATTGGATACCATAATTTTTATTTTTGAAAGTTTAAATATTGTAAGTGAAAAATATAAATAAAATTAAGAAAAAATTAATGAAAAAAAGATTTGTTATTTAAATTTGAGTATAAAATAAAACAAGATAAAAGAAGTCAATAAAATTAAAAATATCAAAATATTTAAATTTTCATCTAAAGTTATATACCACATGTTCTTTTGTCAATAAGGTGATGTTGCATGGATAATGTTATCAATTAGTAATTAGTAACAATGTGGGAAGTAAAAAAAAAAAAAAACAAACGCTTTATTTATATATGTTTTTACACTTAGGTTTGTGGCTGAGACACTTGGTTTTGTTTTTTTTTTTTTTAAGGACTCTTGTATTTAGCCGAAAAAAGATAACAAGTAATTCAGCAAAAGAACTGGTAAAATCTGTAACTGGTCACTCTTTGCATTTACTTGTAAAAGCTCCCAAATTCTTCTCTTCATAGCTGAGCCTCCAACACACCCGAACCTAGAAGACAGATTCTAATCCTTCTTCTCCCATCCAAAACCCTAAACTGGGCACTGCCTGGTTGTAATTTCATCAAATTCGGGAGAAACAAATTAGGGTTTTCTTTCCCTTTCAGTTCTTCCGAAGGCTCCTTCTCCATTCTCGTAGTCGTCATGGACGCACAGAGAGCTCTACTCGACGAACTCATGGGTGCAGGTATCTTTCTGAGTCTTCAAGTTTTCTTTTTCAACACTTTTCTTTATCTCTCCACATCAAGCAAGTGCATATAATCTTTCACATTCGAATGTGCATCCTGTTCTTCTCTCAACCAAAACTGTTTATTATTTCTTTCTCAAAATTGAATATTTGTAGTCGCTACTTCAAAGTTATCGATATTGTTTTTTTTTTTTTTTTTTCTAACTTCCTTTTTATTTTAATTTGTGGGTACTTATTGATGTATTCAGCTCGTAATTTGACGGAGGAAGAGAAAAAGGGATACAAGGAAATCACCTGGGACGATAAGGAAGTCTGTGGATTCTACATGGTTCGGTTTTGTCCTCACGACCTTTTCGTCAATACACGCAGTGATCTGGGTACGTTGTTTTTATATATATATTTTCCCCTTTGTGTGTGTTTGATTGCTGGGAAGAATTGTTTCAATTAATAAATTCTGTGTTGAAATAGAGAAAAAAAAAAGGAGGGTATAATTGTTTTCAGGAATGTTCCATGATATTACTGTCGAATCTTCTTGTGATTGCCATGTTTTGGAACTTTTCATCTATTAATTCTGTTCTGGTAATTTGCTGCAGGACCTTGCCCTAGAATACATGACCAAAAGTTGAAAGAAAGGTGAACCATTCAATCTATTATAATTTAGTTTTTTGTGGGTGGAAAGTATGATATTTTTTATAGTGAGCTGCATGATTCTTCTCACTACAATTAGTCTTCATGTACATTGTATGAAACAGTAAGAAAGATTTTAAAGTTTCTGATTGTTAAACATGTACACGTAGACATGCAATTTTTTGTTCTTGGTTGAGACTGAGCTTTTCTATATGCTTCTATAACAAGAGCAGGATCAGTCTTGTAAGTATATGATTCAGTCACTTTATGTTTGGCATAGGATGACACCCCCCTTTCGCTCTTTGTTCAAGGTGTAGGGTAAGATTGTTTAGGAAAGTAAGGGAAAGTGAAGTTTAAAAGTGCAGAGGACGAAATATCCATCTAATGTATGAAGAGATGATAAGAATGAGCAGAAATTAAATGGATAATCTCTGTAATAACTTTGACCATTTGCAAGGGATTTACCTTGGAAAACAAGCAGAAAACACAAAACATCCTGAATAGTTCTGTCGTAGCTGCAGATACAAATTTTGGACCATATTAATTCTAGTTATTCTTCCCAGCCTTGTACACTGTAGGACTACAAAGTGGAACTGGAGCACATCCTTAAACCCCTCCATTCTTGTTGAGACAACCCCCTTCCTTTTGAAATGACAAGGATCCCACTAGGAGGCCTCTAGTGTTTGTGAAAATCCCACATTTCATAAGTCTCCTTCTTGGAAATCACATCACATAGACAGATGCCAGGAGGTAGGTACTGCGTGGCCTGGTTGTAGAACCCATAATACTTTATTAGCACTGATCCTTGAAATATTTAGGCCCAATGAATACTGAAAATTTATAGGGAACCTTGGCTTATATAGTTGGTTAAGAATGGAGGTTAACTGCATGAATAAGTGGGCACCAAAACCTTGCTGCCTTTTCACTAATTCTTTGAGCTTTTAGTTGGATCCCTAGAATAACGTGACATGATAGATCAGTTCTAATCATTCATGAGCTAATGTTATGGGCTGTTTACTTGGACTGCATTTATTCTGAATTGTAGTCCAATTGTTTTTGCCAATCATTGTATCATTTGAGTTAACTACTTAACATTATACTCAATATAAATTTACATTTTTCATCACATATGGACAGTTTTGTCTTAGGGGTTTCTACTATTGTTAAATATGCTGGTGAGTGCTGATTGTGCAGCTAAAGTTTGCGTGTATAATTTAGCATCAATCAAACACTCTTATACATGCCTGTATCTTTCTATTGTCTCATGTTAGCTTTGTCAGAGACTCTTACTAAATTACTAGTGAATGTGGAATTCGCGATGTGTGTGAGACAAGATATAAAATTATTACAACTATTTTTTTGGGTGAGTATCTATGAAAATCATTAATCACGCTTGAAATAAACAGATTGGAAATGCTCCTAAGCAATAGTCGAATATCCAATACTCATTGAATATTGCACTTAGCACATTTTTTCATGACTTAATTTCTGGATTTAAATGCCCTATGGTTTTGTACTTAGCATGGTTCTGTTAAAAGAACATATGACGTCAGAAATAGGCTTAAAAATGAAGAGGATACTGGTTAGAGTTAGTGATTTAAATTAATGGTATGAAACATAAAGATTGAAAAAAGAGTAGATAAAAGAACAGAAAAAGCTTAAATGCAATAGTTGACTTTTAAGAAGAAACATGGAGCAAGGAGAGAAAGCACCAAAAAGAGTACCTGATCAATCACCTGTGCAATCTGGCGATTCACAATGCCTTTGCAGCTAATGAATATGTGACTATTTTAAAATGTGCTAAAAAAAATTAGTAATGTTTTGATGTTTTCACCAAAAGAGTGGGCATCCACTTCTATGCTATCATTATTATGAACATGATGTTTTAAGGAAAAGTTCTCTGGAGTACAGAGGGACTAGAATAAAGGTGTTATCATACATTTTCTTGCAGGTTGCACTGTATGTACTTCTTAGTACTAAATTTACATCATATATGGACTATGGATCCAAATTTGGAGAAATGAGTTGAATTTTGTACTAAACAGAGAAGACAGCTTATGTCAAAGTACTTTTGTCATTAGGGAAGGTGATAAAGTGAAGCCTTAGCGGGATCAAGAAATTTTTACATCCATGATTTTACTCACTTTAGTTCATACCATATATAGTGTAAGTTTTCAAATTCTGGCCACATTGATGCTTTAGTCTATATAAATGTATCCTGCTGAGGTTGCTTACCTGCCCTACAATTTTATCTCTTCAGAATTAACTTAGCCCTCATGTCTATGAATGAAAGTTCATGTGTGTTCTTATGAGATTACTTATAATTGTAATGTTTTACTCATAATGAGCATTAACCATATTGGTGACTTCAGCTTTGAGAAATCACCAAGACATGATGAATATGTGTCCAAATTCGAAGCTGAACTTGCTCAGTTTTGTGAGAAATTGGTAGGTCACCTACCTGCCCCTCTACTCTCTGAACACCAAAAGGGAGTTCTATATGCATGTACATTGGTGAGTCAGTCTTTGATTATTCTGTATTAATTACAGGTGATGGATTTGGATAGAAGAGTAAGGCGTGGACGGGAACGTCTTGCTCAAGAGGTGGAACCAACACCACCTCCTCCACTGACAGCTGAGAAGTCTGAGCAGTTATCTGTGCTTGAGGAGAAAATTAAGAACCTTCTTGAACAAGTTGAATCTCTTGGTGAAGCTGGGAAAGTTGATGAAGCTGAAGCTCTTATGAGAAAGGTACTGAGGATGATGCAACTGCTTTCTTTGCTTGCATTTGCAATTTAGTGATTTTTTAAATATCCACAAGCCCCAGTTCAGAAGAGATTTTAAAGTTGGACTTGTGCAACTTCTCCTAGCCCTCATTTTGGTATAAATTTAGTGTTTAATATGTTTGACTTTCATTTACAGGTGGAGGTACTGAATGCTGAGAAGGCAACCTTAACCCAACAATCCCAAAATGATAAGGTGTTGATGCTTGCACAGGAGAAGAAAATGGCACTCTGTGAGATTTGTGGTTCTTTTCTTGTGGCTAACGATGCTGTGGAGAGGACACAGTCTCATGTCACAGGGAAGCAGCATGTCGGTTATGGCATGGTTCGGGACTTCATAAGTGAGTACAAGGTATGTTTGGTTCTCATAAACTAATTTTCACACGAAATGCTACAAAGCCTTGACATAAGGTTTATGTTTTTTCAGGCTGCTAAGGAGAAAGCGAAAGAGGAAGAAGGATTAGCTCGGGAAAAAGAAGCAGAAGAGCGGAGGAAACGGAGGGAGAAGGATTATGAGAGAAGAAGGCGAAGTAATTCAAAAGAAAAGGATAGGCATCATGATAAAGACCGTGACAGGGAGCGGGATAGGTACAGGGAAAGAGACTCAGACCGTGAAAGGTCTCGGGAGCGGGATGGCAGAGGAAATCGAGATAGTGGAAGAGGGGTGGATTCTAGGTTGAGGAATGGAAGAGATGGAGCTAGAGATAGGTACCGTGATCGGAGCAGGTCTCGTTCCCCAGTTAGGCATAACTACAGAAGGTCTTCTTGAAGTCCAGTTTGCTCAATTTAGTGAATTTCTTGATATTTGTTTGAAATTAAAATGAGGTAGACTTTAATAACCCAAGACTTCTATAAATATGTGCTTTTGGAGTCTCGAGTTTTCTCATTATCATGGGTGAATTTTTTTCCCATCTCAGAGCTTTCTTGAGCGTATACAATCTGCCTTTCGTCGATATTATTAATGGAGAAAAGGGTTGAGGTAGGTATTTCACTGTTGTGACTCTTTATATGATCTGTTTTGTAGACTGATTTATTTTATTTATGATATGATTCATCTCTGAAATATTCCTTGTGATCTCTCTTTGCTCTCCCGTTTTGGGAAATTATTCTTTTCTTGTATAACTTTTTTGTATCTCACATTTCTGAGATGTCAGACGCAAATAACATGAATGATTGTCATTGCTGCCAAGAGGGATAGTTTTCTTGTTTTGAGGTAACCTTGTGAATCTTACCCTTAGATCAATAGAATGGTAACTATTCATCATAGATATATTTTTCCTCCCTTTTTTTTCTACTTTTAGTTCTGAAGGTGTTATAAACCAGCCCATTCTTCAAAATTGCTGCTTATTCTGGCTTGCATTTGCCATTGAACAACATCACAAAGGTACCAAAGGTACCGGTTATAGGTAAACCTATGCCTCTGTTCTCAGATGTTTCCCACCACTATAGTATCATTATTATGTAACATGTTTAAGTCTTTCATACTTATATATAGAGTGGAACACTCATTTTTAATTGTCCCTGCTTTTATCGTTTTTAAAAGCGGGTGTATCATTGGAGAAAGAGCACTGCATGTAGTTACTTGTAAGTTTGCAGTCGGTTTGACCAACGGATTGAGAACCAGTGGTAACAACGGGGTGGTTGTTATATACTAATCCAAAGTAATTACTTGATTTAGGGTGCTGTTTGAATAAAAATTCAGAAATTGGGAAAATTCAGGCATATGTGACCTTTTGATGAGTGATACTTTGGCAGAAACATTTACATTTGCGTGGAAATCTATTGGTGAACTAGGATGCAGGATTTCTGCTTTTCTGAACAAACATCAAACCTGCTATTATCTGGGTGCGTGGAGGTGTCTGGCTCTGATTTTTAGTAAATAGTGTCTAATTTGGTGTTCAGGAACACATCTCGTTTCTCTCTTTGATTGCTAGATTGTTTCTACCAGTATATGTGCAGGAAAATTAACATAGGGCATCTGCGTTTTGTTGGAAGAGACAATGCAAGAAGAAATAAGCATTACTTGTTTTACCCTGCAACTGGCAGTCCAAATCTTTGATAAACACGATTGTCATTCGGAATTTGGTATTTCCTAGTATTGGAGATTGTAATGATCGATTGACTTGCATGAAATGAGCAATTCTGAGCGGTGTCTTTTCTTAAAATTTGCTGGACTCATTGTTTTCCCTTTTGATCTGTTTCCTTCGTTTTGTGTTCATTTTGCGATAGTTTTATAGGAAATATAATGACGAAAATCCTAGTGAAGGAACACCTATTGAAAATATGTTATGAAGAAAAAGTAATCATGGATTGATTATCATGCGGAATGTTGGCTCGAGTAACCATTCTTTAGTAAACTCAACTGACAAAATAATATTAGGGAAAATTATAGTTATGGACATTTGTGAGTCCATTTATGATAGAAGGGTTTTTAAACTTTAATTATTATGAAAGGTCAATTAAGTTATAATTTTATATATTTTGGATTAAAACTTTGAAGATCTTAAATTTTAAAATGGGAAATTTTTAATTTTTAATTTTAAAATATTAAAATATAATAAAATTTAAAACTATCAACTCTAAATCAAGAAGTCGTAAACATAAGGTGGCTCTAAATTTAAATTCTAAAATTAATATATTAGATCATGAATATTAAAATTCAGAAACCCTAAATTAACATCTAAAATAAAAAATTAAAAATCTTGAAATCTTAAAATTTTTAAATTTAAAATATCTTAATAAAATATTTAAAATTTTAAAATTTAATATTTTAAGGATGATTTAATATTATGTTGTGTTCAAGATTTAAAATTTATAATTTTAAATTAGATATTGGGTTTTAAAGTTTAAATTTAGTGTCATGCCATGTTTAGAATTTAAGGTATGGGGGTTTAAACTTTAGAGTCTCATTATTACAATAATTTTATTTTTACTTAATTCTTATAATATAATATATATTTAATTAAATTCATTAGATTATACATACTAAACTATGAGATACAAAAATTAAATTGCCTACATAGTACCATATAGGGAGATATGAGTTTTAAGTAGAAGAAGAATTGTGAAATATCATGTTTCTATAATTTATGATTTAGAATTTAAAATTTAAAATTTTAATATTTGAAATACAGGGTATAATATTTTAAAATTTAAAATTTAATCTCACATTGTGTTTAAGACTTTATAATTTAGGGTTAAGATTTTTAGAATTTAAGGTTTTAAAATCTATATTTTTAAATTTTAAGAATTTTGTTATTTTCACAAATAAATTTTTTTAATTTTTTTTATAAAATATATGAATTATTAAATTTCAAATTGATTGTGGGACCTAAAATAAATCTTTTGTGCCGTTTTGAGTTATGTTTTTGAAATTTTAAAATTAGTGTTTTAGGTTTCAGTATTTAAAATTTTTAAATTTTTCTTTAAATATAATGAATAATTACTTAATCAATCTCTTATAAGAAATAAGGTTTTTTAGATCTTTAAACATAAATTTAAACTCTAGCCCTTGTCATTAATTATTTTATCAAATAACTAATACATAGACCATGATAATATTTATAAAAATCTTTAACATTGATAATTGTAATACATTTCAAAGTAGAAATAATTTAAATATTATAATTTAAGTTCCAAATCATATGATGGAATAATGCATAATTAATAAAAGCTTCCCAAATTGAAATGTTCTATTCAACTAAGTATATCTAAAGTTTACGCATACAAGTGTAGTCCGCGAAATCATGGGACAAATAGCCTCTTGACGCATGTATAATTTGCTAGAGGTTCCAAACGGGATGGCAGTTGCATAGGTCATAAGCGGTTTGACATGCTCGGGAAGCAAATTTTAAGGGACAATTTTAGTTGCGTTAGCATGTAAAAGAAGTGGGCCACCACGCGTTAATAGGCTCCAAAGCTAATTTAAAACCTGTCAATCAAATCTCGTTTGACTACAAAAATGAACAAATTAAATTCAGTGATGAAAGATTATTTAGCCCAATATAGAGAATCCCTATCTCTATTTGGGCAGTTTCGATAAGTCTAAACTCGTTTGAACACTGGTTGGCAGTATTGAAACCATTTGTACATTTGGAAAACTGGGAGATCTCATAAAGCCGAACTTCTAAATAGTCAAATCAATTGATAAGACAACAATTTCTGTAGGAATTCATCTCTCTAAAGAATTACCCATAAACAAGATCTGGCATCTCTAAAAAAATATATGATAACAACGATGATAGGCGTTTGGCGTGGATTACTACTTTCACTGAACTGAACTCATTTTCATGTACATTTCGCTATTCAAGCACAAACTAATCCAATCAGAAAGAAAGCAATAATCAATCACTCAGGCAAATTCTACCTCGTAATTTGACTCTAGAAGCTAAAGATAAGGTGTATTGACACTTAAAAAAGCTGAATATACATCATGGTGCATAAATCATGAAAGCGCATCGTACAACAACCCCAATATATATTTTCCCGGTGATAGACGTCCTCATCTGATACACTTTGGCCGTCATGTGTAATTCGTTCTTTCCACCAATTTCAGTTCAAATTGCAATTAGGTGTTGCCGATTCAACAAAATGTAATTCTCTGCAACAACGAAGCAGGATTTGGCAAGGGGGGAAGAATGGACGGACTCAGCTGGATGCACGGAACGTTCATGAATCTAAAGCCACTCGCCGCATCTTACACACAAGGTTTGCTGTTGGCATATCAAGCTGGTTTCCTGAATCTGTCCTCAGAAGATCTTTTAACTGGTCTCTTGAAGTGGAAAGACAGCTTTGGAATGTGGCCAGAACTGGAGGGATTGGCATTGACAGTGCGGAAAGCACATTACTAAGATACTCAATGTCAACAGATAGCTGTTGCGCACCACGATCAGATATGTATTGAATTCCACGCAACTGCTCTATGTATAGTGCTGTTGCTCCTTCCGCAACCTAAAATGCAAAGCAATCAAGCATTAAATTTTGATCATTATTTCATATGGTTTAGGAACAACATGAAAATCAGAATGTTAAGGAATAATCTATATCTTTAATGCACTGGCCCAAGCATATAATCTGATTATACAAACTTCTAGAAAAGATATCTAATTACTGGAACCGACAGAAGTTCTATTATCACATTGTGTCCACCTTTGAGCTCAAAACTTGCATGTCCAGGCAAGAATGATGCTGGGTCTAACATATTAGATTCATGGCGAAGCATTAAACTCAAATTACAAGATGAAATGGTATTGAACTACTCATGCAATGATTGCAAATAAGAAAAGTATGAAAAAGCAGAAATATTTCTGCCTAGATATGGAATTCTCCTTATCATAGTTAATAGCGAATAGCATTCTTATAGTGCTTGGGATTAGTAACATAGCATATAGCATTATGCATAGCACATTGTTATTTGAACTATAGCGCATTATGTAATATAATCTCAAATAATAAAAATATATATTAAAAAATGCCTTAAAAACAACATTGTTATCACAATACGGAGCATCATCATGGAGGAACAAGATGACAGTTGGGGGACAATTAGTGGGAAGAAGGGAATATTAGCAAAAGCTGACAGGGGTATGAGAAGAACAAAGTAACAGTTAGTAGAGAGGAGGGAATGTTAGTAGCTAACATAGGTGTGTGCATTATGGGAAGGATAGAGCGGCAATTAGTGGAGTGACAGTTAGTAGGAAAAAGTGAATGTTAGTAGCTAACAATGGGAGAATGAATTAGGGAGGAGAAGGTCAAGATGTTGGGCATTGGGTATTGGGTACAGATGAAATGAGAGCTGAGGCTTGGGGCTGAGATTTTCTTAGCAAGGGGCGATAATCCTAGGGAGTGCTATCCTGGTCCTCTATTTTTTGGTGTAGCTCTCATTGAATCTTAAATAAATTCCCTTCTTTATATTGTGTGCAGTCTTAACTTTAATAAATATAGTTAGAGTTGTTACTAAACAATATTTGAAATGAAGAAATCATTGGTAGAAGCTATCATCCCAAAATATAATGAAATGGAAGCACTAAGCAAAAAACTGAAGATATGTTGTAAATATGTTAGGCCTTATAATACTTAATATTTTACCATAAAGTCCAGTGGCAGCCCCAAAAAACAAAAAAAAAAAAAGAAAAAGTCCCATGGCTGTGCCATTGGAACTACACTATGCTATGGCGCTATGGGCCATAACGAGTACTATTTTGCACTATTAATAACTATACTCCTTATTGTACAATGAATTACCTTGAACATCCATTCAGTAGCAAAGAATTGAGCTTCATCACTGGTGTCATTGTTAGAGATGCCCTCAGCAAGTGGCTCCAACTGTTGGGGTAGAGTAAGAAGGTATTCACCAACACTGGTCACATAGGACTGTGGATATGCACTGAAGGTGGGGAGATGAAAAGCACTTTGTTCCTCCACTGATGACCAAACTGGTAAACGGCACACATCACTGAGGCGTTGCCGTACTTTAGATATGAGGACATCATATACAAGTTCATTAACTGTTTCTGCAAATGCAGCAACTCTCTGAGATGCAAGGGGAAGCGCATGAAATCGTGGATCTTTAGACTGCATGAAACCATGAGAAATTTCATTTAGAGCCAGAATGAAAAGACAGAAAGAAATATGTCAAAACATTTTGAAGAAAAAGAAAAAGTAAGTTAGCAAGATATCAACCCCAGGCATCCTTCTAACATAAAGTAGCAACGAATTTGTAAGTTAAAACTCACATATGGTTATAAGACAAGGATCAATGTAGCATGAAATATCACTAGCATAAATTTCTTTTACTTTCCATTAACCATTTGTAGATTACAACTAAGAATCCTAATGAATCAAAATCATCTTTTTCCTTTTTTATTTCCTTTCCTTGAACATTTTTTTCTGAAAAACTTTCACCATTTTTGACAGATGTACAGTGAGGGAGCAGTAGAAGGGATGAGACTATACAAGGGCGGGACAGACAACAATTCCAAAAAAAATCTAACCTTACTCGAGGCTTGTTCATATTTAATTTTTTAAATTCTCATTCTTTACCAATGTGAATGATTAGACATTTTGTGGATAAAGCGATGCATGCAGGTCAAAAGAAAATTTAGCTATGACCACATTTTAACACAATCAAGGGAGAAAGGCGGGAGGAGAATGATTTTTTGAAGCATGGATATGAAAATAATAGAAGAAAAAAAAAATGAAGCTACACTGAATCTAATCCAACATATACCTGATTCAAAAGGTTGAAGAGCTTCCCGGCTTTCTCAGGCACATCTACCAGTCGCAAAGCAGCCACATCTAAGGCAGCCCTTCCACCTAAAGATGGCTCCCCATCTTCATTACTGCTTGTAGCATGGTTTTGGTCTACACTTGAACCAAAGACTGAAAGAGACAGACTTGTGCTCAATCTAGCAAGGGTAGCCCTCAGAGATGCTTCAAAGACAGAAGACCTGCTTGTCAAATTATCTGCTACTGTAAGGATCTGCAGTGCCCCTTGGACTATGGACCACTCCTCCTCATTCGAGATCAAATCAACTCTTCGAGCATTGTGGTTTCCATCCTTTTTCTCTATCTCCTTCTTTGAAGGACCATCACTACTATAATCCACACCACAAACAGTTCTAAGGGATTTGAGGGTTTCTTGCAGAGTAGAGATATATTGTAGCATTATGTCATCAAGAGCAAGAATTAGCTCATCTGCCTCAGAGCCTCCAGTGAAGTTGATGCATCTCTCTACAGCTGCTTCAAGAAGTATTATAACTTGGGGAATAGACTCCTCCATCCTGCGCACCGTTTCACTGAGTTCAACACCCTGGGCTCCCACACCTCGAATAACAGCTCCTCTTAAATCAACTCCGGCAATCCCAGAGGAAAGGATGGCACGCTCCATTTGTCCATACCTGTAAGACATACCCTGGTAAATGAGAGAAATGAAAGACAGGGATAATCCCAGAATTAGAAAGGGGAGAGAGATATATAGCACGGGCTGACCCAATTAACTGATCCCTGGAAGTTGTCCAATTGCAACCTATCAAGCTTAGTAGGCACTAAATAGAACTTCAGAAATCATTACCATGTCAGATAATGTGGATCAGTTTAGTGCTTGACCCAAAACAACTCAAGTCTCCCACTCGCTTGAGCCGTGGATAATCATCACCTTACACGCTTGTACATAGTTAATTTACATACAGTCAAAACTGCCTTCCCACCTCTCTTTACAACTAAAATATTCAATACTGAGTGTTCTTCTAAAAATTTCCTCCCACAATATCCCTAGCACAGTGTTGAGATATCAAAGGTATCTGAAGGGGCCAAAAAGAGCGTACATAATCTGACTTACTAAAACCAACAACTGAAACTGAATGGGGAAAGATAATGCTTTTGATGCTCAATAAATCATAGAGCATGTTTTTGTGGTAAATGAAAATGTTTAATTCAGACACATAATAACCATTTGAAGAAAGTGGGAAAAAATAAAAATTCCAGAGAAGACTCTTCAAAGGGCTAGGGAAAGTCATTACACATCCTTCTGGTTAAATTACTATACCAAGTTCACTCTCAGTTTTGGTTAAGCATATAAGCATGATCACAAGCATGACATTACCAATGAGAGGCAATATATTCTTCCTCCCACTCCTTCCATGACATTTAGCAAGAGCCAATTATTACAGTCACTTTATAGAATTACAAATTTTCAAATTGACAATCTGTCTCAAAAAAAGCTTTCTTTTGCAGAAGACGCTGAATATGTGACCACTAAAATACCCACAGTTCAATTCAAAAGGCAAAATGCAAGGGTCTAAAATCTGAGGAATTGAACCTAAGATGTTTATAAATTTGAAGCCAATTATTATGCCTGACCCATCATGTAAGCAATGCATACCATTACTTATAATAATTTAAATAGAATTCATCTATGTTTTCGTTTTTCATTCATTTCAAGTCATACACACGTTTGGTGGGTCTGAACCCATGATCTCACTCCATCTTCTCTTTCAAAAGGAGAAAGGACCCATTGATCTAAAGATTAATGGCAATCAAGAATCTCAATGTGAGATTTGGCAGAAGTATGTTGTGAGACTGGCCTCTCACAGCTACTATTTATAATAACTTCATAATAATTACAGAGATAATTATCAGCCATTCAGGAGCTGAATAATTAGCTAATTAAAATCCAAACAGTCAACTACACATGATACACATTTTGCACATGTTAAATAACAAACAAAATTACACTCAAGCTGTAAAATTAAGGGAAACATGCCCATCTTTGTAAAATCATATTAAGCAGGACAGAGAGGAAAAAAAGCCTATACTCAGTTTAAAACAAGCTTAAATATTTCCTTATTCAGCTGATTGTCTTGAAAATCATTTTCTAAATGCTCTTTGCACTGTGCATCAGACTTAACAAAAATGAAGTTTGGCAGTTACTACCTGGTTAAGTTACAGTGAAAATTCAATATTTGTAAAAGTAAACTTTGATCTCACCTCATTCTGGTCATAATGTGAATATTTTTAGATATAATATAATCAACTAAAGAAAGCCCATACAACTGCTTACAAACATATATAGAGAACCACGTGATAAATCTACTGACTGGAGTAACACTCTCTCCAACCCAATTCTTCATAATACTTGAGCCATGTCTCGTACAAATTTCACAGGCAAATTTGATATACCTTGCAATCATGCATTCAACTGAAACTTACCTCTGTTTAAATGATTCATATGGCAAGTAAACAGCTTTCAGCACATCCATTAAAACCTTAACATCAGAATCAGAAAATAAATGCTGAATATTCCTTGCGAAGGTTCCCGTCATGTTGTGCAATTCAATCAAGGTCTCCAAATGCTTTGTCTGAATCTTGATACCCTTTTGCATATCTCCAGATAAAATATCTAATAAACCTAAAGGAGAAAATAGGGCAATTAAACAATTAATATATTAATGAGCTGAAATATCACATTCCTTTTGAATTAAAGCAAAGCAATATAACTAAGCAGGGCAGTTATCTGATTATTATCTTATACAAAAAAGATAAAAACTGAATCATCAAAGTTCTAATCTTACAATATCACGTTTCAATAAGAATACTTTAATCTAAATCTGCTTAGAAAGGTAATGCATTTATATACTGATGCAGATGACAAAAGAATCAAGAAAAACAGGGTTAAAGACACTAGTTTCTAGACAGTGGTCTAGTAGAAAGATATTGGCCTCATAGTAACATTCTAAGAGTTCAATTAGGTAAAAGTTATTTTAGTTATCTGATGCTTATGACTTTGTTTATTCAATTTTGAAGCTAAAGAGTACTTGGGCAATTTAGAAAACGCATTAGAGAGAGAAAAGATTACAAATGAGATGAAGTACAAGATATTGTCATAAGCAGAAACACAAAAAGCAACATAGAAGAAACATACTGTGCCATGAAAACAATAAGGCTCTCCAATCCCTCTGCATATCCTATTCCCACAACAAATCTAAGAACAGGAAAGAACCCTTGAAAAAACTAGTGTTGCTTCCCAATCAAACACACTGAACAGCATAGGTCACACATTGACATATAGCTTTTCTCTCTATACTGCAGCCAAAACCTCAAAGCTAATCAAAAGAAACTGCTTCAAATTCAGAAGAAACACTCAAGATTCACCAAAAATTCAAATGAACCTACTCCAAATGGAAGTAGCTGCTGTGAAATGCAAAAATAACTGGGTAGCAGCATCTGAAACAGGATGAACTTTTATCAAGAATTAGCTAATGAAAGTTTTATTCAACCCCTAAGTCTCATTAATTCTTTTGTCACAAACACAAATTGACCAACTTAAACTATAATCTTGATGGGCCAAATGGTGCAACTTCTCTAGATCTTCACAGATACTGTTGATGCAGCACATTCTTTACTTCTGTTGTTGACCATAAAATTGGGAGATAAATTAGGGCAACCTACTTACAGCATAGACTAAACAGATGCCTAAGTATTATTGTAAAAGGTGTTCCAATTTTAGATTGCCATTACAAAGAGTGACAGCCTTGAGAAATGTTTGCTCTACCACTACCCTTCAACTTGGATGCTAGGATTTGTTTTACAGCTTTAAGGCATTCCCACTGTGGCCAGTCCATTGCATCCAAGCATAAAAGAAAAACTCATCACGCAAAATTTCCTTTCCATCTATGGACCATAGTGTTCTGTTCCAGCATGCATATTTTGCAGCAAATATTATTTTGATCTTCATTTAGATGTAAGTGCACATACACAATCCTTTTGGTTGTGTCACATCTCATCAGACGTGATCCACTGAGGATGCTACAATTCTTTTACACATATATGTCTCTGAGAGGGAATATATCGAAATATTTTCTATTTCACACAACATGCATAACTAAGGCATATTAACATGTAAAATTCATTTTTGGAAACATGTAAATAGCAGTATTTTGGAAAGATGAGGACGTTTAAAAAATATTACTTTGGAAACAAGATAGTTTTTACATGCCCACATGTCATAGCATGTCAAGCCAGCATCTATGCTTCATAAATCCAACTGATTGGCTTTCATTATGCATTTAGATGATCCAGTGCGCCCAAGAAAAGAAAAAAAGTTCAAATAACCTTGATTCACACGTGTTCATATACAATGCATATTTCATGGTCAAAAGTTTGCAACTGTGCTTTCATGAATTCCACTAGCAGAGGTTTCTTGGAAGGGTCTTTATCCAGTAAGTCACTGATTCACATAACAGGCATCCAGTGTTGCTACTCTGCCATGTAACTGCAAGCTAGCTATGTCTTTTATCATCATATCCTTTCCATATGATAAACAGTGAAATAAAACTTTACAAAAACTAAATTCAAAAGAAGAACCAACCAACAAGCAAATTAGTTCTCCCCAGGGCCCTAAAACTACAACTTTTTCCCTTCATGAGAAAACAGCCTGCAGTTCTTGGAATCCGTAACCATGTGAACAGCCAAAAGTGGAAACAATTATAATGAAGTGGAATATTCTATCACATTGGAATGTGGCAGAAGATCTATATTACGTAAACAAAGCTAGCACTGTTCTTGAACAGTAACTATAGAAAAGCACAACCTTTAGCCAGGGCTTTTGTTTCAGGAACGGCATCTGCAATGGCATCGTTGATATGAGAAATGAAACCAGCACCTATTGCCACCATAGTCTCACTTAATAGCTTTGGAACAAGAGTTTTATAATCATCCGGAAAAGCAATCATACACCTGCAAACATCAATTCAGCTTAAGTGTTTCAATTCCACTACCGGAAGATGCAAATTAAATTCATATGATTTGATTATCTGTTGTTTTTCATTTTTCTCTGTAGGCTTACACGAAAATTGAAAATGCCATGTTACATAGGTGAGGAGACAGCATTATTGGCAGTGAAACACTTTCTATGCAAGAAGAACCTTGAAAATTAAACCACAAAAAAATCATATTCTTTGTACTTAGTTTACAGATTTTGGCTTTGAAAGGGTATGCTTTGTGGAGAAGTGCTACTTTGCAAGGATTTGGTGCAGGAGAAATGCTAAAATTTTTGACAAAGATATCTTCTCTTGCACCGATGAGGGGACAGGGTTGATATTTGGCCTCCCTATGGATCAAAGTATATGGTGTTTCCTCAGGTAAATTGTCAAATATGCCAACGCTAATGCATTGCTTTCTCTATCTCCCTGTTGTATTTTGGCTGTTATAGGATGATGCCATAACCTCAGGCTTGCACAGACAGAAAATTGAATTGATCAACAATAACAATAGTAGACTCTACAAGATAGCTAAAGATGCCATGATAATCTGGCTCCAGCAACATCCAAATGTTACAAAGTATTCAGGTATATACTTATTGACATAAGACTCATAAAGGAGAACAGAAAGATATGTGCTCTTATTTTCACTCTTATAATCAATTATTCATTTCAATATAATAAAATTAAAAATTAAGGAAGTAACAATTACAAAAGGTACCATTTCCATTCTTGTTCGAGATAAAGTAGTAGCTCATCATAGAAGCTTGGCAACCAACTGGAGAATGATATTGAAGGTGAAACTGAATAAAATTCACCACCACTTGATAGCCTTTCCATTTCGTTCTTCTCAAGTGCAGACTTATTAGCTCTTTGTCTTGAGTCAAAATCTTCCCAAAGCTGCTTTATCGGTTTCAGATGAACCTTTGTATATTGTGATTCTAGGGACTTAAACCTTCCAATTCGAATTAGAATTCCACGCAAATCTTGAGCAACTTCAACCTGATTAAGAACAATAAAAGTTAAGAGAAGTAGTCAAACTGACTGAAATTCACTACTGCTTCATAGGAAGTAGAAAAAAGGGTTTGTAGAAAAGATATAACCTTGCGATCGGATAATGCATCTGTAAGACGAGGCTGCACCATTGTGTCAAGCCTATCCTCCAAGACTTCAAGTTGCTTCCTTATGTTAGCAAATTCAGCAACCTAAATGTCGGGTGTCAAAACAGGAGAACAACAAATCTATGACATCTGATGAATATCAAACCTCAACCACTCTACAAAAATCCATGGGGAAAGTAATCACCTCCCCAACAGCAGACAGGCAATGCCTCATGTTAGCAAGAGTTTCTGCAGCTCGAGGGAGATCACCACTAGCAAATACATCCTCCACAGTTGAACTTAATTGAGTTAACCCAGCAGCATCCTGTCAATAAAATGCAAAAGGAAGTGAGTCTACCTCATCATAGATAATCTCACTGAGTTACATCAATTTGAACTAACAGCTTATAAATAAAAGAATTAAGAATCTCTACCTGCAATGTCTCATAAGCAGCTTCCATCCTCTGCTTCACAGTATCTACTTTAGCAAGGGCAGCTATAGACTCAGCTGATGATCCCTCTGCCTGGAAAGAGAAAAGAAAATTAATAATAATAATAGATAAACAAATAAATAAAAATAATAGTAATTAAAAAAGAGAACAACAAAAAAGAGAAAAATAAAATCTTGTCACGCACAAATTCAAGCTCTACATAAGTGTGCAGGAATTTCTGTATATCAAGATGATTGCAAGAAACAATTGTCTTTTTCATTCTTTAGGATGAAAGAAGAAGATTTCTGGTACGGAGAAAAAGAATACACAAATACAGGACAGAATACGCTACTGCAAAATTGAGTGCAAAATGACAACAAAGAAGCAAAACATATAAGCATGATGCCAATATAACAAAGTCCTTGATCCAGTCAAACGTCTGATAACATACCCATTTTGAATCAGCTAGTGACTATGCACGATAAAGAATCTAGAGAAACAACTCTATCCTGTAGAAGCAAAGAACTGTCTAATGAAAATTGAACTTCCATAAGTTTTTTCTGACGTTAATAGTGAAGAAAAATATCCAAAACAACAACATAAGCTCTGAGATAGCAAGCAATGACTTCATCTTTTCAAAAGAGAAGTCTATTTCTGTGAACAGGCTCAAGCCTTACCAAAGTTATTCCTCATTCCACCCTTATTGCTTAACATCTCTTATTAGTTGATGGAGAGAGGAAAACCCCAGACAACTGCCGAAACATCTCTGAAAACTGCAGGCCTGCCCATAACAGGAGCAGCTATGACCAATCATTTGCTACTGGTTGTCATATGATCACCGCCAATCTATAGCTGCCTAACAACTTATTAGCACTAATGACAAATTGACAACCACCACCAACTTGAGGACACATTACTATGCGTAAGAGTTATAATGGAAGATCGCATGTTAATGAATTATTTCTTGCGTGCAAACTTCCTCCTTGATGTTAATTGCATGGACCAAAAGAGCCTAAGTGCTACTTTTTGTTCCAAAGTCCATGTCTAGAGTACAAAAAGTTACTTTTTCATACCTCCTTAACACTCCTAAGTAACAATTTTTCTTGGTGATCAATAATACATAAAGGTAAGCAACATGAGGTTTATGTTGTGTGTGGCACCTTCAAACTTCCAAAAGATGGCCTTAGACCTAACTATCAGCAACACTCGAAGAAGTTTTAGACCAAATCATGAAGAAAACTAAATTTTTGTCACAGCTAGAAGGCAATATGCCTATCCCGCTCACCCAAGAAAGGCAAAAAAATGACACAAGAAAAAGCAATAATAGCACTCGGCTCTAATTTTAAGCGTAAATCTACTGTTGAGAAAAACCAAAGCAATATCAGCTGCAAATTTAGCATCATAGGTGTCATGTTGATAAAGAAGTTTTCTACCAAGCCATTAGAGACAATTATCACGCACTCTTAATTGCTGTTTATAATCAAGATTACATACCCTTGATATAAGAAGATAAAGCAAGAAAGATCTTTTGAAACCCAGAAAATGCAGTCGTTAACTCACCGATTTTGAGGTAAAACTAGTGCTCATCAACTGCTCCCATAATCAATTTGGCAGGTTTCAATGAAAATTTTTAAATTATTCAACAACCAATAGCAAGGGGCATATTGCCACATAAATTATCATGCTCCGTTTTTCACAAGATCTGTAGCTTGGCATAAAAGAACGCAACAGCACTTCCATTCACACTAAGATGACAGGTTTCAGATAAAAATATAGTAGTCATTTGTTGTTCCAGAAGCTCAGCAGTCACTGCCATTTGAACAAACCCAACCTTCCCACATATATTTATCATAAGGATCAAGAATCCACTCGCCTTCCCCATAATCAAAATATAATGTCGATAGCTACTTGATTTAATATCTATTTTCCCAAATCCAATAACACTAAGAAGGTAAAATACCTAACATTAAAACAGGACATCTTATATAACATTATAATGAAAACGAGTCAAAGGCTACTACTATCTTCCATGCTGTATTACCAGCATATTACCATATATTTGTTTGTATGAAAGAAATGACAAAATATAAATGATTCATTCTTCAGCCCAATGTGATCGCAGATTCTTATGTTCTATTTTCAAGACTTTAAATAACACAAACATATTCCCTCAGTCCATATGAAGTTAACAGTTAGACAAATCGGTCCCAGTCATCAGCTGTATAAATCTCACACTGCAAAATCTGATTCACTCTCATTTCTCATATAGACACCGTAATAGTAAATGCATACCTTCTTGAGCTTCTGAAGGATCCCAGAGACAGCTGAGCGGAGAGAAACAGCATCGTCGCGGAGGCGAATGACGTCGCGGGTGGCCCGCGGCACACGGAGGAGAGCGGCGGCGCTCTGCTCCTCGAGTGACGCGGCAATTTCCTCAGACATCATTTGGAGCTTCATCTCCAGATCCACGAGGTGCTTATCCAGCGAGTCCTGAGGATGCCGAGTCTGAGACGCGGCATTGATCCACTTCTTAGGGTCGAAGTTCTCATTCGAGAACGGACCCAGATCGAGCATCATGGTGCTCTCGTAAGCGGAACGAATTATGCTGAGCTCCGACGAGTTGACTCCGTTTAACGTCGTAGATTCTGGCAGGTTTGTCTGACCGTGACACAGCGCTCTAGAGTTTTAAGCAGAGGAGGGGCCAAATTATAAAAATGTAATCAACAGGGGAAAATAGTGAGAATTTGATAAATTGAAGCGGACCGTTTGCTGCCCTTCAACAAACGTTTTTCTTCTCCCAACTCATTGATTTTGATTTGAAAGACGAGCAATTAAAAAAAGAAAGAGTTTTTTTTCTTAATTTGAATTTTGAATATAAAAGCAGTAATAGGTTCAAAAGTTAAAATTATGAAGGTAAAATATATAGAGAAAAGGATTTTATAAATAAAATAAAATAAATAATAAAAAAGTAAATGTAAATTAGTCTAATTTAAATATTTTAAATAAATCATTTTAAAACTAATTTAAATTTATGTATAAAAAATTTTTATTTAAAAAAATATTTATTTTAATATTTTTAATATTTTAAAAATATTAATTTTTATTCATTAAATAAAAGATATTTAATAAATAAATAAATAAATAAAGTGTAAATATATTATCTAAGCAGCTTTACTCAAACACCAACATAACTGCTGATATTTTAATTCCTTTTATCTTTCGAGAGAGAAAATCTCGAGAGAGGAAATAAATTCCTCTCCACCGCCATAGGTGCCCCCTTCCGGAATCATCCATTGAACAAAAATATCTCTTCCAGAACCTTCTCGATTCTGTTCTGGCACCTTCCGGTTCCCTCCGTTTCCCCAAATTCCGCGGGTACTAATACCGCTGAATCTCTGTGCCATTGCTTCTTGAGCATTTCATTACGCACTCAGAAATATCGCACGGTATTTTACGCGCGCTCGCTTTCTGTGACCTGCCTTCAAGGCATCTTTTGCAGACTCTAATGGCGTCCTCAATGGCTCTTAAGCGCTTGCTTTCCAATGCTCCCCTCTCAAGGTCCCTACTCCGTCCTGTTCGTCCTGTGGCCTCTGTTTCCCGCTTCTTCAACACCAACGCCATTCGCAACTATGAGGATGATGGCGACGACCGCAGCCTTGAAGTTGATCGTCGCTCCGATCGCTCTCTACCTCGAGGTGCTCGTCGCGATGAGTTCCTCTCAGGTAGTTGTTATCATTGTCCAGGTCGTCAGATTTGAGTATTTTTGTTCTTTATTGTTTCTGTGTTTTGAGTTGGTATACTTTGCTTATGCTTTTCGAATTGTGTGCGTTCTATGTGATTCTCCATTTCGTAGATTGCTTAGCTGTTCGGTTACACAGGAAATCAAATTATGGAAAGGATTGGAAACATTAGATCTCCTTAAAGCCATAGCTTGTTTTGTTTTGAAAGCGATGTAGTCGCTATGAGTGAAATTAATTTTGCTGTTCCTGAATACTAGGAAATGTTTCATTACAAGTTTAGAATAGTGCTTTGTTTTCGCAGTAGATTGGATTCGTTTCTGTGAGTGGGGTTATATGGGAAGGAATTTTCGTGGGATTTGGGACATTTACTGCTTTTAATGTATGCGTGCTACTAATTAGTATTTCAGATAGACAACTCGATGTTGTTTGTGTGTGTGTAGCTATTCTGTTTGATTCCAAGTGAAGTTAAAGCTTTTTTTGATGGAATGTCGAAGAATCAGCAGTGTGGAAAGCCAAATTTTAGAGCATTCTAGACGAGTATCAATGATTTTTAAACATAATCTTAACACTTTCCTCTACTGTGTTAATGCAGAAGCTTTTGATCCTTTTTCTCCAACTCGCAGCCTGAGCCAGGTCCTGAATCTGATGGACCAATTCATGGAAAATCCATTTCTCTCTGCTTCACGTGGGGTAGGAGCTGGACTTCGTCCTGGCTGGGACGTAAGAGAAACTGATGAAGCTCTGCTTCTTCGAGTTGACATGCCTGGGCTTGGCAAGGAAGATGTTAAGGTCTCTGTGGAGCAGAACACTCTGACCATCAAGGGTGAAGGTGCTCAAGAGGGTGAGGATAAGGAGAGTGCTCGTCGTTACAGCAGCAGGATTGATTTGCCAGAGAAGCTTTACAAGATTGATCAGATCAAAGCTGAGATGAAGAACGGTGTGCTCAAGGTCGTTGTGCCTAAAGTGAAGGAGGAGGAGAGGGCCGATGTGTTCCAAGTGAAGATTGAGTAGAATAAGATGTGTGTGGAACTGGGGGGATTGTGAATAGTGACTCTTTATTACAAATCAGTGTGTTTGAGACTTGAACTTTCTTTGTAACTGAGTTAGCCAGTAATGAAGAAACTCTTGTTTACTTTGTTCTATTCCTAGTTAGTGGAAATCTGGATTAAAATTCTACCTTGTTTAAGTGCCCTTGGAATCCAATTGATTACTATTCCTGATTTGATCATCTGTTCAATACGAACGGTACTGATTTTGACATCAATCTGTACACAATTTGTTGCAATGTTATAGTAATATAGCATCTTGTAGTATCCGTTACATTATTGCTCTAGAGTCTAAGTATGTTGCTTTCTATCAAGCGAAAATCAATTCTTACAGTTCTTATAGTTCTTTATTTCATTTTATGCTTGGATTTATTGGATATAAACAGTTGAAGTTAAAAACAGCGGGCCTGGTAAGCAAAATGGGCTTCGTTTGGTTGGTGCACGTCACAAATACTGGTGGGATGGGAAATGAGTTTTAACAACGGCCGTGGGGCCTTTGGACTTGATCCAAAAGCATTTCCTCAACCTGAAAAATTGTGTCCCAATTACGTGGACAAACTGTAACTGAATTATTAGTTATTAATAGCTACAGGATGGAGTATAGAATGGGACTGAACTTGTGGTTTATAAAATTTAATATATTTGATAATTTAAATTTTATATAAATTTAATTCAAGTTGATAGCTCATATGATTATTCTGTTTGAATCTATGGATTTGATTCTCATAATATCCTTTCTTTTATAAGAAGTCACTAAAACCCCTTTCCAACCAAAAAAAAATTATATAAATTTTATAATAAAATTATAAAATTTAGTAAATTTATGATGATTCAAAATTTTTGAATAAATCAAATATTAAATTTTATTTATTAAAAGTCAATGGTTAAAATAGGACAACTTTTAGAGGTGTGAAATTTACACTAAAGCATTACTCATTCATGTGTAGTTAGTATTTGTATTTGTTCCAACCTTGCAATACAATACAAACATAAATAAGTTCCCAAAGCCAATTACATTCTGCATAATTTTTTTCTTCTTCATTGTAACTTTCAGTTGACCATCCTGATCTCTGCTTCTTTTGCTCATCTTTCATTGAACAATGGTTTGAATTAGGTTCCAATTTCTTGTTACGCGGATGATGCTGCATGGTATCCCGGAATTTCTTGCGACTATCCCCGAGAGCGAGGCTCCCCATATCAGCTAGAAGTCTCATTCCTTTTGTAAATTCCTGCATATCAGAAATTAGAATGACTCCAAGGATGTATGAGGCACCATTGTGACCAGCATTTGCAGCTTTTTCTTGGTACTCCAATCCTTTTTCAAGCTTTTGGTTACTGAAATAGTCAGCCTGAAACAACCATACTCAACCATAGTTCCTTCAAGATGTTAACAGTAAAAAAAAGGAAGTTCAACAAAAATTATATAAAAGAATTGAAACAATTGGAAAAAAAAAAAGAAAAAGAAGTAATTTATGGAAGCCGATTTCTGTTTGTTATGTGTGCAAATTTTTTAAACATAATTATGTGGGAGTATACTTTTCCGGATATAAGTGTGTGTATATGCTTTGGGTTAGACCGAATTGCTCATTCCTATAACTATTAAACTAAACATTTAAATTCATAAGAGGATAGTGGGGATTTTCAAGCAATATAAGGTAAATACATACCACTCCTTCTCTATACAAGGCTCCTGGATTTCCACTTTCTCTGCATCTTCTAAGAAAGGAAGAAACTTCATCACTTCTAAACAATGGAAACGGCTATCCCTCCGGTGATAATTGCTTGTATATGTAGGGGTCGTCTGCAATATTATGGAAAACCTTGAAACTACATAAAACCACAAGGTAACCAATGAGTATGAGAGAGAAAACAGTTGAAAAAATGATGGGTTGACCCGTCAATATTTTACACCTTAGCTTGGCATGAAGGAAATCCATCAATGAAGAAAATGCAACCCGAGCTAGAATTTCTACAAGCAACTCATTCGGGAGGGAGAAAATGGTAGGAGCACAAACTTCTCTATTTTTCTTCTTCCTCGTTGCTTTTCTGAGTAGCTTTATTTGTCCCAATACATATACTTTCACCCTTTTTAATCTATTCTGTTCTTCTCTTTTACAAAAACACACGCTGCACTTGTCTTGCCAATGGTACATTTGATGGATGTACTAAAAAAGATTTTTTATTCTATATACTTTTTATTTGTTTATGTTTAAAAAAGCAGTACAAAATTACAACAATAATAATCATACAAAGAAATATGGAAATTTTTGTTGTTCCGTCAATTTCCTTTTTTTTTTTTTTGTAATTGAAATATTTGAACAAGGTATGTCAATAGTATGTGCTATGTTATATATAAAAGTTAAAAAAAAATGGAACATGTTAGCTTTGCAATTGTCTAGAAAATGCTTTCTAAACGTTTTTATTTAAATAACTTATAAATTTACAATTTTTTAAAATTTATAAATTCTCTTTCCATTTGAGTTTAATCTCTAATTTTCTAAATTCTTTTTCTTCTCAAAAAATATATATTTTTAGTCTATAAAAGCATATAACTCAGAAATATTATTTTGATTATAATGCCCTTCATAAAATATCTCTTTACGAAAATATCTTCAATTATAAATCGGCTTGAATTTAATCATGTGTGTGTGTGTGTGTGTATATTATGCGACACACACGTATGCACGTATGTATATATGTATGGGCAATGTCTTTGCTAGTATATAAGTATAGTACATTGAGATGGATGTACCAAAGATTCCTTCCCTGATTCTCTAGCATGGAATTTATCTGCAATTCTTTGATTTTTCTTCTAAAGAATTATATGTAAAAAGTAATTAAAGAAGATTATAAAGTTCTTAGGCATTTTATCATTTATTTTATGAATAGTTAAAGACTCTAAATCTGAGAGCTCAATCGATCGTTGATTCCTCCTCTTTCTGTTATGTGTGAAATGATACATTCTATCATTTAGATGAAACGTGCACGTTATTGATTGAAACAAGTTTCAACAGATTTGGGAAACAAAAGCCATCCATCTCTCTCATGGATGAAGTGGCAAAGTACTTGCTCGGTCTGCCATGGCATCTTAGTTCTTTGTATTACCACCTACAAACAAGCACGCGTTTATATATATATAATATACTGACAAATTGAACAACTAAGGTCAACAAAACAAAAGCTGTGCAAAATTAGCCAATTTGCTTTTGTAACTGAAATGTCATATAGATCTTGCACCCTTGGATTCTTAAACTTGATATGATGAATCCGAAACTCTACTTTTATACCAATCTTTTTTTTGTTCTATGTATGAAGTTTTTTTATGAGAATGCCTTTATCTTATTTTTCTGGATTTTTCTTAAGATGTCATTCCATTAATATTGATAGGAAATTGATCCATATTCGTGGTAAAAGTTATGTATTTAAACCTTCCTAACAAAGACAACTTCTAACTTAAACTTCTAACTTGAGACTAGAGTGAAACCACCTTATTACAATCCCGACAACCTGTTAGTAATACCTCCCATCTTATTACATTCTACTATTGATACTTGTTTTAATGATAAGATGTCATAGTAGTAAGAATCGGAGCAGAAAGTTCTGAGGTTGGATCGGCCAAGTATCAAACGGTGTAAAGATGAAGCGCAGTATTGCCTTTGATTTTTCTCTTGGTAAGAAGTTTGGGAAAGTGACAAGTAAACAGTTCTGCAATATGTTCTTTCCCAAGTAATGCTGCCATATGAAGCAACGAGTCACCATCATTATCTGCCTGATCAAAAACGTCAGCTTAAGTCAGTTTCTTCTTTGCACATACTTTTTCCAATTTTCGGACAAAATTAACTGGATTCCCATCTTCTACAGCTTCACAAAATCCTTAATCCATAAATTGCTTCCGCCCTGAAAATTCAGTAGAGTGTGCCCTTGGTTGTGAAGAAGTAGGTTTAACTGTATCCTTACTGTTGAACAGTGTTGTTTTCAAATCTCTCCATCTCCGTGTCACAAGTCTGTTTCCAGTTTGTATCAACGCCATCAATGAGAATTCGCACTTCATCTCCCATAATTCTTCCAAATCCCAAATGAAATGGAAACTAGTAGTACTAAGCAGGTAGTTTGTTAGGTGAGGCATTGCTGTATGATGAACTTGCTGGGAGTGGAAGATGGAGCTTTATATATATTGATCTTTTTGAAGTCCTCCGACATTTCGCTTAAGTCGATGTAACAAGGTAGCCAAAAACGTTAACACTTCTTTATAAAGGAGAAGTGAACCAAAAAAATCCTATGGAAGAATCACTTTTTCATACCTTCCGGGCGGGACTCTAATTTTTACTTTTGAGTCCTCGATCAAGAAAGAGACAGAATGTGTGGGCACTTTTGCAGAGCTAAACTTTTGCTCATCTACTGTTCATACTCTATAGAGAAGTTAAAAGAAGAAAACAAAGAGATTTTAGAAGGGGACTTCGGTAAAAGGGAATGGGGAACCTTGATTCTAGGAAGGAAATTTCGGAAGAGAGAAAAAAATCCTTATAAAGTAAGAAGAGGAAGATCAAAATACATACTTGAATCTTTTATCTCCATTTCTTCAGACTTTTCCGTCGCTAATAACTCAGTAGAATATAACTGTCATACTGCATTTTTTCTACAATGAGAAGGAAGAGGAACTATCTCCTTCAAATCTTCAGCTTGCAAGAGATGCGCATGCATACTGACTCCTCCTTTCTTCTCTTTGCACAACATCACTCCTTTGTATTATTTATCTTATTTTATCTCAATATTACTACAAGTGCAGCGTTACTTTTTCACAGTTACATGTGATGCTTATTTTGTTTTATTATTTGGCTTGTCCAGCTAAAAAGTTGCTGCAATTTATTTTTTCTATTTAATTTATTCTTGGGGGAAGGCGCCTCTTGCCGCACCCTCACCATGTCTGCATTTTTTTAATTTAAATTATTCTTTGGGAGGACGTCTCTTAGGCTCTTATGATCCATCCTCCTCCATGTCTGCAATTTTTCTTTTCTTTTTTTTTTTGTATGAAGGTTAAAAGGAGAGCAGGGGAGGGGCTCCTTCATTGCACCCTCTCCAGCGCCTTTTATGTTTATTTTCTAAAAAAGAAACTTTTAATATGTCTTGTTGTCCTTTTCATTTCATTATTTTTTTATTTAGTGTTTTTGTTTTAAACTAATTATTCATGTTTTGCATATTTATTGGACCTCTTTTGTTGGACTTCCCTTTCATGTTTGGCCCCTTTCTTACTCTTAGCTTTATAATTATTTTTTTAAAAAAATATAATGTCTACCTGCTCACTTATTTATCGTTGCAGACTTGCAATCATATATTATTTGCGTCTGTCCAAACAAAGAAGATAAATACGTTAATTTATGAGGACTGCGGAGACCACCGACGACAAAGGAGAGGGAGACCAGTAAGAGAAAAAGGCAAGAAGGAACAGGTGGATAGTAAGGGAAGACAAAAATAAAAAATGAGGAACAAAGAAAAACGGGGAGACGAGAGTGGGTAAAAAAAGTTGGAGAAAATGATAAAAAGTAAAGAATAGCTTGAAAAAGAGAGGTGACGTTCGGCAGTTGTTGCTGGACAATAGGGAGTTCTTAAAGGGCATTCATCATTTTCTTTATTATATTTAAGGTTTCTTATAGGTTCAACTATAATAAACTATGAATGCAAAACGCTGCCACACGCTTTCACTTGCATCAAAATTCATTGTATTTTTCTGATTGAATTGTGTCCATAATGTGTGTATTTGCTTTTGGGACAAAGAATTCATGCCCCATATGGAATGACTCTCTATAAGCTCTAATTGAAGAAACTTATTAAAATAATAATATTATAAAATATTATTTCAACATTTTTATTCTTTCATCTCTCCCTCTCTCTTTCTATTTATATATATATATATATATATATATATATATATATATATATATATATATATATTCATTCCCAACTCGGGTGTGTGTTTGCTTTCCGACAGAAAAAGCATCACGTCCTGAAATTGAGACAAGTGGCCTGTCTTTTGTGATTTTGTGCTGCCCACCTTGTGTTTTGTTAATTTATGTAGCTACCTTTTCTACAGTGTTGGGATTTCTGCTAGGGATGGCAATGGCCCAGGGTATTATTTTAAAATTGGGCATAATCATAATT
This sequence comes from Dicorynia guianensis, assembly GCA_037013595.1. Classification (NCBI taxonomy): domain Eukaryota; kingdom Viridiplantae; phylum Streptophyta; class Magnoliopsida; order Fabales; family Fabaceae; genus Dicorynia; species Dicorynia guianensis. Next base: position 16,067,864 of record JASUAB010000003.1, on the reverse strand, counting down.
AACTAAACAAATAATTTATATCTTAAGCATAACCGGTCATAATCAGAAAAATATTGCACAACTAAAATCGTAAGCATCCATAAGTATAAAGTAATAACAATATCTCCATAACTGAGCATAATTATGACCAATCAATATGTTTCGAATTCACAGATTTAGATATCATATTATCTAAACTAACCTAACAACTGTAGTCGATGTTCTTATGACTACTCTCTAGGAGATGGGCTGAGTCCGAAATTAAGACACTGTGAGAGAAAATTATAGGCTAGCGTTAATAAATGCCGAACCTCTACGGGCTATTCCATTAAAGACTTAGAGCTATGCTTAAGGTTTGGAAAATGATTCTCCATCTAACGTTTTCTTACCAAATTCTGAGTATAGCTATTATATTTGATGGATCCTACAATTAATAAATTCTAACTGCATTATACTTAAGAAAATGAGACAACGACATACTAAAACATTCAAAGTATCTCAGTTTCTTAGTTGATATTGTTCACTATACATATACTAATTACTCGCGAAACTTGAGGCTGATCTTATTTTAATTCCACTTGTTTTTGTCCTTCTTCATGCCTAGTTGCGGAATCTGAACTCTCTTCAACAGTCACATCATCATAACATCTAATAATAAGTGAAATGAGAATCTTAATGAGAAAGTCACTCAAGTTGAAATCGAAAGGATTAGCAACTTGACAAGGTGAAGTGACCTGAAAAATCCCTAGAATAAGGCCTCCAATGGAAATTACGATGGATGGCAGCCATCCTAGGCCCAAAACTAGACATACACCCAATGCTAACGCCAATACCATTGTACAAGAGGTAAAAGTAGACTGTTGAAACCGAATGAATTTTGAACATGAAGTGGTGAAAGAAAGCTGAAGAAATTCCACAAGATCAATCAATAGCAAAGCATTCTAATGACCGGTAGTACTTCAGTCATCCAATATTGGGGGACAAAAATTTGTTGTACAGCAATGTTGAAAGCTTGTAACATTGCCACAACAGCCGTGCCAACCATCAAAAGCGCAAATTTAAATGCTCCTAGTGTAAAATTAAAGTGACCTCTGTGCCCACATGAAATGATATGTATAACGTCCACCGAAAAGGGGACGGGGGACTCGAGAGGGGGGGCAGGACCTTCTAAAAGTACAGGCTGAGGGATGCATGGAGATTTTTCTAATGAGCAAAAATTGTCGAGAGAAAAGAGGGTTGACTAGTAGGAGAAAATTTAAGGTCATGAATAATTTGTCAATCGCTTGTAAAATTAATGTAAGATATTGTATTTATTAAATTTTACATACAATTTAAGATGTAAAATTTAATAAATTTAATAAATTTAATTATTTAAATATTTTTTAATATAATTTACAATTATTTTAAATAAATATATCATAGATTTAATTTGTAAAAATAAAAGTATCTTAATATTAATTTATGGCATCATGATCTTACTCTAAGTATGTTTTGATATTGGAAAAAAAAAACTATATGATATTTATGAGAAAAATTTATTATGATTACTCAAAAATAAATATTTGATGAAAAAATATAAAGAAAATATAGTAATATGAAATTAAATTTAAGAAAGTTTCTTCAATAGTATACAATGTCAATGTAAAAGCTTTTACCGCTCTTTTTTTTGGCGATTCAAAGGGCCATATATATTGGCTGACAGAGGAAATAGAATAGTGGGAACTTGAACTCGTCATTGGGTTGAGGAGAAAGTAACAGTATACCAACTGAGCTGCCACTCATTCGCTTTACCACTCTTTATTAAGTGAGTTTTTTTTTTTTTTTTTTTTTTTTTCTAGTAGTGAACAAAGTGTGAGCCTTTCAATGGGAGCGTCAACGTATTGGGTAGAAATAGCTCTTTGCGAAAATAAGTATAATCAAAACCCTTTAACACACCGCTTTGATTACTATTGAGTTAAATTGTACCAATTAAATGGCACTAGTGCTCATCAACTTGGTGAGTTCCTCCCCGGCGACCCCACTTAATTCGTTGTAATATTAGTCTTAGGCATGGCCGTATTGATTAAAAAGTAAGTATTAATTAAATAAACATACAAGCTATATACAACTTTATTTTAAAATTTAAAACAATTTGTTATATATGAATATAAAATATTTATTATATTTATTTAACTTATATAATTCATTTAGAACTTATGTAATTGAAAGCCTTTTTACCAGAGAATCTTCCCTCAAGAATTCCTAATTTTAGGATATAAAGCAAGTGATAATAAAAAAGAAATAAAAATAAAAATAAATTTTATAGTTATATATAAATTCAAAATTAAAAAGTTCTTAAATTTCAAACATAAAAATCAAGAATCCAAATACATACAATTTCATCTCTCTTAATTCTTATAATATGAATTAAATTATAAAATTTAATAAATTTTAAAACTCACAGTATTATTTTTTTAAAAAAAATATAGAAACGAAGTTATAGGATAACATTTCTTTTTTGATAAAATCATGATTCAAAGAGAAGTGATGCAAAGTTTCCCTATCACCTACCTGTCACTCAGACTTAGTCAAAAGCATCAAGGGCCCAACCTCGACCACATAACTTTATTTTATTCGTAATTCGGTATTTTCCAAGAGTACCTTAAGAAAGGGTCTTAAAATATTGTATTAAATAGTAACATGAAATGTACAAGGGTTACACTACCTTTACAACTTTATTTTCTTTTAAATTAAATAATATAAATTTTAAATTATTAAAAATTATAAAATATAATAAATTTAATAATATTTATAAATTAAGTGACAGTTATACAACCATTGGATTATACACTTATCATTTCTTTATTAATTGTGCTTACCAATATCCTAGTGATTTTTTAGTTACTATTATGTAAATTGCTTCTTATTGTGAATATAATCTACAAATTTATTATATTTAAAATCTTGTATAGATTCAAGTATAATAAAGTACGAATGTGACAAAAGTCTCATGCGAAGAATTTATCAATTAAATATTTGATAGAATTATGGGTACAATTTGGGTTTGCCTTCAGATTTTTTGGGAAGTAACAAATGCAATACGGCTTGTAATTGAAATTTTCGTTAGGCCACCGTATGGTACAGGTAACAAAAACTCTTAGCTATCTTGCCATGTATATGGGACGCATCAAGTCATGAATTCCATGGATGCATGCAATTGTTTGTACAATTGTATTATATATATAACGCACCAAACCAAATAGTTTCTTCTGAGGGAGATGATGAACTTCTGATCATTATTAGAAAAGGATCACATCATATTTAAGTTCTAACATCATTACATATAACAGGACACCGACATACTACAGCATTCAAACTTCACTAGTTTCCCATTTAGTTGATACTGTTGAATATATATCTATCTATTAAGTACTAACCATACATGAGTTGCTTTTATTTTTATTGCCCTTGTCCTCGTCCTTCTCCTTCTCCATGCCCCCTTGCTGAATTTGAATCTCTACTCTCTTCATCAATCACCTTATCATAATATCCAGTAAGTAAAATGAACATCTTAATGAGAAAGTTACTCAAGCGGAACCTGAGAGCAATTGTGACTTGAAGAGGTAAAATTCGGTTGAAGAATCCACACAGGAAGGAAATGCAAGATAATCCAATAGCAAGGACAACCAAGAAAATCCATCCTTCTTGCAACACTCTACTTAAAACAACAGAAAGTGCTAGTGCCATTGTGACCAAAGGAAAAAGCAAGTTGTTGCAACCGAAAGGGTTTTGAACTTGAAGTGGCCACAGAAAGCTGAAGAAGCCCCACGAGATCAATAAAAAGCAAAGTGTTCCAATATTCCATAAGACTTCTGACATCCATCCGTAATCCACAACTAGGTCTACAGCAAAGCCAAATGCGAGTATCATTGTCAAAACAGACATACCCACTGCCAGAAGTGCAAATTTAAATGTTCTCAGTGCAAAATGATAGTTACTGAGCTGTGCCCACATAAGACTGAAACATCCAATGAGTGAGCTGTACAATGCCAACGTGTCTGCAAGCACAAAGGCTTGGAATTCAGGAACATCAGCGAAAATGGCCATGCCTCTTTTATTAAAGTCTTTGTATTCAGAGCTGTATAAACCCCCAGGTGGGGTGAAACCGGCAGTAAATGTCACGGTGGTTATCAAGATTGCCACAAGCATGAGTACCTTCATTCTATCCCTCAGACGATCTACATTCGGTAGTTCTTTGCGTTGCTGAATGGAAAGTTCTGGCTTTAGATTTTGTATGGCACCAGCAGAAGATAAGATCATGATCGATAGGCGCTACAGAAACCAGAAATATAAAAAAGATGTCAGCAAACACGGCAGAGATCATGCGCCAATTAAGTTTCGTCAATTTGAAATCATTTTCATCGTCAAAACCAAAACATAAAAAAAAGGAAAAAAGAAAACAAAGCGGAATATGATAAAATATATAAGTGAGATCATATTATCTAATTTGAAGAATTATATTATTATTGTGAAGCTTCCCCACATCAGATACTGGCTTTCCCAAGATAAGTGTCTATTTTATACTAATATTCTTTCGTGTTATATTTTTATTTAATAATGCTGCTATTTGGCCCAACAAGGTGTCATACCACAAATCCTTACAGTGCTTTTGGTGCCCTATAATATCAAAATGCATTACAGTATTTATTTTATTTATATAGTATTTCCTTTGATTAAGCATTTTTCGGTAAAAATTAATTTTTATCAATTACACAATTAGGAAAAATCTAATACAATGTATATGAAATTAATTAACTTTTCAAAGATTATGTCAATGTCTGACTTTTTAATTTGAATTATCTGAAAATTATCTTTTTCTTTGAAATATATATTTGAATTGAAATATTGAAATCAGTTAAAATAATTTATTTTATTTTATTTTCAATAAATTAACTAGAATTATTAAAACAAATTTCTGGATATTTATTTTATAAAAGGAATAAAAAATACTTAAAAATTTATCTTAAATTTTGATAATGCACTTTGAGGTAAATTATTTTAGTTTTGATTTATGAGATCATAATTAATTAATTTTTTAAAAATATTTTATTAATAACAAACATCATATGTTCGAAATCAAAAATGGAAAATAAGATTCCAACAAAAAGAAAATGGCCGATAGGAGGTCAAACAATACAAGTATATAGTTATTAACAAAAATATAAATGCATACCTGTCCATATGTTATTTCTGTTTTAATTTGTTGCACAATGATATTTAGAGCTGTTAAGCCATCATCATTACAGTCATTTAGTCCAGTCCCTCTATTCCGGGTCAAATGATACAAAACCTTAGGGTACTGCTGCTTTGATGCCAAATGTAATGGGGTATTACCATTTTTGTCTGTAGCATCCAGTCCAAACTTCATGTTTTTCAACAGATATTTGACCACTTTATCTCTTCCATTCTTTGCTGCAACATGAAGAATGTTTTGACCTTTTCCATTGAGCACACGTTCAGGAATAGGCCATTTCAGTTGAAAGAATTCTTTGACAACCTTGACATGGCCTTTTTTACAAGCAAGATGTATAGGAAGGTGACCCTTTGTGTTTGATTGTTGGGCAGGTAAAGGATCTTCCTTTAACAATATGCGGACACATTTATGATCACCAATAGATGCTGCTAAATGAAGGGGAGTTTCCCCATTTTCATGCCTTAAATACATCAAATTTGGTCTTTCCTCTACTATCTTCTTTAAAAATTCTACACTCAAACCAAAGTAAATTGAATTAGAATTTGTATGTATAATTTCTTTTCATAGGAGGGATTATAATGTATACATGGCTATATATATGTCTTCATAGTTGATTTTCTTTTCATAGGAGGGACTATAATGTATGGGAAGTACATGTACCTGAATTTCGTTGGAGAATCACAGCGCAAAGAGGGGAGTTCCCTAGGCATATCGGCTTATCATTTGGGAATGGAGCTTCCAACAGAAGTCTTGTAATTTCCAGGTTTGAATTTGAGGCTGCCCAAAACAAGGGTGATTCACCCGACTTGTTTTGAAAATGTGCTACGGCATAATCTTTTTGAAAAAGCTCACGAGCCCCATCAAGATGGTTGCTTTGTACAGCACAATGCAAAGCAGTATTTCTAGAATCATTCGTTAATCTTGTTAGCATCTCATCATCATTCTTGAAGGAAGTTACCCCCTCACTTCTCCCACTAGTACAGGTTGACCTGTCCGCATAATATTGTGAGAGAATAACCTTGATCACATCACTTCTTTTATATTTGGCAGCAACATGAAGCGCAGTATTGCCTTTGATGTTTCTCTTGGTTAGAAGTTTCGGAAAATGACAAGCAATCAATTCTGCAATATGTTCTTTCCCAAGTAATGCTGCCACATGAAGCAACGAATCGCCAGCATTATCCACTTGATCGAAGACGTCATTTAAAGTCAGTTCCTTCTCTGCACATACTTGTTCCAATTTGTGGACAAAAGTAATTGGATTCCCATCTTCTACGGCTTCATAGAGCCTTGAATCCATAAATTGCTTCTGCCTAGGAAATTCAGTTGGGTGTACCCTCAGTTGTGAAGGTGTAGGTGTAACTGTATCTTGACTGTTGAACTGTGTTGTTTTCAATCTCTCCAACTCTGTGTCGCAAGTCTGTTTCCAGTTTGCATCAACGCCATGAATGGGAATTTGCACTTGCTCTGCCATAATTCTTCCAAATCTCAAATGAAAAGGAAACTAGTAGTATTAAGTAAGTACTTGATTAGGTGAGGCACTGATGTATAATGAACACACTAGAAGTGGAAGGCGGAGCTTTATATATAATTAATCTTTATGGAGTCCGAAACTTCCCAGAAGTCGTTGTAAAAAAGTAACCAAAAAGGTCAACACGTCTGTAGAAAGCAGAAGTGAACCGAAATATTTCTATAGGAGAAATACTTTTTGGTTCCTTCTACACGGAACTCCAGTTTTGCTTTTGAGTCCTCAGGAAAGAGACGCAGAATGTTTGGGCACTTCCACAGGACTAAACTTGCGTTGAGCTCCTGTTCATACTCTATAGGGAGGTTAAAAGAAGAAAACAGAGAGGCTCTTGAAGGGGACTAGGGTAAAAGGGAAGAGGAAACGTTGAGTGTCCGAAAGAAATTGCAGAACAGAGAAAAAAAAAAAAATCCTTCTAAGGTAAGGAGAGGAATATCAAAATACGTACTTAAATCTTTCTGTCTCTATTTTTTCAGACATTTCCTTAGGTAATAACTCAGTTGAATGTAATGTCACTTTTTTCTTTTGTCAGATTCGGGTAATAGCGTAAGGAAAATGGCATTGCCATAATGTGAAGACGTGGCTGAAATCAAGTAGTGGCAGAAATTTAAAAAAAAATTTAGAGTTGCCACATATGTAGCATAGCTTAAAATATAGGTACTGCATGGTGATAATGACAAAAGTCTAGCATAATGTGGCTTTTTTAAGTGATGTTAGACGTTAGACATACGTTACATTTATGTCTCAATAAAAAAATTTAATTAACTAATAATTTGATTAAATTTTCTTTATAAACATATACAAAATGTGACCTCAAAATGGTGAGTATAAAATTACCCCTTTGTAACAGTTACATGCACTGTCTATTTTGTTTGGACAGTGATAGGCTTACGCTTGTAAGCTTTCGTTTCTTATACGCATAGCAAGATAGGCATTCAAATGAACTATTTTTTTGTTTTTTGTTTTGGTATAGATCTCAAACAAAGCATTTTGTTTCTGTTTTTCCCTTATATGTATGAGTCACATAGAAATAAATAAGGGAGTAGGATAATCATTACCCATTTTGTTTTATTGTTGGGCATGTTCAGCTAAAAAAGTTGCCGCCATTCACTTTTTTTTTATTTAATTTATTAGGGGCTCTTACGGCACCCTCCCATGTTTGCAAGCTTTTTTCTTTTCATTTAAATTTTTCTAATACTGCATCTCCACGTCTATGTAAGATGAAATGTATTAAATTTTTTATTTTAAATTATGCATGAAATTTTTTACAATATTAATTAAATTAAATTATTTTATATATTTTAAAAATTATATAAATTATTTTAAAATTATTTTTATATATTATAAATTATCCATACATTATTTTTGAACTATATTTTAAAATATATAAAAATAATTTATATAATCTTTTTAAATATGAGGAATGATTTATTTTAATTAAATAAAAAATTGTTTACACATGATATAATATGTAAAAAAGTTTAATATATTTTATCTTTTTCTATTGAAGGTTGAAAGGAGAGTTAGACAGGGTCTCCCACTCCTTTTATTTTTATTCTCCAGAGAGAAACTTTTAAGGCGTGTTATTATTCTTTTCATTTCATTTATTTATTATTTTTATTTAAATTAATTATTTAAGTTTTACATTTTTATTAAATCCCTTTTATTGGACTTAGTTTTCATGATTGGTCCCTTTCGCACTCTTACCTTTATAATTATTTTTTTAAAACATAATGGCAACACTTATTTGGTGTTGCAAACTTGCAATCATACATTATTTGTCGTCTATCCAAGCAAAGGAGATAACTACTTTGTGACGTCTGAGGAGACGATTGATTGAGGAAAGGAGAGGACTGAGAAGACGGAAGTGACTAAAGAGGAACAAAGGACTGAGGAGGAGGAGACGAGTAATGAGGAAAAACAAAAAGGTGGACAGAAAAGAAAAAAGAAAAATAAGGAAAGATTCTAAAAATAAAGAATGCAAGAGAAAAAAAAAAAAAAAGGAGAACGAAAACCTGTAAAATAGTTGGAGAGAATAAGAAAACGTAAGGGATGGGTTGTACGAAAAAGAGACTTAAATGTAAGATTTGCATCTTTTAAATTTTTTTATTTTTTAATGTAATAAATGAAATTTATTTTAAAATTTTAATAAATAAAATTTTTTATTTTTTATTATTTATTTTATATTTATCTCTTTTTAAAATTTTTTTATCTTTAATAACAGAGGATGAAACCCTGAATGGATAAAAAAGTTAGAAGAAAAAAAAAGAAATCTAAAATGAATAGATAAATATGCTGGAGAAAGAATATTAAAAAATAAATAAACAGTTGGGTGTGTGTTACTGTTGGACATATAAAAAAAGAATAATGTTAGAATTTTCATTTTATGCTCATATTTTTTTTATAAATAATTTAATATTAATTTAAAAACAGATATAAATATGAAAATATAACGTAAATATTATTCTATAAAAAATTTAACACATGTATGGTTAAATTATGTGTTACACAACTCTGGACAAAAATTTATGGTTAAATAAATTTTATTTTAAAAGAGATTAATTATTTATTTAAAAATAAAAATATTTTTTAAAAATTTAAAATAAATTATCCAGCTGTAAAATTTAAACTCCAAAGTTTAAAATTATATAAAATTAATTTTTCATCTAAAATAACATATAAGCCAATCCAATTCTAACTCTAATATAAATTTTGCTAAATTTAAATTGAGTTGGGGCAGGTGGAACTAGCTGTTTATGCGCTCCTTAGAGTGAGTTATTACCCAATGAAAATGGAAGGAAAAACAATTATTCTAGAGAGAGGCAGAGTTCACTTACAAGTCGCCTAGCAATTCCTCATAGTTCTGTCATATGGACCCCCCTGATCGAACTTAGTTCTGTAATCTAATATTGGGATACAAAAGCTAGTTGTACAGCAATGTGAAAGAAAAAGTAGAAGATAGAATAATTACAAGAGCCCTAAACATAGGTCTTTAAACTCAATATTTTATAGAGCAATGCTACAATTATAAAGTTAATTTATATTTTATTTTACATTTTCTCATCTTATTTATTTATATTTTTTATTTATTTTATTATTATTATTATTTTACTACTATCTCAAATGCCACGTAATAAACGTAACCCAAATTATAGCTCAAAGATACGTAAGCCTAATATTTCATATTTTATATATTTTTATATAAAAAATTAAAATAAGTCATCTTATTATTTTTATTTATAGCAAATGTAACCTTTACGTTTACGCGTAAACGTAAAGCGTATGCAACTGAAGAGGTGCAAATGAATAAAAAAGGGGGGAGCAGGTAGCGAGAAAAGATAAAGAGAAAAGAATGAAGAAATAAAAAATGGAGATCAAAACGGGTCAAAAAGTTGGACCATAGAAAAGATATTAGAAATAGAATAATTAATAGAAAAGCCAAATGGGTGGGAAGGAAAGTTGCAGAAAGAATATAAAATATAAATGGAGAGGTGGCCATCAGGCGTGCCTCACTGTCGGGTACTTGACAAAAACCCAATCATTTAAAATTAGAGTTATTATTTTTTTAGAATGTAAAGTATATTTTAAAAAATAAAATATTAATAAATAATTATTAATAAAAAATTATTATTATTATTATTAAATATAAATAAATCATAATTTATAAATTTAAAATAATTAATAATTATTTATTTATACTTTATTTTCTTAAATATATCATATATTTTAAAAGATCAAAATTCTTAAAATTATATAAAACTAAGCTTTTATCCAAAATAACCCATAACTTTATCCCACCCAAATCAACCCAAATATAATTCGGTCTAAATTGGATTTATGGTGGGTTGAGTGATTTACACTCACCCCTAAAGTTAAATGCACTTGTGCGAATGAGAAACGTCAATTTTTTGGACGAATTTCTTGTAAGATATTATTTTTAAAGGTCAGTCTACGGTATTCTTAGTTTAAAGTCCCTACAGTCGGACCTCATGAATAATGACTTCTGTGCTGGTTCGCGTTAGACAATATTTCTTCTTCAACGTTGTTATCTCTATTCGAATGAATCATGTTAAGCATGTCAGGATGGCTTTCCCACATCTACTCACAAAGATTATTTAAAACAATTCTTATAAATATGAAAAATTCTTACGCTAGTAGCAATCCCTCACTTTGAGCATCATAATTCAACAACCATAATCTTGCAGTAATGTTCTGATGGCAAGACGTTAATTAGAAGCTGAGGAAGCTCATGGACGTGTTACACGACATTTTCGTCTACATCAAAGGGGACATGATACCAGTCCAAACAGCATTGCTTTGCGTAGGCACGAGGACCAGAGCATAGGTATTTATTTTCTTTTTTTAAGATATCTCAGTCGGATATTAACTTTTTTTTTGAGTTGTATATAAAATTTAAATTAAATTTAAAATAATATATTTAAAAATTTTAATTATTTATAAACTGTACAAGTCGTTTTTAGATAAGTATTTATAAACGCGCAGTACAAACAGTACTGTTCTTTGTGCCTTGCTTTTTCCGTCAAATTTTTAAATTTTTTTAACAGAGGGTGCTGCTCCCTAATTTGTAGTGGCATCTCTTTCGGCGCTGCACACGTCATGGGGTTGTGTCAAGGTCCACTCCTCGGTTGTAGTGAATGACTAGGAAAATGCGGTTTTTCCTTTCAGACAAGTCATAACAGCAAGCGATCAAGTTAGACATCTGTGTTGTATGGAAAATATGAATGTACATTTTAATAAAGTATACTTAGTATAGAATCCTTTGTAATTAATAACAAATTTAAATTTTTTATCATTACAAAGGGTAAACTTCATATCAATTTTGTGAGGAGACGAAAGGTAAAGAGTATCATCTCTTCGTGTATAAATGTCACAAAAAAAAAAAAAAAAACAGCATATGAGCGGCATTGTTAGTGTTGTATGCAAAGCATTTAAAAATATTAAATTAATAATATTAGAAGAATTTTCATTATTGGCAGTATATGGTGTTTTGATAAATTAAAATTTCAACATTGTGGTTTTAAAGATCACATAAACTTGATAACATTGAAGAGGCTTGAGACATTAGATGTTGGTTACAATCAATTTGACCGGAGCATCTTTGAACCATTGTGAATTACTCTTCCACCACTGAAGAATCTGATTAAGTTTTAATCCCAGAATCATGATTTCCAACAAGGAACATTAATTTTATGAGAATAAGGTCAAATTATTTTGAAAACTGACAATTTCAAGTTAGAAAGGGTCCAGTGCATTCGGATAGGTTCAAACGAGTTAACAAAACAGGTTTATATCGGTATATTTGGGTTAAGTTGATATGGGTTGGGTTTACATGAGTTGGGTTCATACGGATTTGTAGGGGTTTTAATGGGTGTCAAAACAATTCACTGCAGAAAGTGAATTTAATTTTGCGGAATATAAATCATGAAAATAATTAAAAATAGTATAATGTGATATTAAATAGAAATAATGAAAATAATTAAGAAAATATGTTAAAAATAAATATCACCATAAGTAATTATTAAAAGTATTATTCTCTCAAAATAATAAAAAGTTACCAAAATTACAAATTTTAAACAACAAAAAATCTCTTTCCCTTTGTTCGACGCCCCAAAGATGGGTTTTCTTGTTCAAACAGCTGATTGGGCTTTGGTTACGAGAATGGACCCAATTGAAGCTAGGAAATCGGAAATAGGAAGTAGATTTTTCGGCATAATTACCAATCGATAGAATTGAGGCTACGAAATAGGAATTTATTAACACCAGCCCATTCACCATGTCACCAAGAGTTTTTGGCACTTGGAATTGTCATCAACAAGATGTAAGGCTTCCTCAGCACAAGCCGTAAGGCTGTCATGATGTCCAAAGTCTCACCAAGGAAGGGGTGTTGAAGTCTTAGCAGGCGCAACTGAACCAACATCCTCTTCACTGCAAATTTTATTAAAAAATTGCTTACAAAAAGGCACTCAGATACACCCTTGGGCCATGATTGGCTATAAGATAAACAAAAAGCACATAGTACCTAACCTATCAGCAGCGATTTTGTTAATCATAAGCACACAAACTAACAAAGGCAGCATACAGTACAAGTCAAGGTTGAGAACTAGAAGAGAGAAGAACTACAATTTTGACCGAGAGAAGAAGAGATGTTCAGGTCTAAGATTGAGAGATTGAGGAGAGTGCGAGGAAGACCAGAAGAGGAACTAAGGAAGAGTGTCATGACTGCTGGAGGTTGGAACAAAAAAAAAAAAAGTAAGGTAGGGCAGAGGGAGGACTAAAACGACACTGTTTAAATTTTAAAAAATATATATCATACAATTGGTTCAAGTCGGGTTACTATGGGTTGGAAATTCCTAACCCGAACTGACCATATGAACCCATTCAGAAACATTTGATAACCTAAATAAAATTGCACAACCAACCTTACTTGACCCAACCCATCTCAAACATTTTTAAAGGTGGTTTGGACTAGGTTGTGACAGTTTGGGTGGGTTGTAATTAGCCTCAGCTAATATACATAGGTCATGCAAAGAGTTTCCTCCGCCACTAAGAAAGGAATCTCTGAGAAGCATGATTCTTTTCAAGGTTTCCATCTTTGCCAAGGAATTGGTGAAGCTCTTCTTTACTTTTGCCAATTTATATGAGTTACAAATAAGGTATGCCATTGCCCATTCCACCGCAATTGATGTCATGTCTAGCTCTATCCCAACAATAAATAAAAAAACAATGCATCGTCAATTTTTATTTATCTTCATGTTATTTGTGGAAGTATTAAGTGCAATCATATTACAATAGGTGAAAAAACTATTCAATTAATGAATTAAAAATTTATTGATCACAACTGTGAGTGACCAAAAAGTAGCAAATCGATTTGTTGATTAAAGAAAAAGGCTAAAATATAAATAATTCCTTTGCAACAATTAACTCATATATACTTTTTAATATTAACAATTTACCCACTCTATTGAACTTACATCCAATTTTAACGGAATTTCATTTCCATCATGTGACTCTCCAGAACTCTGTTAGGCTGTCTTCCAAAATCCTCAATTTTTTTAAGCTCCCATGTCAAAAGGATAGTAGAATCAGGTGATGGATTCGTATAAATTAGCAAATCAAATTAGTTCATATTCAGAGGGCATGTAATCTTGCGGTTGACTGGATAGCTCATACCTGCCAGGATTCCTTGGATCTTGTTATCTTGGATGGCATACCAAAGGAGTCATCACAGATAATCAATGCAGATATGAAAGGGCGTAATTGTATAAAATAGGTTTTGTTTTCTATTTTCAGCTGTACTACAAAAAAAAAAAAAAAAGAAGAGTAAGCTGCTTTACTTTTATAGCATCAGTAAATGAAGGTGGTGTAGTTTTTTGGGATCCTTTGGTTCGTGGTTCCATTGAATAGATTGTGATTACTTACCTTTCAATTTAAAACAGAATTATTTGACGAGTACAAAGGAGAAATACATTCATCTTTGACGAATCTTGTTTTGGATTTTGGACATCACTTTTTGTCTTCAACCTACTATTCCCAAATTTTATTAAACTCTTAATTGTATCTCGCCAGCTAATTTATAAGAACTAACAAAATTTTGGATTCAGACTTCATATACCATTTCGTCTTTCCATGGTTGTTGTCTTTCCCCTCCACATTCCCATTAGTACAGTAATGTTTACCTCCTTGACCTCTAACTTAATGTTTCCTTTGTCATTACCAATGACTCCATTTGGTAGAGGTAGTCCTTGACCTTCAGAACTCAAATTTCACCTCAAACTATTAACTTTCCTAGGTTGCCCTTTTACAAGCCTCCTGAGGTTGAAAGCCCTCACTGCATTCTCTTTCCATGGTTGCTTCCCCATATCCTGTTTGGATCCTGTCATATTTTGAACTCAAAAGGTTTTTCTTAGGGTAGGAAGCATGAAGAAGAAAGGGGAAATTGGGTTCTTTTTAGAGAGTCACATGGTTGGAAAAAATTATGTTAAAACTTGGATGTTAAATTTCACAGAATGGATAAATTATTAACATTAGAAAGTATATACATGTTACTTGTTATAATTAAAAGCACAAAAATTCTTTTAGCAACAAAAAATAGTGCAAGAAGGTTATTTATATATTAGCCAAAAAAATATTGAGCAGGATAACTTAGAAGTATTTCTCAAGCTAAAAATTTTTTTTACTAATGAATAAATATATATCACAAATGGCTTGATAATTATATAAAACTTAGTTAAATTATTCTGTGAATTTCTATAATTAGATAAGTTTTTAATTGAATCCTTACGATTTAAAATCTTATAAGTCAATCCAATAGTTTTTGCGGATTTAATCATGAATTTTCCATGGCTTGAGTGCTTCCATGCTGGGATATCCCTTCCCAACACTGGAGAATGATTTTACGTCTTACCGGTTTGATGCTTAGACAACATAAATTTTTTTTTTTAGTGACTAAATGGATAACGAAAAACTAGACAACAGTCATCCTAGGAAACACTATACTCTGATGATAGCATAGTAACTAAGAGAAAGTACGAAAGAAATGAAGAAGAATTGAGAAAGAATCGAATGCATTGAATTGAATTCTGATCAGGACATCGGTGATATTTATATAACTCAAGATCTAACCATATTTTGCCACATGTCCTAACTGCTGCAACTAATTCAACTTACTCTTAACAGATTTCTAGCTTTTTCTTTACTCCTAAATCTCCCCCGTATTGAAAACACCACCTGAATTCTTTTTCTCCTACCTCTCCCCCATAATCTCAACCAACTCCTTTATTTCCAATGTATTTTCCACCTTGCAAAACGAACACAGAGGCAGCAGTGAGTTTTGTTCTCAACTTGCAAAACAGTAGCTGAGACAAAGGTTCAGTTAGAATGTCTGCACACTAATCTTCAGCTAGGACATCATTGACCATCAAGTTCCTCTGAATGACCAGATCACAAACAAAATACATATCCACGTCCATATGTTTGGTTCTACAATGCCGAATGGGATTAGCAGCTAACAGAACCGTGGACAAATTATCACGCCACAAGCTTGGCTTCATGACTAGAGGCACCCCAATCTCCTGAAGTAAAGCTTGAATCCAGGCCACCGTTGCATTCAAACTTGCAAGACTGCAAAACGCAGTCTCCGTGCTTGATCTGGACACGGTAGGCTGCTTCTTGGAACGCCATGAGACAATGTTCTTCCACAAAAACACACAGAAGCTTGTGATTGAGCAACTATCGTCAGATCATTGGCCCAGTCTAAATCAGAGAAAACTGTTAACGTCAGTGAAGAGACTGGTTGTAGAAAAATTCCCAAATCAACAGACTAAGTATCTGAAAATTCTTTTATTTGCACGCCAGTGAGTGTCAAGCGGCTTCTGCATAAACTGTGAGACCTTAAGATACCAAGAACTGACACAACTTGTCAAACCAGGCTCTTGGATCCTGCTTTAATCCATAAAGAGCTCTGTTAAGATGGCACACCAGAGGTTGAGAACCTTGTTGAACTTCGAACCCTGGCGGTTGCTTCATGAACACTTCTTCCGGAAGAGTGCCATTTAGAAACGCATTATTGACATCTACTTGTCTGATACATCACTGATTTGTCAAGGCAACAGTCAAAACGATCCTCACAGTAGTTTGTCTGATTACTGGACTAAATGTTTAACCATAGTCCAACCCTGCCTGCTGAAGGTAACCTTGAGCAAACAACCTTGCCTTATAACGAGCAATGGTTCCATTAGTATTCCTTTTTAATTTAAACACCCAGCGACAGCCAACTACACTTCTGTTGCCAGGTAAAGGCACAAGAGACCTGGTGGAATTCTTCATTAATGCAACATGCTCCTCATGGACAGCTTCAGTCCATTTTGGATGATGTAAAGTTTCTATGTTGGATTTGGGCTCTCTGTCATCAAGTGTGGAAAGATGAACTTTAGGTTTGAACATTTTGTTTTTGGCCCTGGTTTGCATAGGATGAATGTTGGTGGCTTCATTAGAATGGTTACTTGGCAAGGTGAGAGGTGTAGCAGGGTGAGTAGTTGTTCTGGTTGAGATTCAGCTGCTGGTATATGCTTTGAATTTGATGGAATTTCAGGTGAGATAGGTTAAGATATCTGAGAAGAGATAGGTTTGTGTGAGGGGACTAACATAGGTGGAGGATGACTGATGTCATGAGACTGAGAGTCAGTATATTTCTGAAACATAGTAGGTTATGGACAGACAGTTTCATCAAAGGCAACGCGTCGAGATATATATTCAGTGTCAGTGACCTAAACTAAAGTTTATTTTTGTTGCAAGGTCTTAAATGAGGGTAACACAAATAGCCAAAGGTTTTGAGAGAGTTATATAGGGGTTTCACCTTGTACAGTACTTCCCGAGGAGATTTGCCACTGAGAACTGAGGTTAGAAGCCTGTTTATTAAGAACACAACAGAAGAAAAGGCTTGGGACCAAAAATGAAGGGGTAAAGAAGCCTGAGAAAGGAGTGATAAACCAGTTTCTACAATATGTCTGTGTTTTTTATCAACATTTCCATTTTGTTGAGAAGTATATGGACAAATATGCCTGAATTGGACGTCTTGAGATTGAAGGTATGAGGCAAAGCATCGAAATTTACCTCCAGACGCAATTTGAAGGACTTTGATAAACTTGTCAAGTTGTTTTTCTGCTAATTTCTTGAAGTGAAAGAAAGTTGTAAAGGATTCAGATTTATTGTAGTAAAGAAGTTAGAAATCTGTTGAGAGTAAGCTGAATTAGTCGCATTAGTTAGGACACGTGGCAAAATATAGCTGCATATTGAGTTGTATAAATAACACCAATGTACTGATTAGAATTCAATTCAATGCATTCGATTCTTTCTCAATTCTCTCTTCAATTCTTTCTTACTTTCTCCCAGTTACAATGCTAAAACGGTATCAGAACTCCTTTAGCTAGCGCGTGGCGTGAAGAAGAGACCCTAGTGTAGTGCAAGGCGCTGAGAATGGAGGTCCAGTGCCCGGAGCAATAGTTAATCCTGGTTTGAATTGCATCACTATAAAGCTTGACGAAGACAATTTTTTTTTTATGAGTGCTGTTATACTTATATTTTTATATATATATTAGGCTATATTTTTTATTTTTTTAAATAAATAAAGAATAAAGAGTAAATTTACTGTTTATCCTTTGTTTATTAAGAAAAAAATAAAAACGTGACCCAACGTATACATAAATACGTAGCTATAGTATAACCCTTCTTTTATGGAGGCAACAAATTACTTCCACACTCGGAGGATACGACTTGAAAGGATTCATTGATGGAACGCGGGTAATTCCAAATAGAAATTGAACAGATTTCAATAACATAGACAGGCAAGATAAACTTCTTGTTTCTTGGGATCTTTCAACAATTTCTGTGGCAATTTTACCCAATTTGGTGGGGTGTGAAACAGCTAAAGAATCATGGGAAACTATAGAGGAGTACTTCACTGCACTAACCTCCGCAAAAATCATGCAACTAATTCAGCTTACTCTTAACAGATTTCTAACTTCTTCTTTACACGTAACTTACTCCAAAACTGTTTGCAAGGACGAACCTATTAAGACCCGTAGGAGGTTCTGAAAAGCAATGGTATCCCCTCGGAAGCAAGGCAGCATGAGAAGCTATGAAGTCAACTGCTGAGTTCTCGTGGGTGTGGTCCAACCTTGTCCCTCGTGCCTTTTTTTCCTTTATTTTAAAATAAATAATTATTAAATCTTATAAATTAAACTATAAAATTAATAAATTTGACGATGATCACACTTTGTCAAATTTTAAAAATTGTACATTTAGTGAAATTATATTTTTTCTTTTATTTTAAACTTGATTTATGTATCCATTTGAGTTTATCAAAAAAAGATAAATTACGAAAACATTTGGACCAAGTTGTTAAGACTTTACAAGATAGCATTTAGAATCTCATCAACTTTTTAATAGAATGAAAACAGAAATATCACTCATTTCGAATTGAGTTGCAAGAGAAAAGATACAGCAGTCTTTTAATCACACCTAGCTTTCAAAAGTAAAGGAGTAGATTGAGGGATATAAAGAACTTGTGTTCTTTTATTTATTATCAATAAAAATATGATGGAAAAGCTCCGAGAAGATGAACCTATTAAGATAAAGGAGAAGGAGCATTGTTACTACTATATAAGAAGTTTTAGTATTATCGAAGGGTAAACTTTTTGATAAAATTAAATTCTTTCAATAAATATCTCATTAAAAAATTTTATTGAAAAGTTTGTTATTTTTATATAAAAATTTATTTTTAATAATATCAAAATTTTTCATAGTATATTGTTAGTGAGAGGACGGTACACTTAGTCTCCATCTTCTCTCAAACAATTTAAACTTTGATCTTAAAGTTAATTAGAATTAGAGGACTATTATTTAGTTATAAGAAATTATAACTAAGAGTACTATCCTTGTTTGTACACTTAACAATTTCCTTAAGGAAGATCCATTAGAGAACCTTGCTAAGTTGGACTTTGCTAAGTCTTGGTCTTCGCATCAGTTAGGTGTAGGACCCAATTTTAGAGACCTTTTCTAAGGGCAAAGATTTCATTGACCCACTTATTGCTTGTCTTCTATGTTGGTTTGCGTATGTCGCCTGCCCAGGCTGCTTGGCAACCCCAGAGAGAAGGGAGAAAAGAATAAAGAGAAAAGGGAGAAGAAAAAGAGGCGTGAAGAGGTAGGAGAATGCTGGCAGAGAGTCAGAGACTCAGAGGGAAAGAGGGGACTCGGACTCGGATTGCCCACTGCATAGGAAAGAGAGATAAAAGAAATTTGAGAGAATTATAAATTAAGTAAAAGAAAATATTAGAATTTACATAAAAAATAAATTAAAATTAGTATATCTCAATAAAAAAAATGAAAGCCAAGGAAAAAAAGCAAAAACCAAAAAATAATTTTATTTATTTCAAAAATTATATTTCAAGTTGTAATTTTATCAAGCTATTAACATTTTAGATTTATAACATTTTGATAAATAGAAATGTAATTTTCAATTTAATTATTAATATTTAAATCATAAAAAAATACCTGTAATTCCTTGTAAAATATTTTCTATTATTTAGTTTTTATATTGTTCGATTAATAACTCTGAATTAACACTATACCTTAATGAAATGACAAATTTAATGGTCAGTCAAGTTTTAAAACATTAATTATAACTAATGACCAAACAAAAATGCAGGTAACTAACTTTTTACTTATAGTTGACGCAAAAGAATATTATAAACACACTAATAAAGTATTAATATAATGATAATTGATTGCATCTAAAAAGACCATAAGACAATTTGTTAATATAAGTTTAAATTTAGAGTCACCTTTATTAAGAATTACCTTTGTTAGGAGAAAATTGTCATTTATAATTCTCACCTTAAAAAAATTAATCTTCTAAGAATAGAGAAATACACTTTGAGAAAACAAAAAAAAATCTAATGGGACAGCTAATTCTGTTATCATATTCTTTGCGTAATTTGACATTCCTTGTCTCCTGCAAGTCAGAGAGTGATGAAGAGATTGGTGGCTTCATGGTGCCAAAAAAATGCACAAGTGCTAATGAATGTCTAAGTTATGGGAAGAAGTTGAAGCCCAACCTCTACGGGCTATTCCATTAAAGACTTAAAACTGTGTTTAAAGTTTATTTGAATTTAAGATTTATAATTTACTTTAAAATATTATATAACTTAAAATTTAATTAAATAAATATATAATTTCTAAATATAAATTTTAAATTTATTAATTTTAATCATTTATTACAAATTAAAGGTGAAAATTATTTGTTAAACTTATCTATTATTATATTTACATATATCACTTTTAACATATTACTATAAATTTTATCCGTATCATTATAGATTTATAATTTTTTAAAAAATAAAGTTTTCTAAATTTTATTAAATAAATATATATAATTGTCAAAAATAAAAAATTATTTTTTATTTATTTAATCCGTTATTATTATTACATTAATGATGAAAATTATTTATTAAATTTATCTATTTATTATATTTGTAAAAATCACCTTAACATCTTTATATTTAGTAGGTTTTGCTTAAGTAATGAGAGAAATAAGATAATTGGGGAGGATATTATGTGGTTGGCTGTACATAAGAAGTACATGGTTACAGAGATTTAGATTTGTTGACTTTCTTATTTTTTGACTTTAAGAATTTTCTTTATATCTTTTTATTTTGCATTCAAATTTAAGTAATGAATCCCTTTTTCCATCACTAATTATTCTCTCTAGATTTGTATTCAAATTTTGTTTCTATCTCTCACTTATTATATCTTAACTTTTAAAAAATAAAAAGTTAAGAATCCCAATCCCACCAAGGGTGCCACTGCCACCTGAATTGTATAATTAATTCTCTCGTTTGGTAAATTACCGCTCCAATTTATTCGATTTCTCAGTATGCTGACTTTCAAATGCTTAGTGCTAGTAGGTGGCTTCTTTATCAACTCGTAGTTCATAATGCATATATGAAATTGTGCAAGTACCTTCCTCAGAAATGTGCCTATGCAAGAAAATGACCTGCAACAAGTCAAAATTAAGTATTGTAATTGTAATTGTTAAACCTTTCATTTATTAAATTGTTTCTTTCAAACGTTCTGAATGTCTGATATAATAACCATGCAGATTTACATATTAGCTTAGTGCACTCAGATTTGGCTGGATTAATTCCTATATATACAAAAGCCATCTAAGTAATTTCTTATGATTGTCTCAAAAATTCAATAGCAGGAGTAGATAATTTTCTGTTTTCTTTGATGTCCACGTTGAAGTTTGAATCTTTACTCTATTTGTCCAAAGGTAATGCTTGCAAAGCTGCCTTTGTGAAGATTGAATCCAAATGTTTCAAATGCAAATTAACAAACTTCTTACAGGGATTTGCTATGAGATTGAAAAGCTCCAATGGAATTTTATATGAGGGGACGTAGATTCAAACAAGGCTCACCCTCTGGAATGGAACAAAATTTGCCTTCCAAAGCATCCAAAGCATCTAGGAGGTTTAGGTTTGAAGAATCTGCTGACTGTGAATGATGCTTGTCTTGTAAAACTTGCATGGCGAATCAGCACTAACACAAATGAATTATGAGTGCAAGTTTTAAGGTCCAAATATGGAAAGAAAAGGTGGGAGGGAAACGTGTTGTCATTGCCAAAATTGGAGATTCTAAGTTTTGGAAAAATATTTGTAGACTTTGGTTAGCTTTTCAAAGGAAATTGAGAAGAGGTATTAGAAATGGGAGATCCACTCTTTTTTGGAAGGATATCTGGTTACATGATGGGCAGAGTCTGATTCAAAAAGTTATGAGACCAGTTCCAGATGTGGAGCAAAACAAGTGTAGTAGTTTATGCTGGTAGTAATGGCTGTTGGGACATACAGGCTTTAGAACCATATCTGGACAACTACAGTTTGCTAGTGATCAAAGCCTCACTTCCCCCCAGCGATGATGACAATGTGGAAGTAATACGGTGGAATTGAAGCGAGGAGGGGACCTGCACTGTAAAGGCAGCATACTTCTTAGTGAGGGGCCTTCAAATTACTCAGACCAAACCTCATATGGAACAGACTATGTTCATGGAGAGGAACGCAGCATATAAAATCTTTGGATGCAAGTTTATCCATCGAAAGCTATTAACAAGATAGTGTTGAATGTTGATTCTGCAATTGTCCAAGTTTGACTTAGTTTTTAATGTTTGATTAGCTGCAGATTTAGTCTTTGATATTTGTTATAGTTGCAGATTTATTGGTTCGTAATTTTTTGGTTTTCAATTCATAGAATTAGTTAAGATTAGTGGCAAAAATATCTGATGTTAGTTCAGATTTTTAGCTATTTAGTTTTGCTTGTAAGCCTATAAATAGGCATATTCAGTTCTAGAAATAAATATAGTAGAAAGAGATAACACGTGAGGTGAGTGAAACACCTAAAGGAAATACCATGGCTAGCAATGGCAATGCAATAAGTGCTGCACAACCACTCATTCCCATTTTCAAGGAGAAGGTTATGAATTTTGGAGTATTAGAATGAGAACTCTACTCTAATCTCAAGATCTTTGGGACTTAGAGGAGCATGGCTATACTAATCCATATGAAGAAAACAACTTGAAGGATAATAAAAGGAAAGATTCCAAGGCATTAGTAATTATTTAGCAGGCTGTCCATGATAGTATCTTCTCTCAAATTGCAGCAGCAACCACATCGAAGCAAGCATGGTCAATTTTGCAGAAGGAGTTTCAAGGTGATTCAAAAGTGATCATGGTAAGATTGCAATCGCTTCGATGTGACTTTGAAACCTTGTTCATGAAAACTGGAGAATCTATGCAATAGTTTTTGTTAAGAGCAATGGCAATCGTCAATCAAATGCAATCCTATGGTGAGTAAATTTCTAATCAGATAGTTGTTGCAAAGGTTTTAAGAAGCTTAACTCCAAAATTTAATCACGTAGTTGCTGCAATAGAAGAGTATAAAGAATTATTAGTTTTTTCATTTGATGAACTAATGGGGTCATTGCAAGCTCATGAGTCCAGAATTAATAGATCACTTGAAAAGAATGAAGAACAAACATTTCAAGTGAAGGAGGCAGCCACCAAAACTAGAGAAAGTGAAATTACAAGAAGTAACGGTTGAGGGAAAGGAGGATTTCGTGGCCATGGTCCAAGAAGAGGCAAAGGCCGATCTGACAGGCAACAAAGGCAGTCCAAAGAGCAAAACAACCACAAGAATGGAGTTCAATGCTATCATTGCAAGAAATATGATCATATAAAAGCAGATTGTTGGTACAAAGATCAACAAGTGAATTATGCAGCAAAGAATGGAGAAGAAAGTAAGCTTTTTATGGCCCATTTTGACACTAACCAGTCAAGTGATGTGTGGTTTGTTGACAATGGCTGATCGAATCATATGATAGGCAAAAAATCCATGTTCAGTCACATTTGAAGATAATGCTTGTGTTATTAAAGATAAGCAATTAGGCCAATTGATGGTCAATGTCAACATGACACAAAATAAAATGTTCCCATTGAAAGTTTCAAACATGGGGAATTTTGTTCTCACTGCTGGTGGAAAAGATGACTCAAAGTTATGGCATTTGAGATACGAGCATCTCAACATCAAGAGCTTGAAATTGTTAAATGAGAAGGTATGGTTCTTGGACTACCAAAAATTGATTCTATTGAATTATGTGAGGGGTACATATATGGGAAACAAACCAGAAAATCATTTCTAGTTGGAAAGGTTTGGAGGACATAAAAATGTCTTGAATTAATACATGTTGATTGATGTGGGTCTATGCATACTAAGTCTCCAGGTGGTAGTCACTATTTTTTGCTCTTTATCGATGATTGTAGTCGAATGAGTTAGGTTTATTTTTTAGAGAATAAGTCAGAAACATATGAGAAATTTAAGCATTTCAAAGCTTTGGTTGAAAAGCAAAGTAAATCATCTATCAAAACTCTTTGCACCAATAGAGTTGGCGAATTCTTGTCCAGAGACTTTGTTCTTTTTTGCAAAACACATGGCATTCATAGGGAGTTGATAGCTCTTTATACACTAGAGCAAAACAGTGTTGCCAAATGGAAGAATCGTATAGTTGTGGAGATGGCAAGAAGCATGTTACAAGCAAAAGGGCTCTTTAATGAATTCTGGCTAAAGCTGTAGCAATAACAGTCTATCTATTGAATTTGTCTCCCACAAGGGTTGTAAGAATCAAACTCTATTTGAAGCTTGGCAAGGCACAAAACTATCTGTAAGTCACTTAAGAGTCTTTTGATGTATTTCATATGCTTTGGTAAATTCTCAAGTTTGTCATAAACTTGATGAAAAAGCTGAAAAGTGTATTTTTGTTGGTTATTGTACACAATCCAAAGCATATCGATTATTTAACCCTCTTAGTGGCAAGATTATAATAAGCAGGAATGTAATATTTGATTAAAATGCAAGCTAGGATTGGCAAGGAAGTGATGAGAAAATGCAGCAACAGATTTCAATACCAAATGGAATCTCCCCAAATGAAAATCAAGAGCCAACTCCTACAAACTCACCAGCTGGTTCCTTTATGGCATTACCAAGTTCTTCATCCACAACTTCAAGTCAAAACTCTTCAACAATTGAAGAATCTTTGGATGAGACCCCACCAAAAAAGTTCAGATCCTTGAGAGATACATATGAATCTTGTCAATTTGCTCTTCTTATTTCAAATTCTATGTCCTATGAAGAAGCAGCTACAAAAGAAGAATGGCAAAGAGCAACGATGGAAGAATTGATAGCAATTGAAAAGAATGAAACATGAGAGATGGTTGACTTACTAAAAGGCAAAAATACAATTAGCTTGAAGTGGGTGTTCAAGACAAAATTTGCAGCAGATGGAACCATACAGAAGTACAAAGCTCATCTTGTGGCAAAAAGGTATGGGCAACAACAAGGTATTGATTTCGAACAAACATTTTCTCCAGTAGCTCACTTTGAAACTGTCAAAATTGTTCTAGCACTAGTAGCTCAATTGCATTGTCCTATTTATCAATTTGACATCAAATCGGCGTTCCTAAATAGAGATTTACAAGAGGAGGTTTATGTAACCCAACCAAAGCATTTCATAATTGAAAGCCAAAAGGAAAAGGTATACAAATTAAGAAAGGCATTGTATGGATTGAAGCAAGTGCCGTGAGCATGGTATAGCAAAATTGGTATGTTTTTTCTGCAAAGTGGATTCATGAGGATTGAGAATAAGCCCACTCTTTACTTGAAAAAGGAAGGTAAAAATGATTTCATCATTGTTTATCTTTATGTTGATGATATAATCTATACAAGCTCCTTTAACTCTCTTGTGGCTGAGTTTAAATCACATTTGATGAATAAGTTTGAAATGTTGGATATGGGTGTACTGCATTATTTCCTTGGCCTTGAAGTACAGCAAGCAAAAGATGGGATTTTTATCTCACAAAGAAAATATGCCAAGGATCTGCTTAATAAATTTGGATGTTTAATTGTAAATCTGTAGCCACACCCATAAATATTAAGGAAAAATTATAGCTTAATGATGGCACAGAGATGGCTAATGCCAAAAGATTCAGAAGCTTGGTTGGAGGTTTAATTTATCTAACCCATAGTCGACCCAATATTACATTTTATATGGGTGTAATTTCTTGATTTATGCAACATCCTTCAAAGCTTCATTTCGGAGTAGCAAAGTAGGTATTGTGTTAGACCGCTGGAACTATGGATTATGGGATTTGGTACACAAAAACTTTTAAATTCAGATTAAGTGGGTTCACAAATAGTGATTGGGCAAGTTCATTGGATGATAGACAGAGTGTTTCGGCAAATGTTTTTAGTCTTGGGTCAGGAGCTATCACTTGGAGTTCAAAGAAGCAAGCCACTACAGTACTGTCCTCCTTAGAAGCAAAGTATGTTGCAACCACTTCAGCAGCTTGTCAAACTGTTTGGCTAAGGAGAATATTAGCTAAACTTCATCAAAGACAAGGGGAGCAACGGAGATATTCTGTGACAATAAGGCAACAATTTTCATGACAAAAAATCTTGTCTTTCACAACCGAACAAAGCATATTGATATTTGTTTCCATTTCATTTGTGATCTGGTTGCTAAGGAAGAGATAACCTTAAAGAATTGTAATACAAGTGATCAGGTGGCAGACATATTCACAAAGGCACTTCCATGTCAAAAGCATATTTACTTTAGATCGTTGCTTGGTGTGTCCAATTTTGAATCAATCTTCTGATGGAGATGATGAACTTTTGACTATTTTTATAAAAGGATCACATTGTATCCAACTTCCAACTTCACTATATATAACAAAAATGAGACAACGACATACTTTAACATTCAAAATTTTTCAGTTTCCTTCTTAGTTGGTTGAATATATATATATATATATATATATATATATATATATCTATCAATTACTCACCATACTTGAGGTTGCTCTTCTTTTTTATTGCCCATGTCCTTCGCCCTCTCCACGCCCGGTGGGTTGTTGAATTTGAATCTCTACCCTCTTCAACAATCACTTTATCATAATATCCAGTAAGTGAAATGAGAATCTTAATGAGAAATTCATTAAGATAAAAGCACAAACTTACACAGGAAGCATTTAAATCTTGACGCGGTGTACATTGCTCGAAGAATCCCGACAACAAGGAAATGCAAGGTATTCCAATGCCACAGAGGATCAATGTGTGAAATTTTACATCCCCTACACCAATACTAACACTTGGAGTAAATGTAACTACACTTAAGGCAAATAAAAGGGTGGGAACAGGAGAAGCTAAGATGTTGGAACGGAAAGGATTTTGAACTTGAAGTAGCAAAAGAAAGCTGAAGAAACCCCACGAGATCAATAAAAAGCCAAGTTGTTCAATGTGCAGTGAGACATCTAATATTGTTGTCACTTCCAAAATTAGTGCTACAGCAATGGTAAATGCAAGTGCCATTGCCATAAGAGCCATACCCACTGCCAGAAGCACAAAATTAAATGCTCTCAGTTCAAAATGAAAGTCACCAAGCTGTGCCCGCATGAGATTGAAACATCCAATGAATGAGCTGTACAAAGCTAGCGTGTCCAAAAGCATAAAGAGTAGGAATCCAGTAAAACTAGCTAAAATGACCGTACCTCCTTTTTCTTTTTCCCTGTATTCAGAGCTATGTAAACTCCCAGGAGGGGTGAAACCAGCAGCAAATGTCACGGTGATTATCAAGATGGCCACAACCATCAGTATGTTAATTCTTTCCTTAATATAGTTTACATTCGGTGCTTCCTTGCTTGCTAAATGGTATCTTTTGGCTTTGGATTTGGTATGGCACCAATAGAAGTTAAGATCTTGATCGATAGAGGCTATAGAAACCAGAAATGTAAAAAAGATGTCAGCAAACAGGAGAGAGATCGTACACCAATCAAGTTCATCAATTTGAAATCATTTTATCCTAAAATATATAAGCAATATCATATTATCTAATCTAAAGAGCAATATTATTATTGTGAAGCTTTCCCACATTAGATATTGCTGGCTTTCTTGAGATATGTGTCTATTTTATTGTCATGTTCTTTCGTGTGATATTTTCATCTACTAATACTGCTATTTGGCCAAAGAGGGCATCTCACGCGCCTTAAAATATAAAAAGGCATGACAGTGTTTTTTTTATTTGTATATATAGTATTTCCTTTGATTAAGCATTTTTCAGTAAAAATTAATTTTTATTAATTACAAAATTAGGAAAAAAACTCTTTGAGAATGTAAATGAAATTAAATTAACTTTTCAGATACTCTGTCAATGTCTGACTTTTTTTTTTCATTTGCATTATCTGAAAATTTATTTTTCTTTGAAATATATTTTTGGATTAAAATATCGAAAATTAGTTAAAATAATTAATTTTTATTTCATTATTGTAACAAACTTCTGGCTATTTGTTTTACAAAAAGAATGAAAAATGCTTAAAACCTATCTTAAATTTTGAGGTAAATTTTTTCAATTATAATTTATGAGATCATCAGTAACCAACAATTTTTTTAAATATTTTTATCAATTACTAACAGCATATGGTCAACATAAAAAATAGAAAATAAGATTCCGACCAAAAGAAAATAATGGATAAAAGGTGAAGTAATTAGGTATATAATTGTTAGCAAAGATATCAATACATATTTGTTGGTATGTCATTTCTAATATAAAATATCAACACATACCTGTCAATATATCATTTCTAATTTAATTTGCAACACAATGGTATCTAGGACTGTTAAGTTATTGTTATTATGAATATTTAATTCAGTCTGCCTATTCCGGGTCAGATGATACAAAACCTTTGGATACAGATGCTTTGAAGCCAAATGAAGTGGGGTATTACCATTTTCGTCCATAGCATCCAACCCAAACATCAAATTTTTAGGTATTTGACCACTTTATCTCTTCCATTCTTTGCTGCAACATGAAGAATGTTTTGACCCTTTTTGTTGAGCCCACGTTCGGGAATAGGCCATACTTACTGAAGGAATTCCTTGACAACCTTAACATGGCTTTTTTTGCAAGCAAGATGTATAGGAAGGTGACCCCTTGTGTTTGATTGTTGGGCAAATAGAGAATCTTTGTTTAACAGTATTCGAACACATTTATGATCACCAGTAGATGCTGCTAAATGAAGGGGAGTTTCTCCTTTCTTATGCCTTAAATACATCAAATCTAATCTTTCCCTCACTTTCTTGTCTACAAATTCTACACTCAAACCAAAGTAAATTGAATTAAAATTTGTATGTATAATTTCATAGGTAATAAAGTATACATGCCTGTATGTCTTTATCATTGGTTTTCTTTTCATAGGAGGGATTAGAATGCATGGGAAGTATGTGTGCCTGAGTTTCGTCGGAGTATGACAGCGCAAAGAGGCGAGTTTCCTATGCATATGGGCTTATCGTCTGGGAATGGAGCTTCCCACAAAAGCTTTGTAATTTCCATGTTTAAATTTGAAGCTGTCCAAAACAATGGTGATTCACCTGAGTTGTTTCGAATATGTGCCACGGGTTATCTTTTTGAAAAAGCAAGCTCACAAACCCCATCAAGATGGCTGCTTTGTACAGCGCAGTGCAAAGCAGTACTTCTGATTCAATCTCTCCATCTGAGTCACAAGTCTGTTTCCAGTTTGCATCAACGCCATCAATGAGAATTCGCACTTCATCTCCCATAATTCTTCCAAATCCCAAATGAAATGGAAACTAGTAGTACTAAGCAGGTAGTTTGTTAGGTGAGGCATTAATGTGTGATGAATTTGCTGGGAGTGGAAGACGGAGCTTTATATATATTGATCTTTTAGAAGTCCTCCGAAATTTGGCAGAAGTCGTTGTCAGAAAGTAGCCGAAAACGTTAACACGTCTCTATAAAGTAGAAGTGAACCAAAAAAAATCCTATGGAAGAATCACTTTTTGATACCTTCTGGGCGGGACTCGAATTTTGAATCCTCGATCAGGAAAGAGACAGAATGTGTGGGCACTTTCCCAGAACTAAACCTTTGCTCATCTACTGTTCATACTCTATAGAGAAGTTAAAAGAAGTAAACAAAGAGGTTTTAGAAGGGGACTTCGGTAAAAGGGGATGGGAAACCTTGACTCTGGGAAAGAAATTTCGGAAAAGAGAAAAAAATGCTTATGAAGTAAGGAGAGGAAGATCAAAATACATACTTGAATCTTTCTATCTCTATTTCTTCAGACATTTCCGTAGCAAATAACTCAGTTGAATGTAACTCTCATACTGCATTTTTTCTGTAATGAGAAGGAAGGGGAACTATCTGCTTCAAATCTTCAGCTTGCAAGAGATGCGCACGCATACTGACTACTCCTTTCTTTTCTTTGCACAACATCACTCCGTTGTAATATTTATCTTATTTTTATCTCAATAGTATTACAGTTGCAGTGTTACTTTTTCACAGTTACATGTAATGCCTATTTTGTTTTATTATTTCGCTGTCCAGCTAGGAAAGTTGCAGTAATTCACTTTTTCTATTTAATTTTATTCTTGGGGGAACCCTCCCCATGTCTGCATTTTTTTAATTTAAATTATTGATAGGGAGGACGCCTCTTAGGCTCCTATGATCCATCCTCCTCCACGTCTGCAAATTTTTTTTTTTGATATTGTGCAATTTTGTTTTTTTTAATGAAGGTTAAAAGGAGAGCTGGGGAGGGGCTCCTTAAATGCACCCTATCCAGCGCCTTTTATTTTTATTTTCTAAAAAAGAGACTTTTAATATGTCATGTTGTCCTTTTCATTTTATTATTTTTTTATTTAATGTTTTTGTTTTAAATTAATTATTCATGTTTTACATTTTTATTGGACCCCTTTTGTTGCACTTCCTTTTCATATTTGGCCCCTTTCTTACTCTTAGCTTTATAATTATTTTTTAAAAATATAATAGCTACCTGCCCACTTATTTACCGTTGCAGACTCGCAATCATATGTTATCAGCGTCTGTCCAAACAAAGAAGATAAACACTTTAATTTATGAGGACTGCGGAGACTACCGAGGACGAAGGAGAGGGAGACCAGTAAGAGAAAAAGGAAAGAAGGAACAGGTGAATAGTGAGTGAAGATAAAAACAAAAATGAGGAAGAAAGAAAAACAGGGAGACGAGAGCGGGTAAAAAAAGTTGGAGAAAATAATAAAAAGTAAAGAATAGCTTGAAAAAGAGAGGTCACGTTCGGCAGTGGTTGCTGAACAATGGGGGGCTCTTAAAGCTTAGAAAGTGGGGTGGAGTATGGGTATCAGGAGGATCATTATAGAATCTGACTCTAAAAAACTTATAAGGCATTATAAGGCATATGTAAATGATGAGAGACGTTAATTTTATGGACAAATCTTTTCTTAAGATATTATTTTTAAGGGTCATTCTAGGGTTTAGTTTATGCGTAGGGTACCGGTATTTATATTGTCAATAAATAAAATTTTGACACATAGCATTTAGTAATTTGATAATTTGATTTAGTAATTTGACACACATTCTCATATCTTATTTTTATCACTTTTCTCTTTTTATTTTAACACACATTTTATGTTATTTCTTTTCACGTATCTCTCTTCACTTTTATTTGCATTCCTATGTCTTATTTTATTTAATTTTCTCTCTTGATAAACATTCACATATAAAATATAAACATATAGAAGAAATTAGAAGTTTAAAACATATAAAATTGTATTTTTTTTTTTGGAATGCAAAATTGTTAATATGTATATGAATATACAAATGAATTCTCATGTTAACAACAATACAAATTTAATATAATATATAGATACCTAAAAATAAGAAGTCTAACTTTTAAATATAACTATAACTTGTGTTTTGAAAAAAATATTTTTATAACATTTTTTAATATTTATTGCAGTGTTTATATATATTTCATTTATAAGAAGTGACTAAAATATTAATTATGATATCTTATTATTCGCTAATTATCTAGCATGATATCTTTTCCTATAAAACATTTATTAACGTTTCTTTTTGCATAAACACATTTTACTAAAGTGACAACTATTTACACTTTTTTGTCTTTTCTATAAACTAGTTCATCAAGTGGCCGGTTTTATAATTGAATAGTTATGATTGTACTTACCAAATTAAATGAGTTAAAATAATAGTGTAGGTACCAGTACCTTAGGCATAAAATTAGAGTACCTTAGTCCTCCCCCAAAGTGAAGTGGACTAACTTTGCCCAGTCACCACAGAGGCCGATTGGTTGTTAAGGCAATTAAATTGATTACAATGTTGATAAAATTCTCAAATTTATACATAAAAAATTTATACACTAATTACATATACTCTCATTTTTTTTCCCTTTCAAAAACTTATCTCATAGTATAAGGAGCACATGTACATCCATCAGTTTCTTTATTATATTTAAGGTTTCTTATAGGTTCAACTAAAATAAACTATGAATGCAAAACGCTGCCACACGCTTTCACTTAAATTAAAATTCATTTATTGTATATTTCTGATAGAATTGTGTCCATAATGTGTGTATTTGCTTTTGGGACAAAGAATTCAAGCCCCAAATGGAATGACTCTCTACAAGCTCTAATTGAAGAAATTTATTAAAAAGTAGTATTTAAAATATTATTTCAACATTTTTTATCTTCCATCTCTCCCTCTGTCTTTCTATATATATATATATTCTCATTCCCAACCCAGGTGTGTACTTGCTTTCAGACAGAAAAAGCAGCACATCCTGAAATTGAGACAAGTGGCCTGTCTTTTGTGATTTTGTGCTACCCACCTTGTCTTTTGTTAATTTATGCAGCTACCTTTTCTACAGTGTTGGGATTTCTGCTAGGGATGGCAATAGCCCAGAGTATTATTTTAAAATTGGGCATAATCAATATTAAACTAAACAAATAATTTATATCTTAAGCATAACCAGTCATAATCTGAAAAATATTTCACAACTAAAATCGTAAGCATCCATAAGTATAAAGTAATAACAATATCTCCATAACTGAGCATAATTATATCCACTCAATATGTTTCAAATTTGCAAATTTACATATATTATCTAAACTAACCTAACAACTGCAGTTGATGTTGTTATGACTACTCTCTAGGAGATGGGCTGAGTCAGAAATAAAGACACTGAGAGAGAAAATTATAGGCCAACATTCATAAATGCCCAACCTCTACGGGCTATTCCATTAAGGACTTCAAGCTATACATAAAGTTTGGAAAATGATTCTCCATCTAACATTTTCTTACCAAATTATGAGTATAGCTATTAGATTTGATGAATCCGATAATTAGTAAATTCTAACTGCATTATACATAAGTAAATGAGACAACGACATATTAAAGCATTCAAAGTTCATCAATCTCTGTTGATATTGTTGAATATACATAAAATAATTACTCACCAAACTTGAGGCTGATCTTCTTTTAATTGCCCTTGTTCTTGTCCTTCTTCATGCCCAGTTGCTGAATCTGAAGTCCCTTCAACAATCACTTCATCATGATATCTATTAATAAGTGAAATGAGAATCTTAATGAGAAAGTCACTCAAGTTGAAACCGAAAGGATTAGCAACTTAACAAGGTAAAAGTGACACGAAGAATCCCTAGAACAAGGAAATGCAAGATATTCCAATGGAAATTACGATGAATGCCAGCCATCCTAGGCCCAAAACGAGACATGCACCCAATGCTAACGCGAGTACCATTGTGCAAGAGGTAAAAGTAGGCTGTTGAAACCGAATGAATTTTGAACATAAAGTGGTAAAAGAAAGCTGAAGAAACTTCAAGAGATCAATCTGTAGCTAAGCATTCTAATGACCGGTGCGACTTCTGTCATCCAATTTTGGGGGACAAAAACTAGTACTACACCAATGCTGAAAGCTTGTAACATTGCCACAACAGCCGCGCCCACCAAGCACAAATTTAAATGCTCTTACTGTAAATTGAAAGTAACCCCTATGCGCACATAAAATTATATATATAACGTTCATAAAAAAAACGATATATATAACATTCTCAAGAATCATGGTATGTATATCTGTTTTTATATATAAAAGCATAATAATATTTAATTATCAATAATATTGTTAAAAATTAAAATTTTAAATTAAAAAATGATATATATATATATAATGCTTTCTATTAAAATAATATATATTAATCTTAATTCTTAATTATTTTAAAGAATAATATAACTGCACTTATATTATAAATTACTTTAGAGGATACAAATTGCTTGGTCTACTATATGTTAGTTAATTGGAAACGTACAATTGATGAATCACAAAGGTCCGCTACTAGCTTAGAGTAAACAACATAAACGATAAATATTTGTTTCCGGATAGAATAATATATTAAGATATGTCATTTGTGTTTATTGTACGGCACAATAATATTAGGTTATTAAACCATCACCTGTGCAATTGTTTAATTCAATCCATTTGTTAATGGTTAGATAACACAGAACCTTGTAGTTTCCTAGAAGCCGAATGTAGTGAGGTATTACTGTTTTTGTCCATTGTGTCCAACCCAGACTTCGTAATGTTCAATAGGTGTTTGACCACTTTATCTTTTTCATTCTTGGCTGCAACATGAATGTTTTGACTTATTCCACTGAGCCCATGTTCGTGAATAGGCCATTTTAGCTGAAGGAGTTCCTTGACAACATTAACATGGCCTCTCTTAAGAGCAAAGATGTATAAGAAGTTGACCTTTTGGGGTGGATTGTTGGGTAGACCGAGAAAATTTACTCACCAATAGATGCTGCTAAATAAAGAGGAGTTTTTCCATTTTCTTCCCTTATATATATATATATATATATATATTAAATATGGTCTTTTCTCTACTATCTCTTTTAAAAATACTATACTCAAGCCAAAGTAAATTGAATTGAAATATGTATGAGTAAATAGATTCCTAGGCTAAGAAAATCTCAAGATAGCAACAGATGATACCGCATTATTGAAGGTACTAATAAAAACTTTAATAACATGGGCGAATAGTTAAAAGCTTAGAAGCCACATGGCCTCCGTCTATATGAATGAATATCTTTTTCAATAGCATAAGGGCCCAGCCACAGGGCCTTGGTCTAAATGTGATGGATTTTATGCTTTATCTTTATTATTACTTGATTTTGATAATTTTATTTATTTTTTATAATTTATAATTAAATATATTTTATAAATCTTATTTTTTTTATTTTATATGAATTTCTCTTATTATATCTTCTACTTTTGGATCACCAAATGGAGGAGGGAGATGGATGCAAAAATGTAGAGAAGTGAAGGCTCCAGCAGAAGAGATTGAGGGAGAATAGAGGGAAGGGGGACGGGGGACCCGGCCCCAGGGGGAGAGGGCCTTCTAAAATTAGAGGATGGGGGATACTTGGAGATTTTTCTTACGAGCAGAAACTGTCGCAAGAGAAGAGGGTTGACTATCGTTGCTAGTCTTGAATTTAAAGTCTTGAATAATTTATCAAGCCCTTGTAAAATTAATGTAAGATATTGTATTTATTAAATTTTATATACAATTTAAGATGTAAAATTTGATAAATTTAATTATTTAAATTATTTTTTATATAATTTAAAATTATTTTAAATAAATATATAACAATGTTTAATTTGCAAGAATAAAAATACATTAATATTAATTTATGGCATCATGATCTTACTGTAAGTATGTTTTGATATTGAAAAAAAATTATATGATATTTACGAGAAAAAATTTATTATGACCACTCAAAAATAAATAGTTGATGAAAAATATAAAGAAAATATGGTCATTTAAAATTAAATTTAAGCAAGTTTCCCCAATAGTACACGATGTCAATATGCTACTGAGTTAAATTGTACCAATTAAATGGCACTAGTGCTCATCGGCTTGGTGAGTTCCTTCCCAGTGATCTCACTTAATTCGTTGTAATATTTGTCTTAGGCATGGCCGTATTGATTAAAAAATAAGTATTAATTAAATAAACATACAAGATATATACAACTTTATTTTAAAATTCAAAACAATTTGTAATATATGAATATAGAATATCTATATATTTACTTAACTTAAATAATTCATTTAAAGCTTATGTGAGTGAAAGCTTTTTTACCGGAGAATCTCTCCACAAGAATTCCTAATTTTACGATATAAAGCAAGTGATAATAAAAAAGAAATTAAAATTAAAAATTCTGTATGGTGGATATAATTCCAAATAGTTACTATTATGTGAATTGCTTCTTATGGTGGATATAATTCTCAAATTTATTATATTTAAAATTCTGTATAAATTCAAGTATAATAAAGTACGAATGCAGCAAAAGTCTTATACTAAGAATTCGTTAATTATTATTTGATAGAATTATGTGTACAAATTGGGTTTGCCTTCAAGAAAAAGAAACTAAATTCAGGTGTCGGAGTGTTGCACCAACAATAATAATCACATCCCTAGACTGAAACACAGCATTTAGAGCGAAACACATTGAATTGGTGAGCGGGCCTACAGAATAAATGCAAGTTAGAATGGTTTCTTTCAACTTGCTATCTCCCTCAATGAGTTATATAAAATTTACAAGAAGTAACACGTACGGTGGATTTTTTGGAAGTGGCAAATGCAATACGGCTTATAATTGAAATTTTCTGTAGGCCACCATAAGGCACAAGTAACAAAAACTCTTATCCATCTTGCCATGTATATGGGATGCACTCAAATAATGAATTCCATGGATGCATGCAAGTGTTTGTACAATTGCATTATATATATATAACGCACCAAACCAAATAGTTTCTTTTGAGGGAGATGATGAACTTCTGATCATTATTAGAAAGGATCACATCGTATTTAGGTTCCAACTTCATTACATATAACAAGGCAACGACATACTACAACATTCAAACTTCACTAGTTTCCCATTTAGTTGACACTGTTGAATATATATCTATTAAGTACTGACCATACTTGAGGTTGCTCTTAGTTTTATTGCCCTTGTCCTTGTCCTTCTCCATGCCTCCTTGCTGAATTTGAATTTCTACTCTCTTCAACAGTCACCTTATCATAATATCCAGTGAGTAAAATGAGCATCTTAATGAGAAAGTCACTCAAGCTGAACCTGAGAACAACTGTGACTTGAAGAGGTAAAATTCGATTGAAGAATCCACACAAGAAGAACATGCAAGATATTCCAATGGCAAAGACGATTGGTAAAAGCCATCCTAGGGGCAACGATACGTATAAAACACCAAAAAGTGTTAGTGCGAATGTGACAACAGGAAAAAGCGTATTTTTCAAACTAAAAGGATTTTGAACTTGAAGTGGCAAAAGAAAGCTGAAGAAGCCCCACAAGATCAATAAAAAGCCAAGTGTTTCGACAATCCATGAGACTTTTGATATCCATCCGTCATCCAAAACTATGTCTATAGCTAAGCCAAATGCGAGTGCCATTGCCAAAATAGCCATACCTACAGCCAGAAGCGCAAATTTAAATGTTCTTAGTGCAAAATGAAAGTCACTGAGCTGTGCCCACAAAAGACTGAAACATCCAATGAATGAGCTGTACAATGCCAACGTGTCCAAAAGCATGAAGGCTCGAAAAACATGATTATCACCTAAAATGGCCGTGCCTATTTTATTGGGATCTTTGCATTCAGAGTTGTATAAACCCCCAGGCGGGGTGAAACCAGCAGTAAATGTCACAGTGGTTATCAAGATTGCTACAAGCATGAGTATGTTAATTCTATCCCTTAGATGATCTATATTCGGTAGTTCTTTGTGTTGCTGAATGGTAAGTTCTGGCTTTAGATTTTGTATGGCACCAGCAGAAGATAAGATCATGATCAATAGGCGCTACAGAAACCAGAAATATAAAAATGATGTCAGCAAACATGGCAGAGATCATGCA
Source organism: Dicorynia guianensis (assembly GCA_037013595.1). Lineage (NCBI taxonomy): Eukaryota > Viridiplantae > Streptophyta > Magnoliopsida > Fabales > Fabaceae > Dicorynia > Dicorynia guianensis. The sequence goes on along the minus strand of JASUAB010000003.1, from coordinate 16,030,207 downwards.
CCAATTTTAAGTTTCGTCAATTTGAAATCATTTTCATCCTCAAAACCAAAAGATAAAAAATTAAAAAAAAAAGTGGAATATGTGTCTATTTGAAGAATTATATTATTATTGTGAAGCTTCCCCACATTAGATATTGCTGGCTTTCCCAAGATATGTTCCTATTTTATACTAATATTCTTTCGGGTTATATTTTATTTAATAATGCTGCTATTTGGCCTAACAAGGTGTCTCACCACAAATCCTCAGTGCTTGTGGTGCCCTATAATATCAAAACGTATTATAATATTTATTTTATTTATATAGTATTTCCTTTGATTAAGCATTTTTCAGTAAAAATTAATTTTTACTAGTTACACAATTAGAAAAAATCTAATACAATGTATACGAAATTAATTAACTTTTCAAATATTATGTCAATGTCTAACTTTTTTTATTTTGAATTATCTGAAAATTATCTTTTTCTTTGAAAAATATATTTGAATTGAGATATTGAAAATTAGTTAAAATAATTTAATTTAATTTATTTTCAATAAACTAACTAAAATTATTAAAACAAATTTCTGGATATTTATTTTACAAAAGGAATAAAAAAGACTTAAAACTTATCTTAAATTTTGATAATGCGCTTTGAGGTAAATTATTGTAGTTTTAGTTTATGAGATCATATTTAATCAATTTTTTAAAAATACTTTTATTAATAATAAACATCATACATTTGAAATCAAAAATAGAAAATAAGATTCCAACCAAAAGAAAATGGCCGATAAGAGATCAAACAATATAAGTATATAATTGTTAACAAAGATATCAATGTATACCTGTCTATATATCATTTCTGTTCTAATTTGTTGCGCAATGATATTTAGAGCTGTTAAGCCATTGTCATTACAGTTGTTTAGTCCAGTCTCCCTATGCCGAGTCAAATGATACAAAACCATAGGAGACTGCTGCTTTGATGCCAAATGTAGTGGGGTATTGCCATTTTTGTCTGTAGCATCCAGCCCAAACTTCATGCTTTTCAATAGGTATTTGACCACTTTATCTCTTCCATTCTTTGCTGCAACATGAAGAATGTTTTGACCTTTTCCATTGAGCGCACGTTCAGGAATAGGCCATTTTAGTTGAAAGAATTCTTTGACAACCTTAACATGGCCTTTTTTGCAAGCAAGATGTATAGGAAGGTGACCCTTTGTGTTTGATTGTTGGGCAAGCAGAGGATCTTCCTTTAACAATATGCAGACACATTTATGATCACCAATAGATGCCGCTAAATGAAGGGAAGTTTCCCCATTTTCATGCCTTAAATACATCAAATCTGGTCTTTCTTTTACTATCTCCTTTAAAAATTCTACACTCAAAATAAAGTAAATTGAATTAAAATTTGTATGTATAATTTGTTTTCATAGGAGGGATTATAATGTATGGGAAGTACATGTACCTGAATTTCGTTGGAGAATTACAGCGCAAAGAGGCGAGTTCCCTAGGCATATCGGCTTATCATTTGGGAATGAAGCTTCCAACAAAAGCCTTGTAATTTCCAGGTTTGAATTTGAGGCTGCCCAAAACAATGGTGATTCACCTGATTTGTTTTGGAAATGTGCTACGGCATTATCCTTTTGAAAAAGCTCGCGAGCCCCATCAAGATGGTTGCTTTGTACAGCACAATGCAAAGCAGTATTTCTAGAATCATTTGTTAATCTTGTTAGCATCTCATCATCATTCTTGAAGGAACTTACCCCCTCACTTCTCCCACTAGTAGAGTTTGCCCTGTCCGCATCATATTGGGAGAGAACAACCTTGATCACATCACTTCTTTTATATGCGGCAGCAACATGAAGCGCAGTACTGCCTTTGATGTTTCTCTTGGTTAGAAGTTTCGGAAAATGACAAGCAATCAATTCTGCAATATGTTCTTTCCCAAGTAATGCTGCCACATGAAGCAACGAATCACCAGCATTATCCACTTGATCGAAAACGTCATTTAAAGTCAGTTTCTTCTCTGCACATACTTGTTCCAAATTTCGGACAAAATTAATTGGATTCCCCTCTTCTACGGCTTCATACAATCTTGAATCCATAAATTGCTTCTGCCTAGGAAATTCAGTTGGGTGTGCCCTCAGTTGTGAAGGTGTAGGTGTAACTGTATCTTGACTGTTGAACTGTGTTGTTTTCAATCTCTCCATCTCTGTGTCGCAAGTCTGTTTCCAGTTTGCATCAACGCCGTGAATGGCAATTTGCACTTGATCTGCCATAATTCTTCCAAATCCCAAATGAAAAGAAAACTAGTAGTATTAAGCAAGTACTTGATCAGGTGAGGCACTGATGTATGATGAACTGGAAGTAGAAGATGGAGCTTTATATATGTTGCTCTTTTTGAAGTCCGAAATTTCCTAGGAGTCGTTGAAAAGAGACAATGAAGACGACCTTTTGAAAAGAATAATGATTATCCCATATACACGTAGAAGAGAAAAACAAATCAAACCCAACTCGCAAAGGAACAAAAGATTGACGCAAAAGTAGAAACAAACACGTACAAAAAAATAATTTCAACACAGCCATCGATCTCCCTAAACACTCGAACGCTCATGAATAATGATTGTAAAATATAGATGGAGAGGAAAATAGCAGCTAAAGCAGAGGAACACTGAAAGCAAAAATCAGAACACCCAAAGCGAAGAGATGAAAGGCAAATAATGAACCTGAATATTAGCAACGGCATGAAGCAATTTGAACCCTGCAATAGACAAAGCGAAGAACAACAAAGCATCAGATAGCGGAAGAACAGATCAATGAAAACTAGTTCCTGTATAGAGCAAAATGGAAATCTATCAGGCAAAAATAAGAAGCTCAGCAGGCGGAAGAGAAAGAGAGATATTGAATAAATCAGTGGAAGTGGAAAAAAATTCGAATACCCAAGGCATGTGCAAAATCACAAGAAGCTGGATTTCGCCAGAAATACTGAAGGAGACAGCCACTGATCCAACGTCCCAGGAAAGTTCCGAAAAAGTAAAGAGAAGATAGAGAAAAACAAGAAAATAAAGAGAGAAGAACTGTCTGAAATTTGAGATCGAAAGAAAGTAGAAAGTTAGAGAAAGAAAGAAGGAGAACCATACATTGTTGATAATATACAGTGTAAGAAAATTCTTTCTTACATTGTTTGTGGTGCCATACCCACTGACTTGGAAGGAAAGAGAACCATACATTGTTGATAATATACAGTGTAGGAAAATACAAAGAGGAAGTGACTTGACGGCTTGAGTGACAACGATTCTTAAAGAAAAAGATGAACGTTGAAAGGAGAGGGGCGATGATAAATACATGTATAAAGGTAATAATCGTTCGCCGGGAGCCTCAGTAGTTCTCGCGGTACCTTAGTCTATCTCTTATAATTAGGCGGTAAATTTGATTTATATTGATAGGTTTAATTCTCTTATATTTTTTATTTTTTATGTAAAGTTTTAATTTCTTTTATTAAAAAAAAGTAATACTCGCTCTATATATTTACATAAAAAATGAATAATAATTTTCACTCTCTCCTATAAAATTTGATTGTACTGCCTTAGTACATAGTTGCAATGTGGAATTAGTTTTTTCCATAGCGGAGCAAGACCTCTCCCTCGCCTTTCAGTTTTATTTTCTAAAAGTGAAACTTTTAATATTTCTTATAATTCATTATATTTATTTATTATTTTTATTTTAAATTATTAGAGATCAGTTAGTGTTGTTATCTGTTATAAGTTTGTTACTATTATAAGTCCGTTAATAGTGCTCTTAAACATGTTTGTTTTAGTCTGTTAGCTAAGTAAGGATAGCAGTGTAATTTTGTTTTTAGTTGAAGGTATACAAATGTATTCCTATGATTGTCTTTTTCAATGACAAAAGAATTCAGTTTTAGTATTCTCTAATCTCAAATACCTGAGTTTTAACATAGTATTAGAGCTTTAGGTTCAATGGGGGAAAATTCAACTTAAATCCTTGCAGCATGCTTAAGCCCTTTGGTAGTTTCATTTAGTCATTCCATTTCGGTGAAATTAGATAGCAATACCTATCTTCTCTAGAAATAACAAGTTCTTGTAACTATTAGAGGGCACAAGCTTGAGAAATACATCAGTGGAGTTCAAGAAGTGTCACCAAGATTTGTGGGTGGGCAACAAACAACCCGAGGGATCATCAACCAGCAGTATGTCCTTTGGAAGAAGCAAGACCATTGGCTTCTGTCATCAATGTTTAAGAGTCTTCTTACAAGGATAGTTGGCTGTGAGTGCTATAAGGTTTGGGAAAAGGTTGAGACCTTCTTTGCATCACATACAAAGGCCAAGGTTAAGCAGTTCAAGTCACAGTTGCAAACCATGAAGAAAGGATCATTGACAGCCATTGAGTATCTTCTAAAGATCAAGAATCTTGTTGATTCTTTGGCCTCAGTTGGACATATAATTTCAAAAAATGACCATATAGAGGTAATTCGTGATGGTCTTTCTTTAGAATATGATAGTTTTATCACATATATTCTTTCTAGAACAGATCCTTATTTAGTAGAAGAAGTTGAAGCCTTATTATTGGCACAAGAAAACAGAATTGAGAAGTACCACAAGGAATTAGAATCTATGATAGTTAATCTTATTACACATTCTTTGAACCAAAGAGAAAGCTCCTATAGTCAGAATGGTAATAGAAACAATTAAGGGTTTCCTAGTCAGTATGCAAACAAAGGCAGATTTGGAGGTAGAGAAATTATTTCAGAGGCAATGTCAATAGAGGAGGTTACAACAATGGGTATTTTGCTGGTAGGAGTGGAAGATTTTCTGATAAAACTAGTGTCTAGTGTCAACTTTGTAGTAAATATGGTCATCGGTCTTGGTATTGTTTTCAGAGGTTTGACGAAAACTTCAAAGGACCAACTCAGTCTTTCAACCAATTCAATAGAAGGGCCAATAGCAGTGTTAGAAACATTGCTCATGCAATGCTAACTTTGACCAATAATGATGTAGACAATGAACAAGAGTGGTATCCAGATTTAGGGGCAACAAATCATGTGACTATGAATGTCTCTAATATCATGTAGAAGACTTCATACAGTGGAAAGGAGAAGGTGCACATTGGCAATGGTACAGGTTTGTTCATTAAAACCATTAGTAATTCTCAGATTAAATCTTGCTATTCTAACCAAAATCTTCACCTGAACTCACTCCTTCATGTTCTAGCATTACCGAAATCTAGTAAGTGTTTCCCAATTTGCAAAAGATAACTGGGTTTACTTTGAGTTTCATCCTAACACATGTTATGTTAAATCTCAAGATACTCACCAAATCCTTTTGAAGAGGACTGTTAAAAGGGGCCTATATGTCTTTGACCACTTTCAAATTCAAAAGGAATTACCCACCACTACAAATGTCTTAGCAATTCGTTCATCAATTCCATCATCCAATGTACATAATTTTCATATACATTCGTTATCAAGATCATGTTCTGAGTTAGATAAATGGCATAGTAGGTTAATTCATGCTTCTGTATAGACTATCAAAAATGTACTTACCTCTTGCAATATCAAAGTATCTAATAAAGACTTACCCTTTTGTTCATCTTGCTGTCTTAGCAAAATACATAAATTTTCCTTTGTTCCCTCTTAGACAAAGTGCTCAAAACCCCTTCAATTGATACATTCTAACTTGTGGGGACCAGCACCAGTGCTATCAAGAGAAGGTTATAGATATTATATACACTTTGTGAACACATACACTCATTACACATGGATTTATTTCCTCAAAAGCAAATAAGATGTCTTACAAGTTTTTATCCAGTTTAAGAAGCAAGAAGAACTTCAAACTAGTCATAAAATTCTAGCTTTGCAAATTGATTGGGGAGGGGAATTCACAACCTTCACCCTAACAAACTAAGGGATCATTCACCGTATTTATTGTCCTTATACACATGAGCAAAATGGAATTGCATAAAGGAAACATTGGCATATAATTGAAACTAGACTAGTCTTACTTCACTAGTCATCTTTACCTAGCTCCTTTTGGCCTAAGGCATTTAGCACTACTGTTTACCTTATTAACAAGTTACCCTCTCCAGTTTTAAATGGTTCAAACCCTTTCCAAATCTTATACAGCATCAAGCCTAACTATTCTCTTCTCAAATTTGGGTGTATTGTTATCCTAACCTAAGACCGTACAATAATCCAAAGTTTCAATTCAAATCTATTCAATGTACCTTCCTTGGATATAGTTCAGCACATAAAGGGTGTAAATGCCTTTATCCAAATGGGAAACTAATCATATCAAGAGATGTTATATTTGATGAAGATATGTTTCCATACAAAAATCCTAATGGTTCCCCATAGTCATCATTCACCTTTATCACCTCATGCTTTACTACTCCACCTTCTGCCATACCTCCTGTTTTGAACTCTTTAGAATTACTTATTGCAAGATTTTCTCAAAATACCAATGCATTTAATGATCAAACAAACAACTTAAGTGCATCTACTAATGATACCACCACTATGGATTCTTTGCAACATGTTTCAGGTTCATCCTCAGGTTCTAAAGCTGCTCAACGGCTAACTCTAAACATTCATCCAATGGTGACCCGCAGCAAGGTAGGAGTGTTCAAGCCAAAGGTGCTTACTATTTCAAGAGAACCTTAAATTGTTACAGAAGTTTTTAGCATACCAGAATGATAGCAAGCAATGGATCTTGAATATGCAGCACTCATGAAAAATAAAACATGGAGTTTAGAAACTTTACCCAACAACAGAAGACTGATAGGCTGCAAATGTGTATTCAAAATGAAAGAAAATTTGGATGGCACAATCAACAAGTATAAGGTAAGATTAGTTGCAAAGGGATATAATCAGGAGGTAGGGGTTGATTTTCATGAAATTTTCACCCCTATAGTAAAACTAGTCACAATTTAGGTTCTTCTTACCTTGGCTTTGTCAAAAGGTTAGAGTTTAAATTAGATAGATGTCAACAACGCCTTCTTAAATGGTGACTTGAACGAAGATGTATACATGGTTCAACTTGCTGCTATGAATCAATTGACAAAGCTCAAGTTTGCAAACTTTACAAGGCCGTTTATGGACTAAAACAAGCCCCTTGTGCATGGTTTCAAAATCTCTCAGACACTTTGCTTGGTCTTAGATTCAACAAAGCAAAATGTAAATCTTCTCTATTTTTTTGGGTTACTCCTTATCATTCTCTTTATGTTCTAGTATATGTAAATAACATTATGATCACTGGATCTTTGCCACCTCTGATTCATGACTTGATCAAACAATTAAATGCCAAATTCATGTTAAAAGACCTTGGCAAGCTCAATTATTTTTTAGACATTGAGGTAACCTATAGCTCTACTAGTACATTATATCTATCTTAGTCTAAGTATATTAAAGACCTTCTTGCTAAGGCTGGGATGCGAGAAGCCAACTCCATGCCTACTCCTATGGCTTCATCACCAAAAATACCTGCAAATTCAGGCTCTCCTATACCAGATTGGGTTGCCTAAAGATCCCTTGTGGGAGCATTACAATACATTATAATCACCAGACCAGAATTGTCCTAAAGTGTCAATAAAGCATACCAATTTATGCACTGCATTATAGTTGCTCACTGAAAACTAGTCAAAAGAATAATAAGATATCTTGCAAGCACCATTCATCATGCCTTGGTCTTTCAGAAACCATTTTCAATGGATTTAATTGCATTCTGTGATGCTAATTAGGCCTCAGATATTGATGATAGATGTAGCACTTCAGGATTTTGTTTATACCTTGGGTCTAATCTCACATCCAAAAAGCAAGCAATGGCTTCTAGGTCCAGTACTAAGGTTGAGTATAGAAACTTGGTAAGCACAGTGGCAGAATTAGCCTAAATACAATCTTTGCTAAAAGATCTCAACATTCCACTGAATAATATTCTTAAAATATACTGTGACAATCTAAGCATAGTCAACTTATCAGCAAATCTAGTTGTTCATTCAAAAACAAAACATATTGAGTTGGATCTTTACTTTGTTCGAGAGAAGATGAATAACAAGGATGTTGAAGTTTGTCATGTCTCATCTCTCAATTAGATAGCAGATCTTCTTACCAAAGCAATCTCAAATTCAAGATTTACTCAACTCAGAAGCAAGCTCAGGGTCCAAGTCATGTCCCTGATCTTGAGGGGGGATGTTAGAGCTAGTTAGTGTTGTTATCTATTATAAGTTCATTACAGTTATAAGTCCATTAATAGTGCTATTAAACATGTTCATTTTAGTTTGTTAGCTAAGTAAGGATAATAGTGTAATTTTGTTCTTAGCTGAAGGTGTATAAATGTATACCTGTGATTGTCTTTTTCAATAACAAAAGAATTCAGTTTCAGCATTCTCTAATCTCAGATACCCGTGAGTTCTAACATAAATTAGTTATTTATGTTCTACATTTTTATTGGATCCCTTTGTTGGACTTCGTTTTTCATGTTTCGCCACTATCACACTCTTAACTTTATAATTATTTAAAAAAAAAAAAACTTACAATCACATATTTATTGTTACAAACTTGCAATCTCATATTATTTATCCTCTACCCAAATAAAGAAGATAACTACTTTAATTTATGTGTGCATAAATTATGGACTCTTTTAATTTTATATTCACTTTCTTATAGCATTATATATGTACAAACTTTCTGATTGGCATTCAGTCATTAGCCACTGGAGCACTTCGGTTGATGATTAGTCTTTTTGCAGACAGGCTGTGTGAGAAGGGCCCTGTGAGGGAGAATTGTAGGCTAACATTTACAAAAGTCCAACTTCTACGGACTATTCCATTAAAGACTTGAAGCTATGTTTAAAATTTATTAGAATTTAAGATTTATAATATATTTTAAAATTTATATATTAAATTTTATTAAATAAATATATTGTTTCTAAACATAAATTTTTAAATTTATTAATTTTAATAATTTATTATTAATATATATTAAAGATAAAAATTATATGTTCAACTTATCTATTTATTATATTTACATGTATCACTTTTAACATATAACTATAAATGGCCACCCGAATGAAATCCGCTGCAAAGTGAAGAAAAAATTAAACAAATTTCGGGTTGAATCGATCACTTGGGTCAAATGGTGTTAATAGTGGATAGGCAAGGGTTTGTTTCGGCAGATTCGATTCTATGTTTTTGAAGCCACAGTAAATTGATCCAACCCATCTGCCACGGCAATATTCAAACCACAGAACAAAGTCAACAATGCTACCAACTAACGAGATTCATGCTTTACATTTTGGTATTTTCAATGAGAAGTAATTGATCTTTACCTGCTCTCAACTACTGAAATTTGTGTAGTTGTATTTTTAACAAGAAGTGATTGATTGGCTTTTAAAAAATATGAAAAGTAATTGATATTTACGCTGATTGAAAGGTCATGACTGTGGTTGAACTTATGAACTCAAGATGCCTCATTTCTGCAAACAAACAAGACCTACAAGACCCACAACCCCTCACTAGATCGCCCGCTAAGCACTCTCTCTCCACAACATTCACTGTTTTTCTATCTCCACTCTCTGTCTTTCGCAAAGTAATATTTTCAGTATTCCCTTTTGTTTCTTCTACAAACCAAGATCTTCAAAGCACCTGGCATCAAATCTCCAAAAAGAAGTACCTGGCATCAAAATAATATCCAAATTTTGCATTACAAGGTGCTTAGGTGGTAAATCTGCCTCCTCCAAGTTGGTGAAGTTGTGATAATTGTAAGCCTGTCAACCATCCCTAATTCTCTGGCTAAAAACTCCTTTGCAAGCCACTCAAACTTGATTGAACCCAAAAAATGTTAGTTGCCATCGCACAATCTTTAATCCAACTGCACATTGCAATCCGAACCGTTTCTAATCTGGCCGAAATCAGTTCAACCTATTCAAGACATTAGTTTCACTCAAGTTGGGTGGATCAAGCCCAAGCCAAGCCCGATCTGACCTAATCCGATTCATGTTTTTCCTGTTGCAACAACAATATCTTTGCTTTCAGACCAAAAATAACCTACTCCCTAGGTTGAGACAAGTGCCTTTTGGGACTTTGTGCTACGGCCTATGTATACTTCCAGAATAATGTTATTTGAACCAGAAAAAAAAAAAAAAATGAGTGCACAAGCATGAGTATCACTATACAAAGTTGGTTGTAGTCTTCTAGAGGGTGCAGTTGCTCTGTTTTCTCTGATGAATATGAAAATTCCTAAATCAAAGTATATTACAGAATACAAATTTGTGCCAAGTGAAACCCTAATGCTTTTTGCATCTAATAACTAAAGTTCTACAGTTTCAATATATAGACTAGCATGGACCTCTACCATTGCAGATTAGTGAATACAAAATTGGCCGCAAGTATGAGTATGTTAATGCTATCCGTTATATAATCTACATTCGGCAGTTTCTAGCAATGATAATGGTATTTATGGCTTTAGACTTTGTATGGCAACAGCAGAAGATAATATCATAATCCAAAGACGCTAAAGAAACCAGAAATTAATGTAAAAAAGATGTCGGCAAACACTTAATTAGTTGATGGAAACTGCATGCTTAACCTTAGAAATACGTTGAGCAAAGCTCCTAGGTTAATCTTATTATATATGTAGAGCAATTTACGGCTTTTGATGGTTCAGAGTTACAATTAAAAAGGTTTCTAGTTTTCATTTGTATATTGGCTACAAAGTTTTTATATAATTATCGATCCATTTGTGATATATTTGTTCATTAGTGATAGAAGTTTCTTAGCTTGAGGAATACTATTTAAGTTATCATGCTCAATATTTTTCTTAATTGATAGATCAATAATTTGATACTTTGAAGTCACTCACAATTGTGATCAACAAATTTTTAGATTTCTCTTAAAACAGCAATTAATGCATTAATTGTATAATTTTTCATCCTTTTGTAATTTGATCGCACCTAATACTTCCACAACCAAATGATGACTTAATAAACAAAAATTGATTTTGTATTAGGTTTTATTTATTGTTAGGATAGAGATAGACTCGACATCAATTACAATGAAATGGGCAATGACATACCTTGTACGTAACCCAAATAAATTGGCAAAAGTCAAGAAAGAGCTTCACCAAGTCCTTGGCAAAGATGAAAGCCTTGAAAAGAATCATGCTTCTCAAAGCTTCTTTTTGCAGTGGTGAAGGAAGCTCGTCGCATACACTTGTGCCCATTAGCTCCAAATTCTTACATAATCAGCTTGCACTTGATCAATGTTTTGTTGGTAAGAAATTAATACTATTGCTCTTTAAGAACCATCCACCTTTTTCTCATAAAATTAATTTTCCTTGTTTGACAATATGATTCAAGCGATAAAAAACTTTATCCGATTCTTCAGCGATGAAAGAGCAATTCACAATAGTTCATTGACATCTAATGCCTCAAGCTTCTTCAATGTTGACAAGTTTCTGTGATATTTAAAATAACAATGTTAATACTATTGATTTAGTTAATATTTTCAATGCTATGCATATATACAACACCCTTGTCTACCTTGATTTGTCTAAATTGACCTTTCTGGCTTTGCTGTTATGGCCTGTCTGAAAGGGAAAACCTCTTTTTCCCGGTCATTCACTACAACCAAGGAGTGGCCCTTGCCACAACCCCAAGAGGGAGCAGGGCCGAAAGAGATGTACAAATGAGGGAGATCCATTAGAGAACCTTGCTAAGTTGAAGTTTGCTTAGTTTTGGTCTTTACATCAGTTGGGTGCTGGGCCAAATTTTAGAGACCTTTTCTCAGGGCAAAGATTTCATTGACCCGCTAATTACTTGTCTTCTAAGCTGGTTTGCGTATATTGCCTGGCCAGGCTGTTTGGCAACGCCAGAGAGAAGGGAGAAAAGAATAAAGAGAAACGGCAGAAGAAAGAGAGGCGTGAAGAGGTGAGCGAATGCTAGCAGAGAGAGTGAGGGAAAGAGGGGACTTGGACTCAGATTACCTCGTAGGAAACAGAGATAGAAATTTGAGAGAATTATAAATTAAGTAAAAAAAATTAGAATTTACATTAAAAATAAATTAAAATTATTAACTACATAAGCTCTCCAACTACAGTATATTTCATCCCAAAAAAGGAAAAAAAGAAAAAATGAAAGCTAAGGAAAAAGGGAAAAAAAAAGCAAAAACAGGAAACAATTTTATTTATTTTACAAATTATATTTCAAGTTTAAATTTTATCAAGTTATTAAAATTTTAGATTTATAATATTTTGATGCATTGAAATGAAATTTTCAATTAAATATTTAAGATTTAAATCATATAAATATGCCTATAATTCTTCATAAAATATTTTGTATTATTTAGTTTTTATACTGTTCAATTAATAACTCTCTGATTAAACACGTAATTACTTAATGAAATGACAAATTTAATGGTCAGTTAAGTTTTAAAACATTAATTATAAGTAATGACCCAACAAAAATGTGGGTAACTGATTTTCTACTTATAGTTGATTCAAAAGGACATTATAAAGATACTAATAAGTTGTTGGTTCAATGGTAGTTAGTTGATAGTTAGTTACATTTTAGAAAATTTTAAGGTAGTTTGTTAATATAGGTTTAAGCTTAGAGTTGCCTTTGTTAGAAAAAATTTTTTGTTTACAACTTCTACCTTGAATAGGATTAGTTTCCTACTTAAAAAATAGAGGAATACACTTGAAGAAATAAAAAACATCTAACAGGACAGCTATTTCTGTCATCATATTCTGTGTAATTTAACATTTCTTGTGTCCCGCTAGTTAGAGATGATGAAGATATTGGTGGCTTTATGGTGCCAAGAAATGCACAAATACTAATCAATACATGGGCATGGAAAGAAATTCAAGCAATTTGAATAAGATCCCTCAATTACCAATTTATCAAATCTTAAAACACACACAATTCTTATTTTATAACATTTAAATCATTAAAGCTAGCAAATCTTATCGACATTGCAATATAGAACAGCAACTAGAAAATATTTTAAAAATGTAGATTTGGAAAAAGGAGTTTGAAATGGAAAATGATGAAAACTTTGAAAATTTATAATTACCAATGATTTAATTTCAAATGATAAAATTAGATATTGAAAGTTAGTACTATTAGAAAATCACTTATTACTAACAAATTTTTCTATCAATAAAAATAAAAAATCTATCAGTAAAATATTTTATCAACAAATTTTCTAAGGGATACAATCCATGGTATAAGTGGCCTTGAAAACATTGTTACTGAGGGATTGTTTAATCCTTTGAAAAATTAACAATGAATCACCGTCAGTAAAAATTAAAAATTCTCTTAGTAATTTGTAAAAAAATTATTTTATTGAAAGATTTATCCTTTGATAAAATTTAATATTGTATTTTTATTGGATTAATCCCTTAGTTAATGTACTTTTTACAAAAAATTTAATTCTATTTACTAAGGGATGTATATCCCTTAGTAAAATAAAAATTCCAACAGATACCAACTCAATAAAGAATTGTTTTAATGCTGAGGACTATAAATTTCTTGATAAGTGAAAGTGGTACAATATTTATTTTTACCAACAGATAAGATCTATTGATAATTGAAAATATTATTTTAAAGAATTAAAATCTTTTGTTAAATTAAAAAATTTGTAAAAATTAAAACATTTAAAACAAAATAAATATACAACTAAAATTAATATATAATAAGCAAATATTATAAAATTATCCAATCATTACAATAAAATTATCTAAACATGATAATAAAATTTAGGATAAAATGTACAGAACCCTTCTGAACTTTAGGTTGATTTTAAAAATTTTTTTTAAACTTTAAAAGTTTTCAAATGACCTTTTTAAATTATGAAAAATTTTTAAATAACCCCTTCTGTCAAGTTTTTCGTCAAAATTTTAAAAAATGACTCTCATGAACAGTAAAGTTCTGAGTTTAGGGTTTAGGTATGCGGGATGATTACCAACCTGATTTTTTGTGAGTTTGCAATCTTAATTTACTTCTCATTCATCACCAAATCACTCATTTAATGTATATTCCATTCTTAGTTTCTTCCATTTTGCTATTTGTTTGTATATTCCAATCTTAATGGTTTAGGTCTTCTTTTGCATTTATGGTAGATTTTGAAAATTTATGTGCATTTTAAGGGTATTTTGGTCTTTTCACTAGGTCAAATGAGAATTTGACTAAAAAACATTCAAATTTTGATAGAAAACTTGACGAAAGGGGTTGTTTTAAAAATTTGTTATAGTTTAAGAGGGTCATTTGAAAAATTTTAAAGTTTAGGAGGATTTTTTAAAATTGACCTAAAGTTTAAGGGAGTTTTGTGTATTTTAGCTTAAAATTTATACACAACAACTATAAAAAGGAGAATGTATAAGAAGGATTGCCATCATCAAGTAGAATGTAACAATATGAACTTAGACACAACAAAATGGGTTAAAACCAAAACAAGAATGAAACATTAGAAGAACAAGGAAAAAAAAAATACATAAACCACAAAGTAAAGTGGTCACAATGGGTTAAAATCAAAACAAGAAAGAAACATTGAAGAAAAAGGAAAAAAAAATACATAAACCACAAAGTAAAGTGGCCAAAACCATGAAGACATTGAAAAAGATACATGACACTACTGGAAAGTAGTAGATTAAGGCCTAAAACACTAATGATTTGCAAGAAAATGGTAGAAAAAGGGTCTAAAGTTGAGAGAACCACTTGAGAATAAGGGAAGATAGGAGAAAAAGAAGAAATGAGGGAGCAAGGGGCGAGAGTGGTGATCCCCTACCCCTAGTTAAATAAGTGGTGTTACTAATGAATGTAACCCATCAGTAACATTATCTTAACGATGTAGTTTATTGTTGCAATTTTTCAAAAAAAATTCAATCCGCCTTTAAAATATACGAATTATCGACAAATCCATGGATCTATCAATAATATTGCAAAAATTAATATGTCAATATGAAAAAATTTAATCGTCATATCGATGTGGCAGACATGGATCCATCGGTAATCTAACAGATTCCATGCAAGGAATCTCTACAACTAGTCATTTTGATTGACTAGTTGTTAAGGATTATTGATGGATCCCAAGATTCAATTAATAATCCAATGTTCCCTTGCAAGGAATCTCTGACATGAAGATCGTGTCACATGAACATTCAAAAAAAGGAATTACCGATGGATAACTCCTTTTGACTAGTCAAAATGGGAATAGAGTATATTTTTAGTTGTTTTATAGAATTACCAAGGGATAGATCCCTTAGTTAGTCCCTCAATAATTTTGTTAAAAAATTTTAGCGAGGGGTAAATCGCTTAGCAAATCCAATGCAAACTTTTTTTTTATGCCAATCCACATGAAATATTATGATAGATTTATCAAGGGATCTCAAAAATCCATCGATAAAATTCTATTTTTTACTAATGAATTTTTTTGTTTTACTAACATCAAAATCCGTTGGTAAAAATGATTTTTACTGTGCGATCAAAATCCCTCAGTAAAATTCTATCGATAATTGAGTATTTTTTAGTAGTGTAGGTTTGTGTTATAGAAATTGGGTTGAAAGGTTAGTTACATATAAGGAAGGGATTAGCACACCTACAACATCCTTTTGTTACCACATTAGTGTTTTTTTTTCTTTCTAGTCTCAAATTGCACATTGATTTTGCCAAAACAAATTTTTTTGTTTTTTGTTATCTTTATTTGTCACACTATAGGTTTGTACATGATCAAACATGATTTGTGATTAATACTACTAGTAAGTGGCATTCAAGTATTATTGTTGAAAGGAAAAATTCGATGCTTGGTTCATCCAAAACTTACATTAAAATTGGTTACTTAGCTTGACTAAGAGTTGTTCAGCTTAACTAATTGTGGAGAAAAGGTACCTAGATTGACTAAGGATTTAGAGAGTTTTTTTTTTTCAATTTTATGGATACGAATACTAGGTGCCAATAATCAGGCTAGCAAGCCACAACAATCTCTTAGCAAGGCTCATAGCATGATTACCCTTAGGATAATTAGCAGTAGTCATTTTACTAAATTCCTAACTAACAACCATCATTGGGAATGACCTTGGAATTTAAAATTTGGAATGGTAGAAGGGGTTAAAAGGACAACAAGTTTTTTGATCATGACAAAGGGGTTCTGTTAATCTCTTTGCAAGGCCTATATGGTAATTACCTTTGAGATAATTAGCTATGATTGTTTAACTAAACCCCAGTTAATAAATGTCATTACCAACTAGGAATTTGAACAAACAGTGAAATTTAGGAAATACCAAGATTGATCATGCTAGAGGGGTCCTATCAATCCCTTGGTAAGACCTAGAACATAATCACTCTTGAGATAATTAGTTGTGGTCCCTTAACTAGACCCTAGCCAATATCCATCGTAGGGAAGGATCTTGGAGTCTAAAAGTTGGACTAGAAGAGGAGTTAAAGAAATACCTAGACTCTTCATAATCACACTAGAAGAGTCCCGTCAATCTCTTAGGGAGGCTCAAAACATAATTACACTATAGATAATTAGAAGTAGTCATTTCTCAAAAACCCAACTAATGACCATTGTTAGTTGAAATTTGGAATTTCAAGGAGTAAGTAAGATGAGTACCTGGGATTTTTTGAAGAAGAATTTAGAGCTTCAATTCCTTCCCTTAAATTTTGGATAGATCTCATGAATTTCGTCAAAGATATTTAAAAATTTGAGTTTGATAATTTGGGAAGTTTTAGCATTTGTCACATTCAACAAGAATTAATTGAGATAAAATTGCTGAAAACTTAAAAGTACCATTATCAAGTCCGATCTCAAAATAAATTTGACCCAAGCAAACAAAGACCTAATCCAAAACTTTGCCTCTTCTCTCCCTTTTCTTTTTAAGGAAAAGAAGCCCATAAAACCCAAAACAAGGGGTAGCCATGGTTTGGGATATAAAGAGCCCAAACGCAGCTTAAACTTTCTCTTTAAAAAAAGAGACTTCTTTTATTATTTTTTTAAATAAGTGGGGTTAGGTAACTAAAGATAATGATGTAGAATTTTTCTGTGTACCTACCTCAATTTATGATTGTGAAATCAATTTAACATGAAAAGTTATAGTCCACCCAATGGAAAATAAATTAGAAAGGTTACGAATCCACTCAATGGAATAAATCAAAAAGGTTACAAATCCATTCAATAGGGAATCAATTAAGAATAAATTGAACAGGTTATGAATCTATCTAAAAAGGATCAGATTAGACAAGTTACTATCCATCCAACAGTGATCAAATTAGAAAGGTTATTATCTATCCAATGGAGATATGATTAGAAATGTTACTATTTACCCAATGAGGATTAAATTAGAAAGATTACTATCTACCTAGTGAGGATTAGATTAGAAGGGTGTTACTATCTACCCAGTGAAGATTATTATCTACCCACTGAGATGTATGAATGCATGTTCAAATGTTGACATGAAAGATATGAAATCGTTTATCCCTCATAATGAAAGTTTAACATGCTAATGTTGATTCATGCAATGATGATATAGTTGACGTATGACAAAATTAACCTACATGTTAAAGATGCAATGCAATGAGATGTTGACATTCAAGGTCTATGCATGAGGATTCCAATGGACCATGCTAGAATTCCAATGAGATGTTGACAATGGAGTTTCTCTTGGGCTGTGGCACTAAAGGGAGGAGAAACCCACAAAAGGGTACTTTAGTCTTTTTTATTGGTCAAATTAGGGTTTAACTAACGAACATTCAAATTTTAACAAAAAACTTTACAAAAGGGGTTTTTTTTGCATATTTTTCAAAGTTTATGAGAATTATTTAAAATCGAGAAATAATTCAAAAAAGTTATTTGTATTTTATTATTAATTTATTACATCATGATCTTACTCCAAGTATGGTTTGATATTGAAAAAAATCTATATGACATGTCAACAAATGACTAGAAAAAATATATTAAGATTACTAAAAAAAACTAAATATTTGATGGAAAAATACAGAAAAAAAATAGTCATATAAAATTAGATTTAAGAAAGTTTCACCAATAGTACACGATGTCAATTTATCAGCTTTACCGCTGTTTATTAAACGTGAGTTTTCTGCGGTGAACAAGTGAGTCTTTCAATTTAAGTGTTTACGTATTCTCCGTGAAATTTATGTGAAACTAATAATGTAGAAATAACTCTTTGCAAAAATATACATAGTCAAAAGATTGTACCACACCAACTTGGATCTTTTAAGATGTAAGATATATTTTAGAGAATAAGGTATAAGTGGGTAATTACTAATAAAAAATTAATTATATAAATTATTATAATATATAAGCAAGTAAAACATAATTTACAAATATAAGATAATCTATCCTATTAATTTTTTTATTAATAATTATTTACTTACAATTTACTATCTAAAATATACCTTACACTGTAAATCCTCAATTTATGTTGCTACCATTTTTAGAGCATTGGGATTTCATCAGCTAGAGATGGCAATATTCTAGTATGAGGAATAAGGCTACAACAGTGCCTTGAAAAAAGACCTGATCCCACATGAGGCTCAATCACAATTATGGTTCTAGTTTTGACAGAGAGGACTCTGAGGAGCAATTTTGCCTAACTTAGTGCACATCATGGGTACATTAATTGTTGTCTCTACTTTTAAATATGTTATATCATCAATGGTGACACATAACATATGACACTGCATTTAGAGTGAGAAACATTGAAATGGCGATCGGGTCATCAGAATGTGTGCAAGATTGACTGATTTCTTGCAACTTTCTATCTCTTCAATAATTAATTTAAAATTTACGTGAAGTAACACGTACCGTGGATTTTTTGAAAGTGACAAATGCTATATGGCTTATAATTGAAATTTTCTGTAGGCCACCATATGGCACAAGTAACAAAAACTCTTAGCCATCTTGCCATGTATATGGGATGCCCTCACATCATGAATTCCATGGATGCATGCATTTGTTTGTATAATTGCATTATATATATAACGCACCAAACCAAATAGTTTCTTCTAAGGGAGATGATGAACTTTTGATTATTATTATAAAAGGATCACATCGTATCCAAGTTCCAACTTGATTATATATAACAAAAATGAGACAACGACATATTTAACATTCAAAATATTTTAGTTTCCTACTTAGTTGATACTGTTGAATATATATATATATATATATATATATATACATATGTCAATTACTCATCATACTTGAGGTTGCTCTTCTTTTTATTGCCCTTGTCCTTCGCCATCTCCATGCCCGGTGGGTTGTTGAATCTGAATCTCTACCTTCTTCGACAATCACTTTATCATAATATTCAGTAAGCGAAATGAGAATCTTAATGAGAAAGTCATTAAGGTACAAACTTACACAGGAAGCATTTAAATCTTGACGAGGTTCACATGGCTTGAAGAATCCCGACAACAAGGAAATGCAAGGTATTCCAATGCCACAGAGGATCAATGTCTGAAATTTTACGTCCCCTACACCAATACAAACACTAAGAGTAAATATTACTAGACTTAAAGCAAATAAAAGTGTGGGAAGAGGAGAAGCTAACATGTTGGAACAGAAAGGATTTTGAACTTGAAGTGGCATTAGTGCTACAGCTATGCTAAATGCAAGTGCCATTGCCATTAGAGCCATACCCACTGCCAGAAGCTCAAATTTAAATGCTCTCAGTGCAAAATGAAAGTCACCGAGCTTTGCCCACATGAGATTAACATCCAATGAATGAGCTGTACAAAGCCAAGGTGTCCAAAAGCAAGAAGAGTAGGAATCCAGTAAAACCAGCAAAAAGGTGCCTCTTTTTTCTTTTTCCCTGTATTCAGAGCAACGTAAACCCCTAGGAGGGTTGAAACCGGCAGCAAATGTCACGGTGATTATCAAGATGGCCACAACCATGAGTATGTTAATTCCTTCCTTTATATAGTTTACATTCGGTGCTTCCTTGCATTGCTGAATGGTATCTTTTGGCTTTGGATTTTGTATGGCGCCAATAGAAGTTAAGATCTTGATCGATAGACGTTATAGAAACCAGAAATGTAAGAAAAAAGTTAGCAAACAGGAGAGAGATCATACACCAATTAAGTTCGTCAATTTGAAATCATTTCACTCTAAAATATATGAGCGATATCATATTATCTAATCTAAACAGCAATATTATTATTATGAAGCTTTCCCACATTAGATACTGCTGACTTTCTTAAGATATGTGTCTATTTTATAGTCATATTCTTTCGTGTTATATTTTTATCTACTAATACTGCTATTTGGCCAAACAAGGTATCCCACCTCAAATCCTGACAGTGCTTGTGGCGCCCTAAAATATAAAAATGCATGACAGTATTTATTTTATTTGTATATATAGTATTTCCTTTTATTAAACATTTTTCAGTGAAAATTAATTTTTATTAATTACAGAATTAGCAAAAAAAATCTTTGAGAATGTAAATGAAATTAAATTAACTTTTCAGATATTCTGTCAATATCTGACTTTTTTCATTTGAACTATCTGAAATTTTTTTTTTTCTTTATATATATTTTTGGATTAAAATATTGAAAATTAGTTAAAATAATTAATTTGTATTTTATTATTGTAACAAATTTATGGATATTTGTTTTATAGAAAGAACAAAAAACGCTTAAAACCTATCTTAAATTTTGAGGTAAAATTTTACAATTTTAATTTATGAGATCATCATTAGCCACAATTTTTTGAAATATTTTTATCAATTACAAATAGCATATGGTCAACATAAAAAATAGAAAATAAGATTTCAACCAAAAGAAAATGGCAGATAAAAGATCATGTAGTATGGGTATATAATTGTTAGCAAAAATATCAATGCATACCTGTTGATATGTCATTTTCAATCTTATTCGCAACACAATAATATCTAGGGCTATTAAGCCATTGTCATTACGATTATTTAATCTAATCTTCCTATTCCGAGTCAGATGATACAAAACCTTAGGATACAAATGCTTTGAAGCCAAATGAAGTGGGGTATTACCATTTTTGTCCGTAGCATCCAACCCAAACTTCATATTTTTCAATAGGTATTTGACCACTTTATCGCTTCCATTCTTTGCTACAAGATGATGAATGTTTTGACCTTTGTTGTTGAGCCCACGTTCGGGAACAGGCCATTCTTGCTGAAGGAATTTCTTGACAACCTTAGCATGGCCTTTTCTGCAAGCAAGATTTATAGGAAGGTGACCCATTGTGTTTGATTGTTGGGCAAATAGAGAATCTTTGTTTAACAATATTCGAACATATTTATGATCACCAGTAGATGCTACTAAATGAAGGGGAGTTTCTCCTTTCTCATGCCTTAAATACATCAAATCTAATCTTTTCCTCACTATCTTGTCTAAAAATTCTACGCTCAAACCAAAGTAAATTGAATTTAAATTTGCGTGTATAATTTCATAGGTAGTAAAGTATACATGCCTGTATGTCTTCATCATTGGTTTTCTTTTCATAGGAGGGATTATAATGTATGGGAAGTATATGAACCTGAGTTTCGTTGGAATATGACAGCACAAAGAGGCGAGTTTCCTATGTATTTGGGCTCATCGTCTGGAATGGAGCTTCCCACAAAAGCTTTGTAATTTCCATGTTTCAATTTGAAACTGCCAAAAACAATGGCGATTCACCTGAGTTGTTTCGAATATGTGCCACGGCTGTATCTTTTTCAAAAAGCAAGCTCACAAACCCCATCAAGATGACTGCTTTGTACAGCGCAGTGCAAAGCGGTATTTCCTGATTCATTTGTTAATCTTGTCAGCTTTTCATCATCATTCTCGGAGGAAGTTACCCCCTCACTTCTCCCATTAGTAGAGTTTGACCTGTCTGGCATCATATTGGGAGAGAAAAACCTTAATCACATTATACCTTTAATACCTGGCTGCTTCAGCAAGATGAAGCGTAGTATTGCCTTTGATGTTTCTCTTGGTGAGAAGTTTGGGAAAGTGACAAGCAATCACTTCTGCAATATGTTCTTTCCCAAGTAATGCTGTCACATGAAACAACGAGTCACCAGCATTATCTGCCTGATCAAAATCGTTAGTTTAAGTCGTTCTTCTTTGCACATACTTCTTCCAATTTTCGGACAAAATTAACTGGATTCCCATCTTTTACAGCTTCATAAAATCTTGAATCCACAAATTGCTTCTGCCCTGAAAATTCAGTAGAGTGTGCCCTTAGTTGTGAAGAAGTAGGTGTAACTATATCCTTACTGTTGAACTGTGTTGTTTTCAATCTCTCCATCTCTGTGTCACAAGTCTGTTTCCAGTTTGCATCAACGCCATCAATGAGAATTCGCACTTCATCTCCCATAATTCTTCCAAATCCCAAATGAAATGGAAAGTAGTAGTACTAAGCAGGTAGTTTGTTAGGTGAGGCATTGATGTATGATGAACTTGCTGGGAGTGACAACTATTTACACTTTTTTGACTTTTTTATAAACTAGTTCATCAAGTGAACGGTTTTATAATTGAATAGTTATGATTGTACTTACCAAATTAAATGAGTCAAAATAATAGTGTAGGTACCAGTACCTTAGGCATAAAATTAGAGTACTTAGTCATCCCCTAAAGTGAAGTGGACTAACTTTGCCCAGTCACCATAGAGATCGCTTGGTTGTTAGGGCAATTAAATTGATCACAATGTTGATAAAATTCTCAAACTTATTTCAGGGTAATAATATTTGCATACATAAAAAATTTTATACACTAACTACATATACTCTCATATTTTCTTTTTCTTTTTTTTTCCCTTTCAAAAACTTATCTCATAGTATAAGGAGCACATGTACATCCATCAGTTTCTTCATTATATTTAAGGTTTCTTATCGGTTCAACTAAAATAAACTATGAATGCAAAACGCTGCCACACGCTTTCACTTACATTAAAATTCATTTATTGTATATTTCTGATAGAATTGTGTCCATAATGTGTGTATTTGCTTTTGGGACAAAGAATTTAAGCCCCATAAGGAATGACTCTCTATAAGCTCTAATTGAAGAAATTTATTAAAAAGTAATATTTAAAATATTATTTCAACATTTTTTATCTTCCATCTCTCCCTCTCTCTTTCTATATATATATATATATATATATATTCTCATCCCCAACTCGGGTGTGTGTTTGCTTTCAGACAGAAAAAGCATCACATCCTGAAATTGAGACAAGTGGCTGTCTTTCGTGATTTTGTGCTACCCACCTTGTGTTTTGTTAATTTATGCAGCTACCTTTTCTACAGTGTAGGCATTTCTGCTAGGGATGGCAATAGGCTAGAGTATTATTTTAAAATTGGGCATAATCAATATTAAACTAAACAAATAATTTATATCTTAAGCATAACCAGTCATAATCTGACAAATATTTCACAACTAAAATCGTAAGCATCCATAAGTATAAAGTAATAACAATATCTCCATAACTGAGCATAATTATGTCCAATCAATATGTTTCGAATTTACAAATTTACTTATCGTATTATCTAAACTAACCTAACAACTGCAGTTGATGTTGTTATGACTACTCTCTAGGAGATGGGCTGAGTCAGAAATATAGACACTGTGAGAGAAAATTATAGGCTAACATTCATAAATGCCCAACCTCTACGGGCTATTCCATATAGGACTTAGAGCTGTACATAAAGTTTGGAAAATGATTCTCCATCTAACATTTTCTTACCAAATTCTAAGTATAGCTATTAGATTTGATGGATCCTACAATGAGTAAATTCTAGCTGCATTATACATAAGTAAATGAGACAACGACATACTAAAGCATTCAAAGTTCATCAGTCTCTTTGTTGATATTGTTGAATATACATAAAATAATTACTCACAAAACTTGAGGCTGATCTTCTTTTAATTGCCCTTGTTCTTGTCCTTCTTCATGCCTAGTTGCTGAATCTGAACTCCCTTCAACAATCACTTGATCATGACATCTAATATATAATAAGTGAAATGAGAATCTTAATGAGAAAGTCACTCAAGTTGAAACCGAAAGGATTAGCAACTTAACAAGGTAAAAGTGACACGAAGAATCCCCAGAACTAGGAAATGCAAGATATTCCAATGGAAATTACGATGGATGGGAGCCATCCTAGGCCCAAAACTAGACATACATCCAATGCTAAAGCGAGTACCATTGTGCAAGAGGTAAAAGTAGACTGTTGAAACCGAATGAATTTTGAACATGAAGTGGTAAAAGAAAGCTGAAGAAACTCCACGAGATCAATCAGTAGCAAAAAGCATTCTAATGACCAGTGCTACTTCTGTCATCCAATATTGGGGTACAAAAACTAGTACTACAACAATGCTGAAAGCTTGTAACGTTGCCACAATAGCCGTGCCCACCAAGCGCAAATTTAAATGCTCTTAGTGTAAATTGGAAGTGACCTCTATGCCCACATAAAATGATATACATAACGTCCATAGAAAAAAACGATATATATAACATTCTTAAGAATCATGGCATGTATATCTGTTTTCATATATAAAAGCATAAAAATATTTAATTATCAATAATATTGTTAAAAATTAAAATTTTAAATTAAAAAATGATATATATAATGCTTTTTATTAAAATAATATATATTAATCTTAATTCTTAATTATTTTAAAGAATAATATAACTGCACTTATATTATAAATTACTTTAGAGGATACAAATCGCTTGGTCTACTATATGTTGGTTAATTGGAAACGTACAATTGATGAATCACAAAGGTCCGCTACTAGCTTAGAGTAAACAACATAAAGGATAAATATTTGTTTCCGTATAGAATAATATATTAAGATATGTCATTTGTGTTTATTGTACGGCACAATAATATCTAGGTTATGAAAGCAACACCATTGCAATTGTTTAATTCAATCCATTTGTTAATGGTTAGATAACACAGAACCTTATAGTTTCCTAGAAGCCGAATGTAATGAGTATTACTGTTTTTGTCCATTGTGTCCAACCCAGACTTCATAATGTTCAATAGGTGTTTGACCACTTTATCTGTTTCATTCTTGGCTGCAACATGAATGTTTTGACTTATTCCACTGAGCCCATGTTCATGAATAGGCCATTTTAGCTGAAGGAGTTCCTTGACAACATTAACATGGCCTCTCTTACGATCAAGATGTATAAGAAGTTGACCTTTTATGGTGGATTGTTGGGTAGACGGAGAAAATTTACTTATCAATACATTATGCTAAATAAAGAGGAGTTTTTCATTTTCTTCTCTTATATATATTAAATATGGTCTTTTCTCTACTATCTCTTTTAAAAATACTATACCCAAGCTAAAGTAAATTGAATTGAAATATATATGAATAAATAGAATCCTAGGCTAAGAAAATCTCAAGATAGCAACAGATGATAACGCATTAATTGAAACTAATAAAAACTTTAATAACATGGGCGAATAGTTAAAAGCTTAGAAGCCACATGGCTTCCGTCTATATGAATGAATATCTTTTTCAATAGCATCAAGGGCCCAGCCACAGGGCCTTGGTCTAAATGTGATGGATTTTATGCTTTATGTTTATTATTACTTGATTTTGATCATTTTATTTATTTTTTATAATTTATAATTAAATATATTTTATAAATCTTTTTTTTTTATATCAATTTCTCTTATTATATCTTCTACTTTTGGATCACCAAATGGAGAAGGGAGATGGATGCAAAAATGTAGAGAAGTGAAGGCTCCAGAAGAAGAGATTGAGGGAGAATAGAGGGAAGGGGGACGGGGGACGGGGGACCCGGCCCCAGGGGGAGAGGGCCTTCTAAAATTAGAGGATGGGGGATACTTGGAGATTTTTCTTACAAGCAGAAACTGTTGCGAGAGAAGAGGGTTGACTACCGTTGCTAGCAAGGGAAAATGTAAGGTCTTGAATAATTTATAAAGCCCTTGTGAAATTAATGTAAGATATTGTATTTATTAAATTTTATATACAATTTAAAATGTAAAGTTTAATAAATTTAATTATTTATATTTTTTTATATAATTTAAAATTATTTTAAATAAGTATGTTTTGATATTGAAAAAAAATTATATGATATTTACGAGAAAAAATTTATTATAACTACTCAAAAACAAATAGTTGATGAAAAATATAAAGAATATATACTCATTTAAAATTAAATTTAAGAAAGTTTCCCCAATAGCACACGATGTCAATGTACAAGCTTTTATCACCCTTTATTACGGGTGATTTGGTTTTTTTTTTTTTGGCAGTGAACAAGCGTGAGTCTTTCAATGTGAGTGTCAACGTATAGGGTAGAAATAGCTCTTTGTAAAAATAAGTATCATCAAAACCCTGTAACACACCGTTTGATTACTAATGAGTTAAATTGTACCAATTAAATGGCACTAGTGCTCATCGGCTTGGTGAGTTCCTTCCCAGTGACCCCACTTAATTCGTTGTAATATTTGTCTTAGGCATGGCCGTATTGATTAAAAAATAAGTATTAATTAAATAAACATACAAGATATATACAACTTTATTTTAAAATTCAAAACAATTTGTAATATATGAATATAGAATATCTATATATTTACTTATATAATTCATTTAAAGCTTATGTGAGTGAAAGCTTTTTTACTGGAGAATCTCTCCACAAGAATTCCTAATTTTACGATATAAAGCAAGTGATAATAAAAAAGAAATAAAAATTAAAAATTCTTAAATTTCAAAAATAAAAATCAAGAATCCAAATATATACAATTTCATCTCCTTTAATCCCTATAGTACGGATTAATTATAAGATTTAATAAATTTTAAAACTCACACTTTTAAATTTTTTTAAATAGAAACGGAGTTATGAGATAACAATCCTTTTTTGATGAAGTCTTGATTCAAAGAGAAGTGATGCAAAATTTCCCTGTCACCCAGCTATCACTCAAACTTAGTCAAAAGCACCAAAGGGCCCAACCTCAATCATATGACTTTATTCTATTCGTAATTCGATATTTTTCAAAGAGTACCTCAAGAAAGGGTCAGTAAATAGTGACACGGTATGAATAAGGGTTATGTTATCTTTATCACTTTATTCTCTTCCAAATTATAGAATATAAAATTTAAATTATTAAAAATGATAAAATATAATAAATTTAAAAATATTTATTAATTAAGTGACAGTTATATAACCATTGTGTTATAGATTTATCATTTCTTTGTTAATATTGCTTACCAATATGCTAGAATTTTCTTAGTTACTATCATGTGAATGCTTTTTATCGTGGATATAATCCTCAAATTTATTATATTTAAAGTCCTGTATAGATTCAAGTATAATAAAGTACGAATGCGGCAAAAGTCTTATGCTGAGAATTCGTTAATTATATATTTGATAGAATTATGTGTACAATTGGGTTTGCCTTCGAGGAAAAGAAACTAAATTCATGTGTCAGAGTGTTGCACCAACAATAATAATCACATCCCTAGACTGAAACACAGCATTTAGAGGGAAACACATTGAATTGGTGAGCGGGCCTACAGAATAAATGCAAGTTTGAATGGTTTCTTTCAACTTGCTATCTCCCTCAATGAGTTATATAAAACTTACAAGAAGTAACACGCACGGCAGATTTTTTGGAAGTGGCAAATGCAATATGGCTTATAATTGAAATTTTCTGTAGGCCACCATATGGCACAAGTAACAAAAACTCTTATCCATCTTGCCATGTATATGGGATGCACTCAAATCATGAATTCCATGGATGCATGCAAGTGTTTGTACAATTGCATTATATATATATAACGCACCAAACCAAATAGTTTCTTTTGAGGGAGATGATGAACTTCTGATCATTATTAGAAAGGATCACATCGTATTTAGGTTCCAACTTCATTACATATAACAAGACAACGACATACTACAACATTCAAACTTCACTAGTTTCCCATTTAGTTGATACTGTTGAATATATATCTATAAAGTACTGACCATACTTGAGGTTGCTCTTAGTTTTATTGCCCTTGTCCTTGTCCTTCTCCATGCCCCCTTGCTGAATTTGAATCTCTACTCTCTTCAACAATCACCTTATCATAATATCCAGTGAGTAAAATGAGCACCTTAATGAGAAAGTCACTCAAGCTGAACCTGAGAGCAACTGTGACTTGAAGAGGTAAAATTCGATTGAAGAATCCACACAAGAAGAACATGCAAGATATTCCAATGGCAAAGACGATTGGTAGAAGCCATTCTAGGGGCAACGGTGCATATAAAACACAAAAAAGTGCTAGTGCCAATGTGACAACAGGAAAAAGCGTATTTTTCAAACCAAAAGGATTTTGAACTTGAAGTGGCAAAAGAAAGCTGAAGAAGCCCCACAAGATCAATAAAAAGCTAAGTGTTTCGACAATCCATGAGACTTTTGATATCCATCCGTCATCCAAAACTATGTCTATAGCTAAGCCAAATGCGAGTGCCATTGCCAAAATAGCCATACCTACAGCCAGAAGCGCAAATTTAAATGTTCTTAGTGCAAAATGAAAGTCACTGAGCTGTGCCCACAAAAGACTGAAACATCCAATGAATGAGCTGTACAATGCCAACGTGTCCAAAAGCATGAAGGCTCGAAAAACATGATTATCACCTAAAATGGCCGTGCCTATTTTATTGGGATCTTTGTATTCAGAGCTGTATAAACCCCCAGGCGGGGTGAAACCAGCAGTAAATGTCACAGTGGTTATCAAGATTGCTACAAGCATGAGTATGTTAATTCTATCCCTTAGATGATCTATATTCGGTAGTTCTTTGTGTTGCTGAATGGTAAGTTCCGGCTTTAGATTTTGTATGGCACCAGCAGAAGATAATATCATGATCGATAGGCGCTACAGAAACCAGAAATATAAAAATGATGTCAGCAAACATGGCAGAGATCATGCACCAATTAAGTTTCGTCAATTTGAAATCATTTTCATCCTCAAAACCAAAAGATAAAAAATTAAAAAAAAAAGTGGAATATGTGTCTATTTGAAGATTTATGTTATTATTGTGAAGCTTCCCCACATTAGATATTGCTGGCTTTCCCAAGATATGTGTCTATTTTATACTAATATTCTTTCGGGTTATATTTTATTTAATAATGCTGCTATTTGGCCTAACAAGGCGTCTCACCACAAATCCTCAGTGCTTGTGGTGCCCTATAATATCAAAACGCATTACAATATTTATTTTATTTATATAGTATTTCCTTTGATTAAGCATTTTTCAGTAAAAATTAATTTTTACTAGTTACACAATTAGAAAAAATCTAATACAATGTATACGAAATTAATTAACTTTTCAAATATTATGTCAATGTCTAACGTTTTTTAATTTGAATTATCTAAAAATTATCTTTTTCTTTGAAAAATATATTTTAATTGAGATATTGAAAATTAATTAAAATAATTTAATTTAATTTATTTTCAATAAACTAACTAAAATTATTAAAACAAATTTCTGGATATTTATTTTACAAAAGGAATAAAAAAAAGACTTAAAACTTATCTTAAATTTTGATAATGCGCTTTGGGGTAAATTATTTTAGTGTTAGTTTATGAGATTATATTTAATCAATTTTTTTAAAAATACTTTTATTAATAACAAACATCATATGTTTGAAATCAAAAATAGAAAATAAGATTCCAACCAAAAGAAAATGGCCGATAAGAGATCAAACAATATAAGTATATAATTGTTAACAAAGATATCAATGCATACCTGTCTATATGTCATTTCTGTTCTAATTTGTTGCACAATGATATTTAGAGCTGTTAAGCCATCATCATTACAGTTGTTTAGTCCAGTCTCCCTATGCCGAGTCAAATGACACAAAACCATAGGATACTGCTGCTTTGATGCCAAATGTAGTGGGGTATTGCCATTTTTGTCTGTAGCATCCAGCCCAAACTTCATGTTTTTCAATAGGTATTTGACCACTTTATCTCTTCCATTCTTTGCTGCAACATGAAGAATGTTTTGACCTTTTCCATTGAGCGCACGTTCAGGAATAGGCCATTTTAGTTGAAAGAATTCTTTGACAACCTTAACATGGCCTTTTTTGCAAGCAAGATGTATAGGAAGGTGACCCTTTGTGTTTGATTGTTGGGCAAGCAGAGGATCTTCCTTCAACAATATGCAGACACATTTATGATCACCAATAGATGCCGCTAAATGAAGGGAAGTTTCCCCATTTTCATGCCTTACAAACATCAAATCTGGTCTTTCTTTTACTATCTCCTTTAAAAATTCTACACTCAAAATAAAGTAAGTTGAATTAAAATTTGTATGTATAATTTGTTTTCATAGGAGGGATTTTAATGTATGGGAAGTACATGCACCTGAATTTCGTTGGAGAATTACAGCGCAAAGAGGCGAGTTCCCTAGGCATATCGGCTTATCATCTGGGAATGGAGCTTCCAACAGAAGCCTTGTAATTTCCATGTTTAATTTTGAGGCTGCCCAAAACAATGGTGATTCACCTGATTTGTTTTGGAAATGTGCTACGGGATTATCTTTTTGAAAAAGCTCACGAACCCCTTCAAGATGGTTGCTTTGTACAGCACAATGCAAAGCAGTATTTCTAGAATCATTTGTTAATCTTGTTAGCATCTCATCATCATTCTTGAAGGAAGTTACCCCCTCACTTCTCCCATTAGTAGAGTTTGACCTGTCCGCATCATATTGGGAGAGAATAACCTTGATCACATCACTTCTTTTATATGCGGCAGCAACATGAAGCGCAGTACTGCCTTTGATGTTTCTCTTGGTTAGAAGTTTCGGAAAATGACAAGCAATCAATTCTGCAATATGTTCTTTCCCAAGTAATGCTGCCACATGAAGCGACGAATCGCCAGCATTATCCACTTGATCGAAGACGTCATTTAAAGTCAGTTTCTTCTCTGCACATACTTGTTCCAATTTTCGGACAAAATTAATTGGATTCCCATCTTCTACGGCTTCATACAATCTTGAATCCATAAATTGCTTCTGCCTAGGAAACTCAGTTGGGTGTGCCCTCAGTTGTGAAGGTCTAGGTGTAACTGTATCTTGACTGTTGAACTGTGTTGTTTTCAATCTCTCCATCTCTGCGTCGCAAGTCTGTTTCCAGTTTGCATCAACGCCAGGAATAGGAATTTGCACTTGATCTGCCATAATTCTTCCAAAAACTAGTAGTATTAAGCAAGTACCTGATCAGGTGAGGCACTGATGTATGATGAACTCACTAGGAGTGGAAGACGGAGCTTTATATATAATTAATCTTTATGAAATCCGAAATTTCCCAGCAGTCTTTGTAAGAAAGTAGCCAAAAAGGTCAACACGTCTCTAGAAAGCAGAAGTGAACGGAAATATTTCTATCGGAGAAATACTTTTTGGTACCTTCTACTCGGAACTCCAGTTTTGCTTTTGAGTCCTCAGGAAAGAGACGCAGAATGTTTGGGCACTTCCACAGGACTAAACTTGCGCTGAGCTCCTGTTCATACTCTATAGAGAGGTTGGATGAAGAAAACAGAGAGGCTCTTGAAGGGGACTTGGGTAAAAGGGAAGAGGAAACCTTGAGTGGCTGAAAGAAATTGCAGAAGAGAGAAAAAAATCCTTCGAGGTAAGGAGAGGAAGATCAAAATACATACTTAAATCTTTCTATCTCTCTTTTTTCAGATATTTCCTTAGGTAATAACTCAGTTGAATGTAATGTCACTTTTTTTTTTTCGTCAGATTCCTGTAGTAGCGTAATGTCACTTTTTCACAGTTACATGTGCTGTCTATTTCGTTTTATTGTAGGGCATGTCCAGCCAAAAAAGTTGAAAGAGAGAGAACTTAAAATGTAAGATTTGCATCTTTTTTTTTCATTTTGTTAATTTTTTTATTTTTTCAATTTAATAAATAAAATTTATTTTTAAAATTTAATAAATAAAATTTTTATCATTTTTTTAATTTTATATTTATCTCTTTCTAAAATTTTTTTATTTTAGTAATAGAGAATTGAATCTCTTAAATAGATAAGAAAATTAGAGAGAAAATAAATAATAAGAAATTTAAAATGAATAGATAAATATGTTGGAGAAAGAATATCACAAATAAATGCACAGTTGGGTGTGTGTTACTGTTGGGCATATAAAAAAGATAATGTTAGAATCTCGATTTTATTCCCATTTTTTTTATAAATATTAAGTTGAAATTAATTTTTATTGTGTCAAATTTTATAAAAAATTTAATATTAATTTATAAAAAAATATAAATATAAAAATATAGCTCAAATATTATTTTATAAAGAATTTAACACATGCATGGTTAGATTATAGGATACACAACTCGGGGTAGAAATTAATGATTAAATAAGTTTTATTTTGAAAAAGATTAATTTTTTATTTAAATATAAAGAATTGTCTTTAAAAAATTTAAAATAAGTTACATAACTGTAAAATTTGAACTCAATAGTTTAAAATCATATAAAATCAATTTTTCATCTAAAATAACACATGAGCCGATCCAATTCAACCCTAATATAATTTTTGATCAATTAAAATTGAGTTGCGGCAGATGGAGCTGTTTATGCCCTCCTTAAAGTGAGTTATTACCCAACAAAAATGCAAAGAAAAACAATTATTCCAGAGAGAGGCAAAGTCCACTTACTAGCCACCTAGCAATTCCTGGAAGTTCCGTCACATCGACCTCGTGATCGAACGTGGTTCTGTAATCCAATATTAGGAGACAAAAGCTAGTTGTATAGCAATGTGACAATTCGTGCCATTGCCGCAGGAAGCATAAATTTATTTGTTCTTAGTGTCAAATGGAAGTCACTCTGATGTGCCCATATAAAACTGAAACATTCAACTAGGGCGCTATAAAAGTGAATGTGTCCAAAAGTACGAGAATAAAAATTTTTTAAAGTGTAAATTATATTTTAAATAATAAAATATAATTAAATAATTATTAATAAAAAATTAATAATTTAAATAATTATAAAATATAAATAAATAATTTATAATTTACAAATTAAAAATCATTTAAATATTTTATTTTTTAATAATAATTATTTATTTATATTTTATTATATAAAATATATTATATACTTTAAAAATAAACAATACAAAGTATAATGATTTGGAATGCATCACCATCGATGAAAACTGCCACGCTTGGCGAGTAAGTAGACAAATGTCTTAATTCCATCCTTTATATGATTTACATTCGGCAGTTTCTTGCGTTGATGAATGATATTTTTTGGCTTTGGACTTTATATGACACAAACAGAAGATAATATTAAATATAAAAAAAGATATCAACAAACATGGCAGAAATTGTGCATGCAACCAGTTTGAAATAATTTTCAACCTCAAAACTAAAAGATAAAAAAACGAACAATATTGAATAAATATAGTAAAGTATAAAAATGGGCCTTATTTGCAATGAAACCCATCTAGCTTTGACAATAAGCGAACAAACAACATATGTCTATGTTATTTGAGGAATAACATTGTGAAGCTTCTCCATTAGATACTGCTAGCTGTCTTGAGATATGTGTTGGAGTTAACTTTTCCCTCTATATATAAAATTCTCCATTTTCCCCAGAAAAGCCAAAATATTTATTGTCAAGAATTATTTTATGCATTGTGACACTTAATTTAGTTGGATTAAAATAAATAAATAAATAAAAGTCTTTTTAATAATAAAAACTAGCAGATATAATAATACAAAATTTGACAACACAGAAAATAAAAAATACAAATAATAATAAAGAAATATTACCAAGCGCAAAATAGCATGAGAAAACAAAACAGCAAGTAAAAATAAAATAAAATAACATAAAAAGGATCACATTATAGTGCATTGTATATATGACGCGCGCAATGAAATAGTTTCTATTGAGGAGAATGATGAACTTCTGATCATTATTCAAAAAGGATCACATGGTATTGAAGTTCTAACTTCATCATATACAACCAAAATGAGATAATGACATTCAATAACATTCAAACATCGTTTGTTTCCTACTTAGTTGATACTGTTGAATATATATCTATTAATTACTCACTTTACTTGAGGTTGCTTTTCTATCTATTGCCCTTGTCCTTGTCCTTCTCCATGCCTCGTTGCTGAATTTGAATCTCTGCCCTCTTCAACAATCACTTTATCATTATATCCGGTAAGTAAAACGAGAATCATAATAAGAAAGTCACTACGCAGATACTGAAAGAAGAATTTGCAACTTCAAGAGGTGAAAGTGGCTTCAAGAATCCCCACAAGAAGGAAATGT
The DNA here is from genome assembly GCA_037013595.1 of Dicorynia guianensis. Taxonomy (NCBI): domain Eukaryota; kingdom Viridiplantae; phylum Streptophyta; class Magnoliopsida; order Fabales; family Fabaceae; genus Dicorynia; species Dicorynia guianensis. The sequence continues at coordinate 15,995,951 of JASUAB010000003.1, read as the reverse complement.
AAGGTATTCCAATAGCATAGAAGGTCGATGTCATCAATCCTAGATTGATAAATACATTTGAAGCAAAGAAAATTACACTTGAAACAAATAAAATAGCAGCGACAACAGGAGAAGTGGTGTCGAAATCGAAAGGATTTTGAATTTGAAGTGGCAAAAGAAAACTGAAGAAACCCCCACGATATCAATGAACAGGCAAGTAGCCCAATAAGGAGTGAGACAATTGATATCCATATGACGTCCAAAATTAGTTGCACAGCAATGCTAAACGCGAGTGCCATTGCCATGAGAGCCGAACCCACCACCAGAAGCGCAAATTTAAATGCCCCCAGTGCAAAATGAGAGTCACCAAGTTGTCCCCACATAAGACTGAAACATTCAATGGATGAGCTGTACAAAGCCAATGTGTCCAAAAGCAAGTAGGCTTGGAATTTAGGAACATCAGCTAAAATGGCCATGGTGAAACTGGCAGGCGGGGTGAAACCGACAGTAAAAGTCACGGTGGTTATCAAGATGGCCACTAGCATGAGTATGTTAATTTTATCCTTTATATTATGGCTTTGGATTTTGTATGGCACCAACAAAATATTAGATCATGATTGATAGACGTTATAGAAATCAGAAATATAAAAAAAATGTCAGCAAACACGGCAAAGATCATGGACCAATTAAGTTAGTTAATTTGAAATAATTTTCATCCACAAAACCAAAAGACGAAAAAAAGAGCGGAATACAGTGAAATATATAATCAATATAATATTATCTAATCTAAAGAGTCAGATTATTATTGTGAAGCTTCCCCACATTGGATATTGCTGGCTTTCTTAAGATATGTGTTTATTTTATAGTCATATTCTTTCGTGTTATATTTTTATCTAATAATGCTACTATTTGGGCAACAATGTATCTCACCACAAATCCTCACAGTGCTTGTGGCGCCCGATAATATAAAAAAACATGACAGTATTTATTTTATTTGTATAGTATTTATTATGATTAAGCATTTCCAGCAAAAATTAGTTTTTACTAATTACACAATTAGGAAAAAAAATCTTTTACAATGTAAATGTAACTTTTCAGATATTCGGTCAATGTCTGACTTTTTTTCATTTGAATTATCTGAAAAATTATTCTTTGAAATCTATTTTTGAATTGAAATATTGAAAATTAGTTAAAATAATTAATTTTTATTTGATTTTCAAAAAATAATGGGAATTATTGTAACAAATTTTTGGATATTTATTTTATAAAAAGAATAAAAAATACTCAGAACCTATCTTAAATTTTGATAATGCGCTTTGAGGTAAAATTTTTCACTTTTAATTTATGATATCATAATTAATTTATAATTTTTTAAATGTTTTTATCAATGAGAAATAGCATATGGTCAAAATAAAAAATAGAAAATAAGATTCTAACCAAAAGAAAAAGGCAGATAACAAGTTAAGCAATACAGATATATAATTATTAACATACTTATTAATGCATACCTGTTCATATGTCATTTCTCTTTTAATTTATAACACAATGATATTAAGGACTGTTAAGCCATTGTCATTAATTATTTGATCCAGCCGCCCTATTTCACGTCAAATGATATAAAATCTTAGGGAAAAGCTGCTTTGATGCCAAATGCAGCGAGGTATTACCATTTTTGTCTATAGCATTCAACCCAGACTCCATCTTTTTCAATAGGTATTTGACCATTTTATCTCTTCCATGCTTTACTGCAACATAAAAAATGTTTTGACCTTTTCTGTTGAGCCCACATTCGGGAATAGGCCATTTTAGCTTAAAGAATTCCTTGACAGCCTTAACATGCCCTTTTTTACAAGCGAGATGTATAGGAAGGTTACCCTTTATGTTCAATTGTTGGGCGTACAAAGGATCTTTCGTCAATAATATACGAACACATTTATCATCATAATTAGATGCAGATAAATGAAGGGGGAGTTTCCCTATTCTCGTGCCTTAAATACACCAAACCTCGTCTTTCCTCCAATATCTCCTTTAAGGATTTTGCACTCAAAAATAAATTAAATTAAAATTTGTATGTATAATTTCTTTGTAGTAAAGTGTAGCTTTGAATTCTCTATCTTTATTATTTTTTAATTTTGATAACTTTTTTATTTATTTTTCTAATTTATATTAAAATATATTTGATAGATTTCATCTTTTTCTTTAACTAACTTTTTTTTAAAAAAATTTATATCTATCTCTCTCTTATAATTTTCTCCTTTAAATTTTTCAAAGGCAAAAGGATCATCTTCCAATAAAGTATACATGCCTACACGTCGTCATCATTGGTTTTCTTTTCATAGGAAGGATTATCACGTATGGGAAGTACACATACCTAAGTTTCGTCGGAGTATGACAACGCAAAGAGGCGAGTTCCCTTTGCATATGGGCTTACCGTCTGGGAATTGAGCTTCCAATAAAAACCTTGTAATTTCCAAGTTTAAATTTGAAGCTACCCAAAACAATGGTGATTTACCTAACTTATTTTGATGATGTGCTACAGGTTTATCTTTTCAAAATAGCTCACGAACCCCATCAAGATGGCTGCTTTGTACAGCGCAATGCAAAGCTGATTCATTAGTTAGTCTTGTTAGCTTTTCATCATCATTCTCGAAGGTAGTTACCCCCTCACTTCTCTAACTGATCATAGAGTTTGACCTATCCGCATCATATTGGGAGAGAATAACCTTAATCACATTATCCCTTTTATTTGTGGCAGCAACATGAAGCGCAATACTACCTTTGATATTTCTCTTGGTGAGAAGTTTGGGAAAGTGACAAGCAATCAATTGTTGGAAGGTAGGATATATAAATTGCTTTTTCCTTATGCTCCTTCCATTTGATTTTCGGCATCTTGTAGTTTTAATTTAAGTCAGATTGTAGATTCAAATCCAGGGTATGCATTTAACTTCAATAATCAATAATTGCCAAACTTGAAAGAAAGAAAATTTAGTCATGAATTAAAAGGAGAAAAAGCATGCTTCAATTTCCTGATATGCTGGATATAATTTAGAGTTGGATGGATCAAAGTCTTATGTTACTTAACTTAGCCAAACTTATTTTTCTCTTTTATATTCTGAAAGAATTAAATGATTCGAGCATTGAAGCTATTGATAGAATTTATATATATATAACTGCCTTGAAATTATGGCCGTTTGCAGTTACTACCTACTAAATTGTTTAGCTGCCAATCATTATCCTGACCCAAAGAGTATAGTATAGGCTACAGTTACCTTGTATAGATCTATATGCTTATACATATATATAATCAAAACTAATAGTGTACATAGTTAATTAGCTTGTCCATCGTGTTACAATGCCCAGGCATTTACTGGGGCTTCTTTTCATTGTTTTGATGAACTGCTTATATTACTATATTGACTACCAATCGACCCAAAGGCTGGTATATAGGAAAAAGAAAGAAGAGGGTTAGACACATAATTATGTCATCTATTCTCACATTTTTATTTTTATACAATCTTTATTTCATAAAATTCAAAACATCAATGTTGTTGAGTGTCACAATTCAGGGTTAATGACTTAGACACGTATGAGCTCACAACTAGTGTAAGGACAACTTTATTCGATATAATAATAGTGTCAAAGAATTGCTTGTGATTTGGAATTTAGAAACTTGCATGTACTAGTACATTTGGACACATTTTATTTCTTTCTTATAACTTGAATATCCATTATATATATTAGATATATAGGTTAGCTTCCAACTGCCACCATGCAGGCTAGCTAGTTTTAATCAGTCAAGCGCTCCTTTATATGCTGATCTTTGTTAGCAGTAACTTCAAATTGTATGCAGTGTTTTTAATGCCCCTCTGGCGAACTTATCAATCAATAACTTGGATTAGACACCAAATGGTGGTGAAATAAGATTATGGTGTCAAGAAGATATTGAAGAAAATGAGATTGAGATATGGACATAGAAAGGAGTCGACAACAACTACGGTATAGCCATTAGTACTTATTTAATGTTTTGGGTAGAATTATTAGTTTGTTTAATGTTTTGGATGAAATAGTTTTGTTAATCTTAATTCAAGAGTTTGGATTAGTGTTTGTTCTATGTATTGTAAATCAAGATGCATTATTATATATTACTAAGATTTTTCTTCAAATTAAGTTGTATTTGTGAAATCATCAAATATTATTTGTTTCCTTCAAGAGGGACAAAATAGGATTTTTATGGAATTTTTTAAAAAAATAACATTTGTAACAGTTTTGAGACGAAATTTGTCTTTTGATCTAATTAGAGGCGAATTTGTGAAAAAATAATCTAAAAATTTTAAATTAGAGACGGATTTGCAATAAATTTTACCAATTAAGGACAGATTTGTGATAGTTGTTGTCCATGTCATCATGTTGATGTGGTAGCTCTATTTGATTTTGAGATGGAATTACAACACATTTTTACTTTTGCGACAGATTTGCAGCAATATTTCTCCATGTCATCCGTGCTGATGTTGCAAATTCGCAACCATTTTGAGATGGATTAGTGATAGTTATGCTCTACGTCATTCTTTATGACATAGCTTTTGGCAACGGAAAGGAGACAGATTTGTATCGGTTGGGTTCAACGACGTCATTCCTCTAACATGACTTTTGGGACAAAAATGAGACGAATTTGCTATGAATTTTTTTTCGTCCCAGATTTTAGACAATTTAGGGACAAATATGCGAGGGACAGACAAACTTTCTATCACAAACTGTCTGTGACATGGAGACGGATTGGTTCCGTCTCAAGTTCTATCGCAAAACTGTTTTTGCAATGGAAAAAGCCCTATCTGCAGAGGAAATTTCCGTTGCAGATTGCATTCTTTCTTGTAGTGTTTAAGGCACCATCTCATTTTTGTTGGGAGAGGAGGGACTAGATAGGCACAATGACAGAAACAATACTCCAATTTTATATATAACTGCGTATATTTCAGCAGTGAAATCAACCTTTTAAGGTCATCAATGCTTCCAGCAAGAGGGGACACATCCAGAACATCAAGACAATCAAAAAGATGAATTAAATCAAGCTTTAGATGACCTCCCTCATGCTGTGAAGTATACCGACGACTTGCTTCTACCTTAAATTTTTGCCTCGCATGCTTCTCACAGCTTCTTAAGCTTTATACGGTTCTCCGAAAACTTCATTTTTTGTATTTTCAGCATTTGCACTGATGTCAGGAGAGACTATTCTTGATGAATCTGAACTTGAGGTGATACTAAAATATAAATAGAACTACTTCAAGAGGATACAAAACATAGAAAACAGCTGCGTGATTAAGCCACTCAGCTTGCATATGAATTTAGTCCATACTGATACATTAAGCAAGTCCAGCTGCTTGATTAATTGTTAATTCACTTTTAATATAGAGCCTTTGACACAACACCTGTCGGATGTCAACCTGAGCGGTTCATTTATTAATGAATTAAGAAGCCACCTGAAAAAGGGAAACAGAGAATCATATAATATGCTTTATATCGTATGCATGTATCAGAAATTAAGAAACTTATCTCACCATATAACAATCACTAGTGGTTGAAACAAGTACAGTAAAATGGACAATGCCATACCTTAAATTGACAAATAATCCTTTTCCTTCTGTAAAATTTTTATTTTATTTTGTATAATTTATTAAATTTCAAAAAATAATAAAATTCAATAAATCTCATAACTCATGGGCCACTTGTGAGCGTTAGATTATATCGGGACAAACTTTCCTATTGGCGTTAGGCCATTATCCAATACAGCACTTCAGTTGATGTTGGCGTTTCTTCTGCACGGCTATGATTAGTCTCTATGCAGATGGGCTGCGTCAGAAAGATCTTCTGTGGGCGAGTTAAAGGCTAACATTCATGAAAGCCCAACCACTACCTCTACGGGTTATTCCATTTAAAACTTTAAAGCTATGTTTAAAGTTTCTTAGATTTTAAGATTCATAATGTATTTTAAAAATTATATATTTCAAATTTAATTAAATAAATATATAAATTCTAAACATAAAATTTTTAATTTTATCATTTTAATAATTTATTATTAATATATATTAAAGCTGAAAATTATTTGTTAAGCTTATCTATTTATTACATATATCACTTTTAACATATTACTATAAATTTTATCCTTACCATTATAGATTTAATAATAAAAAGCTCCACTCATGATCCATAAAGCACATGAAATTGTGTAAGAACCTTACTCAGGCATGTGCCTATGCAAGAAAATGACTGGTAACAAGTCAAAATTAAGTATTGTAATTGCAGTAGTTAAAGTTTTCATTTGATAAATTGTTTCTTTCAAACGTTCTAAACGTCTGATATAATAAGCGTGCAGGTTTAAATATCAGCTCAATGCACTCAGATTTGGCTGGATTAATTCTTATTAATTCAAAAGCCATCTAAGCAATTTCTTACGATTGTCTGGTAAATTCAATTGCAGAAGTAGATAATTTTCTGTTTTCTTTATTGTCCACGTTGAAGCTAGAATCTTTTCTCTGTTTTCCAAAAGTAATGCTTGCAAAGCTGCGCTTTCGAAGTTTGTATCCCAATGTTTCAAATGCAAAATAACAAACTTCTTATAAGGATTTACAATGAGATTGAAAAGTTTCAAATAGAATTGGGAAAATTTGTTCCCAACCCAAATAAAATCAGCCCAAACCAAAAAACATAACACCTTTGGTTTGAGTTGAATTGGCCCAAAATAATTGTCACTTAAAATTTTGGGTTCATACAAGTTTACCCACAGGGTTCGGTTTTGGACATCGAATCCATGGGAATCAATATGAACCCAACCAACAAAAAACACCATCAGAAATGCAAATTTAAATGCTCTTAGTGTAAAATGAAAGTGGACCCTGTGCCCACATAAAATGATATATATAACGTCCACCCAAAAAAATGATATATATATATATATATATATATATATATAATATTCTCAAGAATTATGTTATGTATACCTGCTTTTATATATAAAAGTATAAAAATATTTAATTATCAATAATATTTTTAAAAATTAAAATTTTAAATTAAAAAAATGATATATACTATACTTTTTAGGCTAAAATGCATAAAATCCTCATGAACTTTAAGTCGATTTTAAAAAATTTTCTTAAACTTTAAAAGTTTTTAAATGACCCTCTTAAACTATGAAAAATTTTAAATAACCCCTTCCGTCAAGTTTTCTGTCAAAATTTAAAAAAATGATGAAAATAACCTTCATTGTAAAACTGAGAAATTAAAGGCCGTAAACAGTAAAATTTTAAAATTTTAACATTGAACCTCAACCCTAAATCCTAAATCTTAAACCCTAAACCCTAAATCTTAAAACTCTAAACCCTAAATCCTAAAACCCTAAAAACCAACCTTAAACCCTAAATCCTAAATCCTAAATCCTAAAACCCTAAACCCTAAATCCTAAATTACAAATCTACATTAGGTTTTCTTTTTTAGCATTTATGGCAGATTTGAAAATTTATGGGTATTTTTATCTTTTTATCAGGTCAAAGTAGAAGTTGACTAAAAAACATCCAAATTTTGATAGAAAACTTGACGGAATTGGGTGTTTTGAAAATTTTTCATAATTCAAGAAGATTATTTGAAAATTTTTAAAGTTTAAGGGATTTTTTTAAAATTGACCTAAAATTTAAGGGGTTTTATATATTTTATCCTACTTTTTATTAAAATAATATATATTAATCTTAATTCTTACTTATTTTAAAGAATGATGTAACTGTATTTATATTATAAATTACCTTAGACGATACAAATCGCTTGGTCTACTATATGTTGGTTAATTAAAAACGCACAATTGATGAATCACAAAGGTCCGTTACTAGCCTAGGGTAAACAACATAAAGGATAAATATTTGTTTCTGGATAGAATAATATATTAAGATATGTCATTTGTGTTTATTGTGCGGCACAATGATATCTAGGTTATTAAACCAACACCATTGCAATTGTTTAATTCAATCCATTTATTAATGGTTAGATAATACAGAACCTTATAGTTTCCTTGAAGCCAAATGTAGTGAGGTATTACTATTTTTGTCCATTGGATAGAATAATAGATTAAGATATGGTTTCTTCTTCACTATCTCCTTTAAAAAGACTATACTCAAACTAAAATAAATCGGATTGAAATATATATGTATAAATAGAATCCTGGGCTAGGAAAATTTTAAGATCACAACAGAAAATATTGCATTACTGAAGTTACTAATAAAAACTTTAATAACATGGGGGAGTAGTTAAAAACTTAAAAGCCACATGGCCTTGGCCTATATGAATGAATATCTTTTTCAATAGCATCAAGGGCCGACCCACAGGCCTTGGTCTAAATGTATTGAATTTGATGCTTTACCTTTATTATTACTTAATTTTGATAATTTTATCTATTTTATTTATAATTTATAATTAAATATATTTTAAAATTTTATTTTTTTATTTAATTTTATATCAATTTCTTTCTTATTTATTATATATCACGAAATGAAGGAGGGAGATGGATGAAAAAATGTAGAGAAACGAAGGCTCCATAGGAACAGATAGAGAACAGAAGGAAGGGAAACGGGGGACCCGCCCCGCACCCCGGGGGGTGGTTAGGGCCTGCTAAAAGTGGAGGCCGAGGGATGAGCCGAAACTGCAGCGAGAGAAGAGGGTGGCTATCATTGCTGGCAGGGGAAAATTTAAAGTCTTGAATAATTTATCAATCCCTTGTAAAATTAATGTAAGATATTGCATTTATTAAATTTTATATACAATTTAAGATATAAAATTTAATAAATTTAATTAGTTAAATTATATTTTATATAATTTAAAATTATTTTAAATAAATAATATAACAAAATTTATTTTGTAAAAATAGAAATATCTTAATATTAATTTATGACATCATGATTTTACTCTAAGTATGTTTTGATATTGAAAAAAAAAACTATATGATATTTACGAGAAAAAATTTATTATAATTACTCAAAAATAAATAGTTGATGAAAAAATATGAAGAAAATATAGTCATATAAAATTAAATTTAAGAAAGCTTCAACAAATACTACACGATGTCAGTGTACAAGCTTTGCCACTCTTCATTAAGTGTGAGTGTCAACGTATTAGGTAGAAATAGCTCTTTGCAAAAATAAGTATAATCAAAACCTTATAACACACCGATTTGATTACTAATAAGTTAAGTTGTACCAATTAAATGGCAGTAGTGCTCATCAACTTGGTGAGTTCCTCCCCGGTGACCCCACTTAATTCGTTGTAATATTAGTCTTAGGCATGGCCGTATTGATTAAAAAATAAGTATTAATTAAATAAACATACAAGATATATATAACTTTATTTTAAAATTTAAAACATTTTGTAATATATGAATATAAAATATTTATATATTTATTTAACTTATATAATTCATTTAGAACTCATGTGATTGAAAGCTTTTTTACCAGAGAATCTCTCCGCAAGAATTCTTAATTTTAGGATATAAAGCAAGTGATAATAAGAAAGAAATAAAAATAAATTTTATAATTTTATATAAATTAAAAAATTTTTAAATTTCAAAAATAAAAATCAAGAATCCAAATATGTTCTCAAGATACAATTTCATCTCTCTTAATCCTTATAGTATGAATTAAATTATAAAATTGCTTGATTACTATTTCTTGGTTACTATTATGTAAATTGCTTCTTGTCGTGATATAATCCTCAAATTTATTATATTTAAAATTCTGTATAGATTCAAGTATAATAAAGTATGAATGCGACAAAAGTCTTATGCTGAGAATTCGTTAATTATATATTTGATAGAATTATGTGTACCATTTAGGTTTGCCTTCAAGAAAAAGAAACTAAATTCATGTGTCGGAGAGTTGCACCAACAATAATAATCACATCCCCAGACTGAAACACAGCATTTAGAGTGAGACACATTGAAATGGTGAGCGGGCCTAAAGAATGAGTGCAACGTTGAATGGTTTCTTTCAACTGGCTATCTCCCTTAATGAGTTATATAAAATTTACAAGAAATAACACGTACGGTAGGATTTTTCGAAAGTGGCAAACGCAGTATGGCTTATAATTGAAATTTTAATTGAAATTTTCTGTAGGCCACCATATGGCACAGGTAACAAAAACTCTTGGCCATCTTGCCATGTATATGGGATGCACTCAAATCATGAATTCCGTGGATGCATGCAATTGTTTGTACAATTGCATTATATGGATAACGCACCAAACCAAACAGTTTCTTCTGAGGGAGATGATAGAACTTCTGATCATTATTAAAAAGGGATCACATCATATTTAAGTTCCAACTTCATTACATATAACAAGACAACGACATATTACAACATTCAAACTTCATTAGTTTCCTACTTAGTTGATACTGTTAAGTATATATCTATTAAGTACTGACCATACTTGAGGTTGCTCTTATGTTTATTTCCCTTGTCCTTGTCCTTCTCCATGCCCCCTTGCTGAATTTGAATCTCTACTCTCTTCAACAATCACCTTATCATAATATCCAGTAAGTAAAATGAGCATCTTAATGAGAAAGTTACTCAAGCTGAACCTGAGAGCAATTGTAGCTTGAAGAGGCAAAATTTGCTTGAAGAATCCACACAAGAAGGACATGCAAAATATTCCAATGCCAAAGACGGCCGATGAAAACAATTTTGGGCCCGTCACTATATTTAAAACACAAGGAAGTGTTAGTGCCATTGTGACAAAAGGAATAAGCGAGTTGTTGAAACCGAAAGGACTTTGAACTTGAAGTCGCAAAAGAAAGCTGAAGAAGCCCCACGTGATCAATAAAACGCTAAGTGTTTCAACAATCCATAAGACTTCTAAGATCCAGCCGTAGCCCAAAACTAGGCCTACAGCATAGCCAAATGCGAGTGCCATTGCGAAAACAGCAATACACACCGCCATAAGTGCAAATTTAAATGTTCTCAGTGCAAAATGAAAGCCATTGAGCTGTGCCAACATAAGACTCAAACATCCAATGAATGAGCTGTACAATGCCAAGGTGTCCAAAAGCACGAAGGATTGGAAGTACAGATTATCAGCTAAAATGGCCTTGCCTATTTTGTCGTGATCTTTGTATTCAGAGCTGTAAAAACCCCCAGGCGGGGTGAAACCGGCAGTAAATGTCACGGTGGTTATCAAGATTGCCACAAGCATGAGTATGTTAATTCTATCCTTTAGATGATCTACATTTGGTAGTTCCTTGAGTTGCTTAATGGTAAGTTCTGGCTTTAGATTTTGTATGGCACCAGCAGTGGATAAGATCATGATCGATAGACGCTACAGAAACCAGAAATATAAAAAAGATGTCAGCAAATATGGCGGAGATCATGCACCAATTAAGTTACGTCAATTTGAAATCATTTTCATCCTCAAAACCAAAAGATGAAAAAACAAAAAAAATGGAATATGGTAAAATATATAAGTGAGAACATATTATCTAATTTGAAGAGTTATATTATTATTGTGAAGCTTCCCCACATTAGATAGTGCTGGCTTTCCCAAGATATGTGTCTATTTTATACTGATATTCTTTTGAGTTATATTTTTATTTAATAATGCTGCTATTTGGCCCAACAAGGTGTCTCACCGCAAATCCTCACAGTGCTTGTGGTGCCCTATAATATCAAAATGCATTACAATATTTATTTTATTTGTAAAAAATTAATTTTTACTAATTACACAATTAGGAAAAATCTAATACAATGTATATGAAATTAAATTAACTTTTCAAATATTATGTTAATGTCTGACTTTTTTTAATTTGAATTATATGAAAATTATCTTATCTTTTTCTTTGAAATATATATTTGAATTAAAAAATTGAAAATTAGTTAAAATAATTTATTTTATTTTATTTTCAATAAACTGACTAGAATTATTAAAACAAATTTCTAGACATTTATTGTATAAAAGAAATAAAAAAATACTTAAAACTTATCTTAAATTTTGATAATGCACTTTGAGGTAAATTATTTTAGTTTCAATTTATGAGATCATAATTAATCAATTTTTTAAAATATTTTTATTAATAACAAACATCATATATTCGAAATCAAAAATAGAAAATAAGATTCCAACCAAAAGAAAATGGCCGATAAGAGGTCAAACAATACAAGTATATAATTATTAACAAAGATATAAATGCATACCTGTCGATATGTCATTTCTTTTTTAATTTGTTGCATAATGATATTTAGAGCTGTTAAGCCATCGTCATTACAGATATTTAATCCAGTCCCCCTCTTCCGGGTCAAATGATACAAAACCTTAGGGTCCTGTTGCTTTGACGCCAAATGTAATGGGGTATTACCATTTTTGTCTGTAGCATCCAGCCCAAACTTCATGTTTTTCAATAGATATTTGACCACTTTATCCCTTCCATTCTTTGCTGCAACATGAAGAATGTTTTGACCTTTTCCATTGAGCACACGTTCAGGAATAGGCCATTTAAGTTGAAAGAATTCTTTGACAACCTTAACATGGCCTTTTTTGGAAGCAAGATGTATAGGAAGGTGACCCTTTGTGTTTGATTGTTGGGCAAGCAGAGGATCTTCCTTTAACAATATGCAGACACATTTATGATCACCAATAGATGCTGCTAAATGAAGGGGGGTTTTCCCATTTTCATGCCTTAAATACATCAAATCTGGTCTTTCCGCTACTATCTCCTTTAAAAATTCTACACTCAAACCAAAGTAAATTGAATTAAAATTTGTATGTATTGTTTCTTTTCATAGGAGGGATTATAATGTATACGTAGCTATATATATGCCTTCATTGTGGACTTTCTTTTCACAGGAGGGATTATAATGTATGGGAAGTACATGTACCTGAATTTCGTTGGAGAATTACGGCGCAAAGAGGCGAGCCCCCTAGGCAGATCGGCTTATCATCTGGTAATGGAGCTTCCAACAGAAGCCTTGTAATTTCCATGTTTAAATTTGAGGCTGCCCAAAACAATGGTGATTCACCTGACTTGTTTTGAAAATGTGCTACGGGATTATCTTTTTGAAAAAGCTCACGAACCCCATCAAGATGGTTGCTTTGTACAGCACAATGCAAAGCAGTATTTCTAGAATCATTTGTTAATCTTGTTAGCATCTCATCATCATTCTTGAAGGAAGTTACCCCCTCACTTCTCCCACTAGTAGAGTTTGACCTGTCCGCATCACATTGGGAGAGAATAACCTTGATCACATCACTTCTTTTATTTGTGGCAGCAACATGAAGCGCAGTACTGCCTTTGATGTTTCTCTTGGTTAGAAGTTTTGGAAAATGACAAGCAATCAATTCTGCAATATGTTCTTTCCCAAGTAATGCTGCCACATGAAGCAACGAATCGCCAGCATTATCCACTTGATCGAAAACGTCATTTAAAGTCAGTTCCTTCTCTGCACATACTTGTTCCAATTTTCGGACAAAAGTAATTGGATTCCCATCTTCTACGGCTTCATACAATCTTGAATCCATAAATTGCTTCTGCCTTGGAAATTCAGTTGGGTGTGCCCTCAGTTGTGAAGAGGTAGGTGTAACTGTATCTTGATTGTTGAACTGTGTTGTTTTCAATCTCTCCAACTCTGTGTCGCAAGTCTGTTTCCAGTTTGCATCAACGCCGTGAATGGGAATTTGCACTTGATCTGCCATAATTCTTCCAAATCTCAAATGAAAAGGAAACTAGTAGTATTAAGCGAGTATTTGATTAGGTGAGCACTGATGTATGATGAACACACTAGGAGTGGAAGAAGGAGCTTCATATATAATTAATCTTTATGAAGTCCGAAATTTCCCAGAAGTCGTGGTAAAAAGGTAGCCCAAAAGGTCAACACGTCTCAAGAAAGCAGAGGTGAACCGAAATATTTCTATAGGAGAAATTTGGTTCCTTCCACACGGTACTCCGGTTTTGCTTTTGAGTCCTCAGGAAAGAGACGCAGAATGTTTGGGCACTTCCAGTGGACTAAACTTGCGTTGAGCTCCTGTTCATACTCTATAGGGAGGTTAAAAGAAGAAAACAGAGAGGCTCTTGAAGGGGACTTGGGGTAAAAGGGAAGAGGAAACCTTGAGTGTCCGAAAGAAATTGCAGAACAGAGAAAAAAAAAATTCTTCTGAGGTAAGGAGAGGAATATCAAAATACATACTTAGATCTTTCTATCTCTATTTTTTCAGACATTTCCTTAGGTAATAACTCTGTTGAATGTAATGTCGCTTTTTTCTTTTGTCAGATTCGGGTAATAGCGTAAGGAAAATGGCATTGCCATAATGTGAAGACGTGGCTGAAATCAAGTAGTGGCATAAATTTAAAAAAATATTTGGAGTTGCCACATATGTAGCATAGCTTAAAATATAGGTACTGCATGGTGATAATAACAAAAGTCTAGCATAATGTGGCTTTTTTAAGTGATGTTAGACGTTAGACATACGTTACATTTATGTCTCAACAAAAAAAATTAATAAACTAATAATTTGATTAAATTTTCCTTATAAACATATACAAAATGTGACCTCAAAATGGTGAGTACAGAATTACCCCTTTGTAACAGTTACATGCACTGTCTATTTTGTTTGGACAGTGATAGGCTTACGCTTGTAAGCTTTCGTTTCTTTTACGCACAGCAAGATAGGCATTCTAATGAACTATTTTTTTGTTTTTTTTTTTTTTTGTTTTGGTATAGATCTCAAACAAAGCATGTTGTTTCTGTTTTTCCCTTGTATGTATGAGTCACGTAGAAATAAATGAGGGCGTAGGATAATCATTACCCATTTTGTTTTATTGTTGGGCATGTTCAGCTAAAAAAGTTGCCGCCATTCACTTTTTTTTTTTTATTTAATTCATTAGGGGCTCTTACGGCACCCTCCCATGTTTGCAAGCTTTTTTCTTTTTATTTAAATTTTTCTAATACTGCATCTCCACGTCTATGTAAGATGAAATGTATTAAATTTTTTATTTTAAATTATGCATGAAATTTTTTACAATATTAATTAAATTAAATTATTTTATATTTTTTAAAAATTATGTAAATTATTTCAAAATTATTTTTATATATTACAAATTATCCATGCATTATTTTTGAACTATATTTTAAAATATATAAAAATAATTTATATAATCTTTTTAAATGTGAGGAATGATTTATTTTAATTAAATAAAAAAAATTTTACACATGATATAATATGTAAAAAAGTTTAATATATTTTATCTTTTTCTATTGAAGGTTGAAAGGAGAGTTAGACAGGGTCTCCCACTCCTTTTATTTTTATTCTCCAAAGAGAAACTTTTAAGGCCTGTTATTATTCTTTTCATTTCATTTATTTATTATTTTTATTTAAATTAATTATTTAAGTTTTACATTTTTATTGAATCCCTTTTATTGGACTTAGTCTTCATGATTGGTCCCTTTCGTACCCTTACCTTTATAATTATTTTTTTAAAACATAATGGCAACACTTATTTGGTGTTGCAAACTTGCAATCATACATTATTTATCGTCTATCCGAACAAAGGAGATAACTACTTTGTGAGGTCTGAGGAGACGATTGATTGAGGAAAGGAGAGGACTGAGAAGACGGAAGTGAGTAAAGAGGAACAAAGGACTGAGGAGGAGGAGACGAGTAAAGAGGAAAAACAAAAAGGTAGACAGAAAAGAAAAAAGAAAAATAAGGAAAGATTCTAAAAATAGAGAATGCAAGAGAAAAAAAAAAAAAAAGAAAACGAAAACGTGTAAAATAGTTGGAGAGAATAAGAAAACGTAAGGGATGAGTTGAAAGAAAAAGAGACTTAAATGTAAGATTTGCATCTTTTGAATTTTTTTATTTTTAAATGTAATAAATGAAATTTATTTTTAAAATTTAATAAATAAAATTTTTTATTATTTATTTTTAATTTTATATTTATCTCTTTTTAAAATTTTTTTATCTTAATAACAGAGGATGAAACCCTGAATGGATAAAAAGGTTAGAAGAAAATAAAAAAAATAAGAAATCTAAAATGAATAGATAAATATGCTGGAGAAAGAATATTAAAAAATAAATAAACAGTTGGGTGTGTGTTACTGTTGGACATATAAAAAAAGAATAATGTTAGAATCTCCATTTTATGCTGATATTTTTTTATAAATAATTTAATATTAATTTAAAAAAATATATAAATATGAAAATATAACATAAATATTATTCTATAAAAAATTTAACACATGTATGGTTAAATTATGTGTTACACAACTCTGGACAAAAATTTATGGTTAAATAAATTTTATTTTAAAAGAGATTAATTTTTTTATTTAAAAATAAAAATATTTTTTAAAAATTTAAAATAAATTATCCAGCTGTAAAATTTAAACTCAAAAGTTTAAAATCATATAAAATTAATTTTTCATCTAAAATAACATATAAGCCGATCCAATTCTAGCTCTAATATAAATTTTGATCAATTTAAATTGAGTTGGGGCAGGTGGAACTAGCTGTTTATGCGCTCCTTAGAGTGAGTTATTACCCAACGAAAATGGAAGGAAAAACAATTATTCTAGAGAGAGGCAGAGTTCACTTACAAGCCGCCTAACAATTCCTCATAGTTCTGTCATATGGACCCCCTGATCGAACTTAGTTCTGTAATCTAATATTGGGATACAAAAGCTAGTTGTACAGCAATGTGAAAGAAAAAGTAGAAGATAGAATAATTACAAGAGCCCTAAACATAGGTCTTTAAACTCAATATTTTATAGAGCAATGTTACAATTACAAAGTTAATTTATATTTTTTTTATATTTTTTTCATCTTATTTGTTTATATTTTTTATTTATTTTATTATTATTTTTTTTTTTACTACCATCTCAAGTGTCACATAATAAACGTAACCCAAATTATAGCTCAAAGATATGTAAGTGTAACATTTTCATATTTTATATGTTTTTGTATAAAAAATTAAAATAAGTCATTTCATTATTTTTATTTATAGCAAATGTAACCTTTACGTTTACGCGTATGCCGAACATTTTCTTAAAACTGAAGAGGTGCAAATGAGTAAAAAAGGGAGGAGCAGGTAGCGAGAAAAGATAAAGAGAAAAGAACGAAGAAATAAAAAATGGAGATCAAAACGGGTCAAAAAGTTGGACCTTAGAAAAGATATTAGAAATAGAATAATTAATAGAAAAGCCAAATGGGTGGGAAGGAAAGTTGCAGAAAGAATATAAAATATAAATGGACAGGTGGCCATTAGGTGTGCCTCATAGTCGGGTATATTAAAAAAGTAAAAATTAACACAGGCAATGGTCCGGTTAAAATAAGCTACATGATGATACTCGAACCCAATCATTTAAAATTAGGGTTATTATTTTTTAGAATATAAAGTATATTTTAAAAAATAAAATATTAGTAAATAATTATTAATAATAATTATTATTAAATATAAATAAATTATAATTTATAAATTTAAAATAATTAATAATTATTCATTTATATATTTCTTACATATATCATATATTTTAGAAGATCAAAATTCTTAAAATTATATAAAACTAATCTTTTATCCAAAATAACCCATAACTTCATCCCACCCAAATCAACCCAAATATAATTGGGTTTAAATTGGATTTATGGTGGGTTGAGTGATTTACACTCACCCCTAAAGTTAAATGCACTTGTGCGAATGAGAAACTTCAATCTTTTGGACGAATTTCTTTTAAGATATTATTTTTAAAGGTCAGCCTACGGTATTCTTAGTTTAAAGCCCCTACAGCTGGACCTCATGAAAAATCACTTCTGTGCTGGTTCGTGTTAGACAATAATTTCTTCTTCAACGTTGTTATCTCCATTTGAATGAATAATGTTAAGCATGTAAGGATAGCTTTCCCACATCTACTCACAAAGATTACTTAAAATAATTCTTATAAATATGAAAAATTATACATAATTTATATCAAATTCTTATGCTAGTAGCAATCCCTCATTTTGGACATCATAATTCAACAACCATAATCTTGCAGTAAAAATTTTAATTATTTATAAACTGTACAAGTTGTTTTTAGATAAGTATCTATAAGCGTGCAGTACAAACAGTATTGTTCTTTGTGCTTGCTTTTTCCGTCAAATTTTAAATCTTTTTAACAGTGGGTGCTGCTCCCTAATTTGTAGTTGTACTTCTCTTTCGGCGCTGCACACTTCTTGGGTTGTGTCAAGGTCCACTCCTCGGTACTAGGAAAAAGCGCTTTTTCCTTTCAGACAGGTCATAACAGCAAGCGAACAAGTTAGACATCTGTGTCGTATGGAAAATATCAAATGTCCAAATCAATAAAGTATGCTTAGTATACAATCCTTTGTAATTAATGGGAAATTCAAAATTTTTATCATTACAAAGGGTAAACTTCATATAAATTTTGTGGAGTGTTGATATTTTTATGTGGTTAAATTTACGATGAGAAGGTAAATGAGTCAAATATTTTGACTTTTACTCTTATTTTTTAATTTATAGAATAATTTCTTAAAATGTAAGATAAATATAATTTTAAACATAAATAATATTATTTTTATATTTTTTATTTTTTTATAATTATAATTTTTTTATTTTTTTATTTTTTAAACTTATTTTTTATAATTTTAATTTGACTCACGTCCGTGGCCCCTACAAGGGAGAGACAACATTACTGTTTAAACACATTATCTTATCATTTTCCATTTTGTGAGGAGACGAAAGGTATGAGTATCATCTCTTCATGTATAGACAGCGTACAAGCAGCGTTGCCGGTGTTGTATGCAAAGCATTTAAAATATTAAATTAATAATAGTCGAAGAGTTTTCATTATTGACAGTATATGATGTTTTGATAAATTAAAATTTCAACGTTGTTGTTTTAAAGATCACATAAACTTGATAACATTGAAGAAGCTTGAGACATTAGGTGTTAGTTACAATCAATTTGACCGGAGCATCTTTGAGCTATTGTGAATTACTCTTCCATCACTGAAGAATCTGATTAGGTTTTTATCCCAGAATCATGATTTCAAACAAGAAACATTAATTTTATGAGAATAAGGTCAAATTATTTTCTTATAGAACAATAGTATTAATTTTTTATTAATAAAATATTAATATAATAAAAATTAACTATCTTTTGAGAGAATTTAATGCTAATATTAGGGCTGATTATGCATCGGATTGGGTGAAGTTTGGACTCAACAACTCAAAACCAAATGATAGCAATAATTGTATTTTGCAAACCCAATGTTAATCGAGTGAAACTTGAAAACCAACAATTTTGGGTTAGATTGGGTCGGATGCATGTGGGTAAGATCAAATGGGTTACTAAAATGGATTTATATGGCTGTATTTGGGTTGAGTTCATATGGGTTGGGTTCATATGGATTTACAGGAGTTATTATGGGTGTCAAAACAATTCACTGAAGAAAGTGAACTTTTGCTGAATAAAAATAATTAAAATAATTAAAATAGTATAATGTGATATTAAATAAAAATAATGAAAATAATTAAGAAAATATGTTAAAAATAAGTATAACCATAAATAGTTATTAAAAATATTATTCTCTCAAAATAATAAAAAGTTGTTAAAATTACAATTTAAACAAGAAAAAAATCTTTTTCCCTTTGTTCAATGCCCCAAAGATGGGTTTTCTTGTACAAATAGCTGACTGGGCTTTGGTTATGGGAATGGACCCAATTGAAGCTAGGAAATAGGAAATTGGATGTAGGTTTTACTGCATAACACCAGCCCATTCGCCATATCACCAAGAGTTTTGGCACTAGGAATTGTCATCAACAAGATGTGAGGCTTCCTCAACACAAGCTGTAAGGCTATCATGATGTCCAAAGTCTCACCAAGGAAGAGGTGTTGAAGTCTTAGCAGGTGCAACTGAACCCACATCTTCTTCACTACAAATTTTATGAAAAAATTGGTTACAAAAAAGTACTCAGATAAACCCATGGGCCATGATTGGCTATAAGATAAACAAAAATCACCTGTACCTAACCTATCAATAGCGATTTTGTCAATCAGAAGCACACAAACTAACAAAGGCAGCATACAATACAAGTCAAGGTCGAGAACTAGAAGAGAGAAGAACCACGGCTGAGATTCAGAGAAGAGATGTCAAGGTTTGAGACTGAGAGATTGAGGAGAGTGGGAGGAAGACTGGAAGAGAAACTAGGAGTCTCGTGACTACTGGAGGTTGGGGCGAAAGAAAAAAAAAAAGAAGGTAGGGCAAAGGGAGGGCTAAAATGATGCTATTTAAATTTTAAAAAATATATCATACAACTGGTTCAAGTCGAGTTGCCGTGAGTTCAAAATTCCTAACTCAAAACCAACCATATAAACCCATTTAGAATGATTTGATAATCCAAATAAAATTGCACAACTGACCCAACCCAACCTAGACAATTTTTAAAAGTGATTTGGATTAGGTTAGACGGTTTGGGCGGGTTATGATCAGCCCTAGCTAATATACTTAGGTGCATGCAAATAGTTTCCTCCACCACTAAGAAAGGAAGCTCTGAGAAGCATGATTCTTTTCAAGGTTTCCATCTTTGCCACGGATTTGGTGAAGCTCTTCTTTACTTTTGCCAATTTATTTGGGTTACATATAAGGTATGCATTGCCCATTCCACAGTAATTAATGTCGTGTCTAGCTCTATCCCAACAATAAATGAAACCCAATACATCGTCAATTTTTATTTATCATCATGTTGGTTGTGGAAGTATTAAGTGCAATCATATTACAATAGGTCGAAAAACTATGCAATTAATGCATTAAAATTTATTGATTACAACTGTCAGTGACTAAAAAGTAGCATTTTGATTCGTCCATTAAAAAAATGCTAAAATATAAATAATCCCTTTGCAATAATTAACTCATATATACTTTTTAATGTTAACAATATACCCACTCTATTAAACTTAACATCCAATTTTTAACGAAATTTCATTTCCATCATGTGATTCTCTAGAAAAAAACCCTCTGTTAGGTTGTCTTCGAAAATCCTTTATTTTCTGACGCTCCCATGTCAAAAGGATAGTAGAATCAGGTAGTGGATAGAATCAGGTGATGGATTCATATAGATTAGCAAATCACACTAGTTCATATTCAAAGGACATGTAATCTTGCGGTTGACTGGATACCTCACACCTACAAGGATTCCTTGGATCTTTTTATCTTGGATGGCATACCAGAGGAGTTATCGCAGATAATCAATATAGATATGAAAGGGCGTAATTGTATAGAATAGGTTTTGTTTTTTATTTTCAGCTGTACTAAAAAAAAAAAAAGAAGAAGTAAGCCGCTCTATTTTTATAGCATCGGCAAATGAAAGTGGTGTAGTTTTTGGGATCCTTCAGTTCGTGGTTTCATCGAATAGATTGTGATTACTTACATTTCAATTTAAAACAGAATTATTTGACAAGTACAAAGAAGAAATGCGTTCATCTTTGACGAATCTTGTTTTGGATTTTAGACATCACATTTTGTCTTCAACCTGCTATTCCCAAATTTTATTAAACTCTCGATTGGATCTCACCATTTAATTTATAATGCAACATGCTCCTCATGGACAGCCTCAGTCCATTTTGAATGATGTAAAGTTTCTATGATGGATTTGGGCTCACTGTCATCAAGGGTGGAAAGATGAACTTTAGGTTTGAACATTTTGTTTTTGGCCCTGGTTTGCATAGGATGAATATTGGTGGATTGATTAGAATGGTTACTTGGCAAGGTGAGATGTGTAGCAGGGTGATGTAGTTGTTCTGGTTGAGATTCAAATACTGGTATATGCTTTGAATTTGTGGAATTTCAGGTGAGATAGGTTAAGATGTCTGAGAAGAGATAGGTTTGTGTGAGGGAACTAACATAGGTGCAGGATGACTGATGTCATAAGACTAGTCAGTATATTTCTGAAACATGGTAGGGTATGGAAAGATAGATTCATCAAAGACAACGTGTCGAGATATATATTTAGTACTAGTGACACTAAGGCATTTATACCCTTCATGTTTGCTGATATATCCCAGGAAAATGCAAGGACTAGACCTAAACTAAAGTTTATTTTTGCTGTAAGGTCTTAAATGAGGGTAACACAAATAGAAAAAGGTTTTGAGAAAGTTATATTGGGGTTTCACCTTGTGCAGTACTTCCTGAGGGGATTTGCCACTGAGAACTGAGGTTGGAAGCCTGTTTATTAAGAACACAACAGAAGAAAAGGCTTGGGACCAAAAATGAAGGGGTAAAGAAGCTTGAGAAAGGAGTGTTAAACCAGTTTCTACAATATGTCTATGTTTCTTCTCAACATTTCCATTTTGTTGAGAATCATATGGACAAATATGCCTGAATTGGATGCCTTGAGATTGAAGGCATGAGCCAAAGGATCAAAATGCACCTCCAGACGCAATTTGAAGGATTTTGATAAACTTGTCAAGTTGTTTTTCTGCTAATTTCTTGAAGTGAAAGAAAGTTGTAAAGACTTCAAATTTATTGTAGTAAAAAAGAAGTTAGAAATCTGTTAAGAGTAAGCTGAATTAGTCGCAGTAGTTAGGACACGTGGCAAAATATAGTTATATGTTGAGTCGTATAAATATCACCAATGTACTGATTGGAATTCAATTCAATGCATTCAATTCTTTCTCAATTATCTCTTCAATTCTGTCTTACTTTCCCTCAGTTACAATGCTATAATGGTATCAGAACTCCTTTAGCTAGCGCATGGCGTCAAGAAGCGATCCTAGTGTGGTGAAAGGCCCGAGAATGGAGGTCCAGTGCCTGCTGCAATAGTTAATCCGGGTTTGAATTGCATCACTGTAAAGCTTGACGAAGACAATTTTCTTTTATGGAAGCAACAAATTACTTCCACACTCAGAGGATACGACTTGAAAGGATTCATTGATGGAACGCGGGTAATTCCAAATAGAAATTCAACAGATTTCAATTACATAGACAGGCAAGATAAGCTTCTTGTTCCGTGGGATCTTTCAACAATTTCTGTGGCAATTTTACCCCATTTGGTAGGGTGTGAAACAGCGAAAGAATTATGGGAAACTATGGAGGAGTACTTTACTGCACAAACCTCCGCAACAATCATGCAACTAATTCAGCCTACTCTTGACAGATTTCTAACTTCTTCTTTACACCTAACTTACTCCAAAACTGTTTGCAAGGAGGAACCTATTAAGACCCATAGGAGGTTCTGAAAAGCAATGGTATGCCCTCGGAAGCAAGGCAGCATGAGAAGCTATGAAGTCAACTGCTGAGTTCTCGTGGGTGTGGTCCAACCTTGTCCCTCGTGCCTTTTTTTTCTTTATTTTAAAATAAATAATTATTAAATCTTATAAATTAAATTATAAAATTAATAAATTTGACGATTATCACACTTGGTCAAATTTTAAAAATTTTACATTTAGTGAAATTATATTTTTTTCTTTTATTTTAAACTTGATTTATCTATCCATTTGAGTTTATCAAAAAAAGATAAATTACGAAAAACATTTGGACCAAGTTGTTAAGACCTTACAAAATAGCATTTAGAATCTTATCAACTTTTTAATAGAATGAAAACAGATATATCAATCATTTCGAATTGAGTTGCAAGTGAAAAGATACAGCAGTCCTTTAATCACACCTAGCTTTAAAAAGTAAAGGAGTAGATTGAAGGATATAAAGAACTTTTATTCTTTTATTTATTATCAATAAAAATATGATGGAAAAGCTCCGAGAAGATGAACCTATTAAGATAAAGGAGAAGGAGCATTGTTATTACTATATAAGAAATTTTAGTATTACCGAAGGGTAAACTTTTTGATAAAATTAAATTCTTTCAATAAATATTTCATTAAAAATTTTTATTGAAAAATTTGTGATTTTTATATAAAAATTTATTTTTAAA
Source organism: Dicorynia guianensis (assembly GCA_037013595.1). Classification (NCBI taxonomy): domain Eukaryota; kingdom Viridiplantae; phylum Streptophyta; class Magnoliopsida; order Fabales; family Fabaceae; genus Dicorynia; species Dicorynia guianensis. The sequence goes on along the minus strand of JASUAB010000003.1, from coordinate 15,972,041 downwards.
ATATCAAAATTTTTTTATAGTATATTGTTAGTGAGAGGACGGTACACTTAGTCTCCTTCTTCTCTCAAACAATTTAAACTTTGATCTTAAAGTTAATTAGAATTACAGGACTATTATTTAGTTATAAGAAATTACACCTAAGGGCCCAGCCACAGGGCCTTCGTCTAAATGCGATGGATTTTATGCTTTATCTTTATTATTACTTGATTTTGATAATTATATTTATTTTTTATAATTTAAAATTAAATATATTTTATAAATCTTATTTTTTTTAATTTTATATCAATTTCTCTCGTATTATATCTTCTACTAGTGGATCACCAAATGGAGGAGGGAGATGAGTGCAAAAATGTAGAGAAGTGAAGGCTCCAGAAGAAGAGAATGAGGGAGAATAGAGGGAAGGTGGACGGGGGACCCAGCCCCAGGGGGAGAGGGCGTTCGAAAATTAGAGGATGGGGAATACTTGGAGATTTTTCTTACGAGCAGAAACTGTCGCGAGAGAAGAGGGTTGACTATCGTTGCTAGCGAGGGAAAATTTAAGGTCTTGAATAATTTATCAAGTCCTTGTAAAATTAATGTAAGATATTGTATTTCTTAAATTTTATATACAATTTAAGATGTAACATTTAATAAATTTAATTATTTAAATTATTTTTTTATATAATTTAAAATTATTTTAAATAAATATATAACAATGTTTAATTTATAAAAATAAAAATACATTAATATTAATTTATGGCATCATGATCTTACTCTAAGTATGTTTTGATATTGAAAAAAATTTATATGATATTTACGAGAAAAAGTTTATTATGACTACTCAAAAATAAATAGTTGATGAAAAATATAAAGAATATATACTCATTTAAAATTAAATTTAAGAAAGTTTCCCCAATGGCACACGATGTCAATGTACAAGCTTTTATCACCCTTTATTACGCGTGATTTGGTTTTCTTTTTTTTTTTTTTTGGCAGTGAACAAGCGTGAGTCTTTCAATGTGAGTGTCAACGTATTGGGTAGAAATCGCTCTTTGCAAAAATAAGTATCATCAAAACCCTGTAACACACCGTTTGATTACTAATGAGTTAAATTGTACCAATTAAATGGCACTAGTGCTCATCGGCTTGGTGAGTTCCTTCCCAGTGACCCCACTTAATTCGTTGTAATATTTGTCTTAGGCATGGCCTAATTGATTAAAACATAAGTATTAATTAAATAAACATACAAGATATATACAACTTTATTTTAAAATTCAAAACAATTTGTAATATTTGAATATAGAATATTTATATATTTACTTAACTTATATAATTCTTTTAAAGCTTATGTGAGTGAAAGCTTTTTTTACCGGAGAATCTCTCCACAAGAATTCCTAATTTTACGATATAAAGCAAGTGATAATAAAAAAGAAATAAAAATTAAAAATTCTTAAATTTCAAAAATAAAAATCAAGATTCCAAATATATACAATTTCATCTCCCTTAATCCCTATAGTACGGATTAATTATAAAATTTAATAAATTTTAAAACTCACACTTTTAAAGTTTTTTAAATAGAAACGGAGTTATGAGATAACAATCCTTTCTTGATGAAGTCTTGATTCAAAGAGAAGTGATGCAAAATTTCCCTGTCACCCAGCTATCACTCAAACTTAGTCAAAAGCATCAAAGGGCCCAACCTCAACCATATGACTTTATTCTATTCGTAATTCGATATTTTCCAAAGAGTACCTCAAGAAAGGGTCTCAAAAAGTACTGTAGTAAATAGTGATACGTTATGAATAAGGGTTATGTTATCTTTATCACTTTATTCTCTTTCAAATTATAGAATATAAAATTTAAATTATTAAAAATTATGAAATATAATAAATTTAAAAATATTTATTAATTAAGTGACAGTTATATAACCATTGTGTTGTAGATTTATCATTTCTTTGTTAATATTACTTACCAATATGCTAGAGATTTCTTAGTTACTATTATGTGAATGCTTCTTATCGTGGATATAATCCTCAAATTTATTATATTTAAAGTCCTGAATAGATTCAAGTATAATAAAGTACGAATGCGGCAAAAGTCTTATGCTGAGAATTCGTTAATTATATATTTAATAGAATTATGTGTACAATTTGGGTTTGCCTTCGAGAAAAAGAAACTAAATTCATGTGTCGGAGTGTTGCACCAACAATAATAATCACATCCCTAGACTGAAACACAGCATTTAGAGGGAAACACATTGAATTGGTGAGCGGGCCTACAGAATAAATGCAAGTTTGAATGGTTTCTTTCAACTTGCTATCTCCCTCAATGAGTTATATAAAATTTACAAGAAGTAACACGTACGGAGGATTTTTTGGAAGTGGCAAATGCAATATGGCTTATAATTGAAATTTTCTGTAGGCCACCATATGGCACAAGTAACAAAAACTCTTATCCATCTTGCCATGTATATGGGATGCACTCAAATAATGAATTCCATGGATGCATGCAAGTGTTTGTACAATTGCATTATATATATATAACGCACCAAACCAAATAGTTTCTTTTGAGGGAGATGATGAACTTCTGATCATTATTAGAAAGGATCACATCGTATTTAGGTTCCAACTTCATTACATATAACAAGGCAACGACATACTACAACATTCAAACTTCACTAGTTTCCTATTTAGTTGATACTGTTGAATATATATCTATAAAGTACTGACCATACTTGAGGTTGCTCTTAGTTTTATTGCCCTTGTCCTTGTCCTTCTCCATGCCCCCTTGCTGAATTTGAATCTCTACTCTCTTCAACAATCACCTTATCATAATATCCAGTGAGTAAAATGAGCACCTTAATGAGAAAGTCACTCAAGCTGAACCTGAGAGCAACTGTGACTTGAAGAGGTAAAATTCGATTGAAGAATCCACACAAGAAGAACATGGAAGATATTCCAATGGCAAAGACCGTTACAAACCACCCTAGGCCGAACATTACATGTAAAACATAACAAAGTGTCAGTGCCGTTGTGACAAGAGGAAAAAGCGAGCTGTTGAAACCGAAAGGAATTTGAACTTGGAGGGGGATAAGAAAGCTGAAGAAGCCCCACCAAATCAATAAAAAGCTAAGTGTTCCAACCATCCATAAGTAATCTGATATCCATCCATAGTCCAAAACTAGGTCTACAGCAAAGCCAAATGCGAGTGCCATTGCCAAAACTGCCATACCCACCACCAGAAGTGCAAATTTAAATGTTCTCAGTGCAAAATGAAAGTCACTCAGCTGTGCCCACATAAGACTAAAACATCCAATGAATGAGCTATACAATGCCAACGTGTCCAAAAGCACAAAGGCTTGGAATTCAAAATCATCAGCTAAAATGGCCATGCCTATTTTGTCGTGATCTTTGTATTCAGAGCTGTAAAAACCCCCAGGCGGGGTGAAACCGGCAGTAAATGTCACGGTGGTTATCAAGATTGCCACAAGCATGAGTATGTTAATTCTATCCTTTAGATGATCTACATTTGGTAGTTCCTTGAGTTGCTTAATGGTAAGTTCTGGCTTTAGATTTTGTATGGCACCAGCAGTGGATAAGGTCATGATCGATAGACGCTACAGAAACCAGAAATATAAAAAAGATGTCAGCAAATATGGCGGAGATCATGCACCAATTAAGTTACGTCAATTTGAAATCATTTTCATCCTCAAAACCAAAAGATAAAAAAACAAAAAAAATGGAATATGGTAAAATATATAAGTGAGAGCATATTATCTAATTTGAAGAGTTATATTATTATTGTGAAGCTTCCCCACATTAGATATTGCTGGCTTTCCCAAGATATGTGTCTATTTTATACTGATATTCTTTTGAGTTATATTTTTATGTAATAATGCTGCTATTTGGCCCAACAAGGTGTCTCACCGCAAATCCTCACAGTGCTTGTGGTGCCCTATAATATCAAAATGCATTACAATATTTATTTTATTTGTAAAAAATTAATTTTTACTAATTACACAATTAGGAAAAATCTAATACAATGTATATGAAATTAAATTAACTTTTCAAATATTATGTTAATGTCTGACTTTTTTTAATTTGAATTATATGAAAATTATCTTATCTTTTTCTTTGAAATATATATTTGAATTAAAAAATTGAAAATTATTTAAAATAATTTATTTTATTTTATTTTCAATAAACTGACTAGAATTATTAAAACAAATTTCTAGATATTTATTTTATAAAAGAAATAAAAAAATACTTAAAACCTATCTTAAATTTTGATAATGCGCTTTGAGGTAAATTATTTTAGTTTCAATTTATGAGATCATAATTAATCAATTTTTTAAAAATATTTTTATTAATAACAAACATCATATATTCGAAATCAAAAATAGAAAATAAGATTCCAACCAAAAGAAAATGGCCGATAAGAGGTCAAACAATACAAGTATATAATTATTAACAAAGATATAAATGCATACCTGTCGATATGTCATTTCTCTTTTAATTTGTTGCATAATGATATTTAGAGCTGTTAAGCCATCGTCATTACAGATATTTAATCCAGTCCCTCTCTTCCGGGTCAAATGATACAAAACCTTAGGGTACTGTTGCTTTGACGCCAAATGTAATGGGGTATTACCATTTTTGTCTGTAGCATCCAGCCCAAACTTCATGCTTTTCAATAGATATTTGACCACTTTATCCCTTCCATTCTTTGCTGCAACATGAAGAATGTTTTGACCTTTTCCATTGAGCACACGTTCAGGAATAGGCCATTTAAGTTGAAAGAATTCCTTGACAACCTTAACATGGCCTTTTTTGGAAGCAAGATGTATAGGAAGGTGACCCTTTGTGTTTGATTGTTGGGCAAGCAGAGGATCTTCCTTTAACAATATGCAGACACATTTATGATCACCAATAGATGCTGCTAAATGAAGGGGGGTTTTCCCATTTTCATGCCTTAAATACATCAAATCTGGTCTTTCCGCTACTATCTCCTTTAAAAATTCTACACTCAAACCAAAGTAAATTGAATTAAAATTTGTATGTATAATTTCTTTTCATAGGAGGGATTATAATGTACACGTAGATATATATATGCCTTCATTGTGGACTTTCTTTTCATAAGAGGAATTATAATGTATGGGAAGTACATGTACCTGAATTTCGTTGGAGAATTACGGCGCAAAGAGGCGAGCCCCCTAGGCATATCGGCTTATCATCTGGGAATGGAGCTTCCAACAGAAGCCTTGTAATTTCCATGTTTAAATTTGAGGCTGCCCAAAACAATGGTGATTCACCTGACTTGTTTTGAAAATGTGCTACGGGATTATCTTTTTGAAAAAGCTCACGAGCTCCATCAAGATGGTTGCTTTGTACAGCACAATGCAAAGAAGTATTTCTAGAATCATTTGTTAATCTTGTTAGCATCTCATCATCATTCTTGAGGGAAGTTACCCCCTCACTTCTCCCACTAGTACAGTTTGACCTATCCGCATCATATTGGCAGAGAATAACCTTGATCACATCAGTTCTTTTATATGTGGCAGCAACATGAAGCGCAGTACTGCCTTTGATGTTTCTCTTGGTTAGAAGTTTCGGAAAATGACAAGCAATCAATTCTGCAATATGTTCTTTCCCAAGTAATGCTGCCACATGAAGCAACGAATCACCAGTATTATCCACTTGATCGAAAACGTCATTTAAAGTCAGTTTCTTCTCTGCACATACTTGTTCCAAATTTCGGACAAAATTAATTGGATTCCCCTCTTCTACGGCTTCATACAATCTTGAATCCATAAATTGCTTCTGCCCAGGAAATTCAGTTGGGTGTGCCCTCAGTTGTGAAGGTGTAGGTGTAACTGTATCTTGACTGTTGAACTGTGTTGTTTTCAATCTCTCCATCTCTGTGTCGCAAGTCTGTTTCCAGTTTGCATCAACGCCATGAATGGGAATTTGCACTTGATCTGCCATAATTCTTCCAAATCTCAAATGAAAAGAAAACTAGTAGTATTAAGCAAGTACTTGATCAGGTGAGGCACTGATGTATGATGAACTCACTAGGAGTGGAAGACGGGGCTTTATATATATTAATCTTTATGAAGTGCGAAATTTCCCAAAAGTCATTGTAAGAAAGTAGCCAAAAAGGTCAACACGTCTCTAGAAAGCAGAAGTGAACCGAATATTTCTATCGGAGAAATACTTTTTGGTACCTTCTACACGGAACTCCAGTTTTGCTTTTGAGTCCTCAGGAAAGAGACGCAGAATGTTTGGGCACTTCCACTGGACTAAACTTGCGTTGAGCTCCTGTTCATACTCTATAGAGAGGTTAAAAGAAGAAAACAGAGAGGCTCTTGAAGGGGACTTGGGTAAAAGGAAGAGGGAAGCTTGAGTGTCTGGAAGAAATTGCAGTAGAGAGAAAAAATCCTTCGAGGTAAGGAGAAGGAAGATCTTTTATAATTTTATATCTATAATTTTATTTATAATTATTTTATTTATTTATTTATTTATTTATTTATATTTTTAATATATAAATATTAGACCACATCTCACATTTCCCTTAAAACGAAGAACTATACTTTCCCTTCTTTTTTTCCGTCAGATTCCTGTAGTAGCGTTATGTCACTTTTTCACAGTTACATGTACTGTCTATTTTGTTTTATTGTTGGGCATGTCCAGCTAAAAAAAGTTGCCGCCATTCGCTTTTTTTTTTATTTAATTTATTAGGCGCCTCTTGCGGCACACTCCCCATGTTTGCAAGTTTTTTTATTTTTATTTAAATTTTTCTGAGGCGAGGACGCCTCTTCGGCTGTAACTGCATCCTCCCCGTATTTGCAAATTTCTTTAAGTATAAAATATATTAAATTCTTTTTTACTTTGGATTATGCATATAATTTTTTATAATATTAATTAAAATAAATTATTTCATATACTTTAAAAATTATATAAAATATTTTTTAATTATTTTCATATATTATAAATTATTCACAAATTATTTTTAAACTATACTTTAAAGTATATAGAAATAATTTATATAATTTTTTAAATATACAAAATGATTTATTTTAATTAATTAACAAATTTTTTACACATCATATAATATATAAAAGAATTTAATATATTTTATCTTTTTCTGCCGAGGGTTGAAAGAAGAATTGGACTGGGGCATTTTAATAGCACATTCGCCCACTCCTTTTATTTTTACAGTCTAAAGACAAACTTTTAAGACGTGTTATTATCCTTTTTATTTCATTTATTTATTGCTTTATTTTAAATTAATCATTTATATTTTACATTTTTATTGAATCCCTTTTATTGGACTTACTTTTCATGTTTGGTCCCTTTCTTACTCTTACCTTTATAATTATTTTTTAAAAAAATAATGGCAACACTTATTTAGTGTTGCAAACTTGCAATCGTTCATTACTTGTCGTCTATCCAAATAAAGAAGAAAAATACTTTCTGAGGAGATGACTGATTGAGGAAAGGAGATGATTGAGAGGACTGAAGAGACGGAAGTGAGTAAAGTGAAAAAAGAAAAAGGAAAGAAGGAATAAAAGACCGATGAGAAGGAGACGATTAAAGAGGAAAAAAAAAAGGTAGACAGAAAAGGAAAAAGAAAAAAAAGGAAAGATTCCAAAAATAAAGAATGCAAGAGAGAAAAAGAAAGAAAACGAAAACGTGTAAAATAGTTGGAAAGAATAAGAAAAAGTAAAGAATAAGTTGAAAGAGAAGGAGACTTAAATGCAAGATTTGCATATTTTAATTTTTTATTTTTTAATTTAATAAGTGAAATTTTATTTTTAAAATTTAATAAATAAGATTTTCTTTTTCATTATTTATTTTTTAATTTTATATTTATTTCTTTGTAAAATTTTTTTATCTTAATGATAGAGGATTGAATCCCCTAAATAGATAAGAAAGTTAGAAAGAAAATAAGTAATAAGAAATCTAAAATGAATAGATAAATATGTTGGAGAAAGAATATTAAAAATAAATGCACAGTTGGGTGTGTTACTGTTGGGCATATAAAAAAGATAATGTTAGAATCTCGATTGAATGCCTATTTTTTATATAAATATTAAGTTGAAATTAATTTTTTATTGTGTCAAATTTTATAAATAATTCAATATTAATATATAAAAAAATATAAATATAAAAATATAACTAAAATATTATTCTATAAAAAAGTTAACACATGCATGGTTAGATTTTAAGTTACACAACTCTGGACAGAAATTTATGGTTAAGTAAGTTTTATTTCAAGAGAGATTAATTTTTTATTTAAAAATAAAAATACATTTTTAAAAATTTTAAAATAAGTTACACAATTGTAAAATTCAAACTCAATAATTTAAAATCATATAAAATTAATTGATCATCTAAAAAAACACATGAGGCGATCCAATTCAACTCTAATATAATTTTTGAACAATTTAAATTGAGTTGCGGCGGATGGAGCTGTGTCCGCGCTCCTTAAAGTGAGTTATTACCCGACGAAAATGGAAAGAAAAACAATTATTCCCAAAAAAAGGCCAAGTCCCCTTACTAGCCACCTAGCAATTTCTGGCAGTTCTGTCACATCGACCCCGCGATCGAACCTGATTCTGTAATCCAATATTCAGGGACAAAAACTAGTTGTACAGCAATGTGAAAGTTCGTGCCACTGCCACAGGAACCGTACCCATCATTTGAAGCACAAATTTACATGCTCTTAGCGTAAAATGAAAGTCACTCTGTTGTGCCCGTATAAGACTGAAACGCTACAAAAGTGAATGTGTCCAAAAGTACGAGAATTTAAAATTTTTGAAGTATAAACTACATTTTAAATAATAAAATATACGAAAATAATTATTAATAAAAAATTAATAATTTAAATAATTATAAAATATAAATAAATAATTTATAATTTATAAATTTTAAAATAATTTAAATTTTTTATTTTTAATAATAATTATTTACCTATATTTTATTTTATAAAATATATTAAATACTTTAAAAATAAACAATACAAAGTATAATGATATGGAATGCATCACCATCCATGAAAACTGCCATGCTTAGCGAGTAAGCAGAGCTGTTTACATCCCCCAGCGGGGTGAAAGCGGCAGCAAATCCACAGCGGACAGGCATAAGTATGTTAATTCCATCCTTTATATGATTTACATTCGGCAGTTTCTTGCGTTGGTGAATGATATTTTTTGACTTTGGACTTTATACGACACTAACAGAAAATAATATTAAATATAAAATATAAAATGGCTTGGAATTTAGGAATGTCAGCTAAAATGGCCATGGTGAAACTGGCAGGCGGGGTGAAACCGATAGTAAAAGTCACGGTGGTTGTCAAGATGGCCACTAAAACGAGTATGTTAATTTTATCCTTTATATTATGGCTTTGGATTTTGTATGGCACCAGCAGAAGATGAGATCATGATTGATAGACGTTACAGAAATCAGAAATATAAAAAAGATGTCAGCAAACACGGCAGATGTCATGCGCCAATTAAGTTCATCAATTTGAAATCATTTTCATCTGCAAAAAAAAGAGAGGAATACAGTGAAATATATAGTCGATATAATATTATCTAATCTAAAGAGTCAGATTATTATTGTGAAGCTTCCCCACATTAGATATTGCTGGCTTTCTTAAGATAAGTGTTTATTTTATAGTCATATTCTTTCGTTTTATATTTTTATCTAATAATGCTACTATTTGGGCCAACAATGTATCTTACCACAAATCCTCACAGTGCTTGTAGCGCCCCATAATATAAAAATACATGACAGTATTTATTTTATTTGTATAGTATTTCTTTTGATTAAGCATTTCTAGTAAAAATTAATTTTTACTAATTACACAATTAGGAAAAAAATCTTTTACAATGTAAATGTAACTTTTCAGATATTCTGTCAATGTCTGACTTTTTTCATTTGAGTTATCTGAAAAATTATTCTTTGAAATCTATTTTTGAATTGAAATATTAAAAATTAGTTAAAATAATTAATTTTTATTTGATTTTCGAGAAACTAAGGGGGATTATTGTAACAAATTTTTGGATATTTATTTTATAAAAAGAATAAAAAATACTTAAAACCTATCTTAAATTTTGATAATGCGCTTTGAAATAAAATTTTTTACTTTTAATTTATGAGATCATAATTAATTCACAGTTTTTTAAATATTTTTATCAATGACAAACAGCATATGGTCAAAATCAAAAATAGAAAATAAGATTTCAACCAAAAAAAAAGGACAGATAACAAGTTAAGCAATACAGGTAAATAATTATTAACAAATATAATTGATACGTTATTTCTGTTTTAATTTGCAGTACAATAATATTAAGGGCTGTTAAGCCATTGTCATTATGGTTATTTGATCCAGTCCCCCTATTTCAGGTCAAATGATACAAAATCTTAGGATACAGCTGCTTTGACGCCAAATGCAGTGGGGTATTACCATTTATGTGTATAGCATTGAACCCAGACTCCATCCTTTTCAATAGGTATTTGACCACTTTATCTCTTCCATTGTTTACTGCAACATAAAAAAATATTTTGACCTTTTCTTTTGAGCCCACATTCGGGAATAGCCCATTTTAGCTTAAAGAATTCCTTGACAACCTTAACATGCTCTTTTTTGCAGGCGAGATGTATAGGAAGGTAACCCCTTATGTTCAATTGTTGGGTGGCGGACAAAGGATCTTTCTGCAATAATATACGAACACATTTATGATCATAAATAGATGCAGATAAATGAAGGGGAGTTTCCCCATTCTCGTGCCTTAAATACACCAAACCTCGTCTTTCCTCCAATATCTCCTTTAAAGATTTTGCACTCAAACTAAAATAAATTCAATTAAAATTTGTATGTATAATTTCTTTTGAAGTAAAGTGTGGATTTGGATTTTGTATCTTTATTATTTTCTAACTTTAATAATTTTTTTATCTATTTCTCTAGTTTATATTAAAATATATTTCATAAGTTTCACCTTTTTTTTTTAACTAACTTTTTTCTTTCTTAATTTTGTATCTATTTCTATCTTATGTCTTCCTTTAAATTTTTCAAAGGCAGAAGATCCTCTTCCAGTGAAGTATACATGCCTATATGTCTTCATCATTGGTTTTCTTTTCATAGGCACGTATGGGAATTACACATACCTAAGTTTCGTCGGAGTATGACAACGCAGAGAGGCGAGTTCCCTTTGCATATGGGCTTACCGTCTAGGAATTGTGCTTTCAATAGAAGCCTTGTAATTTCCAAGTTTAAATTTGAAGCTACCCAAAACAATGGTGATTCACCTAACTTATTTTGAATATGAGCTATAGGTTTATCTTTTCAAAATAGCTCACTATCCCCATCAAGATGGCTGCTTTGTTCAGCGCACTGCAAAGCAGTATTTCCTGATTCATTAGTTAGTCTTGTTAGCTTTTCATCATCATTCTCGAAGGAAGTTCCCCCCTCACTTCTCTAACTGATCATAGAGTTTGACCTATCTGCATCATATTGGGAGAGAATAACCTTAATCACATTATCCCTTTTATATGTGGCAGCAACATGAAGCGCAATACTACCTTTGATATTTCTCTTGGTGAGAAGTTTGGGAAAGTGACAAGCAATCAATTGTTGGAAGCTAGGATATATAAATTGCTTGTTCCTTATGCTCCTTCCATTTGATTTTCGGCATCTTGTAGTTTTAATTTAAGTCAGATTGTAGATTCAAATCCAGCGTATGCTTTTAACGTCAATAATCAATAATTGCTGAACTTGAAAGAGATAAAATTTAGTCATGAATTAAAGAGCGCTGCTAGTTCTACGTCAATTTTTTTTACGTTTCCCATTATGTTTCAAATCCAACTATTCAAATGAATTTTAATTAAAATTTAAAAAAATAAAAAAAAAAACAGATTCAGCCGTGGCTGAATGCGCAAGGGAAATGATGTAGAAACATCATTTCCCTGAATTAAAAGAAGAAAAATCATGCTTCATTTTCCTGACATGCTGGATATTATTTAGAGTTGTATGGATTAGAGTGTCATATGACTTAGCCAAACTTATTTTTCTCTTTTATATTCTGAAAGAATTAAATGATTAGAACATTAAAGTTATTGATAGAATTAATTCATATATATATATATATATATATATATATATATATATATATATAACTGCCTTGAAATTATGGTGGTTTGCAGTTACTAACTTGTTTAGCTGCCCATCATTATCTTGACCAAAAGAGTACAGTATAGGCTCCAGTTGCCTTGTATAGATCTATATGCTTATCCATATATATAATCAAAACTAATATAGTGCATAGTTAATTAGCTTGGCCATCGTGTTACAAAGCCCAGGCGTTTACTTGACCTTCTTTTCATTGTGTTGGTGCACTGCTTATATTACTATATTGGCTACCAATCGACCCAAAGGCTGGTATATAGGAATAAGAAAGAAGAGGGTTAGATGCATAATTTTGCCATCTATTTTCACATTTTTATTTTCATACAATCTTCGTTTCATTAAATTTAAAATATTAATTTTATTGAGTGTCATAATTTATATTTGATGATTTCGACACGTGTGAATTTACAACTAATGTGAGAACAACTTTTTTCAATATAATAATAATGTCAAAGAATTGCTTGCGATTTGGAATTTAGAAACATGCATGTACTACTACTTTTGGACACATTTTGTTTCTTTCTTATAACTTGAATATCCATTATATGTATTAGATATATAGGTTAGCTTCCTACTGCCACCATGCAAGCTAGCTAGTTTTAATCAGTCAAGCGCTCCTTTATATGCTGATCTTTGTAAGCAGTGATTTCAAATTGTATGCAGTGTTTTTAATACACCTCTGGTGAACTTATCAATCAATAACTTGGATTAGACACCAAAGGGTGGTGAAATAAGATTATGGTGTCAAGAAGATATTGAAGAAAATGAGATTGAGATGTGGAGCTAGAAAGGAGTTGACAACAACTACGGCATAGCCATTAGTACTTATTTAATGTTTTGAGTGGAATTATTAGTTTGTTTCATGTTTTGGATGAAATAGTTTTGTTAATTTTAATTCAAGAATTTGGATTATTGTTCCTTCTATATATTGTAAATCAAGGTGCATTGTTATGTATTAATAAGATTTTTCTTCAAATTAAGTTATATTGGTGAAATCATCAAATATTATTTGTTTCCTTCAATGGGGACAAAATAGGATTTTTTAGGATTTTTTTTTAAAAAAATCAAATTGGGGACGGTTTTGAGACAAAATTTGTCTTTCTATCTAATTAGAGACAGATTTGTGAAGGAATAATCTAAAAATTTTAAATTAGAGATGGATTTGCTACAAATTTTACCAATTAAGGACAGATTTGTGGCAATTGTTGTCCATGTCATCATGTTGATGTAGCAGCTCTATTTCATTTTGAGATGGAATTGCGACACATTTTTTACTTTTGCGATGGATTTGCGACAATATTTCTCCATATCATCTGCACTAATGTAGTAAATTCGCAACCAATTGGAGATGGATTGGTGACAGTTATACTCCACATCAGTCTTTGTGACATGGCTTTTGGCAACGAAAGGGAGCCAGATTTGTGATGGTTGGGATCCACGTCATTCCTCTAACATGACTTTTGGAAAGGAAATGAGAAGAATTTGCTATGAATTTTTTCGTCCCAAATTTCAGACAATTTAGGGCCAAGCAACAGATTATTTCTGTCCCAAATTTGAGACAAACAAATTTTCTATCACAAACAGTCTGTGACGTAAAGACAGATTTGTTCCGTCTCGAGTTCCGTCGCAAAACTGTTTTTGCATTGGAAAAAGGCCTAGTTGCAACGGAAATTTCCGTCGCAGATTGCATTTTTTCTTATAGTCTCTTTGCAAATGGGCTGCGTCAGAAAGATCTACTGAGGGCGAATTTCATGAAAGCCCAACATCTACCTCTACGGGTTATTCCATTAAAGACTTAAAGCTGTGTTTAAAGTTTATAAGAATTTAAATTTATGATGTATTTTAAAAATTATATATTTTAAATTTAATTAATTAAATATATAATTTCTAAGCATAAAATTTTTAATTTTATTATTTTAATAATTTGTTATTAATATATATTAAAGGTGAAAGTTATTTGTTAAACTTATCTATTTATTACATATACCACTTTTAACATATTACTATAAATTTTATCCTTACCATTATAGATTTAATAATATAAAAGCTCCACTCGTGATACATAATGCACATGAAATTGTGTAAGAACCTTACTCAGACATGTGCCTAGGCAAGAAAATGACTGGTAACAAGCCAAAATTAAGTATTGTAATTGTAGTCGTTAAACTTTTTATTTAATGCATTGTTTCTTTCAAACGTTCTAAACGTCTAATATAACAAGCATGCAGGTTTAAATATCAGCTCAATGCACTCAGATTTGGCTGGATTAATTCTTGTTAATTCAAAAGCCATCGTCTGGTAAATTCAATTGCAGGAGTAGATAATTTTCTGTTTTCTTTATTGTCCACGTTGAAGTTTGAATCTTTTCTCTGTTTTCCAAAAGTAATGCTTGCAAAGCTGCCCTTAGGAAGTTTGTATCCCAATGTTTCAAATGCAAGATAACAAACTTCTTATAGAGATTTTCAATGAGATTGAAAAGTTTCAAATAGAATTGGGAAAATTTTTGCACAACCCAACTAAAACCGGCCCAAACCGAAAAAAAAATACCTTTAATTTGGATTGAATTGGCCCAAAATAATTGTCACTTAAAATTTTGCGTTCATACAAGTTTACCCATAGGGTTTGGTTTTGGATATCAAATTCGTGGGAACCGGTATGAACCCAACCAAAAAAATTAACACCATTAGAAATGCAGATTTAAATGCTCTTTGTGTAAAATGAAAGTGGACCCTATGCCCACATAAAATGATATATATAACGTCCACTCGGAAAAATGATATATATATATATATATATATATATCATTCTCAAGAATCATGTTATGTATATCTGTTTTTATATATAAAAGTATAAAAATATTTAACTATCAATAATATTTTTAAAAATTAAAATTTTAAATTAAAGAATGATATATACAATGCTTTTTATTAAAATAATATATATTAGTCTTAATTCTTAATTATTTTAAAGAATGATATAACTGCATTTATATTATAAATTACCTTAGACGATACAAATCGCTTGGTCTACTATATGTTGGTTGATTGGAAACGCACAATTGATGAATCACAAAGGTCCGTTACTAGCCTAGGGTAAACAACATAAAGGATAAATATTTGTTTCCCGATAGAATAATATATTAAGATTTGTCATTTGTGTTTATTGTGCGGCACAATGATATCTAGGTTATTAAACCATCACTATTGCAATTGTTTAATTCAATCCATCTATTAGTGGTTAGATAATACAGAACCTTGTAGTTTCCTTGATGCCAAATGTAGTGAGGTATTACTGTTTTTGTCCATTGTGTCCAACCCAGACTTTATAATGTTCAATAGGTGTTTGACCACTTTATCTCTTTCACTCTTGGCTGCAACATGAATGTTTTGACTAATTCCACTGAGCCCATGTTCATGAATAGGCCATTTTAGCTGAAGGAGTTCCTTGACAACCTTACCATGGCCTCTCTTGCAATCAAGATGTATAAGAAGTTGACCTTTTGTGTTGGATTGTTGGGTAGACAGAGAAAATTTACTTACCAATAGGTGCTGCTAAATAAAGAGGAGTTTTTCCATTTTCTTCTCTTAAATTTATTAAATATGGTCTTTTCTCTACCATCTCTTTTAAAAATACTATACTCAAACTAAAGTAGATTGAATTGAAATATATATGTATAAATAGAATCCTAGGCTAGGAAAATCTCAAGATAGCAACAGATAATATTGCATTATTGAAGGTACTAATAAAAACTTTAATAACATGGGGAAGTAGTTAAAAACTTAAAAGCCATATGGCCTTGGTCTATATGAATGAATATCTTTTTCAACAGCATCAAGGGCCCGGACACAGGACCTTGGTCTAAATGTATTGTTTTGATGGTTTACCTTTATTATTACTTGATTTTGATAATTTTATCTATTTTTTTAATAATTTATAATTAAATATATTTTATAAATCTTATCCTTTTAATTTTTTTGATTTTATATCAATTTCTCTCTTTGTATCAACAAATGGAGGAGGGAGATGGGGGCACAAACGTGGAGATGTGAAGGCTCCAGAAGAAGAGATAGTGGGAGAAAAGAGGAAAGGGGGACGAGGGACCGGGAGTGGGGAGCCCGGGCCTTCAAAAAGTACAGGCCGAGGGATTCATGGAGATTTTTCTGATGAGCAGAAACTACAGCGAGAAAAGAGGGTTGACTTGTTGGCAGGGAAAAATTTAGGGTCATGAATAATTTATGAATCCCTTGTAAAATTAATGCAAGATATTGTATTTATTAAATTTTATATACAATTTAATAAATTTAATTATTTAAATTATTGTTATATAATTTAAAAACATTTTAAATAAATATATAATAAAATTTAATTTAAAAGAATAAAAATATCTTAATATTAATTTATGGCATCATGATCTTAGTCTAATTATGTTTTGATATGGAAAAAAAAAAAACTATAAAAGATTTGTTATGATTACTCAAAAATAAATAGTTGATGAAAAAATATAAAGAAAATATAATAATATAAAATTAAATTTAAGAAAGTTTCACCAATAGTACACGATGTCAATGTACAAGCTTTCACCACTCTTTATTAAGTGCGAGTTTTTTTTTAAGTGAACACTTGTGAGTCTTTCAATGTGAGTGTCAACGTATTGTTTAGAAATTGCTCTTTACAAAAATAAGTATAATCAAAACCTTGTAACACATCGATTTGATTATTACTGAGTTAAATTGAACCAATTAGATGGCACTAGTGCTCATCGACTTGGTGAATGCCTCCCAGTGGCCCCACTTAATTCGTCTTAGGCATGGCCATATTGATTAAAAAATAACTATTAATTAAATAAACATATAAGATATATACAACTTTATTTTAAAATTTCAAACAATTTGTAATATATGAATATAAAATATTTATATATTTACTTAACTTATATAATTCATTTAGAACTTATGTGATTGAAACCTTTTTTACCAGAGAATCTCTCCATAAGAATTCCTAATTTTAGGATATAATGCAAGTGGTAATAAGAAATAAATAAAAATAAATTTTATAATTTTATATAGATTAAAAATTAAAAAAGTTCTTAAACTTCAAAAAATAAAAATCAAGAATCCATATATGTTCTCAAGACACAATTTCATCTCTTTTAATCCTTATAGTATGAATTAAATTGTAAAATTTAATGAACTTTAAAACACACACTATTAATTTTTTTAAAATAAAAATGGAGTTATGAGATAGCATTCCTTTCTTTATAAAGTCTTGATTCAAAGAGAAGTGATGCAAAGTTTCCCTGACACCTAGCTGTCACTCAGACTCAGTCAAAAGCATCAAGGGCCCAACCCCGACTACATGACTTTATTCTATTCGTAATTCCATATTTTCCAAGAGTACCTCCAGAAAGGGTCTTAAAAGTACTGTATTAAATATTGATATGGTATGATTAAGGATTAAGCTACCTTTATAACTTTATTCTCTTTTAAATTATATAATGTAAAATTTAAATTATTAAACATTATAAAATATAATAAATTTAACAATATTTATTAAGTGACAGTTATATAACTATTGTATTATAGATTTATCATTTTTTTTATTAATACTGCTTACCAATATTCTAGAGATTTCTTGATCACTATCATGTAAATTGTTTCTGATTGTAGATATAATTCTCAAATTTATTATATTTAAAATTCTATATAGATTCAAGTATAATAAAGTACAAATGCAACAAAAGTCTCATGCGAAAAATTTGTTAATTAAATATTTGATAGAATTATGTGTACAATTTGGGTTTGCCTTTGGATTTTTTGGGAAGTGACAAATGCAATATGGCTTATAATTGAAATTTTCAGTAGGCCACCATATGGCACAAGTAACAAAAACTCTTAGCCATCTTGCCACGTATATGGGATACACTCAAATCATGAATTCCATGGATGCATTGAATTGTTTGTACAATTGCATTATATATATATATATATATATATATATATATATATATATATACACTTTTGATCATTGTTAGAAAAGGATCACATCGTATTTAAGTTCTAACTTCATTACATATGACAAGACGACGATATACTACAATATTCAAACTTCACTAGTTTTCCATTTAGTTGATAATGTTGAATATATATCTATTAAGTACTGACCATACTTGACGTTGCTCTTATTTTTATTGCCCTTGTCCATGTCCTTCTCCATGCCCCCTTGCTGAATTTGAATCTCTACTCTCTTCAATAATCACCTTATCATAATATCCAGTAAGTAAAATGAGCATCTTAATGAGAAAGTTACTCAAGCTGAACCTGAGAGCAATTGTGACTGGAAGAGGTAAAATTTGGTGGAAGAATACACACAAGAAGAATATGTAAGATATTCCAATGGCAAAGAAGATTGGTAAAAACCATCCTAGGGGCAACGGTACATATAAAACACCAAAAAGTGTTAGTGCCAATGTGACAACAGGAAAAAGCGTGTTTTTGAAACCAAAAGGATTTTGAACTTGAAGTGGCAAAAGAAAGCTGAAGAAGCCCCACAAGATCAATAAAAAGCTAAGTGTTTCAACAATCCATGAGACTTTTGATATCCATCCGTCGTCCAAAACTATGTCTATAGCTAAGCCAAATGCGACTGCCATTGCCAAAATAGCCATACCTATAGCCAGAAGCGCAAATTTAAATGTTCTTAGTGCAAAATGAAAGTCACTGAGCTGTGCCCACATAAGACTCAAACATCCAATCAATGAGCTGTACAATGCCAACATGTCCAAAAGCATGAAGGCTCGAAAAACATGATGATCACCTAAAATGGCCGTGCCTATTTTATTGGGATCTTTGTATTCAGAGCTGTATAAACCCCCAGGCGGGGTGAAACCAGCTGTAAATGTCACAGTGGTTATCAAGATTGCTACAAGCATGAGTATGTTAATTCTATCCCTTAGATGATGTATACTCGGTAGTTCTTTGTGTTGCTGAATGGTAAGTTCTGGCTTTAGATTTTGTATGGCACCAGCAGAAGATAAGATCATGATCGATAGGCGCTACAGAAACCAGAAATATAAAAATGATGTCAGCAAACATGGCAGAGATCATGCACCAATTAAGTTTCGTCAATTTGAAATCATTTTCATCCTCAAAACCAAAAGATAAAAAAAAGAAAAAAGTGGAATATGTGTCTATTTGAAGAATTATATTATTATTGTGAAGCTTCCCCACATTAGATATTGCTGGCATTCCCAAGATATGTGTCTATTTTATACTAATATTCTTTCGGGTTATATTTTATTTAATAATGCTGCTATTTGGCCTAACAAGGTGTCTCACCACAAATCCTCCGTGCATGTGGTGCCCTATAATAGCAAAACGCATTACAATATTTATTTTATTTATATAGTATTTCCTTTGATTAAGCATTTTTCAGTAAAAATTAATTTTTACTAGTTACACAATTAGAAAAAATCTAATACAATGTATACGAAATTAATTAACTTTTCAAATATTATGTCAATGTTTGACTTTTTTTAATTTGAATTATCTGAAAATTATCTTTTTCTTTGAAAAATATATTTGAATTGAGATATTGAAAATTAGTTAAAATAATTTAGTTTAATTTATTTTCAATAAACTAACTAAAATTATTAAAACAAATTTCTGGATATTTATTTTACAAAAGGAATAATAAAGAATTAAAACTTATCTTAAATTTTGATAATGCGCTTTGAGGTAAATTATTTTAGTTTTAGTTTATGAGATCATATTTAATCAATTTTTTAAAAATACTTTTATTAATAATAAACATCATATATTTGAAATCAAAAATAGAAAATAAGATTCCAACCAAAAGAAAATGGCCGATAAGAGATCAAACAATATAAGTATATGATTGCTAACAAAGATATCAATGCATACCTGTCTATATGTCATTTCTGTTCTAATTTGTTGCACAATGATATTTAGAGCTGTTAAGCCATCGTTATTACAGTTGTTTAGTCCAGTCTCCCTATGCCGAGTCAAATGATACAGAACCATAGGATACTGCTGCTTTGATGCCAAATGTAGTGGGGTATTGCCATTTTTGTCTGTAGCATCCAGCCCAAACTTCATGCTTTTCAATAGGTATTTGACCACTTTATCTCTTCCATTCTTTGCTGCAACATGAAGAATGTTTTGACCTTTTCCATTGAGCGCACGTTCAGGAATAGGCCATTTTAGTTGAAAGAATTCTTTGACAACCTTAACATGGCCTTTTTTGCAAGCAAGATGTATAGGAAGGTGACCCTTTGTGTTTGATTGTTGGGCAAGCAGAGGATCTTCCTTTAACAATATGCAGACACATTTATGATCACCAATAGATGCCGCTAAATGAAGGGAAGTTTCCCCATTTTCATGCCTTAAATACATCAAATCTGGCCTTTCTTTTACTATCTCCTTTAAAAATTCTACACTCAAAATAAAGTAAATTGAATTAAAATTTGTATGTATAATTTGTTTTCATAGGAGGGATTATAATGTATGGGAAGTACATGTACCTGAATTTCGTTGGAGAATTACAGCGCAAAGAGGCGAGTTCCCTAGGCATATCGGCTTATCTTCTGGGAATGGAGCTTCCAACAGAAGCCTTGTAATTTCCATGTTTAAATTTGAGGCTGCCCAAAACAATGGTGATTCACCTGACTTGTTTTGGAAATGTGCTACGGGATTATCTTTTTGAAAAAGCTCACGAACCCCATCAAGATGGTTGCTTTGTACAGCACAATGCAAAGCAGTATTTCTAGAATCATTTGTTAATCTTGTTAGCATCTCATCATCATTCTTGAAGGAAGTTACCCCCTCACTTCTCCCATTAGTAGAGTTTGACCTGTCCGCATCATATTGGGAGAGAATAACCTTGATCACATCACTTCTTTTATATGCGGCAGCAACATGAAGCGCAGTACTGCCTTTGATGTTTCTCTTGGTTAGAAGTTTCGGAAAATGACAAGCAATCAATTCTGCAATATGTTCTTTCCCAAGTAATGCTGCCACATGAAGCAACGAATCGCCAGCATTATCCACTTGATCGAAAACGTCATTTAAAGTCAGTTTCTTCTCTGCACATACTTTTTCCAATTTTCGGACAAAATTAATCGGATTCCCATCTTCTACGGCTTCATACAATCTTGAATCCATAAATTGCTTCCGCCTAGGAAATTCAGTTGGGTGTGCCCTTTGTTGTGAAGGTGTAGGTATAACTGTATCTTGACTGTTGAACTGTGTTGTTTTCGATCTCCCCATCTCTGTGTCGCAAGTTTGTTTCCAGTTTGCATCAACGCCATCAATGGGAATTTGCACTTGATCTGCCATAATTCTTCCAAATCCCAAATGGAAAAGAAACTAGTAGTATCAAGCAGGCAAGTTAGGTGAGGCACTGAGGTATGATGAACTAGCTGGAAGTAGAAGATGGAGCTTTATATATGTTGATCTTTTTGAAGTCCAAAATTTCCTAGGAGTCGTGGAAAAGAGACAATGAAGACAACCTTTTGAAAAGAATAATGATTATCCCATATACACGGAGAAGAGAAAAACAAATCAAACCCAACTCGCAAAGGAACAAAAGTTTGACGCAAAAGTAGAAACAAACACGTGCAAAAAAATAATTTCAACACAGCCATTGATCTCCCTAAACACTCGAACGCTCATGAATAATGATTGTAGAATATAGATGGAGAGGAAAATAGCAGCTAAAGCAGAGGAACACTGAAAGCAAAAATCAGAACACCCAAAGCGAAGAGATGAAAGGCAAATAATGAACCTGATTGTTAGCAACGGCATGAAGCAATTTGAACCCTGCAATAGACAAAGCGAAGAACAACAGAGCATTAGATAGCGGAAGAACAGATCAATGAAAACTAGTTCCTGCATAGAGCAAAATGGAAATCTACCAGGCAAAAATAAGAAGCTCAGCAGGCGGAAGAGAAAGAGAGATATTGAATAAATCAGTGGAAGTGGAAAAAAATTCGAATACCCAAGGCATGTGCAAAATCACAAGAAGCTGGATTTCGCCAGAAATACTGAAGGAGACAGCCGCTGATCCAACGTCCCAGGAAAGTTCCGAAAAAGTAAAGAGAAGATAGAGAAAAACAAGAAAATAAAGAGAGAAGAACTGTCTGAAATTTGAGATCGAAAGAAAGTAGAAAGTTAGAGAAAAAAAGAAGGAGAACCATACATTGTTGATAATATACAGTGTAAGAAAATTCTTTCTTACATTGTTTGTGGGGTCATACCCACTGACTTAGAAAGAAAGAGAACCATACATTGTTGATAATATACAGTGTAAGAAAATACAAAGAGGAAGTGACTTGACGGCTTGAGTTACAACGATGCTTAAAGAAAAAGATGAACGTTGAAAGGAGAGGGGCAATGATAAATACATGTCTAAAGTTAATAATCGTTCGCCGGGAGCCTCAGTAGTTCCAGCGGTACCTTAGTCTATCTCTTATAATTAGGTGGTAAATTTGATTTATATTGATAGGTTTAATTCTCTTATATTTTTTATTTTTTATGTAAAATTTTAACTTTTTTTATTAAAAAAGTAATACTCGCTCTATATATTTAAAAATAAATAAATAATAAATTTCACTCTCCCCTATAAAATTTGATTGTACTGCCTTAGTACATAGTTGCAATGTGGAATTAGTTTTTTCCATAGCGGAGCAAGACCTCTCCCTCGCCTTTCAGTTTTATTTTCTAAAAGTGAAACTTTTAATATTTCTTATAATTCATTTTTTTTATTTTAAATTGTTAAGAGATCAGTTAGTGTTATTATCTGTTATAAGTTTGTTACTATTATAAGTCCATTAATAGTGCTATTAAACATGTTTGTTTTAGTCTATTAGCTAAGTAAGGACAGCAATGTAATTTTGTTCTTAGTTGAAGGTATATAAATGTATTCTATGATTGTCTTTTTCAATAACAAAAGAATTCAATTTTAGCATTCTCCAATTTCAAATACCTGAGTTTTAACATGGTATCAAAGCTTCCGGTTCAATGGGGGAAAATTCAACTTAAATCCTTGTAGCATGCTTAAGTCTTTTGATAGTTTCATTTAGTCATTCCATTTCAGTGATATTGGATAGCAATACCTATCTTCTCTGGAAATAACAAGTTCTTGTATCTATTAGAGGGCACAAGCTTGAGAAATACAACAATGGAGTTCAGGAAGTGTCACCAAGATTTGTGGGTGGGCAAGAAACAACCCAAGGGATCATCAACCAGCAGTATGTCCTTTGGAAGAAGCAAGACCATTGGCTTCTATTATCAATGTTTGAGAGTCTTCTTACAAGGATAGTTGGCTATGAGTGCTCATATAAGGTTTTGGAAAAGGTTGAGACCTTCTTTGCATCACATACAAAGGCCAAGATTAAGCAGTTCAAGTCACAGTTGCAAACCATGAAGAAAGGATCATTGACAGCCATTGAGTATCTTCTAAAGATCAAGAATCTTGTTGATTCTTTAGCCTCAGTTGGACATGTAATTTCAGAAAATGACCACATAGAGGTAATTCTTGATAGTCTCTCTTTGGAATATGATAGTTTTGTCACATGTATTCTTTCTAGAATAGACCCTTATTCAGTAGAAGAAGTTAAAGCCTTATTACTGGCACAAGAAAACAGAATTGAGAAGTACCATAAGGAATTAGAATCCATGATAATTAATCTTACTACACATTCTTTGAGCCAAAGAGAAAGCTCCTATAGTCAGAATGGTAATAGAAACAATCAAGGGTTTCCTAGTCAGTATGCAAACAAAGGCAGATTTGGAGGTAGAGGAAATTATTTCAGAGGCAATGTCAATAGAGGAGGTTACAACAATGGGTATTTTGCTGGTAGGAGTAGAAGATTTTCTGATAAAACTAGTGTCCAGTGTCAACTTTGTAGTAAATATGGTCATCAGTCTTGGTATTGTTTTCATAGGTTTGATGAAAACTTCTAAGGACCAACTCAGTCTTTCAACCAATTCAATAGAGGGACCAATAGCAGTGTTAGAAACATTGCTCATGCAATGCTAACTTTGACCAATAATGATGCAGACAATGAACAAGAGTGGTATCCAGATTTAGGGGCAACAAATCATGTGACTATGAATGTCTCTAATATCATGTAGAAGACTTCATATAGTGGAAAGGAGAAGGTGCACATTGGCAATGGTACAGGTTTGTTCATTAAAACCATTGGTAATTCTCAGATTATATCTTGCTATTCTAACCAAAATCTTCACCTGAACTCACTCCTTCATGTTCTAGCATTACCAAAATCTAGTAAGCGTTTCCCAATTTGGAAAAGATAACTAGGTTTACTTTGAGTTTCATCCTAACACATGTTATGTTAAATCTCAGGATACTCACTAAATCCTTTTGAAGGGGACTATTAAAAGGGGCCTATATGACTTTGACCACTTTCAAATTCAAAAGGAATTGCCCACCACTACAAATGTCTTAACAATTCGTTCATCAATTCCATCATCCGATGTACATAGTTTTCATATACATTCGTTATCAAGATCATGTTCTGAGTTAGATAAATGGCATAGTAGGTTAGGTCATGCTTCTGTATAGACTATAAAAAATGTACTTACCTCTTGCAATATCAAAGTATCTAATAAAGACTTACCCTTTTATTCATCTTGCTGTCTTAGCAAAATACATAAATTTTCCTTTGTTCCCTCTCAGACAAAGTGCTCAAAACCCCTTCAATTGATGCATTCTAACTTGTGGGGACCAGCACTAGTGCTATCAAGAGAAGGTGATAGATATTATATACACTTTGTGAACACATACACTCGTTACAAATGGATTTATTTCCTCAAAAGCAAATAAGATGCCTTACAAGTTTTTATCCAGTTTAAGAAGTAAGGAGAACTTCAAACTAGTCATAAAATTCTAGCTTTGCAGACTGATTGGGGAGAGGAATTCAGAGCCTTCATTAATTACCTAACAAATTAAGGGATCATTCACCATATTTCTTGTCGTTATACACATGAGCAAAATGGAATTGCATAAAGGAAACATAGGCATATAATTGAAACTGGACTAACCTTACTTCACTAGTCATCTTTACCTAGCTCCTTTTGGGCTAAGGCATTTAGCACTACTGTTTACCTTATTAACAAGTTACCCTCTCCAGTTTTAAATGGTTCCAACCCTTTCCAAATCTTATACAGCATCAAGCCTAACTATTCTCTTCTCAAATTTAGGTGTACTATTATCCAAACCTAAGACCCTACAATAATCCCAAGTTTCAATTCAAATCTGTTCAATGTACCTTCCTTGGATATAGTTCAGCACATAAAGGGTGTAAATGCCTTTATCCAAATGGGAAACTAATCATATCAAGAGATATATGATGAAGATATGTTTCCATACAAAAATCCTAATGGTTCCCTATAGTCATCATTCACCTTTATCACCTCATGCTCTACTACTCTGCCTTCTGCCACACCTCCTATTTTGAACTCTTTAGAATTACCTACTGCAAGATTTTCTCAAAATACCAATGCATTTAATGATCAAACAAACAACTTAAGTGCATCTACTAACAATACCACCACTATAGATTCTTTGCAACATTTTCAGGTTCATCCTCATGTTCTAAAGTTGCTCAATGGCTAACTCTAAACATTCATCCAATGGTGACCCGCAGCAAGGTAAGAGTGTTCAAGCCAAAGGTGCTTACTATTTCAAGAGAACCTCAAATTGTTGTAGAAGTTTTTAGCATACCAGAATGGAAGCAAGCAATGGATCTTGAATATGCAGCACTAATGAAAAATAAAACATGGAGTTTAGAAACTTTACCCAACAACAGAAGACCAATAGGTTGCAAATGGGTATTCAAAATAAAAGAAAATTTGGATGGCACAATCAACAAGTATAAGGCAAAATTAGTTGCAAAGGGATATAATTAGGAGGTAGGGGTTGATTTTCATGAAATTTTCACCCTTGTAGTAAAACTAGTCACAATTCAAGTTCTTCTTACCTTGGCTTTGTCAAAAGGTTGGAGTTTAAATTAGATAGATGTCAACAATGCCTTCTTAAATGGTAACTTGAATGAAGATGTATACATGGTTCAACTTGGTAGCTATGAATCAATTGACAAAGCTGAAGTTTGCAAACTTTACAAGGCCCTTTATGGACTAAAACAAGCCCCTTGTGCATAGTTTCAAAAACTCTTAAACACTTTGCTTGGTCTCGGATCAACAAAACAAAATGTGATTCTTCTCTGTTTTTTTAGGTTACTCCTTATCATTCTCTTTATGTTCTAGTATAGGTAAATAACATTCTGATCACTGGATCTTTGCCACCTCTAATTCATGACTTGATCAAACAACTAAATGCCAAATTCAAGTTAAAGGACCTTGGCAAGCTCAATTATTTTTTAGACATTGAGGTAACCTATAGCTCTACTAGTGCATTATATCTATCTTAGTCTAAGTATATTAAAGACCTTCTTGCTAAGGTTGGGATGCAAGAAGCCAACTCCATGCCTACTCCTATGGCTTCATTACCAAAAATACTTGCAAATTCAGGCTCTCCTCTACCAGATTAGGCTGCCTATAGATCCCTTATGGGAGCATTACAGTACATTATAATCACCAAACAAGAATTGTCCTATAGTGTCAATAAAGCCTACCAATTTATGCACTGCATTACGGTTGCTCATTGGAAACTAGTCAAAAGAATAATAAGATATCTTGCAAGCACCATTTATCATGCCTTGGTCTTTCAGAAACCATTTTCAATGGATTTAATTGCATTTTGTGATGCTGATTGGGCCTCAGATATTCATGATAGATGTAACACTTCAGGATTTTGTTTATACCTTGGGTCTAATCTCATATCTTGGTCATCCAAAAAGCAAGCAATGGTTTCTAGGTCTAGTACTAAAGCTGAGTATAGAAGCTTGGCAAGCACAATGGCAGAATTAGCCTAGATACAATCTTTGCTAAAAGAGCTCAACATTCCACTAAATAATATTCTTAAAATATACTATGACAATCTAAGCATAATCAACTTATCAGCAAATCTACTTCTTCATTCAAAAACAAAACATATTGAGTTGGATCTTTACTTTGTTCAAGAGAAGGTGAATAACAAGGAGGTTAAAGTTCGTCATGTCACATCTCTCAATTAGACAGCAGATCTTCTCACCAAAATAGTCTCAAATTCAAGATTTATTCAACTAAGAAGCAAGCTCAAGGTCATTCCTCTTCCAAGTCATATCCCTAATCTTGAGGGGGGATGTTAGAGATCAGTTAGTGTTGTTATCTGTTATAAGTTCATTACAGTTATAAGTCCATTAATAGTGCTATTAAACATGTTCATTTTAGTTTGTTAGCTAAGTAAGGATAGTAGTGTGATTTTGTTCTTAGCTTAAGGTGTATAAATGTACACCTGTGATTGTCTTTTTCAATAACAAAAGAATTCAGTTTCAGCATTCTCTAATCTCAGATACCCGTGAGTTCTAACATAAATTAGTTATTTATGTTCAACATTTTTATTGGATCCCTTTGTTGGACTTCTTTTTTCATGTTTCGCCGCTATCACACTCTTAACTTTATAATTATTTTTAAAAAAACTTACAATCACATATTTATTGTTACAAACATGCAATCACATATTATTTATCCTCTACCCAAATAAAGAAGATAACTACTTTAATTTATGTGTGCATAAATTATGGACTCTTTTAATTTTATATTCACTTTCTTATAGCATTATATAGGTACAAACTTTCTGATTGGCATTCAGTCATTAACCACTGGAGCACTTCGGTTGATGATTAGTCTTTTTGCAGACAGGCTGTGTCAGAAGGGCCCTGTGAGGGAGAATTATAGGCTAACATTTACAAAAGTCCAACTTCTACGGACTATTCCATTAAAGACTTGAAGCTATGTTTAAAATTTATTAGAATTTAAGATTTATAATATATTTTAAAAATTATATATTAAATTTTATTAAATAAATATATTGTTTCTAAACATAAAATTTTAAATTTATTATTAATATATATTAAAGATAAAAATTATATGTTCAACTTATCTATTTATTATATTTACATATATCACTTTTAACATATTACTATAAATGGCCACCCTAATGAAATCCGCTGGAAAGTGAAGAAAAAATTAAACAAATTTCGAGTTGAATCGATCACTTGGGTCAAATGGTGTTAATAGTGGATAGGCAAGGGTTTGTTTCGGCAGATTCGATTCTATGTTTTTGAAGCCACAGTAAATTGATCCAACCCATCTGCCACTGCAATATTCAAACCACGGAACAAAAGTCAACAATGCTACCAACTAACGAGATTCATGCTTTACATTTTGGTATTTTCAATGAGAAGTAATTGATCTTTACCTGCTCTCAACGACTGAAATTTGTGTAGTTGTATTTTTAACAAGAAGTGATTGATTGGCTTTTAAAAAATATGAAAAGTAATTGATATTTTACGCTGATTGAAAGGTCATGACTGTGGTTGAACTTATGAACTCAAGATGCCTCATTTCTGCAAACAAACAAGACCTAGAAGACCCACAACCCCTCACTAGATCGCCCGCTAAGCACTCTCTCTCCACAACATTCGCCGTTTCTCTATCTCCACTCTCTGTCCTTCGCAAAGTGATATTTTCAGTATTCCCTTTTGTTTCTTCTACAAACCAAGATCTTCAAAGCACCTGGCATCAAATCTCCAAAAAAAAGTACCTGGCATCAAAATAATCTCCAAATTTTGCATTATAAGGTGCTTAGGTGGTAAATCTGCCTCCTCCAAGTTGGTGAAGTTGTGATAATTGTAAGCCTGTCAACCATCCCTAATTCTCTGGCTAAATACTCCTTTGCAAGCCACGCAAACTTGATTGAACCCAAAAAATTTTAGTTGCCATCGCACAATCTTTAATCGAACTGCACATTGCAATCCGAACCGTTCCTAATCTGGCCGAAATCAGTTCAACCTATTCAAGACATTAGTTTCACTCAAGTTGGGTGGATCAAGCCCAAGCCAAGCCCGATCTGACCTAATCCGATCCATGTTCTTCCTGTTGCAACAACAATATCTTTGCTTTCAGACCAAAAATAACCGACTCCCTAGGTTGAGAAAAGTGCCTTTTGGGACTTTGTGCTACGGCCTATGTATACTTCCAGAATAATGTTATTTGAACCAGAAAAAAAAAAAAAAGAGGAGTGCACAAGCATGAGTATCAATCACTATACAAAGTTGGTTGTAGTCTTCTAGAGGGTGCAGTTGCTCTGTTTTCTCTGATGAATATGAAAATTCCTAAATCAAAGTATATTAGAGAATAGAAAATTGTGCCAAGTGAAACCACCAATGCTTTTTGCATCTAATAACTAAAGTTCTACAGTTTCAATATATAGACTAGCATGGACCTCTACCATTGCAGATTAGTGAATACAAAATTGGCCGCAAGTATGAGTATGTTAATGCTATCCGTTATATAATCTACATTCGGCAGTTTCTAGCAATGATAAATGGTATTTATGGCTTTAGACTTTGTATGGCATCAGCAGAAGATAATATCATAATCCAAAGACGCTAAAGAAACCAGAAATTAATGTAAAAAAGATGTCGGCAAACACTTAATTAATTGATGGAAACTGCATGCTTAACCTTAGAAATACGTTGAGCAAAGCTCCTAGGTTAATCTTATTATATACGTAGAGCAATTTACGGCTTTTGATGGTTCAGAGTTACAATTAAAAAAGTTTCTAGTTTTCATTTGTATATTGGCTACAAAGTTTTTATATAATTATCGATCCATTTGTGATATATTTGTTCATTAGTGATAGAAGTTTCTTAGCTTGAGGAATACTATTTAAGTTATCATGCTCAATATTTTTCTTAATTGATAGATCAATAATTTGCTACTTTGAAGTCACTCACAGTTGTGATCAACAAATTTTTAGATTTCTCTTAAAACAGCAATTAATGCATTAATTGTATAATTTTTCATCCTTTTGTAATTTGATCGCACCTAATACTTCCACAACCAAATGATGACTTAATAAACAAAAATTGATTTTGTATTAGGTTTTTTTTATTGTTAGGATAGAGATAGACTCGACATCAATTACAATGAAATGGGCAATGACATACCTTGTACGTAACCCAAATAAATTGGCAAAAGTTAAGAACGACCTTCACCAAGTCCTTGGCAAAGATGAAAACCTTGAAAGGAATCATGCTTCTCAAAGCTTCTTTTTGTAGTGGTGAAGGAAGCTCGTCGCATACACTTGTGCCCATTAGCTCCAAATTCTTACATAATCAGCTTGCACTTGATCAATGTTTTGTTGGTAAGAAATTAATACTATTGCTCTTTAAGAACCATCTACCTTTTTCTCATAAAATTAATTTTCCTTGTTTGACAATATGATTCAAGGGATAAAAAACTTTATCCGATTCTTCAGCGATGAAAGAGCAATTCACAATAGTTCATTGTCATCTAATGCCTCAAGCTTCTTCAATGTTGACACGTTTCTGTGATATTTAAAATAACAATGCTAATACTATTGATTTAGTTAATATTTTCAATGCTATGCATATATACAACACACTTGTCTACCTTGATTTGTCTAAATTGACCTTTCTGGCTTTGCTGTTATGGCCTGTCTGAAAGGGAAAACCTCTTTTTCCCGGCCATTCACTACAACCAAGGAGTGGCCCTTGACACAACCCCAAGAGGGAGCAGGGCCGAAAGAGATGTACAAATGAGGGAGATCCATTAGAGAACCTTGCTAAGTTGAAGTTTGCTTAGTTTTGGTCTTTACATCAGTTGGGTGCTGGGCCAAATTTTAGAGACCTTTTCTTAGGGCAAAGATTTCATTGACCCGCTAATTACTTGTCTTCTAGGCTGGTTTGCGTATATTGCCTAGCCAGGCTGTTTGGCAACGCCAGAGAGAAGGGAGATAAGAATAAAGAGAAAGGGCAAAAGAAAGAGAGGTGTGAAGAGGTGAGCGAATGCTGGCAGAGAGAGTGAGGGAAAGAGGGGACTTGGACTCAGATTGCCTACCTCGTAGGAAAGAGAGATAGAAATTTGAGAGAATTATAAATTAAGTAAAAAAAATTAGAATTTACATTAAAAATAAATTAAAATTATTAACTACATAAGCTCTCCAACTACAGTATATTTCACCCCAAAAAAGGAAAAAAAGAAAAAATGAAAGCTAAGGAAAAAGGAAAAAAAAAGCAAAAACAGGAAACAATTTTATTTATTTTACAAATTATATTTCAAGTTTAAATTTTATCAAGTTATTAACATTTTAGATTTATAATATTTTGATGCATTGAAATGAAATTTTCAATTAAATATTTAAGATTTAAATCATATAAATATACCTATAATTCTTCATAAAATATTTTGTATTATTTAGTTTTTATACTGTTCAATTAATAACTCTCTGATTAAACACGTAATTACTGAATGAAATGACAAATTTAATGGTCAGTTAAGTTTTAAAACATTAATTATAAGTAATGACCGAACAAAAATGTAGGTAACTGATTTTCTACTTATAGTTGATTCAAAAGGACATTATAAAGACACTAATAAGTTGTTGGTTCAATGGTAGATAGTTGATAGTTAGCTACATTTTAGAAAATTTTAAGGTAGTTTGTTAATATAGGTTTAAGCTTAGAGTTGCCTTTGATAGAAAAAAATTTTTGTTTACAACTTCTACCTTGAATAGGATTAGTTTCCTACTTAAAAAATAGAGGAATACACTTGAAGAAATAAAAAACATCTAACAGGACAGCTATTTCTGTCATCATATTCTGTGTAATTTGACATTTCTTGTGTCCCGCTAGTTAGAGATGATGAAGATATTGGTGGCTTTATGGTGCCAAAAAATGCACAAATACTAATCAATGCATGGGCATGGAAAGAAATTCAAGCAATTTGAATAAGATCCCTCAATTACCAATTTATCATATCTTAAAACACACACAATTCTTATTTTATAACATTTAAATCATTAAAGCTAGTAAATCTTATTGACATTGCAATATAGAACAGCAGCTAGAAAATATTTTAAAAATGTAGATTTGGAAAAAGGAGTTTGAAATGGAAAATGATGAAAACTTTGAAAATTTATAATTACCACTTATTTAATTTTAAATAATAAAATTAGATACCAAAAATTAGTACTATTAGAAAATCACTTATTACTAACAAATTTTTCTATCAATAAAAATAATAAATCTGTCAGTAAAATATTTTATCAACAAATTTTCTAAGGGATACAATCCATGGTATAAGTGGCCTCAAAAAACTTTTATTGAGGGATTGTTTAATCCTTTGCAAAATTAGCAATGAATCACTGTCAGTAAAAATTAAAAATTCTCTTAGTAATTTGTAAAAAAAATTATTTTATCGAAAGATTTATCTCTTGATAAAATTTAATATTGTATTTTTATCAAATTAATCCCTTAGTTAATCTATTTTTTACAAAAAATTTAATTCTATTTACTAAGGGATGTATATCCCTTAGTAAAATTAAAATTCCAACGGATACTAACTCAATAAAGAATTGTTTTAGTGCCGAGGACTATAAATTTCTTGATAAGTGAAAGTGGTACAACATTTATTTTTACCAACAGATAAGATCCATTGATAATTGAAAATATTATTTTAAAGAATTAAAATCTTTTGTTAAATTAAAATTTTTTTAAAAATTAATACATTTAAAACAAAATAAATATGCAACTAAAATTAATATATAATAAGCAAATATTATAAAATTATCCAAACATTACAATAAAATTATCTACACATGATAATAAAATTTAGGATAAAATGCACAGAATCCTCTTGAACTTTAGGTCGATTTTAAAAAATTCTCTTAAATTTTAAAAGTTTTCAAATGACTTTCTTGAATTATGTAAAAATTTTAAATAACTTATTCCGTCAAGTTTTCCGTCAAAATTTTAAAAAATGACAAAAATGACTCTCATGAACAGTATAGTTCTGGGTTTAGGGTTTAGGTAGGTGGGATGATTACCAACCTGATTTTTTATGAGTTTGCAATCTTAATTTACTTCTCATTCATAACCAAATCACTCATTTAATGTATATTCCATTCTTAGTTTCTTCCATTTTGCTATTTGTTTGTATATTCTAATCTTAATGGTTTAGGTCTTCTTTTGCATTTATGATAGATTTTAAAAATTTATGTGTATTTTAAGGATATTTTGGTCTTTTCACTAGGTCAAATGAGAATTTGACTAAAAAACATTCAAATTTTGATAGAAAACTTGACGGAATGGGTTATTTAAAAAATTTTTATAATTTAAAAGAGTTATTTGAAAACTTTTAAAGTTTAGGAGGATTTTTTAAAATTGACCTAAAGTTCAAGGGGGTTTTGTGTATTTTAGTTTAAAATTTATACACAACAGCTATAAAAAGGAGAATGTATAAGAAGGATTGCCATCATCAAGTAGAATGTAACAATATGAACTTACACACAACAAAATGGGTTAAAAGCAAAACAAGAATGAAACATTAGAAGAACAAGGAAAACAAATACATAAACCACAAAGTAAAGTGGTCACAATGGGTTAAAATCAAAACAAGAAAGAAACATTGAAGAAAAAGGAAAAAAAAAAATACATAAACCACAAAGTAAAGTGGCCAAAACCATGAAGACATTGAAAAAGATATGTGACACTACTGGAAAGTAGTAGATTAAGGCCTAAAACACTGATGATTTGCAAGAAAATAGTAGAAAAATGGTCTAAAGTTAAGAGAACCACTTGAGAATATGGGAAGATAAGAGAAAAAGAAGAAATGAAGGAGCAAGGGGTAGGAGTGGTGATCCCTTACCCCTAGTTAAATAAGTGGTGTTACTAATGAATGTAACCCATCAGTAACATTATCTTAACGATGCAGTTTATTGTTGCAATTTTTCAAAAAAAAATTCAACCCGCCTTTACAATATACGAATTATCGACGAATCCATGGATCTATCAATAATATTGCAAAAATTAATATGTCAATATGAAAAAATCTAATTGTCACATCGACGTGGCAGACATGGATCCATCAGTAATCTAACAGATTCCATGCAAGGAATCTCTACAACTAGTCATTTTGATTGACTAGTTGTTAAGGATTATCGATGCATCGCAAGATTCAATTAATAATCCAATGTTCCCTTGCAAGGAATCTCTGACATGAAGGTTGTGTCACATGAACATTCAAAAAAAAGGAATTACCGATGGATATCTCCTTTTGACTAGTCAAAATGGGAATAAAGTATTTTTTTAGTTGTTCGATAGAATTACCAAGGGATAGATCCCTTAATTAATCCCTTAATAATTTTGTTAAAAAAATTTTAGCGAGGGATAAATCGCTTAGCAAATCCAATGCATACTTTTTTTTATGCCAATCCACATGAAATATTATGTTAGATTTATCAAGGGATCTCAAAAATCTATCGATAAAATTCTATTTTTTACTAATGAATTTTTTTATTTTACCAACATCAAAATCCGTTGGTAAAAATGATTTTTACTGTGGGATCAAAATCCCTCAGTAAAATTCTATCGATAATTGAGTATTTTTTAGTGGTGTAGGTTTGTGTTATAGAAATTAGGTTTAGAGGTTAGCTACGTATAAGGAAGGGATTAGCACTCTTACAACATCCTTTTGGTATCACATTAGTGTTTTTTT
The DNA here is from genome assembly GCA_037013595.1 of Dicorynia guianensis. Lineage (NCBI taxonomy): Eukaryota > Viridiplantae > Streptophyta > Magnoliopsida > Fabales > Fabaceae > Dicorynia > Dicorynia guianensis. The sequence goes on along the minus strand of JASUAB010000003.1, from coordinate 15,937,146 downwards.
TCTTTCTAGTTTCAAATTGCACATTGATTTTGCCAAAACAAATTTTTTTGTTTTTTGTTATCTTTATTTGTCACACTATAGGTTTGCACATGATTAAACATGATTTGTGATTAATATTTCTAGTAAGTGGCATTCAAGTATTATTGTTGAAAGGAAAAATTTGATCTTAGTTTATCCAAAACTTATATTAAAATTGGTTACTTAACTTGACTAAGAGTTGTTTAGCTTAACTAATTGTGGAGAAAAGGTACCTAGATTGACTAAGGATTTAGAGAGTTTTTTTCAATTTTATGGGATACGAATACTAGGTGCCCATAATCAGGCTAGCAAGCCACATCAATCTCTTAGCAAGGCTCATAGCATGATTACCCTCAAGATAATTAGCAATAGTCATTTCACTAAATTCCTAACTAATAACCATCATTGGGAATGACCTTGGAATTTAAAATTTGGAATGGTAGAAGGGGTTAAAAGGACAACAAGTTTTTTGATCATGACAAAGGGGTTCTGTTAATCTCTTTGCAATGCCTATATGGTAATTACCTTTGAAATAATTAGCTGTGATTGTTTAACTAAACCTTAGTTAATAAATGTCATTACCAACTAGGAATTTGAACAAATAGTGAAATTTGGGAAATACCAAGATTGATCATGCCATAGGGGTCCTATCAATCCTTTGGCAAGACCTATAACATAATCACTCTTGAGATAATTAGCTGTGGTCCCTTAACTAGACCCTAGCCAATATCCATTGTAGGGAAGGATCTTGGAGTCTAAAAGTTGGACTAGAAGAGTAGTTAAAGAAATACCTAGACTCTTAATGATCACACTAGAAGAGTCCCGTCAATCTCTTAGGGAGACTCAAAACATAATTACACTATAGATAATTAGAAGTAGTCATTTCTCAAGAACCCAATGAATGACCATTGTTAGTTGAAATTTTGAATTTCAAGGAGTGAGTAAGATGAGTACCTAGGATTTTTTGAAGAAGAATTTAGAGATTCAATTCCTTCCCTTAAATTTTGGATAGATGTCATGAATTTCATCAAAGATACTTAAAAATTTGAGTTTGATAATCTGGGAAGTTTTAGCGTTTGTCACATTCAACAAGAATTAATTGAAATAAAATTGCTGAAAACTTAAAAGTACCATTATCTAGTCCGATCTCAAAATAAATTTGACCCAAGCAAACAAAGACCTAATCCAAAACTTTGCCTCTTCTCTCCCTTTTCTTTTTAAGGAAAAGAAGCCCATAAAACCCAAAACAAGGGGTAGCCATGGTTTAGGATATAAAGAGCCCAAATGCAGCTTAAACTTTCTCTTTAAAAAAAGAGACTTCTTTTATTATTTTTTTAAATAAGTGGGGTTTGGTAGCTAAGGTTTGGGCCACATACCCAAGCATGGCCAACCTTCTCCTAAAGCATATATGCTTTTTGTATTTTTTTTTTTTAAAAAAAAACCCTTAAGCATGTAGGAAATAAGTGGTATTGTTAAGCTTTTTAGTCTTTTTCCATTGGAGGTCAAGATTATCTTAAAAATAGCACTAATTTTGCTAGACTAAATTGTGAAATTAGAATATTTTTCTTGCAAAGAGGTTTTCTATATTTTCTAGAAACAAAAAAAAATTAATAAAAATAGTATAGTTAAATTTCACATTCTTTATTAGAAAATTTTTAAACCAATCCAAAAAAATTTTAAAAATCTTCTAAATGCAACCATATATTTTGTTTTGTCTTTGGTAAATAATTTTTTATTTATTTTTGGAAGGGGTATTTATTAGGTGCACTATGCCCTTCTCTTTGGGACCATGCAACTCTAGTTCTGATCTAAGGTGCAACAATTTAGGATGCTCATAGTGGTAGCTTGAACTACCTCCAAAAGTAGCCCGCTAGCACTGGCACGATGATGGCATCACCTCCTGCAACCTAAAAGGTGGTAACATCACTTTTCTTGCTTTCTTTTTGGGTCTCCCCTTCTTTCTACATGAAGCTCCCAACTAGCTCAAGAACAAGTAGTATTCATGGGAACGAAGAAATAAAGATAAAGAGAGGTCTAAATACCTTCAATGTAGAAAAACTTAGCCAAACTCGAAGTTAATGATGGTGGTACTTCCTTTCTCAACTTCTCTCTTCTCTGTGATACCTTTCTCTTCTCTCTTTCTCTCTTTTCTGTCTTGAGTTTCTCTGTCAACTCTCTTCACTTCTTTCTCCTCCCCTTTTGATTCTTTTCTTTCTCTCTTTTCAACTCTCAGGTTCCTCTTCTCTCCCCCTTAAGTGTTGCTCTCTCTATATGTGTATATCCTCAAGAGACCCTCCCTTTCTATTGTCTCCACTATTTAGCATATATGTCTCCCCCTTCTAAAACCTCTCAAAGTCGAGACTCTTCTCCTTTTGTAGAGCTCTAGTTACTTTGTCATGAGGCTCTCTCTGCCACTTTCAAATCACATTGAGAAAGCTTCCCCCATTGCACTGCCAATGCTTCCTCACCATTCTTTTGCTACTAGCTGACATTTTACCAAAAACTCAATGAAGGCAACGGCACTTGATTGCCAATGCAAGTTGCCACCCTCCTTTCTAAAATATTTTTTGATATATATATATATAAAATTTTGTATTTTGTTAATTTAAATTTGAAATTAAAACCAAGAAGGAATAATAATATTTGGACCCAAAGATATCTATCAAATTATTTCCCAAAAAAATTTATAACTAGGTGGAAAAATTCTTAAAATTTACTCATGGGTATTTTCATAGAGTTCAAACAAAATTATGTAAAGAATGCCCCCTTGCTCATTTTCTAAGAATTAGAAGATGAGCAAAGGTAGAGAGAGACTTTAATTTGGCTGGAACCTAATTGTGCGATAATTGAATTCTACCACTAGGTGAGAATCCAAACTCTGAGATTCACTGAAGGACATGTGACGATTCTCATCAAATCAATGTGATAACAAAGCAATCGAGGGTTAATCTCAGGCATGACTTGCAATGTTGTTGGATAGATTTATTTAGAAGATGGATCACCCGCTCATGGTGTCCATAGATGGCCTAGGATTTTTCCCATCTATCTAGGCTCAATTCATGATTGTTAAATCAATTTAATGTGAAGGGTTACCATCCACCTAATAGAAACCAAAGATAACTACCTAGCATTTTTTTGTGTACCTAGGCTCGATTCACAACTATAAAATCAATTTAACATAAATGGTTACCATTCACCCAACAGAAACTAGAGCAAATAGTTTAGGGTTTTTTTTTTTATATCTTGGCTCAATTCACTATTGTGAAATCAATTCAATGAGAAGGGTTATTGTCCACACATCAAGGACCAAAGATAACAACCTAGGATTTCTTCATGTACTTAGGCTCAATTCACAACTATGAAATCAATTTAACATGAAGGGTTATTACCCACCCAATGGGGACCAAAGGCAATGACTTAGGATTTTCCTATATACCTAAGCTTGATTCATGACTATGAAATCGATTTAACGTGAAAGGTTACTATCCATCAAACAAGGGCCAAACATAGTGACTTAGGATTTTCCCATGTATTTAGGCTTGATTCACGACTATGATATTGATTTAACATGAAAGGTTATCATCTATCCAACAAGAATTAAAGATAATGATATAGAATTTTTCTGTGTACCTACCTCAATTTACGATTGTGAAATCAATTTAACATGAAAAGTTATAGTCCGCCCAATGGAGAATAAATTAGAAAGGTTACGAATCCACTCAATGGAATAAATCAAAAAGGTTACAAATACATCCAATAAGAAATAAATTAAGAATAAATTGAAAAGGTTATGAATCTATCTAAAAAGGATCAGATTAGACAAGTTACTATCCATCCAACAGTGATCAAATTAAAAAGGTTACTATCTACCCAGTGGAGATACAATTAGAAATGTTACTATTTACCCAATGAGGATCAAATTAGAAAGATTACTATATACCTAGCGAGGATCAGATTAGAAGGGTGTTACTATCCACCCAATGGGGATTCTTATCTACCCACTGAGATGTATGAACGCATATTCAAATGTTGACATGAAATATATGAAATTGTTTATCCCTCATAATGCAAGTTTAAGATGCTAATGTTGATTCATGCAATGATGATATAGTTGACGTATGACAAAATTAACCTACATGTTAAAGATGCAATGCAATGAGATGTTGACATTCAAGGTCTATGCATGAGGATTCCAATGGACCATGCTAGAATTCCAATGAGATGTTGACAATGGAGTTTCTCTTGGGCTGTGGCACTAAAGGGAGGAGAAACCCACAAAAGGGTACTCTAGTCTTTTCTATTGGTCAAATTAGGATTTAACTAACGAACATTCAAATTTTAACAAAAAACTTTACAAAAGGGGTCTTTTTGCATATTTTTCAAAGTTTATAAGGATTATTTAAAATTAAAAAATAATTCAAGAAAGTTATGTGTATTTTATTATTAATTTATTAAATCATGATCTTACTCCAAGTATGGTTTGATATTGAAAAAAATCTATATGACATGTCAACAAATGACTAGAAAAAATATATTAAGATTAATAAAAAAACTAAATATTTGATGGAAAAATACAGAAAAAAATAGTCACATAAAATTAGATTTAAGAAAGTTTCACCAATAGTACACGATGTCAATTTATTAGCTTTACCGCTGTTTATTAAACGTGAGTTTTTTGCGGTGAACAAGTGAGTCTTTCAATTTGAGTGTTTACGTATTCTCCGTGAAATTTATGTGAAACTAATAATGTAGAAATAACTCTTTGCAAAAATATACATAGTCAAAAGATTGTACCACACCAATTTGGATCTTTTAAGATGTAAGATATATTTTAGAGAATAAAGTATAAGTGGGTAATTACTAATAAAAAATTAATGATATAAATTATTATAATATATAAGCAAGTAAAACATAATTTACAAATATAAGATAATCTATCATATTAATTTTTTTATTAATAATTGTTTACTTACAATTTACTATCTAAAATATACCTTACACTGTAAATCCTCAATTTATGTTGCTACCATTTTTAGAGCGTTGGGATTTCATCAGCTAGAGATGGCAATATTCTAGTGTGAGGAATAAGGCTACAACAGTGCCTTGAAAAAAGACCTGATCCCATATGAGGCTCAATCACAATTATGGTTCTGGTTTTGACAGAGAGGACTCTGAGGAGCAATTTTGCCAAACTTAGTGCACATCACGTGTACATTAATTGTTGTCTCTACTTTTAAATATATTATATCATCAATGGTGACACATAACATATGACACTGCATTTAGAGTGAGAAACATTGAAATGGCGACCGGGCCATCAGACTGTGTGCAAGATTGACTGATTTCTTGCAACTTGCGATCTCTTCAATAATTAATTTAAAATTTACGTGAAGTAACAGGTACCGTGGATTTTTTGAAAGTGACAAATGCTATATGGCTTATAATTGAAATTTTCTGTAGGCCACCATATGGCACAAGTAACAAAAACTCTTAGCCATCTTGCCATGTATATGGGATGCCCTCACATCATGAATTCCATGGATGCATGCATTTGTCTGTATAATTGCATTATATATATAACGCACCAAACCAAATAGTTTCTTCTAAGGGAGATGATGAACTTTTGATAATTATCATAAAAGGATCACATCGTATCCAAGTTCCAACTTGATTATATATAACAAAAATGAGACAATAACATATTTAACATTCAAAATATTTTAGTTTCCTACTTAGTTGATACTGTTGAATATATATATATATATATATATATATATATATATATGTCAATTACTCATCATACTTGAGGTTGCTTTTATTTTTATTGCCCTTGTCCTTCGCCATCTCCATGCACGGTGGGTTGTTGAATCTGAATCTCAACCCTCTTCGACAATCACTTTATCATAATATTCAGTAAGCGAAATGAGAATCTTAATGAGAAAGTCATTAAGGTACAAACTTACACAGGAAGCATTTAAATCTTGACGAGGTTCACATGGCTTGAAGAATCCCGACAACAAGGAAATGCAAGGTATTCCAATGCCACAGAGGATCAATGTCTGAAATTTTACGTCCCCTACACCAATACAAACACTAAGAGTAAATATTACTAGACTTAGAGCAAATAAAAGTGTGGGAAGAGGAGAAGCTAACATGTTGGAACAGAAAGGATTTTGAACTTGAAGTGGCATAAGAAAGCTGAAGAAACCCCACGAGATCAATAAACAGCCAAGTTGTCCAATGTGCAGTGAGACATCTGATATCGTTGTCACTTCCAAAATTAGTGCTACAGCAATGCTAAATGCAAATGCCATTGCCATTAGAGCCATACCCACTGCCAGAAGCTCAAATTTAAATGCTCTCAGCGCAAAATGAAAGTCACCGAGCTGTGCCCACATGAGATTAACATCCAGTGAATGAGCTGTACAAAGCCAAGGTGTCCAAAAGCAAGAAGAGTAGGAATCCAGTAAAACCAACAAAAATGACCGTGCCTCTTTTTTCTTTTTCCCTGTATTCAGAGCAACGTAAACCCCTAGGAGGGGTGAAACCGGCAGCAAATGTCAAGGTGATTATCAAGATGGCCACAACCATGAGTATGTTAATTCTTTCCTTTATATAGTTTACATTCGGTGCTTCCTTGCATTGCTGAATGGTATCTTTTGGCTTTGGATTTTGTATGGCGCCAATAGAAGTTAAGATCTTGATCGATAGGCGTTATAGAAACCAGAAATGTAAGAAAAAAGTTAGCAAACAGGAGAGAGATCATACACCAATTAAGTTCGTCAATTCGAAATCATTTCACTCTAAAATATATGAGCAATATCATATTATCTAATCTAAACAGCAATATCATTATTATGAAGCTTTCCCACATTAGATATTGCTGACTTTCTTAAGATATGTGTCTATTTTATAGTCATATTCTTTCGTGTTATATTTTTATCTACTAGTATTGCTATTTGGCCAAACAAGGTATCCCACCTCAAATTCTGACAGTGCTTGTGGCGCCCTACAATATAAAAATGCATGACAGTATTTATTTTATTTGTATATATAATATTTCCTTTGATTAAATATTTTTCAGTGAAAATTAATTTTTATTAATTACAGAATTAGGAAAAAAAATCTTTGAGAATGTAAATGAAATTAAATTAACTTTTCAGATATTCTGTCAATGTCTGACTTTTTTCATTTGAACTATCTGAAAAATTATATTTTTTTCTTTAAATATATTTTTGGATTAAAATATTGAAAATTAGTTAAAATAATTAATTTTTATTTAATTATTGTAACAAATTTGTGGATATTTGTTTTATAAAAAGAACGAAAAACCTTAAAACCTATCTTAAATTTTGAGGTAAAATTTTACAATTTTAATTTATGAGATCATCATTAGCCACAATTTTTTTAAATATTTTTATCAATTACAAATAGCATATCGTCAACATAAAAAATAGAAAATAAGATTTCAACCAAAAGAAAATGGCAGATAAAAGATCAAGTAGTATGGGTATATAATTGTTAGCAAAAATTTCAATGCATACCTGTTGATATGTCATTTTCAATCTTATTCGCAATGCAATAATATCTAGGGCTATTAAGCCATTGTCATTACGATTATTTAATCTAATCTACCTATTCCGAGTCAGATGATACAAAACCTTAGGATACAAATGCTTTGAAGCCAAATGAAGTGGGGTATTACCATTTTTGTCCGTAGCATCCAACCCAAACTTCATATTTTTCAATAGGTATTTGACCACTTTATCGCTTCCATTCTTTGCTACAAGGTGATGAATGTTTTGACCTTTGTTGTTGAGCCCACGTTCGGGAATAGGCCATTCTTGCTGAAGGAATTCCTTGACAACCTTAGCATGGCCTTTTCTGCAAGCAAGATGTATAGGAAGGTGACCCATTGTGTTTGATTGTTGGGCAAATAGAGAATCTTTGTTTAACAATATTCGAACATATTTATGATCACCAGTAGATGCTGCTAAATGAAGGGGAGTTTCTCCTTTCTCATGCCTTAAATACATCAAATCTAATCTTTTCCTCACTATCTTGTCTACAAATTCTCCGCTCAAACCAAAGTAAATTGAATTAAAATTTGCGTGTATAATTTCATAGGTAGTAAAGTATACATGCCTGTATGTCTTCATCATTGGTTTTCTTTTCATAGGAGGGATTATAATGTATGGGAAGTATATGAACCTGAGTTTCGTTGGAGTATGACAGCGCAACGAGGCGAGTTTCCTATGTATTTGGGCTCATCGTCTGGAATGGAGCTTCCCACAAAAGCTTCGTAATTTCCATGTTTCAATTTGAAACTGCCAAAAACAACGGCGATTCACCTGAGTTGTTTCGAATATGTGCCACGGGTGTATCTTTTTGAAAAAGCAACCTCACAAACCCCATCAAGATGGCTGCTTTGTACAGCGCAGTGCAAAGCGGTATTTCCTGATTCATTTGTTAATCTTGTCAGCTTTTCATCATCATTCTCGGAGGAAGTTACCCCCTCACTTCTCCCATCAGTAGAGTTTGATCTGTCTGGCATCATATTGGGAGAGAAAAACCTTAATCACATTATACCTTTTATACCTGGCTGCTTCAGCAAGATGAAGCGTAGTATTGCCTTTGATGTTTCTCTTGGTGAGAAGTTTGGGAAAGTGACAAGCAATCACTTCTGCAATATGTTCTTTCCCAAGTAATGCTGCCACATGAAGCAACGAGTCACCAGCATTATCTGCCTGATCAAAATCGTTAGTTTAAGTCAGTTCTTCTTTGCACATACTTCTTCCAATTTTCGGACAAAATTAACTTGATTCCCATCTTTTACCGCTTCGTAAAATCTAGAATCCATAAATTGCTTCTGCCCTGAAAATTCAGTAGCGTGTGCCCTTAGTTGTGAAGAAGTAGGTGTAACTGTATCCTTACTGTTGAACTGTATTGTTTTCAATCTCTCCATCTCTGTGTCACAAGTCTGTTTCCAGTTTGCATCAACGCCATCAACGAGACTTCACACTTCATCTCCCATAATTCTTCCAAATCCCAAATGAAATGGAAACTAGTAGTGCTAAGCAGATAGTTTGTTAGGTGAGGCATTGATGTATGATGAACTTGCTGGGAGTGGAAGGCGGAGCATTATATATGTTGATCTTTTTGAAGTCCTCCGAAATTTCGCAGAAGTCGTTGCAAGAAAGTAGCCGAAAACGTTAACACGTCTCTATAAAGTAGAAGTGAACCCAAAAAAATCCTATGGAAGAATCAGTTTTTCATACCTTCCGGGCGGGACTCCAATTTTGAATCCTCAATCAAGAAAGAGACAGAATGTGTGGGCACTTTCCCAGAACTAAACCTTTGCTTATCTAGTGTTCACACTCTATTGAGAAGTTAAAAGAAGAAAACAAAGAGGTTTTAGAAGGGGACTTTGGTAAAAGGGAATGGGAAACCTTGACTCTGGGAAGGAAATTTCGGTAAAGAGAAAAAAATGCTTATAAAGTAAGGAGAGGAAGATCAAAATACATACTTGAATCTTTCTATCTCCATTTCTTCAGACATTTCCGTAGCTAATAACTCAGTTGAATATAACTCTCATACTGCATTTTTTCTGTAATGATAAGGAGGGGGAACTATCTCCTTCAAATCTTCAGCTTGCAAGAGATGCGTACGCATCCTGACTACTCCTTTCTTTTCTTTGCACAACATCACTCCGTTGTAATATTTATCTTATTTTTATCTCAAAAGTATTAGAGTTGCAGCGTTACTTTTTCACAGTTACATGTAATGCCTATTTTGTTTTATTATTTCGCTGTCCAGCTAAGAAAGTTGCTGTAATTCGCTTTTTCTATTTAATTTTATTCTTGGGGCCGGGGGAAGGCGCCTCTTACTGCACCCATCCCATGTCTGCATTTTTTTAATTTAAATTATAGTTAGGGAGGACGCCTCTTAGACCCCTATGATCTATCCTCCTCCACGTCTGCAATTTTTGTTTTTTGATATTGTGCAATTTTGTTTTTTTTTTTTTAATGAAGGTTAAAAGGAGAGCCGGGGAGGGGCTCCTTAATTGCACCCTATCCAGCGCCTTTTATTTTTATTTTCTAAAAAAGAGACTTTTAATATGTCATGTTGTCCTTTTCATTTCATTATATTTTATTTAATGTTTTTATTTTAAATCAATTATTCATGTTTTACATTTTTATTGGACCTCTTTTGTTGGACTTCCTTTTCATATTTGGCCCCTTTCTTACTCTTATCTTTATACTTATTGTCTAAAAAATATAATGGCTACCTTGAAGCCAAATGTAGTGAGGTATTACTGTTTTTGTCCATTGTGTCCAACCCAGACTTCATAATGTTCAATAGGCGTTTGACCACTTTATCTCTTTCATTCTTGGCTACAACATGAACGTTTTGACTTATTCCACTGAGTTCATGTTCATGAATAGACCATTTTAGCCGAAGGATTTCCTTGACAACCTTAACATGGCCTCTCTTGCAAGCAAGATGTATAAGAAGTTGACCTTTTGCGTTGGATTGTTGGGTAGACAGAGAAAATTTACTTACTAATAGATGCTGCTAAATAAAGAGGAGTTTTTCCATTTCCTTCTCTTAAATATATTAAACATGGTCTTTCCTCTAATATCTCCTTTAAAAATACAACACTCAAACTAAAGTTAATTGAATTGAAATATATATGCATAAATAGAATCCTAGGCTATGAAAATCTCAAGATAGCAACAGATAGTACTGCATTATTGAAGGTACTAATAAAAGCTTTAATAACATGGGGGAGTGGTTAAAAACTTAAAAGCCACATGGCCTTGATCTATATGAATGAATATCTTTTTCAATAGTATCAAGGGCCCAGCCACAGATCCTTGGTCTAAATGTAATGGATTTGATGCTTTACGTTTATTATTACTTGATTTTGATAATTTTATCTATTTTCTATAATTTATAATCAAATATATTTTATAAATTTTATTTTTCTATTTTTTAATTTTATATTAATTTCTCTCTTACTATATCTTTTACTTTTGGATCGCCAAATGGAGGAGGGAGATGGATGCAAAAATGTAGAGAAGTGAACGCTCTAGAAGAAGAGATAGAGAGAGAATAGAGGGAAGGGGGTGGGGGGACCCGCCCCCCCGGGGGGGGGGGGGGGGGGGGGGGGGGGAGAGGTCCTTCTGAAAGTAGGGGCCGAGGGATACTTGGAGGTTTTTTCGATGAGCAAAAACTGCCGCGAGAGAAGAGGGTTGGTTATCGTTGCTGGCCAGGGAAAATTTAAGGTTTTGAATAATTTATCAATGCCTTGTATATAAAATTTAATAAATTTAATTATTTAAATTATTTTAAATAAATATATAAAAAATTTAATTTATAAAAATAAAAATATCTTAATATTAATTTATGACATCATGATTTTACTCTAACTATGTTTTGAAATTGAAAAAAATAATATATGATATTTAGAAGAAAAATTTATTATAATTACTCAAAAATAAATAGTTAATGAAAAAATATAAAAAATATATAGTCATATAAAATTGAATTTAAGAAAGTTTCAACAATAGTACAAGATGTCAGTGTACAAGCTTTTACCACTCTTTATTAAGTGTGAGTTTTTTTTTAAGCAAACAAGTGAGTCTTTCAATGTGAATGTCAACGTATTGGGTAGAAAGAGCTCTTTGCAAAAATAAGTATAATCAAAACCCTGTAACACACCGATTTGAGTACTATTGAGTTAAATTGTACCAATTAAATGGCACTAGTGCTCATCAACTTGGTGAGTTCCTTCCCAGTGACCCCACTTAATTCGTTGTAATATTAGTCTCAGGCATGGCCGTATTGATTAGAAAATAAGTATTAATTAATAAAAATACAAGATAGATACAACATTATTTTAAAATTTAAAACAATTTGTTATATATGAATATAAAATATTTATTATATTTATTTAACTTATATAATTCATTTAGAACTTATGTGATTGAAAGCTTTTTTACTAGAGAATCTCTCCGCAAGAATTCCTAACTTTAGGATATAAAGCAAGTGATAATAAAAGAAATAAAAATAAATAAATTTTATAATTATATATATTAAAAATCAAAAAGTTCTTAAATTTCAAAAATAAAAATCAAGAATCCAAATACACAATTTTATCTCTCTCAATCCTTATAATATGAATTAAATTATAAAATTTAATAAATTTTAAACTCAGACTTTTTTTTTTTAAAATAGCAACGGTATTATAAGATAACATTGTTTTCTTGATAAAGTCTTGATTCAAAGAGAAGTGATGCAAAGTTTCCCTGTCACCCAGCTATCACTCAGACTCAGTCAAAAGCATCAAGGGCCCAACCTCGACCACATGACTTTATTCTATTTGTAATTCGATATTTTCCAAGTGTATCTCAAGAAAGGGTCTTAAAATACTATATTAAGTAGTAACATAGTATGAACAAGGGTTATGCTACTTTTATAACTTTATTCTCTTTTAAATTAAATAATATAAAATTTAAAATTATTAAAAATTATAAAATTTAATAAATTTAATAACATTTATTAATTAAGTGACAATTATATAACCATTGAATTATAGACTTATCATTTCTTTATTAATATTGCTTACCAATATCCTAGTGATTTCTTGGTTACTATTATGTAAATTGCTTCTCATCGTGTATATAATCCTCAAATTTATTATATTTAAAATCTTGTATAGATTCAAGTATAATAAAGTATGAACGCGACAAAAGTCTCATGCGGAGAATTTGTCAATTAAATATTTGATAGAATTATGTGTTCAATTTGGGTTTGCCTTTGGATTTTTTGGGAAGTGACAAATGCAATATGGCTTATAATTGAAATTTTCAGTAGCCCACCATATGGCACAGGTAACAAAATCTCTTAGCCATCTTGCCATGTATATGGGATGCACTCAAATCATGAATTCCATGGATGCATGCAATTGTTTATACAATTACATTATATGTATAACACACCAAACCAAATAGTTTCTTCTGAAGGAGATGATGAACTTCTGATCATTTATTAGAAAAGGATCACATCGTATTTAAGTTCCAACTTCATTACATATAACAAGACAATAACATACTACAGCATTCAAACTTCACTAGTTTCCCATTTAGTTGATACTGTTGAATATATATCTATGTATTAAATACTGACCATAATGAGCTGCTCTTATTTTTATTGCCCTTGTCCTTGTCCTTCTCCATGCCCCCTTGCTGAATTTGAATCTCTACTCTCTTCATCAATCACCTTATCATAATATGCAGTAAGTATAATGAGCATCTTAATGAGAAAGTTACTCAAGCTGAACCTGAGAGCAATTGTGACTTGAAGAGGTAAAATTCGCTTGAAGAATCCACACAAGAAGAACATGCAAGATATTCGAATGCCAAAGACGGCCGATAAAACCCATTCTTCGCGCAACACAATATTTATAACACCAGAAAGTGTTAGTGCCATTGTGACAAAAGGAAAAAGCGAGTTGTTGAAACCGAAAGGATTTTGAACTTGAAGTGGCAAAAGAAAGCTGAAGAAGCCCCACGAGATCGATAAAACACAAAGTGTTCCAGCAGTCCATACGACTTCTGATATCCATCCGTAGTCCACAACTAGGTCTATAGCAAAGCCAAATACGAGTACCATTTCCAAAATAGCCATACTCACCACCAGACGTGCAAATTTAAATGTTCTCTGTGCAAAATGAAAGTCGCTGAGCTGTGCCCACATAAGACTGAAACATCCAATGAATGAGCTGTACAATGCCAACAAGTCCAAAAGCACAAAGGCTTGGAATTCAGGATCATGAGCTAAAATTGCCAAGCCTCCTTTCTCGGGGTCTTTGTATTCAGAGCTGTATACACCCCCAGGCGGGGTGAAACCGGCAGTAAATGTCACGGTGGTTATCAAGACTGCCACAAGCATGAGTATGTTAATTCTATCCCTTAGATGATCTACATTCGGTAGTTCCTTGCGTTGCTGAATGGAAAGTTCTGGCTTTGGATTTGGTACGGCACCAGCAGAAGATAAGATCATGATCGATAGGCGCTACAGAAACCAGAAATATAAAAAAATGTCAGCAAACTCGGCAGAGATCATGCACCAATTAAGTTTCGTCAACTTGAAATCATTTTCATCCGCAAAACCAACAGATTAAAAAAAAAATGCGGAATATGGTAAAATATATAAGTGAGATCATATTATCCAATTTGAAGAATTATATTATTATTGTGAAGCTTCCCCGCATTAGATATTGCTGGCTTTCCCAACATATCTGTCTATTTTATACTAATATTCTTTCTTGTTATATTTTTATTTAATAATGCTGCTATTTGGCCCAGCAAGGTGTCACACCCCAAATCCTCACAGTGCTTGCATTACAGTATTTGTTTTATTTATATAGTATTTCCTTTGATTAAGCATTTTTCAATAAAAATTAATTTTTACTAATTACACAATTTGGAAAAATCTAATACAATGTATATGAAATTAATTAACTTTTCAAATATTATGTCAATGTCTGACTTTTTTTAATTTGAATTATCTGAAAATGATCTTTTTCTTTGAAATATATATTTGAATTGAAATATTGAAATCAGTTAAAATAATTTATTTTATTTTATTTTTAATAAACTAACTAGAATTATTAAAACAAATTTCTAGTTATTTTTTTTATAAAAAGAATAAAAAATACTTAAAAATTATCTTAAATTTTCATAATGTGCTTTGAGGTAAATTGTTTTAGTCTTGATTTATGAGATCTTAATTAATCAATTTTTTAAAAATATTTTTATTAATAACAAACATCATATGTTTGAAATAAAAAATGAAAAATAAGATTCCAACCAAAAGAAAATAGCCAATAAGAGGTCAAACAATACAAGTATATAATTATTAATAAAGATATTAATGCATACCTGTCGATATGTCATTTCTGTTTTAATTTATTGCACAATGATATTTAGAGCTGTTAAGCCATCGTCATTACAGTTATTTAGTCCAATCCTCATCTTCCGAGTCAAATGATACAAAACCTTAGGGTACTGCTGCTTTGATGCCAAATGTAGTGGGGTATTACCATTTTTGTATGTAGCATCCAGCCCAAACTTCATGTTTTTCAATAGGTATTTGACCACTTTATCTCTTCCATTTTTTGCTGCAACATGAAGAATGTTTTGACCTTTTTTGTTGAGACCACGTTCGGGAATAGGCCATTTTAGTTGAAAGAATTCCTTGACAACCTTAACATGGCCTTTTTTGCAAGCAAGATGTATAGGAAGGTGACCCTTTGTGTTTGATTGTTGAGCAGACAGAGGATCTTCTGTTATGATAATGGGCAACAAATATAAAATTACGGAATATAAATTGGAGAAGGAGAAGAGAAAGCACAGAAATATTTAACATAGAAAAACCCAATGAGAGAAAAAAATCACGGGCAAAAGAAGAGAAATTCACTATGTAGAATTCAGTTACAAGGTTGAAATTTGGGCTAAACAATTAACCCCAGACAGCAGCACCCAAAATGACCCAAACAACTGCTGTATCCAAAATACAGAAAATCTACACTCTTCTGAATTGCTGTTTTATAGTAGCAAACCCAAAACAAGTACTATTCATGCGACTGTTCATGACATACTGTTCACGCTACTGTTCATAAGCGGCACTGTTCACCTCGGGGTCACTGTTCACGGCTTGGGTACTCTTCACCCGGCACTGTATTCTGTATATATATTTTGCAGTTGAAATTGCTGTGTGCTATTTCCTACTAAAACTATAATTCTATCTGTAACTATTATGCAGTGACTGCAACTCTTAGTTGCAACTTCCATCTGAAATTGTAACTCTTTTATTTTTAGAATTTGGATCACACCCAAAAACATAACATCTTCCTTTAACAATATGCAGACACATTTATGATCACCAATAGATGCTGCTAAATGAAGGGGAGTTTCTCCATTTTCATGCCTTAAATACATTAAATCTGGTCTTTCTTCTACTATCTCCTTTAAAAATTCTACACCCAAAATAAAGTAAATTGAATTAAAATTTGTATGTATAATTTATTTTCATAGGAGGGATTATAATGTATACATGGCCATATATATGTCTTCATTGTTGATTTTCTTTGTGTAGGATGGATTATAATGTATGGGAAGTACATGTACCTGAATTTCGTTGGAGAATTACAGTGCAAAGAGGCGAGTTCCCTAGGCATATCGGCTTATCATCTGGGAATGGGGCTTCCAACAGAAGCCTTGTAATTTCCATGTTTAAATTTGAGGCTGCCCAAAACAATGGTGATTCACCTGACTTGTTTTGGAAATGTGCTACGGGATTATCTTTTTGAAAAAGCTCACGAACCCCATCAAGATGGTTGCTTTGTACAGCACAATGCAAAGCAGAATTTCTAGAATCATTTGTTAATCTTGTTAGTATCTCATCATCATTCTTGAAGGAAGTTACCCCCTCACTTCTCCCACTGGTAGAGTTTGACCTGTCCGCATCACATTGGGAGAGAATAACCTTGATCACATCACTTCTTTTATATGTGGCAGCAACATGAAGCGCAGTACCGCCTTTGATGTTTCTCTTGGTTAGAAGTTTCGGAAAATGACAAGCAATCAATTCTGCAATATGTTCTTTCCCAAGTAATGCTGCCATATGAAGCAACGAATCACCCGCATTATCCACTTGAACGAAGACGTCATTTAAAGTCAGTTTCTTCTCTGCACATACTTGTTCCAATTTTTGGACAAAATTAATTGGATTCCCATCTTCTACGGGTTCATACAATCTTAAATCCTAAATTGCTTCTGCCTAGGAAATTCAGTTGGGTGTGCCCTCAGTTGTGAAGGTGTAGGTGTAACTGTATCTTGACTGTTGAACTGTGTTGTTTTCAATCTCTCCATCTCTGTGTCGCAAGTCTGTTTCTAGTTTGCATCAACTCCAGGAATAGGAATTTGCACTTGATCTGCCATAATTCTTCCAAAAACTAGTAGTATTAAGCAAGTACTTGATCAGGTGAGGCACTGATGTATGATGAACTCACTAGGAGTGGAAGACGGAGCTTTATATATAATTAATCTTTATGAAATCCGAAATTTCCCAGCAGTCTTTGTAAGAAAGTAGCCAAAAAGGTCTAGAAAGTAGAAGTGAACCGAAATATTTCTATCGGAGAAATACCTTTTGGTACCTTCTACTCGGAACTCCAGTCTTGCTTTGGAGTCCTCAGGAAAGAGACGCAGAATGTTTGGGCACTTCCACAGGACTAAACTTGCATTGAGCTCCTGTTCATACTCTATAGAGAGGTTGGAGGTAGGGGTGGGCATTGGGTGGGGCGGTTTGGGTTGGGGCAAAATTTGCTCAACCCGGTTGAACCCAATCTCTTATTAAGTTAGTCCAACCCCAGCCAAAAAATTCTTCAAACCAGCATTCTTGGGTTGGAATAGATCGATTTCACTTGGGTGGGTTAGTTTGGGTTAGGATGGGGATGAACGAACGTGAGGCAAGCGGTGGAACGAGGATGAGGTTCGATTGACTATTGAGGACCCAAAGTGTCAAAGTATGATGATTAGACAAGAGATGAGTCAAAATGAGAAGAGGTGAGTTAAGACAAGGTGGAAGGAGGTAAGGGATTAGCGTTGACTGTTAGAAACGACAAGACAACGAACGAGACTTATAGCTCGTGAGAGAGGGAGTTGAGGGATCGAGGGTTCAAGACGAGGGAGGGAAGTAGGGGTGGGCATTAGGTGAGGCGGTTTGGGTTGAGACAAAATTCTCTTAACCCAGTTGAACCTAATCTTTTATTAAGTTAGTCCAACCCCAGCCAAAAAATTCTTCAAACCAACATTCTTGAGTTGGAATAGTTCGGTTTCACTTGAGTGGGTTAGTTTGGGTTAGGATGGGGATAAACGAATGTGAAACGAGCGGTGGAACCGGGATGAGATTCAATTGACTATTGAGGACCCAAAGTGTCAAAGTATGATGATTAGACAAGAGATGAGCCAAAATGAAAAGATGCGAGTCAAGATAAGGTGGGAGGAGGTAAGGGATTAGCGTTGACTATTGGAAATGACGAGACAATGAACAAGACTTGTAGCTCATGAGAGAGGGAGTCGAGGAAGCAAGGGTTCAAGACGAGGGAGGGAGGAGTGGTGTTGGTTTGCTAAAGTTGAGCTGCCTCTTGCCTGCTTGTGCTTGTAGAAGTTTTAAGTCGGGGTGGGCATTAGGTGGGGCAATTTAGGTTGGGGCAAAATTTTTTCAATCTGTTTGAACCCAATCCCTCATTTAGTTAGTTCAACCTCAGCCAAAATGATCCTTCAAACTAAGATTTTTGGGCTGGAATAACTCAGTTTCATTTGGGTGGGTTAGTTTGGATTAGGATGGGCCGAAGAGTGAAGGCTTGGGAATGGCCAGACGTGAGGCAAGCGGGGGCGAGTTAGCAAGGTTCAGTTAACTATTACGGGCTCAAAGTCTCGAAGTGTGATGACTAGACAAGAGAGTGACCGAGATAACTCAAACGAGGTAGGGTGGTCAGTATCGACTGTCAGAGACGATGAGACAATGGACGAAACTCGTCGTTCGTAAAAGAGGAAGTTGAGGGACAAGAGAGGACCGAGAAGTGGCATTGGAGTCGTAGAGCTACTTGAGAAAGATTTAGGGTAAGCTACGAAATAACGTCATTTTATAGTAGTAGAAATATATATATATATATATGTAATTTTTGTTGGGTTGCCACAATAATCAAATAGAGAGAGAGCAAAAATTTAGTCTCATCTAATTTATTCTATCTTAAACTAAAATATTATATTATATTTATTTTACCCCATCTTAACTTAGTCTAAATTTTCTTTTTTATAGTTTGAAGCAAGTTAAAACGGTTTGACCTGAATCAATGTCCACCCCTAGTTTTAAGGCAAGCTAGAAAATGACATTATTTTACAAAACGACGCTATTTTATAATATCAGAATTCAAAATATATATATATATAGCATAAGAATTGAAAATATATATATATATAAATTTTGTTGGGTACCCGCGGCAACCCAATGGGGAGGGGACCAAAATCCAGCCCCACCCAATTTACCCCATCTTAAGCCAAAATATTACATGATATTTATTTTACCCCATTTTAACCCAGTCCAAATTTTTTTTTTTACGGTTTGGGGCGGGTTGAAACGGTTTGACCCGGTCCAATGCCCACCCCTAGTTGGAGGAAGAAAACAGAGAGGCTCTTGAAGGGCATGTCCAGCCAAAAAAGTTGAAAGAGAGAGAACTTAAATGCAAGATTTGCATCTTTTTTTTCATTTTGTTAATTTTTTTATTTTTTCAATTTAATAAATAAAATTTATTTTTAAAATTTAATAAATAAAATTTTTTATTATTTTTTTAATTTTATATTTATCACTTTCTAAAATTTTTTTATTTTAGTGATAGAGAATTGAATCTCTTAATAAGATAAGAAAATTAAAGAGAAAATAAGTAATAAGAAATCTAAAATGAATAGATAAATATGTTGGAGAAAGAATATCACAAATAAATGCACAGTTGGATGTGTGTTAATGTTGGGCGTATAAAAAAGATCATGTTATAATCTCGATTTTATTCCTTTTTTTTTTAAATATTTAGTTGAAATTAATTTTTATTGTGTCAAATTTTATAAAAAATTTAATATTAATTTATAAAAAAATATAAATACAAAAATATTGCTTAAATATTATTTTATAAAGAATTTAACACATGCATGTTAAATTATAGGATACACAACTCGGGGTAGAAATTAATGATTAAATAAGTTTTATTTTGAAAGAAATTATTTTTTATTTAAAAATAAAGAATTGTCTTTCAAAAATTTAAAATAAGTTACATAACTGTAAAATTTGAACTCAATAGTTTAAAATCATATAAAATCAATTTTTCATCTAAAATAACACATGAGCCGATCCAATTCAACCCTAATATAATTTTTGAACAATTAAAATTGAGTTGCGGCAGATGGAGCAGTTTATGCCCTCCTTAAAGCGAGTTATTACCCAACAAAAATGGAAAGAAAAGCAATTATTCCAGAGAAAGGCAAAGTCTACTTACTAGCCACCTAGCAATTCCTGGAAGTTCTGTCACATCGACCTCGTGATCGAACGTGGTTCTGTAATCCAATATTAGGGGACAAGAGCTAGTTGTACAGCAATGTGACAAGTCGTGCCGTTGCCACAGGAACCGTACCCATCATTAGAAGCACAAATTTATATGTTCCTAGTGTAAAATGAACGTCATTCTGTTGTGCCCATATAAAACTAAAACATTCAATCAGGGCGCCATAAAAGTGAATGTGTCCAAAAGTATAAGAATATAAATTTTTTAAAGTGTAAATTATATTTTAAATAATAAAATATAAATAAATAATTATTAATAAAAATTTAATAATTAATATAATTATAAAATATAAATAAATAAATTATAATTTATAAAATTTAAAATAATTTAAATTTTTATTATTTTAATAATATTTACTTATATTTTATTTTATACAAAGTATAATGATTTGGAATGCATAACCATCGATGAAAACTGCCATGCTTAGCGAGTAAGCAGAGCTGTTTACATCCCCCAGCGGGGTGAAAGCGGCACCAAATCCACAGCAGACAAGCATAAGTATGTTAATTCCATCCTTTATATGATTTACATTCGGCAGTTTTTTGCGTTGATGAATGATATTTTTTGGCTTTGGACTTTATACGACACTAACAGAAGATAATGTTAAATATAAAAAAGATATCAACAAACATGGCAGAAATCGCGCATGCAACCAATTTGAAATGATTTTCAACCTCAAAACCAAAAGATTAAAAAAAAAAAGGGAACAATATGGAATAAATATAGTAAAGTATAAAAATGGGCCTTATTTGCATTGAAACCCCACTAGCTTTGACAATGAGCGTACAAACAATATATATTATGTTATTTGAGGAATAACAATGTGAAGCTTCTCCATTGGCTACTGCTAGCTGTCTCGAGATATGTTGGAGTTAACTTTTCCCTCTATATATAACATTCTCCATTTCCCCCAAAAAAAAAAACAAAATATTTATTTTCAAGAATTATTATATGCATTGTGACACTTCATTTAGTTTAATTAAAATAAATAAATAAAAGTCTTTCTAATAATAAAAATTACAAGATATAATAAATACAAATTTTGACAACACAGAAAATAAAAAATACAAATAATAATAAAGAAATATTACCAAGTGCAAAATAGCATGAGAAAACAAAACAGAAAGTAAAAAAAAAAAAAATAACATAAAAGGATCACATTATAGTGCAGTGTATATATAACGCGCCCAATGAAATAGTTTCTATTGAGGAGAATGATGAACTTCTGATCATTATTAAAAAAGGATCACATCATATTCAAGTTCTAACTTCATTATATATAACAAAAATGAGATAATGACACTCAAACTTTATTTATTTCCTACTTAGTTGATACTGTTGAATATATATCTATTAGTTACTCACCTTACTTGAGGTTGCTTTTCTTTCTATCGCCCTTGTCCTTGTCCTTCTCCATGCCTCCGTTGCTGAATTTGAATCTCTACCCTCTTCAACTATCACTTTATCATTATATCTGGTAAGTAAAATGAGAATCATCATAAGAAAGTCGCTAAGCAGAAACTGAAAGAAGAATTTGCAACTTCAAGAGGTGAAAGTGGCTTCAAGAATCCCCACAAGAAGGAAATGAAAGGTATTCCAATAGCATAGAAGGTTGATGTCATCAATCCTAGATTGATAAATACATTTGAAGCAAAGAAAATTACACTTGAAACAAATCAAATAGTGGCAACGACATGAGAAGTGGTGTCGAAATCGAAAGGATTTTGAACTTGGAAGTGGCAAAAGAAAACTGAAGAAACCCCACGAGATCAGTGAACAGGCAAGTAGTCCAATGAGAAGTGAGACAACTGATATCTATATGACGTCCAAAATTAGTTGCACAGCAATGCTAAACGCGAGTGCCATTGCCACGAGAGGCGAACCCACCACCAGAAGCGCAAATTTAAATGCTCCCAGTGCAAAATAAGAGTCACCAAGTTGTCCCCACATAAGACTGAAACATCCAATGAATGAGCTGTACAAAGCCAATGTGTCCAAAAGCAAGTAGGCTTGGAATTTAGGAACATCAGCTAAAATGGCCATAGTGAAACTGGCAGGCGGGGAGAAACCGACAGTAAAAGGCTCAGTGGTTATCAAGATGACCACTAGCATGAGTATGTTAATTTTCTTCTTTATATAATGGCTTTGGATTTTGTAAGGCACCAGCAGAAGATGAGATCATGATTGATAGACGTTATAGAAATCAGAAATATAAAAATGATGTTAGCAAACACGGCAGAGATCATGCACCAATTAAGTTCAACAATTTGAAATCATTTTCATCCACAAAACCAAAAGACGAAAAAAAGAGCGGAATACAGTGAAATATATAATCAAGATAATATTATCTAATCTAAAGAGTCAGATTATTATTGTGAAGCTTCCCCACATTAGATATTGCCGGCTTTCTTAAGATATGTGTGTATTTTATAGTCATATTCTTTCGTGTTATATTTTTATCTAATAATGCTACTATTTGGGCCAACAATGTATCTCACCACAAATCCTTACAGTGCTTGTGGTGCCCTATAATATAAAAATACATGATAGTATTTATTTTATTTATATAGTATTTCTTTTGATTAAGCATTTCCAGCAAAAATTAATTTTTACTAATTACACAATCAGGAAAAAAACCTTTTACAATGTAAATTAACTTTTCAGATATGCTGTCAATGTCTGACATTGTTTCATATGAATTATCTGAAAAATTGTTCTTTGAATTCTATTTTTGAATTGAAATATTGAAAAGTAGTTAAAATAATTAATTTTTATTTGATTTTCAAAAAACTAATGGGAATTATTGTAACAAATTTTTGGATATTTATTTTATAAAAAGAATAAAAATTACTTGAAACCTATCTTAAATTTTGATAATACGCTTTGAGGTAAAATTTTTCACTTTTAATTTATGAGATCATAATTAATTTATAACTTTTTTAAAATATTTTTATCAATGACACAGCATATGATCAAAATCAAAAATAAAAAATAAGATTCCAACCAAAAGAAAAGAGTAGATAACAAGTTAAGCAATACAAGTATATAATTATTAACAAATATATTAATGTATACCTGTTGATATGTCATTTCTATTTTAATTTGCAACACAATGATATTAAAGACTGTTAAGCCATTGTCATTACGGTTATTTGATCCAATCTCCCTAATTCGTGTCAAATGATACAAAATCTTCGGGAACAATTGCTTTGACGCCAAATGCAGTGGGGTATTACCATTTTTGTCTATAGCATTCAACCCCGGCTCCAACTTTTTCAATAGGTATTTGACCACTCTATCTCGTCCATTCTTTACTGCAACATAAAAAGATGTTTTGACCATTTCTGTTGAGCCCACATTCGGGAATAGGCCATTTTAGCTTAAAGAATTCCTTGACAACCTCAACATGCCCTTTTTTGCAAGCGAGATGTATAGGAAGGTAACCCCTTATGTTCAATTGTTGGGCGGACAAAGGATCTTTCTTCAATAATATACGAATACATTTATGATCATTAGATGCGGATAAATGAAGTGGAGTTTCCCCATTCTCATGCCTTAAATACACCAAACCTCATCTTTCCTCCAATATCTCCTTTAAGGATTTTGCACACAAACTAAAATAAATTAATTTAAAATCGGTATGTGTAATTTCTTTTGGAGTAAAGCATGGATTTGGATTCTCTATCTTTATTATTCTTAAACTTTAATAACTTTTTATCTATTTCTCTAATTTATATTAAAATATATTTAATAGATTTCACCTTTTTCATTAATTAATTTATTTTCTTAATTTTATATTTATCTCTATCTTGTGTCTTCCTTTGAATTTTTTAAAGGCAGAAGAGCCTCTTCTAGTAAATTATGCAAGCCTATATGTCTTCATCATTGGTTTTCTTTTCATAGGAAGGATTATCACGTATGGGAAGTACACATACCTAAGTTTCGTCGGAGTACGACAACGCAAAGAGGCGAGTGCCCTTTGCATATGGGCTTACGGTCTGGGAATTGAGCTTCCAATAGAAGCCTTGTAATTTCCAAGTATAAATTTGAAGCTACCCAAAACAATGGTGATTCAACTAACTTATTTTGAATATCTGCTATAGGTTTATCTTTTCAAAATAGCCCACTAACCCCATCAAGATGGCTGCTTTGTACAGCGCACTGCAAAGCAGTATTTCCTGATTCGTTAGTTAGTCTTGTTAGCTTTTCATCATCATTCTCGAAGGAAGTTACCCCCTCACTTCTCTTACTGATCATAGAGTTTGACCTATCCATATCTGGGAGAGAATAACCTTAATCACATTATCCCTTTTATATGTGGCAGCAACATGAAGCGCAATACTACCTTTGATATTTCTCTTGGCGAGAAGTTCGGGAAAGTGACAAGCAATCAATTGTTGGAAGCTAGGATATATGAATTGCTTTTTTCCTTATTCTCCTTCCATTTAATTTTCGGCATCTTGTAGTTTTACTTTAAGTCAGATTGTAGATTCAAATCCAGGGTATGCTTTTCACTTCAATCATCAATAACTGCTGAACTTGAAAGAAATAAAATTGAGTCATGAATTAAAAGGAGAAAAAGCATGCTTCATTTTCCTGACATGCTGGATATAATTCAAGTTGTATGGATTAGAGTGTCATGTTACTTAGCCAAACTTATTTTTCTCTTTTATATTCTGAAAGAAATAAATGATTAGAACATTAAAGTTGTTGACAGAATAAATTCATATATATATATATAACCGCCTTGAAATTATGGTCGTTTGCAGTTACTACCAACTAACTTGTTTAGCTGCCCATCATTATCTTGACCAAGAGAGTACAGTATAGGCTACAGTTGCCTTGTATAGATCTATACGCTTATCCATATACATAATCGAAACTAATATTGTACACATAAATTAGCTTGTCCATCGTGTTACAAAGCCCAGGTATTTACTTGGCCTTCTTTTCATTCTTTTGATGAACTGCTTATATTTCTATGTTGACTACCAATCGACCCGAAGGCTGGTATATAGGAATAAGAGAGAAGAGGGTTAATTCAATCCATTTATTAATGGTTAGATAATACAGAACCTTGTAGTTTCCTTGGAGCCAAATGTAGTGAGGTATTACTGTTTTTGTCCATTGTGTCCACCCCAGACTTTATAATGTTCAATAGGTGTTTGACCACTTTATCTCTTTCACTCTTGGCTGCAACGTGAATGTTTTGACTAATTCCACTGAGCCGACGTTCATGAATGGGCCATTTTAGCTGACGGAGTTCCTTGACAACCTTAACATGGCCTCTCTTGCAAGCAAGATGTACAAGAAGTTGACCTTTTGTGTTGGATTGTTGGCTAGACAGAAAATTTACTTAACAATAGATGCTGCTAAATAAAGAGGAGTTTTTCCATTTTCTTCACTTAAATATATTAAATATGGTCTATTCTCCACTATCTCCGTTAAAAATACTATACTCAAACTAAAATAAATTGGATTGAAATATATATGTATAAATAGAATCCTAGGCTAGGAAAATTTTAAGATCATAACAGATAATACTGCATTATTGAAGTTACTAATAAAAACTTTGATAACATGGGGGAGTAGTTAAAAACTTAAAAGCCACATGGCCTTGGCCTATATGAATGAATATCTTTTTCAATAGCATCAAGAGCCGACCCACAGGCCTTGGTCTAAATGTATTGAATTTGATGCTTTACCTTTATTATTACTTGATTTTGATAATTTTATCTATTTTATTTATAATTTATAATTAAATATATTAGGGAGATGGATGCAAAAATCTAGAGAAATGAAGGCTCCAGAGGAACAGATAGAGAATAGAGGGAAGGGAGACGGGGGACCCACACCGCGCCCCAGGGGGTGTTAGGGTCTTCTAAAAGTAGAGCCCGAGGCATATTTGCTTCTGATGAGCAGAAACTGCGGCGAGAGAAGAGGGTGGCTATCGTTGCTGGCAGGGGAAAATTTAAGGGCTTGAATAATTTATCAATCCCTTATAAAATTAATGTAAGATATTATATTTATTAAATTTTATATACAATTGAAGATGTAAAATTTAATAATTAAATTATTTTTATATAATTTAAAATTATTTTAAATAAATAATATAACAAAATTTAATTTGTAAAAATAAAAATATCTTAATATTAATTTATGACATCATGATTTTACCCTAAGTATGTTTTGATATTGAAAAAAAAAATCCATATGATATTTACGAGAAAAAATCTATTATAATTACTCAAAAATAAATAGCTGATGAAAAGATATAAAGAAAATATAGTCATATAAAATTAAATTTAAGAAAGCTTCAATAGTAGTACACGATGTCAGTGTGAACAAGTGTCAGTTTTTCAACGTGAGTGTCAACAGATTGGGTAGAAATAACTCTTTGCAAAAATAAGTAAAATCAAAACCCTGTAACACACCGATTTGATTACTATTGAGTTAAATTGTACCAATTAAATGGCACTAGTGCTCATCAACTTGGTGAGTTCCTCCCCAGTGCCCCCACTTAATTCGTTGTAATATTAGCCTTAGGCTTGGCCGTATTGATAAAAAAATAAGTATAATTAAATAAACATACAAGATACAAGAAATGAATCGTAGCCTCACGCAACGTGGTCTAATCTTTGATATTTAAATATATATATATATATATAAATTTAAGTAAAAGAGATGAGAATTATAAATAAAATTATAGATATAAGAGTGTGGATATAATAATACTGTACAATATACATATAACTTTATTTTAAAATTTAAAACAATTTGTAATATATGAATATAAAATATTTATGTATTTATTTAACTTGTATAATTCATTTAGAACTTATGTGATTGAAAGCTTTTCTACCAGAGAATCTCTCCGCAAGAATTCCTAATTTTAGGATATAAAGCAAGTGATAATAAGAAATAAATAAAAATAAGTTTTATAATTTTATATAAATTAAAAATTAAAAAATTTTTAAATTTCAAAAATAAAAGTCAAAAATCCAAATAAGTTCTCAAGATACAATTTCATCTCTCTTACTCCTTATAGTATGAATTAAATTATAAAATATAATAAATTTTAAAACTCACACTATTAATTTTTTCTTTTTTTAAATAGAAATGGAGTTATGAGATAACATTCCTTCCCATGATAAAGTCTTGATTCAAAGACAAGTGATGCAAGGTTTTCCTATCACCCAGCTGTCACTCAGACTCAGTCAAAAGCATCAAAGGCCCAACTTCGACCACATGACTTTATTCTATTTGTAATTCGATATTTTCCGAATACCTCAAGAAAGGGTCTTCAAAGTATTGTATTAAATAGTAATATGGCATGAATAAGGGTTATGCTACCTTTATAACTTTATTCTCTTTTAAATTATATAATATAAAATTTAAATTATTAAAAATTATAAAATATAATAAATTTAACAATATTTATTAATTAAGTGACAGTTAATATTGCTTACTAATATTCTAGAAATTTCTTGGTTACTATTATATAAATTGCTTCTCATCGTGAATATAATCCTCAAAGTTAATATATTTAAAATCCTGTATCGATTCAAGTATAATAAAGTACGAATGCAACAAAAATTTTATGCTGAGAATTCGTTAATTATATATTTGATAGAATTATGTGTACAATTTGGGTTTGCCTTCTAGAAAAAGAAACTAAATTCATGTGTCAGAGTGTTGGATCAACAATAATAATCACATCCCTAGACTGAAACACAGCGTTTAGAGTGAGACACACGGAATTGGCAAGCGGGCCTACAGAATGAGTGTAAGGTTGAACGGTTTCTTTCAACTTGCTATCTCCTTCAATGAGTTATATAAGATTTACAAGAAGTAACAAGTACGGTGGATTTTTTGGGAAGTGACAAATGCAATATGGCTTATAACTGAAATTTTCTGTAGGCCACCATATGGCATAAGTAACAAAAACTCTTAGCCATCTTGCCATGTATATGGGATGCACTCAAATCATGGATTCCATGGATGCATGCAATTGTTTGTACAATTGCATTACATATATAACGCATCAAACCAAATAGTTTCTTCTAAGGGAGATGATGAACTTCTGATCATTATTAGAAAAGGATCACATCATATTTAGGTTCCAACTTCATTACATATAACAAGACAACGACATAGTACAACATTCAAACTTCACTAATTTCCCATTTAGTTGATACTGTTGAATATATATTTATTAAGTACTGACCATACTTGAGGTTGCTCTTATTTTTATTGCCCTTGTCCTTGTCCTTCTCCATGCTCCCTTGCTGAATTTGAATCTCTACTCTCTTCAACAATCACCTTATCATAGTATCCAGTAAGTAAAATGAGCATCTTAACGAGAAAGTTACTCAAGCTGAACCTGAAAGCAATTGTAACTCGAAGTGGTAAAATTCGCTTGAAGAATCCACACAAGAAGGACATGGAAGATATTCCAATGGCAACAACGGCCGATGCAACTGGGCCAAACACTGCATTTAAAACACCATAGAGTGTTAGTGCCATTGTGACAAAAGGAAAAAGCGAGTTGTTGAAACCGAAAGGATTTTGAGCTTGAAGTGGCAAAAGAAAGCTGAAGAAGCCCCACGAGATCAATAAAAAGCTAAGTGTTCCAACAACCCATAAGACGTCTGATATCCATTCGTAGTCAAAAAGTAGGCCTACAGCAAAGCCAAATGCGAGTACCATTGCCAAAACAGCCACACCCACAGCCAGAAGTGCAAATTTAAATGTTCTCAGTGCAAAATGAAAGTCGCTGAGCTGTGCCCACATAAGACTGAAACATCCAATGACTGAACTGTACAATGCCAACGTGTCCAAAAGCACGAAGGATTGGAAGTCAGGATTATCAGCTAAAATGGCCTTGCCTATTTTCCTGTGGTTTTTGTATTCAGAGCTGTATACCCCCCCAGGCGGGGTGATACTGATAGTAAATGTCACGGTGGTTATCAAGATTGCCACAAGCATGAGTATGTTAATTTTATCCCTTAGACGATCTACATTCGGTAGTTCCTTGCGTTGCTGAATGGTAAGTTCTGGCTTTAGATTTTGTATGGCACCAGCAGAAGATAAAATCATGATCGATAGACGCTACAGAAACCAGATATATAAAAATGACGTCAGCAAACACGACAGAGATCATGCACCAATTAAGTTACGTCAATTTGAAATCATTTTCATCCTCAAAACCAAAAGATTAAAAAAAAAAAAAAAAGCGGAATATGTGTCTATTTGAAGAATTATATTATTATTTTGAAGTTTCCCCTCATTAGATATTGCTGGCTTTCCGAAGACATATGTCTATTTTGTACTAATATTCTTGCGTGTTATATTTTTATTTAATAATGCTCCTATTTGGCCCAACAAGATGTCTCACCACAAATCCTCAGTGCTTGTGGTGCCCTGTAATATCAAAATACATTACAGTATTTATTTTATTTATATAGTATTTCCTTTGATTAAGCATTTTTCAGTAAAGATTAATTGTTACTAATTACATGATTATGAAAAATCTAATACAATGTATATGAAATTAATTAACTTTTCAAATATCATGTCAATGTCTGACTTTTTTAATTTGAATTATCTGAAAATTATCTTTTTCTTTGAAATATATATTTGAATTGAGATATTGAAAATTAGTTAAAATAATTTATTTTATTTTATTTTCAATAAACTAACTAGAATTATTAAAACAAATTTTTGGATATTTATTTTACAAAAGGAATAAAAAATACTTAAAACTTATCTTAAATTTTGATAATGCGCTTCGAGGTAAATTATTTTAGTTTTAGTTTATGAAATTATAATTAATTAATTTTTTAAAATATTTTTATTAATAACAAACATCATATGTTAAAAAATCAAAAATAAAAAATAAGATTTCAACCAAAAGAAAATGGCCGATAAGAGGTCAAACAATACAAGTATATAATTGTTAACAAAGATATCAACGCATACCTGTCTATATGTCATTTCTGTTTTAATTTGTTGCACAATGATATTTAGAGCTGTTAAGCCATCGTCGTTACAGTTATTTAGTCCAATCCCCCTATGCCGAGTCAAATGATACAAAACCTTGTACTGCTGCTCTGATGCCAAATGTAGTGGGGTATTGCCATTTTTGTCTGTAGCATCCAGCCCAAACTTCATGTTTTTCAATAGGTATTTGACCAATTTATCTCTTCCATTCTTTGCTGCAACATGAAGAATGTTTTGAGCTTTTCCATTGAGCACACGTTCAAGAATAGGCCATTTTAGTTGAAAGAACTCTTTGACAACCTTAACATGGCCTTTTTTGGAAGCAACATGTATAGGAAGGTGACCCTTTGTGTTTAATTGTTGGGCAAGCAGAGGATCTTCCTTTAACAATATGCGGACACATTTATGATCACCAATACATGCTGCTAAATGAAGGGGAGTTTCCCCATTTTCATGCCTTAAATACATCAAATCCGGTCTTTCCTCTACTATCTTCTTCAAAAATTCTACACTCAAACCAAAGTTAATTGATTAAAATTTGTCTGTATAATTTCTTTTCATAGGAGGGATTATAATGTATACATGGCTATATATACGTCTTCATTGTTGATTTTCTTTTCATGGGAGGGATTATAATGTATGGGAAGTACATGTACCTGAATTTCGTCGGAGAATTACTGCGCAGAGAGGTGAATTCCCTACGCAAATCGGCTTATCATTTGGGAACGAAGCTTCCAACAGAAGCCTTGTCATTTCCATGTTTAAATTTGAGGCTGCCCAAAACAATGGTGATTCACCTGACTTGTTTTGGAAATGTGCTACGGGATTATCTTTTTGAAAAAGCTCACGAACCCCATCAAGATGGTTGCTTTGTACAGCACAATGCAAAGCAGTATTTCTAGAATCATTTGTTAATCTTGTTAGCATCTCATCATCATTCTTGAAGGAAGTTACCCCCTCACTTCTCCCACTAGTAGAGTTTGCCCTGTCCGCATCATATTGGGAGAGAATAACCTTGATCACATCACTTCTTTTATATGCGGCAGCAACATGAA
The DNA here is from genome assembly GCA_037013595.1 of Dicorynia guianensis. Taxonomy (NCBI): domain Eukaryota; kingdom Viridiplantae; phylum Streptophyta; class Magnoliopsida; order Fabales; family Fabaceae; genus Dicorynia; species Dicorynia guianensis. The sequence continues at coordinate 15,905,886 of JASUAB010000003.1, read as the reverse complement.
GCGCAGTACTGCCTTTGATGTTTCTCTTGGTTAGAAGTTTCGGAAAATGACAAGCAATCAATTCTGCAATATGTTCTTTCCCAAGTAATGCTGCCACATGAAGCGACGAATCGCCAGCATTATCCACTTGATCGAAAACGTCATTTAAAGTCAGTTTCTTCTCTGCACATAGTTGTTCCAATTTTCGGACAAAATTAGTTGGATTCCCATCTTCTACGGCTTCATACAATCTTGAATCCATAAATTGCTTCTGCCTAGGAAATTCAGTTGGGAGTGCCCTCAGTTGTGAAGTTGTAGGTGTAACTGTATCTTGACTGTTGAACTGTGCTGTTTTCAATCTCTCCATCTCTGTGTCGCAAGTCTGTTTCCAGTTTGCATCAACGCCATGAATAGGAATTTGCACTTGATCTGCCATAATTCTTCCAAATCCCAAATGAAAAGGAAACTAGTAGTATTAAGCAAGTACTTGATTAGGTGAGGCACTGATGTATGATGAACTAGCTGGAAGTAGAAGATGGAGCTTTATATATGTTGCTCTTTTTGAAGTCCGAAATTTCTTAGGAGTCGTTGAAAAGAGACAATGAAGACAACCTTTTGAAAAGAATAATGATTATCCCATATACACGGAGAAGAGAAAAACAAATCAAACCCAACTCGCAAAGGAACAAAAGATTGACGCAAAAGTAGAAACAAACACGTGCAAAAAAATAATTTCAGCACAGCCATCGATCTCCCTAAACACTCGAACGCTCATGAATAATGATTGTAGAATATAGATGGAGAGGAAAATAGCAGCTAAAGCTGAGGAACACTGAAAGCAAAAATCAGAACACCCAAAGCGAAGAGATGAAAGGCAAATAATGAACCTGAATATTAGCAACGGCACGAAGCAATTTGAACCCTGCAATAGACAAAGCGAAGAACAACAAAGCATCAGATAGCGGAAGAACAGATCAATGAAAACTAGTTCCTGCATAGAGCAAAATGGAAATCTATCAGGCAAAAATAAGAAGCTCAGCAGGCGGAAGAGAAAGAGAGATATTGAATAAATCAGTGGAAGTGGAAAAGAAATTTGAATACCCAAGGCGTGTGCAAAATCACAAGAAGCTGGATTTCGCCAGAAATACTGAAGGAGACAGCCACTGATCCAACGTCCCAGGAAAGTTCCGAAAAAGTAAAGAGAAGATAGAGAAAAACAAGAAAATAAAGAGAGAAGAACTGTCTGAAATTTGAGATCGAAAGAAAGTAGAAGTTAGAGAAAGAAAGAAGGAGAACCATACATTGTTGATAATATACAGTGTAAGAAAATTCGTTCTTACATTGTTTGTGGGGTCATACCCACCGACTTAGAAAGAAAGAGAACCATACATACAAAGAGGAAGTGACTTGACGGCTTGAGTGACAACGATTCTTAAAGAAAAAGATGAACGTTGAAAGGAGAGGGGCGATGATAAATACATGTCTAAAGGTAATAATCGTTCGCCGGGAGCCTCAGTTGTTCTAGCGGTACCTTAGTCTATCTCTTATAATTAGGTGGTAAATTTGATTTATATTGATAGGTTTAATTCTCTTATATTTTTTATTTTTTATGTAAAGTTTTAATTTTTTATATTAAAAAAAATTAATACTCGCTCTATATATTTACAAAAAAAATGAATAATAATTTTCACTCTCCCCTATAAAATTTGATTGTACTGCCTTTGTACATAGTTGCAATGTGAAATTAGTTTTTTCCACAGCGGAGCAAGACCTCTCCCTCACCTTTCAATTTTATTTTCTAAAAGTGAAACTTTTAATATTTCTTATAATTTATTATTTTTATTTTAAATTGTTAGAGATCAGTTAGTGTTGTTATCTGTTATAAGTTTGTTACTATTATAAGTCCGTTAATAGTGCTATTAAACATGTTTGTTTTAGTTTATTAGCTAAGTAAGGATAGCAGTGTAATTTTGTTCTTAGTTGAAGGTATATAAATGTATTCCTATGATTGTCTTTTTCAATAACAAAAGAATTCAGTTTTAGCATTCTCTAATCTCATATACCTGAGTTTTAACATGGTATCAGAGCTCCAGGTTTAATGGGGGAAAATTCAACTTAAATCCTTGCAGCATGCTTAAGTCCTTTGGAAGTTTCATTTAGTCATTCCATTTCAGTGAGATTAGATAGCAATACCTATATTTTCTGAAAATAACAAGTTCTTGTAGCTATTAGAGGGCACAAGCTTGAGAAATACATCAATGGAGTTCAAAAAGTGTCACCAAGATTTGTGGGTGGGCAAGAAACAACCCGAGGGATCATCAACCAGTAGTATGTCCTTTGGAAGAAGCAAGACCATTGGCTTCTGTCGTCAATGTTTGAGAGTCTTCTTACAAGGATAGTTGGCTGTGAGTGCTCATATAAGGTTTGGGAAAAGGTTGAGACCTTCTTTGCATCACATACAAAGGCCAAGATTAAGCAGTTCAAGTCATAGTTGCAAACCATGAAGAAAGGATCATTGATAGCCATTGAGTATCTTCTAAAGATCAAGAATCTTGTTGATTCTTTGGCCTCAGTTGGACATGTAATTTCAGAAAATAACCATATGGAGGTAATTCTTGATGGTCTTTCTTTAGAATATGATAGTTTTGTCACATGTATTCTTTCTAGAATAGACCCTTATTCAGTAGAAGAAGTTGAAGCCTTATTACTGGCACAAGAAAATAGAATTGAGAAGTACCACAAGGAATTAGAATCCATGACAGTTAATCTTACTACACATTCTTTGAGCCAAAAAGAAAGCTCCTATAGTCAGAATGGTAATAGAAACAATCAAGGGTTTCCTAGTCAGTATGCAAACAAAGGCAGATTTGGAGGTAGAGGAAATTATTTCAGAGGCAATGTCAATAGAGAAGGTTACAACAGTGGGTATTTTGCTGGCAGGAGTGGAAGATTTTCTGATAAAACTAGTGTCCAATGTTAACTTTGTAGTAAATATGGTCATCAGTCTTGGTATTGTTTTCATAAGTTTGACCAAAACTTCCAAGGACCAACTCAGTCTTTCAACCAATTCAATAGAGGGGCCAATAGCAGTGTTAGAAACATTGCTCATGCAATGCTAACTTTGACCAATAATGATGCAGACAATGAACAAGAGTGGTATCCAGATTTAGGGGCAACAAATCATGTGACTACGAATGTCTCTAATATCATGTAGAAGACTTCATATAGTGGAAAGGAGAAGGTGCACATTGGCAATGGTACAGGTTTGTTCATTAAAACCATTAGTAATTCTCAGATTAAATCTTGCTATTTTAACCAAAAAATCTTCACCTGAACTCACTCCTTCATGTTCTAGCATTACCAAAATCAAGTAAGTGTTTTCCCAATTTGCAAAAGAAAACTGGGTTTACTTTGAGTTTCATCCTAACACATGTTATGTTAAATCTCAAGATACTCACCAAATCCTTTTGAAGGGGACTATTAAAAGGGACCTATATGTCTTTGACCACTTTCAAATTCAAAAGGAATTGCCCACCACTACAAATGTCTTAGCAATTTGTTCATCAATTCCATCATCCGATATACATAGTTTTCATATACATTTGTTATCAAGATCATGTTCTGAGTTAGATAAATGGCATAGTAGGTTAGGTCATGATTCTGTATAGACTGTCAAAAATATACTTACCTCTTGCAATATCAAAGTATCTAATAAAGACTTGCCCTTTTGTTCATCTTGCTATCTTAGCAAAATACATAAATTTTCCTTTGTTCCCTCTCAGACAAAGTGCTCAAAACCCCTTCAATTAATACATTATAACTTGTAGGGACTAGCACCAGTGCTATCATGAGAAGGTTATAGATATTATATACACTTTGTGAACACATACACTCGTTACACATGGATCTATTTCCTCAAAAGCAAATAAGATGCCTTACAAGTTTTTATTCAGTTTAAGAAGCAAGGAGAACTTCAAACTAGTCATAAAATTCTAGCTTTGCAGACTGATTGGGGAGGGGAATTCAGAGCCATCACTAATTACCTAACAAACTAAGGGATCATTCACCATATTTCTTGTCCTTATACACATGAGCAAAATGGAATTGCATAAAGGAAACATAGGCATATAATTGAAACTGGACTAGCCTTACTTCACTAGTCATCTTTACCTAGCTCCTTTTGGGCTAAGGCATTTAGCACTACTGTTTACCTTATTAACAAGTTACCCTCTCTAGTTTTAAATGGTTCCAACCCTTTCCAAATCTTATAAAGCATCAAGCCTAACTATTATTTTCTCAAATTTAGGTGTATTATTATCCTAACCTAAGACCCTACAATAATCCCAAGTTTCAATTCAAATCTATTCAATGTACCTTCCTTGGATATAGTTCAACACATAAAGGGTGTAAATGCCTTCATCCAAATGGGAAACTAATCATATCAAGAGATGTTATATTTGATGAAGATATGTTTCCATACAAAAATCCTAATGGTTCCCCATAGTCATCATTCACCTTTATCACCTCATGCTCTATTACTCCACCTTCTGCCATACCTCCTGTTTTGAACTCTTCAGAATTACCTACTGCAAGATTTTGTTAAAATACCAATGCATTTAATGATCAAACAAACAACTTAAGTGCATCTACTAACAATACCACCACTATAGATTCTTTGCAACATGTTTCAGGTTCATCCTCATGTTCTAAAGTTGCTCAACGGCTAACTCTAAACATTCATCCAATGGTGACCTATAGCAAGGCACGAGTGTTCAAGCCAAAGGTGTTTAAGGTTCATCCTCATGTTCTAAAGTTGCTCAACGGCTAACTCTAAACATTCATCCAATGGTGACCTGTAGCAAGGCAGGAGTGTTCAACCCAATGGTGCTTACTATTTCAAGAGAACCTCAAATTGTTGTAGAAGGTTTTAGCATACCAGAATGGAAGCAAGCAATGGATCTTGAATATGCAGCATTCATGAAAAATAAAACATGGAGTTTAGAAACTTTACCCAACAACAGAAAACCGATAGGCTACAAATGGGTATTCAAAATGAAAGAAAATTTGGATAGCACAATCAACAAATATAAGGCAAGATTAGTTGGAAAGGGATATAATTAGGAGGTAGGGGTTGATTTTCATGAAATTTTCACCCCTGTAGTAAAACTAGTCACAATTCGGGTTCTTCTTACCTTGGCTTTGTCAAAAGGTTGGAGTTTAAATTAGATAGATGTCAACAATGCCTTCTTAAATGGTGACTTGAATGAAGATGTATACATGGTTCAACTTACTGGCTATGAATCAGTTGACAAAGCTCAAGTTTGCAAACTTTACAAGGCCCTTTATGGACTAAAACAGGCCAGACACTTTGCTTGGTCTCGGATTCAACAAAGCAAAATGCGATTCTTCTCTATTTTTTTAGGTTACTCCTTATCATTCTCTTTATGTTCTAGTATATGTAAATAACATTTTGATCACTGAATCTTTGCCACCTCTAATTCATGACTTGATCAAACAACTAAATGCCAAATTCATGTTAAAGGACCTTGGCAAGCTCAATTATTTTTTAGACATTGAGGTAACCTATAGCTCTACTAGTACATTATATCTATTTTAGTCTAAGTATGTTAAAGACCTTCTTGCTAAGGCTGGGATGCAAGAAGCTAACTCCATGCCTACTCCTATGGCTTCATCACCAAAAATACCTGCAAATTCAGGCTCTCCTATACCAGATTAGGCTGCCTATAGATCCCTTGTGGGAGCATTACAGTACATTACAATCACCAAACTAGAATTGTCCTATAGTGTCAATAAAGCCTACCAATTTATGCACTGCATTACGGTTGCTCACTGGAAACTAGTCAAAAGAATAATAAGATATCTTGCAAGCACTATTCATCATGCCTTGGTCTTTCAGAAACCATTTTCAATGGATTTAATTACATTCTGTGATGCTAATTGGGCCTTAGATATTGATGATAGATGTAGCACTTCAGGATTTTGTTTATACCTTGGGTTCTAATCTCATATCTTGGTCATCCAAAAAGCAAGCAATGGTTTTTAGGTCCAGTACTAAAGCTGAGTATAGAAGCTTGGCAAGCACAGTGGTAGAATTAGCCTAGATACAATCTTTGCTAAAAGAGCTCAACATTCCACTGAATAATATTCTTAAAATATACTGTGACAATCTAAGCATAATTAACTTATTAGCAAATCTAGTTCTTCATTCAAAAACAAAACATATTGAGTTGGATCTTTACTTTGTTCAAGAGAAGGTGAATAACAAGGAGGTTGAAGTTCGTCATGTCTCATCTCTCAATTAGACAGCAGATCTTCTTACCAAAGCAGTCTCAAATTCAAGATTTACTCAACTCAAAAACAAGCTCAAGGTCATTCCTCTTCCAAGTCATATCCCTGATCTTGAGGGGGGATGTTAGAGATCAGTTAGTGTTGTTATCTATTATAAGTTCATTACAGTTATAAGTCCATTAATAGTGTTATTAAACATGTTCGTTTTAGTTTGTTAGCTAAGTAAGGATAGTAGTGTAATTTTGTTCTTAGCTGAAGATGTATACCTGTGATTGTCTTTTTCAATCACAAAAGAATTCAGTTTCAGCATTCTCTAATCTCAGATACCCGTGAGTTCTAACATAAATTAGTTATTTATGTTCTACATTTTTATTGGATCCCTTTGTTGGACTTCTTTTTTCATGTTTCGCCACTATCACACTCTTAACTTTATAATTATTTAAAAAAAAAAACTTACAATCACATATTTATTGTTACAAACTTGCAATCACATATTATTTATCCTCTACCCAAATAAAGAAGATAACTACTTTAATTTATGTGTGCATAAATTATGGACTCTTTTAATTTTATATTCACTTTCTTATAGCATTATATAGGTACAAACTTTCTGATTGGCATTCAGTCATTAGCCCCTGGAGCACTTCGGTTGATGATTAGTCTTTTTGCAGACAGGCTGTATCAGAAGGGCCCTGTGAGGGAGAATTATAGGCTAACATTTACAAAAGTCCAACTTCTACGGACTATTCCATTAAAGACTTGAAGCTATGTTTAAAATTTATTAGAATTTAAGATTTACAATATATTTTAAAAATTATATATTAAATTTTATTAAATAAATACATTGTTTCTAAACATAAATTTTTAAATTTAAAATATTTTAATAATTTATTATTAATATATATTAAAGATAAAAATTATATGTTCAACTTATCTATTTATTATATTTACATATATCACTTTTAACATATTACTATAAATGGCCACCCTAATGAAATCCGCTGGAAAGTGAAGAAAAAATTAAACAAATTTCGGGTTGAATCGATCACTTGGGTCAAATGGTGTTAATAGTGGATAGGCAAGGGTTTGTTTCGGCAGATTCGATTCTATGTTTTTGAAGCCACAGTAAATTGATCCAACCCATCTGCCACGGCAATATTCAGACCACAGAACAAAAGTCAACAATGCTACCAACTAACGAGATCCATGCTTTACATTTTGGTATTTTCAATGAGAAGTAATTGATCTTTACCTGCTCTCAACTACTGAAATTTGTGTAGTTATATTTTTAACAAGAAGTGATTGATTGGCTTTTAACAAATATGAAAAGTAATTGATATTTACGCTGATTGAAAGGTCATGACTGTGGTTGAACTTATGAACACAAGATGCCTCATTTCTGCAAACAAACAAGACCTAGAAGACCCACAACCCCTCACTAGATCGCCCGCTAAGCACTCTCTCTCCACAACATTCACTGTTTCTCTATCTCCACTCTCTGTCCTTCGCAAAGTGATATTTTCAGTATTCCCTTTTGTTTCTTCTACAAGCCAAGATCTTCAAAGCACCTGGCATCAAATCTCCAAAAAAAAGTACCTGGCATAAAAATAATCTCCAAATTTTGCATTATAAGGTGCTTAGGTGGTAAATCTGCCTCCTCCAAGTTGGTGAAGTCGTGATAATTGTAAGCCTGTCAACCATCCCTCATTCTCTGGCTAAATACTCCTTTGCAAGCCACTCAAAGTTGACTGAACCCAAAAAATTTTAGTTGCCATCGCACAATCTTCAATCCTACTGCACATTGCAATCCGAACCGTTCCTAATCTGGCCGAAATCAGTTCAACCTATTCAAGACATTAGTTTCAGTCAAGTTGGGTGGATCAAGCCCAAGCCAAGCCCGATCTGACCTAATCCGATCCATGTTCTTCCTGTTGCAACAACAATATCTTTGCTTTCAGACCAAAAATAACCAACTCCCTAGGTTGAGAAAAGTGCCTTTTGGGACTTTGTGCTACGGCATATGTATACTTCCAGAATAATGTTATTTGAACCAGAAAAAAAAAAAAAAAGGAGTGCACAAGCATGAGTATCACTATACAAAGTTGGTTGTAGTCTTCTAGAGGGTGCAGTTGCTCTGTTTTCTCTGATGAATACGAAAATTCCTAAATCAAAGTATATTAGAGAATACAAAATTGTGCCAAGTGAAACCACTAATGCTTTTTGCATCTAATAACTAAAGTTCTACGGTTTCAATATATAGACTAGCATGGACCTCTACCATTGCAGATTAGTGAATACAAAATTGGCCGCAAGTATGAGTATGTTAATGCTATCCGTTATATAATCTACATTCGGCAGTTTCTAGCAATGATAAATGGTATTTATGGCTTTAGACTTTGTATTGCATCAGCAGAAGATAATATCATAATCCAAAGACGCTAAAGAAACCAGAAATTAATGTAAAAAAGATGTCGGCAAACACTTAATCAGTTGATGGAAACCGCAAGCTTAACCTTAGAAATACGTTGAGCAAAGCTCCAAGGTTAATCTTATTATATATGTAGAGCAATTTACGGCTTTTGATGGTTCGGAGTTACAATTAAAAAAAGTTTCTCGTTTTCATTTGTATGTTGGCTACAAAGTTTTTATATAATTATCTATCCATTTGTGATATATTTGTTCATTAGTGATAGAAGTTTCTTAGCTTGAGAAATATTATTTAAGTTATCATGCTCCATATTTTTCGTAATTGATAGATAAATAATTTGCTACTTTGAAGTCACTCACAATTGTGATCAACAAATTTTTAAATTTCTCTTAAAACAGCAATTAATGCATTAATTGTACAATTTTTCATCCTTTTGTAATTGGATCGCACCTAATACTTCCACAACCAAATGATGACTTAATAAACAAAAATTGATTTTGTATTAGGTTTCATTTATTGTTAGGATAGAGATAGAGTCGACATCAATTACAATGAAATGGGCAATGACATACCTTATACGTAACCCAAATAAATTGGCAAAAGTCAAGAAAGAGCTTCACCAAGTCCTTGGCAAAGATGAAAACCTTGAAAAGAATCATGCTTCTCAAAGCTTCCTTTTGTAGTGGTGAAGGAAACTCGTCGCATGCACTTGTGCTCATTAGCACCAAATTCTTACATAATCAGCTTGCACTTGATCAATGTTTTGTTGGTAAGAAATTAATAATATTGCTCTTTAAGAACCATCTACCTTGTTCTCATAAAATTAATGTTCCTTGTTTGCAATATGATTCTAGGGATAAAAAGCTTTATCCGATTCTTCAGCGATGAAAGAGCAATTCACAATAGCTCACTGACATCTAATGCCTCAAGCTTCTTCAATGTAGACACGTTTCTGTGATATTTAAAATAACAATGTTAATATTATTGATTTAATTAATATTTTCAATGCTATGCATGTATACAACACACTTGTCTACCTTGATTTGTCTAAATTGACCTTTCTGGCTTTGCTGTTATGACCTGTGTGAAAGGGAAAACCTCTTTTTCCTGGTCATTCACGACAACCAAGGAGGGGCCCTTGACACAACCCCAAGAAGGGAGCAAGGCCGATAGAGATGTACAAATGAGGGAGATCCATTAGAGAACCTTGCTAAGTTGAAGCCTGCTTAGCCTTGGTCTTTACATCAGTTGGGTGTAGGACCAAATTTTAGGGACCTTTTCTAAGGGCAAAAGATTTCATTGACCACTTATTACTTGTCTTCTAAGCTGGTTTGCGTAGATTGCCTAGCCAGGCCGGTTGGCAATGCCAGAGAGAAGGGAGAAAAGAATAAAGAGAAAAGGAGGAAGAAAGAGAGGCGTGAAGAGGTGAGCGAATGCTGGCAGAGAGAGTGAGGGAAAGGGGACTCGGACTCAGATCGCCTACTTCGTAGGAAAGAGAGATAGAAATTTGAGAGAATTATAAATTAAGTAAAAAAAGTTAGAATACATAAAAAATAAATTAAAATTATTAACTACATAAGTTCTCCAACTACAGTATATCTCAATCCAAAAAAAGAAAAAAAAATGAAGAAAAATGAAAGCTAAAAAAAAAAAGCCAAAACAGGAAAACAATTTTATTTATTTTAAAAATTATATTTCAAGTTTAAATTTTATCAAGTTATTAACATTTTAGATTTATAATATTTTGATGAATTGAAATGAAATTTTCAATTAAATATTTAATATTTAAATCATATAAATATATCTATAATTCTTATAAAATATATTGTATTATTTAGTTTTTATACTGGTCAATTAATAACTCTCTGATTAAACACGTAATAAATTAATGAAATGACAAATTTAATGGTCAGTTAAGTTTTAAAACGTTAATTATAAGTAATGACGGAACAAAAATGTGGGTAACTAATTTTTTACTTATAGTTGATTGAAAAGAACATTATAAATACACTTATATGTTGTTGGTTCAGTGCTAATTAGTTGATAGTTAATTGTATTCTAGTAAACTTTAAGGTAGTCTGTCAATATAGGTTTAAACTCAGAGCTGCCTTTGTTAAAAAAAAAAAATTCATTTATAGCTTTTGCCTTAAATAAAATTAGTTTCCTATTAAAAAAATAGAGAAATACACTTGAAGAAATAAAAAACATCTAACAGGACAGCTATTTCTGTCATCATATTCTGTGTAATTTGACATGTCTTGTGTCCCGCTAGTTAGAGATGATGAAGATATTGGTGACTTCATGGTGCCAAATAAATGCACAAATACTAATCAATGTATGGGCATGGAAAGATATTCAAGCAATTTGAATAAGGTCCCTCAATTACCAATTTATCATATCTTAAAACACACACAATTCTTATTTTATAACATTTAAATCATTAATGCTAGTAGATCTTATCAACATTGTAACATAGAGCAGAGACTAGAAAATATTTTTAAAATATAGATTTGGAAAAAAGGAGTTTGAAATGGAAAATGATGAAAAATTTAAAAATTAAAATTGTCATTAATCTAATTTCAAATGATAAAATCAAATACTAAAAATTAATACTATTAAAAAATCGCTTATTATCAATGAATTTGTCTGTCAATAAAAGTAACATTATCAACTCTGATCTCAAAATAAATTCAAACCAAGCAAACAAAGACCCAATCCAAAACTTCTCCTCTTCTCTCCCTTTTCTTTTTAAGGAAAGGAAGCCCATAAAACCCAAAACAAGGGGTAACCACGGTTTGGGCTTTAAGGAGCCTGAATGTGGCTTGAACTTTCTCTTTAAAAACAAATAGACTTCTTTTACTATTTTTTTAAACAAGTGGGGTTGGGTGGCCAAGGTTTGGGCCACATGCCCAACCGTGGCCGACCTTCTCCTAAAGCATATATGCTTTTTGAATTTTTTTAAAAAAACCTTAAGCATGGCGGAAATATGTGGTATTGTTAATCTTTTTAATCTTTTTCCATTGGAGGTCAAGATTATCTAAAAAATAGCACTAATTTTGCTAGACCAAATTGTGAAATTAGAATATTTTTCTAGCAAATAGATTTTTTATATTTTCTAGCAATGAAATTTTTTGTATTTTATATATATATATATATATATATATATATATATATATATATATATATGCTGACAAATTGAACTACGAAAGTCATCAAAACAAAAGTTGTGCAAAATTAGCCAATTTGCTTTTATAACTGAAATGTCATTTAGATCTTGCATCCTTGGATTCTTAAACATGATATGATGAATCCTAAACTCTACTTTTATCCCAATCTTTTGTTTGTTCTATGTTTGAAGTTTTTTTATGAGAATGCCTTTATCTTATTTTTCTGGATTTTTCTTAAGGTATCATTTCATTATTATTGATAGGAAATTGATCCATATTCGAGGTAAAAGTTGTATATTTAAACCTTTTTAACAAAGACAACTTCAAACTTAAACTTCTAGCTTGAGACTAGAGTGAAACCACCTTATTACTATGCCAACAACTTGTTAGTAATACCTCCATCTTATTACATTCTACAATTGATACTTGTTTTATTGACAAGAAGTCAAAGTAGTAAGAATCGGAGCAGAAAGTTCTGAGGTCGGATCGGCCAAGTATCAAACCGTCTAAAGATGAAGTGCAGTATTGCCTTTGATGTTTCTCTTGGTGAGAAGTTTGGGAAAGTGACAAGTAATCAGTTCTGCAATATGTTCTTTCCCTAAGTAATGCTGCCACATGAAGCAACGAGTCGCCAGCATTATCTGCATGATCAAAAACGTCAGTTTAAGTCAGTTTCTTCTTTGCACATACTTCTTACAATTTTAGGACAAAATTAACTGGATTCCCATCTTTTACAGCTTCATAAAATCTTGAAACCGTAAATTGCTTCTGCCCTGAAAATTCAGTAGAGTGTGCCCTTAGTTGTGAAGTAGTTGTAACTGTATCCTTATTGTTGAACTGTGTTGTTTTCTATCTCTTCATTTCTGTGTCACAAGTCTGTTTCCAGTTTGCATCAACGCCATCAATGGGAATTCGCACTTCAACTCCCATAATTCTTCCAAATCCCAAACGAAATGGAAACTAGTCGTACTAAGCAGGTAGTTTATTAGGTGAGGCATTGATGTATGATGAACTTGCTGGGAATGGAAGACGGAGCTTTATATATATTGGTCTTTTTGAAGCCCTCCGAAATTTCGCAGAAGTCGTTGTAAGAAAGTAGCCGAAAACGTTAACACGTCTCCATAAAGTAGAAGTGAACAAAAAAAATCCTATGGAAGAATAACTTTTTCATACCTTCCGGGCGGGACTCCAATTTTGACTTTGAGTCCTCGATCAAGAAAGAGACAGAATGTGTGGGCACTTTCCCAGAACTAAGCTTTAGCTCATCTACGGTTAATACTCTATAGAGAAGTTAAAAGAAGAAAACAAAGAGGTTTTAGAAGGGGATTTCCGTAAAAGGGAATGGGAAACCTTGGTTCTGGGAAGGAAATTTCGGAAAAGAGAAAAAATCTTTATGAAGTAAGGAGAGGAAGATCAAAATACATACTTGAATCTTTCTATCTCTAGTTCTTCATACATTTCCGTAGCTAATTACTCAGTTGAATATGACTCTCAGACTGCATTTTTTCTATAATGAGAAGGAAGAGGAACTATCTCCTTCAAATCTTCAGCTTGCAATAGATGCGCTCGCATACTGACTCCTCCTTTCTTCTCTTTGCACAACATCACTCCGTTGTAATATTTATCTTATTTTTATCTCAATATTATTACAAGTGCAGTGTTACATTTTCACAGTTACACGTAATGCCTATTTTGTTTTATTATTTGGCTTGTCCGCAATTCACTTTTTCTATTTAATTTGTTCTTGGGGGAAGGCGCCTCTTACTGCAGCCTCACCATGTCTGCATTTTCTTAATTAAATTATTCTTAGGGAGGACGCCTCTTAGGCTCTTATGATCCATCCTCCTCCAATTCTGCAATTTTTCTTTTTGATATTGTGCAATTTTTTTTTTTTTAATGAAGGTTGAAAGGAGAGCTGCGGAGGGGCTCCTTAATTGCACCCTCTCCAGCGCCTTTTATTTTTATTTTCTAAAAAAGAAACTTTTAATATGTCCTGCTGTCCTTTTCATTTCATTCTTTTTTATTTAGTGTTTTTGTTTTAAATTAATTATTCATGTTTTACATTTTTATTGGACCCCTTTTGTTGGACTTCCTTTTCATGTTTGGCCCCTTTCTTACTCTTAGATTTATAATTATTTTTTAAAAAATATAATGGCTACCTGCCTACTTATTTATCGTTGCAAACTTGCAACCATATATTATTTGCGTCTGTCCAAACAAAGAAGATAAATACTTTAATTTATGAGGACTGCGGAGACTACCGAGGACCAAGGAGAGGGAGACCAGCAAGAGAAAAAGGAAATAAGGAGCAGGTGGATAGTGAGGGAAGATAAAAATAAAAATAAGGAAGAAAGAAAAACAGGGAGACGAGAGTGGGTAAAAATGTTGGAGAAAACAATAAAAAGTAAAGAACAGGTTGAAAAGGAGAGGAGACGTTCGGCAGTGGTTGCAGAACAACGGGGAGTTCTTAAAGCTTTGGAAGTGGCGTGCAGTATGGGTATCAGGAGGATCATTATATTTTATTAATTTGATAATTTGATTTACTAGTTTGACACACATTCATATATCTTATTTTTATCACTTTTCTCTTTTTATTTTAACACACATTTCATGTCATTTCTTTTTACGTTTCTCTCTCCACTTTTATTTGCATTCCTATATCTTATTTTATTTAATTTACTCTCTCCAATTTGATAAACATCCACATATAAAATATAAATATATAGAAGAAATTAGAAATATAAAACATATAAAATTGTCTTTTTTGTGGAATGCAAAATTGTTAATTTGTATTTGAATATACAAAAATGTGCTCATGTTAACAACTATACAAATTTAATATCATATATAGATATGTAAAAATAAGAAGTCTAACTTTTAAATATAATTATAACTTGTGTTTTGAAAAATATTTTTATAACATTTTCTAATATTTATTGCAATGTTTATATATAGTTCATTTATAAGAAGTTACTAAAATATTAATTATGATATCTTATTATTCACAAATTATTTGGCATGATATCTTTTAGTAGAAAACATTAATTAATATTTCTTTTTGCATTAACTCATCTTACTAAAAGTAATTAGTGATGAAAGTGACAACTATTTACACTTTTTTCTCTTTTCTACAGACTAGTTCATCAAGTGGCCGGTTTTATAATTGAATAGTTATGATTGTACTTACCAAATTAAATAAGTCAAAATAATAGCGTAGATACCAGTACCTTAGGCATGCCCTAGAGATTGCTTGGTTAAATTGATCACAATGTGGATAAAATTCTCAAATTTATTTTAGAGTAACAATATATGTATATATAAAAATTGTATATATTAACTACACATATTCTGATATTCTCATTCTTTATTAACTACATCCATCATTTTCTTTATTATATTTAAGGTTTCTTATAGGTTCAACTATAATAAACTATGAATGCAAAACGCTGCCACACGCTTTCACTTACAACCAAATTCATTTATTGTATATTTCTAATAGAATTGTGTCCATAATGTGTGTATTTGCACAATTAAAATCGAAAGCAACCATATGTATAAAGTAATAGCAATATCTCCGTAACTGAGCATAGTTATAACCAATCAATATGTTTCGAATTTAGACACTGTGATGTTGTTATGATTACTCTCTAGAAGATGGGCTGAGTCAGAAATTAAGACACTGTGAGAGAAAATTAAAGGCTAACATTCATAAATGCCCAACCTCTACGGCTATTCCATTAAAGACTTAGAGCTATGCTTAAAGTTTGGAAAATGATTCTCCATCTAACATTTTCTTACCAAGTTCTGAGTATAGCTATTAGATTTGATGGATCCTACAATTAGTAAATTCTAACTGCATTATACAAAAGAAAATGAGACAAGGACATACTAAAACATTCAAAGTTCATCAGTTTCTTAGTTGATATTGTTGAATATACATATATTAATTACTTACAAAACTCAAAGCTGATCTTCTTTTAATTGCCCTTGTTTTTGTCCTTCTTCATGCCCAGTTGCTGAATCTGAACTCTCTTCAACAATCACTTCATCATAACATCTAATAGTAAGTGAAATGAGAATCTTAATGAGAAAGTCACTCAAGTGGAAGCCGAAACGATTAGCAACTTGACAAGGTAAAAGTGACCTAAAAAATCCCCTGAATAAGGAAATGCAAGATATCCCAATGGAAATGATGATGGATGGCAGCCATCCTAGGCCCAAAACTAGACCTACACCTAATGTTTACGTGAGTACCATTGTGCAAGAGGTAAAAGTAGACTGTTGAAAATGAATTTTGAACATGAGGTGGTAAAAGAAAGCTGAAGAAACTCCACAAGATCAATCAATAGCAAAGCATTCTAATGACCGGTACGACTTATGTCATCCAATATTGAGGGGCAAAAACTAGTTGTATAGCAATGTTGAAAACTTGTAACATTGCCACAACTGCCGTGCCCACCATCAGAAGCGCAAATGTAAATGCTCCTTAGTGTAAAATGAAAGTGACCCCTGTGTCCACATAAAATGATGTATATAACGTCCAACAAAAAATAATTATATATATAACATTCTCAAGAATCATGTTATGTGTACTTGTTTTTATATATAAAAGTATAAAAATATTTAATTATCAATAATATTTTTAAAAATTAAAATTCTAAATTAAAAAATTATATATATAATGCTTTGTATTAAAATAATATATTAGTCTTAATTCCTAATTATTTTAGAGAATGATATAATTCACTTATATTATAAATTACTTTAAAAGATACAAATTGCTTGGTCTACTATAAGTTGGTTGATCGGAAATGCCCAATTGATTAATCACGAAGGTCCGCTATTAGCGTAGGCTAAAAGACATGAAGGGAAAATATTTGTTTTCGGATAGAATAATATATTAAGATATGTCATTTGTGTTTATTGTGGGGCATAATAATATCTAGGTTATTAAACCATCATCATTATAATTGTTAAATTCAATCCATTTATTAATGGTTAATAATACAGAACCTTATAGTTTCCTTGAAGCCAAATGCAGTGAGGTATTACTGTTTTTGTCCATTGTGTCCAACCCAGACTTCATAATGTTCAATAGGTGTTTGACCACTTTATCTCTTTCATTCTTGGCTACGACATGAACGTTTTGACTTATTCAACTGAGTCCATGTTCATGAATAGGCCATTTTAGCTGAAGGATTTCCTCGACAACCTTAACATGGCCTCTTTTGCAAGCAAGATGTATAAGAAGTTGACCTTTTGTGTTGAATTGTTGGGTAGACAGAGAAAATTTACTTACCTATCGATGCTGCTAAATAAAGAGGAGTTTTTCCATTTTCTTCTCTTAAATATATTAAATATGGTCTTTTCTCTAATATCTCCTTTAAAAATACTACACTCAAACTAAAGTAAATTGAATTGAAATATATATGCATAAATATAATCCTAGGCTATGAAAATCTCAAGATAGCAACAGATAATACTGCATTATTGAAGGTACTAATAAAAACTTTAATAACATGGGGGAGTGGTTAAAAACTTTAAAAGCCACATGGCCTTGGTCTATATGAATGAATATCTTTTTCAATAGTATCAAGGGCCCAGCCACAGACCCTTGGTCTAAATGTAATGGATTTGATGCTTTACGTTTATTATTACTTGATTTTGATAATTTTATCTATTTTTTATAATTTATAATCAAATATGTTTTATAAATTTTATTTTTCTATTTTTTAATTTTATATTAATTTCTCTCTTATTATATCTTTTACTTTTGGATCGCCAAATGGAGGAGGGAGATGGATGCAAAAATGTAGAGAAGTGAACGCTCTAGAAGAAGAGATAGAGAGAGAATAGAGGGAAGGGGGCGGGTCCCGGGGAGGTCCTTTTGAAAGTGGAGGCCGAGGGATACTTGGAGGTTTTTTTTATGAGCAAAAACTGCCGCGAGAGAACAGGGATGATTATCGTTGCTAGCAAGGGAAAATTTAAGGTTTTGAATAATTTATAAATCCCTTGTATATAAAATTTAATAAATTTAATTATTTAAATTATTTTAAATAAATACATAAAAATAAAAATATCTTAATATTAATTTATGACATCATGATTTTACTCTAAGTATGTTTTGATATTGAAAAAAATAATATAGAGTAAATTACATTAACCTTCTTTGAGATATTTGATCATAACACTCCACTCCATTCTTATTCAAATGTGACACTCCACCCCATTTACTCAAATATTAATTAAGAAAATATACCTAAAGAATTAATAGAATATTCATAAAAAAGAATATTAAATCAAATTTTACTCTAATTTTACTTAAAACTATACTTTAATTCAATTAACTATTTTAAATAACTAATATCTTAATAAATTATATTTTTTTAATTAAATAATTATATTTATTGTAAGATATAAATTTAACCATGTATGTGATTATGAGAAAAAAATTTAGTACAAATATAGAGACATCTTAGGATAAGTTTAGTTAAGAAAAAATGTAGAGCATAATTGGTCATATTTTTTGCCAACTAAACTCACCCCAAGATGCCTCTATCTTTGTACTAAATTTATAACTTGTAATAAATATAATTATTTGATTAAAAAAATATAATTTATCAAAATATTAGTTATTTAAAATAGTTAAACTGAGTCAAAGTATAATTTTTAAATAAAATTAGACTAAAATATTGATTTAATGTTCTTTTTATGAATATTTTATTAATATTAAATATATATTTTTAATTAATATTTAAGAAAATGGGGTAGAGTGTCATATTTGAGTAAGAATGGAGTGGAGTGTCATAATCAAATACCTCAAGGAAAGTTAATGTAATTTACTCAATAATATATGATATTTACAAGAAAAAATTTATTGTAATTACTCAAAAATAAATAGTTAATGAAAAAATATAAAAAATATATAGTCATATAAAATTGAACTTAAGAAAGTTTCAACAATAGTACAAGATGTCAATGTACAAGCTTTTACCACTCTTTATTAAGTGTGAGTTTTTTGTTTTTTTAAGCAAACAAGTGAGTCTTTCAATGTGAATGTCAACGTATTGGGTAGAAAGAGCTCTTTGGAAAAATAAGTATAATCAAAACCCTGTAACACACCGATTTGAGTACTATTGAGTTAAATTGTACCAATTAAATGTCACTAGTGCTCATCAACTTGGTGAGTTCCTTCCCAGTGAGCCCACTTAATTCGTTGTAATATTAGTCTCAGACATGGCCGTATTGATTAGAAAATAAGTAGTAATTAATAAACATGCAAGATATATACAACTTTATTTTAAAATTTAAAACAATTTGTTATATATGAATATAAAATATTTATTATATTTATTTAACTTATATAATTCATTTAGAACTTATGTGATTGAAAGCTTTTTTACTTGAGAATCTCTCCGCAAGAATTCCTAACTTTAGGATATAAAGCAAGTGATAATAAAAGAAATAAAAAATACATAAATTTTATAATTATATATATTAAAAATTAAAAAGTTCTTAAATTTCAAAAATAAAAATCAAGAATCCAAATACACAATTTTATCTCTCTCAATTCTTATAATATGAATTAAATTATAAAATTTAATAAATTTCAAAACTCAGACTTTTTTTTTTAAAAAAAATAGAAACGGAGTTATAAGATAACATTGTTTTCTTGATAAAGTCTTGATTCAAAGAGAAGTGATGCAAAGTTTCCCTGTCACCCAGCTATCACTCAGACTCAGTCAAAAGCATCAAGGGCCCAACCTCGACCACATGACTTTATTCTATTTGTAATTCGATATTTTCCAAGTGTATCTCAAGAAAGGGTCCTAAAATACTATATTAAGTAGTAACATAGTATGAACAAGGGTTATGCTCCTTTTATAACTTTATTCTCTTTTAAATTAAATAATATAAAATTTAAATTATTAAAAATTATAAAATTTAATAAATTTAATAATATTTATTAATTAAGTGACAATTATATAACCATTGAATTATAGACTTATCATTTCTTTATTAATATTGCTTACCAATATCCTAGTGATTTCTTGGTTACTATTATGTAAATTGCTTCTCATCGTGGATATAATCCTCAAATTTATTATATTTAAAATCTTGTATAGATTCAAGTATAATAAAGTATGAACGCAACAAAAGTCTCATGCGGAGACTTGGTCAATTAAATATTTGATAGAATTATGTGTTCAATTTGGGTTTGCCTTTGGATTTTTTGGGAAGTGACAAATGCAATATGGCTTATAATTGAAATTTTCAGTAGGCCACCATATGGCACAGGTAACAAAATCTCTTAGCCATCTTGCCATGTATATGGGATGCACTCAAATCATGAATTCCATGGATGCATGCAATTGTTTGTACAATTACATTATATGTATAACACACCAAACCAAATAGTTTCTTCTGAGGTAGATGATGAACTTCTGATCATTTATTAGAAAAGGATCACATCGTATTTAAGTTCCAACTTCATTACATATAACAAGACAATAACATACTACAGCATTCAAACTTCACTAGTTTCCCATTTAGTTGATACTGTTGAATATATATCTATCTATTAAGTACTGACCATAATGAGCTGCTCTTATTTTTATTGCCCTTGTCCTTGTCCTTCTCCATGCCCCCTTGCTGAATTTGAATCTCTACTCTCTTCATCAATCACCTTATCATAATATCCAGTAAGTATAATGAGCATCTTAATGAGAAAGTTACTCAAGCTGAACCTGAGAGCAATTGTGACTTGAAGAGGTAAAATTCGCTTGAAGAATCCACACAAGAAGAACATGCAAGATATTCCAATGCCAAAGACGGCCGATAAAACCCATTCTTTGCGCAACACAATATTTATAACACCAGAAAGTGTTAGTGCCATTGTGACAAAAGGAAAAAGCGAGTTGTTGAAACCGAAAGGATTTTGAACTTGAAGTGGCAAAAGAAAGCTGAAGAAGCCCCACGAGATCAATAAACCACAAAGTGTTCCAGCAGTCCATACGACTTCATATATCCATCCGTAGTCCACAACTAGGTCTACAGCAAAGCCAAATGCGAGTACCATTTCCAAAATAGCCATACTCACCACCAGAAGTGCAAATTTAAATGTTCTCTGTGCAAAATGAAAGTCGCTGAGCTGTGCCCACATAGGACTGAAACATCCAATGAGTGAGCTGTACAACGCCAACGAGTCGAAAAGCACAAAGGCTTGGAATTCAGGATCATGAGCTAAAATTGCCAAGCCTACTTTCTCGGGGTCTTTGTATTCAGAGCTGTATAAACCCCCAGGCGGGGTGAAACCGGCAGTAAATGTCACGGTTGTTATCAAGACTGCCACAAGCATGAGTATGTTAATTCTATCCCTTAGATGATCTACATTCAGTAGTTCCTTGTGTTGCTGAATGGAAAGTTCTGGCTTTAGATTTTGTACGGCACCAGCAGAAGATAAGATCATGATCGATAGGCGCTACAGAAACCAGAAATATAAAAAAGATGTCAGCAAACACGGCAGAGATCATGCACCAATTAAGTTTCGTCAATTTGAAATCATTTTCATCCTCAAAACCAAAAGATTAAAAAAAAATGCGGAATATGGTAAAATATATAAGTGAGATCATATTATCTAATTTGAAGAATTATATTATTATTGCGAAGCTTCCCCGCATTAGATATTGCTGGCTTTCCCAGGATATGTGTCTATTTTATACTAATATTCTTTCGTGTTATATTTTTATTTAATAATGCTGCTATTTGGCCCAGCAAGGTGTCACACCACAAATCCTCACAGTGCTTGTGGTGCCCTATAATATCAAAATGCATTACAGTATTTATTTTATTTATATAGTATTTCCTTTGATTAAGCATTTTTCAGTAAAAATTAATTTTTACTAATTACACAATTAGGAAAAATCTAATACAATGTATATGAAATTAATTAACTTTTCAAATATTATGTCAATGTTTGATTTTTTCTTAATTTGAATTATCTGAAAATGATCTTTTTCTTTGAATATATATTTGAATTGAAATATTGAAATCAGTTAAAATAATTTATTTTATTTTATTTTTAATAAACTAACTAGAATTATTAAAACAAATTTCTAGATATTTATTTTATAAAAAGAATAAAAAAATACTTAAAAACTATCTTAAGTTTTCATAATGTGCTTTGAGGTAAATTGTTTTAGTCTTGATTTATGAGATCTTAATTAATCAATTTTTTAAAAATATTTTTATTAATAACAAACATCATATGTTTGAAATCAAAAATGAAAAATAAGATTCCAACCAAAAGAAAATGGCCAATAAGAGGTCAAACAATACAAGTATATAATTATTAATAAAGATATTAATGCATACCTGTCGATATGTCATTTCTGTTTTAATTTGTTGCGCAATGATATTTAGAGCTGTTAAGCCATCGTCATTACAATTATTTAGTCCAATCCTCCTATTCCGAGTCAAATGATACAAAACCTTAGGGTACTGCTGCTTTGATGCCAAATGTAGTGGGGTATTACCATTTTTGTCTGTAGCATCCAGCCCAAACTTCATGTTTTTCAATAGGTATTTGACCACTTTATCTCTTCCATTTTTTGCTGCAACATGAAGAATGTTTTGACCTTTTTTGTCGAGACCACGTTCGGGAATAGGCCATTTTAGTTGAAAGAATTCCTTGACAACCTTAACATGGCCTTTTTTGCAAGCAAGATGTACAGGAAGGTGACCCTTTGTGTTTGATTGTTGGGCAGACAGAGGATCTTTCTTTAACAATATGCAGACACATTTATGATCACCAATAGATGCTGCTAAATGAAGGGGAGTTTCCCCATTTTCATGCCTTAGATACATCAAATCTGGTCTTTCTTCTACTATCTCCTTTAAAAATTCTACACCCAAAATAAAGTAAATTGAATTAAAATTTGTATGTATAATTTATTTTCATAGGAGGGATTATAATGTATACATGGCCATATATATGTCTTCATTGTTGATTTTCTTTGCGTAGGATGGATTATAATGTATGGGAAGTACATGTACCTGAATTTCGTTGGAGAATTACAGCGCAAAGAGGCGAGTTCCCTAGGCATATCGGCTTATCATCTGGGAATGGGGCTTCCAACAGAAGCCTTGTAATTTCCATGTTTAAATTTGAGGCTGCCCAAAACAATGGTGATTCACCTGACTTGTTTTGGAAATGTGCTACGGGATTATCTTTTTGAAAAAGCTCACGAACCCCATCAAGATGGTTGCTTTGTACAGCACAATGCAAAGCAGTATTTCTAGAATCATTTGTTAATCTTGTTAGCATCTCATCATCATTCTTGAAGGAAGTTACCCCCTCACTTCTCCCACTAGTAGAGTTTGACCTGTCCGCATCACATTGGGAGAGAATAACCTTGATCACATCACTTCTTTTATATGTGGCAGCAACATGAAGCGCAGTACTGCCTTTGATGTTTCTCTTGGTTAGAAGTTTCGGAAAATGACAAGCAATCAATTCTGCAATATGTTCTTTCCCAAGTAATGCTGCCACATGAAGCAACGAATGCATTATCCACTTGATCGAAGACGTCATTTAAAGTCAGTTTCTTCTCTGCACATACGTGTTCCAATTTTCGGACAAAATTAATTGGATTCCCATCTTCTACGGCTTCATACAATCTTGAATCCATAAATTGCTTCTGCCTAGGAAATTCAGTTGTGTGTGCCCTCAGTTGTGAAGTTGTAGGTGTAACTGTATCTTGACTGTTGAACTGTGTTGTTTTCAATCTCTCCATCTCTGTGTCGCAAGTCTGTTTCCAGTTTGGATCAACGCCAGGAATAGGAATTTGCACTTGATCTGCCATAATTCTTCCAAAAACTAGTAGTATTAAGCAAGTACTTGATCAGGTGAGGCACTGATGTATGATGAACTCACTAGGAGTGGAAGACGGAGCTTTATATATAATTAAACTTTATGAAATCCGAAATTTCCCAGCAGTCTTTGTAAGAAAGTAGCCAAAAAGGTCAACACGTCTCTAGAAAGCAGAAGTGAACGGAAATATTTCTATCGGAGAAATACTTTTTGGTACCTTCTACTCGGAACTCCAGTTTTGCTTTTGAGTCCTCAGGAAAGAGACGCAGAATGTTTGGGCACTTCACAGGACTAAACTTGCGCTGAGCTCCTGTTCATACTCTATAGAGAGGTTGGAGGAAGAAAACAGAGAGGCTCTTGAAGGGGACTTGGGTAAAAGGGAAGAGGAAACCTTGAGTGGCTGAAAGAAATTGCAGAAGAGAGAAAAAAATCCTTCGAGGTAAGGAGAGGAAGATCAAAATACATACTTAAATCTTTCTATCTCGTTGAATGTAATGTCACTTTTTTGTTTTCGTCAGATTCCTGTAGTAGCGTAATGTCACTTTTTCACAGTTACATGTGCTGTCTATTTTGTTTTATTGTTGGCCATGTCCAGCCAAAAAAGTTGAAAGAGAAAGAGAACTTAAAATGCAAGATTTGCATCTTTTTTTTCAT
Source organism: Dicorynia guianensis (assembly GCA_037013595.1). Lineage (NCBI taxonomy): Eukaryota > Viridiplantae > Streptophyta > Magnoliopsida > Fabales > Fabaceae > Dicorynia > Dicorynia guianensis. Next base: position 15,881,477 of record JASUAB010000003.1, on the reverse strand, counting down.
TTTGTTAATTTTTTTATCTTTTCAATTTAATAAATAAAAATTTATTTTTAAAATTTAATAAATAAGATTTTTTATTATTTTTTTAATTTTATATTTATCCCTTTCTAAAATTTTTTTATTTTAGTGATAAAGAATTGAATCTCTTAAATAGATAAGAAAATTAGAGAGAAAATAAGTAATAAGAAATCTAAAATGAATAGATAAATATGTTGGAGAAAGAATATCACAAATAAATGCACAGTTGGGTGTGTGTTACTGTTGGGCATATAAAAAAGATAATGTTAGAATCTCGATTTTATTCCCATTTTTTTTATAAATATTAAGTTGAAATTAATTTTTATTGTGTTAAATTTTATAAAAAATTTAATATTAATTTATAAAAAAAATATAAATATAAAAATATAGCTCAAATATTATTTTATAAAGAATTTAACACATGCATGGTTAGATTATAGGATACACAACTCGGGGTAGAAATTAATGATTAAATAAGTTTTATTTTGAAAGAGTTTAATTTTTTATTTAAATATAAAGAATTGTCTTTAAAAAATTTAAAATAAGTTATATAACTGTAAAATTTGAACTCAATAGTTTAAAATCATATAAAATCAATTTTTCATCTAAAATAACACATGAGCTGATCCAATTCAACTCTAATATAATTTTTGAACAATTAAAATTGAGTTGCGGCAGATGGAGCTGTTTATGCCCTCCTTAAAGTGAGTTATTACCCAACAAAAATGGAAGGAAAAGCAATTATTCCAGAGAGAGGCAAAGTCCACTTACTAGCCACCTAGCAATTCCTGGAAGTTCCGTCACATCGACCTCGTGATCGAACGTGGTTCTGTAATCCAATATTAGGAGACAAAAGCTAGTTGTACAGCAATGTGACAATTCATGCCATTGCCACAGGAAGCATAAATTTATTTGTTCTTAGTGTCAAATGGAAGTCACTCTGATTTGCCTATATAAAACTGAAACATTCAATTAGGGCGCTATAAAAGTGAATGTGTCCAAAAGTACGAGAATATAAATTTTTTAAAGTGTAAATTATATTTTAAATAATAAAATATAATTAAATAATTATTAATAAAAAATTAATAAATTAAATAATTATAAAATATAAATAAATAAATTATAATTTATAAATTAAAAATCATTTAAATATTTTATTTTTTAATAATAATTATTTATTTATATTTTATTATATAAAATATATTATATACTTTAAAAATAAACAATACAAAGTATAATGATTTGGAATGCATCACCATCGATGAAAACTGCCATGCTTGGCGAGTAAGTAGACAAGTGTGTTAATTCCATCCTTTATATGATTTACATTCGGCAGTTTCTTGCGTTGTGGAATGATATTTTTTGGCTTTGGACTTTATATGACAATAACAGAAGAAAATATTAAATATAAAAAAGATATCAACAAACATGGCAGAAATTGTGCATGCAGCCAATTTGAAATAATTTTCAACCTCAAAACTAAAAGATAAAAAAACGAACAATATTGAATAAATATAGTAAAGTATAAAAATGGGCCTTATTTGCAATGAAACCCAACTAGCTTTGACAATAAGCGAACAAACAACATATGTCTATGTTATTTGAGGAATAACATTGTGAAGCTTCTCCATTAGATACTGCTAGCTGTCTTGAGATATGTGTTGGAGTTAACTTTTCCCTCTATATATAAAATTCTCCATTTTCCCCAAAAAAAACAAAATATTTATTTTCAAGAATTATTTTATGCATTGTGACACTTAATTTAGTTTGATTAAAATAAATAAGTAAATAAAAGTCTTTTTAATAATAAAAATTACCAGATATAATAATACAAATTTTGACAACACAGAAAATAAAAAATACAAATAATAATAAAGAAATATTACCAAGTGCAAAATAGCATGAGAAAACAAAACAGCAAGTAAAAATAAAATAAAATAACATAAAAAGGATCACATTATTGTGCATTGTATATATGACGCGCGCAATGAAATAGTTTCTATTGAGGAGAATGATGAACTTCTGATCATTATTAAAAAAGGATCACAGGGCATTGAAGTTCTAACTTCATCATATATAACTAAAATGAGATAATGACATTCAAACATCATTTGTTTCCTACTTAGTTGATACTGTTGAATATATATCTATTAATTACTCACTTTACTTGAGGTTGCTTTTCTATCTATTGCCCTTGCCCTTGTCCTTCTCCATGCCTTGTTGCTGAATTTGAATCTCTACCCTCTTCAACAATCACTTTATCATTATATCCGGTAAGTAAAACGAGAATCATAATAAGAAAGTCACTACGCAGATACTGAAAGAAGAATTTGCAACTTCAAGAGGTGAAAGTGGCTTCAAGAATCCCCACAAGAAGGAAATGTAAGGTATTCCAATAGCATAGAAGGTCGATGTCATCAATCCTAGATTGATAAATACATTTGAAGCAAAGAAAATCACACTTGAAACAAATAAAATAGCGGCGACAACAGGAGAAGTGGTGTCGAAATCGAAAGGATTTTGAATTTGAAGTGGCAAAAGAAAACTGAAGAAACCCCACGATATCAATGAACAGGCAAGTAGCCCAATAAGGAGTGAGACAATTGATATCCATATGACGTCCAAAATCAGTTGCACAGCAATGCTAATCGCGAGTGCCATTGCCATGAGAGCCGAACCCACCACCAGAAGCGCAAATTTAAATGCCCCCAGTGCAAAATGAGAGTCACCAAGTTGTCCCCACATAAGACTGAAACATTCAATGGATGAGCTGTACGAAGCCAATGTGTCCAAAAGCAAGTAGGCTTGGAATTTAGGAACATCAGCTAAAATGGCCATGGTGAAACTGGCAGGCGGGGTGAAACCGACAGCAAAAGTCACGGTGGTTATCAAGATGGCCACTAGCATGAGTATGTTAATTTTATCCTTTATATTATGGCTTTGGATTTTGTATGGCACCAACAAAATATTAGATCATGATTGATAGACGTTATAGAAATCAGAAATATAAAAAAGATGTCAGCAAACACGGCAAAGATCATGCACCAATTAAGTTCGTCAATTTGAAATCATTTTCATCCACAAAACCAAAAGACGAAAAACAGAGCGGAATACAGTGAAATATATAATCGATATAATATTATCTAATCTAAAGAGTCAGATTATTATTGTGAAGCTTCCCCACATTGGATATTGCTGGCTTTCTTAAGATATGTGTTTGTTTTATAGTCATATTCTTTCGTGTTATATTTTTATCTAATAATGCTACTATTTGGGCAACAATGTATCTCACCACAAATCCTCACAGTGCTTGTGGCGGCCGATAATATAAAAATACATGACAGTATTTATTTTATTTGTATAGTATTTCTTTTGATTAAGCATTTCCAGTAAAAATTAATTTTTACTAATTACACAATTAGGGAAAACATCTTTTACAATGTAAATGTAACTTTTCAGATATTCTGTCAATGTCTGACTTTTTTCATTTGAATTATCTAAAAAATTATTCTTTGAAATCTATTTTTGGATTGAAATATTGACATTTCATTAAAATAATTAATTTTTATTTGATTTTCAAAAAACTAATGGGAATTATTGTAACAAATTTTTGAATATTTATTTATAAAAAGAATAAAAAATACTTAAAACCTATCTTAAATTTTGATAATGCCCTTTGAGATAAAATTTTTCACTTTAAATTTATGAGACCATAATTAATTTACAATTTTTTTAAATATTTTTATCAATAACAAACAACATATGGTCAAAATCAAAAATAGAAAATAAGATTCCAACCAAAAGAAAAGGGCAGCTAACAAACTAAGCAATATAGGTACATAATTATTAACAAATATATATGTCATTTCTGTTTTAATTTGTAACACAATGATATTAAAGGCTGTTAAGCTATTGTCATTACGATTATTTGATCCAGTCCCCTATTTCAGGTCAAATGATACAAAATCTTAGGGTACAACTGCTTGGACACCAAATGCAGTGAGGTATTACCATCTTTGTCTATAGCATTCAACCCAGACTCCATCTTTTTCAATAGGTATTTGACCACTTTATCTCTTCCATTTTTTACTGCAACATAAAAAATGTTTTGACCTTTTCTGTTGAGCCCACATTCGGGAATAGGCCATTTTAGCTTAAAGAATTCCTTGACAACCTTAACATGCCCTTTTTGACAAGTGAGATGTATAGGAAGGTAACCCTTTATGTTCAATTGTTGGGCGGACAAAGGATCTTTCTTCAATAATATACGAACACATTTATGATCACAATTAGATGCAGATAAATGAAGGGGAGTTTCCCCATTCTCGTGCCTTAAATACACCAACCTCGTCTTTCCTCCAATATTTCCTTTAAGGATTTTGCACTCAAACTAAAATAAATTAAAACAAAATTAGTATGTATAATTTCTTTTGTAGTAAAGTATGGATTTGGATTCTCTATCTTTATTATTTTCTAATTTTGATGGCTTTCTATCTATTTCTCTAATTTATATTGAAATATATTTAGTAAGTTTTACCTTTTTCTTTGGTTAATTTTTTTCTCTCTTAATTTTGTATTTATCTCTCTTTTAAATCTTTCTCCTTTGAATTTTTTAAAGCCAAAGGATCCTCTTCCAGTAAAGTATACATGCCTATATGTCTTCATCATTGGTTTTCTTTTCATAGGAAGGTTTATCACCTATGGGAAGTACACATACCTAAGTTTCGTCGAAGTATGACAGTGCAAAGAGGCGAGTTCCCTTTGCATATGGGCTTACCGTCTGGGAATTGAGCTTCCAATAGAAGCCTTGTGATTTCCAAGTTTAAATTTGAAGCTACCCAAAACAATGATGATTCACCTAACTTATTTTGAATATGTGCTACAGGTTTATCTTTTCAAAATAGCTAACGAACCCCATCAAGATGGCTGCTTTGTACAGCGCAATGCAAAGCAGTATTCCTGATTCATTAGTTAGTCTTGTTAGCATTTCATCATCATTCTTGAAGGTAGTTACCGCCTCACTTCTCTAACTGATCATAGAGTTTGACCTATCCGTATCATATTGGGAGAGAATAACCTTAATCACATTATCCCTTTTATATGTGGCAGCAACATGAAGCGCAATACTACCTTTGATATTTCTCTTGGTGAGAAGTTTGGGAAAATGACAAGCAATCAATTGTTGGAAGGTAAGATATATAAATTGCTTTTCTCTTATGCTCCTTCCATTTGATTTTTGGCATCTTGTAGTTTTAATTTAAGTCAGACTGTAGATTCAAATCCAGGGTATGCTTTTAACTTCAATAATCAATAATTGCTGAACTTGAAAGAAATAAAATTTAGCCATGCATTAAAAGGAGAAAAAGCATGCTTCATTTACCTGATATGCTGGATATAATTTAGAGTTGTATGGATTTGAGTGTCATGTTACTTAACTTAGCCAAACTTATTTTTCTCTTTTATATTCTGAAAGAATTAAATGATTAGAGCATTAAAGTTGTTGATAGAATTAATTCATATATATATATATATATATATATAACTGCCTTGAAATTATGGTGGTTTGCAGTTGCTACCAACTAACTTGTTTAGCTGCCCATTATTATCTTGACCAAAAGAGTACAGTATGGGCTACAGTTGCCTTGTATAGATCTATAAGCTTATCCATATATATATATATATATATATATATATATATATAATCGAAACTAATATTGTACATAGTTAATTACCTTGTCCATCGTGTGACAAAACCCAGGCATTTACTCGGCCTTCTTTTCATTGTTTTGATGAAATGCTTATATTACCATATTGACTACCAATTGACCCAAAGGCTGGTATATAGGAATAAGAAAGAAGAGGGTTAGACACATAATTATGTCATCTATTCTCACATATTTATTTTCATACCATCTTCATTTCTGAAATTCAAAACATCAATTTTACTGAGTGTCCCAATTTAGATCCAATGATTTTGACACGTGAGAGCCTACAACTAATGTGAAAACAACTTTTTTCATTAAAATAATAATGTTAAAGAATTGCTTGTGATTTGGAATTTAGAAACATGCATGTACTAGTACTTTTGGACACATTTTGCTTCTTTCTTCTAACTTATCCATTATACATATTGTTATGACAATGGCCAACAAAAATAAAATTGCAAACTATAATTTAGGAAAGAGAAGAGAAAGCACACAAATATTTAACGTGAAAAAATTCAATGAGAGAAAAAACCATGGGCAGAAGAAGAGAATTTTACTATACAGAATTCTGTTACAAGGCTAAAATTTGAACTAAACAATTGACCCCAAAACTGTTATTTATTCAGTACCCAAAGGACCTAGAATTACAGAAAATCTGCACTCTTCTGTATTGCTGTTTTGCAGTAACAAACCCAAACAAGTACTGTTCATGGGTACTGTTCATGCTGCACTTGTATTCTGCATATTTTCTGCAGTCAAAATTACTGTATGCAGTTTCTTACTAAAACTGCAACTCTATTTGCAACTGTTTTGCAGTTTCTTACTATAACTGCAATTCTTAGTTACAGTTTCCGTTTGAAACTGCAACTCTTTTATTTTTACAATTTGGGTCACACCCAAAAACATAACAATCTCCACCTTGACACGAATTCTAAAAATAGAATTTCAACAAAGAAATTCTCCACCTTTTCCACAAAAGCTCCTAAGAGCAAACTCAACAATGGACACCAATTAAGTACAAGCAATGCTTGAACTTCTTAATAAGCAAAGGCTTATCGTACTCCACCTCTTCTCCTACAGCAAGACAATAGGCAAAATCTGGATAACCATACTTCTCAAGTGGTTTAATGGTTCTCCTTGGCCTGCCCTTAGCTATGGTGTAAGGCTGTACTTGTGAAGATTTTGAATCCTTTTTTGAATCACCATCTGTAGAACTAGGAATAGAAAATTGTTTAGGTTGAACAACAACTTCAAACTCCACCTATTCTTTACTTTTTTCATTATTCTGAATAACATATTCTGTAACTTCTTTATTTGCAAGCATGGAATATTCATCAAAAGTTACATCCTTGCTAATAAGAAACTTGGATTGATCTGGACACCATAATCTGTATCCTTTCACACCAGATGAATACCCAAGAAATACACATTTCTTTGCTCTAGGCTCAAGCTTTCTTTTATTAATATGTGCATAAGCAGGATAACCAAAAATTTTCAAAACAGAATAATCAGTAAGTTTGCCAGACCATACCTCTTCTGGTGTTTTATATTCAATGGATGTATTAAGAGATTGATTCACCAACCAACAAGCCGTGTTAACAACTTTAGCCCAAAATTTCTTGCCTAAGCCTGCATTTGAAAGCATACGTCGAGCCTTTTCAAGAAGAGTTCTGTTCATCCTCTCTGTAACACCATTCTGTTGAGGTGTATTCATAACAATTCTATACCGAGCAATGCCTTCTTTCTTGCAAAACTTATTGAACTCATTACTACAAAATTCAAGGCCATTATCTGTTCTGAGTCTCTTGATCTATTTTTCTGTCTACTTTTCAAGTAAGTCTTCCACTAAACTTGATTTTTCTATTTCAGAAAGTAGACCCAAACCTTTCTTGAATAATCATCAATAAAAGTCAACATGTATCTAGAGTGACTACCTTTAGAAGGAACTTGAGAGGGCCCCCAAAGGTCTTAATGATTGTAGTCAAGAGTTCCTTTTGTCTTGTGAATGGCTAAACTAAAACTCAACCGCTTTTGTTTGCTAAAGACACAATGTTCATAAAACTCCATCTTTTTTGTAATCTAGCCACCTAATAGACCTCTCTTGCTCAATGCTGTCATGCCTCTCTCACTCATATGCCCCAGTCTCATGTGCCAAATTTTAGTAACATCTGAATCAGAAATAAAAGTAGCAGCAACTGCAGCTAAACCTGTAATAGTAAAACCCTACAAGAAATACAAAGTGCCAATTCTGTTTGCTTCCATCAGTAAAAGTGCACCCTTAGAGGGTTTAAGCACACCATCTTCACATTTATATTTACAATCGTTCTTTTCTAAAGTATCTAGAGAAATTAAATTTTTTTTCAAATCTGAATATGTTTCACATTTGACAAAGTTTTGATCATACCATCATGCATTTTAATTTGCACAATGCCTATCCCAACAACTTTACAAAAATGATCATCACTCAAAAACACATCTCCATTAAATGGCTCAAAAGTGGTAAACCAGTCCCTATTAGGAGTCATATGCTGTGAAGCTCCTGAATCCATCACCCAGCTAGTTTCAAATCTGATTTTAGCATCAATAACACAAAGCAAATCACTTTTCTCATCTTTTGCTACATTACCTTCGTTTGATGTGGCCTTACCTTTATTGTCACCTGCTTTTTCTTTCTTCTTTAGTTTAAAACAGTCAGATTTAATATGTCCCTTCTTCTTGCAATAATTATAAGTCAAATTCTTATGTTTAGACTTCGATCTAGACTTGTAAGAATTAGGATTTCTCTCCTTACTTCTTCCTCTATCAACAAATAGACCAATACTCTGATCACCCCCTTCAACAGATGTCAAATTATTATCAATTTTCTCTTTAGTTTGCAAATTTGACCTGACATTATCAAGAAAAATTTCTTCTCTACCATAAATCATAGTGTCTCTAAAATTTTTATAGGAAGCAAACAAAGAATATAACAGTAAAAGCGCTTGATCCTCATCATCAATCTTCACATCTATCTTACTTAAATCAGTAATGATGGAAGTAAACTCTGCTATATGAGATTTTAGTGGCGTATCTTCAGACATACGTAGAGTATAGAAGCATTGCTTTAACCGTAGCCTGTTGGTGAGAGATTTCATCATGTACAAATGTTATGACAATGGCCAATAAAAATCGAATTGCAAAATATAATTTAGAGAAGGAGAAGAGAAAGCACACAAATGTTTAACGTGAAAAAATCCAATGAAAAAAAAAATCACGGGCAGAAGAAGAGAATTTCACTATGTAAAATTTAGTTACAAGATTGAAATTTGGGCTGAACAATTGACCCTAAACAGCAGCACCCAAAATGACCTAAACAACTGCTGTATCCAAAATACAGAAAATCTGCACTCTTCTGTATTGCTATTTTGCAGTAGCAAACCCAAAAACAAACACTGTTTACCGTGCACTGTTCACACAGCACCATGCACTGTTCACGCTGCACTGTGCGGCACTGTTGTTACTATTTGTGGGTACTGTTCACGCTGTATATTTTCTGCATTCAAAACTGCTGTATGTAGTTTCCTACTAAAACTGTAATTCTGTCTAAACTGTTTTACAGTGTCCTACTAAAACTGTAACTCTTGGTTGCAATTTCCATCTGAAACTGCAACTCTTTTATTTTTAGAATTTGGGTCACACCCAAAAACATAACAACAAACTCTCCAATTTCAACCATGCACCCACGACAGTGTTCTCAGTGAGAATTTCTTGAAGAACTTCATTACCCAAGCACAACTGAATAGAAGAAAGAGCTTTATCATTGATATCATTCCATTTAGCATTTGTCATAGTCTCAGGCTTCTTCGTCTTCCTAAGCAGCGCCCTCTTTGTGCCTTCTCTTGATAGAATTGCCATCATCCTTACTTGCCAGAGAGCAAAACTAGTTGACCCATCAAATTTCTCAATGTCTGTCTTAGATGTTGTTGCTAAAGTAGAAACCCTTGAGAACTAGGCTCTGATACCAATTTGTTATGACAATGGCCAACAAAAATAAAATTACAAAATATAATTTAGAGAAAGAGAAGAGAATATTTAACATGAAAAAATCCAATGAGGGAAAAAATTACGAGCAAAAGAAGAGAATTTTACTATGCAGAATTCTGTTACAAGGCTGAAATTTAGATTGAACAATTGACCCCAAAACTGCTGTTTATGCAGTACCCAAAGGACCCAGAATTACAGAAAATATGCACTCTTCTGTATTATTGTTTTGCAGTAACAAACCCAAACAAGTACTGTTAACGGTGCACTGTTCATCGGCACTGTTCACTGGTGCTGTTCACGCTGTACTTTATTCTGTATATTTTTTACAGTCAAAATTGCTGTATGCAGTTTCGTACTATAATTGCAATTCTTGGTTGTAGTTTCCATTTGAAATTGTAACTCTTTTATTTTTAGAATTTGAGTCCCACCCAAAAACATAACACGTATTAGGCTTATAGGTTAGCTTCCTACTGCCACCATGCAAGCTAGCTAGTTTTGATCAGTCAAGTTCTTCTTTATATGCTGATCTTGTTAGCGGTGATTTCAAATTGTATGTAGTGATTTTGATGCTCCTCTGGTGAACTTATCAATCAATAACTTGGATTAGACACCAAACGGTGGTGGAATAAGATTATGGTGTCAAGAAGATGTTGAAGAAAATGAGATTGAGATGTGGAGATAGAAAGGAGTGGACAACAACTACGGCATAGCCATTGGTACTTATTTAATGTTTTGGGTGGAATTATTAGTTTGTTTTATGTTTTAGATGAAATAGTTTTGTTAATCTTAATTCAAGAGTTTGGATTAGTGTTTGTTCTATATATTGTAAATCAAAGTGCATTATTATATATTAATAAGATTTTTCTTCAAATTAAGTTATAATTGTGAAATCATCAAATATTACTTGTTTCCTTTAATATGGACAAAATAGGATCTTTTAGGAATTTTAAAAAAAATTGAGATTTGTGAAGGTTTTGAGATGAAATTTGTTTTTCTATTTAATTAGAAACAGATTTGTAACAGAATATCTAAAAATTTTAAATTAGAGATGGATTTGTGACGAATATTATCAATTAAGGACAAATTTGTGATAGTTGTTGTCCATATCATCATGTTGATTTGGCACCTTTATTTCATTTTGAGATAGAATTGTGACACATTTTTACTTTTAGCAACAGATTTGCGACAATATTTCTGCATATCATCCATGCTGATGTAGCAAATTCACAACCATTTTGAGATGGATTGGTGATGGTTATGCTCCACGTCATTCTTTGTTACATGGCTTTTGGCTACAGAAAGGAGACGGATTTGTGACGGTTGGGATCCACATCATTCCTCTAATATGACTTTTGGGATGGAAATGAGACGAATTTGTTATGAATTTTTTTCATCCCAGATTTTAGACAATTTAGGGACAAATTTGCGATAGAGTAGTTCTGTCCCGAATTTGGGATAGACAAATTTTCTGCCTATGTTCCGTCTCAAATTCCGGTGCAAAACTGTTTTTACAATGGAAAAAGGCCTCTCTGTAACGGAAATTTCAATTACAGATATGCATTTTTTCTTGTAATGTTTAAGGCATCATCTCATTTTTGTTGGGAGAGGAGGGACTAGATGGGCACAATGACAGAAACAACACTCCAATTTTATATATACCGGCATATATTTCAGCAGTGAAACCAACTTTTATAGGTCATCAATGCTTTCAGCAAGAGGGGACACATCCAGAACATCAAGACAATGAAAAAGTTGAATTAAATCAAGCTTTAGACGACCTACTTCATGCTGTAAAGTGTACCGACGACTTGCTGCTACCTTAAATTTTTGCCTCGCATGCTTCTCTTAGCTTCTTAAGCTTCATACGGTTCTCCGAAAACTTCATTTTTTGTATTTTCCGCATTTGCACTGATGTCAGGAGAGACTATTCTTGAATCTGAACTTGAGGTGATACTAAAATATAAATACAACTACTTCAAAAGGATACAAAACATAGGAAACGGCTGCGTGATTAAGCAACTCAGCTTGCATAGGAATTTAGTCCTTACTGATACATTAAGCAAGTCCGGCTGCTTGATTAATTGTTAATTCACTTTTAATAGAGAGCCTTTGACACAACACCGGTTGGATGTCAACATGAGCAGTTCATTTATTAATAAATTAAGAAGCCACCCGAAAAAGGGAAACAGAGAATCATATAATATGCTTTATATCGTATGCATGTATCAGAAATTAAGAAACTTATCTCATCATATAACTATCATTAATGGTAGAAACAAGTTCAGTAAAATGGACAATGCCATACCTTAAATTGACAAATAATCCTTTTTTTTGTACAATTTTTATTGTATAAAATATAATTTATTAAATTTCATAAAATAATAAAATTCAATAAATTTCATAACTCATGGGCCACTTGTGAGCGTTAGCATTTTATCGGGACAAACTTTCCGATTGGCGTTAGGCCATTAGCCAATAAAGCACATCAGTTGATGTTGGCGCTTCTTCTGCACGGCTATGATTAGACTCTTTGCAGTTGGGCTGCGTAGGGCGAATTATAGGCTAACATTCATGAAAGCCTAACCTCAACCCCTACGGGTTATTCCATAAAGACTTAAAGCTGTGTTTAAAGTTTATTAGAATTTAAGATTTATAATGTATTTTAAAAATTATATATTTTAAATTTAATAAATAAATATATAATTTTTAAACATAAAATTGTTGAATTTATTATTTTAATAATTTATTATTAATATATATTAAAGGTGAAAAATTATTTGTTAAACTTATCTATTTATTACACATACCACTTTTAACATATTACTATAAATTTTATCCTTACCATGATAGATTTAATAATATAAAAGCTCCACTCGTGATGCAGATGAAATTGTGTAAGAACCTTACTCAGACATGTGCCTATGCAAGAAAATGAGTGGTAACAAGTAAAAAATAAGTATTGTAATTGTAGCGGTTAAACTTTTTATTTAATAAATTGTTTCTTTCAAACGTTCTGAACGTCTGATAATAAGTATGCAGGTTTCAATATTAGCTCAATGCACTCAGATTTGGCTGGATTAATTCTTATTAATACAAAAGCTAGATGTATAGGACGATGATCCTTTGTGTTTTATTGTTGGGAAAATAAAGAATCTTTGTTTAACTATATTCAAACACATTTATGATCATCAGCAGATGCTGCTAAATGAAAGAGAGTTTCTCCTTTCTCATGCCTTAAATACATCAAATCTAATCTTTCCCTCACTATCTTGTCTACAAATTTTACACTTAAACCAAAGTAAACTGAATTAAAATTAGCATGTATAATTTCAAAGGTAGTAAAGTATACATGCCTGTATGTCTTTATCATTGATTTTCTTTTCATAGGAGGGATTATAATGTATGGGAAGTATATGTACCTGAGTTTCGTCGGAGTATGACAGCGCAAAGAGGCGAGTTTCCTATGCATATGGGCTTATCGTCTGGGAATGGAGCTGCCCACAAAAGCTTTGTAATTTCCATGTTTAAATTTGAAGCTGCCCAAAACAACGGTGATTCAACTAAGTTGTTTCGAATAAGTGCCACAGGTGTATCTTTATGAAAAAGCTCACAAACCCCATAAGATGGCTGCTTTGTACAGTGCAGTGCAAAGCAGTATTTCCTGATTCATTTGTTAATCTTGTCAGCTTTTCATCCTCATTCTCGGAGGAAGTTACCCCCTCACTTCTCCCATTAATAGATTTTGACCTATCTGCATCATACTGGGAGACAATAACCTTAATCACAGTATACTTTTTATACCTGGCAGCAAGATGAAGGGCAGTATTGCCTTTGATGTTTCTCTTGGTGAGAAGTTTGGGAAGGTGACAAGTAATCATTTCTGCAATATGTTCTTTCCCAAGTAATGCTGCCACATGAAGCAACGAGTTACCAGCATTATCTGCCTGATCAAGAAAGTAGCTGAAAACGTTAACACGTCTCTATAAAGTAGAAGTGAACCAAAAAAATCCTTTGGAAGAATCACTTTTTCACGCCTTCCGCGGGGGACTCCAATTTTGACTTTTGAGTCCTTGATCAAGAAAGAGACAGAATGTGTGGGCACTTTCGCAGAACTAAACTTTTGCTCATCTAATGTTCATGCTATATAGAGAAGTTAAAAGAAGAAAACAAGGAGGTTTTAGAAGAGGACTTCGGTAAAAGGGAATGGGAAACCTTGACTCTGGGAAGAAAAATTTCGGAAGAGAGAAAAAACTCCTTATGAAGTAAGGAGAGGAAGATCAAAATACATACTTGAATCTTTCTATCTCTAGTTCAGACATTTCCGTAGCTAATAACTCTCATACTGCATTTTTTCTATAATGAGAAGGAAGAGGAACTATCTTCTTCAAATCTTCAGCTTGCAAGAGATGCGCACGCATATTGACTCCTCCTTTCTTCTCTTTGCACAACATCACTCCGTTGTAATATTTATCTTATTTTTATCTCAATATTATTACAAGTGCAGTGTTACTTTTTCACAGTTACATGTAACACTTATTTTGTTTTATTACTTGGCTTGTCCAGCTAAAAAAGTTGCTGCAATTCACTTTTTCTGTTTAATTTATTCTTGGGGGAAGGCACCTCCTACTGCACCCTCCCAATGTCTGCATTTTTTTAATTTAAATTATTCTTAGGAAGGACCCCTCTTAGGCTCTTATGATCCATCCTCCTACACGTCTGTAATTTTTTCTTTTGGTATTGTGCAATTTGTTTTTTCTTTGAATGAAGGTTGAAAGGGGAGCTGAGGAGGGGCTCCTTAATTGTCCCCTCTCCAGTGCCTTTTATTTTTATTTTCTAAAAAAAACTTTTAATATGTCCGTTTGTGCTTTTCATTTCATTATTTTTCATTTAGTGTTTTTGTTTTAAATTAATTATTCATGTTTTACATTTTTATTGGACCCCTTTTGTTGGACTTCCTTCTCATGTTTGGCCCCTTTCTTACTCTTAGCTTCATAATTTTTTTTTTTAAAAATTATAATGGCTACTTACCCCACTTATTTATCGTTGCAGACTTGCAATCATATATTATTTGCGTCTGTCCAAACAAAGAAGATAAATGCTTTAATTTATGAGGACTGCGGAGACTACCCAGGACCAAGGAGAGCGAGACCAGTAAGAGAAAAAGGAAAGAAGGAACAGGTGGATAGTGAGGGAAGATAAAAATAAAAATGAGGATGAAAGAAAAACAGGGAGACGAGAGAGGGTAAAAGTTGGAGAAAATAATAAAAAGTAAAGAGCAGGATGAAAAAGAGAGGAGACGCTCGGCAGCGGTTGCTGGACAATGGGGAGTTCTTAAAGCTTTGGAAGTAGCGTGGAGTATGGGTATCAGGAGGATCATTATAAAATCTGACTCTAAAAAGCTTATAAGGCATAATAAGGCATATGTGAATGATGAGAGACGTTAATTGTATGGACAAATCTTTTCTTAAGATATTATTTTTAAGGGTCATTCTATGGTATCTTTAGTTTATGCGTAGGGTAACGGTATTTATATCGTCAATAAACAAAATTTTGACACAGCATTTATTAATTTGATAATTTGATTTACTAGTTCGACACACATTCTTATATCTTATTTTTATCACTTTTCTCTTTTTATTTTAACACACATTTTATGTTATTTCTTTTCACGTTTCTCTCTCCACTTTTTTTTGCATTCCTGTATCTTATTTTATTTAATTTTCTCTCTCCTATTCGATAAAGATCCACATATAAAATATAAATATATAGAAGAAATTAGAAATATAAAACATATAAAATTCTCTTTTTTGTGGAATGCAAAATTGTAATTTGTATATGAATATACAAAACTGTGCTCATGTTAGAGTACCTTAGGAGTAAAATTAGAGTACCTTAGTCATCCCCTAAAGAGAAGTGGACTAACTTTGCCAATCACCATAGAGATCGCTTAGTACTTAAGGCAATTAAATTGATCACAGTGTCGATAAAATTCTCAAATTTATTTTAGAATAATAATATATGTATACATAAAAATTTTAGATACTAACTACATGTACTCTCATATTTTCATTCTTTATTTTTTCTTTCCTTTCAAAAACTTATCGCATAGTATAACATCCATCAGTTTCTTTATTATATTTAAGGTTTCTTATAGGTTCAACTAAAATAAACTATGAATGCAAAACGCTGCCACACGCTTTCACTTACATTAAAATTCATTGATTGTATATTTCTGATAGAATTGTGTCCATGATGTGCGTATTTGCTTTTGGGACAACGACTTCAAGCCCCATATGGAATGACTCTCTATAAGCTCTAATTGAAGAAATTTATTAAAAAGTAATATTTAAAATATTATTTCAACATTTTTTATCTTCCATCTCTCCCTCTCTCTTTCTATATATATATATATATATATATATTCTCATTCCCAACTCGGATGTGTGTTTGCTTTCAGACAGAAAAGCATCACATCCTGAAATTGAGACAAGTGGCCTGTCTTTTGTGATTTTGTGCTACCCACCTTGTGTTTTGTTAATTTATGTAGCTACCTTTTCTGCGGTGTTGGGATTTCTGCTAGGGATGGCAATGGCCCTGAGTATTATTTTAAAATTGGGCATAATCATAATTAAACTAAACAAATAATTTATATCTTAAGCATAACCAATCATAATCTGAAAACAATTGCACAACTAAAATCGTAAGCAACCATAAGTATAAAGTAATAACAATATCGCCGTAACTGAGCATAATTATAACCAATCAACATGTTTCGAATTTACAAATTTACATATCATATTATCTAAACTAACCTAACAACTGCAGTTGATGTTGTTATGATTACTCTCTAGGAGATGGGCTGAGTCAGAAATTAAGACACTGAGAGAAAATTATAGGCTAGCATTCATAAATGCCCAACCTCTACGGGCTATTCCATTAAAGACTTAGAGCTATGCATAAAGTTTGGAAAATGATTTTCCATCTAACATTTTCTTACCAAATTCTGAGTATAACTATTAGGTTTGATGGATCGGACAATTAGTAAATTCTAACTGCATTATACATAAGTAAATGAGACAACGACATACTAAAGCATTCAAAGTTCATCAGTTTCTTAGTTGATATTGTTGAATATACATATACTAATTACTCCCGAAACTTGAGGCTGACTTCTTTTAATTGCCCTTGTTTTTGTGCTTCTTTATGCCCAGTTGCTGAATCTGAACTCTCTTCAACAATCACTTCAACATAATGTCTAATAATAAGTGAAATGAGAATCTTAATGAGAAAGTCAATCAAGTTGAAACCGAAAGGATTAGCGACTTGACAAGGTAAAAGTGAACTGAAAAATGCTACAAATAAGGAAATGCATATTCCAATGGAAATTACAATGGATGGCAGCCATCCTAAGCCCAAAACTAGACATA
Organism: Dicorynia guianensis; assembly: GCA_037013595.1. Classification (NCBI taxonomy): domain Eukaryota; kingdom Viridiplantae; phylum Streptophyta; class Magnoliopsida; order Fabales; family Fabaceae; genus Dicorynia; species Dicorynia guianensis. Next base: position 15,864,307 of record JASUAB010000003.1, on the reverse strand, counting down.
CACCCAATACTAATGCGAGTCCCATTGTGCAAGAGATAAAAGGAGATTGTTGAAACCAAATGAATTTTGATCATGAAGTGGTAAAAGAAAGCTGAAGAAACTCCACGAGATTAATCAATAGCAAAGCATTCTAATGACCGGTACAACTTCTGTCATCCAATATTGCGGGACAAAAACTAGTTGTACAGCAATGCTGAAAGCTTGGAACATTGCCACAACAGTCGTTCCCACCATAAGAAGCGTAAATTTAAACGCTCTTAGTGTAAAATAAAAGTGACCCCTGTCGTGTCCACATAAAATAATATATATAACGTCCACCCATAAAAGAATCATGTTATGTATACCTGTTTTCATATATAAAAGTATTAAAGTATTTAATTATTAATAACATTTTTTAAAAATTTAAATTTTAAATTAAAAATGATATATATATATATATATATATATATATATATATATATATATATATAACTTAAGGTCAATGACATAAAGGATAAATATTTGTTTCTGGATAGAAAAATATATAAAGATATGTCATTTGTGTTATTGTTGTGCGGCACAATAATATCTAGGTTATAAAACCATCACCATTACAATTGTTTAATTCAATCCATTTGTTCATGGTTAGATAATACAGAACCTTATAGTTTCCTAGAAGCCAAATGTAGTGAGGTATTACTGTTTTTGTCCATTGTGTCCAACCCAGACTTCATAATTTTCAATAGGTGTTTGACCAATTTGTCTCTTTCATTCATGGCTTCAACATGAATGTTTTGACTTATTCCACTGAGCCCATGTTCATGAATAAGCCATTTTAGCTGAAGGAGTTCTTTGACAACCTTAACTTGGCCTCTCTTGGAAGCAAGATGTATAAGAAGTTGACCTCTTGTGCTGGATTGTTGGGTACACACAGAAAATTTACTTACCAGTAGATGCTGCTAAATAAAGAGGAGTTTTTCCATTTTCTTCTCTTAAATACATTAAATATGGTCTTTCTCTACTATCTCCTTTAAAAATACTAAATTCAAACTAAAGTATATTGAATTGAAATATATATGTATAAATAGAATCCTAAGCTAGGAAAATCTCACGATAGCAAAAGATAATACTGCATTGTTGAAGGTACTAATAAAAACTTTAACATGAGGGAGTAGTTAAAAACTTAAAAGCCATATGGGCTTGGTCTATATGAATGAATATCTTTTTCAATAGCATCAAGGGCCCAGCCACAGTGCCTTGGTCTAAACGTAATGGATTTGATGCTTTACCTTTATTATTACTTGATTTTGATCATTTTATTAATTTTTTATAATTTATAATTAAATATATTTTGTAAATCTTATTTTTTTTCATTTTTCTTCCTTTAATTTTATATTAATTTCTCTCTTATTATATCTTCTACTTTTGGATCACCAAATGGAGGAGGGAGATGGGTTCCAAAATGTAGAGAAGTGAAGGCTCCAGAAGAAGAGATAGAGAGAGAATTGAGGGAAGGGAGACGGGGGATCCCCGGCAGGGGCTGAGGGATACATGGAGATTTTCCTGATGAGCAGAAACTGCCGCGAGAGAAGAGGGTTCACTATCATTGCTGGCAGGGAAAATTTAAGGTCATGAATAATTTATCAATCCCTTGTAAAATTAATGTAAGATATTGTATTTATTAAATTTTATATACAATTTAAGATGTAAAATTTAATAAATTTAATCATTTAAATTATTTTTATATAATTTAAAATTATTTTAAATAAATATATAATAAAATTTAATTCCTAAAAATAAAAGTATCTTAATATTAATTTATGGCATCATGATCTTACTGTAAGAATGTTTTGATATTGAAAAAAATATATATGATATTTAGGAGAAAAAATTTATTATGACTACTCAAAAATAAATAGTTGATGAAAAAATATAAATTAAAGGGCCCAGCCCCAATCACATGACTTTAGTCTATTCGATATTTTCCAGAGTACCTCAGGTCTTAAATGTACTGTATTAAATAGTGATATGGTATGAATAAGGGTTATGCTATCTTTTATAACTTTATTTTATTTTAAATTATATAATATAAAATTTAAATTATTAAAAATTATAAAATACAATAAATTTAACAATATTTATTAAGTGACAGTTATATAACCATTGTATTATAGACTTATCATTTCTTTATGAATATTGTTTACCAATATTCTTAAGATTTCTTGGTTGCTATTATGTAAATTACATCTCATCGTGGATATAATCCTCAAATTTATTATATTTAAAGTCCTGTATAGATTCAAGGATAATAAAGTATAAATGCGACAAAAGTCTAATACTGAGAATTCATGAATTATATATTTGATAGAATTATGTGTACAATTTGGGTTTGCCATCGAGAAAAAGAAACCAAATTCATGTGTCGGAGTGTTGCACCAACAATAACGATCACATCCCTAGACTGAAACATAGCATTTAGAGTGAGACACATTGAATTGGTGAGTAGGCCTACAGAATGAGTGCAAGGTTGAACGGATTCTTTCAACTTGTTATCCCCCTCAATGAGTTAAATAAAATTTACAAGAAGTAACACGTATGGTCGATTTTTTGGGAAGTGGCAAATGCAATATGGCTTATAATTGAAATTTTCTGTATTGCAATATGGTAATAAAAACTCTTAGTCATCTTGCCATGTATATGGGATGCACTCAAATCATGAATTCCATGAATGCATGCAATTGTTTGTACAATTGCATTATATAACGCACCAAACCAAATAGTTTCTTCTAAGGGAGATGATGAACTTCTGATTATTATTAAAAAAGAATCACATCGTATTTAAGTTCCAACTTTATTACATATAACAACACAACGACATACTACAGCATTCAAACTTCACTAGTTTCCCATTTAGTTGATACTGTTGAATATATATCTATAAAGTACTGACCATACTTGAGCTTGCTCTTATTTTTATTGCCCTTGTCCTTGTCCTTCTCCATGCCCCATTGCTGAATTTGAATTTCTACTCTCTTTGACAATCACCTTATCATAATATCCAGTAAGTAAAATGAGCATCTTAATGACAATGTTACTCAAGCTGAACCTGCAAGCGATTGTGACCCAAAGAGGTAAAATTCGCTTAAGGAATCCACACAAGGACAGGCAAGATATTCCAATGGCAAAGACAACCGATAAAAACTGTCCTAGGCCCAACAGGTCATATAAAACACTAGAAAGTGTCAGTGTCATTGGGACAACAGAATAAAGCGAGTTGTTGAAACCGAAAGGATTTTGAACTTGAAGTGGAAAAGAAAGCTGAAGAAGCCCCACAAGATCAATAAAAAGCTAAGTGTTCCAACAATCGATAAGACTTCTGATATCCATCTGTGGTCCAAAACTAGGTCTACAGCAAAGCCAAATGCAGGTGCCATTGCCAAAATAGCCATACCCACCGCCAGAAGTGCAAATTTAAAAGTTCTCAGTGCAAAATGAAAGTCACTGAGCTATGCCTACATAAGACTGAAACATCCAATGAATGAGCTGTACAATGCCAACGTGTCCAAAAACATGAAGGCTTGGAATCCAAGTTTATCAGCTAAAATGGCCATGCCTATTTTATTGTGGTCTTCGTATTCAGAGCTGTATAAACCCCCAGGCAGGGTGAAATCGACAGTAAATGTCATGGTGGTTATCAAGATTGCCACAAGCATGAGTATGTTAATTCTACCCCTTAGATGATCTGCATTCGGTAGTTCCTTGCGTTGCTGAATGGTAAGTTCTGGCTTTAGATTTTGTATGGCACCAGCAGAAGAAAAGTTCTGGCTTTAGATTTTGTATAAACCCTATTTGAATTGAAATATTGAAAATTAGTTAAAATAATTTAATTTATTTTATTTTCAATAAACGAACTAGAATTATTAAAACAAATTTTTGGATATTTATTTTATAAAAGGAATAAAAAGTGCTTAAAAGCTATCTTAAATTTTGATAATGCACTTTGAGGTAAATTATTTTAGTTTTAATTTATGAGATCATGATTAATCAATTTTTTTTAAAATATTTTTATTAATAACAAACATCATATGTCCGAAATCAAAAATAGAAAATAAGATTCCAACCAAAAGAAAATGGCCGATAAGAGGTCAAACTATACAAGTATATAATTATTAAAAAAGATATTAATGCATACTTGTCGATTTGTCATTTCTCTTGTAATTTGTTGCACAGTGATATTTAGGGCTGTTAAGCCATCGTTATTATAGTTATTTAGTCCAGTCCCTCTATTTCGGGTCAAATAATACAAAAGCTTAGGATATTGCTGCTTAGATGCCAAATGTAGTGGGGTGTTACCATTTTTGTCTGTAGCATCCAGCCCAAACTTCATGTTTTTCAATAGGCATTTGACCACTTTATCTCTTCCATTCTTTGCTGCAACATGAAGAATGTTTTGACCTTTTCCATTGAGCACACGTTCAGGAATAGGCCATTTTAGTTGAAAGAATTCCTTGACAACCTTAACATGGCCTTTTTTGGAAGCAAGATGTATAGGAAGGTGACCATTTGTGTTTGATTGTTGGGCAGGCAGAGGATCTTCCTTTAACAATATGCCGACACATTTATGATCACCAATAGATGCTGCTAAATGAAGGGGAGTTTCCCCATTTTCATGCCTTAAATACATCAAATCTGGTCTTTCCTCTACTAACTCCTTTAAAAATTCTACACTCAAACCAAAGTAAATTGAATTAAAATTTGTATATATAATTTTTTTCATAGGAGGGATTATAATGTATGGAAAGTACATTACCTGAATTTCGTTGGAGAATTACAGCGCAAAGAGGCAAGTTCCCTAGGCATATCGGCTTATCATCTGGGAACGGAGCTTCCAACAGAAGCGTTGTAATTTCCATGTTTAAATTTGAGGCTGCCCAAAACAATGGTGATTCACCTGACTTGTTTTGGAAATGTGCTACAGGATTATCGTTTTTGAAAAAGCTCACGAACCCCATCAAGATGGTTGCTTTGCACAGCACAGTGCAAAGCAGTATTTCTAGAATCGTTTGTTAATCTTGTTAGCATCTCATCATCATTCTTGAAGGAAGTTACCCTCTCACTTCTCCCACTAGTAGGGTTTGACCTGTCCGCATCATATTGGAAGAGAATAACCTTGATCATATCACTTCTTTTATATGTGGCAGCAACATGAAGCGCAGTACTGCCTTTGATGTTTCTCTTGGTTAGAAGTTTCGGAAAATGACAAGCAATCAATTCTGCAATATGTTCATTCCCAAGTAATGCTGCCACATGAAGCAACGAATCGCCAGCATTATCCACTTGATCGAAAATGTCATTTAAAGTCAGTTTCTTCTCTGCACATACTTGTTCCAATTTTCGGACAAAATTAATTGGATTCCCATCTTCTACGGCTTCATAGAATCTTGAATCCATAAATAGCTTCTGCGTAGGAAATTCAGCAGGGTGTGCCCTCAGTTGTGAAGGTGTAGGTGTAACTGTATCTTGACTGTTGAACTGTGCTGTTTTCAATCTCTCCATCTCTGTGTCGCAAGTCTGTTTACAGTTTGCATCAACGCCATGAATGGGAATTTGCACTTGATCTGCCATGATTCTTCCAAATCCCAAATGAAAATTAAGCTAGTATTATTAAGCAAGTACTTGATCAGGTGAAGCACTGATGTATGATGAACTTGCTGGAAGTAGAAGATGGAGCTTTGTATATGTCGATCTTTTTGAAGTCCGAAATTTCCTAGGAATCGTTGAAAAGAGACAATGAAGACAACCCTTTAAAAAGAATAGTGATTATCCCTTATAGACGGAGAAGTGAAAAAGAAAGCAAACCCAACTCGCAAAGGAACAAAAGATTGACGCAAAAGTAGAAACAAACACGCGCAAAAAAATAATTTCAACACAGCCATCGATCTGCCTAAACACTCGAACGCTCATGAATAATGATTGTAGAATATAGATGGAAAAGAAAACAGCAGCCAAAGCACAGGAACACTGAAAGTAAAAATCAGAACACCGAAAGTGAAGAGATGAAAGGCAAATAATGAACCTGAGTATTGGCAACGGCATGAAGCAATTTGAACCCTGCAATAGACAAAGCGAAGAACAAGAAAGCATAAGATAGCGGAAGAACAGATCAATGAAAACTAGTTCCTGCAAAGAGCAAAATGGAAATCTATCAGACAAAAATAAGAAGCTCAGCAGGCGGAAGAGAAAGAAAGAGAGATATTGAATAAATCAATGGAAGTGGAAAAAAATTCGAGTACCCAAGGCATGTGCAAAATCACAAGAAGCTGGAGTTCGCCAGAGATACTGAAGGAGACAGCCACTTATCCAACTTCCTAATAAAGTTACGAAAAAATAAAGAGAAGATAAAGAAAAACAAGAAAATAAAGAGAGGGCTGTTTGAAATTTGAGATCGAAAGAAAGTAGAGAAAGTTAGAGAAAGAAAGAATTTTTAGGACAAGTTGCGTTATTTTTGTACAATAAATATGTATTAGTTATAATTTTTAAAAATATATTAAGTGTAGTTCTATCATTTTCAACCCTTAATGTTATGACAATGGCCAGTAAAAATAAAATTATAAAATATAATTTAGAGAAAGGGAAGAAAAAGCACACAAATATTTAACGTAAAAAAATCAATGAGAGAAAAAATTACGAGTAGAAGAAGAGAAATTTCACTATGTAGAATTTAATTACAAGGCTGAAATTTGGACTGAACAATTGACCCCAAAATTGCTGTTTATACAGTACCCAAAGGACTTAGAATTACGGAAAATCTGCACTCTTCTGTATTGCTGTTTTGTAGTAGCAGACCCAAAGAAAAATACTGTTCACGCAGCTTTCTGTATATTTTCTGCAGAAAAGGTCACAAACTACTGTATGCAGTTTCCTACTAAAACTGTAATTCTGTTTGGAACTGTTTTATAGTTTCCTACTAGGACTATAACTCATGGTTGCAATTTCCATCTGAAAGTGCAACTATTTTATTTTTAAAATTTGGGTCACACCCAAAAACATAACAATCTGCACCTTGACACGAATTCTAAAAGTAAAACTTTAACAAAGAAACTCTCCACCTTTTCCACAAAAGCTCCTAAGAGCAAAACTCAACAATGAACACCAATTAAGTCCAAGTAATAGTTGAACTTCTTAATAGACAAAGGGTTATTGTACTCCACCTTTTCTCCTACAGCAAGACAATAGGCAAAATTTAAATAACCATACTTCTCAAGTGGTTTAATAATTCTCCTTGGCCTATCCCTAGCTATGGTGTAAGGCTATACTTGTGAAGATTCTGAAGTCTCTTCTAAATCACCATTTGCAGAACTAGGAATAGAGAATTATTTAGGCTGAACAAGAACTTCAAACTCCACCTGTTGTCCACCTTTTTCATTGTTCTGAATGACTGATTTTGTAACTTCTTTCTTTGCAAGCATGGAATATTCATCAAAAGTTACATCCCTACTAATAAGAAACTTGGATTGATCTGGACACCATAACCTGTATCCTTTCACACCAGATGAATACCTAAGAAATACACATTTCTTTGCTCTAGGCTCAAGCTTTCCTTCATTAACATGTGCATAAGCAGGACAACCAAAAATTTTCAAAACAGAATAATTAGTAGGCTTGCCAGACCATACCTCTTCTGGTGTTTTACATTCAATGGTTGTCTGAGGAGATCAGTTTACCAACCAGCAAGCTGTGTTAATAGCTTCAGCCCAAAATTTCTTGCCTAAGCTTGCATTTGAAAGCATACACCGAGCCTTTTCAAGAAGAATTTTATTCATCCTCTCTGTAACACCATTCTGTTGAGGTGTATTCACAGCAATTCTATGTCGAGCAATGCCTTCTTTCTTGCAAAACTCATTAAACTCATTATTACAAAATTCAAGGCCATTGTTTGTTCTGAGTCTCTTAATCTATTTTTGTATCTGCTTTTCAAGTAAAGTCTTACACTGCTTAAAAGTCACAAATACTTGATTTTTTTGTTTCAGAAAGTAGACCTAAACCTTTCCTGAATAATTATCAGTAAAAGTTAACATGTATCTAGAATGACTACCTTTAGAAGAAACTTGAGAGGGCCCCCAAAAGTTTGAATGAATGTAATCAAGAGTTCCTTTTGTCTTGTGAATGGCCGAATTGAACTCAATCGCTTTTGTTTGCTAAAGACACAATGTTCACAAAACTTCATCTTTTCTATAATTTGGCCACCTAATAGACCTCTCTTACTCAATGCTGTCATGCCCCTCTCACTCATATGCCCCAGTCTCATGTGCCAAATTTTAGTAACATCTGAATCAGAAATAAAAGTAGTAGCAACTGCAGTTGAACCTATAACAGTAGAACCCTACAAGAAATACAAAGTGCCAATTCTATTTGCTCTCATCAGTAAAAGTGCACCCTTAGAGATTTTACACACACGATCTTCACATTTATATTTACAGCCATTCTTTTCTAGAGTACCCAAAGAAATTAAATTCTTTTTCAAATCTGGAATGTGTTTCACATTTGACAAAGTTCTAATCATACTATCATGCATTTTAATTTGTACAATACCTATCCCAGCAACTTTACAAAAATGATCATCACCCAAAAACACACCTCCATTAAACGGCTCATAGGGACTGGTTTACAACTAGTTTCACATTTGATTTTGGCATTAGTAACACAAAGCAGATCAGTTTTCTCATCTTCTGCTACGTTAGCTTCTTCTGATGTGGTCTTACCTTTATTGTCACCTGCTTTTTCCTTTTTCTTCAGTTTAAAGAAATCGGATTTAATATTGTCAACCCTGGAAACTTTTATTTTTGTTTGGTTTGTGATTGTGAAGTGCCACCGACCTAAGTTATCTAAGGTGAGATCGGACACCTGATTTAAAAAAATGCTCTACATCTAAAAGATTGAGTTCGGGTGTTGATTATGTTTTATGGAAGTTGTTAGCACCCTAAATGCCCTTTCGATACCAGAATGATCTAATTAATTTACTTAATTTAATTAATATTAGTTTTAAATAAACATTTTCAAAAAAGCAATTCCTATCCATTCCGGATTAGAACGTTTAAATAATCATCTCATGAAAATCCCCTTTCTATTCTATCTTGGGTTTTAAAAATAATTTTTAGAAAAAATCCCATCTTTATTATAGATCAAGGTCTTAAAAAATAATTTTTAGAAAAATTCTATCTCTATTCAAGATCAAGGTTTTAAAAATAATTTTTAAAAAAATTCCATCTCTATTCCAGATCAGTATTTTAAAAAATAATTTTAGAAAAATCACATCTCTATTCCAGATCAGGATTTTTAAAAAATAATTTTTAGGAAAATCCCATCTTTATTGCAGATCAAGGTTTTAAAAAATAATTTTTAGAAAAATTCCATCTCTATTCCAGATCAAGATTTTAAAAATAATTTTAAAAAATTTCCTTCCTATTCCAGTTTGGGGTTTTAAAAGAAATTTGAATAAAATTCCCTTTCTATTTCAAATCGGGATTTTCAAAGATGATTTTTATGAAAGTCCCCATTCCATTCCAGATTGGGTTTTTCAAAGAAATAAAACGTGAAAAAGAATTGCCCATGTCGTTGATAGAATGTTGAATACTTAGAAGACCAAAGCAAAGAACATTGATGTTAATGTCAGTGTGGGCCTCTTAAACTCCCTGTGTCTGCTTACCTTCATAAGCATACTGGGAGACGAGGTTTATGGGCTCAATTATAGAACTTTAACATTACAACAGCTCAATCATGGAATTTAGTATTTTAGCAGCATGATTAAAAAAAAAAAAATCACAACAATAGAAACAGCTTAATCACAGCAACACCACAGTACAGCATTTTAGTTACAGCATTGCGGTAACACAGCAACTTACTTGCACCAACGTAGGAAATAATACAGTAGAATGAGGAAATAGCGTGCAGAATTACAGCATAAAAAACAGAGAAAATAACACAGCAGGATGCAGAAACAGCATGCAATATTACAGCAACAGAAACAGAAAACTGAATACAGTGGGATTCAGAAACAGCATGAAATATTACAGCAACAGAAACAGAGAACTGAATACAGTGGGATGCAGAAACAGCATGCAGAGTTACAGCAACAGAAACAGAAAAAATAATACAGCAGGATGCAGAAACAGATACAGAACTTCAGCAACAGAAACAGAGAACTGAATACAGCAGGATGCAGAAACAGTATGAAATATTACAGCAACAGAAACAGAGAACTGAATACCGCGGGATGCAAAAACAGCATGCAGGGTTACAGCAACAGAAACAAAGGAAATAGCATGCAGGATTACGTCAACAGAAACAGCAGAATGCAAAAATAAACTGCAGAATTACTGCAACAGAAACAGAGGAAATAATATACCAGAATGCAAATAGAGATCTGCAGGTTGAGCAGAAGATGCTCAAAGAAAAGTATGGAAAGCACCATGCCAAACTTTAGTCACCAGATCTCCGGCATTGATTGTTGGGGTGAACTCATTATTCTGCTCTGTTAAATTCGCAGCAAACAGAAGCCCCGAAATGAAGAGCATGAAAGTAACCTAGGAGATCAACAGTGGAACCTAACCAAAACCATGATCTTGTCCATAACTGGCTTGCTCTTCCTTTTCTATTGCTTACCTCCACTACGGCTATCCTCTCTGGTTTCCTCTCTTTTTTTTTATTTCTCCTCTTTTTTCTTCTCTTTTTCTTTTTCATGTTTTCTCCAGACTCTTCTCCTCTCTTCTTTCTTTGGTTGCCTCCTCTTTTGCTTTCTCTAGTTTTTTCTTCTTCTTGGTCTGAGCTTTGTTTTTCCTTCCCTTTCCAAAGGTGAAGATCTTCAGTTCTAGATATACCCTACTCAAGAAGCTTTTGGTAAACCTTCCCCAAAAAGAGACTGAACCTCTTTTTTTTTCAAAAAAATCCCCTCAAAATCCCCCAAGCAGCCGGCCTCTAAAAGAAAGCTTATGGCCCTTCACTTAGCCAAAAAGTTGCCAAACTTTTTCCACTTGCCTTGCCGACAGCCCCTTTTGACTAATCCCACCTACTAAGTTTTGCTTCCTCTTCTTTTTCCCTACCTAATATCCTCTTGGCCTTGTCTTCTTTCTCTTTTTAAAGGAAATGCCATGATTAGGTGCCGTGGCGCATGATTGAAATGGAGTAGGTTTAGTGCATGATTAAAATGGAGTAGGTGAAGTAATTGTCAGCATCTTTTTCCTTTTTCTTTCTTTTTTTTCTACTTTTTCATTTTTTCTTTTTAATTATTTTAATTTTTAATTTTTTTATTTTTTAACAATTTTTAAATAACATTATTCACATTTGGGACCCAATAACATCTTTAAATTTTTCATTTTCGCTCAATTAATTTCTAGAAAAATATAGATTCAAGGAGGATAATTTTAGAACTTATGCATGGGTCCATTTTAATTTTTAAGGTCCGGACAAAATTAGGTGTCTACAAATATGTCCCTTCTTCTTGCAATAATTACAAGTCAGATTTGTATGTTTAGACTTCGATCTAGACTTGTAAGAATTTGGATTTATCTCCTTGCTTCTTCCTCTATCAACAAATAAACCAACACTCTAATCACCCCCTTTAACAGATGTCAAATCATTATCAATTTTCTCTTTCGGTTGCAAATTTGACCTGACATTATCAAGAAAAATTTCTTCTCTACCATAAATCATAGTGTCTCTAAAATTTTTATAAGAAGAAGGCAAAGAACATAACAGTAAAAGCGCTTGATCCTCATCATCAATCTTCACATCTATCTTACTTAAATCAATAATGATGAAATTAAACCCTGCTATATGAGATTTTAGAGGTGTTACTTTAACCGTAGCCTGTTGGTGAGAGATTTTGTCATGTACAAACTCTCCAATTTCAACCATGCACCCACTGCAGTGTTTTCAATAAGAATTTCTTGAAGAATTTCATTACCCAAGCACAACTGAATAGAAGAAAGAGCTCTATCATCCATATCATCCCATTCAGCATCTGTCATACTCTCGAGCTTCTTCGTCTTCCCAAGCAGTGCCCTCTTTGTGCCTTCTCTTGACAGAATTGCCATCATCTTGACTTGCCAGAGAGTAAAATTGGTTGACCCATCAAATTTCTTAATGTCTATCTTAGATGTTGTTACTGAAGTGGAAGCCATTGAGAACAAGGCTCTGATACCAATTTGTTATGACAATGGCTAAAAAAAATAAAATTGCAAAATATAATTTAGAGAAAGAGAAGAGAAAGCACACAAATATTTAACGTAGAAAAACTCAATGAGAAAAAAAAATCACAGGTAGAAGAAGAGAAATTTTACTATGTAGAATTTAATTACAATGCTGAAATTTAGACTGAACAATTGACCCAAAAACTGCTGTTTACAGAAAGTCTACACTCTTCTGTTTTACTGTTTTGCAATAGCAGACCCAAAGAAAAATATTTCTGTATATTTGCTCCAGAAAAGGTCATAAATTGCTGTATGCAGTTTTCTACTAAAACTGCAATTTTGTCTGCAACTATTTTACAGTTTCCTACTATGACTGTAACTCTTGGTTGCAGTTTTTGCTGCAACTATTTTATTTTTAGAATTTAGGTCACACCCAAAACCATAACACTTAAAATGACACAAACACATCAAACCTAGTGACTTAGAAAGAAGGAGAACCATACATTGTTGATAATATACAGTGTAAGAAAATACAAAGAGGAAGTGACTTGACGGCTTGAGTGACAACAATTCTCATAGAAAAAGATGAAGATTGAAAGTTTACCAGAAAAAAAGGATGAAGGTTGAAAGGAGAGGGGCGACGATAAATACACGTCTAAAGGTAATCCTCGTTCTATATATTTACACAAAAAAAATGAATAATACTATTCACTCTGCGCTGAGAATTTGATTGTACTGCCTTAGTACGAAGTTGCAACGTGGAATTAGTTTTTTGACTAAAACCCTATTTTGGTCCCTCAAAGATGAATAAATTTCTATTTTAGTCCCTCACTGTTAAATTTTTCTATTTTGGTCCTCCAGAGATCAATTAACTTTTATTTTAGTCCCTCACTGTTAAATTTTTCTATTTTGGTCCTCCAGAGATTGAAATTGATATCAATCAAGTCCCTCAATTAGGATGATTGCTAACAAGGTCAAAATTGCTGATGTGTCATGCTGACGTGGCGGAATTTGCTGACGTGGCAGAATTTGGATGACGTGGCAGGCTGACTAGGCAAAAGGTGCTGACGTGGCAGTGTATTAGTTGACGTGTCATGATGACGTGGCTGAATTTGGCTGACGTGGCATGCTGATGTCAGCAGCCACGTCAGCAATTTTGACCTTGTTAGCAATCATCCTAACTGAGGGACTTGATTGATATCAATTTCAATCTCTGAAGGACCAAAATAGAAAAATTTAACAGTGAGGGACTAAAATAGAAGTTAATTGATCTCTGAAGGACCAAAATAGAAAAATTTAACAGTGAGGGACTAAAATAGAAGTTTATTCATCTTTGAGGGACCAAAATAGGGTTTTACTCTAGTTTTTTCCATTTCGGAGCTAGGCCTCTCTCTCGCCTTTCATTTTTATTTTCCAACAGTGAAACTTTTAAGATTTCTTATAACTCATTTTATTTATTTATTTATTATTTTTATTTTAAATTAGTTATTTATGTTCTCCATTTTTATTGGATCCCTTTTGTTGGACTTCTTTTTTCATGTTTCGCCCCTATCACACTCTTAACTTTATAATTATTTTTTTTAAAAAAAAACCTTCGGTCACTTATTTATTGTTACAAACTTGCAATCACATATCATTTATCCTCTATCCAAACAAAGAGCACAACTACTTTAATTTATGTGAGCATAAATTATAGATTCTTTTAATTTTATATTCATTTTTTTATAGCATTATTTAGGTACAAACTTTCTGATTGGCGTTCAGTCATTAGCCACTAAAGCACTTCAGTTGATGATTAGTCTTTTTGCAGACAGGCTAACATTTATAAAAGCCAGTGAGGGAGAATTACAGGCTAACATTTATAAAAGCCCAACTTCTACGGACTATTCCCTTAAAGACTTGAAGCTATGTCTAAAGTTTATTAGAATTTAAGATTCATAATATATTTTAAAAATTATGCATTAAATTTTATTAAATAAATATATTGTTTCTAAACATAAATTTTTAAATTTATTAATTTTAATAATTTATTATTAATATATATATTATAGATAAAAATTATATGTTCAACTTATCTATTTATTATATTTACGTATATCACTTTTAACATAATACTATAAACCGCCCACCCTAATGAAATCCACTGGAAAGTGAAGAAAAAATTAAACAAAGTTCCGGTTGAATCGATCACTTGGGTCAAATGGTGTTAATAGTGGATAAGTATGGGTTTGCTTCGGCAGATTCGATTCTAAGTTTTTGAACCCACAGTAAATTGATCCAACACATCTGCCACGGCAATATTCAAACCAGAGAACAAAAGTCAACAATGCTACCAACTAACGAGATTCATTTTCAATGAGAAGTGATTGATCTTTACCCGCTCTGACTACTGAAATTTCTGTAGTTGTATTTTTAACAAGAAGTGATTGATTGGCTTTTAAAAATATGAAAAGTGATTGATATTTACGTTGATTGAAAGGTCATGACTGTGGTTGAACTTGTGAACTCAAGATGCCTCATTTCTGCAAACAAACAAAAGCTAGAAGACCCACAACCCCTCACTAGATCGCCCCTTAAGCACTCTCTCTCCCCAAATGTTCTTGATCTTCTTCTCCACAACATTCACTGTTTCTCTATCTCCACTCTCTCTGTCCTTCGCAAAGTGATATTTTCAGTATTCCCTTTTGTTTCTTCTACAAACCAAGATCTTCAAAGCACCTATTCCCTAGGCTGAGACAAGTGTCTTTTGGGACAATGTTAGTTGGTTGTAGTCGTCTAGAGGGTGCAGTTGCTCTGTTTTCTCTGATGAATATGAAAATTCCTAACTCAAAAGTATTTTAGAGAATACAAAATCGTGCCAAGTGAAACCACTTATGCCTTTTGCATCTAATAACTAAAGTTCTTCAGTTTCAATATATAGACTAGCATGGACCTTTACCATTGCAGATTAGTGAATACAAAAATGGCCGCAAGTACGAGTATGTTAATTCTATCCGTTATACAATCTACATTTGGCAGTTTCTAGCAATGATAAATGGCATTTATGGCTTTAGACTTTGTATGGCATCAGCAGAAGACAATATCATAATCCAAAGACGCTAAAGATGTCGGCAAACACTTAATAAGTTGATGGAAACTGCAAGCTTAACCTTAGAAATACGTTGAGCAAAGCTCCAAGGTTAATCTTATTATATATGTAGAGCAATTCACGGGTTTTGATGGTTCAGAGTTACAATTAAAAAAAGTTTCTCGTCTTCATTTGTATATTGGCTACAAAGTTTTTATATAATTATCGATCCATTTGTGATATATTTGTCCATTAGTGATGGAAGTTTCTTAGCTTGAGAAATACTTTTAAAGTTATCATGCTCAATATTTTTCTTAATTGATAGATCAATAATTTGCTACTTTGAAGTCACTCACAATTGTGATCAACAAATTTTTAGATTTCTCTTAAAACAGCAATTAATGCATTAATTGTATAATTTTTCATCCTTTTGTAATTTGATCGCACCTAATACGTCCACAACCAAATGATGACTTAATAAACAAAAATTGATTTTGTATTAGGTTTTATTTATTGTTAGGATAGAGATAGACTCGACATCAATTACAATGAAATGGGCAGTGACATACCTTATACGTAACCCAAATAAACTGGCAAAAGTCCAGAAAGGGCTTCACCAAGTCCTTGGCAAAGATGAAAACCTTGAAAAGAATCATGCTTCTCAAAGCTCCCTTTTGTAGTGGTGAAGGAAGCTCGTCGCATACACTTGTGCCCATTAGCTCCAAATTCTTACATAATCAGCTTGCACTTGATCAATGTTTTGTTGGTAAGAAATTAATACTATTGCTCTTTAAGAACCATCTACCTTGTTCTCATAAAATTAATGTTCCTTGTTTGACAATATGATTCTAGGGATAAAAAAACTTTATCCGACTCTTCAGCGATGAAAGGGCAATTCACAATAGTTCATGACATTTACTGCCTCAAGCTTCTTCAATGTTGACACGTTTCTGTGATATTTAAATAACAATGTTAATATCATTGATTTAATTAATATTTTCAATGCTATGCATATATTCAACACGCTTGTCTACCTTGATTTGTCTAAATTGACCTTCCTGGCTTTGCTGTTATGACCTGTCTGAAAGGGAAAACCTCTTTTTCCTGGTCATTCACGACAAACAAGGAGGGACCCTTGACACAACCCCAAGAAGGGAGCAAGGCCGAAAGAGATGTACAAATGAGGGAGATCCATTAGAGAACCTTGCTAAGTTGAAGTCTGCTTAGTCTTGGTCTTTACATCAGTTGGTGTCAAGCCAAATTTTAGAGACCTTTTCTAAGGGCAAAGACTTCATTGACCCACTAATTACTTGTCTTCTAAGCTGGTTTGCGTATATTGCCTAGCCAGGCTGGTTGGCAATGCCAGAGAGAAGGGAGAAAAGAGAAAAGAGAAAAGGGAGAAGAAACAGAGGCGTGAAGAGGTGAGCCAATGCTGGCAGAGAGTGAGGGAAGGAGGGGACTCGGACTCAGATTGCCTACCTCGTAGGAAAGAGAGATAGAAATTTGAGAGAATTATAAATTAAGTAAAAGAAATTAAAATACATAAAAAATAAATTAAAATTATTAACTACATAAGTTCTCCAACTACTGTATATCTCAATCCAAGA
Organism: Dicorynia guianensis; assembly: GCA_037013595.1. Lineage (NCBI taxonomy): Eukaryota > Viridiplantae > Streptophyta > Magnoliopsida > Fabales > Fabaceae > Dicorynia > Dicorynia guianensis. Next base: position 15,847,466 of record JASUAB010000003.1, on the reverse strand, counting down.
GAAGAAAAAAATGAAAAAAATGAAAGCTAAGGAAAAAAAAAAGCCAAAACTCGAAAACAATTTTATTTATTTTAAAAATTATATTTCAAGTTTAAATTTTATCAAGTTATTAACATTTTAGATTTAAAATATTTTGATGAATTGAAATGAAATTTTCAATTAAATATTTAATATTTAAATCATATAAATATATCTATAATTCTTTATAAAATATTTTGTATTATTTAATTTTTATACTGTTCAATTAATAACTCTCTGATTAAACACGTAATAACTTAATGAAATGACAAATTTAATGGTCAGTTAAGTTTTAAAACATAAAAATAAGTAATGACCGAGCAAAAATGTGGGTAACTAAGTTTTTACTTATAGTTGATTCAAAAGATCATTATAAACACACTAATAAGTTGTTAGTTTAGTGGTAATTAGTTGATAGTTAGTTATGTTCTAGGAAACTTTAAAGTAGTTTGTCAATAGAGGTTTAAACTTAGAGTTGCTTTTGTTAGAAAAAACTTTTCATTTATAACTTCTGCCCTAAATAAAATTAGTTTCCTAATTAAAAAATAGAAGAATACACTTGAAGAAATAAAAAACATCTAACAGGACAGCTATTTCTGTCATCATATTCTGTGTAATTTGACATGTCTTGTGTCCCACTAGTTAGAGATGATGAAGATATTGGTAGCTTCATGGTGCCAAAAAAATGCACAAATACTAATCAATGTATGGGCGTGGAAAGAGATTCAAGCAATTTGAATAAGGTCCCTGAATTACCAATTTATCATATCTTAAAACACACACAATTCTTATTTTATAACATTTAAATCATTAATGCTAGTAGATCTTATCAATATCATAACATAGAGTAGCGACTAGAAAATATTTTAAAAATGTAGATTTGGAAAAAGGAGTTTGAAATGGAAAATGATAAAAACTTTGAAAATTTGAAATTGTCACTGATCTAATTTCAAATAGTAAAATTAAATACAAAAAATTAATATTATTAAAAATTCACTTGTTACTAACAAATTTTTCTATTGATAAAAATAGTAAATCTGTCAATAAAATATTTTATTGATGAATTTTCTGAGGGATAGAATCCATGGTATAAGTGGGCTAAAAAAATTTTTACAAAGGGATTGCTTAATCCTTTGCAAAATTAGCAACGGATTATTCTTAGTAAAAATTAAAAATTCTCTTAATAAAAAATAATAATTTTATAAAAAAATATTTTATTGAGAGATTTATCCTTCGATAAAATTTAATATTATATTTTTCCTAAGAGATTAATCCTTCAGCAAATATATTTTTTACAAAAAATTTAATTCTATTTACTTAGGGATTAGTAAAATAAAATATTGAGGATACTAACTCAATAAAGAATTGTTTTAATGCCAAGGACTATAAATGCCTCAATAAGTGAAAGTGGTATAACATTTATTTTTATCAACAGATAAGATCCATTGATAATTGAAAATATTGTTTTAAAAAATTAAAATCTTTTGTTAAATTAAAAAAATTTTAAATTTAATACATTTAAAATAAAATAAATACACAACTAAAATTAATATATATTAAGTGAATATTAAAAAGTTATCCAAATATTATAATAAAATTATCTAAACATGATAATAAAATTTATACCCAACAACTATGAAATGGAGAATGTATAAGAAGGATTGTATCATCAAGTAGAATGTAAAAATATGAACTTAGATACAACAAAATGGGTAAATTTTCAATATAAACCAAATCATAATAATAACCAAAAATTAGCCATAACATTGTATAGAAAATCAGTTATAACACTAGACAAAAATTTAACTATAACAATATAAACTAGCCATATCAATATACATAAAACCAATCATAAAAATATAATAGTAAATTTATTGACTAAGAAAAAATCACGCCACAACAATCAAAATAATCCACATATCAAAAGCAAAAATATAACAAATGAATGCTGAGATAATACAACAATTTTGCAATAAAATTTTGAAAAAAAAAAAAACTAACCTTGGTAAGAGATAGCAAAAATCAAATCAAAGAACATATACAAAGGCTAAAACCAAGTGTGAAAAAAATCCAATATTAGAAAGAATATTGCACATACTCAGATATAAAAAAGAAAAAGTTCTCATAAAATACTGACATTGAAGAAAATTGAAAATTAATGAAAAATATAGTATACAGTTGACTATAATCCCTTTCATAATGGGTTAAAATCAAAACAAGAAAAGAAACTTTAGAAGAAAAAGGAAAAAAAAAATACATAAACCACAAAGTAAAGTGGCCAAAACCATGAAGACATTGAAAAAGATACGTGACATTACTAGAAAGAAGTAGATTGACGCCCAAAACACCAATGATTTACAAGAAAATAGTAGAAAAAGGGTCTAAAGACGAGAGAACAACCAGGAGAATAAAGGAAGATATGAGAAAAAGAAGAAATGAGGGAGCAAGGGGTAGGAGTGGTGATCCCTCACCCCTGGTTAAATAAGTGGTATTACCGATGGATGCAATTCATTGGTAACATTATTTTAACGACATAGATTAATGTTGCAATTTTTCAAAAAAAAGAATTCAACCCGCCTTTAAAATATACAAATTACTAACGAATCCATGGATCCGTTGGTAATCTTGCCAAAATCAATATGTTGATCTAAAAAAATCTAATTGTCACGTCAAAGTGGTAGACATGGATTTGTTGGTAATCTAGCAGATTCCATGCAAGGAATCTCTACAACCAATTGTAAATACTTAATTTTGTCCAATCCACTTTCCAAAACTTTAACCTAAATTACAAAATCAAACTTAAACAAAAAATAAGAAAATAAAAATAAGATAAATCTCAAATAATAAAATTTAAAACTCAAAGATAAGTCTAAGATACAATTAAACACAAAATCAAAACCAAGCCTAAACCCAAGAATAAAATTTTAAAATAAAACTAAAGTAATATAAAAAAATATAAGATAAAATAACCAAAATTAAAAAAGAAAAAAAAGAGAGATAAAGAAAAAAGAGATAAAGATAATAAGATAAAAATATAATATAAAAGATAAAATACATGTAAAACTAGGAAACCAAAGTTTGTTTAGAAAACAAATTCTAATTCAACAATTACAAAAACCCATCACATACAAAACAAAAAGGGGGGGTGGTCATGGACCAAAGAAAGCCTAAAAAAGAAGAAGAAGAAGATTTCAGCCTAAAAATTATAGCCTGAAGAGCCTTCACAAAAAATCACCACAAAAGTAGAAAAAGGAAAACCCTCAGCCTTGAACCCACGCCTTCTTCCATGAAGAAATAGTCTCTATCATTTCAACCACATCCTCTGTTGCCAACTTTTTTAGAAATCAAAAGAAGAAAAAACCAAACAAAGCTCCCTCCATCTTCTTCCATGCTAGCATCCAGACCAGCCAACACCCCACTGCCATTTTCCACCTAAAACTTCACCAAAAAAGCCTCATCTACGGCTCTGTCCAAATTGCGCAAGTCCTCTCCTCCACTGATTAATCATCTTTGACACCCAATAACCAGAACTCAGTCCACTTCACCTAAGACGCAAGACCCATCTCCTTCTCCCTTTCGCGGTTCCTGTCTTTGCTCCGAAGAAACCAGCAACTTTGACCAGAGCTTGGTGCTATTGCTCACTGTGCATTGTTATTCCAGGGTTTTCGCCACTGACTGGACTTCATTGCTGCAGCATTCTATTTTAAGGGGCTTCACCTCCACACCGTCACCTCGAGGAGTCTCAGTTGAGAGTCGTGGTTGTCGCACCTCTGCGCCTCTTCACTGTGAAGTCCTGCTTGCTTTCGAGAATCGCGCCACTGCTGCCCTCTTGGCAGGACACATTTGCCGCTGTCACTAAAGAAGTCATCATTCGAATTCACCTTGTTGTAGTATTTCAAATCAAGAAGTCCATCGTGTTTGCAGCAAAGGACTAGTGCCGCGCTGCTGCTGCCACTATCGAAGGACCCAACCGCTGCTCACTACTTTAGGAGTACCTTCGTGAGCTCAAATTCTGTAGAGCCACTGCCCACTGTTGCCGCCGGTTGCTTCCCAGGTTGCGCCACTATGCACAGCTATTTCTCCTCCGATTTGGAGCTGCTGGTCTTCCAAATCAAGAAACCTAGCTGTGTTTGTGCCGTGCGCCATTGTTGCAAAAGTTGTTGCGGCTTCACTAAGCTCTATTGGGTTTGAATTGAGCACCACTTTTATTTAAAGTTCAATAAGTAAAGAAGGTATGGTTGTGCATACTGCTGTCTGGATTTTCAGCCATAGATCATATTATGCAATTTTTGGTTTACTTGATTATTCTTGTTTGGAATTTTATAATGATTATTTGTTTCTTGAAGATTGGATTAAGTTTATACTTCCAAGTTTGTATTGGGTGGACTGAAATTAGTTGTAGTTCTTGATTTAAATTGTTATTTCCTCATGACAAGTTGGTTGCTAGGAGAGCCTTATAGCCTATTTTTATTTTGATAGCTTTGAGTTTTAGTTACTTTGGATAATAACTATGTTTAAGATACAATGATATATTTGAGACTTTGGTATATCCTAAATTGTAAAAGGGGATTTTCTTCAAGTTATTATTTTTTTTTAAACCTCAAACTAAAATACAAAGGGGATTTTTTGAAAAAAATATTTTAAAACTCCAGTCTAGAATAGAAAAGGAATTTTCTCAAAAATTATCTTAAAACCCTGGTCTAGAATAAAAAGAGGATTTTTTTCAAAATTATTTAAAAATTTCGATCTGAAATGGGCAGGAATTATTTTTAAAAATCTTTTTCAAACTCTTTAAACCAACACCAAATTAAATCAAAACAAATTAATTAGATTATTTTTTGTACCAAAAAGGCATTTAGGTTACTAACACCTTCCCTAAAACATAATCAATCCCCAAACCCAATCTCTAAAAACATAGACCATTTTTAATTAGGTGTCTAATCTCACCTTAAGTAATTTAGGTTAATGGCAACTCTAAAAACTAAAAATGAGGATCCACACCAATCATTTTGATTGACTAGTTGTTAAGGATTACTGACGGATCCCAAGGATCCATCGATAATCCAATGATCCCTTGCAAGGAATCACTAACATGAAGGTCATGTCACATGAATGTTCAAAAAAAGGAATTATTGACGGATAACTCCTTTCAACTAGTCAAAATGGGAAAAGAGTTCACTTTTAGTTGTCTAACAGATTTACCAGGGGATAGATCCCTAAATCAATCCCTTGATAATTTTGTCAAAAAAAAATTTGTGCTAATTTGAATGTTAGATTATCCATCAGTAACTCCCTCAATAATTTTAGCAAACACATACTTTTTTATGCCAATCTGTGCCAAATATTGTGTTAGATTTATCGAGGGATCTAAAAAATCTATCTATAAAATTCCATCTTTTACTAATGGATTTTTTTTGTTTTACTAACATCAAAATATGTTGGTAAAAATGATTTTTACCGAGGGATCAAGATCCCTCAATAAAATTCTATTGATAATTGAGCAGTTTTTAGTAGTGTAGGTTTATGTAATAGAAATTGGGTTCAATGGTTAGTTACATGTAACGAAAGTATTAACACCTCTAAAATGCCCTTTTGGTATCACATTAGTGTTTTGTTACTTTTTAGTTTCAAATTGCACATTGATTTTGCCAAAACAAATTTTTTATTTTTTGTTATGTTTATTTGTCACATTATAGGTTTGCACATGATGAAGCATGATTTATGATTAATACTACTAGTAAGTGGCGTTCAAGCATTATTGTGGAAAGAAAAAACTTGATGCCTAGTTCATCCAGAACTTACATTGAAAATGGTTGCTTAGTTTGATTAAGATTCATTCAACTTAACTAATTATGAGTAAAAGGTACATAGATTGACTCAGGATTTTGAGAGTAATTTTGGATTTTATGGGATGCGAATATTGGGTGCCAATAATCAGGCTATTAAGCCACATCAATCTCTTGCCAAGGTTCATAGTGTGATTACCCTGAGGATAATTAGTAGCAATCATTTCACTAGATCTCTAACTAACAACCATTGTTCAAAATGGCCTTGAGATTTGAAATTTGGAATGGTAGAAGTGGTTAAAAGGACAACAAACCTTTCGATCACGCTAGAGGGGTTCTATCAATCTCCTTGTAAGACCCATATGGTAATTACTTTTGAGATAATTAGCTGTGGTCGTTTAACTAAAGCCCAGTTAATAAATGTCATCAGCAACTAGGGATTTGGACAAACAATGAAATTTAAGAAATACCAAGATTGATCACGCCAAAGGGGTTCTATCAATCTCTTGGCAAGACCCATAATGTAACCATTCTTGAGATAATTAGATGTGGTCCTTTAACTGGACCCTAGCCGATATCCGTTGTAGGGAAGGATCTTGGAGTCTAAAAGTTAGACTAGAAGAGGAGTTAAAAAAAATACCTAGACTCTTAATGATCATGTTAGAAGAGTCTCATCAATCTAGACTTAGAACATAATTATGCTCTGAATAATTAGAATTGATCATTTTGCAAGACCCCAACTAGTGACCATCATTGGATGAAATCTAAAATTTTAGGAAGTGAGTAAGATAAGCACCTGGGATTTTTTGAAGAAGATTTTGGAGCTTCAATTCCTTCCCTTAAATTTTGGATAGATCTCATGAATTCCAACAAAGATCTTTAAAAATTTGAGTTTGATAATCTGGGAACTTTCAGCATTTTTCACATTCAACCAGAATTAATTGAGATAAAACTGCTGAAAACTTATTCTACGTAACATTATCAACTCCGATCTCAAAATAAATTCAACCCAAGCAAACAAAGACCCAATCCAAAACTTCCCCTCTTCTCTCCCTTTTCTTTTTAAGGAAAAGAAGGCCATAAAACCCAAAACAAGGGAAGCCACGGTTTGAGCTTTAAGGAGCCCAAATGTGGCTTGAACTTTCTCTTCAAAAAAAGAGACTTCTTTTATTATTATTTTTAAAAAAGTGGGGTTGGGTGGCCAAGGTTTGGGCCACATGCCCAACCGTGGCCGACCTTCTCCTAAAGCATATATGCTTTTTGAATTTTTTTAAAAAAACACTTAAGCATGGAGGAAATATGTGGTATTGTTAAGCTTTTTAATCTTTTTCCATTGGAGGTCAAGATAATCTAAAAAGTAGCACTAATTTTGCTAGACAAAATTGTGAAATTAGAATATTTCTCTAGCAAAGAGATTTTTTATATTTTCTAGCAAAGAAATTTTTTATATTTTCTATATATATATATATGCTGACAAATTGAACTACGAAAGTCATCAAAACAAAAGTTGTGCAAAATTAGCCAATTTGCTTTTATAACTGAAATGTCATTTAGATCATGCACCATTGGATTCTTAAACATGATATGATGAATCCTAAACTCTACTTTTATCCCAATCTTTTGTTTGATCTATGTATGAAGCTTTTTTATGAGAAGGCCTTTATCTTATTTTTCTAGATTTTTCTTAAGGTATCATTTCATTACTATTGATAGGAAATTGATCCTTATTCGAGGTAAAAGTTATGTATTTAAACCTTCTTAAAAAGACAACTTCAAACTTAAACTTCTAGCTTGAGACTACAGTGAAGCCACCTTATTATTATGCCAACAACTTGTTAGTAATACCTCCATCTTATTACATTCTACAATTGATACTTGTTTTAAAGATCAGAAGTCAAAGCAGTAAGAATCGGAGCAGAAAGTTCTGAGGTTGGATCGGCCAAGTATCAAACAGTATAAAGATGAAACGCAGTATTGCCTTTGATGTTTCTCTTGGTAAGAAGTTTGGGAAAGTGACAAGTAATCAGTTCTGCAATATGTTCTTTCCCAAGTAATGCTGCCACATGAAGCAATGAGTCACCAGCATTATCTGCCTGATCAAAACGTCAGTTAAGGTCAGTTTCTTCTTTACACATACTTCTTCCAATTTTCGGACAAAATTAACTGGATTCCCATCTTTTACAGCTTCATAAAATCTTGAATCCGTAAATTGCTTCTGCCCTGAAAATTCAGTAGAGTGTGCCCTTAGTTGTGAAGAAGTAGTTGTAACTGTATCTTTATGGTTGAACTGTGTTGTTTTCTATCTCTCCATCTCTGTGTCACAAGTCTGTTTCCAGTTTGCATCAACGCCATCAATGGGAATTCGCACTTCATCTCCCATAATTCTTCCAAATCCCAAACGAAATGGAAACTAGTAGTACTAAGCAGGTAGTTTGTTAGGTGAGGCATTGATGTATGATGAACTTGCTGGGAATGGAAGACGGAGCTTTATATATATTGATCTTTTTGAAGTCCTCTGAAATTTCGCAGAAGTCGTTGTAAGAAAGTATCCGAAAACGTTAACACGTCTCTATAAAGTAGAAGTGAACCAAAAAAATCCTATGGAAGAATAACTTTTTCATACCTTCCGGGCGGGACTCCAATTTTGACTTTTTGAGTCCTCGATCAGGAAAGAGACAGAATGTGTGGGCACTTTCCCAGAACTAAACTTTAGCTCATCTACTGTTCATACTCTATGGAGAAGTTAAAAGAAGAAAACAAAGAGGTTTTAGAAGGGACTTCAGTAAAAGGGAATGGGAAACCTAGGTTCTGGGAAGGAAATTTCGAAAAAGAGAAAAAAATGCTTATGAAGTAAGGAGAGGAAGATCAAAATACATACTTGAATCTTTCTATCTCTAGTTCAGACATTTCCGTAGCTAATTACTCAGTTGAATATAACTCTCATACTGCATTTTTTCTATAATGAGAAGGAAGAGGAACTAGGCCATTTTACCTATATAATGCAACTTTTAAAAAAAAATTACTTAAATGGCATAGTTTAAAAAGTATTTACCTGAAGGGGACAAATTTGCCACCTCAGCTTGCCACCTCACATTTATGGCCACATCATTTGCAACGAAATTCGTGGGTTGAACCCACAAATTTTGGCATTTTGCAGAATTCAACCCGACAAAAGCGAAAATAAAACACCCAGCCTCTTTCACTCACTCTCCTGCTCTCCGCTCTCGCTCTCCTGCTCTCCAGCTCTCGATCGCCGATGTTCTTTGTTGCTCGTTTTCCCTCGTACATCATCAGCTCAGCTTTCCCGGCTCTCTCCCTGGGGTTTATGTGGCTCGCCTCTCACTAGCATTTTTGTTTGTATACTACTTATTCAGGTTAGAGGTTGTTCTTTTATTCATAATATACCTTGTATATGGCTATAATGAAGGTGGAAACCTCTCATACATTCTTTTCATAGGTAAAATGTACCCACTATTCTGTCTTCTCTTTTTCTGTCGTCATTTGTTTTCTGTCCATGCACGAAATGTTAAAGTGTAACACGGCCATAGCTAAAGTGTAACCTCGCCATTGCTAAAGTGTAACGTGCCGCACAAAAGTGTAATTACCCGTAGCTAAAGTGTAACTTTTAATGAAATGTTTACTTTGCCTAAAAAAATAGTATGATGCATTAGATAAGGTTTTTCCTTTAAATAGAACATTTATTATGCATAAGGAAGTAGTCTTGATCAATTAAATCCGAATTGAATCATGAAATTTCGTATGCAAATCATGGCCATAGCTAAAGTGTAACCTCGCCGTTGTTAAAGTGTAACGTGCCGCATAAAAGTGTAACTATCCGTAGCTAAAGTGTAACTTTTAATGAAACGTTTGCTTTGCCTAAAAAAATAGTATAATGCATTAGATAAGGTTTTTCCTTCAAATAGAACATTTATTATGCATAAGGAAGTAGTCTTAATCAATTAAATCCGAATTGAATCATGAAATTTCCTATGTGGAACATGGCCATAGCTAAAGTGTAACCTCGCCGTTGCTAAAGTGTAACGTGCCGCACAAAAGTGTAACTACCCGTAGCTAAAGTGTAACTTTTAATGAAACGTTTACTTTGCCTAAAAAAATAGTATGATGCATTAGATAAGGTTTTTCCTTTAAATAGAACATTTATTATGCATAAGGAAGTAACCTCGCCGTTGCTAAAGTGTAACGTGCCGCACAAAAGTGTAACTACCCGTAGCTAAAGTGTAACTTTTAATGAAATGTTTTCTTTACCTAAAAAAATAGTATGATGCATTAGATAAGGTTTTTCCTTTAAATAGAACATTTATTATGCATAAGGAAGTAGTCTTGATCAATTAAATCCGAATTGAATCATGAAATTCCGTATATGGATAATAAATGTTCAAGACTACGAAATTTCATTATTCAATTCGGATTTAATTGATTAAGACTACTTCTTTATGCATAATAAATGTTCTATTTGAAGGAAAAACCTTATCTAATGCATTATACTATTTTTTTAGGCAAAGCAAACGTTTCATTAAAAGTTACACTTTAACTACGGATAGTTACACTTTTATGCGGCACGTTACACTTTAGCAACGGGGAGGTTACACTTTAGCTATGGCCATGTTTCGCATACGAAATTTCATGATTCAATTCGGATTTAATTGATCAAAACTACTTCCTTATGCATAATAAATGTTCTATTTAAAGGAAAAATCTTATCTAATGCATCATACTATTTTTTTAGGCAAAGTAAACGTTTCATTAAAAGTTACACTTTAGCTACGGGTAGTTACACTTTTGTGCGGCACGTTACACTTTAGCAACGGCGAGGTTACACTTTAGCTATGGCCATGTTCCACATACGAAATTTCATGATTCAATTCGGATTTAATTGATCAAGACTACTTCCTTATGCATAATAAATGTTCTATTTGAAGGAAAAACCTTATCTAATGCATTATACTATTTTTTTAGGCAAAGCAAACGTTTCATTAAAAGTTACACTTTAGCTACGGATAGTTACACTTTTGTGTGGCATGTTACACTTTAACAACGGCGAGGTTACACTTTAGCTATGGCCATGTTTCGCATACGAAATTTCATGATTCAATTCGGATTTAATTGATCAAAACTACTTCCTTATGCATAATAAATGTTCTATTTAAAGGAAAAACCTTATCTAATGCATCATACTATTTTTTTAGGCAAAGTAAACGTTTCATTAAAAGTTACACTTTAGCTACGGGTAGTTACACTTTTGTGCGGCACGTTACACTTTAGCAACGGCGAGGTTACACTTTAGCTATGGCCATGCTCCACATACGAAATTTCATGATTCAATTCGGATTTAATTGATCAAGACTACTTCCTTATGCATAATAAATGTTCTATTTGAAGGAAAAACCTTATCTAATGCATTATACTATTTTTTTAGGCAAAGCAAACGTTTCATTAAAAGTTACACTTTAACTACGGATAGTTACACTTTTATGCGGCACGTTACACTTTAACAACGGCAAGGTTACACTTTAGCTATGGCCATGATTCACATACGAAATTTCATGATTCAATTCGGATTTAATTGATCAAAACTACTTCCTTATGCATAATAAATATTCTATTTAAAGGAAAAAACTTATCTAATGCATCATACTATTTTTTTAGGCAAAGTAAACATTTCATTAAAAGTTACACTTTAGTTACGGGTAGTTACACTTTTGTGCGGCATGTTACACTTTAGCAACGGCGAGGTTACACTTTAGCTATGGCCATGTTCCACATACGAAATTTCATGATTCAATTCGGATTTAATTGATTAAGACTACTTCCTTATGCATAATAAATGTTCTATTTGAAGGAAAAATCTTATCTAATGCATTATACTATTTTTTTAGGCAAAGCAAATGTTTCATTAAAAGTTACACTTTAGCTACGGATAGTTACACTTTTATGCGGCACGTTATACTTTAACAACGGCGAGGTTACACTTTAGCTATGGCCATGTTTCGCATACGAAATTTCATGATTCAATTCGGATTTAATTGATCAAGACTACTTCCTTATGCATAATAAATGTTCTATTTGAAGGAAAAAGCTTATCTAATGCATTATACTATTTTTTTAGGCAAAGCCAACGTTTCATTAAAAGTTATACTTTAGCTACGGATAGTTACACTTTTGTGCGGCACGTTACACTTTAACAACGGCGAGGTTACACTTTAGCTATGGCCATGATTCGCATACGAAATTTCATGATTCAATTCGGATTTAATTGATCAAAACTACTTCCTTATGCATAATAAATGTTCTATTTAAAGGAAAAACCTTATCTAATGCATCATACTATTTTGTTAGGCAAAGTAAACGTTTCATTAAAAGTTACACTTTAGCTACGGGTAATTACACTTTTGTGCGGCACGTTACACTTTAGCAACGGCGAGGTTACACTTTAGCTATGGCCGTGTTACACTTTAACATTTCGTGCATGGACAGAAAACAAATGACGACAGAAAAAGAGAAGACAGAATAGTGGGTACATTTTACCTATGAAAAGAATGTATGAGAGGCTTCCACCTTCATTATAGCCATATACAAGGTATATTATGAACAAAAGAACAACCTCTAACCTGAATAAGTAGTATACAAACAAAAATGCTAGTGAGAGGCGAGCCACAGAAACCCCAGGGAGAGAGCCGAGAAAGCTGAGCTGATGATGTACGAGGGAAAACGAGCAACAAAGAACGTCGGCGATCGAGAGCTGGAGAGCAGGAGAGTGAGAGCGGAGAGCGGGAGAGCGAGTGAAAGAGGCTGGGTGTTTTATTTTCGCTTTCGTCGGGCTGAATTCTACAAAATGACAGAATTTGTGGGTTCAACCCATGAATTTCGTTGCAAATGATGTGGCCATAAATGTGAGGTGGCAAGCTGAGGTGGCAAATTTGACCCCTTCAGGTAAATACTTTTTAAACTATGCCATTTAAGTAATTTTTTTTAAAAGTTGCATTATATAGGTAAAATGGCCAGAGGAACTATCTCCTTCAAATCTTCAGCTTGCAAGAGATGCGCACGCATACTGACTCCTCCTTTCTTATCTTTGCACAACATCACTCCGTTGTAATATTTATCTTATTTTTATCTCCATATTATTACAAGTGCAGTGTTACTTTTTCACAGTTACATGTAATGCCTATTTTGTTTTATTATTTGGCTTGTCCAACTAAAAAAGTTGCCGCAATCCACTTTTTCTATTTAATTTATTCTTGGGGGAGGGCGCCTCTTACTGCACCGCCACCATGTCATGTCTGCATTTTCTTAATTTAAATTATTCTTAGGGAAGACGCTCTTAGGCTCTTATAATCCATCCTCCTCCACGTCTGCAATTTTTCTTTTTGATATTGTGCAATTTTTTTTTTTTTTAATGAAGGTTGAAAGGAGAGCTGGGGAGGGGCTCCTTAATTGCACCCTCTCCAGCACCTTTTATTTTTGTTTTCTAAAAAAGAAACTTTTAATATGTCTTGTTATCCTTTTCATTTCATTCTTTTTTATTTAGTGTTTTTGTTTTAAATTAATTATTCATGTTTTACATTTTTATTGGACCCCTTTTGTTGGACTTCCTTTTCATGTTTGGCCCCTTTCTTACTCCTAGCTTTATAATTATTTTTTAAAAAATACAATGGCTACGTGCCCACTTATTTATCGTTGCAGACTTGCAACCATATATTATTTGCGTCTGTCCAAACAAAGAAGAAAAATACTTTAATTTATGCGGACTGCGGAGACTACCGAGGACCAAGGAGAGGGAGACCAGCAAGAGAAAAAGGAAATAAGGAGCAGGTGGATAGTGAGGGAAGATAAAAATAAAAATGAGAAAGAAAGAAAAACAGGGATACGAGAGTGGGTAAAAAAAGTTGGAGAAAATAATAAAAAATAAAGAACAGGTTGAAAAAGAGAGGAGACATTCGGCAGTGGTTGCTGAACAATGGGGAGTTCTTAAAGCTTTGGAAGTGGCGTGGAGTATGGGTATCAGGAGGATCATTATAAAAAATAAAGAACAGGTTGAAAAGGGAGGATCATATATTTTATATGAGGATCATTATAGAATCTCATCATGGATATAATCCTCAAATCTATTATATTTAAAATCCTGTATAGATTCAAGTATAATAAAGTACGAATGCGACAAAAGTCTTATGTTGAGAATTCGTGAATTATATATTTGATAGACTTATGTGTACAATTTGGGTTTGCCTTCGAGAAAATGAAACTAAATTAATGTGTCGGAGTGTTTCACCAACAATAATAATCACATCCCTAGTCTGAAACACAGCATTTAGAGTGAGACACATTGAATTAGTGAGCGGGCCTACAGAATGGGTGCAAGGTTGAACAGTTCCTTTCAACTTGCTATCTCCTTCAATGAGTTACATAAAATTTACAAGAAGTAACACGTACAGTGGAATTTTTGGTAAGGGGCATATGCAATATGGCTTCTAATTGAAATTTTCTGTAGGCCACCATATGGCACAAGTAACAAAAACTCTTAGCCATCTTGCCATGTATATGGGATGCAGTCAAATCATGAATTCCATGGATAAATGCAAGTGTTTTTACAATTGCATTATATATATAACGCACCAAACCAAATAGTTTCTCCTGAGGGAGATGATGAGCTTCTGATCATTATTAGAAAAGGATCACATCGTATTTAAGTTCCAACTTCATTATATAGAACAAGACAATGACATACTACAGCATTCAAACTTCTAGTTTCCCATTTACCTGATACTGTTGAATATATATCTATTAAGTACTGGCCATACTTGAGGTTGCTCTTATTTTTATTCCATGCCCCCTTGCTGAATTTGAATCTCTACTCTCTTCAGATTGCCCTTGTCCATGTCCTTCTCCATGCCCCCTTGAATCTCTACTCTCTTCAGCAATCACCTTATCATTATATCCAGTAAGTAAAATGAGCATCTTAATGAGAAAGTTATTCAAGCTGAACCTAAGAGCAATTGTGACTTGAAGAGGTGAAATTCGATTGAAGAATCCACACAAGAAGGACATGCAAGATATTCCAATGGCAAAGGCAGGTGATAAAATCAATCCTAGGTCAAACACTACATTTAAAACACAAGAAAGTGTTAGTGCCATTGTGACAACAGGAAAAAGCGAGTTGTTGACACCGAAAGGATTTTGAACTTGAAGTGGCCAAAGAAAGTTGAAGAAGGCCAACGAGATCAAAAAGGAGCTAAGTATTCCAACAATCCATAAGACTTCTGATATCCATCCGTAGTCCAAAACTCGGACTATAGCAAAGCCAAATGCGAGTGACATTGTTAAAACAGCCATACCCACCGCCAGAAGTGCAAATTTAAATGTTCTCAGTGCAAAATGAAAGTCACTGAACTGTGCCCACATAAGACTGAAACATCCAATGAATGAGCTGTACAGTGCCAACGCGTCCAAAAGCACGAAGGCTTGGAATCCAGGACTACCAGCAAAAATGGCCTTGCCTCTTTTACACTGGACTTCGTATTCAGAGCTGTATAAACCCCCCGGTGGGGTGAAACCGGCAGCAAATGTCACGGTGGTTATCAAGATTGCCACAAGCATGAGTATGTTAATTCTATCCCTTAGATGATCTACATTCGGTAGTTCCTTGCGTTGCTGAATGGTAAGTTCTGGCTTTAGATTTTGTCTAGCACCAGCAGAAGATAAGATCATGATCGATAGACGCTATAGAAACCAGAAATATAAAAAAGATGTCAGCAAACACGGCAGAGATAATGCACCAATTAAGTTTCGTCAATTTGAAATCATTTTCATCCTCAAAACCAAAGATTTTAAAAAAAAAAGGCGGAATATGGTAAATATATAAGTGAGATCATATTATCTAATTTGAAGAGTTATATTATTATTGTGAAGCTTCCCCTCATTCGATATTGCTGGCTTTACCAAGATATGTGTCTATTTTATACTAATATTCTTTAGCGTTATATTTTTATTTAATAATGCTGCTATTTGGTCCAACAAGGTGTCTCACCACAAATCCTCACAGTGCTTGTGGTGCCCTATAATATCAAAATGCATTACAATATTTATTTTATTTGTATAGTATTTTCTTTGATTAAGCATTTTTCAGTAAAAATTAATTTTTACTAATTACACAATTAGGAAAAATCTAAAACAATGTATATGAAATTAAATTAACTTTTCATGTATCATGTCAATGTCTGACTTTTTAATTTGAATTATCTGAAAATTATCTTTTTCTTTGAAATATATATTTGAATTGAAATATTGAAAATTATTTAAAATAATTTATTTTATTTTATTTTCAATAAACTAACTAGAATTATTAAAAAAAAATTTGGATATTTATTTTATAAAAGGAATAAAAAGTACTTAAAGCCTATCTTAAATTTTGATAATGCAATTTGAGATAAATTATTTTAGTTTTAATTTATGAGATCATGATTAATCAATTTTTTTAAAATATTTTTATTAATGATAAACATCATATGTTCGAAATCAAAAATAGAACATAAGATTCCAACCAAAAGAAAATGACTGATAAGAGGTCAAACAATACAAGTATATAATTATTAGCAAAGATATCAATGCATACCTGTCGATATGTCATTTCAGTTGTAATTTGTTGTACAATGATATTTAGAGCTGTTAAGCCATCGTCATTACAGATATTTAGTCCAGTCCCCTTATTTCGGGTCAAATGATACAAAACCCTAGGGTACTGCTGCTTTGATGCCAAATGTAGTGGGGTGTTACCATTTTTGTCTGTAGCATCCAGCCCAAACTTCATGTTTTTCAATAGGTATTTGACCACTTTATCTCTTCCATTCTTTGCTGCAACATGAAGAATGTTTTGACCTTTTTCATTGAGCACACGTTCAGGAATAGGCCATTTCAGTTGAAAGAACTCTTTGACAACTTTAACATGGCCTTTTTTGGAAGCAAGATGTATAGGAAGGTGACCCTTTGTGTTTGATTGTTGGGCAGGCAGAGGATCTTTGCTTAACAATATGCAGACACATTTATGATCACCAATAGATGCTGCTAAATGAAGGGGAGTTTCCCCATTTTCATCCCTTAAATACATCAAATCTGGTCTTTCCTCTACTATCTTCTTTAAAAATTCTACACTCAAACCAAAGTAAATTGAATTAAAATTTGTATGTATAATTTCTTTTCATAGGAGGGATTATAATGTATACATGGCTATATATATGTCTTCATAGTTGATTTTCTTTTCATAGGCGGGACTATAATGTATGGGAAGTACATGTACCTGAATTTCGTTGGAGAATCACAGCGCAAAGAGGGGAGTTCCCTAGGCATATCGGCTTATCATTTGGGAATGGAGCTTCCAACAGAAGTTTTGTAATTTCCAGGTTTGAATTTGAGGCTGCCCAAAACAAGGGTGATTCACCCGACTTATTTTGAAAATGTGCTACGGCATAATCTTTTTGAAAAAGCTCACGAGCCCCATCAAGATGGTTGCTTTGTACAGCACTATGCAAAGCAGTATTTCTAGAATCATTTGTTAATCTTGTTAGCGTCTCATCATCATTCTTGGAGGAAGTTACTCCCTCACTTCTCCCACTAGTGGAGTTTGACCTGCCCGCATCATATTGGGAGAGAATAACCTTGATCACATCACTTCTTTTATATGTGGCAGCAACATGAAGCGCAGTACTGCCTTTGATGTTTATCTTGGTTAGAAGCTTCGGAAAATGACAAGCAATTAATTCTGCAATATGTTCTTTCCCAAGTAATGCTGCCACATGAAGCAACGAATCGCCAGCATTATCCACTTGATCGAAAACGTCATTTAAAGTCAGTTCCTTCTCTGCACATACTTGTTCCAATTTTCGGACAAAATTAATTGGATTCCCATCTTCTACGGCTTCATAGAGTCTTGAATCCATAAATAGCTTCTGCGAAGGAAATTCAGCAGGGTGTGCCCTCAGTTGTGAAGGTGTAGGTGTAACTGTATCTTGACTGTTGAACTGTGCTGTTTTCAATCTCTCCATCTCTGTGTCGCAAGTCTGCTTCCAGTTTGCATCAACGCCATGAATGGGAATTTGCACTTGATCTGCCATAATTCATCCAAATCCCAAATGAAAAGGAAACTTGTAGTATTAAGCAAGTACTTGATTAGGTGAGGCACTGATGTATGATGAAATTGCTGGAAGTAGAAGATGGAGCTTTATATATGTTGATATTTTTGAAGTCCGCAATTTCCTAGGAGTCGTTGAAAAGAGACAATGAAGACAACCTTTTGAAAAGAATAATGATTATCCCATATGCACGAAGAAGCGAAACAGAAATCAAACCCAACTCGCAAAGGAACAAAAGATTGACGCAAAAGTAGAAACAAACACGTGCAAAAAATAATTCCAACACAGCCATCGATCTGCCTAAACACTCGAATGCTCATGAATAATGATTGTAGAATATAGATGGAGTAGAAAATAGCAGCTAAAGCAGAGGAACACTGAAAGCAAAAATCAGAACACCGAAAGTTAAGAGATGAAAGGCAAATAATGAACCTGAATTTGCCAACGGCGTGAAGCAATTTGAACCCTGCAATAGACAAAGCGAAGAACAACAAAGCAATAAGATAGCGGAAGAACAGATCAATGAAAACTAGTTCCTGCGTAGAGCAAAATGGAAATCTATCAGGCAAAAATAAGAAGCTCAGCAGGCGGAAGATATTGAGTAAATCAGTGGTAGTGGAAAAAAATTCGAATACCCAAGGCATATGCAAAATCACAAGAAGCTGGAGTTCGCCAGAAATACTGAAGGAGACAGCCACTGATCCAACGTCCCGGGAAAGTTACGAAAAAGTAAAGATAGAGAAAAACAAGAAAATATAGAGAGAAGAACTGTCTGAAATTTGAGATCGAAAGAAAGTAAAGAAAGTTAGAGAAAGAAAGAATTTTTAGGACGAGTTGTGTTATTTTTATATAATATGCATTAATCATAATTTTTAAAAATATTTATAATATTTTAAAAATATTATGTAATACTTTAAAAAATATATAAAAGATTAATTACACTATGCATATTAAGTGTAGTTCTATTATTTTCGACCCCACAAACACATCAAACCCAGTGACTTAGAAAGAAGGAGAACTGTACATCGCTGATAATTACAGTGTAAAAGAAGGAGAACTATACATTGTTGATAATATACTGTGCAAGAAAATACAAAGAGGAAGTGACTTGACGGCTTGAGTGACAACAATTCTCAAAGAAAAAGATGAAGGTTGATAGGAGAGGGGCGATTGTAAATGCATGTCTAAAGCTAATACTCGTTCGCCATGAACCTTGCGGCTGTAGCGGTACCTTTATCTGCCTCTTATACTTATGTGGTAAGTTTGATAGGTTTAATTTTTTTTATATTTTTTATTTCTTATGTAAAGTTTTAACTTTTTTATTAAAAAAATTAATACTCGTTTTATATATTTACAAAAAAAATAAATAATAATTTTCACTTTCCCCTATAAAATTTGATTGTACTGCCTTAGTACATAGTTGCAACGTGGAATTAGTTTTTTTCATAGCAGAGCTAGACCTCTGCCTCGCCTTTCATTTTTATTTTCTAAAAGTGAAACTTTTAAGATTTCTTATAACTTATTTTATTTATTTATTTATTATTTTTATTTTAAATTAGTTATTTATGCTCTACATTTTTATTGAATCCCTTTTGTTGGACTTCTTTTTTCATGTTTCGCCCCTATCACGCTCTTAACTTTATAATTATTTTTTTAAAAAGAAAACTTACAATCACTTATTTTTTGTTACAAACTTGTAATCACATATTATTTATGCTCTACCCAAACAAAGAAGATAACTACTTTAATTTATGTGGGCATAAATTATAGACTCTTTTAATTTTATATTCATTTTTTATATAGCATTATATAAGTACAAACTTTCCGATTGGCATTCAGTCATTAGCCATTAGAGCACTTCAGTTGATGATTAGTCTTTTTGCAGACAGGCTGCGTCAGAAAGGCCCTGTGGGAGAGAATTTTAGGCTAACATTTACGTTAATATGTATAAAATTTTCTTAAATTAAGGATAAAATCTTTTTAAATTTTAAAATTTTATGCAAAACTTTAATTTAACTAATTAAAATATATAAAAAAATCTCCTTCCTATAATTTTTTATTAAATTATAGATGAAACCTAAAATACCATAAAAAAAACCTAAAATAACCCTTATGCAATCTAACCATGCAAAATCCACTTCAACCCACCGTCATCACGACTACTCCAGGCGTACGACCCGGATACGAGACGGTTTATGAGGAAGTCGCAGAACAGGGATGCTCCCTCCAGCATGAGCGAACCTTTTTCAAACTAGTACAGCCAGGTTCTATTGATCATGTCCCATGTGCTCTCAATTTGAAATGTTTTCAGTCTGACATATAGTCAGAACTGTCATGGTTTTAACCATTAAACCCAAGGAAAAGTATCTGAAAACCATAATAAGCCCATGGCGTAATGTTTATCATACATTAGACTCATGACTCGAGCATTATCAAAACTAAAAAAACCAGCTTTCTTATGTCTAAGAACATGTAATAGAACCTATGGATAACTTATAACTTGTTTAAGAGCCCAAAAAGAACCCAAACTAAAGTCAACAATTTTCTGTTTTATAGTTTCTCAAGCTTCAGTCTTATTCTTTTTTCCCATCTTTTCCAAATCTATAATAGTCTTTGATATTCCCCAAATTTCTTCCTATCTGCATGAGATATATATTAATCTTTATCATATGGTACTTGCCAATGTACTACATCAAAATATAATCTTGCCTGGCTATGGAAGGATTAGTTTTACTTCATTTCGTTCTATATGTGCAATACATATTGTTGTTGATGTATCAAAAAAATTATATAAATTTGATATAGAATTTTCCAAGCATATAGAGATGTGAGTGAAAAGAGAAAAACAGGGGAAAACAGAAGGAAGAGAGAATCTGGAGCACACTGGGAAAACTGAAAAAAGGGAGCAGGGATGGAGGTGGGGTGGCAATCCACCTACAGGAAGCTCTTAAGGAAGCTTTGAGGGTTATTTTGATCCTTTTATTTTGATAATTTAGAGTTCTGTATGTGATTTAAGTACACTATTTTCATATTTAACGTAACATAATGACAAATGACATGACATTTTAAAGAATTAAACAGTATCACATTAGCAAAGATGTATCATGTCACATATCAACATGCTATGTGACATCTGTATATTATATTATCATAAAAATTAACACTATTATATGATATTAAATTAAAAAATTTAATTGATATCAATTTTAATTTATAAAAAATAAAAATAATTAAGTGATAAAAAATTAAAATAAAAATTAATTAATATATAAAAATTAAGATAAAAAAATAATTTATAAAAAATTAAAATAAAAATTAATCAATTTATAAAACATCAAAATAAAATTTTAATCTATAAATTAATATAAGTGGTGTCCAATCTTGTCTTGCTTATGACGACGGACCGACCCCTGTTTTTCACGGGTATCAAAACGTGGCTTGACACCAATAACGATCTGTACTCGTTTACGTAGCAAGCGTGCTTCTGCCAAAGTACGTTTCTCGCTCGAAAGCGGATCAGTACAAAACCAAGTGAACTGTATCGTTTACGTAGCAAGCGTGCTTCTGCCAAAGTACGTTTCTCACTCGAAAGCTCGAAAGCGGATCAGTACAAAACCAAGTGATCTGTATCGTTTACGTAGCAAGCGTGCTTCTGTACAAAACCAAGTGATCTGTATCGTTTACGTAGCAAGCGTGCTTCTTCCAAAGTACGTTTCTCACTCGAAAGCTCGAAAGCGGATCAGTACAAAACCAAGTGATCTGTATCGTTTACGTAGCAAGCGTGCTTCTGCCAAAGTACGTTCAGCCAATCCTCACTCGACAGTTCGAAAGTGGATCAGTACAAAACCATGTGATCTTATCGTTTACGTACCAAGCGTGCTTCTACCAAAGTACGTTCAGCCAATCCTCTGTACTTGTTCGTACCCTGTCTAGCGTTCGTATTTACTGACCTTGTTAGTATGTTTGATAAGAACATTGATGTTATGCGTCAAAGTGTTCACATTTTGATGACCTAAAACAAACGCTTCGCTTTGGCCTGGAATAGTGCATTTAAAGCGTTAACGCTTTGAGACTTTCACATGTATCCGAGTAATTGTTGAAATTAAAAACTTTACACGATAAATTATTGATCACAAGTTCGTTACTTTTTCTTATCAAAAATTAAATATTGAGTGTATCCAAAAAAAAATTAAATATTGAGAAGAGTAGTAATCTTTGTTTGGGTACGCCGAAACAGAATCCTTCTCTTAAGGAAAACAAATGGTACTTACAAATGGTTGTGCACAGCAAACAAAGACTGTTTTTGTATTTTTCTGTGGCGTGAAATGACCACTCATTTTGAACTGAACTGTGGATGTGGTCAAGTGCATTGGATTTCAGTTCAACTTAGTACTCTGGCATGTGACGAGGTTCCGTCATCTATTATTTATTGGATTAATTTATATTTAATTGAAAACAGAGAAGAAGTCTAATGTTCAAAAGAAAGATTGGTGGAGTGAAGATGTTGTTTGAAACAAAAAATTGGTTGTAGTTGGGTCTAAGAGTGAGCAATGGCATATATCGATCCCATATATTTTACTGTCTAGCCAATCGCCAACTTGCAATTAAAAAATGGTACGAAATAGATACTAAAAGCCCAATGCAGAATATAATATCTGTTGAGGTCTGGTTTCAAGTATAGAAGAATGGGGAGCTTGGACGACGGAGGACCCGTTAGGATGAAGTAGACTCACAGTTGATGCTTGATAAGAATATACAAGTATATATATATATATATATATATATGTCAAAGCGTTCATATTTCATGACGTTGACAATACGTTTAATGAGAATATTTGATGTTAATCGTGTCAACGTGCCAAAGTGCTCCCATTTGATGACCTCAAACAAACGCACCTAAAAAAACTGGTAGTACTATGAATTATTTTTCAACAATAATATAAACAACAAAGGGAAGAAGACTTATCCCAAGTAGAATGGCCACCCACCTTTGTCAAAGTTAGCGTCCATCTTTATACCTTACCTAAAATTTCATTGAATCTTTTTACTTGTTGAGCAAAGAACTTTTTAAATTTTCATTTTATTTTCGTATCTCAGATAGATTTACATCGTAAAAAATCGGTATAACACTTTGTTTACGTATATCAATGCACTCAGCTATCTTTACCAATTCTTACAAGCATCATGTGAAAGCAGCATAAGTTCCTGAAAAGATAAAATACATGTTCCATATATCCTCGCAAAGGGCAGTTTTCCAGCGTCCACTTCCCCCTCCTCTCTGTAATTGTTGTGTTTCCTCAACATCTCAAGATCTATATGAGAGCCTTAAGGTGGCTTCGCCTGGTGCTGATTAGATCAGTCCCTTATAAAATACCATATCTTTAAATTTTTCTCATTCAATTCATAACTTTAATTTGTAAAGAAGTTATCCTTGTAGAGGGACGAAACTGCCGAGATTCTTGTAGTAGTGGCGATGCAACGTTCCAACGACAGATCACATTACAATTGCTGTAACAAATACATGCACCCCTAATTCTGTCTGCACCAGTACCACCTATTCATTGTGCTTCCCATGTGTCAGCAGCCTAACGTTTCTGCCTCATGATTTATCGCAATTTAATGTACACATGGTCATCATTTCGTATTAGATTAATTCTAGGCCATGTTTAAACAAAATATTGGATGTAAACAATATCAAAATGTATTTTAATTTAAAAACGAGGGATCAATTTAACTACATTATTTCTTTTAATTAGGACTATTGTGAAAGTTGCAAATTTTATTTTGTTGGAACTCATTTTATACTAAATTCACTATGTATACTCGTTTGTCATAATTAGAAATAGAAAAACATATTAACATACTATTTTACACTTTTTTATTTAAAAACGTAACATCATTAACACGCAAACTATTACCATATCCTATTGCACGTAGCCTTTATTGTAACTTCTGCGAAGTTCGCATGTTATAATCAGTTGCTCGCTTAAAGATTGGATTATTAGACTACTTTTTGACGAATGGAAAAGTGCCCCCACTTGCCACCGACATTACTCTTCTTTGTTTCTTTGCTTTTTTTCTTTTTCTTTCTAGGGCCATGTCATCTACGGTGGCCAGACTTTGGATCAAAATTATTAAATTAAGTTAATCTTGTCTTACGTACGATGACAGACATGATGTGTTTTTAGAGCGATGCCATTTTTATGTGGGAGAGTAAAAAGTTTAGCGTATATTCTCTTATAATTAAATACAAAATGTAATTTTAATAATTAAAATATTTACAATATTATCATTAAAATGTGAAGCATTGTATATTTTTATATTGCTTTATATTATACTATTAACATTTTTCTGTTTTTACATTGCTTTCCACCTGACAATACCAACAAATTTGTGGTTAGCGCCATATTTCCATTCAATGGGGAAAATGCTCAGATACACTCGTACGTTTACTTGTTTTCCTTTGTTCACATTGAAAAGACTTTTTCTTTTTCTTTTTGCGGATCTGCTCTTGAAATTATCTTGGATTTTCTCATTCATATGTTTGTAACTGTAGGGAGCAAAATAACTGTTTGATCAGACTTATAGAGAAGATCAAATCCGAGGGAACACCAAGTTTGAACCATGAATGGGTAAAACTTCAAAGCAGGATATGTTAAATGCATGGCCGATCATCAATGGAAGAACTAACGGCGAGAAACATGCGTGAACAAAACAATCACTAGTCACTAAAGTCCGGTTAAACAGAAGCAATTTCAGTTCCATTAATAGATTGAAACAAGTTTATGGGCATTTGGTTTACACCAGAAATCTTTTCAGATACAGGATGGAACAAAAACTGGATTGGTCATTGCTTTGTTTTTTTTCTTCTTTTGGTACTCCACCAACAATCAATCGGAAGTAAGAACAGCCACGGCAGGTAGAAGACACCTACGTAGCTGCAAAGGGTAGCAGTATCGGCGATTCGATCGGATACCCCAATACTTACGATGCTCCCCTGCATAGCACGATATTTGGCAGACGAACGATACTCTTCACGATAGTACCGAAATGCCAAATTAGCTACACATATGGTACATATCCCGTTAAGTATCGTACGATATTAACGACTATGTTTAGGGCTGCTTCCGTATGCATAATTGAGAACTACTTGAGCTGATGGTGAGGCGAGCTTCGTGTTACTCAGAGTTAGACCTGCTTTCGGCCTCTTCGCTTGTGCTGATCGTCAATTGCAGATCATTCACAGTGTGGAGTCCACCCCATGATAAAAGAGAGAAAAAAAAAAGGGGGAGAAGAAGTGAAAACAAGTAGCCGTAGGAATTCGTTGGAAAGTTGGAAAACTTTCAACTAAATTCTTAAATGCAAGGAGATAAGAAGTGGACGGAGGTGCACTTTTCTACATGGCTTAAATGCAAGAAGCTGTTGGCAGTTGGAGGGTGCCGAAATCTCCTTGTTTTGCAGCTGCTCAAAATTTGCCTATAAATAGAAGGCTTTAGCACACCAGCAGATGCAAGCAAGCAGTGTGATGAAGAAAGGCTAAGGGAGAGTAAGGCAACGTAACAAGCTTAAGAAACATAACTTTTATTTCTCTAAGGACGTGAAATAAAAGAGTCTAAATAATTTTTAATAAAATATAAATAGAAATATATATTTAAAAAAATATTAAATATTATCTTTAAAAAATTTTATTAAATATTATTATAATTTTAATATTGCTTAAAAATAAATTATATTATAAAAACTTATAATTATTCTCATTATATTAAAACATTTTTTAAAACTTATCAGATAATCTTTTTCTCGATATTGACATTAAAAATTTATATCTCTCATTTTTTTTCTTGCTTAAATTTTATTACGTAAAATTTATTATACATAATTTATTTATACAATAAAATAAATAATATTGAAGTGCTTCTATTCTCATAGAATCTCTATTTATTGTGCAAAATTTATCTATACAGTAAAATAAATAATCTTGAAGTCTTCTATTCTCATAGAACCTCTATTTATTGTGCAAAATTTATCCATACAGTAAAACAAATAATCTAATCAATCTTTCCCCAGTTAGACCTGTACCCAGCTTTTTTATCTGACATGTTTTCGGCTTCTTTAGCGTCCGACCAATTTCCCTCATCAGAGTCTGACGTGATTTCCTCTTCTTCAGAGCGTCATGTGTTCCAGCTTCTTCAGAATCTGACGTGTTTTCAGCTTCTTTAGAGTCATAGAGATCCAAAGCATCATCAGGCGCTTGTAGGCTGTTTCTCCACCCAATTTTGTGGCTTACAAAATATAACTGATGAAGCTCCTGCGTAAAGACCCAATGTACCCCGCAATGCTTGACCTTCAAACCTCCCCCGCTTGCAAATGTGAGACTCAGTCCTTTCGTCAGCAGTTGTCGCTCTATTTGGGGCTCTTCCCGCGGCCAGAAACCTAGCCAAAGGTGATCTAATCCAACTGTTAGCTGTTCGTTCTCTAAATTAAATTCTTTTGGAATCCAACCAAAGTCGTTCATAACACAGGAAATATAGGGTATAGAAGCTATCACTTCTTTACCACCAATGTACTCGGGATCATCAAGATCACAAGTCACAAATACTACCGATAAAATTATGCCAACGAAGTTACTGTCTCCCTCACGCACATTGGGAGGTATCGGTACACATATCTTGTTTTCCAAACTCTGATGGCTGAACCACCATGGAATTTCATTCCCAGGAACCACAAAATCATCATATCTCCAACTCAACGAAGAGGGATTCTGGTGTAGAACAAAGTGGAAACAGAAAACTTCTTGTTATATTCATTAGAATGACTTTGGATAGGATCAGAGATAAAGATACTAACCAGAGTAATAACAAACTACAAAAATTATGACGATATTAACGACTAACAGAAACAGGCCAAGGAGTCTCAGGTCTAGCTTAATTTTTTACATGGGGAGAAAGAAGAAGACAGGCATAGAGGGAGGAAGGGGGCAAGTTCACCTGATCAATGGTTTTTATCAGCCATGCCAATGCCCAGGGACCGTAATCTTTAATCTCAGTCAAGTTGGGGCAGTTGAGAACATGTAATCCCGAACGAGCTGTATCCCAAACAGGTTTATTGCTACCTTCTTCTGATGAAGAATCCATGCTGGATGGGAGCTCGGGCAAAGATTGCAGGTTCTTGCAATGGCTAAAGCTAAGATAATTAAGCTTAGAGAGCCTATTAATAGAAGGTAGTGCTCGAAACATGTTTCCACTTAAATCTAGGCTTTCCAAATGATGTAGTGATCCCAAAGAAGGAGGAATTTCACTCAAATGGCAATAACTTAAGTCAAGACTTCTCAAAGACCGTAGACCAGGCAAAGAAGCCAACGACAAACCAACTGTTCCTTTATGTCTTGCAGAAAAGAAATACACAAGTGACCAAAAAGTTCTTTGGACAATGGACATTCTTGATTGCCTTGTAGTTTCACCTTGGTCAAGCTCCTCCTGTTGCCTTGTTTCCTTTAATTGCTTTTTGAGCTTTGAGTAACCAGAAAGATAGTTTTTCAAGGGAACTTAAACTAGATATGCAGTGAGGGAGATTGACAAGATTTTTGCAATCATTCAAATTTAAGTATATTAGCTTTGAAAGAACTCCAATTGATTCATCAACTTGCCACAAGCTTGTACATCCTTCAAGATTTAGACGCTCTAAATTTGGAGACAACTCAAAATCTGACAACTTGTTGAGGTTTTGGGAGTGTCGAAGATCCAAGCTTTTCAAATTGAGCAAAGGCCGTGAAACCTTGACAAGACAAACCATGGAAAATTAGCTACCACTGCCACATTTGAGCTTCTAAAATAAACCGTGGTTTTCTGGTGAGCTTTTGTTTAATTTTCTAAAAGGAAAAGAAATTTCTGCACTGCTACCTTTTTGTTTACCCACAGTTGTCTAATGTAGCTGTTAGGCAGGATCAATTCCACAAGTGTGTCCGGCTGAAAACTAGATGGCAAATAGGTGAAAGGATAATCATGCCACTCAAGATATTTCAACTTGTTAGAAAGAAGCCTGAGACTTCCTGAAAACTTCACATTTTGGAATATGAGTAGCCTAAGGTGGCTAATATTTGATAAAGCGTCAGCCCGCAATAAAGAGTCTGGTTCATCTTTCTGATTCAAGACTATGGCTTGAACATATTCCGTTACCTAAGAATAAAAACATGTTATACAGAACTACTTCAGTTATTGAACAAATACAAGTTGGTCACTGGAATTTTTAAAAGAGAAAATGAAAACCACAAATAAATTTTCATAACACCACTTACTGTATTCTCAATCATAACATGATAAAAATTCTTGTAAAGCCATAGCCTACTCCACTTTCTTGGCTCATTGGGTGCATTTTTCTGAACAATATTTCTCCCTAGCTTTAGTAACAAGTCATGCATATAAATTTTCTCCCCCAAAATGATTAAGAGTGATTTATCAATGAGAACACTTATTCCAATGTTAGGATTAAATCCACAACAATTTAGAATTCTCTTTTTATCATCTTCGCACATCCCATGGAAAAAACAAGCAATATCTGAAAATATTTCCTTCTCCAAATCTTCCAATCCATCAAAACTAGTTTGAAAAACATCCATAATCTCTTTTCCAGGATGTTCTTGGAATCTACTCAATGCATCTTCCCATTCTAAGACATCTCGGCCAAATAAAAATGAACCCAGTACTTTTGCTGCTAAGGGCAAGCCATTCACATATTCCACTACTCTAGAAGTTAGTTCCTTGTAATCTTGCATTGGTTCATCACTTTTGAAAGCTTTTCTACAAAGGAGATGTGCAACTTCAACATCATTCCATTGCTCGACTTTGTACATATTATCCACTCCATACTCTTTGAGGATATGCTCATCTCTTGTTATTATGATGATTCTACTTCCTAAACCAAACCAATCACGCTTTCCAACCAAATTCTCTAACTGTTTTGGTTCATCAACATTATCAAGAACTATGAGAGCCTTAAGGTGGCTCAGTCTTGTGCTTATTAGATTAGTTCCCTCATAGAAATCCCATATCTTCAAACTTTTCCCATTCAGAGTTTCACAGAGGAGTTGTTCTTGTAGATGGACTAGACCATGATTCTTAAAAACTCTACTTACATCGACAAGGAAACTACAAGCATCAAATTGGTGGGAGATTCTATCATAAACAACTGCAGCAAGGGTTGTCTTCCCTATTCCAGGCATCCCACAAATCCCCACAACCTGAACATCATCCTTCAATCCCTTATTCAGTAGGTTTTCTAATGCTTCTGCACGAGATTGAATCCCAACAAGGTCATCAGCTAGACTTGAAAATTTATGACCCAATTTGTTTATTACCTCCATAACAATTTTTTCAATCGCTTTTGCCTCTGGCCTGAGAAGAAAAGCAAAATATAAAAGCACGAAATGATTTACCAACTAAGAGAATGGCCAAAGAAAGTCTTTATTTAAGAAATGATAACAATCATTCCAAACAAAGAATAGGATAGGATCACATAGCTAGTAAGCATTTCATTAATTGGTTAAAACTCAGTCTTTCAAATGAAATAGTAAGTTTTGCATGCATGTAATTGAAATTGATTATCAATTTGTTGGCAAAGGCAAACAAAGTGATGAAAATAAGAATACATGTACATAGTACTATGATTTTATTTTTCAACAATACTAAAACGAAAAGAAGAAGACTTACTTATTTTGCAGATCCCAACCAGAAAGATCACCCGCTTTTGATAGAGCTAGCCTCCACCTTCGTACCTTGTCTAAATTTTCTTTGAATCTTTCTTCGTGGTTAACAAAGAACTTTTTATAATTTCAACTTTGTTTTCGTACCTCAGAAGGATTCACATCGTAAAAAATTGGAAGAGCATTTTGTGCACGTATTTCAACGCACTCAGCTATCTTTGCTATTTCTTCCAAGCACCATGTTGAAGCAGCATAAGTTCTTGAGAAGACAACAATGGAAATTTGGGATTCTTCAATTGCTGTTAGGAGTTCTGATGATATGGCCTTCCCTTTCTTGAGTTCCTTGTCGTCCTTGAAGACAGATATCCCTTTTCTTTTGAGAGCAGCAAAAAGATGATCGGTAAAATTATTTCGAGTGTCCTCACCTCTAAAACTAAGAAACACTTCATATTTCCAAGCTCTATGAGATGATGAGCTCTTACGAATGTTTTTGCAATCCATTGGAATACTTGGAACTCACTTTCTGAAGATACTAGTGATGTTCACCTTTCACCACAATATAGCATTGTATACGAGGGATCTATTTAGCCTTTTTCTTTATTTCAAATTCTATTACTTAAACCTTTTTCTTTAACAGCATTTGGCATATAATGAGCCGGTCTCATCTTTGGCTTAATTGATTGGTGCCTACCATAATAGTAATTTTTTCTTATTTTAATATGATTTAGAGAAAAATTTTATTTTAATTTTCTATAAATTAATTAATTTTTATTTTAATTTGTCATTTTTAAAAAATTTTAATTTAATTTTTCACTAATTAATTTTTTTCTATTTTGACCTTTTACAATTTAATTTTTTTATTTTAGTTCTTCAAAAATTAAAATTAATATCAATTAAATTTCTCAATTCAACATCGCATAATGATGTTAACTTTTATAATGACATGACATATAGTATTGATGTGACACGTTAATGTGATAAGTGATGTAGTATTATTTAATTTCTTAAAATGTCATGTCACTTACTGTATTAATGTGACACGATGATGTGGCAAGTGACGTGATATTTCAAAATAATCTAACGTGCCACGTCACTTGACACATCAGTACAATAGACAAGTAACATGGCATTTTGAAGGAATCAAACTGCATCATGTCAGTACCACTCAAAAAAATAAAATTATTTTTCAAATCTGAAATGTGTTTCACATTTGATAAAGTTCTGATCATACCATTATGCATTTTAATTTGCACAGTGCCTATCCTAGCAATTTTATAAAAATGATCATCACCCAAAAATACACCCCTATTAAACAGCTCATAAGTGGTAAACCAATCCCTATGAGGAGTCATATGTTGTGTAGCTCCTGAATCCATCACCCAACTAGTTTCAAATCTAATTTTAACATTAGTAACACAAAGCAAATCACTTTTCTCATCTTTTGCTACATTAGCTTCGTCTGATGTGTCCTTACCTTTATTGTCACTTGCTTTTTCTTTCTTCTTTACTTTAAAATATTAGATTTAATATGTCCCTTCTTCTTGCAATAATTACAAGTCAAATTCTTATGTTTAGACTTCGATCTAGACTTGTAAGAATTTGGATTTCTCTCCTTCCAACTTCCTCTAACAATAAATAGACCAACACTCTGATCAAGCCCTTCAACAGATGTCAAATTATTATCAATTTTTCTCTTTAGCTTGCAAACTTGACCTGACATTATCAAGGAAAATTTCTTCTCTACTATAGATTATAGTGTCTCTAAAATTTTTATAGGAAGCAGGCGAAGAACATAATAGTAAAAGCGCTTGATTCTTATTATCAATCTTCACATTTATCTTACTTAAATCAGTAATGATGGAAATAAACTCTACTATATGAGATTTTAGTAGAGTACCTTTAGACATACGTAGATTATAGAGGCATTGCTTTAATCGTAGTCTATTGGTGAGAGATTTCATCATGTACAGACTCTCCAATAAGAATTTCTTGAAGAACTTCATTACCCAAGCACAACTGAATAGAAGAAAGAGCTGTATCATTCATATCATCCCATTCACATCTGTCATAGTCTTGAACTTCTTCGTCTTCCTAAGCAGCGCTCTCTTTGTACCTCTCTTGACAAAATTGCCATAATCTTTACTTGCTAGAGAGCAAAACTGGTTGAATCATCAAATTTCTCAATGTCTGTCTTAGATGTTGTTGCTAATGTAGAAGCCATTGAGAACCAAGTTCTGATACCAAATTGTTATGACAATGGCCAGTAAAAATAAAATTATAAAATATAATTTAAAAAAAGAGAAAAGAAAATATTCAAATATTTTACGTGAAAAAATCTAATGAGGGAAAAAACCATATGCAAAAGAAGAGAAATTTCACTATGTAAAATTCAGTTACAATGCTGAAATTTTGGACTGAACAATTGACCCTAAAATTGTTGTTTATGTAGTACCCAAAGGACCCAAAATTACAGAAAATCTGCACTCTTCTGTATTGCTGTTTTGCAATAGCAGACTCAAAGAAAAACTACTGTTCACGCTGGTTTCTGGTTTCTATATATTTTTTGCAGAAAATGTCACAAACTGTTATATGCAGTTTCCTACTAAAACTGTAATTTTGTCTGTAACTATTTTGCAGTTTCCTTCTATAACTTCAACTCTATTTTTCTGTATTTATTTATTTATTATTTTTTTGTGGTATTAGAATTTGGGTCACACCCAAAAACACAACATTAATTATGTTTGATGGTTGTTGGGTCTGTAAATTATGGTTTCACCCATTCTCAAATGTCTCCAACATGCATGCCTACATTAATGAATCAAACTATCAATGATGAAGCTTTCAACTGCTTAGTTGATTAACCAATAGCAACTGAGATAGTTCAAATCCAAACCTTTAATAATTGTAGAAAAGAATAGAAAAGAAAGAAATGTTTGTGAAGCTGTGTCACAATTTGACAACCAACTCATCTATTTATATTGGAAATAGTACATCGAACCCAGACAGTTTAAACAGTACAATGAACCTAGACAATACATCGAATCTAGACAATATGGATAATCCCTACTAATCAAGCTTATTTCCTAACACTCCCCCTCAAGCTGGAGCATATATATTGATCATACCCAGCTTGTTACAAATATCTTGAATCCGTTTTCCCAAAAGAGACTTAGTGCAAATATCTACAAGCTGATCCCCTGTTCTGATATGCTTGAGATGATGACTCCTAATTTTTGTCTAATAAAATGACAGTCTACCTCGTCATGTTTTGTTCTTTCATGAAAGACGGGGTTAGTGGCAATATGAGTCGCTGCACGATTATCACACCATAAACTCATGCTATCAGTGCATTCCATCCCAAGCTGATGAAGAAGATAAGAAATCCAAACAAGTTCAGTAGTGGCATGTGCCATGGCTCGATATTTAGACTTAGCACTAGAGCGGGACACCATAGCTTGCTTCTTACTTTTCCAAGATATGAGGTTGTCACTTAAAAATATGCAGTATCCTAAAGTGGATCTTCGATCCATAAGACACCCTGCCTAGTCTGCATCTGAAAATCCCTCAACTCTACAATGGCCATGACTCTGATAAAGCAAACCAAGTCCTGGGGACTTTTTCAAATACTTCAAAATATGCACCAACGCTTCCCAATGAGAGGTTCTCGGAGTAGCCATAAATTGGCTGACTACACTTACAGAAAATGCAATGTCTGGCCTTGTAATAGTGAGATTGTTTAGCTTTCCTACCAATCGTCTGTACCACTCTAGATTGTCCAGTAGTTCTCCATCTTCTGGTCTCAATTTTACATTTAAAACCATTGGTGTATCACACGGTTTGGTACCCAAAAGGCTTGTTTCTTTCAACATGTCAAGAACATATTTCCTTTGAGATAACACAATTCCTTTACGACTTCTAGCCACTTCAATACCTAAGAAGTACCGAAGTACTCCCAACTCCTTAGTCTGAAATCTTGTCTTCAGAAAAGCCTTCAAATCTGAAATGCCACTAGAATCACTTCCTGTAATGACTATATCATCCACATAAATGGCTAAAAGAATACACCTTGATACAGAATGCTTGAAGAATACTGAGTGATCATGATCACTTTTTTTTAATCCAAAGTCTGCCACAACACTGCTAAATTTACCAAACCAGGCTCGGGGAGATTGCTTGAGTCCATATATAGACTTTTTAAGCCAGCAAACATGTCCACTCTCCCCTTGAGCAACATACCCAGGTGGTTGCTCCATATAAACTTCCTCAACAAGATCACCATGGAGGAAAGCATTCTTGACATCAAGTTGGTGTAAAGCCCAATGATTAGATGTAGCTAGAGAAATGAGTAACCGTACAGAAGTAAGCTTAGCTACTCGTGAAAATGTCTTAGAATAATCAATGCCATATGTCTAAGCATACCCCTTTGCAACAAGACGAGCCTTTAGTTGGGCAATAGATCCATCCGAATTTACTTTAACGGTGTAGACCCACTTACACCCAATAGTAAACTTTCCAGGTGGTAACGGAACCAAGTCCCAAGTCTGGTTATGATCAAGTGCCATCATTTCCTCATTCATTGCATCCCGCCAGCCAGAATGAGTTAGTGCCTCTGCAAGAGTCTTAGGAACAGAAATGGAATCTAATGAAGCAATGAATGATTGAGAAGAAGACAGTCAGGAAGTATAAGACACAATAGAAGCAATAGGGTGAGAGGTGACACAATTACCTAGGAGAGTACAACTACAAATACCTTTACGATGAGCAATAGGAAGATCCAAATCAGATGGTAGATCCTCAGACGAAGAAATAGGTGAGGAGGAGTCTGGAGCTGGTGTAGTACTAAGGACCAACTTAGGAGCCAGAGGTGCTGGGACCCTATGAGAATACACATGCTTAAGGGGGGAACAAACAGGGAGGACATGATCTGAGACAGAAGGACATGGAGAACTGGAAGAGGGAGATGACACCAAGAAAAAATCATCTATAGTTGTATGGGACTCTTTGGGAAGAAATGGATTAGCAAAGAAGGACTGAAATTCAAAGAAAGTAACATCAGAAAAAACAAAATAATGACCCAAGTCTAGAGAATAGCACCGATATCCTTTTTTATGACCAGGGCAACCAAGAAATACACACTTCAATGATCTTAGAACAAGTTTAGACACTTGGGGATGATTATCTTTAACAAAACAAGTGCAACCAAAGACTCAAGGAGGAAGAGGAAATAATGATGATGAAGGAAACAATACAGAAAAAGGAATCTTACCACCAAGGACAGAAGAAGGCATTCGGTTAATGAGAAAGCAAGCTATGGAAACCTCATCAACCCAAAACTATTTTGGCACTTTCATTTCAAAAAGAAGAGCTCGGGAAACCTCTAATAAGTGTCGATTTTTTCTTTCGGTAACCCCATTTTGCTGTG
Source organism: Dicorynia guianensis (assembly GCA_037013595.1). Classification (NCBI taxonomy): domain Eukaryota; kingdom Viridiplantae; phylum Streptophyta; class Magnoliopsida; order Fabales; family Fabaceae; genus Dicorynia; species Dicorynia guianensis. Next base: position 15,812,399 of record JASUAB010000003.1, on the reverse strand, counting down.
GGGTAGCGAGACAAGAAAACTGATGAAAAATTCCCTGCTGCTATAAAAAGGATAAGAATTGGGTAAAAGAATATTCGGTAGCATTATCACTGTGCAAGCACTTGATTGAGACATTAAATTGAGTTTTTATTTCAACATGAAAAGCACAAAATATAGAAAATAATTCAAAGCATTTATTCATAAAATAAAGCCAAGTAACTCGAGAAAAGTCATCTACAAATGTAACAAAATACCGAAAACCAGACTTAGAAATAACTAGGCAAGGGCCCCAAACATCAAAATGTACTAACTCAAATGGAGATGAAACCCTTTTATTAACTCGAGGGACATATGACTGACGATGCTACTTTGCAAATTGACATGACTCATAAGGTAAACTAGACATAGATTGTAAACTAGGACACAATTTCTTTAGAGACTCCAAAGAAGGATGGCCAAGACGACAATGAAGTTGTAGTGGAGATAGAGAAGTAGCAGCTACTGAACGAGGAACCTGGTCATCAAGTACATACAAACCGTCAGACTCGTAATCTCTACCAAAAATCTTCTTCGTCGAAAGATCCTGAAAAACACAATGATCAGGAAAGAAGAAAACACTATAATTGTAAGTACGAGTGAGTCAACTAATAGATAACAGATTAAACGAAAACTAGGAAAGACACAAGATATTAGACAAAGTAATATCAAGAGAGACAATAGCAGAGCCACTTCTAACAACTGGAGTAGCAAGCCCATTAGCTAATTTGACGCTAGAAGAGTGAGCAGATGATTGAAAGGAAGACAAGTACCTATGTGTCTCGTCATGTGATCGGTAGCACCAGAATCAATAACCCACTTAGACTTGGAATCAGAAAGACACGTTACAAAATTACCTGTCTGAACCATGGTAACAGTGGAGGTGGAAGATTGAGAGGCTTGAAACTGGCTATACCGGGCAAACTCATAATCAGTCATGGCAACCATACAAGTAGTTCTCTTCTGTAGTGGCAACATGGGCAAACTGGGACGACTGAGTATATTGTCCTCGTAGCTTAGGACAGTTTCTCTTAAAATGCCCTAACTCATGACAATAGTAACATTCAACATGACTCAAGTCTAAACTTCCACCACTACCTTGTCCTCCTGATTCACCTCTTCCTCCTCCTGTCTCACTATGCCCACCTGCATCACGACCTTGGCCTCTACCACCTCTAGGAGTACGAACACCATGCCCTCCTCGAGAGGTAGAGCTCAGTAAAACAGATGAGTCATGTATAGATGATTGAGAAGGCAAATCTTGTGTTACACGAAGAAGTCGAGAGTAAACACTCTTCATTGTAAGTGACTCAAATCTAGATAGAATTTATTGACGAGCTGTCCCTAATTCAAACGACAACATGGATAGAAAACACAAAGCACCCAACTGTTCACACTGAGCCTGCATAGCTGCAACATCACTAGTAACAGGCATGAGACTTCCATTGTTCAAAAATACGATTACATTCAGTAAACATTTGGGATAAAGATTTTCCTTTCCCATCTAAGTGGAAGAGATCCTAACATGTTTCATACAACTGGATCAAATTATCCTTACCAGAGTATATGTCATTCAAAAACTCCCAAAGTTCTTTCACTGTTTCAAAAACTCCCAAAGTTCTTTCACTGTTTCACAATGATTAGTATTATCCTGAACACCACTCTCCAGGGTATTAAAAATAAGAATAAACAGTCGTTTGTCTTCCATAATCCACTTTAATTTGGAAACATCATTTGGTGGCATATCAGTGAGATGGACCTCCTTTCCAATGCCGCCAAGAAAGATTTGAATGGCTTTCTTCCATGACGTGTATTGCCGCCCATCAATATCTAATTTGTGATCAATTATTTTTGTAGCTGCAGGAATAATCTCTGAAAATAATGTCTGATCACTGAGTTTCATCTTACTATTATTCATGGTTGTATTGTCTGTGACTCGAGAAGAACTTAAATCACTGTCAGCCATACTCAACAAATTCCAAAAGATAAGAAAGTACAAACAACTAAATTTAAAACACAAGTAGCCACTGTCAGGCACCAAAATTCATCCAAACAACATGAAAGAACACCAAATATGAACTAAAATTTCTTTGGACAGCACCAAAATGCATCACCCACAACTGAAATGTCACCAAATCTAACCAACCAAACCAAAACAAGTTCAGAATACCTTAAATCAGCCTCCAATGCATCAAATCACCTAAAAATGCACAAAAAATGCCTCAAATCGTGCCAAACAGCACCAAATTGTGCCTCTCATGCATCCTGCCGGAGCTCCGGCGTCGTCTCCACCTCCGGTACCTCTCACCGCCATCGACCAGTCTAGGAGACACTAACCCAACGTCGGCCAAAGTCCATTCCTCCGTTATTGGCATGAAATCGCACCTCCTTTCATGCGCAACCTTGCTAGTCGCGATTTGCCATGTTCAGTCCGAAATTATGGCTGTTTTCAGCCACCCAGCTCCTAAGAACACGATTTTCTGAAGATTAAATCAGTACCAAGTGATTTTCGGATCTAATTTTGGGGTTAGGATTGGGAATTTTGAAGTTAGAGTTGGAAAATTTTGAAATTAGGGTTTTTTCAGAATTAGGAAATTTGGGTTCTAAAAATTGGGATTTATTGGCTCTGATACCATGTAGAAAAAAATAAAAAAGAAAGAAATGTTTGTAAAGCTGTGTCACAATCAGACAACCAGCTCATCTATTTATATTCGAAATAGTACATCGAACCTAGACAGTTTAAATAGTACAATGAACCTAGACAATACACCGAATCTAGACAATATGGATAATCCCCACTAATCAAGCTTATTTCTTAACAATAATAATATAACAGTATTCACCTTATGTTCGCTTCGTTTGCACTGCTTTTCTCATGGTACTATGTCCAAGGGACAACCAATTCAACTAAATCATGATTATGAGTCCTCAACAAGGACAGAAATGGTGCCATTGCCTTTTTCCTTTGTCCTTTCCTTTTAAATTGATGAATTCAAAATAAAGCTTGTGACATTCTTTTTAACTGTTCAATTAAAAGAAATTCAAATGAAATGCTTTCGAGCTTCATATAACTGATAAAAGGCAAATGATTTTGGCATGATGGAAAGCCATCATACTTTAGAAATGTAGCAAAACAAAAGTGCATTTCAGGTTATTTGACAAAAAGGTAACGTGTTTAAAAAGGGAAGTGAGAGACTTAAGTTTGGTTTAAGTTAAGTGAATGAATTTGACCTTATTATTTCTATCTTTCTGGTTCAATTTTTATATTATAATTTTTTCAGTATTTCAAAAATAAAAGATAGTGAAATCATAAAAATAAAAATAACAAAAGGGTAGTGAGTGTAAAACTGTGATTGCTGCTGGCCAAAACTGGATCAGAAAGAGCAAAATTGCAGGACTGTCACTTCTACACGCCTCACTTTCCTAACCAGGTTCATGTAACCTATTGTCTTCAACTGTATGCCCTGCGGTGAGCATCCAAGGACACAGTGGCCTTAGGCACTCAAGTAGTTCCGATAAAAACAAAAACCAGAACAGAACAAAACAAAGGATAGAGAGGACCGATGCTGTCGTTTGTTTATTCCATTTGTGCATTCTTGTTCCACGTCCATTTCCGACAAAATGGACCACCGAAAGTGGAAAGCTAAAATATATTTCCCGTGAATTCACAGTGGGAACTAGGAAGAAAATTGAAAATAATTGAGAATCATATCTTCTCTCAATAATTACCTTATCTTCTTAAAGGGTTTCTGTTGAAACATTTAATATTGTCATGCACAATTGGGATTTCTTTCTATAAGAGTTGGTATATACATATTCATTGCAAGTGGTGAATCAAATTGAACAAATTGGCTGCAGTTAAGCAAAGAAATTGACTGGACGCGGTTGTGCTATTCGTACAAGCACAAACATTTTACCAGCTTTTGCACGGAACAGAAGATAAATGAATTGCTGACACATCTACCACAAATTTGTGGAGATTGATGAACAAAGTAATGATCAATGAATACTTAATATATTGAAATCATTCTGTATTTTCTTGGGTTAGGTGCTGTTTAAGAGCATCCAGTGGCTCACAAACTATCAGAAAGTGGATTGAAGGTGAGAAAGCGGAGTGTACATGTAAGTTAATAACACATTTTTGGACGGCCATTGGCACTAAGCATCTCAAATGCTAGAATAGTTTGGATTTCTCATTTAAGTATATGTCATCCTATGTCAGCCATTGCTCTCACGCTATATCACTTTAAAATGGGGAATATATGACTTCTCTGGCTAACTTTTATTAATATTCAAAGGTATGGTGTTCGTGGTTTAGGTTAGATTGGGTTTGGCGATATTTAAGATTCAATTCAACATATTCTTGGTATGGTTGGAGTAAACTTTTTTAAAATCCGAATTGATTATTATTGGGTTAGGTAGTTGGATGGCTGATCAATTTTTTTTCCCTCAACTTGAACTTACCTGAACAAACTAAAACAATCAATTTTAAATCATTTTTTAATAAAAGTCTACAAAAATAATGACTTAAAAGGATGAGAAAGGGATGGAATAGAATTCAATTAATGCCATTTTATATCCTTTTTTAATTATCATGAAAAATTATATTTTTTGGTTTAAATTAATAAATGAGCGTAGATAATTAAAAAATTTTATTTAATTTAAAATAAAAGAATTTGGACATTTTAAGTATACATATAATAAGATGAATAAAAAAATAACCGATGGTCTTTTTTGTTGGGTTGATTGGATTAGTTTAGGTTTGGTTGAGCAGAAATCTACAAATCTCATTACTTTACTCAATCTGTTAAAATGTCTTTAAGTTAAATTAAGTTGATCAAGTTTGTATGTGAACCCAATTCAAAAAAGACCCTAATACTATTGAGCATTGCTATTTTAATATTCTTATGCTTACATTTTGTTTACAACACATAATTTGAGACTAATTTTAAATTGTGCTAAACTTTATACTTAATTTAAGATTGATTTTAAATAGTACATTATGTACAAAATATAAATTTAAAAATATAAGTATAACATTTTCCAAAACTATCTCTTGTCTCTTCAATATGGGATACCTTTTCAGGACAAGTATGCATTTGACCTTTTCATCCAGTAACCCGTGTCTAATTCATCGTATGATGATCAGGATATTGATAAAGAAAAACTCTGAACAGCTCATAAACTCAGTATGGAGTAACACTATACAAGATTTCTCTCCTTTTTATAGTAGTTAAATAATTTTAAAGCCGTCAATAATATGTTTGATATATAATTATTTATTATTCCAATGAATCGCCAGCAACAAGTGATTGTGGTTCCATGATTACTAGCATATTTGTACTAATACTCCAGTTTTGTAATTGATGATGGCTCGCACCTTCCATACATCGAATTGAGAAAACATCACATATTTGAGCAAAACCAAAATCACATGCTTTAGTAATCAAAACATTTTTAAGGTCAACAACGTCATTTTTTTATTGTTTATGGACAAAAACTGTAGGTCAAAAAATTACATCTTAAAGTTGCTGCCAGACACAAAAAAACTGCAGGCAAAAGTAAAAGAGTAATATGCTAGTGCCACAACTCTCTACCCACAAACGAATAAAACTCAGCATCTGTGCCATCAACCAGTAAAGCAATCTTTCGAATCAATAGCACAAAACAAGAGCCGCATCCTTTTGACAACACAAAGTTGAGGCACTAACATTACTCAAAAGGCAGTGGAAAAGAAACGTCATTCTTCTTTTTCGCTGGGCTGCTGGTGAAGGGTGGAGGGAGGCATGGCTGCACGAAGGAATGAATAGAGAATCAGAAAAAGAAAGAAACTTCGAGAGGAAGAGACAAGTGAAGTGAGCAGGTAAGGGCATCGGAGGGACTTAAAATTAGACAAAACCCTAAATCAAAACTACGTCATTTTGATTTAGGGGATGTAGGTTAAAAATTTACAGGTCAGCTTGTCTTAAATTTGCTTTAACCCACATTTTATGTGGGGCGAGTAAAATTACCGGCATTTTTTCAGGTCACATATCCATAGACTCACCTTGCATCTTATACGGGCCAAGGCAACCTGGCCGTGGGCAGGCCATTTTGCCGGGCCTACTTATTCATACCATATCATTATTTAGTACATTACATTGTACCCTTAGAAACTATCAAATTACGAATAGACTAAGTCATGTGCTCGAGGACTTACGGTTGGGCCCTTGAAACTTTTGACTAAGTTTGACTGGCAGTGAACTTTACATCACTTCTCTTTCTTTTGTTTTTTTCCTTTTCAATGAACAAATGGGTTAAGAGCCCAAAACACCAAAACGAAAACAAAGCTGCATACTAGAAACAAATCTAGTTCTACCAACCCTTACATTAGTTGCATTACCCAGTTAAACCACTTTAGAAGGCATAATAGTGTAAATTTGAATTCCTTCATCTCCAACAGTTGCCTTTTTCGTGGACGAAATTGCACAACTATCTGCTTCTCTGAGTATGGAAGAATTTCAACTACCTGCATAAAGCTCGTATTGAAGAAATCATCTGATTCTCACAAGTTGCTGCACCTTGTTTGGCCATATAGGGAAATAACCATGGAAGAGTCACTTTCCACGACTATATTCCTTAACCCTATCAACCATGCATATTCCAAAACTTTGAGAATGCCCCACATCTCAGTATGCAATGTCGAGCATACTTAAATACTATAAGAAAAGCACCCGACCACTGTCCTGAGAGGAACCTCTTATAATGCCCCCACATCTTACATGTCTCAAAGCGCCGTGCACTGCCCCTTCAGTATTTAACTTATACCAGTTTAACGACGGCGGCTTCCATGCATCTTATCTAAATGGGAATCTGTGAGAACTCGGCCCTAATTGATCCATGTCGATAAAAGCATTCTCAAATGCAGTGGTGATGTAAGTTTAGTAATCTAAAGTCTAGGTTATGAATGGTGCTATTATGCCAACACTAGCTCATCCAACACATGATGAGAAAAATACCGAGCCACTTATTTTGGGAGCAGTAACCATAACTCCCCTGCAAGTTGGAATGCAGCCATTCTTCGCCCTGTGTTTGTTTCGATATCTCCATTAACGCAGGGCAAAACCAAGATCCATTACCCTATCTACCGGTGAACTTTCTTGTTAGTAGCTTTCCATGGATAAGCTTCCATCCGAAGCACTTTATATGTTGCGGTCCTCTCCAAGACCATAATGTATTCCATATAGGGTTGGTTTGAGTATTTTGAAGACTCCTTATATAAAAGTATGCTCATGCAGACTGAGTTTGTAGTCTAAAATATGTTGTAAGAACACTTGTCTTTAAGGATTATCTACCACCCCTCAATACAAAAGTGTTAAATGCAGCAGTCTCTCAAGATTTACTAAAATCTTTTGATTGTGTGCAACTACAATCAAGTTATAGGATTAACAAAAATAGTGCAACAATATATCTTAGTAATCCAACAAAGGGGAGAATGGATTCACACAACACACTCATACTCTTTTCTAGTACCATATGTAAAAATAGTTTTCAAAGAAGAAGGATATTGCCTTAACACAATATGGTTTTTCCCTCATTCTTTCCACCACACATGAATAGTTTTTTTTTTTTTTTTATTTCTCCATGCTATATCCCTGTGTCACTATTGGGTCATATTCAGGTTTGACTACTGATAGTCTCTCTTAACAAATGCGACTCTGAGACTCAAATTAAGTCTTTAATCTTAAATCCCTCAATTGAAGTATAGGCAATGCCAACACCTTATTGGTATTCATAGGTTATATAGGAGAAAACTAGCCGTTAGTAAAAGTGACAAGAGATGTTGGCCGTTTTAGAACAACAATAACCATACAGACTCCGAAATCAAATAGAAATTAAATTAGTTTTAAAGCAATAGAATTGAATAACCAATTGTCTGTTGGCAATATAAGTATGGGCTTGTAAAGAAATTAATTAAACATGTGGCCAACGTAGATAGCTATTAAAGATAATAATTACATGGCTATAAAGAAGTAAGAAACGTTGGTAGTATCAATAGTTGCAGTTAAATAAGATCAAAATAAATTCTTCAAAATCTATTAACCTTTTGAAAAAAAAAAATGTAATTTATGCAACACATGCATGGTCCCATTGCAACCTGTAGGACAAACAATACCAAATGTACAAATTTTAAGGATATTATTCGGATTGTTAAGCTGGTGGCTTTATGGTTTATGCACTGGTTTCATTATATATAAGGAAATAATAATTTATCATATAATAAAAGATTTGCAAAAAAAAGAAGGGTGCATGTATACTATAGTCTAGTTAGGGAAACCCATAACAAAAAAAAAAAAAAAGAAGTCTAGTTAGGGGAATAATTCTTAGAAAATTAAGAAGTAGTTGTAAAGTCGAAGTACATTTTAACATCAAAAATGGAGATTGATAGAGAAGGCATGCACGATGGACTTAACATTCAGAGTGAGACATATTGAAATGGTGAGTAGACCTACAAAATGTGTGCAACATCGACGGTTTTCTTTCAACTTGTTACCTTCCTCTGAGTTATATAAAATTTCCATGAAGTAATACCGTGGATTTTTTTTCGGAAGTGGCAAATGCAATATGGCTTATAATTGAAATTTTCTGTAGGCCATGAAATACTTTGCCTGCCACAAGTAAAAAAAACTCTTAACCATGTTGCCATATAGGATGCACTCACATCATGAATTTCATGGATGCAATAGTTTGTGCAATTGCATTGTACATATAACGCACCCAATGAAATAGTATCTATTGAGGAGAATGATGAACTTCTGATCATTATTAAAAAAGGATCAAATCGTATTGAAGTTCTCACTTCATTACATATAACAAAAATGAGATAATGACATTCAATAACATTCAAACTTCATTTGCTTCCTACTTAGTTGATACTGTTGAATATATATATATATATATATATATATATATATATATATATATATATCTCTTAGTTTACTCACCTTGAGGTTGCTTTTCTTTCTATCGCCCTTGTCCTTGTCCTTCTCCATCCCTCATTGCTGAATTTGAATCTCTACCCTCTTCAACAATCACTTTATCATTATATCCGGTAAGTAAAATGAGAAAGTCAATAAATAGAAACTAAAGAAGAATTTACAACTTCAAGAGGTGAAAGTGGCTTCAAGAATACCCACAAGAAGGAAATGTAAGGTATTCCAATAGCATAGAAGGTCGATGTCATCAATCCTAGATTGATAAATACATTTGAAGCAAAGGATATTACACTTAAAACAAATAAAATAATGGCAACAACAGGAGAAGTGGTGTCGAAATCGAAAGGAGTTTGACCTTGAAGTGGCAAAAGATAACAAAAGAAACCCCACAAGATCAATGAATAGGCAAGTAGTCCAATGAGAAATGTGACAATTGATATCCATACGACGTCCAAAATTAGTTACACAGAATGCTAAACGCGAGTGCCATTGCCACCAGAGCTGAACCCACCACCAGAAGCGCATATTTAAATGCTCCTAGTGCAAAATGAGAGTCACGAAGTTGTCCCCAAATAAGACTGAAACATCCAATGAATAAGCTGTACAAAGGTAATGTGTCCAAAAGCAAGTAGGCTTGGAATTTAGGAACATCAACTAAAATGGCCACGGTGAAACTGGTAGGCAGGGTGAAACCGACGGTAAAAGTCACGGTAGTTATCAAGATGGCCACTAGCATGAGCATGTTAAATTTATCTTATATTATGGCTTTGGATTTTGTATAGCACCAGCTGAAGATGAGATCATGATTAATAGACATTATAGAAATCAAAAATATTAAAAAGATGTCAGCAAACACGGCAGAGATCATGCACCAATTAAGTTCATCAATTTGAAATCATTTTCATCCACAAAACCAAAAGACAAAAAAAAAAAGAGCGGAATACAATGAAATATATAATCGATATAATATTATCTAATCTAAAGAGTCAGATTAGTATTGTGAAGCTTCCCCACATTAGATATTGCTGGCTTTCTTAAGGTATGTGTTTATTTTATAGTCATATTCTTTCGTGTTATATTTTTATCTAGTAATGCTACTATTTGGGCCAACAATGTATTTCAACACAAATCCTCATAGTGCTTGTCGCGCCCTATAATATAAAAATACATGACAGTATTATTTTATTTGTTAAGCATTTCTAGTTAAAATTAATTCTTACTCATTACACAATTAGGAAAAAAATCTTTTACAATGTAAATGTAACTTTTCTGATATTCTGTCAATGTCTGGCTTTTTTCATTTGAATTATCTGAAAAATTATTCTTTGAAATCTATTTTTGAATCGAAATATTGAAAGTTAGTTAAAATAATTAATTTTTATTTGATTTTCAAAAAACTAATGGGAATTATTGTAACAAATTTTTGGATATTTATTTTATAAAAAGAATAAAAAATGCTTAAAACCTATCCTAAATTTTGATCATGTGCATTGAGGTAAAATTTTTCACTTTTAATTTATGAGATCATAATTAATTTACAATTGTCTTAAATATTTTTATCAATGACAAACAGCATATGGTCAAAATAAAAAATAAGATTCCAACCAAAAGAAAAGTGCAGATAACCAGTTAAGCAATATAGGTATATAATTATTAACAAATATATTAATGTATATTTGTTAATATGTTATTTCTATTTTAATTTACGACACAATGATATTAAAGACTATCAAGCCATTGTCATTATGGTTATTTGATATAGTCCCCCTATTTTTGGTCAAATGATACAAAATCTTAGGATACAGCTGCTTCGATGCCGAATGTAGTGGGGTATTACCATTTTTGTCTATAGCATTCAACCCATACTCTATCTTTTTCAATAGGTATTTGACCACTTTATCTCTTCTATTCTTTACTGCAACATAAAAAAATGTTTTGACCTTTTTTGTTGAGCCCAGGTTCGGGAGTAGGCCATTTTAGCTTAAAGAATTCCTTGACAACCTTAACATTGCCCTTTTTTGCAAGCGAGATGTGTGCGAGGGTAACCCTTTATGTTCAACTATTGAGCGGACGAAGGATCTTTCTTCAATAATAGACGAACACATTTATGATCATAATTAGATGCAGATAAATGAAGGGGAGTTTCCCCATTCTCGTGCCATAAGTACACTAAATCTCATCTTTCCACCAATATCTCCTTTAAGGAATTTGTACTCAAAAACCCAAAACCCCAAATCTCAAAACCTTAAACCCTAAATTTCAAAAACCTAAAACCTTAAATTTAAACCCCTAAATGCTAAAACCATTAATCAAATTCAACACTCTAAACCCTTAAACCCAAAAACCCTAAACGCTAAACCTTAAGCTCTAAATCTCAAAACCCTAAAATCCTAAACTTAAAACCCTAAATTCTAAAATCATAAATCAAAACCAATACCCTAAACCCTACAACCCCAAATTGCAAAACCTTAAATCCTAAACCTTAAACCTTTAATCTCAAAACCCTAAAACCCTAAACTTAAACCCACAAACCTTAAAACCATAAATCAATCCAACACACTAGGCCCTAAACCCTAAACTCCAAATCTCAAAACCCTCAAACTTAAAACTTAAACCAACAAACCCTAAAATCAAAAAATCTAATCTAACATCCTAAACCCTAAAATCCTAAATCTTAAAACCCTAAATCATAAAACCCTAAACTCCAAATCTCAAAACCCTCCCAAATCCTAAAAGCATAAATTAAATCCAACACCTTAAACCCTAAAATTTCAAAAACCTAAATTCTAAAACCCTAAACCCAAAATTTCAAAACCCTAAAATGCTAAACCTAAACCTCCAAACCCTAAAAGCATAAATCAAATCTAATATCCTTAATTTTAAAATCCTAAACCCCAAAATCCTAAGTCTTACATCTTAAATTTTAAATCTCAAACACAAAATATTGAACTTTTACCCCAAAACCTTAAACTATAAACCCCAAATCCTAACAACCATAAATCCTAAATTCCAAACTACAAAACCCTAAAATCATAAATCTCAATCCCTAAGCTTAGGGACTACATTGTTTCTATGTATCTTGCAATAAAAGATTTAAGGTTTTAGGGCATTGAATTTGATTTATATTTTTAGGGTTTGGGGGTTTAAATTTAGGATTTTAGGGTGAGTTTGAGATTTAGGGTTTGTGAGTTTAGGGTTTAGGATTTTAGGGTTTAGGATGTTTGATTTGATTTATGGTTTTAGAGTTTGGGGTTTAAGTTTAAGATTTTGAAATTTTGAGATTTGGGATTTTAGGGTTTAGTGTGTTGCATTGATTTATGATTTTAGGGTTTAGGGGTTTAAGTTTAGGGTTTATGATTTTAAGATTTAGAGTTTGGAGTGTAGTAGTTAGGGTATTGGAATTGACTTATGATTTTAGGGGTTGGAATTTTAAGTTTACAATTTGAGGGTTCTGAGATTTAGGGTTTAAAATTTTAGGATTTGGGCTGTTGGATTTAATTAATGTTTTTAAGAATTTGAGGTTTAAGTTTAGGGTTTTAAGTTTTTGAGATTTAAGATTTTAATTTTAAGATTTTAAAGTTCAAAATTTTAGGGACTAAATTGTTTCTACTCATTTTTCAAGGATTAAATTGATAATAAATTTATAAAGAAAATGATGTGAGATACTAACATGGCACTTTAACGAACAACATATGCAATTAACAAGCCAAATCATTAATTGACAAGTCACACCATCACATTTAATGGAGTTAGAAAATCCCGCTTAACAGAAGGACCATTCTAAAATGATTTTCAAACATTAGAGGAGAAAATTAACTGAGTCATATTTTTAGGAACTAAATCATTCTCGTCAAAATTTTTCAGAGATGAAATTGTTAATTTAATCATTATATTTTGGTCTTATAGTCTGTTCATAGTGTTGACCCCTAAAATTTGATTTTGGATTTTTGGAGTCGCCACCGATCTAAGTTATCTAAAGGTGAGATCGGACACCTAATTTAAAAATGGTCTACATTTCAAAGATTGAGTTCGGGGGTTGGTTACGTTTTAGGGAAGGTGTTAGCACCCCAAACGCCCTTTCGGTACCAAAAATGATCTTATTAATTTATCTTAATTAATTTATGTTGGTTTAAAAAAATTTTTTAAAAAATTTTTGATAAATAATCCCTGCCCATTCCGGATCGGGATAAAAATAATTTTTGAGAAAAAATTCCCTTCCTATTCCAGTCCAGGGTTTTGAAAATAACTTTATGAAAATCCCCTTCCTATTCCAGTCCAGGGTTTTAAAAAATAATTTTAAGAAAAATCCCCTTCCTATTCCAGTCCGGGGTTTTAAAAATAATTTTACAGAAAATTCCATCTCTATTCCAGATCAGGGTCTTAAAAAAAAAAAGGAAAAAACTTGCATTACCCATGTAATCACTTGTCCCTAATTTTTTAAAAAGGGACATAAAATCTTACATTCATCAAACTTTTAATTTCAACTAATAATTTATTTTTATTTTCGTTTTTCTCTGATTTTCCCTTAATAATGCAGGATTCACCTAAAATAAAATGGTTTAGAACCTAAATATTCTTCTCACATCAAAAACCACATCCCTTTCTTCATATTATTCTTACATGAAATTCTTAATAAAAAAAGGCTAAGAAAGTAACTCAATTACTAACAAAGCTCATCAACTTCACGTTCATATGAAAAACTCTTAACTCATAAAAGCTGTAGGAAGCCACAAAATAACATCCCATACCTCTTACTTGGGTCGTGAAGTTGAGTGATGGTGTTTGAAGGACAGAGCAGTTCGGTTAGCAACAGGTTGCAGAGGAGTCCCAGGTGCCGACTAAAACCGAGCTTCTTGACCGCAGGAGTGATGCTTCCAGCAACTCGTTCCAAGACGGCAGCAGTGGCTGTAGACAGTTTAGCGTGAAACTGCAGAGATGGTTTCGCGGCACCGACTGGACCTCCAAATCACCAGCAGTGACTTTGAGCTCACTGAAGGACCCCTGTAGCAGCGGCGACGATTGGTTTCTCTGACGGAATGGAGGAACGTGCAGAGAAGCAATGGAGCGCCACAGCTTCAGCGACGGCCACAGGCTGGTGTGACTCTGGACTGCGGCTCCTCGGTGTGATGTTTCCTGCGGGGGTTGCGCACTGAGCCCCCTGACCGTGACGAAGGTGATGGTGCTGGTTGTAGAAGATGAAGGTTCAAGTCGAGGTGGCTTTGTGGCAAGGAGTGCAGTCCTTTTTTGTCTCCGTAGGCTCTTTGTTTTCTGGGCTGGAATGTGTGTTTTTGTCCCCGTGTGAGTGAAGTGCCGGCAAAGAAGAGGGTGCCAGATCCAGCTCTCCGTATGCGGCTCAATTTTTTTGTATTCAAGAGTGCCGTAAAACCTCCCTTTTGGTCCGTGTAGAAGCCCCCCTGTATGCATGTGATGTGCATGTTTTATAATTCTTAGTTTTTGCAGAATTTGTCTTCAAGTTTAACTCTTTCTTCCTAACTTTATCCTAACTTTTATTCTTTTATCTAGCATTTTTTATTTATCTTTTTGAATTTCAGATTTTTATCTCTCATATTTTATCATATTTTAATTTTATCTATTATCTTTTATTTGTTTTTGCTGATTTCCTTAGATTTATTCTTCATTTTCTGATTTTATCTTGATTTTTGGACTTTTCTTGGATTTATCTTTATTTTTTTTATTTATCTTGAAATTATTTTTATTTTTCTGAATTATCTTGGATTTATTTGATTTTTCTGATTTTTTTTTAAAAATTTTTCTCTTATTTTTGATTTAAGATTTTTCTTGGATTACAAATTTTATCTTGTATCTTTTATCACATTATTTTTATCTTTTATCCTTATTTTTATTATCTTATTTCTTTTTATTTATCTTATACTATCATTTTTAAATTTTGATTATCTTTTATTTTTTCAAGTTTTATTTTCGTTTTATTTTAAAATTTTATTTTTAGGTGTGGGCTTAGTTTTATTTTTGGATTAATTATATATTGGGTTTGGGCTTATTTAGTTTAGATTTTGGTTAGGTTTAATTTTGGGCTTTATTTTATTTTATTTTGTTATTTTTTAGTTTAAGTTTGGATTTGCAATTTATGTTAAAGTTTTGAAAAGTGGGCCGGACAAAATTAGGTGTCTACACATAGTAATTTTATTTTGCTCTTATTTGTTTCAATTATTGCTAGCCCATTCCTTTTATTGATTATTTTATTCTATTATTATCTTTTGATGTTATTTATATTATTTTGTTCTCATGGATGTGGTCCAACCATATTTCTGGTGCCTTTTCTTCAGTTATTTTAAAATAAATATTTGTTGAAACTTATAAATTAATTATAAAATTAATACATTTAACAATTATCACACTTTGTTAAAATTTAAAAATTTTATATTTATTAAAATTATGTTTTCTCTTTTATTTTAAACTCTGATTCATCTATCCATTTGAGTTTGCCAAGGAAAGATAAATTACGAAAACATTTGGGTCAAGTTTCTAAGACTTTACAAGATAACATTTAAAGTCTTATCACTTTTTAATAGAATGAAAACAGAAATATCAATCATTTTAAATTGAGTTGCAACAACAATCCATTAATCACATCCAGCTGTAAATAGTGGAGTAGATCTAAGGATATGAAGAACTTTTATTCTTTTATTTATTATCAGTAAAAATTTGATGGAAAAGCTCTGAAGAGATGAACCTGTTAAGATAAAGGAGCATTGTTATTGTTACGTGAGAGAACGCTACACTTAATCTCCGTTCTCTCCCCAAAAAATTCAAATATTGATCCTAAAATCAATTAAAGTTACAAGCCTGTCATTCAGTTATAAGAAATTGTACCTAAGAGTACTATATATCTTTGTTTGTACACTTAACAAATATCATGAGGGAGATCCATTAGAGAACCTTGCTAAGTTGAAGTCTACATAAGTCTTGGTCTTTACATCAGTTGGGTGTAGGACCAAATTTTAGAGACCTTTGACAAGGGCAAAGATTTCATTGACCAGCTGATTAAACACTATAACTTAATGAAATGACGAATTTAACGGTCGGTCAAGTTTTAAAACGTTCGATTGTAAGATATGACCGAACAAAAATGTGGGTAACTAATTGTCTACTTATAATTGATACAAAATAATATTATAAATATACCAACAAAGTATTGATACAGTTGTGAGTGGTTGCGCCTTAAGAAATTTGAGGTAGTTTATTGATATATGTTTAAAGATAAAGTCGTCTTTATTGATAGGAATTTTTTATTTGCAGCTCTTGCCACAAGGAGAATTAATCTTTTATCCAAATGACATATTAATATACTTGAAACAAAAAAAAGAATCCCTATGACAACTAATTCTGTTATCATATTCTTTGTATAATTTGACATTTCTTGTGTCCCGCAAGTCAGAGAGTGATGAAGAGATTGGTGGCTTCATGGTGCCAAAGAATGCACAAATCCTAAGCAATGTACAGGCTTGAGGAAGAGATTCAGGCATTTGGAATAAAGTCCCTCTATTATTAATTTATATCTTAAAATACACAATTTTTATTTCATAAAATTTAAATGATTAAATTTATTAAATCTTATATTTAAACTATTAAATTTAAAAATATTAACGCTTTAACACCCCAATCTTTGGAATAGGCCATATTTATTTGTACCTAAAAGGTTTTTGTGCTGTGAAATTAATTTTAAGGGTCGTGAATTTGAGCTCTTTGCCCTTGAGCTGGCAGAAGAATTATGTCCAGGATTGGCATCAGCCAATACAGCGCTGCAGTTGATGTTGGCATCTCTTCTACATGACTATGATTAGTCTCTTTGCAGATGGGCTTCGTCAGAAAGATCCCGTGAGGGAGAATTATAGGCTACCTTTACGGGCTATTCCATTAAAGACTTAAAACTGTGTCTAAACACAACCAAAAAATAAAACAAAACTGTGTTTAAAGTTTATTAGGATTTAAGATTTATAATTTATTTAAAAAATTATATATTTTTAAATTTAATTAAATAATACATAATTTCTAAACATAAAATTTTTAAATGTATTAATTTTAATAATTTATTGTTAATATATTAAAGATGAACATTATTTGTTAAAGTTATCTATTTATTATATTTACATATATCACTTTTAAAATATTACTATAAATTTTATCCTCGCCATTATAGATTTATAATATTTTTAAAAATGAATTTTTCTAATGTTTATTAAACAAATACATAGAATTGCTAAAAATAAAAAGTTATTGTTTTATTTATTTAATCAATTATTATTATATTAATCATGAAAATTATTTATTAAATTTATCTATTTTTGGTATTTGAAAAAATTACTTTAACATCTTCGTATGTAGCTGGGCTTTGCTGAAAATATTGAGAGAAATAAGAGAAATGAGGGGGATAAAATTATTTATTAAATTTATTTATTTTTTAGTCTCAACAAAAATGGGAAGGATATTACGCGGTTGGCTGTACATAACAAGTAGATGGTCACACCCGAACTGTATAAATAATTCTCTTGTCTAATAAATTATTGTACCTTGCTATAATCTATATTTAATGTCTTGGCGAGCTGACTTTCTAATGCTTAGCTGATGGCTTCATTCTCAACTCGTGATTCTTAATTCATATATGAAATTGCGTAAGTACCTTAGACATGTGCCTATGCAAGAAAATGACATGCAAGTGGTCAAAATAATAAGGATATATATTTCATTCTCTAAAATATACTTTACATTATAAAATATTCAAATTCCTTGTGAATGCACACAAATATTATAAAAATTTAAAAATAAAAAGGAGAAGAAGAAGGAGGTGTTGGACTTGGAATGAAAAAGTTAGACGAGATCCATGCCTTGCCATATGGCACATGAGATGAAAAAGTTAGAATGAAAAAGCAAATGCAATATGGCTTATAATTGAAAATTTCTGGAGGCCAAGAAATAATATGCTTACCATATGGCATAAGTAAAAAAAAAAAAACTCTTAACCATCTTGCCATATGGGATGCACTCACGTCATGAATTTCATGGATGCAATTGTCTGTACAATTGCTTTGTATATATAACGCACCCAACCAAATAGTTTCTACTAAGGAAGATGATGAAATTCTGATCATTATTATAAAAGGATCACATCGTACTCAAGTTCCAACTTCATTATATATAGCAAGACAACAACATACAACAACATTCAAACTTCCTTAGTTTCCTACTTAGTTGAATATATATCTGTTAATTACTCACTATACTTGAGGTTGCTCTTCTTCTCATTGCCCTTGTCCTTGTCCTTCTCGTGCCCCGTTGCTGAATTTGAATCTCTAGCCTCTTCAACAATCATTTTATCATAATATCCAGTAAATGAAATGAGAATCTTAATGAGATAATTCATTAACGTGAATTCAAAACCAGTTGCAACTTCAACAGGCAAACTTGACCCGAAGACTTCCAAAAACAAGGGAACAACAAATATTCCAAGGGCAATCATGACTGACAGCAGCGTACTTGGGGGCAAAACTAAGCAAATAGCATAACCAAACGCATTCATGTGTTTTGAAAAAACACATTCATGCCCTAGTATATATACACCTACGAATAAATTGAGATTCTTTTTTTTCTTTTTTTTGATAATGGAAAAGGGCCGAGGCCCTGTACAGAAGAGGGAAGGGGGATGAAAAGAGAGAAAGGGGAAGGGTACATCCTAGGGGATCAAATTTGCCTCCCATCATTGAGAGATAGGCGTAGATGTTATAGAATTACAGAGTTCTTGATAAATTGAGATTTTTTAAAGTGTATAATATATTTTAAAAATAAAATATAAATAATATTATTAATAACAAATAATTTCAAAATATTTTTTATTGGATGCATCCTACCTCATCTTTTTCAAAAATAATTCTAAAATGTTTTTTATTTTTGAAAAATAAAATAAAAATTTTTACTTGGTTCTAAATTTTGATAAAAAAAATATGATATTTTTAATTTTTAAGTTTGAAAAATATGTGTATTTAAGATATATTTTATATGTAAAATTTTTCTTATTTTAATTTAAAAAGAAAATAATATTCAAAAGCAAAAGCAAAAGGGCTGCCACGGTGGCAGTTAGGCCAAACCTTCAATTTAAAAAAAAAACAAAAAACGTCAAAAGTGAAAAGCGAAAGGCCTACCACCGTTGGCAACTTCACCCAATCGCGGCCATGCCTCATTTTTATTTAAGAAAAAAAGAGAAAAGCTGGCATTTTACTTCGAATGCAGGGGAGCCACGGTTGGGCCTGTACATTGCCCATAATTGGGCCTCCTGTTTTAAAAGGAGGAGACCATTCCTCTTAGAAAGAAAAGAGGGGTTTAAAAAGACTTTGAGCCTAAATTGAAACAAAAAGGTAAAGAAGTATGGCCTTTTGTGCGCGGGCTTAAATGGTTTAAATTGTGGTAAATATTAAATTTTATTTATATTAATTATTATTTTAATTAATTTGTTTTATTGATATCTTATAAATATAATTTAATTTTAGATTTTAAGATTGAGTATTTTAAATTGAGATAAATGATAATTATTACTTATATTATTTTATTATCTCAATTTGTGTTTTTATCCTTCGTGGACATGAAAAATTTTCAAATTCTTGAATTTTTTTATTTGAGCTTTTAAAATATTTTTTTTTTTAATTCATGGAATTTATCAAAAATTCAAGAAAATGGTTAGAATCTTATAATTAATCATTTCAAAAATTTTCAATCTTTGGCCCAAACATTTTGCAAATCTCAAATTCTTTCCTATGATAGTAATTAATTGAGATCTAGTGAAACAACTGCAACTAATTATTTGGAGAGTGATAATGTTATAAGTTGGCTAATAAATTGATGGGACTCCTGTATGATAATTAAAAATCTAAGTATTTCTTTAACTCCTTCATTAGTCTAAATTCTAGATTCTAAGGTCTTTCTTGATAACACTTATTAGCTAAGGTCTAGTAAAATGATCATTGCTAATTATCCCGAATGTCATTATGTCAAGAATCTAGTTAAAAAATTGATGAGACTCCTCTAGTGTAATCAAGAGACTTGACATTTTTTTAACCACTCAACCATTTCAAATTTCAAATTCCAAAATTATTTCCGATAACAGTTGCTAATTTGGGATCTAATAAAATGACAGTTGTCAATTATTACAAAGACAATTATGCTATAAGCCTCACTAAAAGGTTGATGGGGCCTACTTGAGTGATTATTGATACCTATTATTCGTAACTCTTAAAATCCAAAATATTCTTGAAAATCTTAATTAAGTTACATACCTCCTTTTTTAAAAATTCTGATCTAGTTGGATCAAATTGGGTATTCATTTGAATTTTCAAGCCCTAGTCAAACTAGACATCTAATTTTGATGTGAATCCTAGACAAACTAAAAATTGAATTCTCTATTTCTATAGCAATAACTAAACGCCACTCACTAGTTGTATTAATTACGGATTACACTTGATTATGTGTACAATTCATAGTGAGACAAATAAAAATAAAAAATAAAATAAGTTTCTTTGTGGTAAAAATAAAGTATAATTTGAAATTAAAAAGTAATAAAATGTCAATATGATACCAAAATGGCATTGTATGGGTATTACTACATTCCTTATACGTAATTAACAAAATGTATACAAGGTTGACTGGTATCTTGCAACTTGCTATCTCCCTTAATGATTTATATAAAATTTACATGAAGTAACAGGTACGGTGGATTTTTTGGGAAGTGACAAATGCAATATAGCTTATAATTGAAATTTTCTGTAGGCCACCATATGGCACAAGTAACAAAAACTCTTAGCCATCTTGCCATGTATATGGGATGCACTCACATCATGAAATCCATGGATGCATGCAAATTGCATTATATATATAACGCACCAAGCCAAATAGTTTCTTCCGAGGGAGATGATGAACTTTTGATTATTATTATAAAAGGATCACATCGTATCCAAGTTCCAACTTCATTATATATAACAAAAATGAGACAATGACATACTGCAACATTCAAAATTTTTTAGTTTCCTTCTTAGTTGATACTGTTGGATCTATCTATCTATCTATCAATTACTCATCATACTTGAGGTTGCTCTTATTTTTATTGCCCTTGTCCTTCGCCATCTCCATGCCCGATGGGTTGTTGAATCTGAATCTCTAACCTCTTCAACAATCACTTTATCAAAATAACCAGTAAGTGAAATGAGAATCTTAATGAAAAAGTCATTAAGATAAAAGCACAAACTTACACAAGAAGCATTTAAATCTTGACGAGGTGCACATGGCTTGAAGAATCCCGGCAACAAGGAAAATGCAAGGTATTCCAATGCCACGGAGGATCAATGTCTGAAATTTTACGTCCCCTACATCAATACTAAAACTTGGAGTAAATGTAACTACACTTAAAGCAAATAGAAGTGTGAGAAGAGGAAAAGCTAAGATGTTGGAATGGAAAGGATTCTGAACTTGAAGTGGCAAAAGAAAGCCGAAAACCTCACGAGATCAATAAAAAGCCAAGTTGTCCAATGTGCCATGAGACATTTGATATCGTTGTCACTTCCAAAATTAGTGCTACAGCGATGCTGAATGCAATTGCCATTGCCATAAGAGCCATACACAATGCTAGAAGCCCAAATTTAAATGCTCTCAGTGCAAAATGAAAGTCACCGAGTTGTGCCCACATGAGATTGAAACATCCAATGAATGAGTTGTACAAAGCCAACGTGTCCCAAAGCATGAAGAGTAGCAATCCAGTAAAACCAGCAAAAATGGCCGTGCCTCTTTTTTCTCTCTCCCTGTATTCAGAGCTATGTAAACCCTTAGGAAGGGTGAAACCGGTAGCAAATGTCATGGTGATTATCCAGATGGCCACAGCCATGAGTATCTTAGTTCTTTCCTTTATATAGTTTGCATTCGGTGCTTCCTTGCATTGCTAAACGGTATCTTTTGGCTTTGGATTTTGTATGGCACCAATAAAGTTACGATCATGATCGATAGACGCTATAGAAACCAGAAATTAAAAAAGATGTCAGCAAAGAGGAGAGAGATCATAACCTAATTAAGTTCGTCAACTTGAAATCATTTCATCCTAAAATACATAAGTGGTATCATATTATCTAATCTAAAGAGCAATATTATTATTGTGAAGCTTTCCCACATGAGATATTGCTGGCTTTCTTAAGATATGTGTCTATTTTAAGTCATATTCTTTCGTGTTATATTTTTATCTGCTAATACCGCTATTTGGCCAAACAAGGTATCTCACCTCAAATCCTGACAATGCTTGTGGCGCCCTACAATGTAAAAATGCATGACAGTATTTATTTTATTTGTATATATAGTATTTCCTTTGATTAAACATTTTTCAGTAAAAATTAATTTTTATTAATTACAGAATTAGGAAAAATCTTCGAGAATGTAAATGAAATTAAATTAACTTTTCAGATATTCTGTCAATGTCTGACTTTTTTTCGTTTGAATTATTTGAAAAATTATTTTTTTCTTTGAAATATATTTTTGGATTAAAATATTGAAATTTAGTTAAAATAATTAATTTTTATTTTATTATTGTAGCAAATTTCTTGATATTTATTTTATAAAAAAATGAAAAGTGCTTAAAACCTATCTTAAATTTTGAGGTAAGATTTTTCAATTTTAATTTATGAGATCATCATTAACTAACAATTTTTTGAAAGACTTTTATCAATTACAAACAGCATATGATCAACATAAAAAATAGAAAATAAAATTCTAACCAAAAGAAAATAGCGGATAAAAGGTCAAGTAACATAGGTATATAATTGTTAGCAAATATATTAATACATATCTATCGATATATCATTTCTAATCTAATTTGTAACACAATCACATCTAAGACTGTTATGCCATTGTCATTATGATTTATAATTCAATATGCCGATTTTGGGTCAGATGATACAAAACCTTAAGATACAGATGCTTTGAAGCCAAATGAAGTGGGGTATTACGATTTTTGTCCGTAGCATCCAACACAAACTTATATTTTTCAATAGGTATTTGACCACTTTATCTCTTCCATTCTTTGCTGCAACATGAATAATGTTTTGACCTTTTTTGTTAAGCCCACGTTTGGGCATAGGCGATTCTTGCTGAAGGAATTCCTTAACAACCTTAACATGGCCTTTTTTGCAAGGGAAAAAGATACACCCACATCCTTAGATTCACAATTCACCCACAGTTTAAGAAAAAAAAGATAGAGTCAATTATTTCACTCTAACTTTTCTCTTTTTGATTATAAGAAAAGCATGGGTATAAGAGTGTATAAATAATAATACTCTTTGCAAGCAAGATGTATAGGAAGGTTGCCGTTTGCTTTTGATTGTTGGGCAAATAGAGTCTTTGTTTAACAATATTCGAACACATTTATGATCACCAGTAGATGCTGCTAAACGAAGGGTAGTTTCTCCTTTCTCATGCCTTAAATACATCAAATCTAATCTTTTCCTTACTATCTTGTCTACAAATTCTACACTCAAACCAAAGTAAATTGAATTAAAATTTGCATGTATAATTTCATAGGTAGTAAAGTATACATGCTTGTATGTCTTCATCATTGGTTTTCTCTTCATAGGAGGGATTATACTGTATGGGAAGTATGTGTACCTGAATTTTGCCGGAGTATGACAGCGCAAAGAGGCGAGTTTCCAATGCATATGGGATTATCGTCTGGGAATGGATCTTCCCACAAAAGCTTTGTAATATCCATGATTAAATTTGAAGCTGTCCAAAACAACGGCGACTCACCTGAGTTGTTTCGAATATGTGCCACGGGTGTGTCTTTTTGAAGAAGCTCACAAACCCCATCAAGATGGCTGCTTTGTACAACGCAGTGCAAAGCAGTATTTCCTGATTCATTTGTTAATCTTTTAGCTTTTCATCATCATCCCAAGAGGAAGTTACACCCTCACTTCTCCCATTAGTAGAGTTTGACCTGTCTGCATCATATTGGGAGAGAATAACCTTAGTCACATTATATCTTTTATACCTGGCAGCAAGATGAAGTATTGCCTTTGATGTTTCTCTTGGTGAGAAGTTTGGGAAAGTGACAAGCAATCAGTTCTGCAATATGTTCTTTCCCAAGTAATGCTGCCACTTGAAGCAACGAGTCACCAGCATTATCTGCCTGGTCAAAAACATCAGTTTAAGTCAGTTTCTTCTTTGCACATACTTATTCCAATTTTCGGACAAAATTAACTGGATTCCCATATTTTACAGCTTCATAAAATCTTGAATCCATAAATTGCTTCTGCCCTGAAAATTCAGTAGAGTGTGCCCTTGGTTGTGAAGAAGTAGGGGTAACTGTATACTTACTGTTGAACTGTGTTGTTTTCAATCTCTCCATCTCTGTGTCACAAGTCCATTTCCAGTTTGCATCAACGCCATCAATGAGAAATCGCACTTCATCTCCCATAATTCTTCCAAATCCCTAATGAAATGGAAACTAGTATTACTAAGCAGGTAGTTTGTAGGTGAGGCGTTGATGTATGATGAACTTGCTGGGAGTGGAAGAAGACGGAGCTTTATATATTGCTCTTTTTGAAGTCCTCCAAAATTTCGCAGAAGTCGTTGTAAGAAAGTAGCCAAAAACGTTAACACGTCTCTATAAAGTAGAAGTGAACCAAAAAAATCCTATGGAAGAATCACTTTTTCATTCCTTCCGGGCGGGACTCCAATTTTGACTTTGGAGTCCTCGATGAAGAAAGAGACAGAATGTGTGGGCACTTTCGGAGAACTAAACTTTTGCTCGTCTACTGTTCATACTCTATAGAGAAGTTAAAAGAAGAAAACAGAGGTTTTAGAAGGGGACTTTGGTAAAAAGGGCATGGGAAACCTTGACTCTGGGAAGGAAATTTCGGAAGAGAGAAAAAAATCCTTATGAAGTAAGGAGAGGAAGATCAAAATACATACTTGAATCTTTCTACCTCTATTTCTTCAGACATTTCCGTAGCTAATAACTCAGATGAATATAACTCTCATGCTGCATTTTTTCTATAATGAGAAGGAAGAGGAACTATCTCCTTCAAATCTTCACCTTGCAAGAGATGCGCACGCATATTGACTCCTCCTTTCTTCTCTTTGCACAACATCACCGTTGTAATATTTATCTTTTTTTTTATCTCAATATTATTACAATTTCAGTGTTACTTTTTCACAGTTACATGTAATGCATATTTTGTTTTAATATTTCGTTGTCCAGCTAAAAAAGTTGCTGCAATTCACTTTTTCTATCTAATTTATTCTTGGGGGAAGGCGCCTCTTGCTGCACCCTCCCCATGTCTGTATTTTTTTTTTTTAATTTAAATTATTGTTAAGGAGGACGCCTCTTAGGCTCTTATAATCCATCCTCCTCCACGTCTGTAATTTTTTCTTTTTATGTTGTGCAATTTTTCTCTTTTTTTTGTTAATGAAGGTTGAAAGGAGAGCTAGCGAGGCGCTCCTTGATTGCCCCCTCTCCAGCGCCTTTTATTTTTATTTTCTAAAAAAGAAACTTTTTATATGTCTTGTTGTCCTTTTCATTTCATTATTTTTTATTTAGTGTTTTTGTTTTAAATTAATTAGTCATGTTTTACAATTTTATTGGACTTCTTTTGTTGGACCTCCTTTTCATGATTGGCCCGTTTTTTACTATTATCTCTATAATTATTTTTTTAAAAAATATAATGGCTACCTGCTTACTTATTTGTCGTTGCAGACTGGCAATCATATATTATTTGCGTCTGTCCAAACAAAGAAGGTAAATACTTTAATTTATGAGGACTAAGGAGACTGCCGAAGACCAATGAGAGGGAGACCAGTAAGAGAAACAGGAAAGAAGGAACAGGTGGATAGTGAGGGAAGATAAAAATAAAAATGAGAAAGAAAGAAAAACTGGGAGACGAGAGTTCTTAAAGCTTTGGAAGGCATATGTGAATGATGAGAGACGTAAATTGTATGGACAAATCTTTTCTTAAGATATTATTTTTAAGGGTCATTCTATGGTATCTTTAGTTTATGCGTAGGGTACCGGCATTTATATTGTCAATAAATAAAATTTTGACACATAGCATTTATTAATTTGATAATTTGATTTTCTAGTTTGACACACATTTTATATCTTATTCTTATCACTTTTCTCTTTTTATTTTAACACACACTTTATATTATTTCTTTTTACGTTTCCCTCTCCACTTTTATTTGCATTCCTATATCTTATTTTATTTAATTTTCTCTCTCTAATTTGATAAACATCCACGTATAAAATATAAATATATAAAAGAAATTTGAAATATAAATCATATAAAATTGTCTTTTTTGTGGAATGCGAAATTGTTAATTTGTATATGAATATACAAAAGTGTGCTCATGTTAACAGCTCTACAAATTTAATATAATATATAGATATGTAAAAATAAGAAGTCTAACTTTTAAATATAATTATAACTTGTGTTTTGAAAAATATTTTTACCACATTTCTAATATTTATTGCAGTGTTTATATATGCTTCATTTATAAGAAGTGACTAAAATATTAACTAGCATGACATCTTTTAGTCTAAAACATTAATTAATGTTTCTTTTTGCATAAACACCTCTTACTAAAAGTAGTTAGTGATGAAAGTGACAACTATTTACACTTCTTTGTCTTTGCTATAAACTAGTTCATCAAGTGGCCGGTTTTATAAATGGATAGTTATGATTGTACTTACCAAATTAAATGAGTCAAATTAATAGTCTAGGTACCAGTACCTCATGCGTAAAATAAGAGTACCTTAGTCATGCCCTAAAGAGAAGTGCACTAACTTTGAGAGTCACCCTAGAGATTGCTTGGCTGTTAAGGAAATTAAATTGATCACAATGTGGATAAAATTCTCAAATTTATTTTAGAGTAATGATATATATATATATATATATATATATAAACTTATATATAAATTATACATACTCTTATATTCTCATTCTTTAGTTTTTTTTTTTTTTTCTCCTTACAAAAACTTATCTCACAATATAAGGGGCGCACATACATTTATCATTTTTTATTATATTTAAGGTTTCTTATAGGTTCATCTACAATAAACTATGAATGAAAAACGCTGCCACACGCTTTCACTTACATCAAAATTCATTTATTGTATATTTCTGATAGAATTGTGTCCATAATGTGTGTATTTGCTTTTGGGACAAAGAATTCAAGCCCCATATGGAATGACTCTCTATAAGCTCTAATTGAAGAAATTTATTAAAAAGTAATATTTAAAATATTATTTCAACATTTTTTATCTTTCATCTCTCCCTCTCTCTTTCTATATATATATATTCATTCCCAACTTGGGTGTGTGTTTGCTTTCAGACAGAAAAAGCATCACATCCTGAAATTGAGACAAGTGGCCTGTCTTCTGTGATTTTGTGCTGCCCGCCTTTTGTTTTGTTAATTTATGTAGCAACCTTTTCTACAGTGTTGGGATTTCTGCGAGGGATGGCAATGGCCCAGAGTATTATTTTAAAATTGGGCATAATTATGATTAAACTAAACAAATAATTTATATCTTAAGCATGACCAGTCATAATCTGAAAAATATTGCACAACTAAAATCGTAAGCATCCATAAGTATAAAGTAATAACAATATCTCCATAACTGAGCATAATTATTACCAATCAATATGTTTCGAATTTACAAACTTACATATGATATTATCTAAACTAACCTAACAACTGCAGTTGATGTTGTTATGATCACTCTCTAGGAGATGGGCTGAGTCAGAAATTAAGACACTGTGAGAGAAAATTATAGGCTAACATTCATAAATGCCCAACCTCTACGGGCTAATCCATTAAAGACTTAGAGCTATGCTTAAAGTCTGGAAAATGATTCTCCATCTAACATTTTCTTACCAAAATCTGAGTATACCTATTAAATTTGATGGATCCTATAATTAGTAAATTCTAACTGCATTATACATAAGAAAATGAGACAACAACATACTAAAACATTCAAAGTTCATCAGTTTCTTAGTTGATATTGTTGAATATACATATACTAATTACTCACGAAACTTGAGGTGATCTTCTTTTAATTGCCCTTGTTTTTGTCCTTCTTCATGCCCAGATGGTGAATTTGAACTCTCTTCAACAATCACTTCATCATAACATCTAATAATAAGTGAAATGAGAATCCTAATGAGAAAGTCACTCAAGTTGAAACCGAAAGGATTAGCAACTTGACAAGGTAAAAGTGACCTGAAAAATCCCTAGAATAAGGAAAGGCAAGATATTCCAACGGAAATTACGATGGATGGCAGCCATCCTAGGCCCAAAACTAACGCGAGTACCATTGTGCAAGAGGTAAAAGTAGACCGTTGAAACTGAATGAATTTTGAACATGAAGTGGTAAAAGAAAGCTGAAGAAACTCCACGAGATCAATCAATAGCAAAGCATTCTAATGACCGGTGTGACTTCTGTCATCCAATATTGGGGGACAAAATCTAGTTGTACAGCAATGCTGAAAGCTGGGAACATTGCCACTACAGCCGTGCCCACCATCAGAAGGGCAAATTTAAATGTTCTTAGTCTAAAATGAAAGTGACCCCTGTTCCCACATAAAATGATATATATAATGTCTACAAAAAAAAATGATATATATAACATTCTCAAGAATCATGTTATGTATACCTGTTTTTATATATAAAAGTGTTAAAAATATTTAATTATCAATAATATTTTTAAAAATTTAAATTTTAAATTAAAAAGGATATACATAGCACTTTTTTTTTAAAAATAATATATATTAATCTTAGTTCTTAATTATTTTAAAGAATGATATAACTGCACTTATAAATTACTTTAGACGATACAAATCGCTTGGTTTACTATATGTTGGTTAATTGGAAACGCACAATTGATGCATCACAAAAGTCCGCTACTAGCCTAGAGTAAACCACATAAAGGATAAACATTTGTTTCCGGATCGAATAATATATTAAGGTATTCATTTGTGTTGATTGCGCGGCACAATAATATCTAGGTTATTAAACCATCACCATTACAATTGTTTAATTCAATCCATTTATTAATGGTTAGTTAATACAGAACCTTATAGTTTCCTCGAAGCCAGATGTAGTGAGGTATTACTGTTTTTGTCCGTTGTCTTCAACCCAGCTCTCACAATGTTCAATAGGTATTTGACCACTTTATCTCTTTCATTCTTGGCTCACCATGAATGTTTTGACTTATTGCACTGAGCCGACGTTCATGAATAGGCAATTGTAGCTGAAGGAGTTCCTTGACAACCTTAACATGGCCTCTCTTGCAAGCAAGATGTATAAGAAATTGACCGTTTGTGTTGGATTGTTGCGTAGACAGAGAAAATTTACTTAAGAATAGATGCCGCTAAATAAAGAGGAGTTTTTCCATTTTCTTCTCTTTATTATATTAAATATTGTCTTTTCTCTACTATCTCCTTTAAAAATACTATACTCAAACTAAAGTAAATTGAATTGAAATATATATGTATAAATAGAGTTCTAAGCTAGGAAAATCTTAAGATAGCAACAGATAATACAGCATTATTGAAGATACTAATAAAAACTTCAAAAACTTAAAAGCCACATGGCCTTGGTCTATATGAATGAATATCTTTTTCAGTAGCATCAAGGGCCCAGGGCCTTGGTCTAAATGTAATGGATTTGATGCCTTACCTTTATTTTGATAATTTTATCTATTTTTATAATTTATAATTAAATATATTTTATAAATCTTATTTTTTATTTTTTATTTTATATCAATTCTCTTATTATCTCTTCTACTTTTGGATCACCAAATGGAGGAGGGAGATGGGTGCAAAAATGTAGAGAAGTGAAGGCTTCCGAAGAAGAGATAGAGGGAGAATAGAGGGAAGGGGGACAGGGGACCCGAAAGGGGGGGTAGGGCCCTCTAAAAGTAGAGGCCAAGGGATACATGGAAATTTTTCTGATGGGCAGAAACTGTCATAAGAGAAGAGGGTTGAATATCGTTGCTGGCAGGGAAAAATTTAAGGTCATGAATAATTTATCAATCTCCTGTAAAATTAATGTAAGATATTGTATTTCTTAAATTTTACATATAATTTAAGATATAAAATTTAATAAATTTAATTATGTAAATTATTTTTTATATAATTTAAAATTATTTTAAATAAATATATAATAAGATTTAATTTATAAAAATAAAAGTATCTTAATATTAATTTATGGCATCATGATATTACTCTAAGTATGTTTTGATATTGAAAAAAAAAACTATATGATATTTACGAGAAAAAATTTATTATGATTACTCAAAAATAAATGGTTTGATGAAAAAATAAAGAAAATATAGTAATATAAAATTAAATATAAGAAAGTTTCACCAATAGTACACGATGTCAATGTAGAAGCTTTTACCACTCTTTATTAAGTGTGATTTTTTTTTTTTTTTGGTGGACAAGTAAGTCTTTCAATTTGAGTGTCAACGTATTGGCTAGAAATAGCTCTTTGCAAAAATAAGTATAATCCAAAACCTGTAACACACCGATTTGATTACTATTGAGTTAAATTGTACCAATTAAATGGCACTAGTACTCATCAACTTGGTGAGTTCCTCCACAGTGACCCCACTTAATTCGTTGTGATATTAGTCTTAGGCATGGTCGTATTGATTAAAAAATAAGTATTAATTAAATAAACATACAAGATATATACAACTTTATTTTAAAATTTAAAACAATTTGTAATATATGAATATAAAATTTATATTTATTTAACTTATTATTCATTTAGAACTTATGTGATTGAAATCTTTTTTATCAGAGAATCTCTCCGCAAGAATTCATAATTTTAGGATATAAAGCAAGTGATAATAAGAAAGAAATAAAAATAAATTTTATAATTATATATAAATTAAAAATTAAAAAATTTCTTAAATTTCAAAAATAAAAATCAAGAATTCAAATATGTTCTCAAGATACAATTTCATCTCTCTTAATCCTTATAGTATGAATTAAAGTATAAAATTTAATAAATTTTAAAACACACACTATTGATTTTTTTAAAAAAAATGGAAACGGAGTCATGTGCTAACATTCCTTTCTTGATAAAGTCTTGATTCAAAGAAGTAACGCAAAGTTTCCCTATCATCCCGTTGTCACTCAGACTCTGTCAAAAGCATCAAGGGCCCAACCTTGACCACATGACTTTATTCTATTTGTAATTGGATATTTTTCAAGATTGCCTCAAGAAGGGTCTTAAAAGTATTGTATTAAATTGTGATATGGTATGAATAAGGGTTATGCTACCTTTATAACTTTATTCTCTTTTAAATTATATAATATTAAATTTAAATAATTAAAAATTATAAAATATAATAAATTTAACAACATATATTGATTAAGTGATAGTTATATAACCATTGTATTATAGACTTATCATTTCTTTATTAATATCGCTTACCAATATCCTAGTGATTTCTTGGTTACAATTATGTAAATTGCTTCTCATCGTAGATATAATATTCAAATTTATTATATTTAAAATCTTGTATAGATTCAAGTATAATACAGTGCGCATGTGACAAAAGTCTCATGTAGAATTCGTTAATTAGTTATTTGATGGAATTATGTATACAATTTGGGTTTGCCTTCGGATTTTTTGAGAAGTGACAAATGCAATATGGCTTGTAATTGAAATTTTCGATAGGCCACCATATGGCACAGGTAACAAAAACTCTTAGCCATCTTGCCATGTATATGGGATGCACTCAAATCATGAATTCCATGGATGCATACAAGTGTTTGGACAATTGCATTATATATATAACACACCAAACCAAATAGCTTCTTCTGAGGGAGATGATGAACTTCTGATCATTATTAGAAAAGGCTCACATTGTATTTAAGTTCCAACTTCATTACATATAACAAGACAATGACATACTACAGCATTCAAACTTCACTAGTTTCCCATTTAGTTGATACTGTTGAATATATATCTATCTATTAAGTACTGACCATACTTGAGGTTGCTCTTATTTTTATTGCCCTGGTCCTTCTCCATGCCTCCTTGCTGAATTTGAATCTCTACTCTCTTCATCAATCACCTTATCATAATATCCAGTAAGTAAAATGAGCATCTTAATGAGAAAGTTACTCAAG
Organism: Dicorynia guianensis; assembly: GCA_037013595.1. NCBI lineage: Eukaryota > Viridiplantae > Streptophyta > Magnoliopsida > Fabales > Fabaceae > Dicorynia > Dicorynia guianensis. Next base: position 15,780,208 of record JASUAB010000003.1, on the reverse strand, counting down.
CTGAACCTGAGAGCATTTTTGACTTGAAGGGGTAAAAGTCGCTTGAAGAATCCACACAAGAAGGACATGCAAGATATTCCAATGCCAAAGATGGCCGATAAAAGCTAGTTTTGGTCAAACGCTACATATAAAACAAAATAAAGTGTTAGTGCCATTGTGACAAAAGGAAGAAGCGAGTTGTTCAAACCGAAAGGATTTTGAACTTGAAGTGGCAAAAGAAAGCTGAAGAAGCCCCAGAAGATCAATAAAAAGCAAAGTGTTACAACAATCCACAAGACTTTTGATATCCATTGGTAGTCAAAAACTACGCCTATAGTAAAGCCAGATGCAAGTACCATTGCCAAAACAGCCATACCCACCACCAGAAGTGCAAATTTAAATGTTCTCAGTGCAAAATGAAAGTCACTGAGCTGTGCCCACATAAGACTGAAACATCCAATGAATGCGCTGTACAATGACAAAGTGTCCAAAAGCACGAAGGCTTGGAATCTAAAATCATCGGCTAAAATGGCCATGCCTATTTTACTGGGGTCTTTGTATTCAGAGCTGTATAAACCCCCAGGTGGGGTGAAACCAGCAGTAAATGTCACGATAGTTATCAAGATTGCCACAAGCATGAGTACGTTAATTCTATCCCTTAGCTGATTTAAATTCGGTAGTTCCTTGCGTTGCTGAATGGTAAGTTCTGGCTTTAGATTTTGTATGGCACCAGCAGAAGATAAGATTACAGAAACCAGAAACATAAAAGAGATGTCAGACAACACGGCAGAGATAATGCACCAATTAAGTTTCGTCAATTTGAAATCATTTTCATCCTCAAAACCAAAAGATTATAAAAAAAAAAAAAAAGCGGAATATGGTAAAATATATGTGAGACCATATTATCTAATTTGAAGAGTTATGTTATCATTGTGAAGCTTTCCCACATTAGATATTGTTGGCTTTCCCATGTGTCTATTTTATATTAATATTCTTTCGTGTTATATTTTTATTTAATAATGCTGGTATTTCGCCCAACATGGTGTCTCACCACAAATCCTCACAGTCCTTGTAGTGCCCTATAATATCAAAATGCATTACAATATTTATTTTATTTATACAGTATTTCCTTTGATTAAGCATTTTTCAGTAAAAATCAATTTTTACTAATTACAAAATTAGGAAAAATCTAATACAATGTATATGAAATTAAATTAACTTTCAAATATTATTTCAATGTCTGACTTTTTTAATTTGAATTATCTGAAAATTATCTTTTTCTTTGAAATATATATTTGAATTGAAATATTAGAAATTAGTTAAAATAATTTATTTTATTTTATTTTCAATAAACTAACTAGAATTATTAAAACAAATTTCTGGATATTTATTTTATAAAAGGAATAAAAATACTTAAAACTTATCTTAAATTTTGATAATGCACTTTGAGGTAAATTATTTTAGTTTTAATTTATGAGATCATAATTAATCGATTTTTTTAAAATATTTTTATTAATAACAGACATCATATGTTCGAAATCAAAAATAGAAAATAAGATTCCAACCAAAAGAAAATGGCCAATAAGAGGTTAAACAATACAAGTATATAATTATTAATAATGATATCAATACATACCTGTTGATATATCATTTATGTTTTAATTTGTTGCACAATAATATTTAGAGCTGTTAAGCCATCATCATTACAATTATTTAGTCCAGTCCTCCTATTCCAGGTCAAACGATACAAAACCTTAGGGTACTGCCGCTTTGATGCCAAATGTAGTGGGGTATTACCATTTTTGTCTGTAGCATCCAGCCCAAACTTCATGTTTTTCAATAGGTATTTGACCACTTTATCTCTTCCATTCTTTGCTGCAACATGAAGAATGCTTTGACCTTTTCCATTGAGCACACGTTCAGGAATAGGCCACTTTAGTTGAAAGAATTCTTTGACAACCTTAACATGGCCTTTTTTGGAAGCAAGATGTATAGGAAGGTGACCCTTTGTGTTTGATTGTTGGGCAGGCAGAGGATCTTTCTTTAACAATATGCGGACACATTTATGATCACCAATAGATGCTGCTAAATGAAGGGGAGTTTCCCCATTTTCATGCCTTAAATACATCAAATATGGTCTTTCCTCTACTAACTCTTTTAAAAATTCTACACTCAAACCAAAGTAAATTGAATTAAAATTTGTATGTATAATTTCTTTTCATAGGAGGGATTATAATGTATGGGAAGTACACTGCCTGAATTTCGGTGGAGAATTACAGCGTAAAGAGGCGAGTTCCCTAGGCATATCGGCTTATCATCTGGGAATGGGGCTTCCAACGGAAGCCTTTTAATTTCCATGTTTAAATTTGAGCCTGCACAAAACAATGGTGATTCACCTGACTTGTTTTGGAAATGTGCTACGGGATTATCATTTTGAAAAAGCTCACGAGCCCCATCAAGATGGTTGCTTTGTACAGCACAATGCAAAGCAGTATTCCTAGAATCATTTGTTAATCTTGTTAGCATCTCATCATCATTCTTGAAGGAAGTTCCTCCCTCACTTCTCCCACAGTTTGACCTGTCCGCATCATATTGGGAGAGAATAACCTTAATCACATCACTTCTTTCATATGTGGCAGCAACATGAAGCGCAGTACTGCCTTTGATGTTTATCTTGGTTAGAAGTTTCGGAAAATGACAAGCAATCAATTCTGCAATATGTTCTTTCCCAAGTAATGCTGCCACATGAAGCAACGAATCGCCAGCATTATCCACTTGATTGACAATGTCATTTAAAGTCAGTTTCTTCTCTGCACATACTGGTTCCAATTTTCGGACAAAATTAATTGGGTTCCCATCTTCTACGGCTTTATACAATTTTGAATCCATAAATTGCTTCTGCCTAGGAATTTCAGTTGGGTGTGCCCTCAGTTGTGAGGGTGTAGGTGTAATTGTATCTTGACTGTTGAACTGTGCTGTTTTCAATCTCTCCATCTCTGTGTAGCAAGTCTGTTTCCAGTTTGTATCAACGCCATGAATGGGAATTTCCACTTGATCTGCCATAATTCTTCCAAATCCCAAATGAAAAGGAAGCTAGGAGTCTTAAGCAAGTACTTGATTAGGCTAGGCACTGATGTATGATGAACTTACTGGAAGTAGAAGATGGAGCTTTATATATGTTGTGTAAGTCTGCACATTATGTAACCATTGCATGGACGTTTCAGAGACGTTGGCAAACCAATGTTCCTTCAGCTTCTGAACGTTGGAATTGCCAACGTCTATCTCCACTGTTTCTGAACGTTTTTCTCCCATGTTTCTGGACGCCATCCGGTTTCATGTTCATTGGCCATTAAGTATTGCGTTTCAGAACGTTGGCCATTGAAGTCGGTGTTACAGACCTTTAAGTGGTCCGTTTGAGGAGTTTCCACGGCGCCATGAAGGAGTTTAATGGAGGCGTTGCCGTCTTTGATGTGAAGACGTTGCAACGCCGAACCACTATATAAACGGGGTCCCCTAGCTCAGTTCTCACAATTCAGAAGCCAAACACACTTCAGCACACCATCACAAGAGTGAGAAACCTGAGTTAGAAGCGTCCCGTGGGCAAATTTTGACTTGAAGATTGCAATGGCTGGAGGTCAGTTTTTCTTCCGCTTTTACTCTGTTTTAGATGTTAATACATGTTTAGGACATCATTTAGAGGCTTACAGTTGGTATCAGAGCCATAAAAACCTCCGTCTTGCTGTATTTTCGAGCTTCAAAACATTGAAATTTTCTTGGCTTCGGGTTGCTTCATGCATGGGTATTTTTTGTGTTTTGATTGCATAAATAGACTCCTCATGAAATTTTGATCAATTTGGGCTTTTGAAACGTCGAAAAACACGTCCGAAATCGCCAGAAACCGTCGGGTTCTCCGGTGGGTCCGTATCGGGTCGGGTCGTCTCGACCCGGCTGAAGGTAGGAGACGACCCAAACGACAGGTCGTTTCAATAAACGACACGTCGTTTTATGAAGACGACACGTCGCCTCCTTGTAAGCGACATGTCGTTTCCACTGGCTGAAAGTCAGCCCCAGCACCCTTGAAACACACCGTTTCACTTAAGTGAAATGGGCCGGGCCGCGCACTCTGGGCCTCCGGCCCGCGATTTTGGGCCTGTTCGGTTCCAATTTTTGGCCTGTTGAACTGTTTTCATAAAAAAAAAAAAAACCTGTATTTTCGGATTTGGGCCGAATTGGGCTGATGTTTTGGGCTTTTTGATATGGCCCATTTAGAATTTAGCTTAATATGATCAAATTTCATATTTGGGTATTATTTATCAATTAAAATAATAATAAATTTATTATTTTTGGACAAAATTATGCATTGCCCTTTTTGAAATTAGAATTTATTTTGTCCAAATTTTATGATTAAAAAATGCCATATGCCCATTTTTAAAATTTGTTTTTGGGAGTGTTTTTGGCATATTTATTTGAGGAAAATTTTTAATTAATTAGTCACATTTTAAGACAAGTTGATTAATTAATTATTTAAATTTTCATTATGCAAGCTTGCTTTTACATATTTGTTTAGTTATTAGCAAGCATTTAGTTTCTCTAAAATGTCTTGTGATTATTGTAATTTTAGTCTAATTAGAGTTTAGCCACAGCACCTTTGATTATTCTAAAATTACACATTATGAAATAAATCACATCTAGTAAAAGACATAAAAATTGTAATTAATATATATGATGTGATAATCATTATCCCACAGGATTATTATCATATTATATATGTTTAATTAGGATGGGATGGTAAATTTTCTTTTTTCTTAATTACCCACAGGATTTAAGAAATAGAAATAATTTACCAGTTTCATCATAAAGCTACATGAACCTAATTGAATAAGACTTAGCCCACAGGCAGTTTTATTTGTTACTAGGCTCATGATTTACAAGATATGCTGTACATTGGTAAGACATATTATAAAGAAATAGTTAGTTGCCTCAAATTTTGACTTAGCATATTATGCAGCTTTTCAACCCATAAATGTCTCCGACTTCCAAGTTCCTGAACTAAGAGGGGACAATTACAAAACTTGGAAAGAGAAAATCCTTCTACAATTGGGGTGCATGGACATTGACTACGCAATAAGAAAGGAAAAACCTCCTACGCCCACGAACACAAGCAATGCTTCAGACATAGGTCTTTATGAACGCTGGGAGCGATCTAACCGTCTCAGCATGATGTATATACAGACCAAAATATCTGACGGTATCCGTGGATCCTTAGGAGAGCATGAATACGTTCGAGACTTGCTGAAGGCCATTGATGTGCAATATGAGTCATCCGACAAGGCCTTGGCAAACACCCTGATGACAAGGTTATCTACTATGAAACTCACTGGCATAAGAGGTGTCCGAGAACACATAATGCAAATGAGGGATATTGCGGCTCAACTGAAGAGTCTAGAGGTTGAGATGTCAGAGTCTTTCCTTGTGCACTTTATTCTAAACTCTTTACCATCTCAGTATGGACCTTTCAAGATCTCATACAACACACATAAGGAGAAATGGTCGATTAATGAACTATTGACCATGTGTGTCCAAGAAGAGGGAAGGCTCCTAGCTGAAGTGGGAGAAAGTGCACAATTGGCCATTCAAGGAAAAGGTAAAAAACAATTTAAGGCCAAAGGGAAGGGCAAGGCACTTATTCAAGCTGGCATCAAGAAGGAGTCCAAGTGCTTTTTCTGTAAAAAGAAAGGACACATGAAGAAAGACTGCGCCAAATTCAAGGCTTGGCTTGAAAAGAAAGGTAACTCAACCTCACTCTTCTGTTATGAATCTAATATGGTAGATGTTAGTAGTAATACATGGTGGATTGACTCTGGTGCTACAATCCATATCTCTAATACCTTACAGGGCTTTCTAGACCTAAGGAAGCCGGTGGGCAGTGAGCAATACATCTATTCAGGAAACAGGATGGGCTCACAAGTAGAAGGCGTAGGAACATGCAAATTAGTTTTAGATACTGGCTATGTATTGATCTTGAAAAAGACCTTTTATGTACCAAGTTTCTCTAGAAACTTAATTTCAGTTTCAAAACTTGTACCATTTGGATATTCCTTCAACTTTTCAGATAATTTATTCCAATTATATTATAAATCTGATGTTGTTGGAAAAGGTACAGTTTATCATGGTCTATTTCAACTTCAATTACAAGACAGTACATCTTATGATACAATGCATGTTTCTAGCAACATAGGTATTAAGAGAAGTATTACTAATGAAGATTCCTCTAACTTGTGGCACCGTAGACTTGGGCATATCTCAATAGAGAGGGTGAAAAGGTTAGTAAAAGATGGAGTACTTAGTACTCTTAACTTTACTGACTTTGACACCTGTGTAGCCTGCATTAAGGGAAAGCAGACTAATAAGACCAAGAAAGGTGCCAAGAGGAGTTCTACCTTATTAGAAATCATACATACAGATATTTATAGTCCAGATATAGACTCAAGTAGTCAAAAATACTTTATCACCTTTATAGATGATTACTCACGATATATGTTTCTCTATTTACTGAATAACAAATATGAGGCACTAGATGCCTTTAAGATTTTCAAGGCAGAAGTAGAGAAACAATGTGGTAAACAAATTAAGATAGTGAGATCAGATAGAGGTGGTGAGTATTATGGTAGATACACTGAAGATGGACAAGCATTAGGTCCATTTGCTAGGTTTCTTCAAGAACATGGGATTGTTGCCCAATACACCATGCCTGGATCTCTGGATCAAAACGGTGTAGCTGAAAGGAGAAACCAAACATTAATGGACATGGTGCGGAGCATGCTTAGCAGCTCTAAACTTCCTAAGTCCTTGTGGACTGAAGCCCTTAAGACGGCTGTGTATATTCTTAACCGGGTTCCAACCAAGGCTGTCGAAAAGACGCCATTTGAATTATGGAAAGGATGGAAACCCAGTTTAAGACATATGCGCGTTTAGGGATGCCCGTCAGAAGTTAGGGTTTATAATCCACAAGAGAAGAAGTTAGACCCAAGGACCATTAGTGGCTATTTCATTGGATATGTCGAAAGGTCCAAGGGATACAGATTTTATTGTCCATCTCATAGTACTAGGATTGTGGAATCAAGAAATGCAAAATTTCTTGAGAATGACTTGATCAGTGGGAGTGATCAAATTCAGAACTTAGATTCTGAACGAGATCATTTTGGTTCTCAAGCTTCCACATCAAGTGATAGATTAGTTATAATTCATGCCCCTCAAGTACAAACGGGTATTGAACGACCAATCATTGAGACTCCACAACCTGTTGACCATGACCCAGTTGATCCGGTTGATCAACAATTACCAGAAACTGTTGAACAACCAGTTGACCAACAACCTCTTCAAGAGGATGTTGAGACAACATTAAGAAGATCAACTAGGATAAGGAGGTCAGCAATTCCTAGTGACTATACAGTGTATCTAGAAGAATCTGACTACAATATTGGAGCCGAAAATGATCCAGAGACGTTTTCACAAGCCATCAGTTGCAGAGAATCTGATTTGTGGCACAATGCTATGAAGGAAGAGATGGATTCCATGGCATCTAATGGAGTCTGGGATCTCGTCGAGTTGCCTAGTGGCTCTAAAGCCATTGGATGTAAATGGGTCTATAAAACTAAAAAGACTCATCTGGCAACATCGAGAGATATAAGGCAAGACTCGTGGCCAAGGGATTCACTCAAAGGGAAGGAATTGATTACAAGGAGACCTTCTCTCCTGTATCCAGAAAAGATTCCCTCCGTATAATAATGGCATTAGTTGCCCATTTTGACCTAGAACTGCATCAAATGGATGTGAAAACGGCATTCCTCAATGGAGAACTAGAGGAGGAGGTATATATGAAACAACCTGAAGGATTCTCCTCTAGTGCTGGTGAGCATTTGGTTTGCAAGCTTAGGAAATCCATATATGGATTGAAACAGGCCTCACGCCAATGGTATCTTAAGTTTCATGATATTATTTCCTCATTTGGTTTTGTGGAAAATGTCATGGATCAATGTATATACCAGAAGGTCAGTGGGAGCAGAATCTGTTTCTTGGTGCTGTATGTGGATGATATTTTACTTGCAACCAATGATAGACAAATGCTATATGAGGTGAAACAGTTTCTCTCAAAGAACTTTGATATCAAGGATATGGGTGAGGCATCTTATGTCATTGGCATTAAGATCCATAGGGATAGAACTCAATATACATTGGGTCTATCACAAGAAACCTATATCAACAAAGTCTTAGAGAGGTTTTGGATGAAGGACTGTTCACCAAGTGTAGCACCTATTGTGAAGGGTGACAGGTTCAATTTGAACCAGTGCCCAAAGAATAACCTTGAGAAGGAACAGATGAGTAACGTGCCATATGCTTCTGCTGTTGGAAGCCTTATGTATGCTCAGGTTTGCACAAGACCTGACATTGCTTTCGCAGTTGGCATGTTAGGGAGATACCAGAGTAACCCAGGAATGGACCATTGGAAAGCTGCAAAGAAAGTGATGAGGTACCTTAAAGGTACTAAACACTACATGCTAATATTCAAACGAACTGAGAATCTTGAGGTAGTCGGCTACTCTGATTCGGATTTCGCCGGATGTGTTGATTCACGAAAATCAACATCAGGATATATATTTATGTTTGCCGGTGGAGCCGTGTCATGGAGGAGCGCAAAGCAAACTCTGATTGCTACTTCTACCATGGAGGCTGAGCTCGTATCTTGTTTTGAGGCAACTTCTCATGGTGTATGGCTAAAGAGCTTTATCTCTGGGTTGAGAATAATGGATTCTATCTCAAGGCCATTAAGAATATACTGTGACAACTCAGCTGCTGTTTTTCTGGCTAAGAATAATAAGAGTGGAAGTCGAAGCAAGCATATCGACATTAAGTACTTAGCCATCCGGGAACGTGTCAAGGAAAATAAAGTCACCATTGAACACGTAAGCACTGAGTTGATGATAGCCGATCCTTTGACCAAAGGCATGCCACCAACAGGGTTTAGGGATCATGTAATTAGAATGGGACTTGGTCCCACATTGAGACTTTGATGTAAAATTTTCATCATTTTGTAATAAAGCTCTTATTTATACATATGTTGTTTTCTCTTTTGTGTGCACATTTATTTATTTATTTTTGAGAATAACAACAATTAAGATGACCTTGAATGAGCATAGGGCTTATTCATTAAGTTATAGTGGGTTTAAGGAAACAAAATACATCGTAATACATGGAAGGTAATACTCGCGTAAGAGGACTTATCGCCATGATTCGTGTATTTAGTTTTCTACTATTGGAATTCAAATTGTGGAAACATTATTGAATATACGGACCAAGTGGGAGAATGTAAGTCTGCACATTATGTAACTGTTGCATGGACGTTTCAGAGACGTTGGCAAACCAATGTTCCTTCAGCTTCTGAACGTTGGAATTGCCAACGTCTATCTCCACTGTTTCTGAACGTTTTTCTCCCATGTTTCTGGACGCCATCCGGTTTCATGTTCATTGGCCATTAAGTATTGCGTTTCAGAACGTTGGCCATTGAAGTCGGTGTTACAGACCTTTAAGTGGTCCGTTTGAGGAGTTTCCACGGCGCCATGAAGGAGTTTAATGGAGGCGTTGCCGTCTTTGATGGGAAGACGTTGCAACGCCGAACCACTATATAAACGGGGTCCCCTAGCTCAGTTCTCACAATTCAGAAGCCAAACACACTTCAGCACACCATCACAAGAGTGAGAAACCTGAGTTAGAAGCGTCCCGTGGACAAATTTCGACTTGAAGATTGCAATGGCTGGAGGTCAGTTTTTCTTCCGCTTTTACTCTGTTTTAGATGTTAATACATGTTTAGGACATCATTTAGAGGCTTACATGTTGATCTTTTTGAAGTCCAAAATTTCCTAGGAATCGTTGAAAAGGGACAATGAAGACAACCTTTTGAAAAGAATATTGATTATCCTATATAGACGGAGAAGAGAAAAAGAAATCAAACCGAACTCGCAAAGGAACAAAAGATTGACACAAAAGTAGAAACGAACACGTGCAAGAAAATGATTTCAACACAGCCATCGATCTGCCTAAACACTCGAACGCTCATGAATAATTATTGTAGAATATAGATGGAGAAGAAAATAGCAGCTAAAGCAGAGGAACACTGAAAGCAAAAATCAGAACACCCAAAGTGAAGAGATGAAAGGCAAATAATGAGCCTGAATATTGGCAACGCCATGAAGCATTTCGAACCTGCAATAGACAAAGCGAAGAAGAACAAAGCATAAGATAGCGGAAGAATAGATCATTGAAAACTAGTTCCTGCATAGAGCAAAATGGAAATCTATCGGGCAAAAATAAGAAACTCAGCAGGCGGAAGACAAGGAAAGAGAGATATTGAATAAATCAGGGGAAGTGAAAAAAAATTCGAGTACCCAAGGCATGTGCAAAATCACAAGAAGCTGAAGTTCGCCAGAGATACTGAAGGAGACAGTCACTGATCCAACGTCCCAAGAAACTTACGAAAAAGTAAAGAGAAAATAGAGAAAAACAAGAAACTAAAGAAAGAAGAACTATCTGAAATTTGAGATCGAAAGATAGTAGAGAAAGTTAGTGGAAAGAAAGAATTTTTAGAACGAGTTGTGTCATTTTTATATAATAAATATGTGTTAGTTGTAATTTTTATAAATATATTAAGTGTAGTTCTATCATTTTCGACCCTTAAAATGACACAAACACGTTAAACCCAGTGACTTAGAAAGAAGGAGAACCATACATTGTTGATAATATACAGTGTAAGAAAATATAAAGAGGAAGTGACTAAGGAGAACCATGCACTGTTGATAATATTCAGTGTAGGAAAATACAAAGTGGAAGTGACTTGACGGCTTGAGTGACAACAATTCTTAAAGAAAAAGATGAAGGTTGAAAATTTACCCAAAAAAGAGACGAAGGTTGAAAGGAGAGGCGCGATGATAAATACACGTCTAAAGGTAATGCTCGTTCTATATATTTATATAAAAAAATGAATAATAATTTTCACTCTGCCCCATAAAATTTGATTGTACTGTCTTAGTACATAGTTGCAACGTAGAATTAGTTTTTTCAATAGTGGAGCTAGACCTCTCCCTCGCCTTTCATTTTTATTTTCTAAAAGTGAAATTTTTAGGATTTCTCATAACTCATTTTATTTATTTATTATTTTTATTTTAAATTAGTTATTTATGTTCTACATTTTTATTAGATCCTTTTAGTTGGACTTCTTTTTTCATGTTTCGCCCCTATCACACTCTTAACTTTATAATTATTTTTTTAAAAAGAAAACTTACAATCACTTATTCATTGTTACAAACTTGCAATCACGTATTATTTATCCTCCACCCAAACAAACAAGATAACTACTTTAATTTATGTGATTATAAATTATAGACTCTTTTAATTTTATATTCATTTTTTTATAGCCTTATATAGATACAAACTTTCTGATTGGCATTCAGTCATTAGCCACTAGAGCACTTCAGTTGATGATTAGTCTTTTGGCAGACAGGCTGCTTCAGAATGACCCTGTGAGGGAGAATTACAGGGTAACATTTATAAAAGCCCAACTTCTACGGACTATTGCATTAAAGACTTGAAGCTGCATCCGAAGGACCATGTAAAGGATATTGCAAAGACGCTCTTTGTGAGCCGTCTGGAATCGTGTTCATCAAGGCTTCAACTTTGAGTTAGGGGTGGACATTGAACCGGGTCAAACTGTTTTAATCCACCCTAAATCGTAAAAAAAAATATTTGGACTGGGTTAAAATGAGGTAAAATAAATATTATGTAATATTTTGACTTAAGATGGGATAAATTGGGTGGGATTAGATTTTTGTCCCCTCTCCATTAGGTTACTGCGGGTACCCAACAAAATTTACACACATATATATATTTCAATTCTTATGCTATATATATATATATATATTTTCTGAATTCTGATATTATAAAATAGCGTCGTTTTGCAAAATGATATCATTTTCTAGCTTGCCCTGAAACTTCTACAAGCACAAGCAAGTAAGAGATAGCTCAACTTCAGCAAACCAACACCACTCCTCCTTCCCTCATCTCGAACCCTCGGTCCCTCAACTCCCTCTCTCACGAGCTATAAGTCTTGTTTGTTGTCTCGTCGTTTCTAACAGTCAACGCTAATCTCTTACCTCCTCCCACCTTGTCTTGACTCACCTCTTCTCATTTTGGCTCATCTCTTGTCTAATCATCACACTTCGACAATTTGGGTCTTCAATAGTTGATCGAACCTCATCCTCATTCCATAGCTTGCCCTACATTCGTTCGTCTCCATTCTAATCCAAGCTAACCCACCCAAGTGAAACCGAACCATTCCAACCCAAGAATATTAGTTTGAAGAATTTTTTATCTAGGGTTGGACTAACTTAATAAGAGATTGGGTTCAACTGGGTTGAGAGAATTTTGCCCCAACCCAAACCGCCCCACCCAATGCCCACCCCTACTTTGAGCAACGTCAGCTCCTTTCCTTTGCAACAGCAAAAACACAACAACATTATAAATGAAAAACTAAACGATTTTAGAGGGAAAAGAGCAAAAGACAAAAAGATCAACTGAAATTGTATGAAGGAACTTGAGAGGAAGAGACTTAAGGCGCTGGGATGCTGGTGAAGGGTCAAGGAGGGGGGCATGGCTGCACGAAGGAATGAATAGAGAATCAAAGAAAGAAAGAAACTTCGAGAGGAAGAGACTAGTGGAGTGACCAGCTGAGGGCATCTGACGGACTTAAAATTAGACAAAACCCTAATCAAAATGACGTCATTTTGATTGAAGGGATGTAGGTTAAAAATTTGCAGATTAGCTCACCGTAAATATGCTTTAACCCACAGTTTACGAGGTTTCAAGTCACATATTCATAGACTCACTTTGCATCTTATGTGGGTTATTTTACCAGGCCTACTTATTCATATCATATCACTATTTAGTACATTGCTTTTTTCTTTGGTAATACACAAATTATATAACTTTGGAAAAGGAACAGAGCAATCAAACCTATAGATGGATCCAGAAATATAAATAGAGATGCCACTAGAGCAAACACTCACGGATAGTACATTGCTTTTTACTGTTGCAAAATATCAAATTACGAGTAGACTAAGTCATGTGGTCATGGACTTACAGTTGGGCCCTTGATGCTTTTGACTAAGTTTGACTAGCAGTGAAACTTGACATCACTTCTCTTTCTTTTTGTTTGTTTTCCTTTTCATTGAACAAATGGGTTAAGAGCCCAAAGCACCAAAACGAAAACAAAGCTACATAATAAAAACAAATCTAGTTCTACCAACCCCTACATTATTTGCATTACTCAGCCAAAGCACTTTAGAAGGCATAATAGTGTAAATTTGCATTCCTACATCTCCAACGGTTGCCTTTTTCGTGAGCGAAATTGCACATCTATTTGCTTCTCTGAGTATGGGAGAATTTCAACTACCTGCATAAAGCTCATATTGAAGAAATCATCTGATTCTCACAAGTTGCTCTCCCTTGTTTGGCCAATAGGGAAATAACCATGGAAGAGTCACTTTCAACGACTATATTCCTTAACGCTATCAACCATGCATATTCCAAAACTTTGAGAATGCCCCACATCACAGTATGCAATGTCGAGCATACTCAAATACTATAGAAAAAGCACCCGACCACTGTTCCAAGAGGAACCTCTTATAATGCCCCCACATCTTGCATGTCTCAAAGCGCCGTGTACTGCCCCTTCAGTATTTAACTTATACCAGTCTAACGACGGCGGCTTCCATGCATCTTATCTAAATGGGAATCTGTGAGAACTCGGCCCTAATTGATCCATGTCGATAAAAGCATTCTCAAATGCAGTGGTGATGTAAGTCTAGTAATCTAAAGTTTACTTTATGAATGGTGCTATTTTGCCAACACCAACTCATCCAACACATGATGAGAAAAATGCCAAGCCACTTATTTTGTGAGCAGTAAACATAACCCTCCTGCAAGTTGGAATGCAACCATTCTTCGCTCTCCAAGTTGAAAAGGAGCTCTTGCTTTCTGTGAACCGCTAGCTTCTCCCACACTTTTTTGGTTACAGAGCAATCCCTCAGAGTATGAATGTTTGTTTCCATATCTCCATCAACATAGGGCAAAACCAAGATCCATTACCCAATCTGCCTGTGAACTTTCTTGTTAGTAGCTTTCCATGGTTAAGCTTCCATCCAAAGCACTTTATTTGTTGCGGTCCTCTCGAAGACCATAATGTATTCCATATAGGGTTGGTTTGAGTATTTTGATGGCTCCTTATATAAAAGTATGCTCATGCAGAATCTGAGTTTATAGTCTAAAATATATTGTAAGAATACTTGTCTTTAAAGATTATCTACCACCCTCCAGGTACAAAGGTGTTAAATGCAGCAATCTCCCAAGATTCAATAAACTCTTTTGATTGTGTACAATTATAGTCAAGTTATAGGATCAACAGAAATAGTATAACAGTATATCTTAGTAGTCCAACAAAGGGGAGAATGGATTCAAACAACATACTCATACTCTTTTCTAGTACCATATGTACAAATAGTTTTCAAAGAAGAAAGATATTGCCTTAACACAATATGGTTTTTCCCTCATTCTTTCCACCACACATGAATAGTTTTTTTTTGGATTTCTCCATGCTGTATCCCTGCACCACTACTAGAGATGAGACTAATTCATGTTCAAGGTTGATCGCTAATAGTCCCTCCCTATAAACGCAACTCCAAGGTTCAAATCTAAGTTTTTGACCTTAAGTCTCTCATCTAGAGTACAAGTAACAACCACTGCACAAATACCTTATTGGTATATATTAATAGTTTACATAGGAGAAAACTAGCTGTTAATAAAAGTGAAAAGAGATGTTGGCCTTTTTAGAACAACAATAACCATCAGACTTTGAAATCAACTAGGAATTAAATTAGTTTTAAAGCAATAGAATTGAATAACCAATTGTCTGTTGGCAATATAAGTGTGGGCTGTTAAAGAAATTAATTAAACATATGGCGAATGTAGATAGCTATTAAAGATAATAATTACATGGCTATAAGGAAGTAAGAAACGTTGGTAGTATCAATAGTTACTGTTAAATAAGATCAAAATAAAATCTTTAAAATCTATTAACCTTTTGTTCTATTTACCTTTTGGGAAAAAAATTGTAATTTATACAACACATGCATGGTCCCATTGCAACCTCTAGGACAAAAAATACCAAATGTACAAATTTTAAGGATATTATTCGGATTGTTAAGCTGGTGGCTTCATGGTTTATGCATTGGTTTCATTATATATAAGGAAATAATAATTTATCATATAATAAAAGATTTGCGGAAAAAAAAAAAAAAAAGAAGGGTGCATGTGTACTATAGTCTAGTTAGGGAAACCCATTAAAAAAAAATAGTTAGGGGAATAATTCTCAGAAAATTAAGAAGCAGTTGTAAAGTCGAAGTATATTTTAACGTAAAAAATGAAGATTGATAAAGAAGGCACGCTTGGTGGACACAATATTCAGAGTGAGATACATTGAAATGGCGAGCAGGCCTACAAAATGTGTGCAACATACCTTTCAACTTGCTACCGTCCTCTGAGTTATATAAAATTTACATGAAGTAATACCGTGGTTTTTTTTTTTTTTTTGGGAAGTGGCAAATGCAATATAGCTTATAATTGAAATTTTCTGTTAGGCCATGAAATAATTTGCCTGCCACAAGTAAAAAAAAAAAAACACTCTTAACCATGTTGCCACATAGGTTGCACTCACATCATGAATTTCATGGATGCAATTGTTTGTACAATTGCATTAACGCACCCAATGAAATAGTTTCTATTGAGGAGAATGATGAACTTCTGATCATTATTAAAAGGATCACATCGTATTGAAGTTCTAACTTCATTATATATAACAAAAAATAAGATAATGACATTCAATAACATTCAAACTTCATTTGCTTCTTACTTAGTTGATACTGTTGAATATATATATCTATTAATTCCTCACCTTGAGGTTGCTTTTCTTTCTATCGCCCTTGGCCTTGTCCTTCGCCATGCCTCGCTGTTGAATTTGAATCTCTACCCTCTTCAACAATCACTTTATCATTATATCCGGTAAGTAAAATGAGAATCATAATGAGAAAGTCACTAAGTAGAAACTGAAAGAAGAATTTACAACTTCAAGAGGTGAAAGTGGCTTCAAGAATCCCCACAAAAAGGAAATGTAAGGTATTCCACTAGCATAGAAGGTCGATGTCATCAATCCTAGATTGATAAATACATTTGAAGCAAAGAAAATTACATTTGAAACAAATAAAATAGTGGTACCAACAGGAGAAATGGTGTCGAAATCGAAAGGATTTTGAACTTGAAGTGGCAGATCAATGAACAGGCAAGTAGTCCAATGAGGAGTGAGACAACTGATATCCATATGACGTCCAAAATTAGTTGCACAGCAATGCTAAATGCGAGTGCCATTGCCACGAGAGCCGAACCCACCACCAGAAGCGCATATTTAAATGCTCCCAGTGCAAAATGAGAGTCACCAAGTTGTCCCCACGTAAGACTGAAACATCCAATGAATGAGCTGCACAAAGCCAATGTATCCAAAGGCATGTAGGCTTAGAATTAGGAACATCAGCTAAAATGGCCACGGTGAAACTGGCAAGCGGGGTGAAACCGACAGTAAAAGTCACGGTGGTTATCAAGATGGCCACCAGCATGAGTATGTTAATTTTATCCTTTATATAATGGCTCTGGATTTTGTATGACACCAGCAGAAGATGAGATCATGATTGATAGACTTTATAGAAATCAAAGATATAAACAAGATGTCAACAAACACGGCAGATGTCATGCACCAATTAAGTTCGTCCATTTGAAATCATTTTCATCCACAAAACCAAAAGACGAAAAAAAGAGCGGAATACAGTCAAATATGTAATCGATATAATATTATCTAATCTAAAGAGTCAGATTATTATTGTGAAGCTTCCCCACATTAGATATTGCTGGCTTTCTTAAAATATGTGTTTATTTTATAGTCATATTCTTTCGTGTTATATTTTTATCTAATAATGCTACCATTTGGGCCAACAATGTATCTCACCACAAATCCTCACGATGCTTGTGGCGCCCTATAATGCTACTATTCTTAAGATATGTGTTTATTTTATAGTATATTCTTTCGTGTTAAATTTTTATCTAATAATGCTACTATTTGGGCCGACAATGTATCTCACCACAAATCCTCACAGTGCCTGTGGCACCCTATAATATAAGAATACATGACAATGTTTATTTTATTTTTATAGTATTTCTTTTGATTAATTTCCAGTAAAAACTAATTTTTACTCATTACACAATTAGGGAAAAAAATCTTTTACAATGTAAATGTAACTTTTCAGATATTCTGTCAATGTCTGACTTTTTTTCATTTGAATTATCTGAAAATTATTCTTTGAAATCTATTTTTGAATGGAAATATTGAAAATTAGTTAAAATAATTAATTTTTATTTAATTTTCAAAAAGCTAATGGAAATTATCATAACAAATTTTGGATATTTATTTTACAAAAAGAATAAAAAAATACGTAAAACCTATCTTAAATTTTGATAATGCACTTTAAGGTAAAATTTTTCACTTTTAATTTATGAGATCATAATTAATTTACAATTTTTTTAAATATTTTTATCAATGACAAATTGCATATGGTCAAAATCAAAAATAGAAAATAAGATTGCAACCAAAAGAAAAGGGCAGATAACAAGTTAAGCAATATAGGTATATAATTATTAACAAATATATTAATGCATATCTGTTGAAATGTCATTTTTATTTTAATTTGCGATACAATGATATTAAAGACTGTTAAGCCATTTTTATTATGGTTATTTTATCCAATCCCCCTATTTTAGGTCAAATGATACAAAATCTTAGGGTACAGCTGCTTTGACGCTCAATATAGTGGGGTATTACCATTTTTGTCTATAGCATTTAACCCAGACTCCATCTTTTTCAATATGTATTTGACCACTTTATCTCTTCCATTCTTTACTACAACATAAAAAAATGTTTTGACCATTTCTGTTGAGCCCACATTCGGGAATAGGCCATTTTAGCTTAAAGAATTCCTTGACAACCTTAGCATTACCATTCTTTGCAAGCGAGATATATAGGAAGGTAACCCTTTATGTTCAACTGTTGGGCGGACAAAGGTTCTTTCTTCAATAATATACAAACACATATATGATCATAATTAGATGCAGATAAATCAAGGGGAGTTTCCCCATTCTCGTGCCTTAAATACACCAAACCTCGTCTTTCCTCCAATATCTCCTTTAAGGATTTTGCACTAAAAAACTCAAAACTTTAAATCCAAAACCCTAAATCTCAAAACCTTAAATCTTAAATTTCAAAAACCTAAAACCTTAAACTTAAACCGCCCAAGTGCTAAAACCATTAATCAAATTCAACACCCTAAACCCTTATACCCCAAAACCCTAAACTCTGGACCTTAAAATCTTAAATCCTAAATGTCAAAACCCTCAAATCCTAAACTTAAAACCCCAATCCTAAAATCATAAATCAAATCCAACACCCTAAACTCTACAACCCTAAACCACAAAACCTTAAATCCTAAGCCTTAAACCTTTAATCTCAAAACCCGAAAATCCTAAACTTAAACCCCCAAACATTAAAACCATAAATCAATCTAACACACTAGGCCATATACCCTAAACCCCAAATCTCAAAACTATCAAACCTAAAACTTAAACCAACAAACCCTAAATCAAAAAATCTAATCTAACACCCTAAACCCTAAAACCTCAAATCCTAAAATCCTAAACCTCAAATCTCAAAACCCTATAACTCAAAACTTAAAACCCCAAATTCTAAAAGAGCTATAAAATCCCAAAAACCTAAATTCTACAACCCTAAACACTAAATTTCAAAACCTTAAAATGCTAAACCTAAATCTCCAAACCCTAAAATCATAAATCAAATCTAATACTCTAAATTCTAAAACCCTTAACCCCAAGATCCTAAGTCCTAAAATCTTAAATTTTAAATTTCAAACACAAAATCTTGAACTTTTACCCCAAATCCTTAAACTCTAAACCCCAAATCGTAAAATCATAAATCCTAAATTTTAAAATCCAAAAACCCTAAAATCATTAATCTCAAACCCTAAATCTTAGGGACTACATTGTTTCTATGCATTTTTCAATAACAGATTTAAGATTTTAGGGTTTAGAGCATTGAATTTGATTTATACATTTAGGGTTTGGGGGTCTAAATTTAGGATTTTAGGGTTTTGAGATTTGGGATTTAGGGTTTGTGAATTTAAGATTTAGGATTTTAGGATTTAAGATGGTTGATTTGATTTATGGTTTTAGGGTTGGGGGTTTAAGTTTAGGGTTTTAAAATTTTGAGATTTGGGATTTAGAGTTTTAGGGTTTTGTGTGTTGGATTGATTTATGATTTTTGGGTTTAGGGTTTTAAGTTTAGAGTTTATGGTTTTAAAATTTGGAGTTGGGGTATAGGGTTTGGGGTATTGGAATTGACTTATGATTTTAGAGTTTGAAGTTTTAAGTTTATAATTTGAGGGTTTTAAGATTTTGGATTTAAGGTTTTAGGGTATGGACTGTTGGATTTGATTAATGGTTTTAAGAATTTGAGGTTTAAGTTTAAGATTTTAAGTTTTTGAAGTTTGAGTTTTGAATTTGAAGTTTTAGAATTTAAGATTTTAGATATTAAATTGTTTCAATACATCTTTTAGAGAGTAAAATGATAGTAAACTTATAAGGAAAATGATGTGACATGCCAACGTGGCACCTTAACGAGCAACATTTGCACTTAACCAGCCAAATCATCAATTGATAGGTCCCACCATCACACTTAACATAGTTATAAAATCCCACTTAACAAAATGACCATTTTAAAATGATTTTCAAAGATTAGGAGACGAAATTGACAAAGTCATTTTTTAAAGAGCTAAATCATTCTTGCCAAAATCTTTTAGAAACAAAATTATTAATTTAATCATTATATTTTGGCCTTATATTCTGTTCATAGTAATTTCATTTTGCTCTTTTGTTTCAATTCTAGTATTCCTTTTGTTGATTATATTATTCGCTTACTATCTTCGATGTTATTTATATTATTTTTTTCTCGTGGTGTGGTCCAACCATATCCCTTGTGCCTTTTCTTCGGTTATTTTAAAATAAATAATTATTAAATTTTATAAATTAAATTATAAAATTAATAAACTTAACGACGATCACACTTTATTAAAATTTAAAAATTTTATATTTACCAAAATTATATTTTCTCTTTAATTTTAAACTCTGATTCATCTATCCATCTGAGTTTGTCAAGAAAAGATAAATTATGAAAACATTTGGACCAAGTTGCTAGGACTTTACAAGATAGCATTTAAAATTTTATCCATTTTTTAATACAATAAAAACAGAAATATCAATCATTTTAAATTGAGTTGCAAGTGAAAAGATACAACAGTCCATTAATCACATCCAGCTGTAAATAGTAAAGGAGTAGATTTAAGGATATGAAGAACCTTTATTCTTTTATTTATTATCAGTAAAAATCTGATGGAAAAGCTTCGAGGAGATGAACCTATTAAGATAAAGGAGCATTGTTATTGTTACGTGCGAGGACGCTACACTTAGTCTCCGTCCTCTCCCAAAAATATTCAAATATTGATCTTGAAATCAATTAAAGTTACAAGACTGTCATTCAGTTATAAGAAATTGTACCCTAAGAGTACTATATATCTTTGTTTGTACACTTAACAAATATCATGAGGGAGATCCATTAGAGAACCTTGCTGAGTTGAAGTCTGCTTAAGTCTTGGTCTTTACATCAGTTGGGTATAGGACCAAATTTTAGAGACCTTTGCCATGGGCAAAGATTTCATTGACCAGTTTATTAAACACTATAACTTAATGAAATGAGGAATTAACAGTTGGTCAAGTTTTAAAACATCGATTGTAAGTAATGACGGAACAAAAATGTGGGTAGCTAATTTTTTACTTATAATTGATACAAAATAATATTATAAATACACCAAAAAAGTGTTGATACAATTATAATTAGTTGTGTCTTAAAAAATTTTTAAACAGCTTATTAATATAAGTTCAAACTTATAGTCACCTTTGCTAGTAAAAATTTTTTATTTACAGCTCTTGTTATAAAAGGATTAATCTTCGACCAAAGGATATAAAAATATACTTAAAAAAATAAAACAGAATATGACAACTAATTCTGTTGTCATATTCTTTGTGTAATTTGACATTTCTTGGGTCCCGCAAGTTAGATAGTGATGAAGAGATTGGTGGCTTCATGGTACCAAAAAATGCACAAATCCTAATCAATGTATAGGCTATGGGAAGAGATTCAAGCATTTGAAATAAGGTCCCTCTATTATTAATTTATATCTTAAAACACATAATTTTTATTTTATAAAATTTAGATGATTAAAATTATTAAATTTTATATTTAAATTATTAAATTTAAAAAGATTAACGCTTCCACACCCCATGTGAAATTAATTTTAAGGGTTGTGAATTTGAGCTCTTTGCCCTTGGAGCTGACAGAAGAATTATGTCCAGGACTGGCATCAGCCAATACAGCACTGCAGTTGATGTTGGCACCTCTTCTACACGACTATGATTAGTCTATTTGCAGATGGGCTTCGTTAGCAAGATCCTGTGAGGCAGAATTATAGGCCAACATTCATAAAAGCCCAACTTCTACGGGCTAGTCCATTAAAGACTTAAAACTGTGTTTAAACAAAACCAAAAAATAAAATAAAACTGTGTTTAAAGTTTATTAGAATTTAAGATTTATAATTTACTTTAAAAATTATATATTTTTAAATTTAATTAAATAAATAGACAATTTCTAAACATAAAATTTTTAAATTTATTGATTTTAATAATTTATTATCAATACATTAAATATGAAAATTATTTGTTAAACTTATCTATTTATTATATTTACATATATCACTTTTATCATATTACTATAAATTTTATCCTTGCCATCATAGATTTATAATATTTTAAAAACGAAGTTTCTAATGTTTATTAAACAAATACATGTAATTGCTAAAAATAAAAAGTTATTGTTTTATTTATTTAATCAATTATTATTATTATATTAATCATGAAAATTATTTATTAAATTTACGTATTTATGGTGTTTGAAAAATTCAATTTAACATCTTCGTTTGTAGCTGGGCTTTCCTGAAAGTATTGAGAGAAATAAGAGAAATGAGGAGGATAAAATTATTTATTAAATTTATTTATTTTTTAGTCTCAACAGAAATGGGAAGGATATTACGGGTTGGCTGTACATAACAAGTACATGGTCACACCCGAACTGTATAATTAATTCTCTTGTCTAATAAATTACTGTACCTTGCTACAATTTATATTCGATGTCTGGGCGAGCTGGCGTTCTAATGCTTAGTTGATGGCTTCATTCTCAACTCGTGATTCTTAATGCATATATGGAATTGTGTTAGTACCTTCGACATGTGCCTATGCAAGAAAATGACACGCAAGCAGTCAAAATTAAGTATTGTAGTTGTAATTCCTAGACTATTTAATAAATTGTTTCTTTTAAACGCTCTGAACGTCTGATATAATAAGCATGTAGGTTTAAATATTAGCTTAGTGCACTCAGATTTGGCTGGATTAATTCTTATAAATACAAAAGCCATCTAAGTAATTTCTTACGATTGTCTGATAAAATCAATTGCAGGAGTGGATAATTTTCTGTTTTCTTTGTTGTCCATGTTGGAGTTTGAATCTTTTCTCTGTTTGTCTAGAAGTATTGCTTGCAAAGCTACCCTTATGAAGTTTGAATTCCAATGTTTCAAATGCAAAACAACAAACTTCTTGAAGGGATTTGCAATGAGATTGAAAAGCTCCGAAGCAACCTTATATGGGGAGACATCGATTAGGAGAAGAAGGCTTAACTTGTCGAATGGAACAAAATTTGCCTTCCAAAGCATTTGGGAGGCTTAGGTTTGAGAAATATGCGGACTATGATGCTTGTCTTTTAAAACTTGCATGGCGAATCAGCACTAATACCAATGAATTATGGGTGCAAATGTTTAAGGTCAAAATAGAACAGGTGGGAGGGAAACATGGCCACTGCTAAAGCTGGAGATTCTAGGCTGTGGAAAAATATTTGTAGACTTTGGCCAGCTTTTCAAAGGAACTTGACGAGAACTACTGGGAATGGGAGATCCACTCTTTTTTGGAAAGACAACTGGTTACATGATGGACAGAGTCTGATTCAAAAAGTTATAAGGCCAGTTTCAAAAGCGAAGCAAAACAAGTATACGTTGGATTATGTTGGAAGTAATGGCTGTTGGGACATACAGGCTTCAGAACCATATCTGGACAACTGCAGTTTGCTAGTAAGCAAACCCTCACTTCCCCCTGGTGATGATGACGATGTGGACAAAATAGGAACTTAACATGCATAACTCCACAATTACCCAAATGGCCGAATCTACACTTATAAAGAAAAAGCTTGATACAGATTCTTCAACCATAGGAGATAGTGGTACACATAAAAGCCTTTGAAAGTTAAACATTTCTCAAGATTTTTTTTTTTTCTGGTTGAGGAACACTTCTCAAGATTTTTTTCCCTTAATGATCGGGAATTAAGCCGGCAAGGGGCTCGTAATATTTATAATTTTCAAACAGTCCCTAGTTTTCTTTTCTACTAGGCCAAGCAACGGCGACCAACCTCTGCCATTCAGATTATCTGTAAATTTCGCAATTCACGAGTATTGATAAGCAATAACTACTAATTTCAGGAAAGAAAATGTTATGTTAGGGTTCATCAAAATTTCAGTCCCTCTTTTGAACTGCTAGGGTTTCCACAGAGACCAAACTGTTCCTCTATTACTTCTTTGTTAGTCAGATCTCAATGGAGAACTGGTCACATCTGGGTTAGGAACTGACAAGCGGCTAGCTTGCGGCAACTAGACAAACTAGAAACAAAGCCCTTCGCGTCCTTCTCAGGACTTGGTTTCCCTCACAATCCCAAATTCCCGATGACGAGATGAAGAAGCTCTGGGAGGGCCTTTTCTTCGGCAACCACCCACCTGCAATTATGCATTGATGCCTGATCAAATATTACATGGATATTATATAGAAAAAATATGGCTTCCTTGTATCACATCAGGCTTTCATATAGATTTGGAAACAATTAATAATGACTCATAACGATAAATATTCAATTGAAAAAATTAATTTTATAAAGACCTAATTCAAAATTAATGTATTTTTTAAAGAATAAAAATATATTTTAACAAAAATTTTATAAAAAAAGTAAAATTTAGAAATTAAATATAAATATAAAACAAAGACAGATAAAAAAAAATCATTAAAATTAAAAAACCAAAAATACAACTTAGGAAAGGAAACCAACCACATAGCGAACTCCTCGAGTTAGACGATTTGTTTGGAAATCCCTAGGCTTCAAATGTAGGCTTCAGGCCCATAGCACAGTTTGCCATCTTTGATAACATGTTTGGGCTTGGGGCGTTTGGCAACATAAAATGCATACTACATATTCTGCTCTCAAACCTACCATAATGACTTTGAGGCCGAAGTAACATTCATCATCATTTTCATATTCTTTTTTGGTAATCTTACACTTCAGTTCGTTTATTAAAAATTTTTATGACATTTATTTAAATTACAATCTATTAAAATATATTGTACCCAAAATGCCTTGATCACAATCTAATCCAAATAATGGCAAATAATAAAACAAGCAGAGGATAATGATGAATTATGACTACGTAATGGAATTCTCTTTTAGAAGCTAATTAATATTCAGTATTCCATAATCAGCTATGTAATATAATACTTAGATTGATAATTATAATATAATACGTGAGTTGGCTTGGTATTACATCAAACTTGAGAAATGTTTATTATTTTAATAAGCACAATTAGGCATCTACTCTAAAAGTATTTTAACTTAGGTTGTTAATTAGTACCACTTGGGTTGCGTACGAGATCAAACCCCCCCTTTTTTTTTCTTTTGGAGGATCTCGCGCATGAGATCAAGCTTAAGAAATGTTTTACTGTTAAAAAACAACAAAACATATTGTCGTTTCATTCTTAAAATTTTATTTTGTTAAAATATGTCAGATATTATTAAATTATAAGAATAAATTTTTTAAAATTGTTAATAAGTTTGGTTACAGCAATAAACCATTTTAGAAAGTGAATCACAGTCAAATTGATTTGATTGATTAAATTAGTGGTAGAAGATATAATTTAATATAAATAATATTTACGTATTAATAAAAAATATTATATAAGTATTTATTCATTTACTTTTATTTAAATTATTGTATCTTAATTGAATAAACAATGCGGTTCATAAAATTTTTTTATATTTATATCATTTTATTAAATTTTTCTTTTTACCCATTCAAAAGCTATATGTATAATTAAAATAATAAAATTTATAATTATAAATGATGTTTTGTATTTTTTAAAATTTTAGCTATGTCGGTTCAGTTGATCTACTTGATTCATCCATTTGGACCAATTTTTTTCTATCATATTTTAATAGATTTTGACCACCATTAATTATGAATAGTGAGCTAGACCAATTTATTGACCTATTACCGGTTGGACCCACTAATTAATCCAGATTAATTTTTAAAACATTGGTTTGATTATTTAACTTTGATAAACCAATAAATCAAATCAGCTTTTGTTAACTTTATCAACAAGTGAAATCAAGCTGAATCATGACTAATTTTGTTGCTAGTTACAAACTACCAATCAAGTTCGAGCTAATCATTTTTATAATAAACTTAACTATTTTGAATCATGACCTGACTAGAACTCAAACTCTTTTTATCCATAAATACGAAAAACGTTACTCCTATGAAATATGTGAGCATGGTAATTATTATTAGGAAAAGTATATGTGCATGTAATTTTGCCCATCATATGTATAAGTGTAGAAATAAATTAAAAACATAAAAGAAATGAAAATATGAAAGAATGTGAGAGAGTGTATAACATTTATACCTTTAAAAATATATACATTAATAACTACGTGTTATTAAGACTAAAATGTACAAATTTTTATTAACTTAAGATAAGTTATAAAAAATTTCATTTACTTTTAATTTTCACGTAAAACCTTTATAAACTCTCAAAATTTTACAATGCATCCTCTTTGTTACATGTTTCATTCAAAACTTGATGAAATCTCTAAAAGTATAATCAAATCTCAAATTATTCCATATGAAATATCCAAATTGCCCCTAAAACTGAATGAACACTCTGAATCCTACTCTAATCCATCCAAAGTCAAAGCCTTTTTTCCCAATTGAAGCCCTAACATTTAAATAGAAAATAAATACTTTGAAATTTCAAAAGAATTGGCTACGAGGGAAATTTCAATAAAATTTCTAAGAAGATGGAAGAAATATGGATAATTTTTCCGTAAATTTCCAGAAAATTTCCCCAGCCACGCAGTTCCTACCTTCAAGTTCAGTTAATTCCATTTGTAACCAAGGAACAAAACGCTGTAAAATTGTATATATAATTAGTGGAATTCAGTTTTATAAAACAAAAAATCTGAAATGATGAGGTTCAGAATTAATTCAAAAACAAATCCTACTCTAATAATATAATCATTCCAAGTTGTCAACCGAAAGAAAGCATTATAAAATGATAAGAGAAGGGTGAGATAAAAGAAAGCTTTGTCAAGGGAATTGAACAAAGTGAACCAGAAAGATGAGCACCGAGAGCAAGGGCAAAACAAGCACGAAGGGGGAGATCGAGGAGGTTAATGCAGAAGGTGCAGAAGAAGCAGCAGCAGGATCAACCTTCACAACTGAGAGGAGTCGCTCCAACATCAGGAAGGCCGCGACTACCGAACAAGGAAAGTGTCGCCGGCGATTGATCCGCCGTCTCCCAAGCTATCTGCAAGTGGCTTTTGCGGCGCTTTGGAGAAAGGAGGCAATTTGAGTATTTTATATGGATCAATTTAAAATTTGACTATAATTTTAATAGTTTCGTTAAGTTTTTAATCAAAAATATAATAGAAATGATGCATTGTAATATATGAAGAGTTTTGAAGCATTTTTTATAAAAGTTAAAAATTAAAAAAATCTTTTACAACTAATCTGAGTGAAGGAAAATTTTATTTTATAAAATTTAGAATAAATTACACTAACCTTCTTTGAGGTATTTGATTATTACATTCCACCTTATTCTTACTCAAATATGACACTCCACCCTATTTACTCAAATATTAATTAAAAAAAAATATATAATATTAATTAAATATTAAAAAAAATATTAAATTAATATTTTAATTTAATTTTATTTAAAAATTATATTTTAATTCAGTTAACTATTTTAAATAATTAATATTTTGATAAATTATATTTTTTTAATCAAATAATTATATTTATTACAAAGTATAAATTTAACAATATATATGATTATAAAAAAAAATTTAGTACAAATATAAAAGCATCTTGAGAATAAGTTTAGTTAAGAAAAAAATGTAAAACATAATTGATCTTATTTTTTATTAACTAAACTCATCCTAAAATATCTTTATATTTGTACTAATTTTTTTTCATAATCATATATATTATTAAATTTATATTTTGTAATAAATATAATTATTTGATTAAAAAAATATAATTTATTAAAATACTAATTATTTAAAATGATTAACTGAATTAAAATATAATTTTTTTAAAAAATTAAATTAAAATATTATTTTAATATTTTTTGTGAATATTTTATTAATATTAAGTATATTTTTTTAATTAATATTTAATAAATGAGGTAGAGTGTCATATTTAAGTAAGAATTGTGTGGAGTGTCATAATCACATATCTCAAAGAAAATTAGTGTAATTTATTTTAAAATTTAATATATTTAATAATATAGTTTTTTAAAATAAAAATTTATTAAATTTTATCTGTAACAGTAATAACATTGAATGAAGACGCTTGCCGCCTGCTTTGACTAATTAATTTCCCCGTGCTGGTGCAGATTGGCATTCGGAGGCAACCGTAATTCCACGCGTGCGACTTCCACTTGGCACACACAAACGGAATCCATCGTGTCCTACTGAAGACATTAGCCACTAATTCTACCACGTCACATTCCGTACGCCACGGAGGACATGCGGGGCCCAAATTTGTAGGGCGGATATCCGCTTCGCGTAAGGAATAATTCCTATTGGATATTCGAATATTCGCACCTTTTTTCGTTGCACGAATATTCCTTTTTCAAAGTATGGCTGCGGCGTCTGAAATATTAGAACTTTAGAAGGTGGCCTGCTGTCGCATGACCAGTTTACCCCCGCAGTTGGCTTAGAATCACGATGAGCCCACCAGGGATGGCTTGCGTGAATTTTGGTCAATTTATCCAAAATGCCCTTCGTGCATCTGAAACCGCTGTTTAGGATTTGATCAATTTGAAACTTGCTGTGATTTATCCAATAAAATAAGTAGATTTTGCTGACAAGGTGGGGAGTCGGGAGCTTAAGCTCTTTTTAAAGTAAATCGGTAATTTTGTGTATGAATCCTCAATTTTTTCTCTTATTGAAATTTTGACCTTTCTGTTTGGCGGGATCACTAGCACAATAAACGTGGATAGTCTGTTCTGCCTAATTAAATTTATTTTGTATTAGTTATCTACTCGTGAAATTTTTGTAGATTTAAAAATAATTTTTTTTCATATCTTTAATAAGTTTTTTTAAATCAAAAATTTTTTATATTTAATACTATAAATAAAATTTTATTTTATTAAATAAAATCAACTATATAAATTAAGTGATATCATTAAATTTTATTTAAAATTAAAATTTTAAAAATATCATTTAATCAAAAATTTTTTTTATAAAAAATTAAATATCTTTTTTAATAATCTCTCATAATATCTTTTTTAATTTTATTTTATATCTTTTCATTAAATTAAAAATTATTTGATTAATTTTTCTTACTAAAGTCTTTAATGATCTTCTTTATATGTGCCTAAATTATTATAATCGAGTTTTCATATTTTTTCTTCAATAAATGTAACACCAACTCTCTCCTAAATACAATTATTTTAAATCTTATTTTTTTAATATATCCACTTATCCATTTTAACACTTTCATATCTGCTACCCCCACCTTTTATTCTTGTTGACTTTTTAAAACTAAACACTTATTATCATAGAGCATATCTATCTTATAACAATTTAATAAAACTTTCCTTTAAATTTATTAGATATTTTACAATCACAAATGATCTCTAAAGCATTTTTTCATTTTATCTATCTAACTTGAATTTTATGTGTGATATTTTTATTAATCTCTTTATTACTTTAAAAAATCAATTCAAGATATCAAAATCTAAACACATATGATATACTATGCTTCCTAATTTTTATCTCTAAATTATTATTTACTCATCTCTTGTTGAATTTATATTTCATATAGTTTGTCTTACTCATATTTAAACGAAAACTCTTTAATTTCAAAGTTTTCTTTACACTTTTAATTTATAATTAACCTCTTCTCTTAACTTCTTTGTTAAGACAATATCATATGCAAAAAACATACATTTTAAGACTGCATCTTGAATATATCCAATGGATACATCTATCACTAAAGTGAAAAGATATAGGTTTAAAGATAACCTTTATGTAAACTCATCTTTTTATATTTAATATGTGAAAAGTTTTTAATTTTAATATATAAATTTTGATATCATGTTATAAGATTAACTATTTTAAAAATTTAATAAACTATTTAATATAGGATCAAAAATAAATTTCATGTTATATCTTACTCTTTGAAATGGTTATGACTTAAAAAAAATTTCTATTATAAAAACCGTTTAAGAAAGGTAGTGCAAATGGGCATTTAGAACATTAATGGGTTGAAATAAAATAAAAATTTCTTTGGAATATATTTCAATTAATAAGTTTATTTGGGTTAACTATTTCAAAATTATCATCAGTATATTATGTAAATAAAAAAATAAATATCGTATCATTAAATGAGAATAACCATTATATAAACCCTTGGTTTATTATTGGTTGACCAAAATGTATATAAACTTACCATTGGCCGATAATCAATTGAGTTAGACCAGGATATTCTATGGACAGATAATGTTCTTAAGGCGTTGGGCTAATATCGGTCAACAATCATTTCTTTGTTCTCCAAAAAAAAGTTGTTCTCATAATAATTCTTTTTATAATAAAATATTAGAAAATATTAATTTATTGAATTTTTTTATTTAATTTATAAGATCTAATAAATTTAATAATTTAAATTTTATAAAGTAAAAATTATATAATTTTAAAATAAAATTAAATGATGTTTGCACGTGAAGGTCTCGAAGAGACAGAGAAAATTGAAGAGAGAAAGAAAATGTAAGAGTATAAAATATGTACAAAATTATCATGTATAAATATCAACGCTTTTTTAAAATTTGAGAACATCCGGACCATTGTTTTCCTAATCCCCAACTTTAAAGGCTTTCTCAATGCTTGCACAAAGTAGAAACGTGCAACGCTGTAGCCAGTTTTTTTGAGAAAGACAAAACTACATATATATATATATATATATATATATATATATATATATATATATATATAGTTGTCTAGTTGTTTAGTTTTCTACTTTTTTGGCTAAGTAGCTACTCAGTCATAACAAGCAAGAGTTGTTGTTACCACGATGTAAGAGTTGTTCCTTTCGTCCATTGTAAGTGTCTCTTTGCGTAGGAACACTATCCTACATCGCGCGAAATTTCTTTCACTTTCTAATCAACATCTCTTCTTTACTCTCTTCTCATTAAAAAACAAAACGCTGTTAGTTCCTTTGTTACTTTTGTCCGTATTATCTTGTCACTTTCGTGTTTGTTTTTGTCATCATGTTCCTTGCAGGTGGTATGCTTCTAAGTTTTACAATGACTAAAAAGGATTCACATATATATACTTTCTATATCACTTCCCATTTTCATAAACAGCATGTGATCTAGTGAAACTAATGGGAATGCCCTACATGTTCTTCGGTTCTGTTATTTTAAAAAAAAAAAATTATTAAATTTTTATTTGAAAAATTTAAATTATTAAATATCATAAATTAAACTACCATTACAACCCTATATTTTTCTTGTGTTTATACATGACTTTCAATTTTTATTTATTTTATTTGTTAAGAGAAATTATATTGTCATGAAAAGTTTATTAGAGACTACTGCATGTAAGATTTGATGTAATTGATGATAGTGAACAAATTAAATTATAATTATTAGAACTCGATTGAAAATAGATGTAAATTTTTAGGACCCAAAGTAAATTTTAACTTATAATTTAATATCAAGCCCTAATTAAATTTTTCAAGAGGAAAAAAAATTGCATGACATTATAGTAACGGCACTCAACCATTACAATACAAGAACATTAGTTTTCAAAAAGAATTTGTTACACTATATAACAATTTCTCTTAAACCTTTTAACAACAAAAAGTTTACTTCTTTGTCTTTAATTTAAGAAAAGTTTTGCTTTGAATTTTATGATTTTGTTACATTGTTAAAATTGAAGATACTTACACGGAAACTAAAATTTTTGTTTTAAATTATATTCTTAGGAATCTTATAACTAGAAATAAATTCCTAATATATATATTTTGTTTATTTTGTCATGAAAATATTAATAAATATTTTTGAAAATTTAGAATTTTCATGTGTGGTTAATCATTAATATTCAAGAAATATTGTAATATTTTCTAAAAATATCATTCATCATATCATAATAAATCTAATTGAAATTTTTTGATAAAATTTTATTTAAAAAACTTCTAATTCATCATCATCTCCACTCCACTACTATTGCTGTATTACTATTATCATTGTCATTACTACTATTATTATTGTTGTTGTTATATATCACAGCTTCTATTCAACCGCTGCTATTGTGTAACTAGTACTATTATTATCATCGTTACTACTATTTTCATTGTCATTGCCATTTTCAAATTGTCATTATTGCTATTGTTATTGTCACCACATCCATCCTTTACACTCTACCTAGTATCACCATTATGATTGTTAACACCATCGCCATTACCATCATTCCATGAGGGCAAGCAGATGGTGTATTCACATGTGGGCATGCAAGTAATGTCATGGCGCTCGATGTGGGCTTGTTGATTATGCCATGGCACCCTTGTGGACATGCTAACCATGCCATGGCATCTTACTTGGATATATCAACCTTGTCATTTCACCCTTTGTAGGCATGCTAGTCATCCTATTACCATTGTTGCCAGTAATATTATTATTGTTATCATTATTACTTTGGTCATACTATTAGTATCAACAACATTATCATTGTCATAGTTGCCATTGTTGGCACTACAACCGACACCATTGTTAGGTCATCATATGAATAGCTTATTGCCTTATTAAATTATGGTAATATAATTTTTTATATAATTTTCATATTCCCATGAGGTGTCAAGAATTCTCACCCTCCACATGATTATCAAATTCTTATATTTTATTGAAATCCCCCATTTGTGGGAATTTTAAATTCCTTGGAATCAATTTTCAAATTTTGTGCCAAACATAAAAATTAATTAAATATTTGAACTCTCACAATCATAAGAATTTCCTAATATTTTATATACCAAAATGCATTCCAAATATTTGGTCAGCTGTATATATAGTCTTTAATTAACCAATTATTTTTCTTTGGAATAATAACAAATTAATAATATTTAGATCTTAGTCTTCACTCAAAAAATAATTTTCATGTTATATCTAGCTGTTTGAAATGGTTATGAAAATTTCTGTTATGTGAAAACCGTGTAGAAGTTGCTGTAAAGGCGTATTTAATTACAATATTATTGGGTTCAAATACAAAAAACTTCTCAGGATTATATTTCAATTAATAAGTTTATTTGGGCAAACTATTACAAAATTATCGTGAGTATACTATGCAAATTAAAAAAATTAAATATTGTAAAATTAAATGAGAATAATCATTATGTAACCTCATGATTTATTATTGATTGACCAAAATGCGGATAAACCTAACTTTGGTCTTTGTACTTAAAGACATTGGCCAATTATCAATTGAGTTAAAAGGAAAATTCTATGGACGAATAATGTTCTTAAGAGTAATATCGGTCAACAATCATTTCTTTATTCTCCAAAAGGTCGTTCCTACAATAGTTTTTTTACCTGTTTTACAATAGGGAATTGTGAATTGTTGATTTATTCAATCTCATAATTTAATTTATAAAATATAATAAATTTAATTATTTAAATTTTTAAAATAAAAATCATATGAATTTTAAAGGAAATTAAATAATATTTACACATGAAGGCCTCGTGCAGACACTAAAAATTGAAGAAAAAAAGAAAAGTGAGAATGTAAAAAAGTATACAAAATATGTATTGAGTTATTGTATACAAATATCAATGCTCTTTTAAAATGTGGGAACATAGGGTTCAAAGGCGTTCTCAATCTGGAAATTTGAGGGTGCAAGGGAAACATATATATATATATATATATATATATCTATATATGAAATAATTTCACAATTTTAATAATCTTATTTTTATTTAATTTTAAATACATAATCCAAATTATTAAATTTATTTAATCTTATATACTATATAGTGAAATATAATAAATCTAACAATCTACATAATTAATTAGGTATGTGATTTTGTAAAAAGGGAATTGTGAGAAAAACAATTCCATAAATGAACTCAACACCTCACAATTTATAAAGAAAGAAATCTTGAGAATGTTGTCCCTAATAATTGTTTGTTAGTTCTATATAGCATCAAAAGCTTGCACATATTAGAAAGATAAAATTTCTTAGCCAGTTCTTTTTGAGAAAGACAGAACTATATATATAGTTGTTCATTTGTTTAGTTTCCTACTTTTTTTGGCTAAGTAGCTAGTCAGTAATTACAAGCAAGAGTTGCTGACATGATTTATGATACGAAGAGACCTTTAACGTTGATTGTTTCGTCCATTGTAAGTGTCTCTTCGTGTAGAAACATTATCCTACGTCATGTGAACCACAACAGAAAGAGAAGGGGGGCCACTATTATCTTCTGAGCACCTTCCTTCTTGTGTTTCAATGAAGTGGTCAAGCTAGGGAGGGAAAGAGAGCGATGTTCATTCAAGTCCCAATCTTCATTCTTGGCCCCAAGATCATGCCACGAAATTTCCTTCACTTTCTAATTCATCTCTTTTCTTTTCTCTCTTCTCACTACAAAACAGAAAACACTATCACAAACGTGAAGAAGGTAATTTTCTTAGGAAATACAACTTTTCCAACCTAATGTAAGGTTATAAGAGTAACAACAATTTATTAATTATTGATTTTTGTGAGTTTTAGAATATAATTTATAGGATCTACTCAATTTAATAATTTAAATAATATTCTAAAAATTAAATAAAAATAAAGTTGTAAGAATAGAATAATTATGATTTTTCAAATATCACTGACAGCAAAAGCAGGATTTACCAACCCATGTGTAACCCTGTTACAGCAACGTGGGACAAAAGACAAACTAAAAGAAAGGAAATTCCCAGCAAGGTTCCTACAGTCTTTAATTATAGCACAAAAGAAGGACCTGTTGTGTAGCCCAGAGTGGAGAGCTGTGGCAGTCTCCATTGAGAGAAATTAGTACTTAAACCCCATGTTTGAGGAACAATCTCATTTGCATGTGTTTATTTTTGTCATCATGTTCCATGCAGGTATGCTTCTAAATCTCACAATGACTAAAAGGAATTAGATACTTTCAACTAAACTTCTCATTTTCATTAAGGAGCATACAATCTAGTGAAACTTATGGGAATGACCTACATGTTTTTCGGTCCTATTATTTTCAAAAGAAAAATTATTAAATTTTTATTTAAAAGAATTTAAAATATTAAATTTATTAAATTTTATAAATTAAATTATGAGACTTATTAAATTGTAAAATTTTGATAACTCACCTATTTTGTGGGACTATTTTTTCATATTTTGCATGATTTCAATTTTTATTTATTTTATTTGTTAAGAGAAACTATATTGTAATGAAAAGTTTATTAAAGACAGCAATATGCAAAATTTGATGTAATTGATATTAATGGAAAATTGAAAGTTTAATCAATCAAATTAGAATTATTCGAACTGAATTGAAAATTTACGTAAATTTTATGGATCCAAATTAAATTTTAACATATAATTTAATTTCAAGTCCTAACTTAATTTTTTGAAGAGGAGAAAAATGTCATGACACTATAGTAACTATACTCAACCATTACGCTATGTTTATGCAAAAACATCTGTTTTGACAAAAAGAATTTGCTACACTAAATAACAATTTCTCTTGAACCTTTTACCAAAAAGTTAATCAAAGAAAAGTTTTTCTTTAAACTCTATGATTTTGTTACAATGTTAAAATCTAAGATTCGTTTGATATGCGGAATCCAAGATTTTCACGTTAAATTATAATTTCAGAAATTTTACAATTAGAAATATGATTTCCAAGAATGTAGATTTCTTATTTATTTTATCACAAAAATGTCAATAAGTATTTCTCAAAATCTAGAGTTTTCATGTTTGGTTAAATATTAATATTCTTAGAAAAATTGTAATATTTTCCAAAATATCTTTAATCATAAAAAATCCAATTTAAATTTTCTATAAAATTTTAATTAAAAAAACTTTTAATTTATCTTCATCTCTACAGCCACTATTATCATTGTCACTACCATTATCATTGTTGCTACTACCACTATTACCATTGTTGCTATCACATAACTTCTTCCACAGTGTATTAGTGTCAAACTACCACCACTACTGATCCTACTGATAATGCTATAGTCATTCACAACGTTGTTGCTATGTTTATATTATCACTACCACAGTTGTCATTGTCATTAATACTATTGCTTTCGCTAGCACTAACACTATTATTGTTATTGTCACCACTGACATACTACAAAGGCATGCAAGTAGCACCCCTACACATGGGCACGCAGGTGTGCTAGTCATGCCATGTCACCTCGCATGGGCATGCTAGCCATGCCATGGCACATTGTGTGGGCATATTGATCATGCCATGGCCCCTTGCATGGACATGATGGTCATCCCACCACCATATTTGTCAATAAGGATTACTATTATTATCATCATTGCCATTATTTATACCATGGTCAAACTATCAACATCACTACCATTGTTATTGTCGTTGCTGCATTCATTATATAAAAATAGTCAATTACCTTATTAAATAAGGATGGTATAATCTTTTTATATAATTTTTACATTCTCAAGAGGGAAAAGTCAAGGATTCCCACTCCTTATATGAGTATCAAATTCCCATTTTTTATGGGAATCCTCAATTCCTGAGAATGTTTAATTCCTAAGAATCAAATTTTATATTTTAGCCCTCATATTTATCCCAACATTTCATATATCAAATTTATCTTAAGTATTTAGTCATATATATATATATATATATATATATATATATATTGTAAGAGAAGAAGAATAGAAAGTAAAGATGGAATAATTTAGAGAAAATATTGGTGTCTATAAGTGTGTAAATATATTCTGTCCTTAAAGCAGATATTGCCCCTATTAAGTTGCTAATCAGTTTTATGCAATATATTTCTGCATTTAGAAAATTGTGACTAATAAAGACCAAAATTTTCTTCAAAAAAATTTAAAAGGAATAGTTTGATTTGAGAAATTGAAGATGAGAAAAGATATAAAAAGTATTTATTTTTGTGAATAAATCCCACTTTCACATCATGAATATTTATACACATAAATAAATATTTAATCAATAGATATACTTATTTACTTTAATAAATATAATTATTCAATTCAAACTAATAAACATAATCTTTTATGTTTGACAAATATGATTTTTGATGTCTAATAAAAATAATCTTTAATATCCAATAGGCATTATTTTTTACATAAAAAAAACATAATATTTTATGTCTAAGAGACTTTTTATATTTAAAATTATAAAATAAATTTTATCTCATTTCTCTTATCTTTAACATACAAGTTAAATAATTTTTTTTCTAACATATATATATATTTGAGTCTTTAATTAAATAATAAGATATTTTAATTAATAATTAATTAATACTATTTGGATCTTCGTCATCACTCAAACTCACAAACCTTATCTCATAAAAGTTTAAAAAATATAACATTTCTATACCAAAAAATATAACTAAATCCTCACAAATCTTATTCTTTCAAGAGATGCGATTATTTTAATAACATTCCAAATGATGATGGCGTGCACGCATTACAATTTGTGAGCAAACAGGAAACTTTCAACCGCTGAAAATGATGTTATATACGGATTTAAATTTTTTGATATTTTTATTTTTTTAAAAATTTAATATATAAAACTCATTATTTTTTCACTCTCTTAATTTTTTTTATTTCTCTTTTTCACTCTTTTTTACCTTTGTGATAGAGAATTTAGATCCTGTTATATACTTATTTTGTGATAATAGTCAACTAATTGATATCAAGACTTAACTTACAAAATTAATACACTCCTACAGCTTTTTTTATAATTGTGTATTCATAACTTGCATGTAACTATACTTAAGTAATTATGTTTTGTTTAAACAATTATTCTCAATTTTATTTTACTTTCTTTCTCTTATTTTAAATAAAATTATATATAAATTATAAGTAAATAATTATAAAAATATAATTTTATAAAATAAACATGTGATGTGAACACATCCCCTTAAAAGTGATTGAAAGAGGCAACAATCCATTGTAATTTAAGGCACGATTTTATTGTGTCTTTTTTGTGGTATTATTCTTTTTTTATTTTAACATGTGGATGCATACTAATTTCCAGCGAATGAAAAAATTACATGGGTTCCACTTCTACGTCACAA
Source organism: Dicorynia guianensis (assembly GCA_037013595.1). Lineage (NCBI taxonomy): Eukaryota > Viridiplantae > Streptophyta > Magnoliopsida > Fabales > Fabaceae > Dicorynia > Dicorynia guianensis. The sequence goes on along the minus strand of JASUAB010000003.1, from coordinate 15,742,176 downwards.
ATTAATATAGAAAGCCGAGAAGACAATGTGGACTTTTTCGTCAATTAATGTGGACTAATGGCTTTCTTGTAATACCAGTATTCTTGTTTTCTTTTTGTCTTTCGGTGTTAACTGAGGGGTATAAGTGGCATTTCAGGGAATGAAATAAATATTATATAACAGCCTAAGTAGTTACACGTTGCTTCGCCTCGTCTGAAACGTGTAGAGAGGGGTTTTCCTTTGTTAAGCAGCTTGCGCAAAACAGAGCTGCAGAAAATCTTGCAGGATAGTGCAACCCAGAATTTGCAGAGAAGAAGCACAGCAAAAGCCACCCAATTAGCTCGCCATAGCAAAAGGTGAGATTCGCAGTGTTTACAAGAAAATTTCTTCATTTCACTGGAAGATTATCATATCCAAGTCCTTTTTCTGAATAACTATTGCTTTCTTCGGGTGCCTGTGATTTTTTCTCATGTGTTGTTGGATAAATCTAATGCCTGATGGTGGAATCGTTTAGAAGCAAATTGGGTCAATGGGCATTTTTTTCAACTTCGAGTTTGCTTGGTAGCTTTATTGTTAAAGAATGAATGACGCGGTATCGCTCCGATCCTTGATTTCTTTACATATTTGTTGTCAAATTCGGTTTTCGATGTTTACACAACAGGTTTCAGGTGTTTTACGTTGGGAATTCAGTTACTTTTGAATTTTAAATTTGATTTTTTAACGAGCTTAAATGGAGCTTTAATTTTCTGCTCCTGGATCTTCTACAATTTTGGTTTGGGTTTATTAGATTGCTTGCAGATTTTTCCTATTTTACTGTTATGTGTTAGACATAAGCAAAAGAAAATTTTTCTTTCTGGGGGAGAATTTGTCTGAGGACCCATGAAATGTCATACTAACACATTATCTTTAGAACGTAAGAAACTGGGATAAGCTAATTCTATCACAAAAGAAATCTTTTATATTATGCTTGTTCACTATATTTCACTGATGAATAAATGGTGACTTCTGATGTTGATTGTGCAATTTGCTTGTCATAAAACGAACTAAATATATTTGTTTGGTCAAGATAAGTAGCTTACTCTTTGCTTATCTATTGATCTTTACATACTTTCTTTGTTACTAATTTATTTTTGGTCTTCTCGTTTTGCAGTCTAACTCTTCAAGGGAAAGTTCAAGTTCCTCCTCTTCACTGCTTCTGAATTAAGAAATAAGACATGGGTTCAGCATCAGCACTATTGGCTGAGAGAAGTTGTAGTAAGCCTCCTGGGATTCGGATCATAGAGTACATAAAGGGACGCCCCGTTTCCTTCAAAACCAACCAAGCCATTGTTCTGATTTTGACATTTTTTGCTTATGCTAGTTTTCATGCTACAAGAAAAACTACAAGTATTGTTAAGAGTGTTCTTGATCCCCAATCATCAGATATAGGCTTAAAGTTCTTCCCTTTGGGGAAAACTGATCTCCATGACTCACCAGAGAAAAGAAAATTTTCCTGGATTCTTGGAGATGGTTGGGCTCCATTTGATGGATCAGATGGGACGGCCTTGCTTGGTGTATTGGATGTTGCTTTTCTTGCAGTCTATGCTTTTGGGATGTACTTTTCTGGACATTTGGGTGATAGGTTGAATCTGAGGATTTTTCTGACAGTGGGAATGGTGGGAACTGGTTTGTTCACTTCACTTTTTGGTGTAGGGTACTGGGGAAATATCCATCATTTCTACCACTACTTAGCAGTACAAATGATTGCTGGATTGTTTCAATCGACTGGATGGCCTTCAGTAGTTGCTGTTGTTGGCAACTGGTTTGGGAAGAAGAAGAGAGGGCTAATTATGGGCATATGGAATGCTCACACATCTGTTGGGAACATCACAGGTTCTTTAGTTGCCTCCGCTTTGTTGACCTATGGATGGGGTTGGTCCTTTGTTGTACCAGGTCTCATAATTGCTTTTGTTGGTTTGGTGGTCTTTCTTATATTGCCTGTTGCTCCTGAGTCTGTTGGAGCTGATAAAGAGGAAGATGAATATAATTCTCCCAAGAAAAATGGTGATCAAGTAACAGAGCTATTGTTAAGCCCAGAGAAAGCTGTTGCGGACAAAGCTATTGGCTTTATAGAAGCATGGAAAATTCCCGGGGTTGCTCCATTTGCTCTTTGCCTTTTCTTTGCTAAGTTGGTCGCATACACCTTCCTCTATTGGCTTCCATTTTATATTAGCCACACGGGTATTTCAACTTTCTTCTTATTGTTTTAAATCATGCCATTGTTTCAACTCGCATTTCATTTTCTTATTTTAATTACAGCAATTAGATCATAAGTTCATTTGAAGTCCATATTTCCATGACCAATGCATTGTACTTTATCGTGAAATATTTGATTACTCATTGGTGTTCATGATAATGCAGCAATTGATGGCCAATATCTATCTAGCGAGGCAGCAGGAACACTATCCACTTTATTTGATGTCGGAGGAGTGCTTGGAGGAATTCTGGCTGGCCACATTTCTGATCACTTAGATGCTAGAGCCATAACAGCAGCAAGTTTTATGTACTGTGCAATCCCTGCTCTCTTCTTTTATCGGAGTTACGGGCACATATCATTGGCTGTGAATGTAGCTTTGATGTTCATCACTGGCATGCTTGTGAATGGGCCTTATGCTCTCATAACAACTGCAGTTTCGGCTGACCTGGGAACACACAGTTCATTGAAGGGAAATTCCCGGGCTCTGGCAACTGTCACGGCTATCATTGATGGAACAGGCTCTGTAGGGGCTGCAATCGGACCTTTACTAACGGGCTACATATCTGAGAAGAGCTGGAGTGCTGTGTTCAATATGTTGATGGCAGCAGCTTTTATTGCAGGGCTGTTTTTGACCAGGCTTGTAGCAGCAGAGGTGGCCACAAAGATTGAAGAGTCAAGGTCTCCTAGAGCAGAAGAATCGACACTTGAAGTGTAACAGCCATGTTGTGTGACTGTGTATGTTTACTCTGAGTGCCTATGAGCTCTCATTCACAGCTTGGGTTCGTCAATTCAAAGAGGAACATGCCCAATGAAGGTTAAAAATTTTAACCTTCTCCATAATATTAGGGAGCAGGTTGGGATGTTATTTGTATGTAATATGTGATGTATACATTTTTGTATAGCGTCATCCGGAAAGAGGGAAAGCTTGCATTTACAGTTTTCATCTTCGCATGCTTCTATCATTTTTCTGAAAAGAATTGGGAAATTTTACTTTTACAATTTTGATTTTATGTTTATACCTTTTAATGTAAGTCTTCTTTTTTTGTTTTTATAATTTAAATGTCTCAATACAATACTTTTATATTTATACTAAATATGGGACTAATTCACATTGAAAATAAGAAACTCTTTCGGACAAAATTTTTAAATTTATTAATTTTACGCGTCCCATTTTCAAATGTAATGGTATTTGAATTTGTTAGAAACGCTTTGTAAGCGGGGCTCTGACATCAGAAAAAGACATTTTATTCATATTCCCCATCCTATAACAATATTATGCATTTCATCTCAAAATAGTTGAAATAGTATTTATTGTTGAAAAGGATAGCTACACAAAAACAAACATGAAAACAAAATAATTGCAATGGAGAGATGGAGTGTGAGGTGAGGCTGAGAAAGACAGCCAATGATATACATTGAGCATGGAAAGTTGCTTGTGAACTTGGTGGTATCCAATCCAAACAAAAACGGCAGTCTGAATATGAAAATTGGATTTGAAATTTTTTATTTCAGTATTTGTTATTTTTCTATTTTATATTTAATTTTAAATTATGAATTTTACTTTTTTAATTAATTTTTTTTAATTTTATTTTTATCTCTCACTTATTACATTCTAATTTTTAAAAAAATTAAGAGTATCCTTATCATCAAAACCACATGCTTATGGCTGAGTACTGTTATTTTAACTCTCTCAAGTGTATTGAAACTATAAATTTTTAAAATATTACAAAATATTTTTCAAATTATGTGAAAAGCATTGTGCACCTCAAATATATAACTATTTTTTTTTTCTTGTGGCTACCAATAATAAAATGTAGGAAATTGACAGCAGCGGCAATAATGTTTCACACTTTCATTATCAATAATGGGTGCAGTTATTACTGATGGGGAGAGCCTCATCATTATCAAACCAATATTTTATTTGTGTATTTATTTGTTTATCATTGCAGTTAAATAGTGAGGTGACACAGAGTCACAATCCTTAGCAGTTAGTGATTTCTCTACAGGGATGGGGACTCAAAGTAAGATCACAAGTTTGGAAGCCAACAATTTTCAGCCACCAATTAGATTCCCATTGTCTTGCCAACCCTTTGTTTAAGACAAAATGGTTAAAATAACCTTCTAAAAGCTAGCCGGTAAGGTGGCAGAGTAGTTGGGGACTTGCAATTTAATAATAAAATAGTTGTGGCGTGATTAGCAATGGAATTGACTTTGATTATTCATTTATCTCCCTATCCACGAAGTTAAAGCTAATTGATATGATTACTTTACATATAAAGAAAATAATCTACAAACTTTCATTTTTTATTTTTTTATTTTTTAGAGTATTCTTTGATTGATAAATAATATTACTCCTTCAAAATAAAGTAAGGTATTTAAACAATAATTTTTCTTAATCAAATCATTTTTTATAAATAAAATTTAAATTAAATTAAAAATAACTTATTTAAAATACCTTAACTCCTTTTACTCTAATCAATTTGCAGCAATGGTAGACTTTCACTTTCAAACACTCACATAATTAAAACATTGATTTTATTTAATTAATGAGGTTTGGCACAAGTTTGGGGTAACACGTTTTTTAATTCCAATTTTAATGTGAATGTTGTTGCCTTGTAAGTGATAACTATAATTGACAATTGATCATAGTGTTTCATCATACCCTTATAAATATATGAGGAAAAAAGAAATTGGAAGAACTGGGTGTATTTGAAATTTGGATTTGGGAGAAAAATTATTATTTTGATTATGTGATATCTTTGTATTTTAAATTATTTTTATCTTAATCATTTTAATTTAAAATATTTTTCATAAAACTAAATAAGTAAATAACCTATTAAAATTTATGACAAGTAATTTTATTATTTTTATAAATTAAATTTAATATTTATTTAAAATAAATTTAAATTATTAAATTAATTACATTTTATTATAAAAATTTGAAAGACTAAATGTTGATAGAGTATTAAAGTCATTAAAATAATTAGCTTACTCAATAAATTTAATTTTTTAAAATAAATATCTAATAATATTAAATTTATAAAAATAATAAAATTAATAATTTAATGAGAACTCATGTGATCTCACATAGGACCAAAACAAAGGCCCAGACTATTTTGGGGACTGTATATTGAAAATGAAATGTGTGTCAAGCTCGATCCAAGAGCAAGCCTCCCGGACCTCTCTATGACTCTATGTAGTTTATCTAATAACTCTATGTATCTTTTATTTAAAATTATGAAAAAAAAATTAAGAAGAGAAAAGTCGATATTATATATTAGATTATGAAAAAAAAAAGTTATATATGTCAAAAAAATTAAATTTGAAATGAGATTGAGATAGCTAAGGATATACATTGAGCATGGAAAGTGGCTTGTGAACCTGATGGTATCCAAAGTCCAAACAGAAACTGCCTTGTGTATACCAAAACCAAAGGCTTATGGCTACCAATAATAAAAATGTAGGAAAATGACAGCAGTGGCAATCATGTTTCATACTTTTGGTGCAATTATTACTGATGGGGAGAGCCTCATTATTATCATACCAATATTTTATTTGTGTATTTGTTTGTTTATTAGTGCAGTTAAGTAGTGGGGTGACACAGAGTCACAAACCTTGGCAAGGATGGTCAGCCAGAGTAAGATTACAAGTTTTGATGGCCACTATTTTCAACCACCAATTTGATACCTATTGCTTTGTTAATTAATTGTTTAAGACAAGTTGATTAAAATAACCTTGTAAAAATAATGTGGAACAAGAATTGGGGACTTGCAATTTAATATAACAGGTTAGGATAATGATATTTTTACATAATTTTAATTAGTCTTCAGATAAATGTGAGAACTTTTAAATTTCACATTCTATGGTGTATAACTCACTCTATTTAAAAATGTTTATATAATTTATGTGAGAATGATATATCTGAAATTATGTAAAAATAGTCTTATTTTTTGAAGCATTCAAATATGATATTATATCCTATTTTTAATTTAAAATTATGCTCTACTTCAATAACTAATTCAATTAACATAAAATATAGATAAATATTGATAAAATATTCACAAAAGAATATATCGAATATAACATTTTATTAGAATTTTGTTTATAAACTAAAATGTTAATAAAAGTAATAGATTTTAATCTAAAAATTACTTTTTGTTATAAGATGTGAGTTATTTAATATATGTAATTATGAAAAAAAAATTTATTGTAAATAATAAAAAAAAATTAATGTAAAAATAAAGACAAACATTTTAAGAGTAAGTTTAGCTTGCGGTTTGTAATTTCTGCACAAGGATGGTGACTCAAAAGTAAGATCACAAGTTTTGATGCCAGCAATTTTCAACCACCAATTAGATTCCCATTGCTTTGCTAACCCTTTGTTTAAGACAAATTGATTAAAATAATAACCTTGTAAAAGTTAGCCAGTAAGGTCATAAAGGAGCTGGGGACTTGCAATTTAATAATAAAATAGTTGTGACGTGATTAGCAATGGAAATTAATGGCATGGTCATGTGCGTTAATTATTTATTTATCTCCCGATCCACTAAGTTAACGCCAATTGATATGATTATTTTTTTTTTTGACACATAAAAGACTCTTGAATGGAGTAAGGGTGTATGAAAAGAAAATTGAACTGATACCATCTCAAAGGATGGCAACCTTCTATACCAACTGAATCAGAGGATTCAGGGCTGATGTGATTACTTTACTTATGAATAAAGTAATCCTACATTTTGCTAAGTTAAATCTTTCGTTATTTTATTTATTTAATGACGTTTGGCACAAGCTTGGGGCAACACGTTTTCTGATTCCAATTTTAATGTGAATGTTGCTGCTTTGTCAGTGATTAATATAATTGACAATTCATCGTAGTGTTTCGAATGACTTGGATTTCGTGGAGGATTAAAAAACAGAGAGAAAATTTAAAAAAATAAATTTATATATTAAATTATAAAAATAAATTATTAAAACTAGAAAAACTAGTTCGATGTTTCATTATATTCTCTAGAATATACGAGGAAAAAAGAAATTGGGAGAACAAAATTGGGGTGTATTTGAAATTTGGAAATGGGAGAAAAATTTATTATTTTGATTATGTTATATCTTTGTGTTTTAAATTATTTTTATCTTAACAAATTTAATTTAATTTAAGAGACTTTTTTTTCAAGAAAAGCAGAAAAGTAAACAAGCTGCTCGGATTTTTGATGAATAATTTTATTATTTTATGAATTGAATTTTAATACTTATTTTAAATGATTTAAATGATTAGATTTATTTTTATTATAAAAATTTAAAGGGATTAAATTATTAGAGTATTAAAGTTATTAAATTAATTATGTTTATAGGTTATTGTAAAATTTAATAAATTTAATATTTTTAATTTTTTAAATAAATATTTAATAATAATAAATTTATAAAAATAACAAAATTAATGAATTAATGAGAAATCATTTTGTCTAACATCGGACCAAAACAAAGGCCCAGTTCATTTTGGGGAGTGTATAGTGAAAATGAAATTTGGGTCATGCATGCATGATCCATGAGCAAACCCTTTGGACCGCTCTATGACTATTATGTAATTTTTGACAAAATTGTCCTCGCAGGTGCCTATTCAACATTACAAAAATAGATATTGTTTTGAAATAATAGTTATCTAAGTATAAAATCAGTATTAACTATTTTACAGTAAAATAAATATTTTTAAAACCAAAATGGTTTTATTGTGATTATTTTACTACAATATTTAACATTTTATAGGGATATTTTAGTAATACTGTGTCAGAGATGACCGACAAAGGAGGCATCAAATGCCTCGTTAGAATACAGTTCTGGAAAATGATATTGAATAATGGAATAATAGCTGTTTCAAAAGATTGAAAAACTTGCCCAATGAAACAAACGCATTTCTAGCCTTTTAACTTTTTTTAAAAGTATAATTATGTATTTCTCTTTTAATTTAAATAAACTTCATTTTTTTAATGTTAAATTAACATATAAAATCCCCACTTTGAAATTTTTTTATTAGAAGTTGAAGTAGTTAAATAATATTATGTAGAGAGCTTTAATTGAATAAAAAAATTTAATAAATTAAAAATTATTATCTATTGATTAAATATTTTAAAAAATAAATTTGTCTAAATTAAAATAAAAAATAAAATTATATTTTATAAAATTGGAGGACTAAAAGCGAACGGGCTAAATGCATTGTAATCCTTCCCAAGTCAAGACAGACAAGCCAACTCCGTTACTTGCTCGTGTCTGAAGCGACGTCGTAAGCTTTCCTTCATCCCTGCATGCATAGATTCAGGTTCTATACTAAACGCGGCGGAGATTCAAATCTTGGCCTTCGTGTGACCATCGGGGGGCGGTATCGGAGCTCACAAATGTTTTTGGAAATCGAAAATTTGGGTAATGTGTTCGTGATTCCAAGTCAGAAACATTGATTCACTTGGAATAGGTAACGAAATTATGCAGACTGAATCTTTTGAAGCTTCTCCAAAAAAGCCATTTTGATTTCTTAAAACGGTACATCTCCAATTTCACCCAGGAACTGATTCTCACTTGTAATTCGTTTCTAAGTGTTTTTTAATTGGTTCCTTTTGGATAAGATTGAATTATGACATTATCTGCTGCATCGAATGTTTATTAGTCTCTCCTAATGAGCATGTTGGCTGCGTCATATATGTTCAAGAGTCAGTAAATGTACAATCTTTGTGTTTATAATTGAAAATCTCTCACTCTCTCTCAATTATAGCATGATCTCTTTAAATTATGAGTAAAAAAGAAATTGGAGGAGCTGAACTAGGGTGAACTTTTGGGAGAAAAATTTAATATTTTTTATTCAAGAGAGACAATTTTACAACAGTAACAAATTTACTGTACTTACTAAGAATGCCGAGAAAATTTATTATTTTATCATATTTTATATTTTTCTTTATAATTACTTTTGTTTGAGAGTATCTTTTTCCCAAGTAAATTGAGAAGGCTTTGAAACATTCTCATGTCCTAAAAGTTTTGGCACTTACCATTGATAAATCAATTAAACTGGTTAAAATTGGTTCAATCGATGGAGATTGATGTATCGGTTCCAGTTATATACAATTATAAATTTTATTGCTTTATTCACATAAATAATCTTTGAGTAAGTTAAAAAAAAAATGAAAGATTATTATAAAAATGACTATAAAATTTATGGTTAAGATTAAAAATAAACCAATAATACTTTAATGACATTTTGATATTTTTAACTTTCAAGCAAACGTTATTAATATAAAATAATATCGGTTTTATTGATCGAATTGATTCAATTTAATCATATTTTACTATTTAAAACAGTTTATTGATAATCTTATTTTTAAATGAAGTTTAGAGATTCAAAAATAGATCATTTTTATTTTAAAATAATAATATATATAAATTCTACACATAAATTATATATATTTTTATATTTTTATATTAAAATTTTTCTTTCTCAATACGAAGGAAGCATACTGCCAGGTGAATCGAACATTTCTGATACATTGCTTCCTGCTTGGCCCATACAAGGCGTAGGACTCCTAGATGATAAATATAGAATTTCTGTCTTTCGAAGATGTAAAGGCTTAAAAAAGTAAAATAAAAGATAATTATAAATTATGAAAAAATAATAAAAAATTAATTCATAAAATATATTTTAATATAAATTAAAAAATTAAATAAATAATTACTAAGATTATAAAATAATAAAAACAAACAATTTAAATATAAAAATGATGTTCCGCCAAATGACCAAGGAGGACCAAAATTGGGGCCCAGCCAGTTTTGGGAAATGCATATTTGAAAATGAAATTTGGGTCAAGCTTGATCCGCGAATAAACGTCTCGGGCCCCTCTATGTAGATTTTGACAAAATTGTCCTCTCAGGTTGCTATTCAACATAACAAAAATAAATAGTTATTGCTTTGAATATAAAATAGATATCAAAATATAAATCAGTCTTAACTATTTTACAGTTAAATAATTATTCTTTATAACCAAAAACTGTTTCATTGTGATTATTTTACTTTGCCGTAATATTTAACATTTTATAGGGATATTTTAGTAATACCGTGTCAAAGATGAACCGCAATGGAATCAACGAAAGCCTCAAATTAAAATACTGGGCTGAAAAAAACACTGAAATATGAATAATAGTTATTTCGAACAATTGCAAAACTTGCCCAATGCGCGGTAATCTTTCAACTCGACCCCTCGCTCGTAGCTGAACGACGACGTCGTAAGCTTCCCCAGCATGCGTGGATTCGGGTTCAGCACCAAACGCAGCAGAAAATCATATCTTGGCCTCTCGAGTGAACATCGCAGAGTGGCATCAGAGCTCGCAAATTTTTCTGGGGATGGAAAATTTGGGTGTTGTGTTTGTGATTCCAAGTTAGAAACATTGATTCACTTGGAACAGGTAACGAACTTGTGCAGACTGAATCTTTTGAAGCTTCTCCAAAAAAGCTACATTGATTTCTTGCAGCGGTACGTCTCCAATTTGACCCGGGAACTCATTCTCACATAATTTGTTTCCAAGTCTTTTAGTTAGTTCCATTTGGATAAGATTGAATTAGGATATTATCTGCTGCATTCCATGTGCATGAGTGTCTTGTAATAAACATTTTGACTGTCTCATAGGATATGTATGCTCAAGAATCAATAAATGTACAATCTTGTGGTTGGACATTTTGTAGAAAGAAAAAGTGAAGGAATTCAGATGCATTCAAGTGGACCTCAGCCTTATGATCTACTGCTTATATACCATGATTCTTAAGATATAAGAGCCACCACCTTGTAGATTCCAACTTCCCATATGCTTGACATTTGATTGGGTTATGATGGTTGAGAGAATCAGAATATGGATTACAGTTTTGTGGGACTGAGTTTTAGTGATAAAATTTGTTTGCAGTTATGGAACATTTCATTGATACTTAAAGAAAGGAATCAACAGAGTATTAGCTATGCATCTCAAAGAAGAAGGAATTTGGTGAATCATGTAGAAATCAGTGGATAGAAGCATGCACTCAATCGGCAGTTTTTTTAAGTTCTCTATGGAGGTACTAGTGTATTGCTAATATTTCTCAGCAATATCAGCAATTCTGGAGCATATTTGCAAACTTCTTCGGAGACCACAATGCATACAAATAATTGGGCCGTTTTCGTCAGAACACCGCGCTTTTGGTAAATAAAGCTTCTGATTATACTATTTGATGTTTATATAATTATTTTTGCACAACAAAATCATGCCTATATTTTATACTTTTCTTCGTTAGTTTTTAATTCTGATTTTATGAGCAATATATGATCTAGTCTTTTATTTTCTTAGTTTTTATCTTTGTGATAAGTAAGTAACTTTGGCAACAATTAATGTGAATGAAAGACAAATTTAATGTGAATGCGGGATAAAGGATACTTAGAGAAACTGCAGTGGAATGCTCTAAGTAATTTGATTTTGAAATTTCCTCCAGAGAATTCTAATGTGCCATTCAGTTATAAATGCTTTGATTAATCTTTATTTCCTGATCTCTTCTTCAAGTATCTGTAAAGGAACTTTTCAAAGAATAAAGTGTTCTCTTAGTTAATTGTTAGCATGCAGTTTAACAGCTGTAAGTTCATGACCGCCTATCTTACTCTTGCTTCCTAAATCTTAATATAATTTTTTTTCCTGACACTTTATCTAATATTTATACTTATTCACAGAGTGAATTCTGCGGACTTATGAGCTTCATTTCCTTGCTTCCTACCTCTAGCCTTCCTAACGGGACACATTTTTCCTATTCTTTCTGTGCATTTGCATTTTTGCTTTGTGTCACTGACTTTTATATAACTTAAAAGTTAAATCATCACAAGCCTATTTATGATGGATTATACTGGTAGAGTTGAAAATTAACTGAGTTGGGTCTTTTGATGTCTCCTGGTATGATTGTATATGAACATTTGTAATGTATTTAATTGTTGGTGTATAACTGACTGATTGGTTAGATTAATAATTAATATTTATTCGTATTCAAGAACCCAAATTCTTATAATATTATAATATTGTCTACTTTTTTTTTCTGTATTTTTAGTCCCAAGGACCCATTAACCTCTCAATTGATTAAATTTAATTCTACAGTGGGTAATCGGTTGAGCATTTTTGAATTAATAAACCAAAAAGATCCTTGAGAATATAAACCACACTTGGCAGGTCCTTAACCTCAATGTTTCCCTATTGTTTCTCCTCCGTCCCTCTATTATTTAGAGCAAATGAAGAATTTTAGAGAACTGTACCATGTAGATAAGTTTTATTGGTCTATACAACCTTTAAATTGCATTTGGATCAACAATTTTGACTATAAACTTATTACTTTGTCTTATGGAAGAAACTTGAATTATAGTTTACCTTGAAGTTCTAGCTGTGTGATTTGGCATGTAAACTAATTTTGCCGCTTCCCTTGTTCAGGTTTAATTACCAACACATGGCCAATCCTTTTTCATTATAAAGGTTAGTATCCAAGTTTTCCTTTATTTAAATCGTTCAAATCATTTGTGGCTATGATTAATGGTTCATTTAATTTCCTTGTCATTCAGGACTGTTAAGCGGTTAGGAATACCTGATGAGAGGATAATACTTATGCTGGCAGATGCATGCAATGCAAGAAACAAGTACCTTGCTCAAGTTTTTTACTAACAAAAACCATAAACTTAACTTGTATGGGGATAACGTAGAGGTTAGTTTCTTGTAGGCATTTTCATCTGACTCATCTAAAGAGCACATCCTTAGTGTTTCATTTGGCACTTTGTCTTGTTAAAATCCTTGTTCAAATATTAGTCCATGGTTTCTTCAAAATTATGAATGCTCAAGCTAAACAATTGTGGATTTTAATATCATTATATTCTAAAGTGTGGTTTAATTCTTGTCTGTGATCATGATAAATAAATTTGAGTTTAAACAGCTGCAGATTAGGTGGATGAAATATATATTGTAGTCTTTGTAGAGATTGTGTTGCTTGTGCTTTTTATTGCTTAGAGTTAAGAATTTTCTTATAGAACTGAGGTCCCTTTGCCAATATTTATATCTACTACAATCAGCGAGTTTGTCAGGAGATTTGGTTCTAAGGATCACTATGAAGAGTATTGTCTATAAAACGGTGCTTACTTTGTTACATTTTTAGGCTTAATATTTGGTCTTGCTTCAAATGTTTATTATCAGAAATAACATGTTTTATGTCTCATTTCATCTCAAGGACTTCTAGTCTATATGGGAATATCAAGATTTGTGAGTAATCTATCAGTTCAATTATGATTATGCTGTTCTTCAAAACCTTTTACAAGTTCTTTTCATGGTTGATAGGGGTGTAAATAAATTGCAGTGGCTTCTTGTCAATGGCTTTAAATTGAGCTTGGCTCATTAAGTAGGCCAGCAGAGCTTTAGCCTAATTTTATTCTCATCTAGTACATGATTTGAGCAGAGGCTTTTCTATGTTTGCCTCATTGGCTATGTGCTTTTATAGATATAACAACAAGTATAAATTTAAGTTGTCACCTCTTTAATACAAATAAATGGAGATACGTATTATTGTTTGGATATTGGGAAATGAACAATTCTATTATGTCATCAATTGAGTAAGTAATGATAAGGGTAGACTACTTCAGTATATGAGCCAAATGATCTTCAGTATATGAGCCAAATGAAGCTAATATTGAGCCTGGTGGATGATGTGCTGAGTCTCCAAATCTAGCATTGTATAGCTCAGTTCACTTGCTGGGTTCTCTTACTGCGATGGTTAATTAGCCATTATGCCTTACTGATAATCATAGGAATTTTCCATTGGCTGATCATTCTGACTGCCATTTGTCAGGTGGATTATCGTGGCTATGAAGTGACAGTGGAAAACTTCTTACGGTATTAACTGGTCGACATGAGACTGCCGTTCCAAGGTCTAAGAGTCTTCTAAGTGATGAAGGTAGTCACATTCTCCTGTATATGACGGGGTATGGGGGTGATGAATGTTTGAAGTTTCAGGACTCAGAAGAGCTCCAAAGTCATGATTTAGCTGATGCTGTGAAGTAAATGAGAGAGAAGGGTAGGCATGAATTCTTCTTCAATAGTGTATTTGTCAAGGACTAACCATTCTAAAAGTTTAAACTGTTAGTCGAAGGTCCATTAATTGTTTTATATTTTTGACACACCCTCTCACATGAAAACCCATTGAGCTCAAAGTGTGGACAGTCCACAAGTCTACTAAATGCACATAGGTTTGTCAAACATTGTATTGAAATTTAAATTAATATTTCTAAGAGTGAGGGAGATAAGAATTGAACTTCTGACTATAAGCTTTGATACCATGTTAAGAATCAACTATTTCAAAAGTTTAAACTGTTAGGCGAATACTCATAAATGGATTTATATCTCTAACAGTTTTTTGACCTTGCATCGTAAAACAGTATACTTGACATGACAAAAAGAAATGGACTGAGGGCTATGGTTACATATTCTTATCATTCTTGAAAATAATTATGTATGTATGCTATAATGATATCTGAACATGGCTGGGAACTCAGGTGATATGTTTCCCTAAGTTGAAGGGCAATAACCATAAAACTTGACCTTTTCGCAATAAACATCCCAAGAAAATCTCATTCCTCGCAAATGGCTTTATATCTATCAGTAATTGGCATATTGCAACCATTAAATCATATTCTATTTATTGTTCGTAATGGGATTTATAGGTTTAAGGAGCTGTTGATAATGGACACTTGCCAAGCCTCTACTCTCTTCTCATGGTATGAAATTACTTTCTTTTTTTGGCCTTTGGTCAGAAAATTCTTTTGAACAGCTAATTATTAAAAAACTCGTAATCAATCTTTATGAGATATAATTGATTATTTATCTCTCCCATGAAGAAGACAGTATAATGACAGTGAGGTATTCTTTGTCATGATTGAGTCAATATCACTATTGAAGTTCAAAATGTTGGTTTTGGAGTTGATATCTACCTTAGGTTTACTGCAGCCCTCATGTTTTCCATGATATGTTACTATTTTGAGTGATAACCTCATGCAATGGGTGGGAGGATCACATGTTCAACCAGATTCATTCGTGGAAAATTGAAGGGGAACAAAAAAGTCTGAACTTGGAGATGCTACTATTTGTTAACTATTATGCTCTTTAGCTGCAGTTGAGTGGCTTATAATTTGGTAATTAAGGATCTGACCGTAAGAAGTAAAGTTTTCTTGGTAAGTTAGGTAGAAACCATATCAACTATGTTGTTATTAACTACTAACCCTGTCTGCATATGCAATTTTATATTATCCCTACCTCTTCGATGTGGACTTCAACTCCTGTTTATATGATGTGTGCTTCCTTTCAGTCTTCAGTATCCCTATAACAATTACATATGTAAGTTGAAGGCAAATTTGCTTACCATGTACTGAGAATTGAGTTCTTACCTTTATTATTATGTGAACTCACACTTGCCAAATGAATTGTATGACATTTGCTAGCTTAATTTTAGCAATGTTTACCCATGCTAAACTTCATATTGTGAAGCATGAGCAGTATGACTTCGCCTAGTATATTTCTGTATGCTGTTATACTTCTGTTTTTATCTAGTATACCTTTCATATCAGCTTGGGTTACCCTAATACACAGTAAAGTGTCCATGCGTTAACATGTGCTAACTGTTGCTAGCCAATGTGTTGCATAGATATCTGTCTCCTCCAATGTCTAATTGTGTAATTTGTCATAATAAGAAAAGGAGAGCTTTATTTTATATATATATATATATATATATAATTTGATGCTGATTGTTTTTTCTTTTCTGAATTTGGCAGCTTCAATCAGCAGGTGTTTTGGCTATTGGAAGTAGCATGAAAGGAGAGAACTCATATTCACATCACTTGGACTCAGATGTATGCATGAATTTAGTAGCATTAATGAATTATCATCTCGTGGATCCTCTATATATGGATGACATATTTTGCTACAGTCTGACCATTACTTTTTTTTTTTTTTTTAATGTTTTTGGTCTTGGTTTTTGACAATTAAATTTCTTTTCCTAAAATGTGAGACAGGTTGGTGTTTCAGTTGTAGATCGTTTTACATATTACACCCTTGCCTTCTTTGAGAGGCTAAATATGTATGACAGTGCCTCGTTGAGCAGGTATTTCAAGAACTTTTTGGTGAATAGTATGCACATCTAATGACTAATGATTTTTCTCATTATGAGTCTCCCTGTAGTCTGTGTTCTTTTACTTCTTTTCCATTCTTGCATGTTCTTTCAATTAAATTGTACTTATTGAACATATGTATTGTTGCTGTTTTGTTTTCTTGATTTTGGTTTCCCATGATTTTTATTAAAATTCAATGGTGTAAATCAAGAATTTTCTTTTTTTTACGTTCTATTAACTAGCAAAAGCCTTAGATCTTTCTCCGTCTCTTGTTTTCTGTTTTCAAAGAAAGCTTGTGGTCATGAGTGGCTTAAAGAGTGTAATAACAGTTATATTTGCATGAAATCAAGCCATGCAGCTTCATTTTGTCTTCAAAAAGTTAAACTTACTCTATGATTATTGTGATTGCAGTCTTTTCAATTCATATAATCCAAATCTGTTAATATCAACTGCGTATTACAGAATGGACCTATAACAGCGCCATTTAGAGGAGTTAAGGAGGCTATGGGCCTGATATGATGCCATGGATCTTTTTTATTTTTTGGGTGTAAATATAATTGGATCACTCATATGGTGAGGAACTTTTTCTTTTTCTTTGTCATCTGTTGAGGGACTATGCATATACAATCAGATGTCGCCTTATTTGCTTGAAAGCCTCAAATTTCTGTTAAACTTTACTGTTGGCTTTCGTTGATCAAGTGGGGTAAATTTTGAGAATCTTTCTATACAATGTCTTGTTTGCTAACTTTAACTCAAATTCATGATCATGATTTATAATTGATGCAACATCTGTCCCCTTGGATGATTTGTTAGATTAATGTGACTTTTGACTTTTGAGTGCCTGAAATATCTCTGTCATGTGTTGTCACTTCTTGCTAGGTGCCCGGGACAAACTTCTTTGGCTCTGTGATGGAAACCATACACACTGATCCGGTGTATAGATCCTTGTTAAGTAGAGATTTTGAGGAGGCTAAAATTAGAATGTCTTTGGATAAACCAGACTCTGAGAGTGACACAAGAATTTTGAGAAACTTGAATAATGAGGATCGGTTTTGTACGCTCAGCAAAGAGGTGATTTTATCATATGCCCCATTAGGAATAGTTTTAAATTATTTCATGCATAATATACTTAAAAGGGAAAGGGATTGACTGTGCAGGAAAATCTACCGGATGGTTTTGGACAACTGTGGGATGCTATTCTCCGCAATGTGAATTTTATTGAAAATAGTGATGCATCTGTGTGCTATGGCCTGCTTTTAATGCTTCCGTTGTTAGTAATTTCCACATGGCTATCGCGTTAAAGGATTGAAGCAACATTCTTATACCTTATATGCTGAGACATTCTTTCCAGACCTTATGTCCTGGTTGGTTGCTAGTCAATTTGTAGACCATTGAGGGTCACGTGGGGGCACAGCTAAAGCAGTATCATTGTTGTAGCATCGTAATTTGTCCGCTTGGTAGGCCATTGTTGTTCCCTTGTTCTTGCAGTAGTGGTACAACCCAACAATTTTGATGGTGCATAGTTCCACGGATTCTTTGTAAGTAACTGCTGTAAAGTGAAATGGACTGCATGGAATATCTGATAAAATGATTTCATTGGTTTTTTAATTTTGGTGATGGTGGTGTTTTTGGGCTGTGACATGTTCTAACTAAAAATTATCATTATTAACTATCTGTGGAAGTAGTGTTATAAGAGCTTGTTGGAGTTGGTGGGTGACTAAATACGATCGGTGCACATGTTGATTTGAAACTTAACCCCACTCGTAAGCTCACTTATGAGCTGGTTGCCCAAATGTGGGACGTCTAATTGCTAGAACACCCATCAAATAGGGAAAGCACATATGGCAGAAATGGTCCATTAGGGCACAACCAGCAATACCGGATGGTACTCTTCAGCTCGACTGATTGGGATCCTTGGGGTCTCTGACTTTCATAATTTTTTTAGCAAAGTTTACTTATTAGGATGCGATCCCTAATTGTAAGATTCATACTTTTTTAATTTACATTTTAGATTTCAAAAACATATGTTTGTTTCTCTTTTATTTTACCCCAGCAATTGGTCATTCAATTGCGGGGGATTTGGATCCCAGCTCAACATATACTTATTGAACATGCCTGATCTTGATTCCTATGGCTAATCATTGGCTTAAGTATTGGAGTCTGCTTGGGAGACAACACCCTTAGGTGGCTCACAATGTTTACCTTCTTGCATCTATTGGTCTGGCTTCTGGTTACCACTTCCATTGCCCCATGATCACATAATTGCAAGAAATGTTTGTGTTTGTAAAATAAAATTACGAATAGCCTCCATCTACTCTTCATGAATCTCTAAATAGTTAGCATGACTTAATTATGCCATGGTGCTTATAATGTAACCATTTATTCATCATTGTAAACTAAACGAATAATTGGGAAATCTATGATACCCTCCTGCTTAGTCATTGCAAAATAATTTTAATGCACTAGTTGGTTCTCAGTTGTTTGAAACTTACTATATTAGTTAGTGCTTCGATCGCTTAAGGCTGCTAAGACTAGATTGAATTAAAATAGATGATTATTGGGGTCAATGGAGTTAAAATATCGTCTTGGAGACAATAAAGGGTAAAAAAAAGTCATCTAGTAGCCTTGTTGCTAGCATCTCATTTCATTGAATTCTGTTGCCATGTATAAATCACAAGTTATGCCTTTGATTGAATATGAGAAGTGGACAAGTTCAAGGAAGTGCAAAATGAAATCAGTATAAACCATAAGGGAAAATGTTAAATGTATGTAGGAGAGTATATGTTTTCTTTACTCATACATAGAATAGTTTGTAAAGAAAAAGAAAAATAATTAAGAATATAATAATATATACAGATTTAATATATATATATATTATTACTCAACGATAAATAGTTAATTAAGGCAAAAATTTATTTTAATACTTTTAATTTTATTTAATACTTATATTTTTAATGTAAAAGAAAAAAGGTTGAAAATATAATAATATATGTACAATTAATATGTATATATTATTACTCAACAATAAATGATTAATTAAGGTAAAAGTTTATTTTCATATTTTTAATTTTATATAATATTTATATTTTTAATGTGAATATTTAGATTTATTAATTTTATAATTAAATTTATAAAATTTAATGAATTTATTAATATAAATTTTATTTTATAAAAATTTTTTTAATATATTTATAAAAATTAAAATAAAAATAAAGTTATAATAACAGTCAAGCTCTAAAGTTGGTAAGAGTTTTAAACCTTAAAGAATAAAATAAAGTAAAAACAATAAGTTAAACTCCTTAAATTTCAAAAGAAACACTTTTCTAAATATCTTAATTTATCAAACATTTTTTAAATGTTGACAATAAAAAAATCATGTTTGTGATTGCTCTCATTTCAAAGCAAAGCATTTGTTTCAGTAAATTTCATGTCAGGACGATTCCACCTTCGCTTTCCCGCAAAAATTGACACGATATATAAAGTCTCTGCCTCGCCCCCCATTCTCTCTCCTCTGTTTCTCTGTCTAAGTTCTTCCCACCTCTTTATTCTGTCCTGTCTTAGTTCTGATGCGAATGGTTATTGCAGAAACCCCAGCCAACGCTACCATACCGTCCTCCTAGATCGAATCCGGTTCTTTTCATGTCTCTTTTGGTTGATTGTTGTATCTATAATGTATTTATTCATTTCAAGAGAAACCAAGAAATTCAGGGTTTTTCCCTTCTGTTTCAGTGGCATTTGGGTTTTTTTAAATTTTACGGTTGATTCCAGTTTGTTCGTTTGCCATTTTTCCGCAATTTAGAATCTTTGGGGGGCTTATTTTTAGGGTTTTGCATAATTTGTTGGGTTTGACTGTTCACGAACTTAATTAGTAAAAAATTCATTGATCTTCTCGCCTGTCTGTACATGCGTTTTTGAATATGTGATCGAATTTGTAATGAATTCATCTCTGACCTCGTTATATTGGTCTTTTCACTTTTATGGGTAGGTGGTTGTGTGGGAGGGAATGTGTTCTATTTTTTCTCATAAAAGAACTTTTTCTGCCAGTTCAAAGTTTGTTGTTCTGAATTTGTTATTTTACTGATGTTTGTAGCATTTTAACTAATTATTTATTTTTTATTTTGTCTTGTCAGGTATCCATTTTCATTTTGGAGATCTATGGTGGTAAATCAATGAATCAATTCACCGCGGTGTTTTAAGCTGAATTATGAACTTTGCCCTCTGGTTCTATTTAAATTTGAACCATAGTTATGATGGGCAAAGGGCTGCCGTAATTAAAATCAGATGAAAATCCAGGAGGTTGGTTTTAGTAGAGAGGCTGAGAGCATTACTAATGGCTTTGAAGTTTATAACAATTTCAGCGGTTTCTACAGTGTTAAGCTTTGTGGGTCTACAATTTTGCACAGACTTGCCAATAGATAGCTTTAAATTAGATGGGCTAATCAGCAGGAATTTTATTCACTTTGACAATGCCGGCCATGTCAATGAGTTGCTTTCTGGATCATACGCGGTCATAGGGCTACTAGCAAATTGTATGATCAATGTATTTATTCTTATCAACTTATGTCTCAAGGTAAGTTTACTTTATTGGACAGGATTTTAGTAGATGCATTAAGTTGTTCTGTGTTGGTCCATATATTCTGAACTTCTGTCAGAATATATGCAGAACAGTATAAGATTATAGAGTTAATAATTATATTAACATAGATGAAAGATGAAAAATTTTGATCTCATAGCTCAACTTACTGAGAGATCTGTTTGAACCACTAAGAGGATTTACATCTACGTGTTTGTTATAGTCATGAGCTTGAATTTTGAATTTTCATTTTTAATGAGCAAATGAGCTATTACAGAGCAATAATATGCGGTGGTTTTTTATTTGAAAATTAAAAATCTTCCCCTGCCAGAGGAAAAAGGAAAATGAGTCATGTTTTGTCAGTTATATAGGGATGCAATTGCTTTTTTATGTATTGGGGCTACAGAGTTCAATATATATGAACCGTGATTTTTGAGTTAATTTGGAGCAGGATTTCCTCTTCTTGTTTAATTTTAAAATCTCAAAGATAGTTGGCATGATATTGTTTTTGTTCAACTTCTCGTTGTTAAATTGTTTTTGTTCAACTTCCTGTTGTTAAGATGAAGGGTCAAGCAGAGCTTTATCCCATCTCTATTTGCTACTGGTTGGGCTGAAGATTTTGTAAAATTCTCACAAAGACATTATATAAATGTCCTTAATGTTTAAGATTCCTTTTTCCACTTGCAGACTTTATTCTTCACGGAGTTGTATCCTTCTGAAATTCGAAATCTGGTTGAGCGTCTCATTAATTATGTCATATACAAGGTTAGTTTTGGTCTATGGCTTTTGTCTTTATGATATGTGGCTCTGTGTCACTTTGGAAAGGAACTTTTTGATTGAAGTTATTTGACTATCGATCTACATTGTTTGATACATTGTGATTGGGTTCTACTTTATAGAATAGGTCTCTTTTCTCTCACAGTCGATGCTTCTCTCATTTTCATTCTTCCTATGATATATGTTGTAGGTGATATGTGTATATTTATGTTTGGTGATTGCTTGTTAGGTTTATGTGCAGGTAAGATGGCAATTTAGCTTGCATGGTGAATGTTTGTGTGTTGGAGAAAGAGAACATGCACTAAAAGATAAGCAGTGTGCTGTTTGATCTATCAGAATATTGTAGTTCACTTCCTACATAATCTTTATCTTTGGAGTGCAGCGATCAGAGAAAAAGGTTTCTAAGTGATTTTGATGTCAATTTGGTGAAGAAGTTGATGCTTATATGTAGTTCTGTAAATGAGTGGAGACAAGAAAATTGTCTAATGGAGCCACCTTTAGATTTTCCTATCCTAAATGAGCTGGGGTTCATTGAAAGAAGCTTATATTAGCTAAAACATTTAAACAAGCATTTGAGTCATTTCAGGAGCTTTGGGTTTGTGATTGCTGTACCAAAGAAAGGCAAGAATGGGAACCCTCTGGTTTCTGAGTTTTTGTGTAGGTTGATTATTGGGTTGGATTGTCTTGGTTAAATTAATCTTCTAGTGGTTGCCGAAGCTTTAGTCAGATCTGAATGATTGTAAAAATCTATTTGTGGTTGGAAAAGAAGAAGCGATAGCCTGGCTGGTAATAATATCTGAGTTCCTTTGTAATAACAGGGATACAATCAAAAGAAGGGGGGCGGGGTGTTTTGGACAGAATAACCTAATAAGTACTAAAAAGATAAGGCTTACAAGTTGTTTGAAGTTTTCTATTCCTAGTTCTATTTGTGATAGCCTAGTTGGATTTAAATTTTAATATAGGAAGTGATAATATCAAACTTCAACTTACTAAATATTATGAAATTATGAAATTTTTTTTTTCAATTATTGTTTTGCTAAGGTCATCTTTTCAAAATCTCTCGCATGTACATAAATTTCAAGATTTTAAACATATCCCCAATTCATAAAGGGTAAAATTTAAAATACCCGCTTCAACTTTACCTCATGCAGTTTATCCCTGAATATTGAGGCTTTGGTTGGTGCAATCACCCCTATCATTTGCTCAATTTTGAAAATATATGCTTCTTTTAGTCTGTTACTAAGCTGATGATCCTTCAAAATGATGACAATTTGGATATTTTATGGGATTAAATAAATTTCTACATTTTTGGTAACCAATGTTAATGGCGCTGTGACAGATGTCTTAACTTGCATGTATGGATAGATTATTGGTGTTAATTTTCCCAATAAAAATGTTGGAGGGAAGACTGCACATGAAGTAGAGTTGAAGGTGATTTTTTAAAATTTATACATTCATGAAACTTTAGATATATATATATATATTTTTAAATATAAATCATGAAATTCATAGTTTGTGAGGAATCTGAGGATATTGTTGATCCATAGAGTAGCTGTCATCTTTGCTATATTGCATACTGCTTGCTTCAGAGCTGATAGGCCCAAGAGTGAAAATTTGTATCCTGAATTGGAGGCCAGCAGACCCATAACTAACCCTGCCTTATGGAAGGTATATGTGATGAAAAAAGTGGGGTCCAAGCATAGTTGTTAATTGTGAGCACAATGCATCGCAATTGTGCACTGCGACTCGCAATGAACTCTTGCGCAACGCAAGGGCAATTGCATTGTGCTGTTCAGATTGCACAAAATTGTGCTTGCAATGGTGCGCAATTTTGTGCAATTCTGAGAAAATTGTGAGCGCAATGCTTGCAATAAGGATGCAACTTCTCCGCAGCTTGGGTCCTTTATAATTGGTACCCTATTTTGGCCTTGATTAATCCCCTCCTCCGCAGCTTCTCTGCCCTCTGCACCGATTCTCAATCAATCGCTCACTTTGGCCATCAATTCATCTCCTTTGTGCGTGAGTCACGAGACTCACGACGGAGGTTGGTTGCTTCGCCTTCGTAGCGCTCTACACTTTTGCTTTGCAAGTCATTCTTCTTCTATGTGTTTTGGTTTGGTTAGCTTCTCTTCCTCCACTCACTTCTAGTTAACTTTCTGGTTTGAAGTCACAAGTCTGCGTTGTGTAGTTTCTGGTTAACAACGATGGAGGTCTCAGTCGTTGGGTAAGTCTCTGACTCTGACTTGGATTGCTTTTGGCCTCAATACTCTTCCTCTGTATCTATTGGAGTCTGTCCCACTCTCAGAGGTCCATTGTTGGGTTGTCCTCTGTCGTCTTCTCTGGATGGTTATGTTGATGGGTTGGTCTCTGTTTTTTGTGACAGGGTGTGCTTTAGAAGTTAAATGTGAAAAATGAGAATAAAGGTTGAAATTGGTTATATGATATTTGTTTTTATTATATATAACTTATTGAAAAGTTGCTGTGATGCTGTCCTGGATAAAATTTATAAGTTTTGCTGTCTCTCCTTTTCACTCTCTTTCACTCCACTGTCTTCCCTATCTCTCCTTTTGGGTTTTGTGATATTTAAAGGCTTTAATTTTAGACTTTTAATTCCTTTATAGTTATAGAATTTTTGAATTTTAATTGCAAATGAAGTTGTAATATTATTTTAAGGCTGTCTTTTACTATATTTTTCTTATTTGGGGTTAAATTAAATATATAAAAATATATATTTATATATTTAATATAATTGCATTATTGTTCTAATAGCCATGCGCAATGTGCAATGACCCTTAGTGCAATAAGTGCGCAATTCGTAATTAACAACTATGGGCCCAAGATGAGAGAGAGAAGACAGTTAGTTCTTTCTGTTATTGGCTGAGTAGGGGAGTGTGTTGGGATCCATCAATCATTTTGTGTATTTTTCTTGTGGGTTAGGAGCTGCGATATCTGGGTAGGAGGATTCTTCCTCTGGGTTTTCTTTTCATTTCCATACTATAACAGGGAATTTTCTGCCTCTCACAGGCGTTCTCCTTCTGTTTTTCTGATCCAATAAAACAGTGTTTGAATTTGCTTCTCTTGAATCCTAACAATCTGGTTCGACCTGCTGGATATGACGTTGACCTGAATGGATTCAAGAGTAGGATCTGTTGAGTGATCCTTGGATGAGCTAAGTAAGGAAATTGGTGGACAACGTACATAGTTGAGGAAGCAATTGGAGAGTGTGGAGGAACTTAGGACGGTTCAAGTCTTGGTTGGCAAAGCAGGATGGTGAATCATTGAAGAGGCCCCCGGACAATCCAATGGAGGCTCAACGATCAACAGAGTAACCTGAAGGTGACAATGGAGATTCAGCTCCGAAAACAAAAGTACAGGATAGCTGTGAGGAACTCAAATTAGCAATCAAAAATGTTGAGCTCCCTAATTTTGACAGAGAAGACCCAACGGGATAGGTTGCACAAGCAGAAAGGGTTCAGCTTGCCTTTGTGAGAATGGAGGGTCTGGTGGAGCTCTGGTTTAGGTTTTTGAGGAGATAAATGCAGAAACTTACATTGTATACTCTTACTGTTGAGCTGCTAAGGCAGTTTGGGGGAAGGCAAACTGGGAGTCCTTTTGAGCAATTGGCATCTCTCGGGCCTATCAAGAGCTAATACAAATTTATTTGTATTTGAGCTCTTGGAGACCTTTTTCCTTATTTTTTCTGTTTATTGTGATTCTTGTATTTGGAGTTTAAATTAGGTGTTTGTTGCTGGTGTTTTTTCTTGAGCTTCTTGTTGATCTCCCAACTGAGTTTTATTAAAAGAAAGAAGATAAGGAAGAGACTGCAAATTGAGTTGTGTGCTTCTGATTCTGTCTTTCTCTGATTAATCAGGGACACATACAGGAGAAAAGACAGGTTGAAGTGAAGTTAGTTTGAGGAAAATCTACTTTGCTGTTGTTACTTATTGCTGTCATGAGTTGTCATGCAGTCAATTTGAAAGTTTTAAGACAGCTCTAATCATTGTAGGCTTGTAACCTGTCACTTGAAAGTAGCTCGGCCTAATATTTGGAGTTTGTGGCTAATGAATGGTATATGTAAAGTAAAGGGGACAAGGTCTTCTTTTGAAAAGACAAATGAATAAAGTTGTGTTGAGATATATTTAAATCCTTAAATTAATCCTATTAAAGAAGAGAATGCAATGGGTGGACAAGAGTCCTGGCTTGTTATCTTGGACCAATTTAGTTCAATTTTTGAGAGACTTGTTGTATCTGAATAGACGCCCAAGTTACCTGACAACCAAAGCATGCGGAATTAGAATATCATGAAAGGAAACAGAATTGAAGTAACTTGGATTAAGGATATTAGATTTGTTCCCTTCTGAAGGACTAAAATCATATAGGATCACTGCCGATGTAAGTGTTTCTTGGATATCTTGATACTGGAATCCATGGAGAAACAGCAAGTTTACATTGGTAATCATACTAATATGTATCTTGCATTGATTTGTAATTATTATTAACTGATAGGAAGGGAAGTTGACACTATAATGATCAGGAGAGTACTGTTGCTATAGATTCTTTTCCTTTTGCCTTTTAGTTTAATATACCGGATAATGGAAATAAGATCCTAAGGAGAATTTCCTGACTATGTTCTTGCCTTGATCTGCCTCAGATTTTTGTTTATCATTGCATAATGTGTTGATATTATTCTCATCTACTGTTGAATTTGTTTTGAAGGAAAAAGTTTGTGACCACCCAGTCATTAACAATACATTATGTCGATTTTGAAAAGAATAAATGTAATTTAGTAACTTTTTGATTGTTACAGTTCTGACCCTACTCATTTATTATTTATTTGCAATGGTGAATGAACAGGGAACATTTTTACCACTGATTGTGCCACCAACAATATATCAGATTGGTCTGTGGTCAACCTGGCTAACAGTGATGTGCTCTTTAAAGGTATATGGTATTGGAAAGGAACACGGGAATAATACAGTCTTGAGGTTTATATGAACAAACCAATATCCATTAACTAGTTACATGTTTTACTCATATAATCTAGATGTTTCAAGCTTTGGCCAGAGAACGGTTGGAGCGGTTGAATGCATCACCATCTGCTACACCCTGGACATATCTTCGTGTGTATTTGGCATTGTTATTGGTTTTCTTGGCTGATGTTTTCTGGTACTGCTTATTGTCTTATTTCTTTATAAATTTTTAATTTTAACTAGGTTTTATTATCATTAATATCGTTAATTTGGGAAGGGAAACTAGATTGTGAATTGAATATTAATTTGGATGAATAACATATTTGTCAAGCTCAAACTTTAAGCCAAATCATGGAAAATCCGTGAACGTAACAAAACTTGCTTTTAAAATCAATAAAATAACTTGTGAAAATCTAGATGCATCTTAAAAAGGGTCCTAAAGACACTTCTTGACATGAGATTTTGCAAGATCAATTTCATATAAATTCACTTGTTAAACAAGGCTCCATCATATGGAAGTTGATTTTGCTGAATTGTTACTGAGAACAAACTTAGCTGAACTCAAACAAATTACATATTGGTGGGTTGGGAGTGGTGGTTACAGATCTTGATATGGATCTGTTTGGACTCTTTGTGGTAACTGTCAGAAGTCTCTCCAAAGAAATTTTGGCATCAAAACTTTGAGAGATTGGTTGAGGAATAGACCTATTTAGCTACTGCTAGCTCCCTCCTTAAGCAACACCATGCAAGGTCAACTTGATGTGTACGCATCTCGTCCCTTGAGAGAAATAAAAGAGGTAAGAGAAATAGAGGAAAGGATGAAGTTTGAGTTATTGATGTTGAGGGAAAATGTGACTTTTGTTTGGTTGTGTTCCAAAGCGAGCAGTCCAAGATGAAAGTGGATTGACCTTCAGATATGTCTCCACAGGAAAACCTAACCCTTATTCAAGGTGTTGGAGAAGACAATGGAGTCATGAAGCTTTGGAGTAGATGAGGAGTAAATGAAAATATGTCATTGAAAAACATCCAGAATATTTTCTGACTTTATGCTTTTAATTGGATTATCATTTTATAAAATTGGAAACTAAAATGCTTTCCTATCCTTCTGAAATATTAGTTCCCTTGTGCACACTACCAAAGTTACCAAACATATTTTTGTGGTTTCTGTTAATAAGTGACCAAACAGACTCTTCTTAAAAGATGCTATTGAAACCCATTTGTCAGGCTAGCTTTTATTGAGTTGCTGCACCTGTTTTGTTTTTCATTTCTGCGTTTTAAGAAGGATAAATATTTTTCATAATTGCCGTTATCAACTGAGGTTTCTGAGAACTGGAATGTCATTGCCTATTTCTAGAGGGTCCAATTAAATCAATCTGTAGGGTATGTGTCTGCCACTATACTTTGTTTCAAGGCTAGGAAACTGTTTTAATGCTTTATATATATATATATATATATATATATATATATATATATATATATATATATATATATATTGCTCTAAGTATGCTTACTAAGTATATGTTGCTGCATTGTTTGATCCCTGGAAGTTAACATGATATCTTCTTGGATGTGCATTAAGAGAAAGCTCTAATTGTGGTTTCTAAATAGTACTTCTGGGGGATTTGGAGGTCTGGAGTTTATGCCTCTCCTGTTTGGTTGTCTGGTATATAGTTAAATTTCTACTTTCTGAACTTCCTTAGTTATAATTTGTGGTAAGATTGAAACAATTGCTTTTACTATCGTAATTATGTAATTCTGAAATGCTTTGGATGTTTCCCTTTTGATGCTCCTAGGATAAGGCTATGTCTGGTGATATATAAAATGCATGGATCACCTATGTTTCTGTTACTATTCTTTGAGCCCCTCAGTATTGCTTTTGAGACCCTACAGGTACTTAGAACACATCTTCTGAAGTTTGAACTACACTTGTAACCTCTAATTAGCGTCCAGTGAGATATCGATATTTGGTTTATGATATTTTATGGTGTGTGATATGAGTTGTAGGCCCTTTTAGTACATGGATTTCAGTTGCTTGATGTATGGAATCATCATTCAACATGCAACAGAGCTGATTGCCAAGGGTCCAAATTGTTTGACACATTATCAGCAGGTATCTAAACAATTTATTTTCATGTTAGACTGTGAGTTTTTCAACTGGCTTATCAGTGCTGTTGGGTGTAATTAGGATTTTGAAGTGGCTTAATAATTGGAAGGCATTTGTCAACATGTACTCTTGGGGCACATGTTTAGGAATAATTAATGCATAGTTTCTGCTCAAGGATTGAAAGTTCTTGTACAAGAATTGGTCACAACACCTGCACATAAATCAGTACCTGTGCTTACTTCTCCATTATTGTTTTTATGATATTGCATTTAATTGATCTTGGAAAATGTGTTTTGCTAGAAGCTATTGTATTTAATTTTCCTCAATATGTGTCCCAAGGGCACATGTTAACAAGATCCTAATTGGTGATAGCCTCCCTCCCACCACCCCCAATAAAAAGTTGATCTTCTTTTCTTTTCCCCTTCATCAAAAGTTTGTGACAGTTTGGTAGTTTGCAATGTTAATAAGCTGCTATCTTTTGAACCATAATTCATAACACTTTGTCATGCAATAATAAAGAAAAAATTGACCGAGTTTAGCTTTATAATTTGTTAGAAGCTTGGTCTCTTGCACAGTTTGATTGCCTTAATAAAAAAGGGCTTGATTTCATTTTTATTATGTCTTGGGACATGTATATGCTCATGGGTGGTTTTTTGATAAAAGATCATCAAAAGTGGGGGGTTCATTTGAGAGAATATAGTGTGGGGTGGATCATTGTTGATGAAAAAAAGTTAATGGTTTAGATTCTTATACAGTACAAGCAAGTGTATAACAGGTGCTGGATTTGAGATAATTCACTTCTTTGATTTTCTTATCCATGATCACACATCAAAAGTATATACTCTTTCAGGTGTATCCTGCACTTAAGAGGAGCCAAAATCTGTTGTTTTGACATATGATTTATCTAGGAACGGTGGATCTGTATATTGTATCATCTTATTGTCATTATTTTTTTTTTTCTCTTTCAGAATATCTAGGTTCTCATGGTATTTTTATTGTCTTATGTGGTTAATACTGGTTTATCCTATTCTTGTAAATTTCTTTTGTTTTCCTTGTTTAATTGGCTTCTTCATAATCTGTCTATCCATTTTTTGCCTGTCCGCTACCAACGTAATCAGAGTTCCAATATCCTAATCAAAGGTGTGTGACTGCAGGATCATTATTGGAATGGAAGGCGATTCTTGTTCGGAATTTGGGATTTTTCCTAGACATGGCAACTTTTTTTATGGCACTTGGTCATTACTTGCATATTTGGTGGCTTCATGGCATGGCATTTCATCTTGTTGATGCAGTGCTTTTTCTAAATATACGTGTAAATATTTGTGTAAATATTTCATTCTTTTTCTCCATAAACTTGACTGTCCATACAATTTGACTTTGACATTCGTGTGTTATGTTGATTCTATTCATTGAATTTGTTTTGATCAGGCATTACTTAGTGCAATTATAAACCGTACGAGGGGCTTCATCAAATTAAGGATGGCTCTAGGTGCACTTCATGCTGCTCTTCCTGATGCAACAAGTGAGGAGCTACGTGCCTATGATGATGAATGTGCTATCTGTAGGGTATGCCAGTTCGTCACTCTCTTTCTCTGGTTAATTTTAATCATAGACTTGTTTTTTGAATTAGAGTGATATGCTTTTGCAGGAACCCATGGCGAAGGCTAAAAAGCTAAACTGCAATCACCTCTTCCATCTTGCATGTTTGAGATCTTGGTATGATCCATTTTAAGCGCTTTTTATTCTTTTCTATTCGGGTGATCTTAATGTAATACTATTGGTTGTGCCAGGCTAGATCAAGGCGTGACTGAGATGTATACTTGTCCAACATGTCGAAAGCCACTTTTTGTAAGCCGGCCTGAAAATGATGCAAACTCCAATGGAGGAGAAATTTCAAGTGATGAGCAGCTTGCTCGCCAAATAAGTGCAAGACTTGATCGGACAAATTCTGCTAGACATGCTATGCCTGCAGGATTTTATCCCAATCAGACACCAAACCCTGTAGAAGGTGTTCCTTGGAGGTTCAGATCCTTACTCAATTCATTGTAGTCCTTTGTCTATCATTTTTTCTCTTCTGGCTATTTTGAAAATTTTGAATGTCTTTTGGGTGCATTCATAGAGAGACTAACAAAGTCCTCCAGTTTTTTTGAAAGTTCTTAAATTCGTATGGAGTATGACCCCACCAAATTGACCATACAAACTGCCATGCCCATATGATACTTCTTTGTGTTTTTGGTCTCTCTCTCTCTCTCTCTCTCTTGAAATTCAAGTCTTCAATAAAAGAATTTAAGAGAAAGAAGTACATAAGGATGATAAGAAATTCACCTAGACTGATCACCAAATAACTTGACAAAGAAGGCAATTGGAATAAAAGAAGGGCGAAGTTTCTTTGATCTTTTTATATATAAGAAAAATACCTCTCCAAAAAGACTATGAGCTGAAACTGACATGGAAGCCAAATAAAAATCTTATATTGTACAAAAGATGCAAGGGAAGAAATCAAGTCTGGCATTTTGCTTCAGCCACAGACACTGCAACATTTTAGAAAGATCACACTACCACCGGACCTTACTGTCCTTTCTACAAAAACCTCAAGTAAGGGGAGACAATTAATGGTTATAAAGGGGCTGGAGAAACCCACAGCCTCTGAAAATTCCAAAATGCTGCTGGGCCACCTTACAATGTAAAACCACAGACAGCAGTAGAAGTGCATTGTGAGGCGAATGAGTATGTAACAAACCATTTGTCTTTATTCTGTTGAGCATCGAAACTAAAGTCTTGGTCCAGCCTTTTATCTTCATAAAGGACTTGGAGATGAGAAGTTAGGAGCAGTTGGGTTTCGAGTAGAAAAGTGAAAGGACTTACAAGTCTAGCAATTAGAATAATCCGAAGTCCATACCCTTTTATCAACCCCAAGTGATGGTATAACAAGCAAATTACTCCAACCTCCCTTGTATTTTCCTGATGCTACACAGACTTCCCTTTTATTTTTAGAACTTACACAAATTCCTTTCAACATTATGAACCCTATATACTTGAAGTCCACGTTAACTTTACAAATTAACTGAGTTGAAAGCATCTCAGCCAGTCAATGGTTGATCCTATGTTCAATAATACCCTTTTCACTGGAATGTTTTTTAACCCTCTGCAAATCCAAATAGGGGAGAAAGAGGTTGAAGACCAATTCCTTTTACATCATATGTGCCTGATTTTCAGCTATGAAGAACCAGAAAACTCCATTAGTCATTGATTTGAATTATTTATTGTAAGGAGTTGTCAAATTGAGGTCCCATATTATCCCACTCATTGATACATCCACACCAATTGACATGAGACCTCTCTGTAGATGGGTCAACATTGTCCAGTCCATACATGAAAATCAACCGTATATTCAGCAGGCTTATCGTCCAAATTGTTCATTTTTTTATATCACTATTGTTGAATGGAATTCCTTGATAAATAGCTTGCAACATCTCCCTGGCATACTTCTTTGAAACCCATCTTATATTTGTCCCAAAAATAGAATATTTTTTGTGAAATTGAGCAAAAGAGGTTGAAAGATTAAGTTTTCTCCATTTTTAGAGACCCTAACACGTACAGTCATTACGTATTCAATCAATATGAAAGCATGAGATATGAAATTGAGTAAGTTTAGTGTGATAGACACTTGAAATCAGCAAAAGTTCAAAGCCAACTGAGTAGAAATTGAGTACGGCAAGGGAAAAAATAATAGATGGAAATAAGATGAAAAGAGAACATATACTGGGCATTCTGTAGAATCATCTCAACAAGCAAAGGGTCTAAAATGATGCCTCTAACTAATAAGGGTATATTAGTAATTAGTGAACTGATAAATGCAATTTTGGTCGAAGTAATATTAAAAACATGATGTTAAATAAAGAATTCTAGTAGAATATACCTAACAGTGTGACTTAACTGCACTTTCATGTTGGTTTTCATAGCGTGAGAAGAAAAATAAAAGGGAGGTTGGATTGATTCACTTATAATTTATATGACATTGAAACATTACTACTGAATGGAGAAAATTCAATTCTCTAACAGGAAATGACATGTAAAAAATTCTAAATAAGTATAGGGATCAGAGTAGTCCAAATTCTTTATTTGTTTTGATACAACCTGGTTGGTTAACATTCTTTTCCTGATTTTACTTTACCTATCTAGGGGTGCTGGACTGGACTCAGGTTGGATCCCTTCTTGGTCAAATCAAGGTGTTGATGGAGCTGGTCCATCCACCGCAATCAGGTCAGTGGGATTAGGAAGAGTCCAAATGATGATGAGGCATCTTGCTTCTGTTGGAGAAACCTATGCTCAGACTGCCCTTGAAGATACTGCTTGGAGCCTTTGGCCTATTAATCCATCTCAGGCTTCTGCAAGCGGTTCACCCATTTCACCTCCTGGTGGACGATTCCCTGGAACCTCTGGTAGTTTACATATGAGGACTGCCTCAATTACTGCAAATGAGAACATGGCAAATATACTTGCTATGGCTGAGACAGTTCGAGAGGTGCTACCTCATATACCAGATGACATGATTTTCCAGGTTTGTTCAAATCTGATGCACTTGATGTGCCTTGGTTTGTTTCAGATTTGATGCAACTTGATTTGCTTTAGTCTGAAATATTGATTCGGCCTGTGTGAGCAATTTTATGAGCTTTTCATATTGTGAATGCATGATGATGGCCAGATGCTGTTGTATTAAAATGCTAGGTATGGTCCACCCAGTGTCTAGAAATCCACTTACGGTGGTCTGTTGATCTTTTAGTTTTCCTTCTTACGTATGGGAATCTAAATACAACTAAAGCCTATTATATTGGCAAATGATTAAATATAATAAAGAAGTCTGTTGTGGGAAATGATATCATGGACCTATTATCAGTGTTGTTAAATGCGGCGCTCCGCACCGCTTAAGTGGTGAAGCGGAGCGCCAATGGAGGAGTCCGCTTGTATAAGGGCTAAAGCGCCCTGCGTAAAAAATGCGCCCTTGATGCGCTAATAAGCGGGGAAGCGGACCACAGTCTGAAGCGGTGGAGAGCACCGCTTCAGTGAGCATCACTTCAGTTACTCTCTATGCTGTTTAAGTCAATTAGAAATTTAGAATAATCAGTGGATATCCAATAAGAATTATCATACAGTCCAATGAATTGTTGTTGTTGATGTTGTTTTTTTTTTTTTTTGTAGTAGAGGTTGGAATGACATCTCTCATTTTAATAACTCTGAATGCAGTGGACGGTACAATGAGTTACAACTTATAAAGCATTTTTTTTTATTATTTTAGCATATTCTGAATTTTAGAGTTTAGGTGTCTTTTCTAGTGCAGTTTAAGTGTGCAGTTTAGGTGTCTTATCTAGTGTTGTTTATGTGTCTTTTCTAGTGCAATTTAATTTGGAATGACATCTCACTCTTTTTATTAATTGTGAATGCAGTGGACGTCCAATAGGTGATAAAGTATTTTTTTTTGTTGTTTTGGCATACTCTGAAATTAGAGTTCAGGTGTCTTTTCTAATAAAATTTAGTTTCGGTACTGGTTATGAGTTCTTGTTGCCATGTTCTGCTACATTTAAAATTTTAAATACTATATTACTATTCTTTTAAATTGTATCTTACTTTCTTTTTATAATTTTTTATTTAAATTTTTATAAGTTGCATTTTATTTTTATTTTATAAATTTTGTTTTTAAAATTTTATTTTTTGGTTTTAGATTATCTTAGGATAAATAGCATGTTTTCTGATTCTTAATCTGCTATCATTTTTTTGTGGGAATTAAAATAATTTTATGGTATGTTCTGAATTTTTATTATGACTTTATATGATTTTGATGTTTTACTGAAACCTACTTTGTAATTATTCTTAATTTTATGATGATTTTAAAGTTATATTCATTATTAACATTATTATTTTTAATTTGGCTACTTCACTTTAATGAAGCGGCTGCTTTGTTGCACCGTTTTGCTTCTTAGGCATTTTAGAGATCCACGCATTACACCGCTTTTCGCATTTAACACTGCCTATTATATACTTTCTTGATAGGAATTTGGATCCCCTATGGTAGTGCGGATCCTGTCAGTGTGAGAAAGGAATAAGTGGGTGGAACTCTCTTCTAAAATCAGGTGGGGTCCTCCTGCTTCCGCCTTTCTCACTCTTACAGCACTGCTGGGACCCCTGATTTCTTGATGTGTGGATGCTTTCTGTTATTAGCTCTTTAATGTACGTGGGGTTTTGAATCCCCTCCCATGTGACATGATAGTCATGTTAGGAGAGAAAACACAGAATAATATGCTAAAGTTTGATTGAAAATAGTCTATAAAACCTATCTTTTTTCTCTCTTATCATGACTTTCGAGTATGTGGAATTTGTTGAGTTAGCTTATTTACAGGCAAATCTTCTTACCTCTTCGTGTTGTCAGTTTGTTTTATTCTTTTGAATGGTTGATTAAAATTAAGTTAGAAGGGTGGTTGGGGGTGTATGCCTCCTCTCTAGGAAAGGTTGTCTTCATTTATTTATAAATTTATTTTTTCCTTTTAAGTTACACATTGCCCAGTTCCCCCTTCTTTTTGTATACTTTTTGGAAGTCCATGATATTATTATTGTCATAACCATAATTGTTTGACTGATACGTGTTAGAATCTAAAGCACTAGATTCTGCAGGACTTGCAGCGGACAAATTCTGTCGCAGTTACTGTTAATAATCTTCTTCAAATGTGATGTATCGTGATATTTGTTTGCACTTCAAGTTTATGAAGAATCAAGGACGTGCACAACTATAGGTTGTCTAGTAGCAATGGTCCTCGGAAATACATAGGCTTCATTTTCTGTATATAGAGACAGACCCTTTAATTTGTGCTCAGGAAAGATTGTAGAGATATAGGTTTTTTTATTTTTTTGGATATGTGGAAATAATTGTGGTGCATGATGCCAAGTTGGGTAAGTTGCTTTCTGCCATTTGTTCCTCTCTGTCTGACTGTATTATAATGGGTAATGCCAAGCTATCCTGCTTCAATAAGCTACCCAGCTTTTTTTAGAAGCTGTACAGCTTATTGAATTCCTCTCTCATATTACACTACTTTTTTGGTGGGTAGTTTACCCGTAACATAATTGTTGCAGCATTGACCAACACCACTGGTAATCTATGCTTTCTGGGGTGCCTGGGGAGAGAACCGGGGAGGGGGGCTTCTTCTTTTGTTGGCACTTGGCAGAGATAGAATGGGGATGGGATGATTCAATTGCATTTGGTAGAAATAAAACCTGCGGCTTCTTATGGAGTATGGGCCCAACATCAGTTGTGTTGTGTGCTTTTGTTGGTTATCTTTATTGATGATTGAAGTAAAATTTATAAATTGTGGGATTGGAGGTGTCTCTCTAGTCGTATGACAAAGTAAGTTTAGTGTCTGAGCTCCATGTGACCTTGAGTTTGTATCGAAAAGCGTACAACTATAAATGTAATGCTAGGGTCACAACTTGGGCTGGTCAAAAGAGTGGAAGTGCTCTCTGCAGCCCACTGGCATGCAGAGGATAGCTGCCACATGATACTCAAAACACCGGAAGTCTGCATTCTGGAAGAACAATGTTGAGCATGAAATTGGTGTTAGAGGATATACCTGTTGTATTATAAAAGGTGGACAAAAGACAACCTAGCACAATTGAGATAACGGTAAATTTAAAGGTGAGAACCCCCCCACCCCCCAAAAATTACTGTTAAAATTAAGAACTTCACTTTCTGTTTCAAGTTTCAGCAAAAGTAGGATATGGCTGAAATTTATTTACATTCTACTTAATACGAGGGGTGGTAGCTTAAATGAGAAAAGAAAATGATATTCATTACGGTTAGAATCCTATTGATATTGGTAGTTGATTCTATGCATTACAGTAGGAATGATTATTTATGAAATATTGCATCAATCTAATTGCTGAATTGCTAGCAGCAGTCAAGTAGATTTAGTATATCAAACATTCTAAGAAAAAATTCATATCAATAAGCATTATTCTAATATGTATATATGTAACTGAATTTTTTTATTTAATAAAATAAATACATTAGTATTTAGGCATTTTCATCTTGTGTAAATTTAAGTTTAAATCATACATAAGATTAAGTTTTTAATCGAACTTAAAAGAAACAACATATTGACAAGTGGTGCAATGAGCATCTACCACTCACAGGATAAAGGGTCTAAAATTGTGTCAAATGATTTGACTGTTTCTTCAATTTGTAAACTGAGCATGGATTTGTGATTTTGTTCCAATAGAAGAAGTAAAATGATGATTATGTTCTTATTCATCATTCTCTGCTGTGCCCAACATTGACCCCTACTCAGCAAAAGGGTAGATGTCTTGCGTAATTCACATTTTGAAGAAATTAATATGCATAATTTAATTTTAAATATAATTATATGACTTATATAAGATTATTAATATGCATAATTTTTTTATTGACTATTTAGATAAATTTAAATTTAAAAAAATTGTAATTTGATGAATTAAATTTTAATTTTATGTTTTATTTCTTTTTTTAGTTATTTAAGATAAATATTCTTACTTTAATTACAGAATGTGATAAATTTTTTATGAATTAGTGATATAAAGATATGATTTTATATAATTATTGTCTTATGAATTTTTAAAATAAAATAACATTAAAGTTTATAAATAAAAGAGTGTATTTATATTATTTTAATAATTAAAAAATATATATTTATTAATTTTTATAATTAAAAGTACTTTAAATTCAAAAGTGTATACATTTTTCTTTATCTTTTTCACTAACTTTTTATGGCTTTAATTTTACTTCTTACAACCTTTAACTTTAGACACCAAAATCACACAATCTGAATTCTACAAATGTTGTATCGCAAATCCAGTACTTACATCGGAAAGACACTTGCAATTAAAAAAGGGTGACAATAAGTAGGGTGGAGGCAAAGCAGGAGGCTGGGGCATCAAACACGGGGACAAATCTCGGAGTTTCGAGGAAACAAAAGGGACAGCCTAGCTCTTGATTTGATATACTTTATATATTTGTATCTGGATTTTTCTCATTTGCATTTTCTTGTTTTGTATCTTTTACTTTGTTGGTGATGCCAAAATTCTTATTCCTCCTTTTACCTTCTCGATTTCATGACTTGGCATCTTCTATGAACATCCGAAAAGATGTTTCTATTGTCTATGTTTGTGTTTGAACTTACCTATCTTGTTGCTTCTAATTAGATTTACAACTTCGAGGCATTATTATAGAACTTTTTTTTTTTTTTTTTTATAGTAATGGTATTTGAACAAAATATAAAATATGTAGAATACTTGTCAAATAAATAAAGATAAAATTTTTTAATATTCTGAAAAATATAAAAAGAGATTAAACTCTTTGATTTATGTATGCCTCACATTTACTATATTTTCTACTAAAATCATTTTTTTTTACTCCAGTTATAGTAATATCTCTTTCTTTTTTAAGAGTAAACAATAAATATTATTTATCTAAAATAATAAAATAACATTTTATAATTCTAGAATTGAAGTGAAATGTCATAATACATGTGTCCAAAACTAACAATTAAAGTTGATTCATTCACTTTGATTTGGTTCGAACAATATCAATCAATCATTTTCTTCTTATTATGACTAATCAAACCTATTGACATACTGAGATGACTTATCCTTTCTTCTTTTTCATTTTAAAAAGGGAATGCACCCTACATAGCCAAAGGTTTACTTTGACACTTTTTTCAATTGAATTTTATAAGAATTTTATTTAAGATAAATGAAATTATTAAATTTACTATTACAAAATTTAACAAATTTAATAATTATATATTAATTATTTAAATTTTTTTATTAGAGGAGTAACTTTACTCATACTTTGATAATTAACAAAGCATGAGTCAGTCGTTGATATAATCATACAGATTGCCATTAGACTCACTACTAAAGAAAAAAAGGGAAAAGGGCCTACTAAGACCTTTTTACACCGAAGTGCAGAGAAGCTAAAAATTTTCATCTGCTGCTAGACATATATTTGGATTAGCTCAAGTTTTAAGAGGCCAACTTTTGACAAATCCACACCAAACTCCATGCAGCTGTCTGCTGATATATATATAGTGATCACAAATCCCCGCAAAAAGTGTGGTCCAAAAATTCCAACTTCCGCAACTAAAGCAAGCATGCATCCTTGCGGTCCCTATAATTTATGATACTTGTCTCCCTACTTCTCCATTGAAAAGATGACTGAAATTAAAATTTGATTCTCGCATCTAACCATCAACCACAACAGACATGGCAATCTTTAACTGTCTAAATCTTCCCTCACTTTGTTAAGCTCTACACTCTTCAATTACATTCTGGGGTCCAATCTAACAAGCCAGTGATTTTTACTTGTAGCAGACAAGTACAGTTCCACCATATTCATCTCCTTTCATCTTCATACTTCTAACCAATCTTAGATGCATGCATGTTCTTTCTGGGACAGCATTTTTGGTCTCCCACAGAACTTGCTTGGTTTCTTTTGTGTCCATGCACTATTGATTTCATTTTACAGTACTGAATATATAGATAAAGTCCAACTCATAGGGGCTAACCCCAGCCTCTATTAATTCCTCTCATTTGTCTCAGTTCTTACATTTAAGCTTTAACAGAGCCATTTTGGTAGTAATCATGTATCTCCCATATTCCCTTTTTATCTTATACTTGTTCCTTTGCTTGTATATATGCACTGCTCGCTCTCTTGTTGCTGTTGAAGAGGCTTCAAGCACCCGGTTCAATATTTCTGGAAAGGTTAGTGCTTAAACTTCTGTGTTCACATTCTAATAACTGTTTATTCAGGAGTTATTTTTATAGCTAGAATTGTCTTTGTTGTTCACTGACTATACGTTTAACATTGATTACTCATAATATCTTTTTAATTTGAATGATATTGTATGAATAGGTATCAGAGATGGTGAAGAAACATTCTGAAGAACATGAGGAAGTAGTGACAGAAAGGGAAGGCATGAAGGTCAAGAGCAATGGTGGTGTAGTAGCAGAAAGATCAAAACCCAGCAAGGATTTGGCAAGCCCCAGGAAAGAAAAGCTTTCAGGCCTTGTCCCAACCAAGCCACTTGTTTCCGTTTCTTGGCGAGTGCCCCATAAGAAACAAGATCAACACCCTGGATTTTACTCAGATTATTCTCGACCAAGGACCCGTCCTCCTTCTCACAATTAAATCTCTCTTCCCTGCCATCAAGCCATGCTCTACATGAATATTCTTTTCTTGTCAACCATACCATTATGATACCTCGAATCTTCTATATAGTATCATCAAACTTCAAAGGCCTTGAACATATTCAGGATTCTTGTATATTTTTTTTCTTTCTAACTTCAATCTATAGTAGCAATTTTTATTTTTATTTTTTATTTTTTTTGTATATGCATGGCAGCAGAGAGGTTTGGATCTATAGCCTTCTCTATTAGTACTTATTATGCCCAATTAGGGTCACACTATAATATTTCAGGGGCTAATACCCATAAAATCAGCCAATAATACTATGGAACCTATTAACCCAATAACCTGAATCAACACAAT
This sequence comes from Dicorynia guianensis, assembly GCA_037013595.1. Taxonomy (NCBI): domain Eukaryota; kingdom Viridiplantae; phylum Streptophyta; class Magnoliopsida; order Fabales; family Fabaceae; genus Dicorynia; species Dicorynia guianensis. The sequence goes on along the minus strand of JASUAB010000003.1, from coordinate 15,701,797 downwards.
TTCTATATTCTATTTTCTTTATTTTTCTCCATCTATTTTAACACTCATCCCTATACTTTTTTCACCTTCATCTATCTAATTTTACACATCCCCTATTTTTTTCACTGTCCACTTTCTAGTTTGACCTTCATTCCCTAGCTCTTTTTTTCACTATATATTCTCTTTTTAATTTGTATAAACAATTTAACAGGTTATCAAATTTTTAATTGGACTGGTATTATTGCATCTTTTAAATCGGATAGCTCAAAATAAATGACCATACTCTAAGTACTAATACCCTTACTAAAAAGCAGGATACCTTAGTCCCACAGTCGAATTACTATATTCTTATTCAATTTTATCGATAATTATTGTAATTATTGTAACTTTCATTACCATTATGGCTAGCTATCTATCGACAGGCAAGGGACATGAAAGAAGTGAGGTTTCCAATGATTAATGCTATTTAATTGCTATAGGCAATAGTTTGATTAATTTGTTTTCATTTTGAGGATTGGATATTGGTAGCTGCATGGGGTTTGAGTAGAAGTGATAAGGATAGTTCAGTACTGGTCTAGTCACCTTCATCATGTTGTTGACGAATATGTGTGATATATATGAGCTAAATGGGGTGATGTTAATTAATATGCGAGTGTTAATTATTGAGAGTATGTGGGATTTGGGTCCTACGTACATCTTCCATATATGACTAATGTGTCTGAAAGTGAACAAACAATGGCTGTGTTTTGCTAATTTTGCTTGCTTGATCTCAATTACACACACACACACACGAGTTGCATGAGATGCTGCTTAATCTATGAATGGACCACTTCAGGAAGACATATGAGGAAGACTTTAATTAGCTTTACTCTTGTCAAATTCACAATAGACAAACTTAGCCAACATAACCCAGACAAACTTGGCCAAAGTTTTTGTTTTGACCTAGCTTGTCAAGTGTGATATCTGAACTTTAGACGAATGCTAAGATTGTTTTTGTTGAAAGGTATACGAATGCTAAGAGTACCACCATATATTAATAACAACTTAATTAAGTAGACATGCAAAAAGGATGTAGTTTAAACTTCAATTTTAAGATTTAATTAATAAAAGTCTTTTGTATTAAATGCAAGAATATTTTAGGATGGAATTTCGTGAAGAATTAGAAAAAGAAATGCTATTAATCATTGTATATCTTATAGAAAAAAGAATTTCTGAATTTCAAATGTGATATTTAGAACTTGAACCTAAGAAAAGACACTAAAGTAATTTAATTTACTACTCTATTCATTTCTTATGAATTGTGGTTTTAGAATTTTTTTCTTGTTTCTTAATTGTCATTATATTAATTTTGTTTTTAATTTTATTCTATTTATCTTATTATCTCTATTAAATGCTCAATAAAAAGATTATTTTTTTTGTGTCTTTCTCTTATAAAGGATATTTTAATTAGAGAATTAATATCTTTCTTATTTCAAAACTATTTAATGAATTTCTTAATGCATGTGTCTCTTTAGAGGTGGCAAACTGAGCTGAGTTAACGCTTGGCTCAATTATTTGTTAAGCTCATGGCTCTGCTCATATTTGATGTGAGCTAATTTACTTAGCTTAAGGTCATTCATACAAAGCTCACAAATGGTTCATACAAAGCTCACAAGCAACTCACATCGACTCAATAACTCACATACATGAGTTATAAAATTTCAAATGAGCTGTGTTACAGCTTAATATCAGGTCAACTAATTTATATTAAAATTAATCCAATAAAGTACTAAACTTGCTTAGTCAGATATAACATTGAAAATCTCAATAAATAATCAACTAATATGAAAATTTATCATAGTTTTAATTAATTTGAATTATAAACAATATAAGTGAATAAAAGTCCAAAAGCAAAAGTAATAACTCAAGCCAACATCAATAAAATTCCAAAAGTGACTAGTCAACCAAAATCAATAAATAATTATAGTGAATACTAAAACCTCCAAAACCAAAATAGCTACAATGCAAATACCATTATAATTAACTTATAATAATCAAATGAGTCAAATAATTACTAGCTCAAGCTCAACTCACATTTTAAATTAATGAGATTAAAATTTTAGCCATGTATTGCTCATTTGGCTCATGAGCTTAGTGCAATGAGTTAATTATCGAATTGAATTATGAGCTAGTTGTAAATTTGCCAATCCATTTTCAACTCTATGTATCTTCCTTAAATACAAAGTATCAGAGTTTATAAAGAAAAAAAAAAAGAGAAAATCTTCAAACAGATTATTTGTTTTTTCATAATTCATTGCGGAAAGAGGAGTTACATATACAGCCATATAGTTAGGACATGAGTATGACTATTGCTGCAATGTCATGACATAGAAGTGGCAATCCAAGATGAAAAGGATCTTTATTATTTATTATAATTTTATATTATCATTGGAAATTTAAAATTAAAAACATAAAATAAAAAAGGAGTCATCACCAATCTAAAATTTTGGTAAAATTGGTCACCTTGAAAGTAAAGTTATCTACTTTTTTTAAAAAATTGGGTTCGAGAGTTAATTATGTGTAAAGAAGGTATTAGCATTTTATAATACTCTTTGGACACCACATTGGTCTTATGGTGCTATCCCTTTATTTAGTTCATGTGTTTTATTGCTCTTGTTATTATTTGTCAAGAGAAAGGAAAAAAATAGGTGAAATTTGGGGATGAGTTGGACCCTTTATGAGATAGTATGTTGATAAGCATATTGTCATAGATCCAACCTCCATAGGTATGGATCTATCAAATTATAAGAATTAATATCTTTATCTCTACCCTTATAATTCTTCTTCAGAAGCCTATTGATTTAAAAAAAAAAAAAATGAATGATTGTTGAAAGGTTTTATACAAATAAACTTAGTAAAAGCATTGAATTAGGCCATTCCTCCTTAGGTTGGAACCTATTCAAGCTGTAAGGTTAAATGCTTTTGCCTCCACTCTTATAGTTCCTCTTCCCCAAAATTATCATGTATAAGATTTTGGATGAAGATTTTAAAAAAATAGAGATTCCATACTAATAAATGAAAAAAAATGTCAGAATAAGCTCTCACTCCTCATGTAGGGACATATTCAAGCGGTAGGAACAAATGCCATTGCCTTCATTCTCACAACTCTTCTTAGAAAGCATAATAGTATGAGAATATGTTTGAAACATGCTTTTAATAACTTTTTATTTTTTTAAATAAATACTATTGGGGCCTTGAGTTGTGCTTCTTTTGAGAAAAATAGTTAGGCCATTGAAACCCTCTTATTATGTAAAATCATGGAATGTAAAGTTTTTTGAAAACTCTGAAATTGTTTTGGACTATTGGAGTCTAAGGTTAAAGCATACACTCCGTACTTCACAAAAATAAAGTAAAATGATAAATTAAATATGTTATAATAATTCAAAATAAAAATTAAACTAGCCAATTAAAAAAAAATAAATTAACCCACGTCATAATAAAAAAATTTGCATATAAACAGAAATAAAACACTGTTTAAATTAGTAAATAAATGGATAATTTAAAAACACATACTTAATCACGCAATTAAATTCAAGTTTAATTTAACATAACAGTTTCTCTACCATTTTTTTGATTTTTTTATTGTAGAATCAAAGCTCGGGCTCCGTGGCAGCCTTCCACATAAGTCAAATTTTATCTTTCAAAAATTAAAATTTTGATTAAAACTCTATTCTAATTTTTCAAAAATATTCTTTATATTAGTTTGGTTCTCCAAAAATAAATCTAGAAAATATATCACAAGGGATTTGCTCCCTGCCAGCTACGAATTTAAATTTTAATTTCCTCCAATATTTTAATTGTAATTAATTTTTGCTGCATCTGAAATATTTGCAGTTTTTATTGTCAGAATCGTTAATGACTACCCCTTATATAACTCACCCCAATATTAAAATTGTGTTGATATTGTAGTCCAAACAATAAAGACATGACTTTATTGTGCATGCGTTATATATGCATTTCTTTTTGCATTGTAGAGAAAATATAATTTTTTCTCGAAAGAATTCAAGAATGAGAGTTGCACTCATCATTTTACCAAATGATTTGTGAACGATGATCCCATCCAATGCAAAAATTGATCCTATTGAGTCATGTCATTCATTGAAAAAAAAAATAATAAAAGATTTCCAGCAAAAACTTCATACACTCTTTTCCAAGTGTTCAAATAAGAAATTGAACCCCACCTGACATTTTCTAAAGGAATCAAATTGTGCACAATCTTTGCTCTGTTTGTCTAATTTACATTATTGTTTTAACCCACCTTTTACACTGCATAATCAAACAATTTGTAGTCAGTTCGAAAATTCGATTACAAATTGGTAGCCACCTTAACAAGAAAATTTGTAGCTAATCACAATCCAATCCGCATTCCTCTAGAATTGGACCGTTTGTATTGGGCCTCTTCACCCACAACACAGAGAAGAAAGAAGCTAGCAAAATTGCCCAGACAAAAACAATGGTGGGAATCCTGTTCTGCCTACCCAGCACACCCTTTCGGAAAGGATACAAATGAACAATTACCCAGAAGGCAAAGAAGAGTTTGCCAAATAGAGGTCTTCAAAATTTCGTCCACATGGAATAGAAGCAGCCATTATCCCATCACCCATTAAAAACGCTGGCAATGGCATCCAAAATTATATTTTTTTGGATTCGAGTCGATCATCTGATGTTTTTTTTTTTTTAATTTTTTTTTGAAGTTACCTTTGCATAAAACTAAGCGAGGCCAATAGTTTTAGAACTGCTATATAACTGGGAAAGTTGAAACTACTTTTATACAATTCGGTTAATTAATCAATTTTCTAATTTTTTTGGCTTCAACTACGGAAAGAAGAAAAATTAAAACATACGACAAACGTTGTATGGAATATATGTTACTACAAAAAAGATTCAGTATTATCATAATACTACAGTTTTATTCTGCAAATACTATGATGAAACTATAATTACTAGGTCCCAAAAGGCAATTAGTATTACCATAATACTACAGTTTATTTGCATTTATCCTCCCCTTACTACAAATTTTCATTCTTTGATACTCAATTAAATAATTAGTTACAGCTTGCTACAGTTTTGGGTATCTCCTGCCATCTAAGAACTAAGACTACATTTTAGCTCACCAAAATAAAAAAAGAAAAGGGAAGAATGAACTAACTAAATATAACATACAAGACTTCTAACAGACCACTGTATAGCCTCTCTGATGTACCGCGTTCATCGGCCTTAATCAATGCTTCACACAGTTTCAATGGCATCTGTAAGAATAGTTTCATTGGTTGACTGAACCACAAACTATGAAGAAAGAGCAGATTGTTTTTGTAGTGTTTATGATCACAATAATCTTGGACTGACTTTCATGCTGGGGGCTCCTGAGATGTTGAATTGAAATGAGCGAAGCAATGATGCTGTACTCCCACATCCGAAGGTCTGGGAAACATAATTTTCTGGACGGGATCAATGTGTGACTAAATAAGTTTTAAGAATATTGTTTTACCGTCTATAAAGCAATATTCTTTGAAGAATATTTTTATTGTTCTTTTTAATAAAATAAATATTTTTAATATATATATATGTATATATACATATATTTGACAAATAATATTATTTGTGACTAAATAAATGTGATATATATTGCTTGATAATATAAAAAAATCATTATAAATTGCATCAATAACGATTGTTCATCACAATTAATAGAAGCATTTATGATGATTGTTTGACATATTTTGTTTAAATATATGTGACAATTTATGTCATAATTAATAGAAATATCTGTGATAATTATTCATTGCAGTTTGTAAAAGAATTTGTGATGATTGTTTATTGTCACAATTAATATTTAATAGTAATATTTTTTTTGTGTGTGGAAAGTAGTGATCCTTTTTTGTCAGTAATTTTTATCTAATTATGATGAGTCAAAATCGTCACTATTACAATAATGATTTGAGTATTTGTGGAGATCAGTGATGATTTAAAAAATTGTTATTATAGTAGTGTAATGATAATTTTTTATAATTTTACTTATGAATTTTATCTTCACTAAAAATGCAATTTCATATTGAGGAATAATGGGAAGTCAGATTTCTTATTCTGAGCATATAGATGCTATTTTTGGGAGATTGCCTTCAGAATATGATTCTTTCGTGGCGTCTATAACTGCAAGAACTAATAACTTCACAGTGGAGGAGGTTGAAACACTGTTGCTACCTCATGAGTCCTAGTTAGAGAAATAGAGCAAAGAAGACTCGATCTCCGTCAATCTTAGTACTCAGTCCTACAAAGGGAGAGGCGGAAATTGCACAATTATATTCGAATTATGGTAGAGGCAACTATAATTTACATTATTATAGTCAAACTAAAAATGTGCACAATCTTTGATCTGTTTGTCTAATTTACATTATTGTTTTAACCCACACGGCATAATCAAACAATTTGCAGTCAGCTCTAATATTCGATTACAACATGTTAGACACCTTAACAAGAAAATTTGTAGCTAATCACAATCCAATCCGCATTCCTCTAGAATTGGGCCGTTTGTCTTGGGCAAAAATGGATCAATCTTAACCCACAAAACAGAGAAGAAAGAAGCAAGCAAAATTGCCCAGACAAGAACAATGGTGGGAGTCCTGTTCTGCCTGCCCAGCATACCCTTTAGGAAAGGATACAAATGAACAATTACCCAGAAGGCAAAGAAGAGTTTGCCAAATAGAGGCCCCCAAGACTCAAAACCCTTGTTAATTGCATAGGAGACACCAGCAACAATGGCAATCAGGTTTATTATCAGCAATGTTGTTGGTATGATGAGTAAAGTGGTCCAAGTCAATGCATAGTGCTCTGAAGACTCCGTGTCATCCTCTGCTTTGGATGACACAATGAAGTTTGAGCTTACACCAGCTAAGACCTTGAAGAGCCCCAAGAACACAGCGAATAGATGTGCCGAAACCCCTCCTATCACCCAAAATTGCTCATTTCTCCACCATTCATCAATTGCAACTCCACTCCATCTCATCTCAAGTATGCTTGTTGAGAAAATGCAAATGAAAAGAGCCATAAACCACATACCAGCTGCATTGCTGAGCTGCAATGCCAACAAAGATAGTAATAAGCAGTTGAATTTTGTGAAACATTGTTCAAGTCACTCAACTTCGTTTAAAGATGTTCCAATCTCAAATTAAAGAAAACAAGTAGAAGAAAACTAAAAGGGCCTTGATACATTCTCATACCTCAGGAACAATAAATTTCCCTGTGAGCAAGCAAACAGGAGGAAGCGTGCAATATGCCACCATAGGAATTGATGTCCATGGATATACAGTGGCATTTATGTAAGAAAGACGCTCTAGCCATTTTAGGCCTCCTCCATATCCATACCAAAGAGGGCAGTGTCTGCTCAAGAATATTTCAACAGATCCAATGGCCCAATGAAACACTTGGCGCAGGCCGTTAGAAAGGTTCCTTGGGGCTGACACTTTAAATGCAGGTCTCCCTGGTATACAATATATAGATCTCCATCCATGGCAATGCATTTTAAATCCTGTCAATATATCCTCTGTAACCGAACCATAGATCCACCCCACCTAAGTGATGAAAAGAATTTTTGTGACCTAAAATCCATAGTTTCGACTTCAACAAAATAAGCACTGTAATGATAAACATTGCTTTAGTTACCTCTTTTCCCCATTCTGTTTTCTCCTCATAGCCACAGCTAATGACATGGATGGATTCTTTAAGTAAAGATGCAAGGCTAGCTTCTTTCATTATCTCACCATCTTCTAGTAGGGTGGATGCAACAAAAGCTGGAGATTGTCCAAATATCTTTTCTAACTTAAGATCGGGAATCAGAGCCGAAGTTTCACCTTCTGCTCCTACATGAGGTTTATCAAGATTAAACTTCCATCAAGTGAAATGATCTGTTTTGGAATAAAGAATGCCACTTCTGTAGATCAAAAATTGATAGATTTTTTGTCCATAAGTCAATAATGGATTAGCATACTCACAGAACGTGACATTTTCTTCCAGGAATAACTTTTTTTTTTTTTTTTTTTAAAGATAAGTTTTCCTCTAGTGCTGGCAAATACATGAAAGTTTACCTTTGGTGCCCTGTTCATGAGAGCCCTCTTCCACAGATGCCTCAGCATGTACTCTCCTGTGAATGCTATCTTTCATGTCAAATTTGGGTTTCTTTGATTTCTTCTGCTTCTTCCCCTTTCTTACGAAACAACATCCGCAGCAACACCAATTTGGCCAACAATTACATGTCTTAGATGGTCGCTTTTTTTTCGTTGGAGCATCATATCCATATAGTGCGTTCCTTCTAAAAACACATCCTGTACCAACATATATGGGTCCTTGGATACCATCCAAGCCTTTCATATTAGTCTGAAATTGAAGAGGATCAACATATTATGCTTTCCATAGTAAAAATTCTAGAAAATGAATTAACTTTGATAAGAGACAGAAGGTTGTGCTTACGTCTAAGAAAGTAGTATTCTGACTGTCATATTGGTCATAGCCTTCAATACCATCAAACCTCTGAGAGAATTGAACATAGCAGACCCTCTTTTCCATCAGTGGATCCATCATGAAACACATTGCCTCCCTAATAGCCTTGCTATTATTGATATAATGATCATAGTCCAAGTTCAATAGATAAGGCGCATTCGATAGCATGGCTGAAACTCTTACCTGTTTGACAGAGAAGTACATAAGGAAAAACATCAGAAAAATGGTACCCATGTCCACTGCATAATTACATTATAATAGAGGAAAATTTCCTCCAGCTGCTTGTCCCCCAGTTTGTGTCTAGCATTGAGTCCCATGAATTACTAACCAAAGCATTCAGTGCTCCAGCCTTTTTATGGTGGTTAAATTTTGGTTTCTTTTCCCTAGAAACATAGACAAGGCGTGGCAGTTCATTTCCTTCCATGTCATGTCCCCCACTTTGGCCAAGAAAAACCTGTGAAGAGAGTAGCAAGCATAAGTTTATGCCAAATGCCACACATAAGAATTAAGAGACAACTTACTCCCACCAACTGTAAAGAACAAATATGCTAAATTGGTCTCTATTATTTGTTGTGCGTGGCATGTTTGTGGGAACGAATTTGGTAGGAATAGAATTGTCCAAGGATTAATTATACAAATGATATTCTTTTTTCGACTAACTTGGATCATTCCAGGGTGATTGCGAACATTATTTCCTGGCCATGGCGTTCCATCCTGCATTGTCCACCCTTCCTCTGGCACCTTTCTAGCCTTTGCAACCAAACAATTGATTCGTACTCTAAACTCTTCATATTCCCTCTGCAGTATTGATGTATCAGAAATTTAGCATGTAATATGATCACTTATAGGAGAAAACCCAGACATGGAAACCTCATTAATTACCTTCATCGCTCTTCGCTCTTTAATAAAGGATGGGTGCGCCTTATCTTTTAGGTAATTTATCTTCTCAGCAAAATACCATTCTGGAGCCCTAGGCTCAATGTTGAATTTCTTACAAAAAGGAACCCATTTCCTCGCAAATTCAGAAGTTTCAGATAAAGCCTCAAATGTTAACATGGCGGCGCCATCGTCAGAAACATAACATGACACCTTTTCAGCAGGGTAATCCACTGCAAGAATGGAAAGAACAGTGTTTGCGGTCACCAGAGGAGGCTCTTTCTGTGGATCCACTGTGTTCACAAATATATCAACTGGAGAAAGTTGGGAAGGCTCTCCTTCTTTCTCATACCTGAGAAAAGGAATAAAGAAATGAATGAACTTTGACCAACATTAAGTGCAGCTATTTTTGAGTAAATGGTTGATTTGCAGAGATTTGTTAATTACTTGCCTCAAGGATAGCCTGTCCAGATAGGTTACCCTTTTAACTGGGAACCATTTGGGGGATTGATCAAGAATCCATGAAAGAGTGAACCAAATCTCACATATGACAGATACAAGCCACAAACCATAGGCATTGTGTACTGGATTCATTACTCGATAATGGAAGAAGAATCCAAGAACTACCAGTCGGATCACTATTATCATACGGTAAGGGTTGATTTGACTTGATGGAATAGGCAACTTCCTTGACAATGGTTGTCTTCCCTCATCCATTCTGATTCACATTAGGAAAATACAATCGCTAAAAAGGCAAGCATAAAATTTTTTCATTGTTTGAGAGAATATGAAATCCATAATTAATTAAACATATGCACTTACAGTGGGAGTTCTGTGTCATCCATATTTTCTTTCCTCATTTTATGAAGTTTCCCTTGCTTTTGCTTCCAAATCTCCATTCTCTCCTTCCATGCAACACTTCCATAGCCATAAGCAGCCAAGTCCTTGGAAGGATCCATAGGTCTAGCTTGCAATCCAACAATCTCTTTGCCCATGGTTGCAAGTGCTAAAGCCTGATGTTCTTGAGGTGCATCATTAAACTGTTTCAACAAGTTCATGCATGGGTACGTATTAAATAAAATCCTTCTGTCATTACCTGAGCTTTGACAAACTAGAAAATGTTTCCAAAATGAGGTGGGTGGACTCAGACATGAATAAGTGATTATCATTAGGATTATATGCCTCGTCTAGATGATTTGTCACATGCGTCACAGCATTATGATTTAGTAGATCATAATTTATTAAACCACGGAAGGGAAATCTTTCTATTACTTTCTAAATTTTTCGAAAAAGGGTCATTATTGACTACAAAGAAATTCACTTATTCAAGTCTGACGTAGAATTTTAATCCTAATATTTACTTCCAACTGAGCAATAATAGAGAAAAGTCCAGGAGTTTGGTTACATTTTTAACGAAAATATTAACGACTTTCTACTGTTTTATATAGTTTCTAATATGTCTATTGTAGACATATATAACATATAGATATATATTTGCTACTTAGTTTCTAATATTATATTGTATAATTTTTTTGGGTAGTGGCATGCCTTGCAAGATGACTTAGTATATTGATTTGTTGAAAATCATCTGCAATTTCTATTTTATATAAAGAGTTATTATTAGCCAAAACAACTAAACAAAAAGAAGTAAAATTGCATAATATATTATAACGATGAAAAAAATTATGAAATTTTAAAATTTATTTAAACATCTTTTAATTAAGAAATTAAACTACAACTGTGGTATTTTTGCTTTTGGGAAAAAAAAATAACAATATGATTCCTTCATGTGGTTATATATGTCGTAATAAAAGATGTTTATTCAGTAATAAAAAAACGTTTTATCTAATAAAACGGATATTCATACCATAATTCTAGAAAATTGTAATAAGGACTACGACGGAAAAGACAAAGATATGCTTTGGGAGGAAACTGTGCAAGGAAAGTTTGGAAATTTTGTATGTGGCAAGAGTTACACGATGAGATAGACAAAGTTAAAAAGCATGTCTCCAAAGTGATATGATCCTTTGTTTCTCAAAGCCACGTTGTAACAACAAAACTATTTTACTTTTCACACTGGTTTAATTGATCTAAACTTTTTATTATGATCGCTTTGACAAAATTACATGTTTCATTACTATTACCAACTTTTGCACTCCCCATATTTATTCAAGTTCCTTATGCTTTTATCTAATATTCCAGCGGGGACATACTTTTTTGCATAATCTATTTTCAAAACCAATTTTTGGGGGCCCATAATTTTGTTCAACTTTATGAGCAAGACAACCTTCTTTTTTCTTTTTTTTTGCGGGTACAAGAGTAAGACAACCTTGTAGTGAAACAGTACCTGAGCAGAAACAGACAGCCGCATATCATGTTTTGTTGTTCCATGAAAATCAAATTCATTCTCTAAGTCATCAATTCCATCCTCCTCTTCATCTCCCTCAACTCTAGCACACCCTGCAACATTCATACCCTCGAGGCTCTCAGGTTTACCATGGAGTCAAAGTTCAAGAGGCAAACGAGAAAACACTGAAATAACACATAAATTGGTTGTAGTAATTATAAACTGTAAAATACCCTTGAGACGTTTATATCTGGTCTTGCACTGAGGGCACACTTGGCTTCCTTCTTTTCGTTCATACTCATAACAGTTTCTGCAAACGGGGAAGGCGCACTCGTTGCAAGCCATGAAGAGCTCACCATCTTTATTCACTCCAATTTCATCTCCACAGATTTGGCAGATTTGCCCACTTGTCTCTTCCAATCCTCTGTGCTGTAGCCCAAACAAAGCAACCCAAAATGGCTGTTAATCTTTCTTTCTTTCTGTCTCTTGCTTTATATTTTATATTGAAAAATCCAGTTTCTGGCTCAGGAGAGTGTACTTACAGAAAATTCACCATCTTGACGGATGATAATGAACTCGTTGCTGCTGTGGGAACCTGCAACCAACCCCAAATTGACCTCCATTATTGGGCTCTACCTCTCGCCATTCTCCATATAAATATATATACTCTATGTTGAACTCAGAGAGTGTTTTGCTGTTCCCTTTTATTATTCCTCTGCCTTTCAGCTCAAGTAAGATAAATCCACTTTACTTGAACAAGATAAAAGTACAATTATTCCTTTTCAGCCAAAAAGAAAACCAAAGTGCTGATTTGTTCCGACTTACTGTTATTCTTTTCTTCTTCTGCAGACTGCGGCTGCTTTGGTTTATTCAGCTCACGATTCCTATCTTTCTCCGCCCACCTTCGTTTTCTTTTCGGTTTTATTTGGACACATTTGTTCTCACACTCTCGATGTTCTTCTATAACTCCGCCAACAAAGCCTTTGCGTCATTAATAACATAAAAAAGGAAAAGAAAAAAGAGTTCCAGATGTCTTGCATGTATCTCTCCCTCTGTCATTTTGTCTTGGATAATGATTTTGAATGATGCGTAGAGAGCCTGCAAATCTCATATAAAACAACATTAGGAACATCATTGGGAGGCCACAACATTTGCTTCTCAGTTAAATAATTCATTTCATTGTGACACGTAGCCTGGTCACATATTTTAGCAATTTTCCTTGGAGCCCAACAGTGGGATATATGCAATATCGTTGTCCCTCATAATCAACGTGCCCCAAAATTTGGTGGGGTTGGACCAATCTTGGAGTGTTGAAGAACAAAGGCATATGTCATTTATGGTAAATATGGCTACATATATTAAAGGTACCTTGATCTTGATGATTGATAGAAAGAAGGAGATAAAAGAAAAAGCGGAAAAGCGCATTTCCAAAGCAATCTAATTCGCCATTGCAAATTCTTAAATGAAATCTACCTATTCCATAGAACAATATACACATAGTGCATGTTAGCTAGAATGTCCCACCTATCAAAAATCTAATTTCAAAGGTTAGTATTGGGGGAAAGAAGAAAAATCATCTGAATCCATCTATCTTCTCAAAATGCATGAGTAAATTTTTATTGAAAAAATGTAATGATTACCTGTAGTCCTTCTAAATCAGGCTCTAATACTTGTCTGAAATAGGGTGGAGTTGATTCTTACATGCAAATATGTTCAAGAAGGCAGATTTCTTTTCCCATAAATTAGTAATTAATCCGGTTATATAGGTTACTTAACACATTTGTGGAATGAATTGATCATTGAACTCAAAACTTACATTTTATTCCCTAATAATTTATAGATTTTGTAATAATGAACAAAACATGTATATTTTCTAAGTTGATGTTGAGCTGCCATTTAAAAAGGCGTAAAGTAATTCAAATTACAATCCCACTGTTCCTATACTTTTTGTTTCATATAATTTTTACTTAAAAAAATTTATATTATTAAATTTATTAAATTTTTTAAATTATAAAACTCAATTAATTCAATAATTCTCACATTAAATAAAAACATTTTATTTTCACACCACAAAAACAACTTTTCTCTTCAGCTTCACCCATATCTTTTTGATGAAGCTTCACCCACACTACAGACGAGAATGTGCACAAGTGCAAAGTGACGTAAGTTACTGGTGCACTTTTTCTCTTTCGGCAACTTTTATTGCCGGATGATTTCTCCAATGTTTGTGTTACTAAACAAAGCTTGGCCCATCAGTAATTGGCCCAACTAACTTTAGCTCTGGACTTGGGCCATATGGATTTAAATTGCTTACATTCTAAATCTGTCACTTTTAGCATTTTGTTATGAATAACATTTTCAGATATTATTCTTAAGAGATTCAATTTTTTTAACTTATTTTCTAATTATTTAAATTGTTTCCTCTCTAAAGTCACCGTCGATAGCCCAAGAAAGACTGTAGGGATTCGGATTTGGCCAATAAGAATTTTATGTTTTGAATAATTCTCTTTTAGTATCAATCAGATTTATTCACAATTTATAGACGAATTGTCAACATCTAAGTTGACCTCTTTTGCTCCAATCTTAGTTACTTCACCCTACCCATCAAATTGTAGAGGGAATATCCTGCCTATAAAACTCTCATGTTTGGTCTAATTCTCTTCCAGTCTCAGATATCAGATGTATTTACATTTCACAAAGGGATTGTCAACATCTAAGTTGACCACTTCTGCTCCGATCTCAGTTTCTTCACCCTACCCATCAGATTGAAGAGGAATTATCCAGCATATAGAATTCTCAGTTTTTTCTAATTCCTTTGATCTCAGATAGTTAGAAGTATTTTCAATTCTCAAAGGTATTGGCAACATCCAAGTTCACCTGTTTTTGCTCCAATCTCAGTTTCCTCACCCTATCCATCACATTATAGAGTGACTATCTTACAGATTAAAAATGAAAAATGTTTTATCCACATGTGTACTTTGCATAAAATATATACAAGAGTGATATAAAACTTAATCTTCACCATTAAAACATCACTTACTTAAAATTCAAAAAGAAATTTGATATTGACATATTACTTTTGTGCATATTTTGTGTACAGCTCATGAATATATATAGCGTTTCTCAAAAATATAAATAAGACGAAAGCTTGTAAAATGTGTGTGTAGTTTGGAAAATAATTCATCTAAGCTAACCCAAAACCACAAAATTTAACACAATAAATCAGGAATAAAAAACAAGATGCTTACCTCATGATTTCATGAGAGTAACTTGCATTGATATACAAACTCATACAAAGTAATATTCACTTAAAGAAGATATTCAAGCATGTGCAATATGTACGCACCAAGATTTTGAGTCTTTCTTTATTTTTTTTGTTAGGCTACTCACAACGATTAATAAACCCTAATGAGTAGGTTACCAAAATTAATATATGAATCTTTTTAAGAAAGGAGAGGGGACTAACCTTATTATTAAAAAGTCAGACTTTTCCCCGCCTATATCAAATAATAAACTCTAAGCACATAATATTTTTTACATCCTTAACAACCAGGCCTAAACTAGAAATAACTCACTGAATTACTTTTAATATAACAAATGTTAGTTAATTGAACCACATATCCAACCAATTTTAACAAAGCAAAATACATGTAATGACAGACTCCAATCTAAAAATTTTCATACATCCAGTGTTAACCCATGGACACATCAAAATCGAAATATAGGAGAAACAAAAAGGACTAACATGCATCAATCCACTACAAAAACCATGTAGCTAATTAAATGAAAGGGTTCTGAGCTAATTAGATAAAAGGGTTCTTCCATTGTATTCTATAATATAAATTTAACATTATCAAGTAAAGAGAGATATATAGAGATATAATTTTTGACGCGGAGCTATCATAATTAAGACTCCACATGTTTATGTATTTATCTTCTCATACTACAACTATAGATATCATGCAAACCCTAACACAATGGTAATGGTTACGTATCCTCGCAGTGAAAGAAAATACATAAAAAGTAATTAATGATATTTAGATCCCTCACTTCGTAAAACAAGCCTCATAAATTCATCTAATCATTTGGTTGTTGTTCATGCTACTAAAAATAAACGTCTATTGAAAGACTTACAAATATATTCTTGATTTGAGGGGGCATTATAGCTAAGATGCATATACTTCACATTTAATTTTCATCTTTGTCTCACTATGTAACTTAAAGTTTTGTATATAACTCTTTCTAGATCTAATGACACTTTCAATGTTTCAATGTAACTAAGAAGAACAGGCAAAACAATTGCTTCTCACCAAAAACCACTGACACTTACCTTTCTTGCATACATAATTAAGAGCAATAGCTACGCGACTATAGTACGGGTACATTCCAAGCCTGATTCTATTTCAACAAATATGAATTCAAATTAGCAGCATTAGTGTTATATTGTCTATCCTATTCACGGGTTGTTTGTATCAAACTCCTTGTGAAAGATTGAGGTTCCTGAACTTTCACTTATGAAAGTTAGGGTTGAAGTGAGAGTGAGATAGAAATAGAATTAAAAGAGTTAAAAATTTAGTAAAAAAAAAAGTGGATCTACAAATTATATTGAAATGCAAAATAAAGAGTTAAAGAGAAGGTCATTAAAATTATGAAATAGGGAAGTAAGAATTCGAATCCCCTTATGACTTGTCATGCAATTTGTGAAAACTGATGGAGAAAAGTACAAAAGAAATTTGAAACAAATTATGTTTCTATCCATATAAAAAATTGGTTGGCCTATCCGAATCATAAACAAGCAAATGGTCAATGTAATAACAGATAGAAAACGAGGATATAACTTGAGAGGACTGGATTTCATTGTGTTTTACTTTCCATTGCTTGTAGAATGTGTGTATTGTTGTAATCCATGCACACAGAAGAATTGAAATATAGGAGTAACAGAAAGTACTAAGCATGTATCAATCCATAAACAAAACCATGTAGCTTAATCAATAAAAGGTTTCTAGCAATATATAACTAATAGGGAGGAAATTACTTATTAAGACTGTGGTTTTTAATCTATTGATCCGTTCATAAACATGCAATCAACTAAAGGCAACGACAAACAGACGGGTTCATTCCTTCAATTCCATAACTGAGCCGTCTCCTTCCTTTTCCCTTCATAGACTGAAGTGGTTGTCTCTCCATCATTTGGTGGTGCGTTAGCGATGCTCTCCACTTCAACATATGATGCCTTTCTCATAGTTTGCGTGCCCTTCAATGCACCCCTTACAACGTCTTCGTGCCCACCTTGTGCCTCCTCATAACCAACCTCAACTGCGATAGTCGCCTCTGCTGCCATCCTTTTGCTGGACCATTGTGTCGAGAGGGAATTCATGCCTTGTAATGGTATACCTCGTGGTTGTGCAGATTCACAATAGTGGTTCAATTACCAGCTATTAACCTTCGCCAAAACCAACCATCATAAGCTTGTAAACTATCACCAAATAAATTCACCCCTAGTATTTCACCATGCTCTTCGGCATCACATTCATCTTCTGTATGGACCAACATCCCACATGAGCAAAAGAAGTTGCGTAGACACTCACACTTGAAGTGAAGCCAGCAAGCTTTTTCCCTCTGATGTAATGGTATGGACAGCCCGTGCCTCAAAGGTTTTGTGGTATTCAGTTCCACTTTAATCCGAAAGAATGAATCTGAACCTATCACATCCCTGTCAACATCGACGGCCAAGCAACGCCCCAATGCATCGACGATCATCTCTCCCACCTCTCTGGTCATAGATCCCAAAGGAAGAGGATACACTCTTACCCACATCTGTGCTACCCTAAACTGCACCTCTAAGGGTCGGAGACTTGGGTCAAGAGGCTCTAGCAAAAGTAGGTTCTTATCGAAAGATCATGGCCTACCCACTAACACACGATTGTAATCCTCCCCGTCATGAGATTGGAAGAGCATCAGGTTGATTCGTAAAATTCGAAACTCCATACCGTTCTGTGGCTTCCAAATTATTCGCATGGAATAGCCGTGGGCCTTATGGTTAAATTGCCAAACATACAATAGTTTACCTATGACCGTGAAGGACTCCTGCTGTGGTGCACTATTAGCCCCTGAATATTCAACGTCAACCTTTACCGATTCTTCTTCAGAAAGTTTGAGATTCTATCATTGATCCATTAGCCGGTCACTCATCTTCACCACTAGGTTATAGAAACTACCACCCTTCTCTTCAAAACTCAGAGGAAACTGTAAATCTAACAAGGAGCATGAACCCTGGAGACTCTTATCTTCTGGCAACCTTTATTGATGGATGGTAAACCTAATGACTAAAGGTACTCAACAAAACTTGGCCCATTGGCAATTGGCCCAACTCATTTCATCTCTGGACATGGGTCAAATAAAATTCTCACCAGCTATGTTTTGGTCAGTTTCTGTTAACTCTCACGTTGCTGTAAAACAAAAATATTGGTTTCAAAACGAAAAACTCACAGAAAGCTGAGAAAAAAGTTACACCCACAAGTTTGAATGAAAGTTTTTTGGTAAGAAAAGTTTTTACATATTTCTTATGATTGAATCCTCATTTTTATTATGAAGAGCATCTTATTTCTTTCCTATTTTGTGAGCTATATTTAAATTTTGAAAAAAAAAATTAGAAGATTCCTCTAGAGGGGACACCTTTTTGATAGGTGTTAGTGTTTCTATAATTAAAAAACTAACAAAATACGACAAAGAAGAAAAGGAATAACTTATAATTAGTGTCATAAATACTTTTACTATTGTTAATTACTTATTACTGTTTCATCATTAATAAGAAATTTAATTATTACAATTATTACTTGTGCATTTAATATTATACAAAAATGAATAGTTAAAATAATAATAGATAAATTTAAAAATAGAAAATAGTCTCCCATGTGTAAGTGTAAATGCAGCAAGTCTAAAAACATACAAAGTAAAAAAACTTTTTTTAAAGTTTTACCTTTTATTTTTTATTTTATAAATTAAAACTCATAAAAAATATAGTTAAAAAATGTAAATTATTAAATTTATTAACTTTTATAATCTAAATTATGAGGCTCGGACTTAACAATTTACATTATTTTTATAAATATTTTATTCCTACTTTTATATGGAAACAACTTCACCTATTATTTTTATATATGCTTTTTTTTATTAAAAGATAGAAAATATTATTCATATTTAATTACTAAAATACAAAAATGAAAAGATTACCATCTAAGTATCCACGTCCAAATAAAAATTGTCGCACCCATTTTAAGAAAACATTTTTTAACCAAAATTTTGGCAGCCTTCCTTTAAAACTTATACCCTCCAAATACAGCAACAATTAGCCAAATGTTTTGGAAGCTCCCTTATTAACCATGATTTTCATCATCTACACATCTAAATATATCTTCATGCTATACTGAAAGACAATTAAGAAACCACTATTAAGGATAACACATAGAATTGTACAGAGAAAATAGAAATGGATAGTAGCCAACTCTGGTTTAACTTTCTCTTGTAGACAACAACTACGCGCAAAAGTCCAATATTCTCACAAACCAGAATAGGTGCAAATTTGACAATTTCAAGAAATTTATTGAGCCTTTGTCCCCAAAAAAAAAAAACCATTTACAGTGGCGTAACTGTCTTAGTATTTTTATAATTAGAAAACTGAACAAAATATCAAAAGAAAAGTAATAACATAGTGTCATAAATTCTTCTATTAAAATTAATTGATTACTTATTACTCTTTTCATCATTTTCAGGAAATTACAATTCTTAATTATTCCAGTGAAAAATAAATAATAATTATTATTACAATTATTAAATGCTCGTTAAATCTTATCTAATGATAAGTAGCTAAAACAATAATATATAAATTAAAAATAAAAGAGTAAAGCATACTTCATTCTATTGAAATTTTTCCAAATGACATTAAATTCCACCTCAATTTGATAATGTAAATAAACTTTCATCTAATAATCTTGATAGAGTATTTTTTTTAAATAATTTGACTGTATATCTACAAATTTCTGTAAAAAGTAAACAAAAAAGACTTAAAAATTAATTATAAAAGATTCACATACTAATATTTATGTTAAAAGATATTTAAATTTTTTTATTAAATAGGACGAATTTAAATAATCATTCATTTAGTATATTTAATAATTATTTAGTTTATTTAAGATGAAAGTGTATCAAGTCTTAAATTCTAAAATATAAAATTCTAAATCTTATAATTTAAAACATTATATCCTAAACTTTATATTCTAAAACATTAATACGTTAAAACTTATATTGTTAAATCAGAACACATAAATGTAAAGATTTTAAAAGTCAAAGTCAATTTCTTGTTTCTTTTTTTATTATATTATTAGTTTTTAGATATATAAGCTGTATTGGGGTTGTATTTGCTTTAGATAAAGTGCTGCAAGTCTGAAATGCCATAATGTGGTCGTAGAACTAGTCTGGATTATATTGATTTTGTTAAGCAGGTTGTAGATTCACTAGTTGTAAATTTTAGAGGTATGAGTTTTCAGGGAGACTCTGTCAAAATTTCTATTATATATGGATATATGATTATGTTGGAGTTTGGGAGCGTTACGGTTAATCCTATCGATTTTTGGGTAATCTTAGTGTCATTATCAAGGTGCATAAGGAGGCTGACATAGGAAAGGGTGAAAGGAATAATCAATAGCAAGCAACTAAAGATGAGTTTGCACCATGGTTTTGATACACACATGGCTTTTGCATGCTGCATCTTGGATAGCCTGCATCTAATAGTACCAATTTTGGGAGGTTCTGAAATGGGAATTTGGGAGCATCGGTTCTAGTGGGGTTTGTCAAGGAATCAATTATTTTAAAAATTTAAGCTAATAGATGAAGGTTCAAGATTGGTTTTTTATGTTTAATATGCCTCCTCTTCACATAAAAGCTTTTTAGGTTTGAGGAGTTAACAAATGCATAGGCTCACTAAACCTTATACTGAAATTATTATTATTTTTTATTTGAGAATGGGAGCATCAAAGATCGAATTCTTGATTACCAGATCGTAAAGGCCCTTATACCAAGTCAAGAAACAAACTATCCCAAAAGTTTAAGCTATTAGATGAAGATTTCAGATTTATTTTGTATCTTTAACAAGGTAGTCCTCCTTGCTTTCCTCTTTCCATTGATCAAGTTTTCCATGGAAGCTAAATTCTTTATGCTGTGATTCTGTGAGAGAATGAGAGTGAGGTGGTAACAAGGCTAAAGAGAGAGAGAGGCTTGTCTATGTCTATGTACATATCATTTAAAGAGGGATGCATTTACTTTCCATTTTACAAATTAACAACCAAATAAGGCTGTTGAAAAAATCAATCAAATAAGTTGCTTTATTACCGAAATTATCGCAAGTTATCTTAATTGAATTTGGAAAAATATTGGAAAGCATAAATGAGGGAAATTATAGTATGGCCTTTTGAATTTCAAAGTGAGATGATGCATTTTGAAACATTCCCTTCTCTTTATAACATTTTCAATGAGCTTGCATATGGTGGTAACCAATTGTCTGGAACCTTTTAGAGCTATGGATGGGCATAGTACTCGACTACATTCTATTTGCGGATTGTACAGCTCTTGCTAGATCTTTTAGATGTTGTTCATTCTTTCATGTTAAAAGAACTGGAAATTTAGCTCAATCTATGGCCAATTTAGCTTTTTCCATCTGAATACCCTCAAGTTGTATCTTTAACATCTCAGGATATCACAGCTATTTCAAGTGAATTAAGCTTTTCCTTTCGTATCCAAGGTAAAAAAAAAAAGCGTCAATTTTTAACAAGTTTTGATGGAGTTTTAATTTTTATGTTGTTCATGCTACCTCACTTTACATGTAAGGTAACAATAGCAACTAGGTTTACTTGTTGCAGCCTCTCCTTTGACTGGATCACAACTAGAAAATAAGAGGAGCATTTTCAATTTTTTGTTTATATAACAATGGGACTATATAAAATGTTCTACAAATACATGAAACTGAGGTGCTCAAAACAAACTTCCAAGAGAGGTTTCATACAAGAATTTTTATTTTTTAGACTAAAATATAAGAAACCTTCCTGCTCTTACACCCTTACGTAAAAAACTTTTTATACTTTTAATTGTAACAATTAACACTATTACACTCCTAAATGATAGCAATGTAGATCTTCTATTAATTTATCATCTAAATTTTCTTATTCTAAATTAATAAAAGTAAACCTCCTAATTAAGTTCAAACTAAGTCTTTTGTTGATATTTCACACCAAGAAATTTAATTATTTTAATTATTCAGTCAAAAATTTACTTTTATATATAACACATAATATGCCGCAAAATTTTTAATATTTTGATTCTTTTTGTAAATATCACATGCAACATATATATCTAAATTTAGTATAAAACAAAAGAAAAGGCATGCATATATTAACGGTACTAACCATTGAGCATATTCAATTAAAGGGTTCAAGTAGCATATAACATAAAAGAAAGAAAACTTCATGAGGTCTTCGTAATTTGTTCAAAAACAATCCAAAACCATTACCATAAGGCAATTTAACAGTCAAAGCATTTTACATTAAGCAGCAGTACTCAAACAACTTGCTTTTTGTTCGTTGTTTCAATCGGATCATATAGCCAAATACATAGAACCCTAGTTCTTAGCAACTGCACTATCTCTTCATGCATATCAGATCAAGCTACTGCAATCTGGAGCCTTCTCCTGTTTATCACAACAATATTACATATAAATAATACTATGGCTTATACCTAAATATCACAACGGTTAATTGAAGAAAAGAAAATTTAAAAAATAAAGATGCAGATCCTTTTCACTTCTTAAATTGGGCCAAATTGGTTTGTTTTGATCTTTTCCACATTTTGTGTATCTAACTTTCACCTTCGAGTTATTGTTGAGGAAGCACGTTTGACTATAACATTTCCCAGATCCAATACTTGTAATAAGAACTAAAAAGCAAAACAATATAACCTAATACTTAAGATTATTGCTTACCACATTAAAAATTTATCTAACTCAAACTAGGACTCATAACTTAATTAAGATTATGTAACTCACACTAAGACTCACAATTATATAGGCAAGTGCATGTGTATATGTGTGTGTTTGCACATGAATTCATAATACAAGAAGTACACAATATACAATAAGGATCAATCCCTAATGTGGTTTGTGCAGGCCGTGTGTAGCGAACTCACATATAAATAACATTACTTCTTTCTTCTACCATTAGAATTATAAATAAGATATGTGATTTAGCTTAAATCCAAAGCTTGCATGTAGTTATAGCAAATCACACCAAACAAGACAAATTTTACCTAAAAATCAAAAGAAAAAAAAATGAATCTTTGTTCCTATCTAACCAGCAAATCAGAAATAAGACAGTGTACTACAGTGTTTTGTGTGCCGTAAACACTATTCAGCAAAGACTCAATTAATTGTTCAGTTCAGAACTATATATGAAATGCCATGTTAATCAGAATCTCATGAAAAAGATCATGATGGATTGAAGTTCACGGACACATAGGTTCTTTCTATAGAGAATCATGATGAGTGGTAATACAAATAGCTTTAGAGAAATGGATTTCATTTCCCCTTTTACCTGCGGGTTCTTGGAGAAGAAACCCTTGCAAAAATGCCTGGACTCTGCCAAAGAATAAACAATTAGAGTGGTAAAAAGCTCTTCAATGGTTCGTCTTGTACATTACAAACATAGAGAACTTTCTATGAAATTCACCAAAAACAAAAGAGGAGGGGACAATGCTCTAGATAGTTTTTAACACACAATCAATAGGAGAAAGGAAATATAAATTGAAGATATGCGAGTTCTTAAAATGTAACCAAAGTACAACAGGAAAGAAAACAACCCGTTAAAAGGAAATGAAAATTGCTAAGAAATCTAAGGTTGTAGATCTATACCAAAGCTTCTTGTCCAATCAGCAGATCATGGACGTATGTCAACATCAGCCCACAATAAACTAATATTAATGCAAATGACTTTAAATAAATTCTTCTACATTTCTTTCCTATCTTTCAACTTCTTTCACAAAACAAAAAAATCAACAAATAGAACAAACTATAAATATGGCATCAAATCTTTTGCTCTTCAAATATAAAAAGCAAATTTAGGTGTCATCTAATGGAGATATCAATACAAAATATACTTAACTTCTAGCATTGAAAACTTAAAAAGGTTAAGACAGAGAACCAAAAGAATTGTGTTCATTATAAGAATGCTACTATCTTAAACATCCAAGCCCTTGCCATCACACAGCGTAAGAATAACTTCAGAAATTAGCGCAGTGCTACGTTTCTTAAGGGAATCACTTGAATTTAACCAAAGCAAAGCACAGCAAGCAAGAAAATGAGATGTAAACTAAAGAAGAAATAGAAATCATCAGAAAAATAAGGGTTTAGATGTGTATATACCGTCTTATGCAAGCAGCAAGTGAAAGGGATGGAGCATTGGAAAAATGGCAAGGCGATAAAGCTCTCGTCAGACGATGATTTTTGGTATCTTCTTATAATCATGCACTTGGCTGAGTAATAAAAGAAGTAGACTTTGGGTGAAAATAGGAAGAACAATAATTCATGGTTGGGATGAATAGCAATGACTTCACTGCACATACAAAACGCCCTTAAATTATGATAATTCACCCTCTTCTTCAAAGTCCAATAGAAAGTGCACGCTACTTTCTCATGAAACTTTTCATGAAGTTCCCAAACAAGAATTGACGATTCTTCAGTCATGGCGAAGACTATCTTCTTGTCTTGCACGCCAATGTTTTGCTTGCGAAGGCACCAGTCATCTGTTGGGAGATTTATAGCCACTGCTTGATTGCAGATATTCTCTTGAGGATCAACACAAAATCTCAGCAAATGTCCCGAATCAGACATTCGATAGATAGCATTTTTAAGGTAGACCGATTTTTTGAGCCAGTTAGCCCTCGAAATATCTTGGCGCAATTGAGCTTTCAGGGTCACCCACTCGCCAGTCTCCGAGGAAAACACATTCAGCTTGCTACTACCTTGAAATTGTACGATTTTGAAGAAATTAGACTCAGCAGGATCATACGCCAGAACAGCATACATGAATCTGCAGTTGTCCCGTCCAGGCTTCAACACAGCCACACACTGCTTGGTGGTGGGATTAAGTACATAATAGTAATAAGCTGCATTTAGCAGATTCTTAGCTTTACCCTCTCGGTGACAGAACAGAAGCAGCCCATTGCAGCAATCCAGCAACATTCGAGCTGTGGTCCTGCATTGCATCACTCTCGAGCACCATCCGAGAAGGTTATAGCGGCCAACACAGTGATAATTTTTCTCACTCAAGGCCAATTTTATTCCAGAAGATTTCTTACAACTCTGTGTGTCACTGTCAACGTACATAAGGAGCCCGAGACAATGGAGGGCCATAGGTGCCATTGTTGGCAAGAAGTTAAGGATGCATTCTCGCCATGGTTTTGATACACACATTGACTTAGCAAGCTCCTTCATAGGCAGCCTGCGATAGATGTCTAATAAAATTTCTTTCGGTAGGTTTTCAAATGGGAATCTAGGAGGATCGGTTCTAGGGGAGATCAACCTCCTTCTTTGCCTCCTAGTCGCATTCAAGTTCTCCATGGATATGAAGTTCTTCAATTGAGAGGATGAGAGTGAGATAGGAAGAGGTCAAACAGTGTGAAAAGATTAAAGTACTAAGAGATGAAAGGGGGATTTATCTGTTTTCCTTTGCACAAACAAACAAAACAGGAGCTTTGGATTTCAAATATATATGGTAAAAGGTGGTGGATTTTGTAGTGCTATCCATCAAAGCATTTTGATTTAAAAGGAAAAGTTATGACTGTGAGGTTGGTGGAACAAATGATCGAACGGCCCAAAATTCATACTTTGAGTTAATCTGATGGTGTAGAATCAGCTTTGGACCTTTGGTGCCAAATGTAATAATGTATAATTTTGAAGCAAATTGAACAGTGGGATCAACAGAGAGGTTTTAGGGATTTGGGTTCGACTCAAATAGATAAATTCGATTTTATTCTTTTTCTCTAGTTGAATTCTCATATTATAACCTTTTGAATGTTTTTTTAAAAAAAAATTGCACTAGGATTGTTGAGGCCGTTTCTTCCACTGCAGCTTGACTTGTTACTGGAACGGCATTTTCTTACCAAAATCTGATTCATACATAATGGATGACGTACAGAATTTAGGATAGGACAAAAACATGTTACGCGTTAAAATCAATGTGAATAAATTTCCAAAAAAAAAAAAAATAATGTGAATAAATTTGATATCTTAAATCAGATCTATATTAGGGCTTCCAGTTTTTTGGTAAGAAAGGTTTTTACATATTTCTTATGATTGAATCCTTGATTTTGTTATGAAGAGCATCTCATTTCTTTCCTATTTTATGAGTTATATTTAACTTTTGAAAAGGAATCTAGAAGATTTCTCTACATTACTATGTAGAGGGGATACCTTTCATGAAATAATATGAAATAATAATTACTTATTAAAAAACTAACAAAATATGAAAGAAAAAAAAAAAGAAAAGTACTCATGAAATAATAATTACTTATTACCGTTTCCTTCATTATAAGAAATTTAATTATTACAATTATTAAATGGTCATTTAATATTAAATAAAAAAATAGTTTTTCATAAAAATAACAGTTTAAATAATAATACACAAATTTAAAAATAAAAAATATTCCATGTCTAAGAGTAAATGCGTCATGTCTAGCAACAGACAAAGTGAGAACAAACTTTTAAAGTTCTATATTTCAATTTTTCATTTTTATAAATTAATACTCATAAAAATCTTACTTAATTAAAAAAATTTAAATTATTAAATTTATTAAATTTTATTATTTAAATTATGAAATTTAATAAATTTAATAACTCACATTATGTTAATAAATATTTTATTCCCACTTTAATATGGAAACAACTATCTTATTATTTTTATATTTTCATTAAAAATTAGAAAATAATATTCATATTCAATTACTAAAAAATAGGAAAGAATAGATTATCATCTAAGTATCCACATTCAGGTAAAAGTTGTCACATGCATTTTAAGAAAGCTATTTTAACCAAATGTTTTGGCAGTCTCCCTTAAAAACTTATACCCAAAAGTACAACACTTATCAACACATAGAAAAAAATACATCTAAATATATCTTCAAGCTATACTGAAAGAAAATTAAACAAAAAAAAAAAAACAACTATTAAGGATAACACGTTGAATCGTACAGAGTAAATAGAAATGGATAGTAGCCAACTTTGGTTTCACTTTCTCTTCTACACAACAACTACGCACAAAAGCCCAATATGCTAACAAACAAAAACAGATGCGAATATGCAAATGTCAAGAAATTTATTGAGCCAATGCCCAAATGAAAGAAGACAATTACAGTGGTACAAGTGTCGTAGTATTTTTATAAGAAAAAAACTGAACAAAATATGAAAAAGAAAATTAATAACGTAATGTCATAAATTCTTCTATTATAATTAATTACTTATGACTATTTTCGTCAATGTGAAAAAATTATAATTATTAATTATTCCAGTCAAAAAAAATAAATTATAATCATTATAATTTTAAATGACCCTTCAATCTTATATAATGATAAATAGTTAATACAGTAATACATAAATTGAAAAAAAATTAAATTACATTCTACTTTATTAAGATTCTTTCAAATAACATTAAACTTTACTTTTATTCAAAAGCTACACCAACCCTAATTTAAACATGTTGACTAACCCAAGCTTTTGATAAAATATTCTTTAAATAATTTGTCAGTACTTTTACACATATTTATAGAAAATAAATTTAAAAAACTAATAAAATTAATTATAAAAATCTCACATCCTAACTTTTAAGTTAAAAGATCTTTAAAAGCATTTTAATTAAGTTAAAATACATAAAACCTTCATGTACTTATGTGTATTTACAAAAACACTCTCATATACTTTAAAATTTTATGATAACCCTCATACACTCACAAAAACTGGCAATTAAGACCACATGTTACTCATTTCCTTAACCCATTAGCAAAATTCCTAAAAGCTCAGTCAAACCCAAAGTTAACTCAATTAAAACACCCAAATTGCCACCCACTGAGAACTCACTTGTAGCTTTGAAAATTAATTTGAACACAATGCAAGAAAATTTTAGCCACATGAAAACACTAGATGTTCATAGGAGAATATATAATAAAGATTGGCATAAGAAATTCAAAGTTCTACACATAGTGTAACACATTAACTCTTAATAAGGACACTCTTAACATAGAAGTTTTTAGACATCCTCCTGTCACTACAATCAGTGGCAAATCTAGCAAGAATCAAGATTTGGACTTAGCGGCAGAGGCACCCTCACAAGCCATGTTAGTCTTACAAATCAACAAATTACCCTTAGGCTACACTCTCTCCCATACGCAAATACATTTTGCCCTCAACAATAACTAAAGTCACAAAATTGTCATTGACTTATAAGGCATTGTACACCAAGAATACTTTGTTGGTTTGTAAGACTAACATTACTCCATCGGAGGCCTTGTCAGGGGACGTTATGTCGTAGCGCTTAGAGAGGACGGAAGGCGTAGATAGGGTCTCGATTAGGTGATTGATGATGGCATTATATGTACGTTGGGTGGATGCCATAAGCTAAAGGAGGTGCAACTAAGTTTGTGGAGCTTGGTAGTTTGAGCTTGGTTATGCTAGGACGGAGCCTCCCTTGGTGGTGGTGGGGGCAAAATCTTGGTCCGATGTGGTGCAGTTATGATTTCTCAATGACAGGCAATTTGATCGTTTTAATTGGGTGAACTTGAGGTTTGACTAAGCTTTTAGGGATTTCGTTAATGGTTAACGGTATAAATTGCCCAATTTGTGTGAGTATAGAAAAGTTTTTTACAAAATTTTAAAATATAGAAAAGGTTTTGTAATTAATAAGATATGATGGGGATTACTTCCCCCAGATTGATTCCTTTGTAATCTGGGCCTAGTGCCCCTTCTCTATAAAAAAATAAAAAATAAAAGAGATAGTTATGATTTGGTGCGGAGCACGATATAAAAGACTATTAATTCAGAATGTAAGTCCCAAAAATCTTTTATGCATGTTTCATACAGTTTCAAAGACTTTATAAATTGTCTGTATAAACTGAATATGTAATGGCTATAACACAAGGAGTTTATATAAAAGTTGCTTAAGATATTAGCAAATCTAAATTAAATCTGCTGCTAGAAAAACAACAACCAAGTTGAATGACATGCATAGTTAAATCGCAGTTTTAATCTGAATATTTTCAATAAATCAATTTCTTATTTGGTATAAAGTTTTCTTGTCAGTAATTTACATTTCAAAACTGCCTTCACTGCCATTCCCTGATTACTTTAGAATCATAATAATTAGAGAATAATGGATGATTATGTCAAATTGTCTCACAATTCGCCCCAGAATAGGCAGTGGCAAGAACATATAAAAATTATTTTCTGAAAATAATTTTTATTAGAAATTTATTTACTGTCCTTGGCAATCAACTAAGAAATATTGAACCTCCAGATATTGTATCTGGAGACTCCTCATGACCCAAATCTCTTCCTAAAGTAGTTTGTCACATGTTAACATTGAACTAAGAGGGCTATGATTATTGTGAAACAATTCCTTTATTTTTATACCTATATTTCTATATAATGCTTACATAAAATCTAAATTATGAAATTTATATATTAAATTATAGGACCCAACTAACCTAAAGTGTCACATAAAATTTGAGCCTTTTGTAAGAATAGAAGATATAGAAACATAATTTTTTGTTGCATAATATGTCTTCTTTTTTTTTTTTTTTGGTGTGTGAAACACATAATATGCCATGCATGAAGTATGCTAACAAAGCATTTTTATGAGTATTTTCAACTTTTATTTAATCCTTTTATCAATTAGAATGATTTAAGATTTTGTCATTGGGAAATTTGATCAAACTACTAAAATGAGTTAATTATAACCTCACAGATATAAGTACAAACCATCAAATCTAGAAAATTACTTCTACTAACTTGGGTTAATTATAATTTTCCGTATATATAGAAGAATACACCATTTCTACCCACTTACAAAATCTGTATCATTTACCTGTTCTAATTTGTGATTGTCTAACAAACTGTCATGAAAGAATATAATTTCTTTGATTTTCCAAATATTGAAAAGCATGTAATTAAGAATCATTAGACAATCCAATACCAAAGCTTTAACACTTGACGTCAATTTTGAGAGCACAAATATATTGATTTAAGAACTAATACGCAATCATGTACGAGGTCAAAACCAACCCGAAAACTTAAACTCAGCTCTCAGAAGCTGTAGAGACTTAAGCGCCTTAATCTTAAAAGTCCCAAATTCCACTTAAAATTTTTGGCTTATCTTCCCAAAACTTTGAGTTGTCCACACACAAAATAATGACAGGTGACCGTAACCAATAAATTAACTAAGAATGATAGATGACTGTTGTTTCTCTCATTTCCCCCATTGAAAACTGCTGCGATTTAGCTGCCTCATAATGGATATCTACAACTAAGGAAATTACGAAAGAGGGGAAGGAGATCATGGAGTAAAATGGTGATTCCAAAAGCTTAAAATCTGCTGCGACAAGTCGTGTGGCCGTGCGGAGGAAAAGAAAAGAGATGGAAACCAAAGATGAGAGGAAAGAAGGTTCGGGAAAGACGAGAAATGGAGAAATTAAATGAAGATGCAGCTTGAAATTTTTTTATTTGCAATTTAATTTTTCCATTAGCACCCAATGATATTACCACTTACCCATTCATTATCCCATACCAAATTAGAAATTAAATTACATACACGCACTTATGAATATCGATTTAGTACTGTGAAAAATATTCACAAAACCTAATTTCCCTTTTCTATTAGCTAATTATGAGAAATGTTGTGTAAATAGCTAGCATTAGCTAATTATTTAAGAATAGAGAAAAGTTAGCCTCACAAATTTCTCTTGATAAAACACTCTGTCCATTAAATATGCTTACACATAGTGCATGTTAGCTAGAATGTCCCACCTATCATAGAATCTAATTTCAAAGGGGAAAGAAGAAAAATCATCTTAATCCATCTATTTTCTCAAATGCATTTGATCAGTACCATTTTATTGAAAAAAAAAAAAAAGTAATGATTACCTGTAGTCTTTCTAAATCAGGATCTAATACTAGTTCGAAACAGGGGGGTTGCTTCTTACATGCATATATGTCCAAGAAGGAAGATTTCTTTTCCCATAATTTAGTAATTGATCCGCTTATATAGGTTACTTGAAACGCGTGGAATGAATTGATCATTGAACTCAAAACTTTCATTTTATTCCCTAATAGTTTATAGTTTTTGTAATAATGAACAAACATGTAATAGAAGCCGTGAGGCATTTTACCCTGCTAAATAATATATTGTATAAGGTAATTTTAAGCTACCGTTTAAAAAAGGGGTAAAGCAATTCAAATTATAATCCCTCTGTCCTAAGCCTTTAGTTTTATATAATTCTCATTTTGTAAAATATATTATTATTAAATTTATTAAATTTTATAAATTAATTAAATTATAAAACCTAACTAATTTAATAATTTTTACATTAAATATAAATATTTTATATCTACACCGAAAGAACAACTTTTCTCTTCAAATTAATAGCTTTACCCATATCTCTTTGACGGAGCTTCCACCATATCGCAGACGAGAATGTGTACAAGTGCAAAGTGAATAAAGTTCATGGTGCAAATTTTTTCTTTCGGTAACTTTTATTGCCAGATGATATTTCCAATGCTTATTACCCAACAACAATGGGGCCATCAGTAATTGGCCCAACTATCTTCAGCTCTAGACTTGGGCCAAACGGATTTAAATTGCTTACATTCTAAATTTGTCACTTCTAGGCATTTTCTGAGAAATAACATTCCGAAATATCATTTGTGGTGAACTTTTTTTTTCACCTACTTTTTCAACCATTCAAATTGTTTCTTTTCCTTGCAAGTCTCCATCTATACTCCAATATTTTAAATGTATGTTAATATTCACACCCCCGAGTCCCTAAGAGCAACACTTATCAAGATATCACTAGTGCACCAAGAACCTGTAAAAGTCAGACTTAATTACAAAATTAGGTTGAATTCACGTGGTGGGAATGCACGTAAAGTGCAAATTTTCCCGAGACATTGACATTTAAGAAAATTTTACTGGATTATGAAGTAAAACAAGATTTCGTCATGCGGATATGTTTTGAGATATAAATTTTATTCACGCTTTTATATCTTTTTAATTTTTTTAATTTTTATTTATATGTGTATATATAAATATACACAAAACAATAAATGCATTTTATTTTCCAATAAAATGTTTGTTGCCTTTGTGGAAGCATTTGCACACTACATGCAGTTCCACCAAGTAAATCCAGCATAATTCTAATTATGACCACAAACCAAAACAAAAAATTCGTTAAAACAGTAATTTGCAACTAAAAATTGAGTAGTCAATGAATTGAATTGCAGTGACTAAATTATTCAAAGGCTAACATATTTAAGATAGAAACCCATTATTAATTATTCTTGACCTCTCATTTTATTGAAGTCAACTCATAGACAAAAGGAATAATCATATCACCAAAAACATGTCCATAAATTTCTTGTTAGTTTTAATCAATCCCTATCCTTTGACTTCAGCAAAGTCGTTGACAGTGAATCCAAGTCTCACTACTTTCTCTAAACTTCAAATAATTTGCACACAGGAGGGGCATTGCAAGCCCTTCTACTTCTTCGTCTTCCACTTTTGTTGGGGGGAGTAGTTGTTGATTCTCAAGTAACCATCACACTTGCCAAATTCTGACTGTTTGAACTTTTCTTCAAAATCATCCCTCAAGATCCTCAACGCAACTTCCACTATTCTTTTCGATAATTCAGCCATTTTACTCCCATATTCTTTTAGTGTCTCACTGGAACAAAAAACAGAGTCTAGAAAGAGTTAACATCTAATTAACAAATATAACTAAATGAGTCAACTTTTTAATTAACTAAACAATAATGAGTCATCAATCTAATTACTGCTGTTACCAACGCAAGTGCGGACCCAGAAATTTGTTGAAAAGATCTTTGGGGACAAGGGCGGATCTAAAAATTTTAAACAGTGAGAATAATAAATATATAATATAATATAAATACATGAAAGAACATAAGACTTAATATGGCTAAATTTCAACGTAAAACCTATCTTCATAAGTAACAAAGGGTAACTAATTCTTTATATATAAAAAAGGATTTATAATAAATTTTTATCCTATCAAATTGTCAATTATATCTAATTTTTATCACACATTATAGAACCGAACGCATCATTATAATCAATATTTTCTAATTACAATTATTCTTTTTGTATATTCATATTTTAAAAATGTTACATAATTAACTTTCTTATTTTTAACACTATTAAAGATATCTTATAAGATGAAAAGTATCCTTCACTAAAAAGAAAATATAAAACATATTGGGAAATCAAGATTGTGAAACCTATGTAAAAAGAGAAAAAATTTAGGAAATGGCAAGGCAAGGGTGTATTGGGGACAAGAATTCATAGGATATATATATATATATATATATATATATATATATATATATATATTTCTCCTATTAAAACTTTGAAAATGTAGTGGGAGCATCTGTACCACAATGATAAACGTAGGTCCGTCCCTGTTAGGGGACACCATGGTTCATAACATGGAAGAAGCCCCATTCTTTGCAGGCAAGGAAAAAAGAGAGTGTAAAGATGTGTTCAAAGGTTTTGAGGTGTCAATGATAGGAAGCTCTACAGTTTGAGAATGAGGCATCATCAAAAAAATTTGGGCAGTGTCAGTGAGTTATGTTTGTTCGGATTTGTGCTATAAAATGAGCTTAAAATTAACTATATAGTACAGTTCCTAAACCCTTAGAATATGAACTGAACGAAGGAAACAGATGAAGAAGCATATAGTAGTGATGAGAAGAGTGTTGAATGGAAATGTAAGATGCAATTTAAGAGACATGCATTTGCTAGTGCTACAAGAAAATTTTAGTACTATTAAAAAATAAACTTTTATATAAAAATTATAAATTTGTTAATACAAATTTTTATAGAAAATTTATTAAAAATTTATTTTTTAATAATATTAGAATTTTTTATAGTGTAGAATCAACCCAGGCTTGCTATACGCAGCAACCGGTAGAAATGATGGTTGATGGTGGTATAAAATTGTACAAGAACTCGAGGAGCATTGGTGTATAAACTCTTTCAGAATTTAAATTCAGAAGAGATAGTATTGGTTTACAGTTCGTACAATGAGCATTACTCGTAAGTTTATGATAATATATGTGTTGTTATGGATGAAAATTTCCTAACTTAAGAATTCAAAGCCAGAGAGAGAAAAACAAAATTAAAATTCAAGTTAAAATTTTAACAAGAATTAAAACTCACAAATAAAACAAGGTTTTGTTTTTATTATTTTATTTAAGATAATAAAAAATTAAAAAATTTTAAAGTTAGGGAATCAAATCTTTATTGTCATAAATGACAGTTAGTAAAATACTCATTTGATTTTATTATTTTTATAAATTAATTTTTTCAATATTTATTTTAAAAATTTAAGTTAATTATTAAATTTTATGAACTAAATATTAAATTAAATGAATAAAAAATTATCTCTACTAATATTAATATTTGAAAAAATTATCTCTACTATTTATGTAACAATTGCCTTTTCCCTTGCACATTTTGTGGGAATGGTTGTTGGCACTGATATCGATTTTTCGGGCGGTGGCCGTGCGGCTCACACGTGCTGTCATGCAAGAGTCTGGAGCTTCGGCCGTTGTTGTGGAATAAGAGCTTTGACTAGGGCCACTTACGTCAAACAAACACTGTAGCTTGGCATGTGGAGAAACTAATATTATAATACAAATATTTGACAGTTATATTATATTTATAAATTAAATTTTATTAAAAATTTATAAAAATTTCAAATTATTAATTTTATTATATCTCATATCTTATAAATTGAATTATAAGATTCAAAATTTTAGAAATTTAAAAAAATTTGTAAATATTAATAATTCTCTTTTAAGTGAGAGCAATTTTTCAATAACTAATTTTCTTTAAACTCTAATGGGAGATATGGGGCATTTCTTTTGGTAATAGGGAGCCTAGGATTTAAATCATGGGTACTGATATATTTTAGTAATTTTTAACTCTTTTTATTTAATATTTAAATTTAATTTATAAATTTAATTTTTTTCTTAATTGTATTCCAGTCCTATCGGCTTCTTTCCAAAAAATCAGGCAATCTCATGATTAATTAGACTGTATGTGTTTCCCAATATTTAAGGGATATTAAGTTTTTTTTGTCCCCAAGATTAAAGGTTGTATAAGAGGAAAAAATATTTTTATATCCTAATATTACAAAATGCTTACACCCAATAATAAAAATTTTTAAATTAGTTAAATTTTATAATTTAATTTAAAATTTAATAAATTTAATAATTTAAATTTATTAAGTAAAAATTTTATGTGTAGCATAGAATTCCTATTTATTGAAAATAGATGACAATCATGACCTCAAATATAGAAGTGTGACAAATTTCGTGCACTCGTGTTGCAATTTGTACCATTCAGCTTGCTATTTATTTCTGTGTGAGAAAATTATTATCTGCAATTCTACACTTCGTTAGCTTAAAACGATCTCGATATAAATGACATCTGTCGCAACAATAGCTTTTGTTCCCAAAGGTACAACTGAAAAACAATGATAGCTAGATTAATCTCACTCTCAAGCATCATGAACATTGCATGCCATCTATCCAATAAAATGGCAGCCGCCTCCATGCATAATCATGAGCAGTCCGAAAATTAACGAAGACAGAGAAGAGTAAAGGTCACACCTCAACTCTTAAAACCACCCAATGAAACAGCACAAGTAGCATAATAAATGCAGTAACTGTATTAGCACTAGTAAGGACGTCATAATCAAACATGATCTATCCATAATGTTTCCCATAAATGCTTTCACAGTAACTGGATCCCAAAAGGTGGACAACGTTCTTTATGTGGATGACAGAGCATGGAATACTATTTTAATGCCTTGGCCTGCTATATTAATTCCTTTTCTATGTCAATCTCTTTGATTCTGGTTGGGGAGAGGAGAGAATTACGTAATAAACTTGTAGTATGCCTTTACTTCAGTATGTATGCTATAATATATAGTATTTTATTAGACCCAAATTATGGTTATATGATCTGCAGAGAACCTTCAGATGCGGCCACGGGCCATAGCTAGCTGCCACCACCCCTTTTTCTCTGAGATATGGGAGGACGAAGAGGAGTGATCTTCTTTTTCATGCTGCAGCTCACAGTGCCCCAACTCCATCGGCTTCTTTTCAGTAACCTCGTTTCTTCTAGCATTGGGGCAGCACTGAAAGGTAATTGAAAAATAAAAATATGAATTAATCAGAATATCACAGCAATAAGATCATTCGTTTGAACGTAAGAGGAAAGGGAGAAGGATAATGCATTGCATACATTTGGCATAATGGCAGCAAGTGCTAGTTGGTTAGTCTGAGTCGCACAAATTGAAGGGTCATAACATTGGGGCGGAGGGGCCTCGTTGAGGTTAATAAGAGGTGCGTCCTCAGTGGCAGTGATATTAGATCCAGTGGTCCCCAGCGGTGGAGAAAGATGAGGGGAAAAAGGCCCGGTAACATGAGTTAAAGTAGCAATACTGACAGGGCGCCTCTCTGCTAGCGGCTTAACAGGGGAAGAGGGGTTTGGTACGTGTTGAGGCTCGGTTGAAGAAGAAGCTGAGGATGGAGTTGGGACCACAATGTGATCATCAAGCTGGACCACAACCTCAGGAGACATAGTCCCGTTTGGCCATACAAAGGTCCCTTGTGGCTTGCAAATTCTGAATCCACTTTTCAGCCTTGCTATTCTTGCGGCCTTGCCCTCCGCTGTCCTGCTTTCTGGCCTCTGTATATCCTCATCAAATTGCTCTTCAGCTGATTTCCTTCCTTTGTTCTTGTCTTCCTCATCCTCCTTGGTCTCTCCCCCAGCGCCTGCTTCCACTGTTGGTCCTAGCAATAATGCCGGTGGCTTTACTGATTCTGACATTTTTGGTTCCTCCACTCTTGTTTTCAGCACCCCTAGTTGTTCCTGCATTTAACTGCCTTCAATCAGTGCCTGGTCGAAATTCATTTTTCCTTACTGAAAGTGCAGAAATCTATTATATCTCTTCATTAACAACATTATATGGCTAAAAACTATTATCAATAGATCAAACAATCATCAATCACAGAATATTATGAAATAAAACTTTTGTGGCTACAGGTAGTTATCTCTGGTAATATAAAGGAAATAAAGTAGATAGTACTGGAGTATATAGTACATCATGTCAAATCATTAAATCCTCATTAAATGAGCCTTTGCCTCTTGTTCTTTTTACCGGTCTAAGCAACAACATCGGGTTTTTGAGGAGTGGAAAGCAATCAATGAGAGCATAACTGAAATCGAAATCATTCTAATCAATGCAATAAATACCCCAAGACTGCTCAAAGTCAGTGAAATTTCCTTCATTTGTTCCTCAATTTTAGTCTTCTTATTAACCAAATCCGCATACATCTCCTGCAATATAATGATATAAGTTATTAAAATAGGGCACGGTATGTCGAGCGAACAGCCAAAATAGGCTAAGCAAATAAGCTAGCGCTGGATCCACTTTTATGATTCACCTGCATTGAAACCAAGGATCCCTCATTATCCAAATTTAAACTCGACATACAGGAATTAGGAGTAGTCACAATAGCCAATTCTTCCTCTTGCTTCTTTAAAACCAGCTCCTGCATATCACTATTTATAAATCAAAGTAAGAGCACATATAATATGGACAATGTAGGAGATTTTAAATTTTTAGAACAGAACAAGAGTAGTAAAAACTTGAGCTTACTGCTTCAATTTAGACATTTCTTCCTTGATTTGTCTAAGTTCTCTAGCACAAATGGGATCCTGTGAAGGGTTATCCCCAGGCTTCCATCCTGGGGGCGGAGTCCAATAAGGATCTTGAATCCCCGCTTCCCGTCTGACATTAACAAGATCAGCATTCTCCAACCAGTATTCCATCGCACCCTCGGCATTATGTCGCCGTCGAAATCTCTCAGTTCCACCAGGGGCCACTCTCCCGGCCATGTGCTTTAGCAAATGATCAAGTAAACCTGTATCACCGATCAGCTTTCGAGCCTCGGATCTCAAAGCTGGCCTCAATATTGGACTTCCGTACACCGCTCCTTTGGCCTTCATGACCTTTAACATATTCTCCTCTGCCAATTTATACCTTCAAATGCAAGAAATATTGCTAATGCAACTACTGAATGTAGAGCAAGTTCGGGATGAAACTATTTGTTTATGAAGAATTAAGTCTTAAAATACAAGCTGAACAGACGGTTCTTCATTACCTCTCGGCGGACCATCTGTCTATTG
Source organism: Dicorynia guianensis (assembly GCA_037013595.1). Classification (NCBI taxonomy): domain Eukaryota; kingdom Viridiplantae; phylum Streptophyta; class Magnoliopsida; order Fabales; family Fabaceae; genus Dicorynia; species Dicorynia guianensis. The sequence goes on along the minus strand of JASUAB010000003.1, from coordinate 15,663,484 downwards.
AAAGCTTCTTCTTTTTGTTGTAAACCACTTGTTGATGCAGCTTGTCATGCTTTGGCTTCTTAGATTTTTTATTCCCGCCACTTACATATTGATTTCTCTCACTTTTACGGGTCATTTTTACCTGAGAAGACATCACTTTAAAAGGCTCTTTTTCTTCACTTTTCTTCCTCTTTTTCGTTGTCCCCTCCTCCCTCTCTATCTCTTCTCTTTCGCCAAACCCAGTCACTTTGAGTTTACCAGAGCCTGATAAAGAATCAAACTTGTGCTCCTCACGGCGACCTAAGAACTTAACTTGTCGACGTTTACCCCACTGCATTCCAGTGAACTTAAGCTGAGACCAGCAAGAACCCTTCTTGAAATCAAAGTCATTCTTGGAGTGATCGATTTCATATAATTGACCCACTTTCAATTGCTCAGAAGCCCCTGCAGTATATATTAGAGACTTGATTAACAGACGAAAAAGATGGGTTGGTAATAAAAACGAAGACGGACCAAATTATCAATGGGTACGAAGGAAAAGAAGTTTATAAAATTATAGCGAAGGCCATATTCAATATGTATAAATCAAAGGCTATATACCGAAAGGTAATAGCAAAGGAAGGGTGGATGTGTTGCTCCTACCTAGGGTATCAGACGTGGGTTGAAACAGCTGAACATGTTTGTCCAGGCATGGGTTTTGCGCGCCGTCAGCGTAGCCTTGTTCATGCTTTCTCATGTACCAAATCTCCTGCGAGACGTTACCAATACATCCAAATCATTATCATAGTCAATGATTATTTCGGAATAAGTGACAAATCATTATTATAATTATTCTGTGTTAGGTGAGTGTGCGTGTGTTCGTAAGCAAATATGCGCATTAATGTCGGCATGTTTAACGACCTAGTGACAGTTTTGTTATGTGGCTACCCAAGACACGAAACGGAATGGAGCAGATTTGCATAAGGACCTCAATTGGGTAGGGAGATATACACGCGATTTTGAAGAGCGTGAGACGTTGCACTCGTGGCATGTTTCTAACATTCACTGAAGGCTCATAGCGCGTGGGAGGGGAAGGAGCTAGGTTGCAAGAGGAAGAGCGAGAGCAACAAACAAATTCTGAATTTTCTGGTTCGGGCATGCGCGAGAGAAAAACGTATTTGGAAAATTAAAGAGCTAGATAAAAGAGAAAGAGACCATATCGTTAGCAGCATCGTCATCGATTTTGCACGAACTTTCGTCCATGATCTGCAGAAAAAAACACAGCGACAATATCAGTAACTAATTTTATTTTTAAGAACAGAACCTCTACAACTAATTAGTTTTACATACAAACTGCATCATTATTAGTTTAAGCTTCATTGCATAGATATTAAGCTCCTCGTGCAAAGTACAGAAAAAGTCTTAGTACAATGCGAACCACATATAGTGAAGGGAGAAAATTCCAAAATGTGATTAAAAAGCAAAAGAAATCAGAATGACAAAAAAAAAAAAAAAAGCAAATGGCAAGATCAGAGCGAAGCAATCTGGGGTACTGGGAAGCAAAAGCCTGAAACGGCAACTTCTTAATATAGCAAGGAATTAAATATTGCGGCTCTGCAAGAAAAAGCAGTATGCTCATACATAGTGCTTGATGGCAAACCTGGAGCAGGGACAAAATGGGCAAAGCTGGTAGAGAGACAACGTGATAAGAAATTAATGCAAAGTAGAGGGGTTCTGAGGGCACATACCAAAATCTGTGCGGTGCTTTGAAGCAAACTTTCTCACAACTTTGAATCTCACACTTGAACGGTATTAAATGAAGATGCAGAGCATTAAATGTGTCTAATATGAATCCGATTTTGATGTTAAAAGTGAGGATAAGCAAAAAAAGTATGGATAAAGCAAAACCAGAATCATTTTTCTTGCAAGTGAACTTACTCAGAAAACTAAAAAACACAACGACTTACATATTCTTCAGGAAAATGAAGGAGACGAACTGTGATGGAACTGAAATCGTAGCTTCCAATCTGAAATATCTCTGTTTTAAAGCAGAATCCAGACTAAAACTATCAAACCAGGAAAATGAAGTTCATACCTGGAAGTGAAAGCGGACGGAGAGAATGATCGAAGAGAAGTATTTTCTTGAGGAAAATAAGATTAGAAATCTGCAAATAGTTCACAAGCATTAGTGTATTGATTGGACTGAAAATAGAATCGGAGAAAGAAAACTCATCGGCGAATGTTGAGCATCGGTATATGCAGAGACCTTTCGCAGAATCTGGCGTCGAACAAGTTTCTTTGTCGTGTTTGTTTCCTGAGAAAGAGAGTTAGGAGATTGCTCGGAGAGAAAATGTGGAGCGAAAATTTGTTATGCTTGAAACGGAACGAGCAGCTTTTTCATTTCACGTAGCGAAGAAGAGAGAGAGAACACAATCATTACCAGTGCCATCCGGCTTACACAGAGTCCTCGTTGGCTGTTGGGAATGAATCTAGTGCAACGTAACTCTCATCATAAGAACCAGAACCACTAATAATATTTTGCCACGTCATCCAAATCTCAATTTAAATAGAGCCAGCCATGCGTGTGAAGAATCAAGACCATCTTATAGTATCATGAAGTATCATCACCACTAACAGATTCAGACGCTCAAGCACACATTTGCTCATATTTAATTATTTTATAATTTTTTTTGCATGATTTATTATCCTTTCAATTAGGGAATAAGGTATTTTAAATAAATAAATTAAAGTATTTAAAATATTTTACACTTCAAGGCATGTATAATATAGAAAATAAATTAAAATACTTTAAAAATATTATTACTGATTATATGAATATTTTACTAATTAAAATATGAGTCTAAAAATTTGAAAAAATCAATTATAATTGGGTAAATTAATTCTATGAAAATTAAACAACTAATTATAATTAAAAAACTGATTTTATGAGAATGAAGTATTGTAATTAGAAGAGTAATTCTATTAGAATTGAAAGTGTCTGCATGAACTTTAGGAGTTGGCACAATTGGCAAGCAAGTTATGACCTCAAGTTGCAAGCCTTTTCACTCATGGTTTGATTCTGGTAGTGATTTTTAGGGCTAGAGATATGATCTAATGGTGCGCTCCTGCCTTGTGGAGAATTAGTACCATGTGAAAGGTGGTAATACTTTTTGGAAATTGAAAAATACTATGTGTGAAATTATAACTCTACCTAGGATGAAATAGCCCAATTTTTTTAGATGATAAGTGGCATTATTTAAATTTCTGCTACAATCTCACTTCATTATATTTTGAGGAAATATTTAGAATGGAGAATTAATTAATAATAATTGAGAAAATTTTTCTTTCACCCAAGTGAAAAAAATTAAACAGTCACAAATTTTTTGAGAATGGTTGAATTTATCAATTTTATTATTTAATTTATAAATTTAATAAATTTAATAATTTAAATTATTTTTTATAAATACTTAATAAAATTTAACTTATAAAAATAACAAAACTATAATAATTTATACTAAAAAGTTTAACAGCTTTTGGTGCAGTTATGTTTATAATTTGTAATTGTATCTGCTTTTCACTTTTTATTTTTCTACTGCATGAATGGATAAAAAAATTTAATAGCATTATTTGACATTTAGGACTAATCCAACTTGATGAGATAAAACTTGTCTTTCTTGATTAGTATTGTTTTATTGTTATATTTGGATATATGGATGAAATTTGCTTTTCTTGGCTTCCAAATTTAATTTAAAGTGTGTTTTCAACGTTATATACCAAAGGAAGGATGTAGGAGTGAATTATGGGGACTTGACAATGTAAAATTACGCAAAACTAAATCCTATTTAATATGTTTAAGAAAATGAAATTTTACAAAACTTTACAAAATAATTTCAGCAAATAATAAAATTTAAATAAAGGAAATGCATTTATTCTCACAAATTAAAATATTAAAATAATTTATTTAAAATATTTAAATTATTAATTTATTAAATCTAACAAATAAATATATCTTCCACCTCTTTGGGAGATTTTAATGAAAAGGTTACTTTACGTGAGATTTTTTTTTTTCCCAAGATTAGAACAACACAAGTATGCAATAGAATGTAATTAGTTTGGGGTATCGATTACAGTTTCCACAAGACTAAAAAGTTGACAGTTATTTCAATATTCTCATAAGGGTTACATCCTATGGCTTTATAGGTTTTTTTACACACGCACCAAGTGTCTAGGTGCAGTTCAATTCAAACTCGTTGCATGAGATATTGGTGGTGAAAGAGATGAAACCATTTACGTCAAGGTATCAGCACCACTGAACCAGATGTCTTCCTACTCTCCAGGTCTGCATGAGCTCTTGCTGCCTCAGACAATGGGTATGTATGATTGACCCGCACCTTCAGGACACCAGAAGCAACGTTAGCAAACACCTCTCCGGCAGCCTCCAATAGCTCATCCCGAGTGGGAACGTATTGCATTAGAGAGGGCCTTGTCAAAAACAGAGATTTTGTGGCCAGAGCAGATAACGGAACTGGATCTGGTGCACCTGATGCCTGCCCGAAACTTACCATGTATCCTCGAAGCTTTAAGCATTCCAAAGATCCCTGGATAATTTATATTATGCCTCGTTAAAGAACTTCTTCTGGGGGAGGGGTGATAGAAAGATGAACGCAAAAAGAAAAGCATATTCCCTCAAAGTGAGACTCCCAATATTCAAATGCTACATCTAATAAGGAAGAAAAAAGATTTCTTCCAAACAGAAGGTATCATCAATCAGATCATCAATGGCATAAGCCACTACGTTTGCTTCTATATTGTATTAACTGTTGAGGTTCCAAGATCTGGCAGTAAATGAACTTGACCCAAAGCTATTCAGCAGTGAATATGTAATAACTCAAAAGCTCAAGGTTTACACAATAACATTTGTCAGTATTACAACTTCTTTCACATGCATTGCAATCTCATTGAAAAGCCAAATGCAGATAGGATCCCGACTCCAGTACCAATTCTCGGAACTTAATTTCTAAATTTCGAAAGAGAACTGAACTGAATCAATACATAGTTCTCTATTATATAATAGGAACTCATTTGTAGATTAGTAAAAAGCAATCACTGCAGAGTTCTGTTACGAGGACCTAGTTGGTGTTTGGTCAAAGGTTTAGTTTTAAGAAATGATTAATATTGGACCAAATGACCCTAAACTACTTGCATTTCTAGATACTATTATCATAACAAAATGAACACCTAAAGAATATTCATGAAAAAGAACGGATACCTAAAGAATCAGAAAATTAAGCAACTTCTGATGGCACGACCAGACAAAACACAGCACTAACAAATTTATTTTCCCACTCAGGTATTCAATTGTCTAAAAATGCGTATTTTATTTAGGCTGAAAATATACGATAGAATAAATATTACCTGAAAGGTATCCTTTCCTACAGAATCATAGACTACTTCAACTCCATTCCCTGATGTAATTTCATGTACACAAGCAACAAAATCCTCTTCTGTGTAAATTATAACATGATGGCACCCATCATTCTTGGCTTGATCTGCCTTTTTTTTATTTGAAACAGTTCCTATAACAGTTGCACCAAGAGCATGTGCCCACTGGCACAACAGGGATCCAACTCCACCGGCTGCTGCATGGACAAGAACTGTGTGACCAGCTTGAACCTAGCATAGTTGCATTAATATCCGAGTTAGTCTGTTTATCAAGCTGGTAGTAAATTATGTGCACTAGGATTTCTATGATAACGCATGCACTCTTAAGTAAAACACATCATAGCCAACAATAAGTAGCCAAAATCAGACAGCGTGCTTTAATTGAGGTGGAAATTAATGCGAGTAACTCATAAACATGTTCAATTTTTGACTAGTTTGGACTCCATTTTTCTTGTTCACAAGATATCTTGTTTTCAGTAGATTTCATTACATTGACATTCACATTCTTGAGTAACCCAAAAGCACTCTATCTGTGCTCAGTGTCGAGTAAGTCTAATATGTTTTAGTCTTAGCATGACACCATTCCATAAATCAGTAATCAGGATTGTAATGACACCTCAAATACTAGCACAGACAAAGTACTTATGATTGCTATGCAAGTATGATAACCTACGTCAAAATATACAACACTGAGAACATTTTATGTTGACCATTGAAGTAATATACATTGGTGCTGGTCTTTATCAGATGCTTTGGATTACCACTAAAATTATATTGCACAAATAAAACCTAAGCTTTCAAGGTCAAAATTAGTTTGAACTTAGTAGTTATTTTACCCAAAAGAAAGTATGAAAGACCCCTAACAATCTAAAAGTCATGCTTTATCTCTTAAATATATCTTTCTGCAAATAAAATGTAAAAGGAAAAATACTTGCTTGAGCTATATTTCACTAGAGAGTTACAGAACCAACCTTGAAACAGCGCCGAAGTAAAAACTGAGCTGTCATGCCCTTAAGCATGATGGATGCCCCCATAACTGGATCAATAGATGGAGGAACTGGGACTACTTTGTTTGCAGGAAGAATCTGCTCTTCAGCATATGAGCCCATGGGTTCACCTGCATAAGCCACAATATCTCCTACTTCCCTAACAGTGAGTCCAGGGCCCACAGCTGTCACAACCCCAACAGCCTCCCTACCTACCACATTAGGAAAGAAAACAGATTAGACAGAAATAGTCCAACAGTGGTTATACTGTTAAATCCAAATTTACAATTTAGGTTGGAGGTTATTAAATTTTGGCAATAGATAGTTAGTCACATTTGCAAGATATATAGATAACTGATTTTTTCATAAAGGTGAACAGAATTAAAATATATATATATATATATATATATATTATTTTCTATCCCTAAAGGAGGCTCATTCTTTTGTTGCTTTATTTTCTTCGCCCCAAAAAAGCACACTTTATGGTAAGGAGGAAGAATCCCATATTGATTAGATGAGGCAAGGTAGATTCTAATAGATATTTACCATCCCAGAAAAGAATACTAAACAGCAATGGAAAGCAACATTAACAAGTTATTTACTACCAATAACAGATAATTTCCTTTCATTTTCTTTCAACAATCTCAGAATATTTGTCAATGGCCTAGCCGTACTTTTTTATGCTTTTGGGTTCCCAAAATCAAACTTGCTTATTCAGAGGGTAAAAAAGGGGAAAAAAATATAGAACACAATGTGAAGTAACTGAAATGAAGGAAAGACAGCTATTGTCTCATTAGTCTGTTTCCAGCTACTAGATAAATATATCTTTTGAAAAAGTATTCTTTGAAACATGAAGGATTTCTTGAATTTGATTTTTCCAACTGACCCCACTTCTTTTCCTCCAGTTTTATACTGTTCATCCAACATTTAACTACTAAAGGGGAGAATCTGAAACAAATGCGGTAACCTTTCCATGTACAAGTAGATTGTCAATTTACATATTGATATCAAGAATAAATGAATTAGCAAACGAAATAAATAAGGAGAATATTGACACCTAAGTTACAGCTTTCAGTCTTAAACATCCAGGTGAAAGAAATTCTTACTGCACATGTATGGCAAATAATTTAAGTTCAAAGATATCTGCGGCTATGCTTGCCCAAAAAAGGCTCTTAAGCATCAAAGGAAATAGCCTTGGCTTTCCATAACACTTCATGCATATCATCAAACATAAAAGCATTACCCAGAAGATTAAACACTTCATGATATTAAGAGTAGAGGCTCATTATACAATTATTCATCAATTACATCGCCACAAGACTTTAGAACCAGCTTTAAAAAATCATTTCACTAATCCTAGAATCCAATTTACAAGAATTTGGTCCTTCCCTATAGTGTCATGGAATTCATTCTGCTGCACATGGGTAGGACCTAGGCCCTGAAAATATCTCTCTGCTCTATGGCGAACAACCAAACAGTGACCAAAAGCCAAATAGTGAAGGCCTCTTAAGTATCACGGAATATGGACAGGCAAGTTTGTGTGTCACACATAGATTGATAGAGACACACAAGAAGAGAAATATTCCATCGGAATCAGAATAAAATGGACTGCCACATTATGAAATAAGTGGAAACTCTTGCAGTGCGATCCTCAAGCAACAAGAATTGTGATTTGGAAATACTTCCCACCATTTCACTATAATAAGAATAATGTAAACTCGAGCAGAAGAAAAATAGCTGTTGCTCATGTATTGTCTAGAATTTATTTTGTAGTCAAGATTCAAGAAAAATTAGAAATTTACTATGAAAAATTTATAAGGCCTAACCTTTGTAGTTAACACTTTAATTATGTGTGTTAACCCAGATTTTGCAGAAGTTTTACTTACTTCTCCAAATAAAAATCATCATGTTCATCGACATACTAGTGTGCTTGAATAAAATACAATTACAAGTTAAATCAGCCTTAAGCATATTCTCTATTATATTGAAGTTGCCAATAAGTAGGATCTCAAAAAGAACTTACGAATCTATGGTATAATCCACTGCATGGAATAATTTTACATGTGATGACAACTAGTGAGGCGATTACCATAATTATGGAAGCAACATATCAGAATTGCTCCTTTATCACTTTTTTATTTTCCGCCCATAAGTAACTAGAGATGTTACATGATCTAACAAGCTTGTAGAAGTAAATCAAATTATCAGACCTGGAGTATAGGGCAACGAGGGAACCTTATAAATTCCTTTCCGAAAATAGATATCGATAAAATTGATTCCAATTGCTTTGTTCCTCACGCGGACTTCGCCTTCTTTTGGCTCCCCAATTTCCACATCCTCCCATTTTAGAACCTATCGTCATTTGACAATACCAAGAAACACAAGGAAGCATATTGACCAGAAGCATTTTAATAATTTACTTAAAAATACATAAAATTTGTCTACATTAACAATATTAGCAGTCTCTACACAATGGTTATGAAGGAAATTCCAAGAGAATTCTTGCTGCCTCTAATCCTCAGGCAAGATGACATAATCCACTTTCAACCCATATTGAATCAAACAGAGAAGAAAAATGAAACAACTTCAAAGATTCGAAACTTTAAGCAAACTAGTAAGTCGGATGTTACGAATTTAAATAGCTTTTGATGGAAACCTTATGATGACCATTCTCTTCTGGGAACCTTTCACTGCAATCAATTACAGAATAAAGACTTAAAAATTAAACCTTTCTACTAAGATTTAACTTAAACAAAAGCTCTGTTTGATAGATTGCGGAAGTATTACACTAAGAGTTAATATGATGATTGGAAACAACTAATGAGATAGAGAGAGATTCTATTTCAATTTTACGAATTGGGTAATTCACATTCATCACAATTTGGCAACCCAATAACCCACTTCTTGCTAATAGCAAACTGCATGTATTTCCTACTATATTAGTAACAGTACAAAAGCAGGAACCAGAAGAGTAAAAGAGCGAGACCTCAGGTCCACCAAATTCGTGAACTCTGAAAGCTTTGACCATTTTTGATGCTGATAAGGAAGCTTCTGTGGTGAGTGTTCTGGCTGAAAGATTTCTGCAAGGCTATGAAACGTTGAGGAACATGAAGAGAATAGGAAGATCCACTTAGAAATTTTCAAATTCTGTTAAAGAAGTTTGGCATTTTGATGAGAAAGGAACTTTGGTAGGAGCTTGGGAGATGAAGAAGCCAGTGGAAGAGGGACCCGGTAGAGTTCTAAAATCTAAAATTTAATCTTGTTACCTACCCAAACAGTGTCAAAGTGCCTTTGAACGGGACGGAGTACTCGACATGTTAGGGTACTCTACCTTTTTCTTTTTAATTTTAATAATATTAGACATGTATTTATATATATATATATATTATATAAATATTTATAAAATATTAATATCAAATAATAATTTATAAAAAATATATAAGTATAAATGTATAATTCTAATATTATTTATTTAATTTTACTAACTTTTATAAATTATTTTAATTTATATTAAAATATATTTTATAAATTTTATTTATTAATAACATTTTTTAATTTTATATTTATTTTTATTTATACTTGCTATTTTGATTCAAAAACAAAGGATTCGACTCAAAGGATTTTTCATTTTCCCAAACATTTCTATAAGTAACTAGTAGTGTCTTGGCATTTTCTGAAATTTTTTTGGTTGCTTTCGGCAATTTTTGCATGCTACCTATAGCTATTATTTGTTTTTTAATTTGATGATTATTAAGTAGGTAATTATTTAAGAATTGAAATTTGTCTTGATAACCGTCTTTTAAAAAATTTAAATCTTTGCATACTGGGGTTAAAGTTTATTCGGTGTCAATATACTTTAATTAAACTAACATTTTATTGATTTATTGCTATTATTTTGTTGAGAAAAGCTACTCACACATAAGAAATGTTACATACAGGAAATGTGAATAAGTTGTATTTTATAATTTATTTTAAAGAACATAATAAATTTAGTTATTTAAATTAAAAAAATAAATTTTATATTTTTAATAAATTTCATAATTTAAATTTTATAAAATACAAAGTATATAAAAATAAGGATAAAATTTTTTTAGTTATTTTGATTTAAGTTATGTGTATGAAAAAATTTTTATTAAAAATAATGAAATTTACTTTAATAATCTGTATATTTTAAAAGAAATTAGATTCTGATTATTAACTAAAAAATAATGAAATATCCTAGATTTTGCTCAAAAAAATGATAAGAAAAACAAAAGGAGTATATTTTGTTTGGGAAATACTGAATGGCAATGTTCACCGAACTATGACTTACGTCAGGAGTGAATTGCTTGAGTGGATTTCTTATTTGTATGTGATTCTTTTCTTTTATTGTCATGTATCGTTCCGGTGTGCATTTACTTTCATAAATAAGATTTTAAAAAATTCTATTTAAAAATTTAAAAATTAAATTTTTTAAATATTATAAATTAAAATAAAAAATTTAATAATTTTAACAATGCATAAATATTTTATAATAATGTAATATATAAAACAACATCACTTATTTTGTTTTTATTTTAAAAAATTAAAAAACATGAATATTTGGTCAATACTATTTTATTAACCATTTTTTTAGCATAATTGCTGGAGCAAATTAAGGACATAAAATACATAATATTAATTTGTTATGTTGAAGAAATTAAATTGAAATTTCCCAATATACACTTTTTTGTCAAATTAATTTTATATGTAATCGCTTTGCATAAATATATATTAAATATTTTAAAACTATGGAGTTGATCTATATTGTTAATTAAGTTTGTGAATGCTTGGTTTGGTTGAAAAAACATGTTGGTTGAGATATATGAAGATATAGATGCGATATGCTACACTGTCCTATCATGTCTCATTGACGTATTCTTAGAAACCATTCTCTCAATAGTTTGATGGGAAGTTAAAATATATAAAGAAATGGAACAACGATTGATAATGGTGAAAAGATTCACAGTTTCCAAATAATGACATATATATAAATTAAACATTCAAGTAATGAATACTTTGAAATTGTCCAAGTTTGGATTCAATTTGCTAACATTAAAAAAAAAAAAATCTACAAATTTTGTTGTTGCCAGTCCTATATTTAGTGTCCAAATAAACAACCAATATGTTTGGGTGCATGTTCGTGAGGTCTGTATGCTAGAGCATTGGATGAGTATGTCTTAAAACTTTTATTCTAAGCGTGTTTTCACTTTAAAAAAAAAAAAAAACAACTTTGGGATGAAATTCAAGTAAAGAGATTTGTGCTTGTCCTTCTCACCATGACCTTATGAAACCTTTTTCCTGTAGACTCAATTCTTTTCAACAATAAACTATGAGGGGGAATTCCTATACTTTTGAGGGAGAATATTTAGGTAAACCTAATTTAGAGAGTAAGAGTCTATTTGATATTTTTCTAAGATTTATTGGCTTTCAACTTTCTCATTTAAAAAAGTCAATGTTCACATTTCTAAAATAAAACATAGTAAACTTCTTGACAACGAATTACGGGTTAGAATAATGAGTCATTTTTGTACTTTTGAGAGAAAGCATTAGAGTAGACCTAATTTAGAGAAAAAAGGGTTTGTGTGCTACCTTTAATCAAGTTTACTAATTTTTCTTTCTTAATCAATTTTATTAAAACCTACCCAAGCTAGACAGCCTTTTCAAATCCTAATTCTAGTCAAACTAAGCAACCACCTTCAATATAAACCCTGAATGAACTAAGCATTGAATTTTTTCTTTCCATAATAATGGCTAAAATATCACTTATTAGAGGTATTAATTACAGATCATGTTTGATCACGTAAAACACCCACAATGAGATAAATAAAAATAAGATAAAATAGTAAATCTTGTTTTGACAAACTTCAAACACAATTTTAAAACCAAATGTAACAAAACATTAATATAGTATTGAAAGAGTAATGTAGGGGTGTTAATATTTTCCTTACATGTAACTAACCTCCGAACTCATTTTCTATTACATACACCATTTTTTTCAGTATTTGACTTCACCATCTTAATCTAAGTTAGTGGCGATTCAAATTTTATTTCTTTTTCCAAAATCCATTTCCTAACTCATATTTCTTTTGTTCAACGCTCCATGTTGCTTGTCAATAGCTTGATAACTATGCTAAGGATAACATAACAAGTAGAGCTAATGTGGCAAGATAGTGTCTTTTGTTTTTTGAGTGGTGAGAAGGTGTTAGGAAGTGATTGTGGTTAGTGTAGTGTGTGGAAATGAAGAAGAGTGGGGAGATATTTATAGTGATGAGGGAGAGAGGAGGTAGGAGAGGGACAAAAAATTTGAGACCCAAAAATATCCTTAAATTCTTCTATTCTCATCAAATTAATTTTCAAAATATTTTTTATTTAAATAAAAAAATTTTAGAACTTATGCATAGGTCCACTTTTATTTTTTTAGGATCTAGATAAGATTAAATGTCTACACTTAGCCAATTTCATTCAAGGTCCACAATCTCATCATCACTGTAGCTTGCATGCAGTCTTGAAGAACAATTGTGTCAACCTAAAACAGCTCTTATTTTAAACAAAATTGTAAGCTAAATTGATAGTACGAAACTAATTTAAATAGTTTCTCCCCAATTCACTTCAAACTGCCTCTTACTAGGACAAAAAAAGTTAAAATGTCTTGATGCCGAAAAGGGCTCTTGTTAAATAAAACCACACTACAAGCATTCAAGTTATTTTCTTTTTGGCTTTCTACTTAGTACTAGCTATGTTCAACATCATTGCCATTGCCTTTTTAATAATGATAGTTTCACAAATTAATTATACAAATAGTTTTGCAATTTTTATCTTAATAGAAAGTCAAATGCTATCCAACTTGATACCTAATGACCTAAAAATAATGTGTTAAGAGTTCATGAATAGTTTTGTTAAATATTTGAAAATACTTCTCTTTTAGTCATCAATTCTCAACTCTCTCACATATAGTTAGTTTGAATGATTTAACTGTATACTTAGTTATTGTTGAATCTTATCACTAAATAAACTTTTTTAGTTGAGTGGAGTTAGGCTCACACTCGCTATATACAGAGAATTTTGTAATGGCCCCAAACCAATGTGGAAAGTGGGTATGGATATAAAATTTTTCTTTTACTTAAGTATACTAAACTTATAACTATTAGCAAGTCTTGAAGAAGAAAATGTTGGCCCAAATCAAATATTTATTATTAAGTGATTGATGAAAAGGAAATTGAGAAGAATATGAATTAAGTGTATGAGAATAACATAATCCTTCATCATAAAATGATTGGCACATACCTTGTCATTGCATGTTCAAAAAGTCTTTAATGTGATATAATTATCACAAACAATTAATTATTCATTTATATTTTCCTTTACGTAATTATATATGAGATGTTTTTTTTATGCTCAAATTGTACCCGTCAAGAACAATACAACTTCTTAATTATGATCGAATTGTACTGATTTGTCTATAACTTCTATAGTAAGTTCTTAATCTTTCTGTTTAGTAACCTTGATTGACTCTCAAGATCATAACCTAAACTCTTACATGATAACTAAAAGGACACCACAATCAATTATTGACTTTTTCTTAGTATTAGCAATTTCATAATGGATATAATCTATTGCAATGAATAAAATTTCTTATAACTAATTGAGTAATTCTATCAGTGCATCCTTAGGCATCTACTTGTGGAGACCCACAAAAAGAAAGCAAAATTGGTCAAAGTGAGTTTGACCAATTTTGTTTCAAGTTCGTGTCCATTGTGGATGTCTAAGGATGCATGCTTATCACAACTCTAACTAATATAACGTCCTAACTAACTACACCTTACACTTATCTTTTTATCCTTGTACCCATGACATTGACTCTCCTCAACTGTCATTATCCCATAAATATTGAAAATTTCTATATCTACTTAGATGTACTTTTCTTTGGATTCAAAAAAAATGTTCTTATCTCCAAGATAGAGTAAAGCTTTTGCTTGCCTTATATATATATATATATATATATATATATATATTTATATAATGTTTGAAGCATATAAATGAAAGCCTATTCACCAAAGAACGATTTGTTTTCTAATGAAACAAGTCATTGGATGAAAGCTAAAATATCTTAAAGCTGAAATATTTGTATCCAACATTCTTGAAGGAAAACAACCAAAACATTTAACCATTACCAAGTTTAGAACAAGCACATTTCAGCTCTTCCATTTATTTTGAAATGTGTGGTTCTTGATGGATAAGGATAAGCTAATTTCAAGTTTAGAAGTAAGACTACTAATAAATCTTAACCTTTCAAATTCATGTAGGTTAGATTTTTATCACGTGCGCAAACTTCTTCTTTTACCTTCAAAAAATTGTCACTCTTTTCAACTATGTTTTTTTTGCATCCCTCTTCCCAATTCTTCACCTCTCGTAAGGTATTACTAAATTACTCTCTTCAAGCTTCTCTTTCTCTTTTTTGTTCTTCATCTTTGCTCAGGGCCTAGTAAAATTATTCTCCCCAAACATCTTTTCTTTCGATGTCTCTATAAGGCTTAAACTTCTTCGAACTTCTTCTCTTTTGGGAAATCTTTTTCATAGCTCTTTAAATTGTTCTAAGTGAAACCTTCAAAGACTCCTAGAATTAAATGGGGTTTCAAATTGGATTAATAGGGCTTTTGGGTATTTGGAATTTTGCTCAAGAAAGTCAGATGAACATGGCAGTGGCAAACAAAGATAAAGCTTTGAGGGAGTTCATCATGAATAAAATTAGATTCATTAAAAGTCAAACTTAGTATTTTTTTTACACTCTCTTTTAGTAGTGCCTTCTCTACTAATGAATGTAGGAATTTCTTTGAAAGTATTAGGAGAATTATACACATATGACTAATGCTTCTTTTTTCAATCCTTTTTTTTTTTTCAATCCTTAATTCTCTAAAAAGAAATCATGATCAATAGAAGAACCAAAAAGTGAATCAATGTGGACTTGTGTAGCTTTAGTTAAGATGATTTTGGGGAGTAATATGTCAAAATGACAATAGATTCTGATACTTTCACTTTATACAAATGACATACTCTTAGCTGAAAATGATTTAGCATTGATAGTCACCCCTTAAAAGTGATTCTCCTCAACTTTTGAGATAAAGGACATGGGGAAAACAAATTATGTATTTGGATTCAAATTTCAACAAACTGTTCTATGAGGTTTTTGAGTATGTCTTAATTAGAAAACTTATATAAAAAAGGTCTTCAAACATTTTAGAATAAATAACTATAAAGCCTTATATACTTTAATGGAAAAGGGCTCATATCGTAATATGAAACAATGTCCTGAAGTAAAGGAAGAAAAGAGGGAAATGACAAAAGTGCCATGTGCAATGTAATTAGAAGTTTGATATATGCTATGTTGTACACTCAACCCAATATATATATTGCAGTGGACATGATTAATAGATATCAAAGTAACTCTAGGATTGCCTTTTGGGCTATAGTTAAAAGGATACTTAAATATCTAAAAGGAACCACAAATTTGACTTTGTGCTATCAAGGTGGGAGTTTGAAATTAATTGGTTTCAGTGATACTGATGGGTCAACAGGCAATATGAGCATAATTTCACATCAAGATATGCATTAATTCGTACTTGGTAGTGGAGTGATTTCTTGGAGTAACAAAAAGTAAGCATGTGTTTCTCTATCCACTATGAAGTCACAATATGTGGCTAGCACTTCTATAGTACAAGAAGTTGTATGTATAAAAATGGTCCTACATGCTTGAGCAAAGGAGGACACTTATGAGAGGTAGTCATAATTTATTGTGATAATACAGCTGCCTTAACCTATGTAAAGATCCTAAGTACCATGCAAAATCTAATACATTGACACCCATTATCATTTTATTAGAGACATCATTATATAGCTAGTTAAATTCAAACATATTTTCACCAGCAATATGCTCATTGATCACTTCACCAAACCCATTGTTTGAGAGGTTTTTTGTAAGCATATTAAGGGTTTAGGATTAATGAGGATTTGATATGCTTTTGTATTCATTCTTATACATTAATAAAAGAGCCTCCATTTTATTTTAATATAATTGATTAGTTTAATTAATGGCACAAATCTAAGTTATCATTAGGCTTAAAAGATTATCTCTCTCACACAAGAAAATTGTCCAGCATCTGCAGCAAGTAAAATGAGACTTAAATGATTATCAAATAACATGATGTGAATTATTCCCTTATTGCTTTTGTAGTGACAAGGATTTTATATTGAAAATAGTTACCTTAGTATATGACAACTTCCCAATCATCTCGGGGTAGTCATCTTATAGCCTAGTCAAGTGTTTGACGTAGTTCTTCTAATATGATTATAAAGAATCATTGTCTTTCACCCAAAACACCCTTAAGAAAAATCTTAATTGAGCTGGGTACCCTTTTAGAAACTAAGTCAAGCTGAACACAAACTCTAGTCAAACTAGGCAAACAACTTTTGATGTAAGTCTTAGGTGAACCAAGCATCGAATAACCTTTTCCATAGTAATAGCTAAACATTATTTATTAATGACATTAATCATGTATCAAACTTGGTTACATGCAAGACCAATAGCGAGATAAACAAAAAACTACAAAAGCAATAAATTTATCTTGGTAAAACACGAAAGCATAGTTTTGAAACTAAAAATTAACAAAACACTAATGGGGTACTAAAAGTTGTTGTAAGGATGCCAATACCTTTCCTATGTGTAACTAACTTCCGAATCTGATTTCTATAACACAAGCCTTACTTTTCAATATCCAACCTCACTAATTCAATCTAGGTTGATGGCAGCTCTGCTTTCTTTTTTTTCCAACACCTCTTTTCTTAAACCTACTTTCAAACTCATATTTGGTTTGTCACTCCACATTGCATGTTTACATATAGAACACAATTCATATAGCACATGCACAAGTCAAACAAAAGGGGATGATTGAATAGATCCTTATTTCATTATTGTGTAAGCCCCACATGGGATTATAAATACTAACCTAAGCACTTATGTCTATATCATGCAATTTAGGTTTAGTGTTACTATTTTAGCATGCACTCCAAGGGTTAAGAAAGAAATAATCTAGCAGAATATGTATAGGAAAGCAATTAAACCTGATGAATTGGCATGAGTATCTAAGGAAAATCATTTTTATATTCACCAATGATTTGTGACTTATTTCTTGGATAATCATGCTACATTTAGTAGCTAACCTAACTATGAGTACAAATGCATATAATAATCTTTGCATGGCTCTTGTGATAAGAGATACAAAAAATTTGGTGCAATGAGATTTTAAGTAACATTATGTTAGTTTGATAGTAATTTAATATAATAATTTCTCACCGAGCACCTTTTTTTTCGTGTGGTTGCACCTCTACTTTCTTGTGTGTATATGTGTGTGTGTATATATCTTAATAGATTGAGATTTTATTTAACATATACAATGTGTACAAATGAAAAGTGTTGCATAGGGTCATGTGGTGCATCCACATGACCAAGTAATATGATAGAATTAATTAATTAGATAGTATATTTTTAAAAATAATTAATTAAATAAATTCTAATAAAAATGGGAGATAAATTAATTAATTTATTTTAATTTATTTAAAATATAATTTGAGTAATTATCCTAATTTTAAACTAACTTGATTTAAGAGATAACATTCCCATTTAAAGTTTAACTCTATATAAAGAGTCCTGATTAAATTAACTTTTAACAAGTGATATATTAAAAAGGAATAATAATTACAATAGTAAATTCGTTAACAGGTCCCAATGGAGGCGGGAGCAGCCGGCGCCGGCGTCGCTGCTGACAATATCTCTCCGACAGCGTCCGTATCGCGACGGGAATTCGCCGTGTCCAGGCAGTATCAGCACCTCCTCGACAAAACGGCACCGTACGTCCTCTATCGGTGGATCGCTTGCTTTGTCGTTGCCTTCATCTACATCGTCCGCGTCAGCTCCGTCCAAGGGTTCTACTTTGTTTCCTATTGCCTGGGCCTTTACATCCTCAAGTCTCTCAAATCTCTTATGAGATTTCTCTCCGCTCAGATCTCTGATGGTGCCACCCTGCCCACTAGAGCATCCGATGAGTTCTTGCCTTTTGATCGCTGGGTTCCGGAGTTCAAGTTCTGGTGCGTTAGCTTTGATCTTTACCTTTGTCGTCTTGCATTTGTTATTTGACTTCATAATGGACTGTTCTTGTGTTTCTGAATGCTTACGCAGCACGATTTATGGACACCAATTTCGTCATATACTTATTACGTGCTTAGTTGCACTCATGAATATGCACAGAATCGAGAGGTGCATGTAATTTTGATCGGGGTATTGCACCTTTTTCTCACTTCATGCCCAGAGTGAGCTGAGGGTCGTTACTGTATGCCCTTCATGAACGTGGAAATTAGGACGGTTTTACAATGTTCCACTGGCTAGATTATATGATGCTAGTATGGTTTTCCAATGTTAAGAAGTTCTTATTTGGATGTTGTTCCGTTTGGTTTGATGGTTCAAGTCATAAAAGTAATTCCCTTCTTCACTTAAGAAAGGATTTCTATCTTTTTTCTCTTTACCTTCACAATCGTTATGATCTTCCCTCTCTAGCGAGGAATCAACAATTCGAAATGTTTTTCTTGCCTATTTTTCATTAACCAGCGTTTATATATAGATGTAGGAAGATCTGTTTGGGAAATAAGAAGTTCCTTTGACATATTTTCATCTGTAAAGAATTCTGCATGTAGACTGAGAACAGAGACAGAAGGCTGATCTTTGAATAGGAAAGAGGGTGGTTGGTTGCTTGTACTATAGCTCTTCGTTTTTCCTTTGTGGCAGGTACTCAATCACGAAGGCATTTTGCATTGCGTTTGTGATGACTTTCTTTAGCGTGCTTGATGTACCTATGAATTGGCGTCTTCTCCTCTTTTTATGGGTGGTCCTATTTACGCTTATTATGTGGAGACACAAATCACTCATGTTCAAGCACAGATAGGTGCCATTCACATTTGGGAGACCGGTAACTTTGAATTTTTTTTTCTTTTGTATTCCATATTTGTCAACGATCTTGTATGTTAATTACTAAGATCTTTTTTAATTTTACTTTTTTGTGCTAAGGAAAGAGACCATCAGCAAAGCACGAGCCTTCCAAGAGACTGATCAATTTAGGTTAAATGAACTCTTTTTGCCTAGTGGCTTGATTTCATCTGCAGTATGTTTTCTTTATTTTTCAATTTTACATATATAGGAGGGCAATTGCCAAACTTTCTCTACCTACTTTATTAAATTAATGCAAGCTTACTAAATTTGGTATGATTATAATTGCAATTCTTATTTAGAAACTTTGTTATATACAAAACCATATCAGTATGAAGAAACATCACTATTAAATTTAGTGAAATTAAATTTCAATGGAAACAATGGTCTAGCTGGCAATGGTACAATGGAAGACTGACCTTATTAAGAATCTTTTGAATGCATCATTATATTACTGTCTCTATACGTAAATGATAATTTTTTTTTTTTAAAGTGGGGTAAAAGATAAAGTTATCAATCTATAAGTGAATTATATATATTAAGCGTTCAGAAATTATAATGAGTAACTTTATGAGTTGAAATTAGTTTTATAATTTTAAGAATATAGAAATATTTTATGAAAAATTAAAAAAAAAGAAATTATAATTTGGGTAAATAAGCACAAGCCTTGTATTATGTGTGCATAAATGGATTTGGTTAACATTGACTCCATATTTTGGTTCTTGAAATCATTAACTCCTCAGTTGGTATATTTGACAAAGATGCGATAATTGCTCTAATCGATCAAACTAGTTAAAAATATTTTCTGTTCTGTTATATAGTAAAAGCATTGCGGTTATTACGCATTGCCAACTTGAGAATTCAAAGCCATAGCCTTATATAATTTCTGTGAACTTGCCACAACGACTTTGTCCTACTTCAAATACTGTGAACTGGGTGAGGATGAGTAACGGGTATCGACTTTAAACCTTAAAAAGGACTTCCCATTTATACTAGGAGTTTATATCAAATGACTTATAGATGACTCGCGTGCCTTGTAAAACAAGGTTCATCACAATCCTTTGAGCACTCTTGCCGTTTAAGAATATTTTGTGGGAGCTGACAAGGGGCAAGAAATGCGGTAGTATGCCTTAATAAGGTTGATCAATTGGCCATGTTCGAAGTAGGTAAGGTTTAGAATCTTCAAATTTGAATTGCTCTGCAGAATCTCTTTGGGTTAACATTTAAGTAAGTATTACTATAAGCTTTTATTGAGGTTTATGGCATATTCTACCCTTAATAAAATGAGATTTTTTTTTTCACTCTAAATTTTTTACTATTAAAATGAAAAAGATATGGTGGTATAGCGACTGGTCTTGGAAAGAAGCACGAGTAAGTTTGAAGATGCCAAACGTAATGAATTGGATCCTTATAATGATGAAATCAAAAACTCATCAATATTGACTTGTTGAAGGTATCCCTTTCTTCTTTTTTTTTTAATTTTAGTCATATAAATATTATAATATAAAATTTAAACTCAACAAAAAAAAAATAAATTAAATTTAATCGCTTGAGTAAAACTCAATTCCCCGTGGTATCCCTTTCTAAAATCATGTCTTACAGACCAAACACTCTAGCTAACTGAAAGCCATATAAAACACATCCAATGACTCGCATGCATATTGCGCACAGACCCCAACATAGCCATGGAAACCAAAACTACGTATACCTCTGCCAAGATTCCCCAACGAACTGCCATCCATGTCAATATAAAGAAACAAAAGATGAATTTTGCAAGTCAAACAGGGTGCATGCGTCTGCACTTATCTTGACACAAACCCATACATGCATCAACCAAAAACAAATTGCTGCCGTGCTTCTTTGTGCAGAATTGCTCGCAGTCCTCGAAGCACCCTTGTCGTTTTTGGATATTTTGACGTCGTTCGGTGGGCGTTATAAGATTGGGCAAGCGACGTGGTCCAGAATGAAGAAGGGAGGAGTAAGGTGGAGATGGTGGCATTAAATGCATTATTAGTATTATTATGACCACCTCACATGCCATTACCAAACTCATCTTCATACTCCTACCATTCATACTTCTCTTTTTCTCCAAACTTCTCTCCACCTTTGTCATAAGAAGATTTTATAATATAAATTCTATTATATCCAATAAACTACATTAATTTATGATTATTTAATACATCCATATTTTGTGACCCTACTATATTTCTTCTTAGTATCCTTATATTCCATCCAGTAAAATTTTTCTTTCATTAAAAAAAAAAGAAGTTTGCTTTCATTATATGTTTCTAATCAAATTAAGAAATGATTAAATTGCAAAATGGTATCATGATATTGTAGAATGATATAAATCTATATGGCAATGGCAGCCCTTGTTGAATCAGGAAGTCTATATAAATTATATGTAAAAAGATTTAAGTACTCAATGGTTGAAATGCCAGATTAGTTTCAACAATCAGAGCATTTAAGTTTTGTTAATTTATTTTTTCTGAATGAAGTTTCAGATTAAATGTGATGTATAATGATAGATCAATAAGGTGGTACCATTGACATCTTCAATGGAAGCAATACCGGTGAATCATGAAACTAAAATATCTTCATTTATCTCTCTTTAAATTTGTGTGTGCATGCGTGTTTTCTTTTATAATTTTTCCTATTGATACATGGAATGTGTTTTGTATTAGAATAGAAGTTCTAGAGACAAATGGGTAAGGGATTCAATATTCTAACTCATCGATGTATACCGATAATGTGGGAATATCTTGTACCAAAGTAAAAAAATGTACATAATAACTCTTTATCATTAGTATTGAATTTCATGAAATAAAAAAAAAGAAGAAGGACGAAATATACTTATTAAAAATTGTGTTGTCTTTTCTTGACATAAATTAAAAAATTGTGTTGTTTGCTCATAATTTTTATATAATATTTGACTGTTATATATTGTACGGGGGAGCCAATTGATATCAAAGTAAGAAAACTACTTACATCCTGCAATAACTTTCTATAGAGAATAAATTTTAAAATCTAAATTTAACTTTTCAGTAACTATCATTTAAATGTAGAATGATGAATTTCATGCGATTTCTTAAACAATTAAAATAGATGATTATGGATTAATATAAATATTTAAAAACATGATATGTATGACATAATTTTTAAATTCAATAATATTAAAAAAAATTTATAAACAAGTGATTTATTAATGTAAATTTATTTGAGTTATATCTGTATCAATGAATTTCTATTCTTTATATATAACTGTACTATTACCCATGAGATTATAGTTAGAAAGTTTTCTCCCACTTAATAAGTGGGATTAATTCTCATAAACTTAAAGCAAATTATAAAAATTTAGTTTATGAAAATAATGTACAGCACTTAGTCTTTAATATTGATACTTTTTTGCTAGACAAAACGTTTTAAAACTTGAGTACTATTGTTTTCAAGCTATTTGTAGAATGCATCCTTCCTAATTCAATTACCTTTTTAACAGAATATTAGATGAAAATTCTGATGAAACCATTTTCTTATAATTCTCTATAATTGAATTAATTAATTATGCATCTATGTCTATTTGAATTTAACAAAAAATATTATTATTAATATTACATAATGTGTCACATTAACACTTAATCGCCATATCAACATTTTTTATTTGTTCTAGTAAGTGAGCGTTAACAATTGGATTCAATTGCAACATTCTAAAACTTTTTTATTGATATTATCCTAATTGAAAATTGAGAGACCTCATTGCTCCATTTATATAAACAAAGGTATCTAATATGCAATCAAATCAAGATTTTATTACTCAACCAATGGTGTTTTTAATTATTAATAATAAATCATGTTTATATGTAATGTATTTATAAAATATAAAAGATATCAGTGTAAGTTTTGAAAATAAAAAAGAATTGTGTAAGAAATGTAAAAGAGAGAAAATGTTACAGTAATTTATTCTAATTAGAAATATCTTTACAGGAAGATTAAGCACTTGAAATTGGAAATGACATGGATTGTATTTTACACATAACCCTTATCTATGGATCCAATTATCTTAAGCTCTCCCCTTTATTCTGGAACTCTTGAATAGAGATTGGGAGGTTCACGTGTGTCACAAATATAGTGAAGGTAACGCTTGTGCAGACAAGTCGTCAACTCTCGGTGCTCAGGCTGGGCTGAGGACTTTGCTGCTGGAGAACCCTCCAAAAAATCTGGAAATCTCTCTGTTAGCTGATGTGTGGCAGATTTAGTTTAGCCGATCTGTCGTTATGTTGTAGTTTCCTTTTGTTTGGGCTTTTAGTTTGATGTAAGAGGACATGCAGCTATTTTAGCTGATAGAATTCTTTGAAAGCATGTAGAATGTTAAAATCAAAACTCTCACCTGCGTTAAGGACAGGGGCTAAGCTAAAATAACAAAAGGAAATCAGGTGAGACTACTCCTTCATATATATGTGGGAAGTATAAGGCCCATCAAAGAAAAGAAAATAATTTATTTTACAAGCATTAAAGGAGAAACTAACAAAAAGAGTAAAATACAAACATGATGAAAAAAAACAAATACAAAAGCAGAGTGCCTCCTTAACGACATAAGCACTCGGAGGTTCATACATATGCCCTAGTTTAAGAAAGATAATCCCAGAAATGAGCAATGAAAGACTGATCATTATAACTTATTCAATACTTCTGGGTGACGAATCGTGTCGTAGGTATAGCACGGTCTGGCACCCTGTCTATGGCCAATAAGTACAAATGGCACATGCTTAATAAACCAATGATCATGTCCATCACGTTCATCAATGCTTTGAATGAATTCATTAGGCATATCATAGAACGTCAGAGTTTCAAGCTTTTCCAAGTGGTGGATGCCCAAGGGTACCTTCTTCAACTGGGGGCTTTCCCCGATATCAAAGTGTTTGAGAACAGGCAGAGCTCTTTCGTCTATAACAATGGAATTCAATTTTTTCAAGAATCTCAGACTCAAAACCTCTAATTTCTGAAATTCTCTTTCTTTGAAATGCAAAATTTCACCATCAAAAGCATGGTTCCCCATTGAAAGTTGGACCAAATTTGGTAAATTCTTAAATGGTTTCAATGGATCATCTTTCAACATGCAATAGAACAATCGCAAGCTAACAAGATGTTGCAGATTTGAAGCCCAGTCTGGCAACTTCTCTAATCGCCCTTTGAAACAGAGTCGTCGAAGTTGAAGTGGAGATGAAATAGAATTCAAATCAATGATTTCATCTTCAGCTATTGCAGAAATTTCCAAAGATTGAAGGTGCTTCATCTCCATTATTGAAGCACACAAAGTTAGTCCATATTCTTGCTTTACATGTTTTAAGCCTAACTTCCTTAATTGCCTCAAACTTTTCAACTCTTTGATTAGTTCAAGTCCACCATGATGAACCTCCACATGATAAAGCTTTTGTAGGGATGCTAAGCATCTTATACTGCCCTTCACCTGGGCACCTGATTCCCGGGTCAGACTGAAGACAGTTTTCGGATCTCGATAGTAAACCAAAAGATGCCGTAGCTTTGTGAGCTTGTTAATCTCACTTGGAATCTCACGGATGCGTGTTTGCTTCAGATCAAGAGTCTCTAGATTCTGCAACTTACCAATAGATTTAGGAAGACACTGCACATCTGTACTCCTCAAGCTTAGATACCGCAAGTGAAACAAATCCTCCCAATTATCAACATAACTACCCAATGGGGCATCTTCAAAATCGAGTATTTTCAAAAGCCTATGTTTTGAAGAGATATTGCCCACGAAAGATTCTGACAATTGCTCTAATCCAAAAATATACAGAGACCGAATGCTGCTGGAGTTTCCACTGCTCACCAACTCATAAGAAGAACAGCTGGTTGTTATGGCAAGGCGTCGAGTTACTCCGTCAAAGATTGACTGATCTTCACTCACAAAACGAGCAAAGTTTAATTTCTCCATTTTTATGAGAATAATCTCTCGCAACATATCGTGGACTCCACATCTTCTAGCTTTCCCATCGAAGTTAACCTGAAAGACTAGAACAAGACTTCTATGGATTAACTCTGTCAAGTACTCTTCTGCCACTTCTTCCAATGTTTTTCCCTTTCTATAATGGACAAACCCCTCAGCCACCCATTGCCTAACTAGTCTCACACAATTAATGGGGTAGTCCTCTGGGTATATACCAAAATACAGGAGGCATGATTTGAGATGGTAAGGCAAATCATAATAACTCAGTGCTAAAATCCGTGTTAAGCTAGGTAAGTTACTCTCCAGCTCCGAACTTAGATTTTTACAAAACCTTTCCCATTCAAAAATGGTTTTCGCTTTGGTTGACAAAAGACCGCCAATGGTAACAATTGCAAGGGGTAACCCCCCACATTTTTTCACAATTTGAATTGACATATCCCACAATTCTTTTGGACATTCCCCATCATAATCAAATCGAAATGCTTTCTTGCAGAACAGTTCCCAGGCTTTCTCTGGGGTCAAAGGTTGTAGCTGATGGACATGAACAAGGGAGGATCTCTTACAAAACTCAGCAACACCAACCATTCTAGTTGTGATTATAACCCTACTTCCATTGTTATTATTGGGAACAAAAAGTTGAATCTCATCCCAAAAGTATTGTTTCCAAACATCATCAAAAATGACCACGTACCTCTTTTGCTGCAAGTAACGCATCACCTCAGTAACTAGTGACACCTTGTTTGTTGTGTTCATACCCTCAGGAATAGGCTCCCTTCTTGATTTGCAAAGTTGCTCCATCATTTCCCTTATCAAGCCTTCTACAGAGTAAGATTGAGACACTGTAACAAAAGCCCGGCAATCGAAGTGTGCGGCTACTTTCTGGTTGTCAAAAACTTTCTTGGCAAGAGTAGTCTTCCCAAGTCCCCCCATGCCCACCACTGAAATTACAGAACGCGTTGCGGATCCATCCACTAACCAATTAATCAATTTATCTCTTGGGCCTTCAAAGCCCACAACTTCAGCTTCCTGAATGAAAAGGGAAGCAAGGCGTGGGTCACGCCATTCGACATTTTGGGTCCCTCCGGAGTTGCTTGATCCTTGTTCAAGGGAAGATAGAAAGTTATATCTTTCACTTCTTTCCTTGATTTCAACAAGTGATGATTTAATCTCCGCAATCTCGGATGCTATCTGATGGCGAGACTTTGAATTTTTAAGTAGGTGACAAACCTTTTGGAGTATAGCAAGGTATCCAGGACGACGCGGGCGCTGAGCCACGAAGATCATATATTCATCGATGACATCTTCTATGCGGAAAGCGGCTTCTCTCAGCTGCTTCACCCATGTTTGGATTCCATCACTACTTTGTTCTTCAGCTCTTCTGTCTGCATCCTTGAGGAAGGCCTCAATGCTTTGTAGCTCTCTCTGTATTTCTACAAATTCTTTATGCACGCCCATGAACAGACTTGCTTTCTCTTTCAGGAGAGGAAACAGCTGTTCAAGAACAAAGGATACAGCAATCTCTGCCATTTTTCTCTCTCCTGACTTGGTATTAGCTTTGGCTGACTTCACCTTGCGCTTTATGTTCAGCAACCACTAGATAATATGATTCAGATGAAGTAGTTGCCAAAACTTTTGGTCTTCCAAAAGTGGGTCATTCTTTTATATTTTTTGGGCAATTTACAATTTTCAACGGTTCACACGATTAACAAATTCCGAAGTTCTTTTCTTTAAAGGCAAGGCAAGGCCCGGCTTTTATATAATTGCCGGTCCATTCCTGATTTCTTTATATAATTATAATTAAAATAATTTAATTTTTTTAATTAATATAAATTAATTCTTCTATAAATATAATTAAATAATTTACATATTAAATATATATCTCTTTTTTAACATGTCGTTGGTAGTAATAATTTTCATATTTGTTCATAAAGTTTTAACCCTTAAATTTTAATTTTATATATATTAATAATTTTTTTAATTAAAAAAATTTATATAATAATAATATCATATTATAATAAAAAATAAAATAAAAATTATCAATAATAAATTACATTATATTAAAAAAATTTTGATAAACAAAAATTAAATTATTCTAATTATTTTTATAAAAAAATGAAATTACTTAATTCAAAAATTAAAAAAATTAAATCTAATGCGTTTATCATCAATTATTCTTTGATACAATTAATTTAAGTGCTAGGTTACAAATTTTTTCGATTTGTTTTCCTTTATCATCAATGCAAAAAATTAAATCTAATGCGTTTATATCATATATATTTTTTTACTTTTTAAGACACAAAATAAACAATAAACAAGTTTTAATTTGTTAATAAATAATAACAATTGAATATTATTATATTTACCCACTAATTTGAAGGTCAAACACTTTTTCATGTTAAAATTTTATCTTCCAAGGCGCATATTTAATTATAAATAATTATATATTGTACTCTCAAAGGTTAAAAGTAAAAAGGGTATGAAGATATTAATACTTGATGAGTGTGGGTTAGCATTAAACACCATATTCAATATAGTGTTTAAAAGAGTTTTTCAGAGACTAAAATAAATAATTTCGATATGTGATTGTTTTTGTTTATAAAGTGCTTTTTTAATATATCTTAAAATTATTATTTATCCTGTGATACAATTTATATTAAGTTAGATTCTAAAAAATTTTATCAATTTATTTGCCTGTGTGCAATTAAATAGAATTAAATCAAGTCTCTTTAATCTTGAGTATTTATCTGTCAGTTAAGAAAATCAAACAAGTGAATACAAGTTAATTTGAACAACATAATATTCAAGCCAAGTTCAACAATTATATTTACTCCTGAATTACTTCAAACATAACTGTCTATATATTTATTTAATATTTCACCTTGTGCACCGTACGGGCTACATGGAGTTTAGTTTGTAATCCTTTGCCGTATTAAAAAAATTAAGGGTTAAAAAATTTAATGAGTGAAAACCAGTGGATTGAAGACCGGTTGGTGGGGCATGGAAAGGACCGGTAGGCGTATGCTGAGAGAGGATGGGTGGCAGAGGTGGAGGGTCAAGGTGATGAGAGAGCTTGTATAGCCTGTGGCGTCATCGTAATCAATGGGTTTTTCACGAGAGATTTATTTCTGATTCTGATATCGTGCTACAAGTCTCTTTACTGGCTAACCAGTATATACGGGGTCGGAATGAAATGGTTTTATCTGGAACATCTAGGTGTTCGTCTGAAATCATGGTTGGGTGGACTCTTCTTCCAGGAGGATTTGTTAAAATTAATGTTGATGGTTCTCTTCGATCTGGGGTGACATCTTGTGGGGGGGGGGGGTTTTACGTGATGACTAAGGCAATTTTCTTGTTGAGTTTGCTCAATAACCTGGGTAACTGCTCTGTTTTGGAAGCTGACTTATGAGGATTATATTTTGGCCTTTAGATTGCCTGGGAGTTGGGCTTCACGTCTATTATCCTTGAATCCGATTCTAAAGTAGCTGTCTCACATGTTAACACCGCTTGTCTGGATTTTCATCCTCATTATCAGTTGATTAGTATGGTGAAAAGTTTTATATCTAAGTTTCAATTTGTCCAAGTTGTGCATGTTTTTAGAGAAGGAAATCAGGTTGTTGACTTTCTTGCTGCACATGGGGCTCTTCTTCCTGTTGGCCATCACTTCTTCTTTGAACCTCCTTCTGGATTGCACTTCCTTCTTCTAACATATAGCTTTGGAATTTATTCCTCGTGTTATCTTAGTTTAGTTACTTTTAATTATGTCTTTCTTTTATCGAAAAAAAAAAAAGGTTATGAGAGAGAAAAAGATTAAGAAAAAACAAAGTGATTGAATTTTGTCTAGGCGTGATGCGTGGGGGAGGTGGAAGGTAAAGGTGATGAAAGAGAAAAAGGCTAAGAAAAAAAGTGTGATTGAATTTTTTTTTAAATTTAATTTTTATATTATAATATTTTTAGAATTAAAAAACTGTAACGCTGTAATTTTTCTCTGGTATATAAGATTTTTTTTCGAACATCTGAAATAACCAACAGCACAACCTAGGCTAAACCGCGATCCGCATGCATGTCCTCCTGCAAAATCCGATGGAGCTCCTCTGGGATAGATGAAAAAACTATCAAGTTCATTTTGTTTGTAGTTCCTCTTTTGGCGATCCAATCTCTTGCCCTATTTGCTTGTCTGGCAGCAAATTGAGCTCGAACGTCCCAGTCTTTATTAAAGCACCGGCGAATTCTTTCGATCATGAATGGACCGACAATAAAGAGTGGGCTCACACGTTCTCAGGTCGGCGCAAATTCATACGGTCAACAACAACCCAAAACGAATCTTTCAGTAAGGGAAGAGATAAAAACAAAACAAGTCTACACTATTGCCAAGAAAAAAAGGCAAGGGCTGATTCGCAGCAGATATATTTCTATTTCTCTCTGCTCAGGCATGGTTGATGTCAGATTTGTTTATAAACTTATGGCGTTACTAATTTGCATTAATTAGAGTATTTAAATTATTTTAATTATAATTATAAAAAATTAAATTATTTAATTTAAAAATTAAATAATTAAATTATTTTTAAAAAAATTAAAATAATAAAATTTCTCTTGCCCCACTTTTCTTTTGTTTTAACTATTTAAATGACTCACACTACATAATATATATATATATATATATATATATATATGAATTACATAATAGAAGGTTAAGATAGAACAAAGGTGTATGTATATGGGAATGATGTCTGAAAAAAAGTATAAAATTACAAAAGTGATGATTTAGTGGAAGATAATTATGTTTCAAGAAGATTTGGTACGAATGTAATTAGAGCATTAGAAAGACCTTTGTTGAAAAAAAAAATACTATTTATAACTCTTCTTTCTAAACATGGATCATTCCAATAATGATGCGCAAGCACCTTAATGCACCATTACACCATTGTTGTGCCATTAAATAATCACTATCATTAAATTACAGATAAAATAAATTACTCATTGACATTAGCTAATTTTATAAGTACAATGAGCCAAAATAAAGCAATACTAATATCTAGTGATTACCTTTTGCTTTCAATTACAGGCGTCACTTTCTTATAGGTCATATCTATTTAGAATGACAATGAATGGAATTGATTTTAAATAACATTGAGCTCAAAATAATTTATATTAAAAGAATTAATTTTTATTTCCATATGTTATTGACTTAATCCAAGGACAGACACAAAATGCAGTGTGCATATGGTGTCTACACCGAATATAGATGAAGATTTACTCTTTCAAGAATTGGCCAAATAGAGAGTAAGAGGGTCAGTTTTTGGCTTTTATCAATAGAAAAAGCAAAGCTTTGACTGATTAATTGAGAAAATAAGTTATGGTGGGAGCTTTATAATGTCACATAATTTGACATTATAATAAATTTATAAAAATAGACTATTGATGAGTTTCTGAACATGAAACTTAGCTTCTATTCAGTCATAGCTAACATGTCATTATAATCAATTAATAAAAATAGACTATTGATGAGTTTCTGAACATGAAACTTAGCTTCCATTCAGTGATAGCTAACATGTTATATTCCAGACTCATATTGTCAATTTTTTTTTTGGTGATTTTATATTGTCAAGTTGTCATTTTTTTAAAGCATCATTTTGTCATTAATCATTAAAATATTTAATTCATAAATTCGCTATCATCTAGACTTAATGCTGGTTGAACCAAGTAAATCATGAAATTTTTATTAATGAATTAATTAACATTAATTAACTAGCTTCCTCAAATTTCAAATGAAATTTATAAATTAATCTGTAAATAAGGTGAAGCTAGACATGTAACGTTAATATCATGGTATCAAAGGATCTAAACAAGTCTTCCGCATTTTGAATATATTTTAAATTAGGACTTTATTTTAATCTTTTATAGAAAATTTCTATATCAATTTGGTCATCAAAAGGATAAATTATATTACTATAGGATTTCAAAGATTTAATTTTATTCAATATCAGTCCTGTATTTATTTAATATATACTTAAAAATTGTTCACTGGTAATTACTGTCAAAGTGCTGCTAAAAAAAAAGTCATGCATTGAATATAATGAATCTGCACATTTTATTTATTGTAACAAAAGTTGTGCATAATCAATATGCAATCATACTATTTATACAAATTAAATTTTATTAAATATTTATTTAAAAATTAAAATAATAAATTTCTTTGAGTCTAAAAAATTTTACTATTATATGTATTATACATTATTTTACTATGATCGTACTATTTCTTTATAATAATTACTAATAATGCATGCTTTCTATATTACTATTATATATTATGCATTATTTTACTATATGCATACTATTTCTTTATATTGATTATTAAATTTTGTGTAGGTGCGATGCACAGATATCACAGTGATAATCAAGAAGAGAAATGATATACCTACATTGGTATATCTACAATTGAGTTACGTTTTATATGAAACTTTAATTTTCAAAAAA
Source organism: Dicorynia guianensis (assembly GCA_037013595.1). Lineage (NCBI taxonomy): Eukaryota > Viridiplantae > Streptophyta > Magnoliopsida > Fabales > Fabaceae > Dicorynia > Dicorynia guianensis. The sequence goes on along the minus strand of JASUAB010000003.1, from coordinate 15,631,611 downwards.
AAAAAAATTGTTCCCGCTCTTGTAAGTCTCTTTTCCAATTAGCCACGTATTCCCAAACGTAAGAAAACTCAATGTAACAATAGCACAACTCATCAAGAAAAGCTGCACTAAACCTGAAAATGTACTCGTAAAAATATAAATGCCAATGCCATATGCTCACACCAAGAGAGATTGAAAGAAGAGGGAGTCATGGCTGTGGGTGTGGGCTACCTTCAGCCATCGGAGGCAGAGAATACAATGGGAAGATAACTTCCTTTCTGATTCTATCTTCTATGGTGGCTGCCACTGGAGGCACTATCTTCGGTTATGATATGGGAATTTCAGGTATTATTCAATTTCATGTTAGTCAGTTTCTTTCTTGTGCTTAAATTTAAAGCCGCTTTAGATTATAATTCTAATAATATATATTGCTCAAGACTCAAGCATATGGCTTTGGTAAGAGTTTATTTTAGACTATCAAATTTTATTAGACCAAATATGAAAATCACTCAAATCTCTCTCCACTTTTGGAATTTATTCTGAAAAGTGAATCCACTCAAGATGTTCAAAGTTATCATGACTGTACTAATCTTGTACTATCTTTTACTTGGAAAATCTTTCTCATGAAAAGCTTTTCACTATATACTCACATTAAGTTATTTGTTGCAATAAATTAATTAATTTTTATAGTTCAATTTATGTGATTTACTAAATTTAATAATTTAAATTTATTAAGTGAGAAACGTGTATAAATAAGCATGTGGAAATACAACTAACAAGGTACTCATAAAAGTTCGTTGTGTCCTAAGAAACCTTGAAGTAATTTGCTAATACAACTTTGAGCATCCAGTAGCCCAATCAAACTCTTAACACTAATGTGCAACGGCTTGAGCGCGGTTGTGCTAAGGGAGTTGCTTGTTGTGAAGGGATTATCGTCTACAACTCCTGCCCAAAAAAAATCAAAAGTTATAGTTATCACAAAATTTAATTTGCAAAACTTAATAAATTTGATTATCTAACTTTTGTGAAATTATGATTGTGAGAATAAAATCACAAGAATAGAGGACTATTATTGAAACAACTCAATGAACAGAATACTTTATTGAAATATTGAACGTGCAGGTGGTGTAACATCTATGGTGCCATTCTTGGAGAAGTTTTTCCCAGAAGTATACACTAAGATGTAGGAAGATAAAAAAAATTAGCAATTACTGCAAATTCAATAGTCTAACTCTTGACAACATTTACTTCATTACTCTACATAGCTGGTCTTGTAGCATCCTTCTTCGCCTCATCCATCACAAGAGCCTTTGGGCGCAAACCATCAAACCTCGGGGGAGGCGCCGCTTTCCTCGTTGGAGAAGCTCTTGGCGGTGCTGCTGTCAATGTTTACATGCTCATACTGGTCGAGTTCTGCTTGGAGTTGGCGTTGGCTTCGCAAATCAGATACCTTCATCCTTACATGGCCTGCTTTATAATTTTTATTTCATTGATGTTGAAATTAAACCATATAGTCCTATGAACGAAGTCAAGGTGAGCCAAAGTTTAAGCATACCACAAATGAGACACATCTTGAAAAAACAAATCGAGAGGAAAATTGTTAGGTACAAAAGATGTATAATGTAGTTTGCTACTTTGCAGTCAGTCCCACTATACCTTTCTGAAATGGCACCAGCAAGATACAGAGGAGCAACTAACAAAGTGTTGGCATCGGTGTTCTATCAGCTAATCAGGAGCAACGAACAAAGTGTTGGCACAGAAACGATTCAACGTTGTTGGGGTTGTCGTATTTCTTTACCCATGGCATCAGTTCCAGCTTCATTGCTCACCCCAGGTGCATTTTTCCTCCCAGAAACACCCAACACCCTAATCCAGCAAAGACCATCAAAAGGCCAAATTAATGTTACAACGCATCAAAGGCGACGATGATGTCCAACAAGAACTTGAAGACCTCATTGAAGCAAGTAACATATCAAATTCCATCAAACACCCATTTAAGAGCATCTTAAAAGGAAAGTATAGACCCCAACTTGTCATGGCAATAGCAATACCCTTCTTCCAACAAGTCACAGGGATCAATGTCATTTCCTTCTATTTTCCAATCTTATTCCTAACCCTTGGATTGGGTGTAAGTGCTTTGTTTTTGTACGCTGTTGTGACTGGGGTTGTGTCTACTACTTCAACGTTCATATCAATGCTTATAGTTGATAAAGTATGAAGAAGGTTCTTGTGCACAACTGGGGGCATTCAGATGTTCTTCTCACAGGTTATAATAGGAGGCATTATGGCAGCTCAACTAGGTGATCATGCTGGAATAAGCAAGGAGTATGCATAATTAATTTTAGTTTTGATAGGCATATACGTTGCTGGGTTTAGCTGGTCGTGGGGGCCACTAGGGTGGTTGGTTCCTAGTGAGATTTTCCCATTGGAAATTCGATCTGCAGCAGAGTATTACAGTTGCAAGGAATTTTCTCTTTACCTGCATTGTTGCTCAAACTTTTCTCACCATGCTTCGCCATTTCAAGGCTCGTACATTCTTCTTTTTTGGGTTTTGGGTGGTAGTGATGACAGCTTTTGTATACTTCCTATTACCAGAGGCCAAGAATGTGCCAATTGAGCAGATGGAAAGAGTGTGGAGAGAACATTGGTTTTGGAAGAGGATTGTGGGAGACGAGTGACGACAGAAACCATAATAAATAATAATATATTGTTCTAGATCTTACAAATTCTGAGATCCATAGGGAAATAAATATGATCTATTACTTCAGTGCAATTACCAGATTGCTGCGTCAAATCCTTAGCAAAATGCTGCAAGTAACTTAAGTCAATAGATCAAACAGGATACCCAAAATTGGATGCTGCAACAATGTCAACTGACCAAAACGACCTTCAAATGCAGTCATCCATATATATATGGACAAGTTTTTAGTTCTTGGGAGCAGGGAATAAACTCTTTAGTAATGGTATGATTTTACACTCAAACTCCTCAAACAAATCTCTTAATATCACAGTGAATGGTTTTATTGAGGATTTGAGGGAACCCATGTTAGACAATAATTGACGTACTGATCAGAGTTCTGAAGTAATGTTAGCAAGAGCTAGATATTCTATATCAGTAACAAATAGAGTCACTACAGTTTATTTTTACTCTGAGCCAAGAAGAAAACAAAAGCCCAACCGCATCCTTGGGTGCATCAAAGGAACTCTATTTCATGGACTTCATTCTTTTTTTTTTCTCACTGTTGAATTACAAGCTTTTCTGGTGCCAATTGGGCTAGTGATTCCACTTGTTGCTGCTCCTAAACACAAATCATTTCTAGTTACAAATTGTAATCACCAATGACAACAAATTGTGATTATAATCAATTAAATGTGATCATAACCAATCATAATTAATTGATATCATTAAAATCAATCAATATTAATATTATAATTAATCATAGTTAATTGATATGATCATAATCAATCACAATTAATTTTGATAGAGAGAAATAATAGTCAACATACCCTATTCTAACTTCATGTTGATTGTTGCTTTTTTCACTGTGTAAGTCAAGAAATACTGCTCTTCTTTCTCTTTATCTAAAATCCTATTATTCTATATGTGCTTCTTCTTCTACTACTGGTGTAAGTTAGGGGAGGGTAAAAGTCCAGTCAACCTGACTGGACCTGGCCCAAACTAGGAAAATGGGACGCACAATTTGGGCCGGATTGGCCAATAGATCAAAAAACAAAACAATCGGGTCTATACGAGTTACCATGGCCAAGTTCGGCTCTAGGAATCCAAATTTGTAGGTACCTGTATCAACCCAAATATATATCTTTTTAAGACACTTTGCAAAACGACGTTGTCTACCTTGATTCTTACCCTTCACCTTCAGAGCCCTACCTCCCTCTTCCTCATATGACTTGACGAGTCGACCCCTCTCCTTCCTCTTGATATTCGCCGCCTCCCCTCCATCTCCTTCCTCAATGAGTTCTTAGAGAACCATTCTCTCTCGACCTCCCTCTCCTCTCCTCTCCTCTCCTCTCCTCTCCTCTCCTCTCTTGGCAGCTTGGCCTCCCTCTCCATAGGTGTCACAAACTCCCTCTCAAATCTCAGTCTTTCGTCTTCTTGATCCCAAAGGCAAAGAGTTGAAGGCCCCCTCCAGGCCTCCCTTAACCTCTCACTCAGCCTCTCATCCTCTCCTTCCCTCAGGGTCACCTTCCTCTCATGGTGGCGCTATGAATTCAATTCAATGGTGTTCAAGATCTTGACTAGCGATGCATAGGTTTTGCAAATCCTCACTTAAAACCAACCACCAAAACCACCCGAGAAATCTTTAACCCAAACATGTCGGTTCAGCTGGTGGTATGGGTGAAATCAACTTCAAATTTTAAGACCTCGGTTTTGATTGGTTTAATTTCTCCCCCAGCCTTGGCCCACCTTGAGCAATGCCCACTCGTAGTGTAAATATAAAGAAAAAGCTAATGGCAGGTTGGCTATAACAAGTTAAAATTCACAAAATGTGCAATGGACAAATAGTTAAATGGTCCAATTTGGACCTCAAAGCTGTTTTAGAGGTTGAATTGATTTAATACTAATACATATTGTTTGAAATAATAATAAAACATATAAAATACTCTTTTAAATATAAAAATTTGATTAAAATAGTTCTTAAATATTTTGATGTAACTATTTTAGTCTCTATATTATTAAAGTTAAACTTATTAGTCTTTTTTTTTTCTTTTAAAACCGCGACTCAGAGTAATTTCAAGAATTAAACCCTGAGCATTTGGCATACCTTGACTTTAGAAAGTTTGCTTCCACTACACCAACCTCTGGAGGTTATTTTTTAAATTTTCCATTAAATGCTAAGCCACATAGATACCTAATTTGAAGTAAAGTCAGCACATCTTTATCACATCAAATACGCATAGGAGAAAAGGGCATGAAATCGCTAATCTTTGTTGAAACCATTTAAACCGCCATGGCTGGTAAAGGAAGGACCGAGGCGAAGGTGAAGGAAAGGCTGTAGCGCAGGAGTAACTTTTGATTATGGAGCTTCCAATCTAAAACATTCCCAGTCATCTTCCACTCCCAAGAAAAATAGAACGGAGACAAGGAGGCAGACAAATGCAAGTATTTAGGGCAGTTTCTCAAACCCTTACCCAAAGCCTGAGACAAGACTGGTCAATTGACATGCATCAATGAAGGTTTAATACAATGGCAGAAGAAAAAAAAATTAGGAATTTTAGGGCTCCTTTCTTACCTTTATTTCGAGCAAATAATGCTGTTCAAGACAATACCTTTTATATTAGGGCAAATTAGGCAGAATCCCTTGCACTACGTTACTTGTGCAATTTACCAGCCTGAACTTTCAATTAAACTAATGCACGCCTTTACATTTTTCAGATGCTGCAATCCAACACCATCTGTCAATTAAACATTCATTATTTAACATTGACATAAAAAATTGTTGACCAATAGCACATGTGCCACTCCCATGAAGTATATTGCTTCTCCTCTGTGTGTATCTATCAAGGAACACACCATACCTCGCCTTTCACGATCCCCACCACACTCACTCCTTCAGCCTTCCATCGGAGCATGCGCTAACACGCGGTCACAGAGACAAACCCGAAAATTTGCCATCAAGCAAAGCCCTAACCCTCAATTTCTCTCTCTTGATGAGAAAACACTGCAACCGATTAAGCTATGTTTGGTTCTTTATAGAGGAGAAGCAATAAACTTTCATGTGTGTGGCACATGTGCTCTTGGTCAATAATTTTTTTATGTCAACATTAGAGATTGGTTGTCAAGTTGTGAATTGCAACATTTAAAAAGTGCAACGATGTATTTTGATTTAGTTGAAAATGCAAGGTAATAATTTATACAGATAGTATACTGTAAGGGGATTCAGTATAATTTGTCCTTTATATTATGTCAGATCAGTCATCTATGTGACATTTATCTGGCCCACATAGTATTTAACAGATTATGTTAACAAAAATGTTAAACCAAGATAACTACAAAATGATTAATAAGTTTAATTTTAATAATTTGAAGGATTAAAATAGTCATATTAAATAATTAAAAGATTATTGTAGACAAACTCTTATTTTTAAAAGATTATTTTTGTGTGCTTTGTCTAAAACAAATTAACCAAACCCCAGAAAAGGGGATTGGGTTTCCAAGAATTGGCAGAGTAATAGGGTCAATTTGTTGCTTTTATCAAATTTTGGGCTTATTTGACAAATGGATCAAATAAAACCCGTTATCAGCATAAAAGTCTAAAAGGAAACAACAATTGCAACCATAAAAAATTCCTATAGATGAAGCAAAACTTTGACTGATTAATTGAGAAAATACGTTAAGGTGGGAGCTTTATTATGTCACAAAATTTGATATTAAAATTTATTAATAAAAATAGAATCATGATGAGTTCCTGTCAAACGTGAAACTTCGCTTGTATTCTGAGATAGCTTTCATGTCATAATCCGGACTCATATTGTCAATTTGTCATTCTTGTGAAAGCGTCAATTTGTCAGTAATCATTGTGATATTTAATTCATAATTTCCATATCATCTGCACTTCCCGCTGGTTGAATCAATTAAACCATGAAATGTTCATTAATTTATTAATTAATTAACATTAATAATATAGTAATAAATTAATTATAGTAAGAACATTTATCTCAAAGTATATAGTTGGAGTAATGTAAAAATTTTAATTAAGAGGGGTAAAAAATACACAACTTTATACTACAAATAAAAATTAATTTTTTATCTACTAATGATTTGAGACATCTCAAACACAAGCCAAAAAAAAAAAAAAAAGCCTAAATAAGTCTTGTGCATTTTGAATATATATCAAATTAAAATATAATTAAAGGATAAATTATATTAATATAGTGTTTCAAAGATTTAATTTAATTCAATATCAGTCCTCTATTTATTTAATATATACTTAAAAATTATTAACTGGTTATTACTGTCAAAAGTGCAGATAAATATTTCACAAAATGAAAGTGCAGATAAATATAAAGTCATGCATCCAATATAATGAATCCGCATATTGTATTGTTTGCAACAAAAGTTATTCATAATCAATAATGTAATCTTACTATTCATATAAATTAAATTTTATTAAATATTTAGTTAAAAAATTAAAGCAATCAAATTATAGAGTTTTAAATAAAATTACAAAATTCAATAAATTAATGCAAATCATTTTTTAAGTAAGGATTTAAGGACCTAATTTTTAGTGAACTTAACGTTTTAGATCAATATAAAAAAAAACAAAAGAAATGTTTCGTTTAATCCATCAATAATTTGTAATGTCAAATGAATGGAGGAGTGATATGAACCAAAAAATTTAATCTTGGAAGAAATAACTTGATAAATTTTAATTTTAATTTAAAGGATAAGAATAAGAGCAGCTCTATATTTAAACAAAGGACATTGAAAATTGAACCATATTTTATACTTATTTACTTTGTTTGACCAATAAATGATTTGCATCAACTTTTATATTCAAAATGATTGTAAATTTTGTTAAAAAATTAATTTTCCAATATTAATATGTAATTCTTTACTAATTTTTTAATTTACATTTATTCTCTCTTTTCAAAAGTTTGATTTTAGTAGACAAAATTGCATTTGACTTTTGCCCTCAGAGAAGAAGACCTTTATAAATTATAATTTCTTTAGTCTAAGTATGTGTTTTGCGTAGCAAATTTGTCTACCACCAGCTCTTAAAATTCAAATGTTTCAAAATCATTTTTACATTCTATCATTCACAATTTATGCCATTTTTTTTGCAAAGCATGCAAGCTATAATTACTAAGTAGCATGCAATTTGCCCCAGAGCCAGACATTAACTCTCATGCAGAGTCACCCCAGATTTAAATCTGGTTACAGCCAAATTTTCCCTCAGACTCCCTTCTGCCCTCCCCTCTCCCCACCCCAAATTTCTATATGTATAATAAGCATGCCGTTTGAATGTTCAACACACTTGCTGTTGCCAATAATTCAAAGCTTATGACAACTTTGGCCGTTAGAATTGAATGTTAACTGCAAGTTGCATTGCTTTAATAGTCAAGAAAGGCTGCACTAAATTTCTAAGCTCATTGGTAAGCCTGAAAATGTATATTCGTCAAAATATATTTATGCCAATGCCATATGCTCACACAAAGAGAGATTGAAAGAAGAGGCAGCCATGGCTGTGGGCGTGGGGCTACCTTCAGCCACCGGAGGAAGAGAATACAATGGGAAGATGACTTCCTTTGTGATTCTGTCTTGTATGGTGGCTGCCGTTGGAGGCATTATCTTCGGTTACGATATTGGAATTTCAGGTCTCTGATTCAATTTCATGTTAATCAGTTTCTTTCTTGTCCTTAAATTTTAAAACTGCGTTAAATTAAAATTCTACCAATATATATTGCTCAAGGCTCAAGCATTTGGCTTAGGTAAGAGTTTATTTTATACTGTCAAATTTTATTGGACCAAATACGAAAATCACTCAAATCTCTCTCCACTTTTAGAATTTATGCTCAAAAGTGAATCTTCTCAAAATTTTCAAAGTTATCATGATTGTACTTGTCTTGTACTATCTATTTTCGAAAAATCTTTGTGGCAAGAGGCCTCTAACTAAATACTCACAGTAAGTTAAATTACTTAAGTGTGTCAAATCATTGATGTAAGAGAAAAGTTATAACTATTAGCTTAGTTTAGTTTCCAAGACCAAGGCGTAATGAATTTAATTATCTAAATTTTATAAAATGAAAATTGTATAAGGGTATAGAAACTATTATTGTGGTTCTTGATACTGATTTAGTCCGTATACTTGATCAAACAACTCAATGAGCAATTCACCGGGAAAAAATAAAAAACTCAACGAACAGAGTACTTTATTGAAATATTGAACATGCAGGTGGCGTAACATCTATGGTGCCATTCTTGGAGAAGTTTTTCCCAAAAGTATACACTAAGATGAAGGAAGACACAAAAATTAGCAATTACTGCAAATTCGATAGCCAACTCTTGACAACATTTACTTCATCACTCTACATAGCTGGTCTTGCAGCATCCTTTTTTGCCTCACCCATTACAAGAGCCTTTGGGCGCAAACCCTCCATCCTTATGGGAGGCGCCGCTTTCCTCATGGGAGCAGCTCTTGGCGGTGCTGCTGTCAATGTTTACATGCTCATACTTGGCCGAGTTCTGCTTGGAGTTGGGGTTGGCTTCGCAAATCAGGTAGCTTCATCCTTACATGGCCTGCTTTATAATTTTTGTTTTATTGATATTGTGGAAATTAAACCATATAGTCCCATGAACGGAGTCAAGGTGTGCCCAAGTTTAACCATACCACAAATGAGACACATCTTGAAAAAAGACAAATCAAGAGGAAAATTCTTAGGTACAGGAGATTTATAATGTAGTTTGCTGTTTTGCAGTCAGTCCCACTGTACCTTTCTGAAATGGCACCACCAAGATACAGAGGAGCAATCAACAATGGTTTCCAGTTCTGTGTTGGCATTGGTGTTCTATCAGCTAACCTGATTAATTTTGGCACAGAAAAGATCAAAGGTGGTTGGGGTTGGCGTATTTCGTTAGCCATGGCAGCAGTTCCAGCTTCAATGCTCACTCTAGGTGCATTTTTCCTCCCAGAAACACCCAACAGCCTAATCCAGCACAACAAAGACCATCAAAAGGCCAAATTATTGTTACAACGCATCCGAGGCACCCATGATGTCCAACAAGAACTTGAAGACCTTATTGAAGCAAGTGACATATCAAATTCCATCAAACACCCATTTAAGAACATCTTAGAAAGAAAGTATAGACCTCAACTTGTCATGGCAATAGCAATACCCTTCTTCCAACAAGTCACAGGGATTAATGTCATATCCTTCTATGCTCCAATCCTATTCCTAACCATTGGATTGGGTGAAAGTGCTTCGCTTTTGTCCGCAGTTGTGACTGGGCTTGTGGGTACTACTTCAACATTCATATCAATGCTTATAGTTGATAAAGTGGGAAGAAGATTCTTGTTCACAATTGGGGGCATTCAGATGTTCTTCTCACAGGTTATAATAGGAGGCATGATGGCAGCTCAACTAGGTGATCATGGTGGAATAAGCAAGGAATATGCATATTTAATTTTAGTTTTGATATGCATATATGTTGCTGGGTTTGGTTGGTCGTGGGGACCACTAGGGTGGTTAGTTCCTAGTGAGATTTTCCCATTGGAAATTCGATCAGCAGCACAAAGTATTACAGTTGCAGTGAATTTCCTCTTTACCTTCATTGTTGCTCAAACTTTTCTCACTATGCTTTGCCATTTCAAGTATGGCACTTTCTTCTTTTTTGGGGGTTGGGTGGTAGTGATGACAGTTTTTGTATACTTGCTATTACCAGAGACCAAGAATATGCCAATTGAGCAGATGGATAGAGTGTGGAGACAACATTGGTTCTGGAAGAGAATTGTGGGAGACAAGAGTGATGACAGAAAGATGGAGGTGCCATAATATGTTGTTCTAGATCTTACAAATTCTGAGATGCTTATGATAAAAAATATGATCTATTACTTTAGCATAATTACCAGATTGTTGTGTTAAATCCACAAATAGAAGAAAATTATTGGGAAATTCTTATCACAATGCTGCGCGAAACTTAATAAATCAAGCTGAATTACACAGGATACCCAAAAATGGATGCTGCATCAATGTCAACTAACCAAACGACCTTAAAATGTAGTCATCCATATATATATATATATATATATATATATGTATCATATCTGATATCGAATAAATCTAGGACCTGTAGAAAGACAAACCTATGGATTCCTTACATGGGCAAGTCTTTAGTTCTTTGGGGCAGGGCATAAACTCTTTAGTAGTGATATAATTTTATGAGTTCTGCTATTATCACAAATAAAATTTTATTTAAAAAATCTAGACAATTAAGGTTATTAAGATCACAGACAAAATAATAAAATTACAAAATCAAACAGCCCGTAAGCCTATTTGTGGTAACTTTATAGCTCCCACTTACTTTTCTCTAATTTTACATTCAAACTTTCCAAACAAAACCTCATTGACCAAGTCTTCAGTAGAAAAATATTTGGATAATTGAAGTATTTGAGGAAAAGAAAGTACAACCAAAGAACAATTACAGAATCAGAGGGCTACAATTCTTCTCCTTGCTACAAAGAATAGGAGATATACTTAGCTAACAAATAATAGAAACTCAGGAAACAAGATTCTATATACTTCATCATCAAGTAGGAGAAGTAGAATGTTCAGCTTTTAGGAGTTCGAAATCATTCTTTTCTTGGTTAGTCAAGAAAGTTTCTTCAGTTTTTTATGTTCACATTATGCCCTTGAGAATTACTGTTCAGAAAGATGGAGATGCTCCATCACAGCTTGAGTTCAATTTAAAGCAAATCTTAGATTAAATAAATGCGTTTTTGACGAACTCACAAGCTAAGTCTCATTCAACTATTGACCCTAGCTAATAATATCTTTTGAGTATGGATTAGAAATTCTTGGTAGAAGATTCAACCTTTCTTTTAACTCCTATCTTGGTTATGAAAATTCAACTACACGTGAGATCTTCCCGCGCACAGACATATGCAAGAGTTCCTAGCGAAAGGAAACTATTTTTCATGCCATATCCTTGGTGCAAAAGTGCTTGAAGACTCTCCCCGTCCACCACGTGGTAATTTTTCCAACCAGTACATGAAGCATGCCACCATTCAAGCTGTTGATCCCTTAAGTAAGCATACGGTTAGAGGCACATCACTTTCAGAGTGTATATAAAACAAGTATTCTCCAATAATGGAGGCTTTGTGGGTATGCATGTTTGACTTTACTTGGTAGCCAGTTTGGTCCCACTTTGATTTTTAAAGAAACGTGTCTTATATGTCAAGAAAAATAGAGACTTGAAAGGGTGCAACTGGAAGTAACCAGTTTTAAGTTCAATGGCGCTCTTGCTTACTTTGAAAGTTCAACCCAATATATTTTTCTAAATTTTGCTTATACCCTGCAGAAAATGAAAAGACTGTATATTTCTATTGTGTGTTTACAAGGAGGCTCAAAGGATACATGAGGACAAAAGAAGAAAAAGGAAACTACAATAAATGCTCCTAATTATAAATCAATTATCATAATTACAAATTATGATCACCAATTACAATAATTTGTGATTATAATCAATCTATGTAATTATAATCAATCGCAGCTAATTAATATGATTATACTTAATTTCAATTAATTGTGATACGGAGAAATAATAGTCAACATAACCCACGCTGACTTAATGTTGATTGTTACCGCTTGATCTCCCCTTCTTATTCTTCACCTAAAATCCCATTATTCTGTATGCCCTTCTTCTTCTACCTGCGTAAGTATAGAGAAAAAGATAATGGCGGTAGGGTTGCCTATAACAAGCCAAAAGGCACAAATCAATGGCAGGATAACCCTGTTTGTTGTGCTATCTTGTATGATGGCTGCCATGGGAGGTGTCATCTTTGGCTATGATATTGGTATATCAGGAGAGTCTCAATGCAATCAGTTATTTATTTTCCCATATTGCTGCTTCTATTGAAAACTTGCGTAGGATTTCATTAAATTACAAGAGTGATTCAAAAGGTGGCGTAACCTCAATGGAGCCATTTTTAAAGAGTTCTTCCCAAAAGTGTTCCACAAAATGAAAGAGGATGCCAATGTCAACAACCACTGCATATTTGACAGTCAACTATTGACCTCCTTCACATCCTCACTTTATGTTGCTGGTCTTGTTACTCCCTTCCTTGCTTCTTATATCACCAGAGCCTTCGGACGCAAGCCATCCATTGTTGCAGGTGGTGCAGCTTTCCTTGAAGGTACAGCTCTTGGTAGTTCAGCTTTGAATGTGTACATGCTCACAGTTGGTCGCCTTTTGCTTGGAGTTGGGGTCGGTTTTGCTAACCAGGTAGCTAGATTGAATTCTCGAGGGTATACACTATATATTTAGCCTTCCTGATAGCCCCACGACTATTTGGAGATTTGAAGATTAATACTGATTACACATTAGATCTCTACAAAAGATTTGTACAATGCATAAATAGAGAATAGTTGTTAAATGGTTAGCTACAATACACTAATAGAGATTGGCCTCTATTTTTGCATTATACAGACCTTTTGTAGAGGTCTAATGTGTAACCAATATTTTCTAGATTCAAAATTTACAGGAAGTGCAACTGGACTTTACGAAGTAACACTTAAACAATCACCAACTGATCAAACATTTACTAAACTTAGATTTTTCATTAGTCAATGGATCACTTTCATCCAGTATTTGGTTGCTTATAGGATTACCTTATGTTTTTATAGGAAAAAGATTAGGGTGCTTCTGTGTTCCATTCCATGCAAAGAATATATATGCTTGTTTGTTTTCTAAATATTTGCTTGTTCTGCAGTCAGTTCCTTTGTATCTCTCTGCAATGGCACCATCAAGACTGTGAGGGGCAATCAATAATGGTTTCCAATTCAGCATAGGCATTGGGGATTCTTCTGCTAATCTAATCAACTATGGCACAGAGAAAATTGAAGGTGGTTGGGGATGGCATATTTCATTAACCATGGCTGCAGTTCTAGCCTCAGTTCTAACAGTAGGGACACTTCTCCTCCCAGAAACTCCTAATAGTCTAATCCAACAAAGTAATGACCACCAAAAGGCCAAGCTAATGCTTCAACGTATCAGAGGAATAGATGATGTGCAAGCCAAACTTAAAGATCTTATTGAAGCAAGCTCTCTTTCAAAAACCGCCAAACACCCACCCATTTGCCATTTTGAAAGTAAAGTGTAGGCCTCAACTAGTAATGGCAATGGCAATACCATTTTTTCGGCACGTGACAGGGATCAATGCCACCGCATTTTATGCCCCTTTTCTTTTCAGATCAATTGGTATGGGTGAAAGTGGATCACTCTTGTCTGCTGTCATGACTGGCATTGTAGGTACTGGCTCAACCTTCAAATCGATGCTCATAGTTGATAAACTTGGCCGAAGAACTTTGTTAACAATTGGAGGTATTCAGATGTTTGCATCATAGTGCATAGTTGGAGGCATTATGGCAGCTCAGCTCAAAGGCCATGGAGGATTAAGCAAAGGGTATGCCTATTTGGTTCTGGTCTTGATATGCGTTTATGTTACTGGGTTTGGATGGTCGTGAGCACCCCCAGGATGGTTAGTACCAAGTGAGACTTTCCCTCAAGAAAGTCGATCAGCTTGCCAAAGCATCACGGTGGCTGTGAGCTTTCTCTTCACTTTCGTTGTTGCTCAGACTTTTCTAGCCATGCTTTGCCACTTCAAATCAGGGATTTTTTTTCTTCTTTGGAGGTTGGGTGGTGGTGATGACTTTGTTTGTGTGCTATTTCCTGCCAGAGACCAAGAATGTGCCGACTGAACAAATGGAGAAAGTGTGGTAGGAACATTGGTTTTGGAAGAGGATAGGGGGAAAAGCGAGTGACAAAGAGGACAAGAAGGTGGACTTCGATGCTTCAGGGAAAGTCTGATTCCAATGTTCTAGGGCTGTTTGCACAAACAATTGTCTCATCGGTTACCTAGTCGATAAAATCAATGAAACTTCTCTATTTGAATGGATAGGATGTAATACCTGAGCAACATTTGGTCTTAATTGCTGATGTAAAACAGTGTAAAAATCATCTTGTACATTGAAACAACTTGGGATTGTTTGACGCCTGAAATGCAGATTTACCTACAAGCATGAAATAGGATAACATTACTGAGATCCCTTACAACCATAATACTGACAGACAGCAAGAATTACAACTTTAATCAAGTCTAGAATTTCTCTGGGTATCTTTCAGACATAACGAACCTAAATGGAAAATAGATAGTGAAATATATATCCTCCCCCTATTCCCCTACTAAATCAGGCATCTTAAAGCAGTACTTTCATCACCATGAATGAAACCAATAACTTTAGCAACAGACATGGAATTGCAATTCTCGGCTAATGCATATATTCTGAGGTCACGTAACATGATGCAAAGAAATACCACTGCCAGGTAATCTCATGACACGAAAATGGCGCATTTTTAAAGGGGATGTGAATCCCTAACATTGATGACTTCAATGTTAGAGAGATTTAAGAATGTTGAAAAATTAGTGAAAAAAAGTGGTGGAACTTTTCAATATCAAGTGTTTACTATTCTTTAAAATTTATCTAAAATTATCAAAATTAGAAAATCCTTATCCTTTGAAAGATAATCCAAGTTTAGAGTTTAATAAGGGGCAAACAGGACAGATGGTCTAAAAAGTTTGAATCATATTCTCTTAAATCTTTGTTGTTCGTTTCCTTAATTACCATTTATGCCAAAACACAATCTCTTCAATCGCACACTAGAATCCCATACCATCATGTATTGGGCATCATGGATGGTTGCAAATGAGTTCAGTTGTCCCTGCAACAAGAATGAATACAAATTCAGGTTTGCAACTTAATCAGATATGCCATAAAATGAAAGAACAAAAATGGCACCAAAGATTCGCGAAGTAGGCATTACTAGGCCTTGGATGCCATGCTGGTTGCTGCAATAATCATTACCGAGTAATGATAGGACTTTGCAAGTCTTGGATACTCCTATTTTACGTTCAGAAAATGTTTCCTCCATATTTCTGTATCCACATTTCACCCATGTTTTATGACATGGGTAAATTAAAAACAAGAGTACAAATAAAAAGTGAAAGTGAGATGAGAAGAGAGCAAGAGGAGAGTGGATGAAACATGAGTGTAGGGACGTAATAAGTCTCACTCAAATTTAAAAAAGAAAACAAAAGAAAATTGGCCACTCTGTGGCATAAGGTTCGAGTATGTAATTATTGCATACTCAAACCATTGCTCATTATTACCACTTGTAGTTATCGAGTTCAATTCACCCTATAACATGAAGGAGACGAAGTTTGACCAACAAAATTTCATCTGGATATCAACTATTGAATTGAAGTTCTAAGTTCATAATTGTACAGGAACTGTTACCATTCCTGATACAATTTGTTGAGTGGCAGAATAGCCATCCAGATTTTGAGCTCGTGTTCAACTGATCCCATAGCAGATTTTGAAAGAGGGTCCCAAATTTTGAGAACCACAGATTAAAGTGATTTGGAAAATAGTTTTATCATAATACTATAATTTACCATAAATGTAACTGGTAGCAATAAAACCATGCCAAAATTAAATAATTACACAAATTTAAAATTATATAAGTTTATTAAACCTCAAAGTTAAGAGTGTAATTCTCTTGGTTTTTCTTTATCCATCAACACACCATTGCATCTTGTAAGCACAAACAAATAATGATAAATATGCCAGTGAGCTACGATTCACATGGTGCACTAAATTCTTTTTATGAACTCAAGGATAAGTTTGATCCCCAACTCTCCTGTTTTCTTTTAAAAAAGTTTTATATGACTCCTATTTTTACTAAAAAAAAAAATAATGAATACACATATAAATTTCATATATAATTTACACATTTTTATATTTTTAATTTTTTTCTTCTTTCTTTAATATTTTTTTTTTTATGAATTTAAGAATAGCGTTCGCTCTCTTTTTCATGACTATCATTTTTTGGCAAGTAATAATACATGTATAAAGTTACACACTTTATATACTCTTATATTTTCGTCTCTACACTTGATCTTAGCCAAAAGGTCGAGAAAAGTATCTCTCATATTTTCGTCTCTTCTTTATCTCTTCTTTTTTCATTTTATCTCTGCGTACAAATTCGCATAACAAGAGACGGCGTGCAATTAGTTTTTTCCTTTTCCAGCAGACAATTACGAAACCTTAATTAGTGCATCTTTCTAGTCTACTTAGAATCATAGCTTGTAAATCAAACAGTGACATCCTTATCACTTTACGTCACTAGCATTAGATTGTTGAATGTAACACCGATTATTGATATGCTGTACATGTGAATATAAATTTAGGCTTTTAAAATAATTAATATATTAATAAAATATTAAAATATCTCTTTGATCAATTAGAAAAAAATTAAAGTTTCGCCTATACTCTTAGTAATACATTTTCACCTAATTGTTGGTTGTTTAGAGACATTTTGTTTTAAATTTTTGAATTTAAATTAAAAAAATTATTATATGTTAAATAATTTTAATCTTGCTTCTCCCACGAAACTCCATGCATAATATCAAAAGACTCTAAATGGCCTTTCATGTAATTAGGGGACATATTTTATATAAGACAAGACTTTCTATCAATTCCGAGGTTATTCAATACTCCTAGTATATGAAGACATCTAACTGGTCGGATAAGTCATGCATGCAGTTGTTTACTTGCCGAACCGAAATTCTTTGGCTCTGGCGAATCATGAGGGAATGGACATGTAAAGCAGGAGACAGAGCCTGTCATAGACTCAGTATGCGTCAATTTTCTAGGTTCTTAATTTCTCTCTGACTCTCTCTATAACATATTAATGGAAGGACAATGACAATAACGACGATATGAATATATGCAGAAGACTCCACCATCTTTGACTACACTCTCTTGCCTGCTTGGCGCGTGCCATGGCCAACCACCTTCACCAAAAGGTTACGAACCATATCTTCTTAGCCATTAATGCCAAATTAAATGTGCACTGCCTTTTATGTAGTTGTAAGCATTAAAGAGAGTGACACGTATTTGTAGCATTGCTGCTGTTCTTTGGGCAATGAAGAGAAACTCAACAGAGCTGCACCAATATTCTGTCATATTAATTAGCTCTCATCAACAACAAACAAATCGATAACAGGAGGAAAGATATCTCAGAATATCTGCCTACAAGTCAATATAACTACATGCATGCAGTGGTGATTGGTGAGCAATCATTTAGTTGGATATATATATATATATGAACACTATTACTTACACGTGCATAAACTGTATAATGTATATATGCACTATTTCTAAATATAGACAGATTTTTATACACAAATTATATATACCTTTGTGTTATCTGAACAGGTATATCAAGCATTTTTCTGTACATATATACACATTATATCAAGAAGCACAAGAAGTTGAGTGGTGGGACAGTTCCTGTAAACAAGGGTGAGTCGTCCTATATTGGTGAGGAATAGTGATAACAGTACATGGGATCGTCATTTTCTTCAGAATAATATAAAATAAAAAATTTAGTTACTGTTTAAATGTGAAAGATTATATAAAATTATTATGTAATAATAATAATACTTTTATGAGAGTATGAAAAATTCCTCGAGAGGACAAAGAATACAATTGTACTGCTGACTACTATAGGCCAACCTACATTTTGATTAGAATACGTAATCCTGTTGTGTATTATTTCATTCGATCTAAAATAACTCTCATTTTAAAATTTTTTTAATTGTCACTTTTTTAAAGTTAAAATAATAGTAATTATTTCCTCCTAATTTTATCCTTATCATAATCGTTATTTTTTTAAATATTCAATTAAATTTATTTTTTAATTTAAAATTTTTTCCTAAAAAATAAATTAAAGAAATAACCAATTAATTATTTAAAACTGTTTCATAGCTTTTTTAATTCTTATACGTTAACCTTAAATAATAAGTATTTTAAATCAATTGGAGTATACAGTAAATATACAATACATAAATATAAATCAGTTCTATTTTACCAAACTCAGTTAATGACAGGCTTTTATCTATGTAAATTTTGTGAAATACACTCACATAAGTAGTATTATTCTACTTATTAGATTGGTCCTTATTAACTCCAACTACTGACAGAAGTCACAATACTCCAACTAGCTAGTAGCCACTTCAATTGGATTTGAAACTGAAGAACCGAAAAGAACTTATAACAGAACGCAGTGATGATCATTAATGAGTCGTCCGGAATTCATTGTAGTAGTCAGATAACATAAGCACCGTTGCGATATAAATATTGCTGACCCAATCAATCTTTGTTCTGATCACCTTCAACTAGTTTATTAAGGAAAAATGTTAATAGAACGTGGGAAGGGTATTTTTTTTTATGTACAGTAACGTAAAATTTTAATCAAAAAATTAAGAGAATGTAAAAAAATTATATTATTAGAATGTAAAATTTCCTATAACATTTCCTCTATTAAGTCACCTTCACTTAGACTACGACGGTCGTAAGCACACTACTCAAAGTGACCACTGAGTGGTGTATGGGACGATCAATGATACTATTTAAGTTGGCAAAAATCCACTTTTGACTCGGACCTAACAGGAAGTCAATATATATAAGAGAGTAAGCAATATTTAAATTCAAATCTTCTCTACTGTCTCTGTAGTAAAAAGATAAGTTAGCAATATTGCAGAAATATATTGGTTCTGTATTTTACTTGATTTTTTATTTTTTTGGTTCAACATTTTACTTATTCAAAGTCAGAAATGTAATTGATTCCATTTGTACTGGATTTCACACGTTGAAGTGTTGGTATCAAATTGCTTTCAAAGCCTTGTCTTGTCCTATTTCCCCCCATTTTAGAGATATTTGTCTAGTTATTCTGCAGCCTGCATGCTTCATAGCCAGCATACCAAAAAGTCCAAGTCTTTCTAAAGCAGCTAGAAGTAATAAAATATACAGATGGCTTACCTCGACTGATATACCAGCAATCACAAGTATTTGAAAAAGAGCACACAAATCACACACTTGCATTATATAATACACGAATCAGCTTGTCAGTATGTATTATATGTAGATCGAATAGCTGGCGTAAGCAACATATTGGCTCTGCTATCCTCCTTTATTTTAGTTTTTGAATTTCAACGAGGTGGTTGGCAAGATAGCTATTTGCCAAACTTAAATGCTTGTCTCTCCATGACCAAATCAATTTGAGATCATTGCCATGACTAGTTCTCCACCTTATCGCATTGCCCATCACGGCCTAGCTAGCCCCATAAGAACAATTCAATATCTGTTGCTTTCACTCTCTCATTTGTGATTTTTTTGCTTTTCTTGTCTGTAGAATACTGACCATTCCGATGAGTATATACCAGTTATACCAGATACAATATTACCGCTCAATTAGAACACAGAAGGACTCAGTTGATTCAATAGGCATAAGGATATATGACATATATCATCAATCCCACTTAAGTGTGATTCAGTAAAGAAGTGTTTAAGGTTTAGGATCTAAAGTTTAGAATAGGTCAAGTCCTAATAGCTTATAATTATGAAAATTGATTCTTTTTTCTTAGAGTGAAAGGTGTGGTTGTTGGGTCTTCCAGAAAATTTTGTTTAGACTTCGAAAGATCTATATTTAACAATTTAAGACTCCATTTCGTCAACATTTCCGTACTAGGTAGTATATTGTTTAATGGTGCTTATCAATCAAGATCGACAAGTATAAAGAAATCAAGTTGTTACCAACTAAAGCTCTTCTACAGCTCTTCCACCTGCATATGGCTTGTTCTGCTTCACTTAGTCTTATTTCATGGCCAACCTATCTTTTCAGCCGAAGAATAAACTCAAAAATAAAGAAAGCCCAGTTTATAAGGTTCATAGTAATTAGCACTAACCCTGACTTTTAAGTTCATGAATAATCATTCAAGCTCTAGCTTTTGTTTATATATATATATATATATATATATATATAAATTACAGTAAGAAAAGTATAATCTTACGTAAACTTTTTTACCAAATTTTCACGTAAATCAAATAGAAATTAATTTTTATTTTTATTTTTTTACAATATTAAGTGGGAGTTTCGGAAATAAATTTACATTGATTATGGTTATATATATGGGTTTCAACTCAACAATGATCAAAAAGACAATTCAAATGCATAAACAAGTAAGTCCTCCTAGAGAGTTTGGAGGGATATGGTTTCTTGGTAGTTCAATTATTATAAATGAGATTTGCAAGAGAGTCATTTTCACGATCTGGCAAGAAAGGAGAAAAAAACGTTGGAAACTAGGGTTTTGTCTTCTGTAACAGTGTTTGACTAAGTGTAAAGAGCCTATAGCTGATCAAGACAGATAGTTTACTCCAATTAATGCTTAAACCTGATATTCTGGGCGTTTACCAGACATTAAGTCTCAAGCAAGCAATAAACTGCTATATTTTTGATTGGTAGTTGATTATGCAAACTTTTTTACGTATATATCATTTCCTTTA
This sequence comes from Dicorynia guianensis, assembly GCA_037013595.1. Lineage (NCBI taxonomy): Eukaryota > Viridiplantae > Streptophyta > Magnoliopsida > Fabales > Fabaceae > Dicorynia > Dicorynia guianensis. The sequence continues at coordinate 15,610,488 of JASUAB010000003.1, read as the reverse complement.
TTAAGTCACCTTCACTTAAATTTGTTTCGGTTTTTGTAGGGTTCAAAGCATTGATTGCTTATTAATATAGTGTGAGAAGAGAGAAAATTGGTTGTGTATTAAATTGAGATTTAACTAAATATTTAAATTTAAATTTTAAAATTTATTCTTTTTAAAAGAAATAAAATTATTTAAATTTAAGTCTGAACGAATATTAAATTTTGTGGTGTTTCACCTAAATATTTATTGCATAAGTTTAAATTTTGTGGCGTTTCACTTGAGCTCGATTTAGGTCTTGGAAAAGACTCACTTAGGCAACTGACTGAATTTTGAAAAAAATAACTTAGATGGCTGACTGAAATTTGAAAAATTAATTTTTATTTATTTGATAAAAGATAATAAAAAATTTAAAAAAATAACCTTAGTAAAAAAAATACGAAGACCCACGTCTAATGGGCTCATACCAAACCCTGACCCAAGCATTCAGGCCAGTGCACCGCACTGTAGCCCGTACCATTTGCGGGGGTTTATAAATTTCAACCGCGCTATGTATTGCCGACAACCATTTGAGGTTGCTTGAAAGTTCCAACAGCAGCAGCTAAGCCCCTCCCCTTGCCTTTTTCGTGCTTACCATTAACACCAGAGTTAGCCGCCGCCATAACAAGGTAATAATTTTCTGTAATACGTTTCTTTGAACCTTCATGGGGGTCGCCCTCCTACAAAGTAATGCTAGGGCAAGTTCACAGCGGACACTCTTCATTATTCTTAAAATGGCCTTTTTAGTATGTAAATGTTTCATATGCTGTGCTCCCAGCTAAGTTTATTGACCAACAAGGCAGAAGTACTAGGTAGTTTTGAGGCCATGAAGATTCTGGAACTGTTCATTGCTTCTGTAATGGCAAACCTGAAGGTGCTGCTGCTTACTGCAGTAGGCGCAGTTCTAGCTCTCGAACGTGTTGGTATCATGGGAGAAGAAGCAAGAAAGCACATGAATATTGTAAGCTTTATTTCTTTATCTTCCATTTTCATTCTCCGTTGCTTGCTTGATTGCTACTTTGCTAGCTAGCTAGCTAATTAACGCCATGGCACCTCTCTTCACACACTTGTAAAACCAGAAAGATCTAAGAAACTTAATGGGTTGGTAGGTTCTTAGTTTGATGCGTTTTGGCTAACTAGATTCTCAGAATAGAATCCGAACTTTAGGAGCAAAGAGAACCTAATTGGCGGCTGATCTTTAGTGGCATAACTTTAGGACATGCTTACTACTTAGAACGATATTGTATACCTATGATATGGAGGCAGGCCAGTATTACTGTCTGAAAAAGCATAGAGATTAGTGATTACCAACAACCCACTGAGAATTGAAGGACCTTCTAAACATGCTATTGCTATTCTATTTGGTGGACGCATTCTTTTCTAAACGACAAATGCATATCCGCAAATGACAAGTACGTAGAGAATTATGGCGACCTTGCTGTCCCCCCTTACTAGAGTCGTGAAGACAAGCAGCTCCGCATAAATCATGAAGCGAGTATATATTTTTGAACTTGCAAAAGTTATGAATTACTTTGATATAAAAAATAAAGCGAGTATATATTTTCTTAACTCATAAAAAATAACCCATCTCACCTTTGTTTATTTTGCAAGTCAATACGGCACAATACAAACCGACCCATTTGACACCCTATCTATTGCCCTTATAGGAAAATAATGTTAACACTTGTCAAAATCTCATAGAGAGGCACATTTGAATATATGAGCCTTTAAATTTGTGGATTATGCAAGACTTAATAAATATATTCAATAACTTAAATTCTTTTAAATAAAATTTTGAATGAATGCAAAATTAAATTTAAATTATAAATTTATTGGGTCATATCAATTTATGACACTTAATAAATAGAATTCTTTAAATTTTTAAATAAATATTTAATAAGAATTGTTTAATTTATAAAAATAATAAAATTAAAAAAAATGGAAGTTCGGACCTGCCCTATATTGCCCTATGAGAACCATGCAGTGTTCTTGCATGAAAATCTTTTTAAAAAATATTAATAATGTTTTAAATTATTTATATGATTTATATATACAATCTTGTTTGTGTAAGTTTATTTTACTGAATTAGCTATTTTCACCTTGCTATTATTTTTTAATTCAAGCAAAGAGTATTTATAAACTATCAATAAACAAATTATAAAAATATTGTTATTATACTCAAAAATTCATCTTTATCCAAATGGTGTTGGCATTTCCTGAGTTTATCGCTTTGTCAAGGATGTAAAATATACAAAGTTTTTTGGTATAAAATATAGGTTAAAATGCACAGAACCCTCCTGAACTTTAGATCGATTTTAAAAAATCCTCCTAAACTTTAAAAATATTTAAATGATCCTCTTGAACTATAAAAAATTTACAAAACACTCCCTTCTGTCAAGTTTTCCGTTAAAATTTGAATATTTTTTGGTCAACTTCTACTTTGACCTGATAAAAAGATAAAAATACTCTTCAAATGCACATAAATTTTCAAATCTGCCATAAATGTAAAAAAAAAAAAACCTAATGTAGATTTGTAATTTAGGGTTTAAGGTTTAGGAATTTAGGATTTAGGATTTAGGAATTTAGGATTTAGGGTTTAGAGTTTAGGGTTTAGGATTTAGGGTTTAAAGTTTTAGGACTTAGGATTTAGGGTTTTAGGATTTAGGGTTTAGGATTTAGAGTTTTAGGATTTTAGGATTTAAGATTTTAAGGTTAGGATTTAGAATTTAGGGTTTAGGCTTTAGGGTTAAAGTTTAATGTTAAAACTCTAAAATTTTACTATTCATAGCCTTCAATTTCTCAACTTTACAATGAAGGTCATTTTCGTCATTTTTTTAAATTTTGACGGAAAACTTGACGGAAGGGATTTTTTGTAAATATTTCATAGTTTAAGAAGGTCATTTGAAAATTTTTAAAATTTAAGATAATTTTTTAAAATCGATCTAAAATTCAAGCAGATTCTATACATTTTAGCCTAAAATATAACAGTGGTCACTGGTCAAGGATCTAAGTAATCTATAAAAGGTTGATCTTTCAAAAACAATATTTTAAAAATAAAATTGAATTTAATTACAAGGAATTAAGAACAAAAACCACGAAAGATAAAAGGTCTGATAATTAACACATCAATTTTGGTTTTTGTTTTGCGCACAGGTTTCCTTCTTTGTGTTCTACCCAGCTCTCATTGCTGCCAACCTGGCCAAAACCATAACTTTCAAAAGCATGATTATGCTGTGAGTTTCTTTCTTACTTAATTTATATATATACTGTAACTTGGAGTTAAATGATTTTATTTTTTTAAAATAAGATTCAATTTTTAATAATAAATGTACTGTTCATATTATATGTTTTCTAAAGCAACTGTTTGTCTTCTTTGCTTAGGTGGTTTATGCCATTCAACATCCTTATCTCATTCATCGTTGGTTCAATTCTGGGATGGATCCTTCTTAAAATTATCAAAGTTACTCATATTCTGCGTCGACTCGTCTTGGGATGCTGTGCTGCAGGCAGGCTCTCATCATTCTTAACTTTAACAAACAAAAATTACAATGTCTTAAATTTTTTTTAAAAAATTATAACTTTTCCCTAACCAAAAACAAAATTATAACTTTTCTAAAAGAGCAAGAATATATCAACTTTTCAATTAATAATTTATTGAATTTTATATTTAAAATAATTTAAATTGTTATTTTTATTAATTTAATAAATTAAATAATTTTTTCCTCTAAAATATCAGTCATTTAATAAAAGTTTTTTTTTTTTAGGGAAAGTGGATTTGCCACCAACCCCACTTTCCGTTGTTTTTTAAGGCGTTGTCCGGTAGGTTGTGGCATGATTGAAGTCGTCACATCTGTCAAAATTATTGAGCTGGCCGACGGATCAAGTAATGATCTGTTATTGAATTTTCTCATCTTCCTGACATTTTTCTTTCTTTGTTTTGAATTGTAATTTAATATGACCAGGAAACCTGGGCAACATGCTTCTCAGTATAATTCCGGCCGTCTGCAAAGAAAAAGGGAGTCCTTTTGGGGCTGCTGATGTTTGTAATGCGCATGGATTGGCTTATGCTTCTCTCTCTTTGGCAGTATGTACTTAAAATATTACCCCTTCTCTCTCCCTTTCTCTCTCTCTCTCTCTCTCTCTCTCTCTCTCTCTCTCTCTCTCTCTCTCTCTCTCTCTCTCTCTCTCTCTATATATATATATATATATATATATATATAACACAAATAATATTTCCATAACATATAATTTACTAACCTCTTACAATTATTATAGTAGATAATTAATTTTTGTGGATATTAAAATATAATTTATAAATTTTGATAATTTAAATTTTATATTATAAAAATTAAATAAAAATAAATTTGTAAAAATATTAGAACTTTTTTATTTAATTGTTGGCTTTTTGCTGTATATTTTCCAGCTGACTAAACAAGTTGGTTGCAACTTTGGGGTATTTATTTTCAGATAGGAAATATATACTTGTGGTTATATGTGTACAACATGGAGCGAGTAGCAGCAAGTCAGAGGTCGGGTACTGTGGACTGCGTAGAAGAACCCACAACCAATGGAGCTGAGTCGGCACCAGCATCTCCAGAGAACTCTGCAACTAAGCCTTCAAATAATGCACCATTGCCTCCTTCAGAGGACAATATAGATCAGCTTGAACTGGGATTTAAACCGGGAGAACCCCTTGCAATGGTGACAGTTTCTCAAAAACCAAAGGTCACCAATCAGTCTTATATATATATTCTTTTCTTTTTCTTTGAATATGACTTTTAGGTTAACCATGGCTTCTTCCATTTGGAATATCTAACTTGATCGACCTCTTTTTCCACACTATATTGGTCCACATATGAGGAACGTACTTAAAAAAGAGAGGTATTATGTCTACGTTTTAACATCCACATTTTATGTTTACGTCTCTTACATGGTTAAATTTGGGTCGTGCATATATACCATTTAGAAACAAAATGTAGAATTTGACTAATAACTTATATCTATGTGTATACCAAATATTACTGTAATAAACTTATCTTTTCTCACTTAAAAAACTGAGTCATTATCATCTTCATTAAACACTGTCATAATCTGGTTTTTTTCTTTCTTTCTTTCATATCCTTCTTTTTTATTAACTGCCAAAGATAATTTGTCCTTCTCTAGCTCCTCTTCTCATAAGATATTAAATATAGATTATATAGAGCATTAATAATTATCTAGATAAATCTGGATTTTTATTCTCATATCCCGACTTTTTTAATTTTAGACAATTTTTAATAAATAATGAACATTTATTATTTGTAATAAAATTAACTTTTTTTCACTTATTTTTCAATAACCCCAACAATTTTTCTTTCTCTTCAAAATTACCGATTTTAGGAATCCCAATGCCATCTGAGCACAGATCTTTAGTTGATTTTGAACTGCTGTCTGTATCTACAAACCTTCTGCATGAGGAAAACTAGAGACCCAAATGATAGGGGACAGAGACATTGTGTGTGAAATTCAAGCCTCGACTAGCTCAATATTACTTAACACTTCAGATAAAAACAGAACTGTACACATATTTGCCTTTGTCGCTCCACATCAATATTTTTTACTGGCTTTCTCGTAAACATTAATATGGGATCAATCAACCAACTGACTGAAAAAACAGCTCACAGAAAGGGTAAACGATGAATGTTTCTGACAGTTTGGTGCCTTGCTTCTCTAACAGTTTGTTCACTGCACATTCTTGTGTATGATCTTCACTATTTTTGTGGTTGGACAGGCCTCAAAATTGATAGCAAAAATTGTTCTGCGCATAAAAGATATAGCAGTGAAGTACCTTAACTTGAAGACTTTATTTGCACCTTCAACTGTTGGAGCGGTGAGCTCTCCGTCAATACTTACGCAGACACATACAACAATCACCTGTCAATTCTCTTTTACTTTTTTTTTTAACCATTAATTACTGAAGCAAATATATCTGACAAAGTTATAGTATGCATGCAAAAAATAAAAATATCTGGAATATGAAAATCATACCATTGTTTTATTAATAGCGCAGATCAGTTAATGATCCCCGAGGACCCTGACCTTTATATGCTTCTGTTCAATGCAGATTGTTGGGTTGGTGATTGGTGCAGTGGCTCCATTTAAAAAGATAATGATTGGTGAAACAGCTCCCCTACGTTTCATTGAGAACTCCACATCACTTCTGGGGTAAACTAAGTCTCCAATTTTCTTTTTTGGTTGAGCAGAAACTAAGTCTTCCTTTTGTTTATCATAAACAAGATTTGGATCCCCATATATAAAGATGCCACCCTTGATAAATTCCTTTGAAATATATTACTCTTGTAATTTGTTGCGAGGTTGTGAGAATAATAACAATTCATAAAATTTTAAATTTTTAAATTTTTTTAAACTCATAATTTTATTTGTGAAATTTAATTAATATATTAATTTAAATTCTATGTTACGACGATCAAATAAAAATAAAATTAGTAGAATCAAAGTAGTTAAGGTATAATAAAAAGAAAGAAGCAATTAAAATAATTTGAAAATCAGATTGAGCCCATAACAACTGCCAAACTTAAACCACAAGCTTAATTTTTCTTGTAAATTTTTCTCAGGGATGCAGCAGTTCCAACAATCACCTTAGTAATGGGATCAAATCTTCCTAAGGGTAACAAAAATTCTCTTCCTTATGTTGAAAGTCTATAAAAATTGGTATATGCCCCAAAGAGACAACAAGATTGACATAATCGGATGCATGCTGGTTTGAATCGCTGCTATCACAGGTTTAAGAAGGTCAGATTTGAAGCTTTCCCTTCTGGTTTCAATCATAGTGGTTCGGTACATTTTCTTGCCAGTCATAGGCGCAGTTGTAGTGAAAGCTGCAGTGCACTTTGGCTTAGTAACTCGGGATCCACTTTATCAGTTTGTTTTGCTGCTCCAATTTACAACGCCTCCAAACATCAATATTAGTAAGTCCAGTAATCTGGCCTTAATAGTTTGAGTTGTTCTGGATGCATATAAAAAGATCGTAGCACAAGATTAAATAGTAAAAACTAATTATTTTTATTTTATAAAACCCCACGTGAACTATAGTTTAATCCCACCAACGTAATATTGCAGTTAACAGTTCTAAATGAGTTGTTGTGCTAGTTAATCTGGGTCTCACAGTTCATCCACTTGTTAAATGAAGCCCCACAATTCATTTGCTAGTTAAACTAAATCTCACAAAGGATAGAATGGAGTTAATACCTATATTTATTTTTGCGGAAGTTTTAATGAGTCTTATTTTTGTGAAATTAGGGTTTTAAAAATATATATTTTAAAAAATTTGTACGGAAAGTAAGATTTTTATATACTCTAATTTTATTATTCTTTAATTTTAATGGTTTTTAATCTATTTTTCTTTATTTTATACTTAGATATATTTTATAAGTCTTACTTTTTTTTATTGATGAACTTTTTTCTCTCTTTTAAGTTAATAGTTGTCTCTCTCTTGATGAAACCTCTATCTTTAGATCCATACCCAAAGATAAAGAATCCAGATCCAGAAAATGCATGTCATGCAAGTAATTAACATGAATCAGAAGAAGATTAGAAAAATGTAGATGTAGCCATTTGCAGCAATAGAGACCCATATATTTATATGACTGGTATAGGGCAGAGAGAGAATCTTGAAAATGTGCCATAAAATGTCAATAATAAAGACAATTTGATTGAAGCAGCATGCTTGCTAGCTATGTAAATGGTGCTTTGTCTTAAAGTCTAAATCACATATATTCTCAATAACTCTTGATATAAGGCAGTGCAAAATCTGGTTAAAGAACTTATTTTTGAGCTCTAACTGTCTTCTTTTCATATTCTATGGCAGGTACAATCACCCAGCTGTTTGGAGTGGGTGAGAAGGAATGCTCAGTCATATTTCTATCAACATATGCCTTGGCCCCAGTTGCACTAACTCTTTGGTCCACATTGTTCTTGTGGCTGGTGCGCTAGTTGATCACGTATCTTCAACCACAACCTTCTATTAGTTTTACGATAGTGGTCCTCTCACATAATTTTGACCACATCATTATTATATAATTATGTAAAAATTTTAAATAATATATATTCCATATCATGTGGTGTGGACTGTTACTGTTAGTTGATCACGGATCTTAGTACTCCATATAAAATCAGTGCTTAGATCTCTTGCTTCTTGTAATGATTTTTCCTACATGAAGTTAAAAATTGGCACACATTGTAGATGAGGAAAAGAAAGAATACAATGTGTATATACGTCTCTTGCGGTACTTTGAATTATAGTTTAAAGCTTTCATTTCAAAAGTCTTGTCAATGTTCTTCACCTAGGGCATAATTATTCATTGGGCTTGAACGTGCAAAAATGCACTTGGCCCATTTGGTAAACCTCCTACCCGAAAGTAAATGTTTATTCACAAAATTCAAAACCCAGAAAAAGTTTTCATTAGTTTGATCCTTTTTTCATCTGCCCAAATGCATGTGATACAAAAGTCATCATCATGGATGGTGTGTGTCTTTTATTATTTTTGCGAAAGGAACCCATAATAACTAAATTCTTGTGATGGTTTAAATTCAGCAAAATCAATTTTATAATTAATTTTAAATTGAGCAAAATTCTGACCAGTTTGTGTTATAGAAAAGCATATGACTCTGGTAACTATAAAAGTTATGTCGTAAATAAAAACAATGCTGACATGCTATGATTTAATTGGCTATCAAATATTAAAAGAATAATTTTAAAGTTTTAAAATTTAAAACACAAAATTAATTGTTTTATGGCTGTTTATATAAAAGTTGTATTTTATCTTTATGCTCCTGTATCTTGTAGTTCTTTATAGTAATTATAATATTTTTACGATCATATCTAAATGGTAGATATGAAGTTGAAGAATTTCAACCATAATTTATAGAAGTAAGTAAGATTCCATAACTACAAGAAAGTAAAAGTGTTTTAATAGTCATATATCAACATAAATTAAAGATAAAAATTATGCTATTCCCTCTTGTCAAAAAAAAAAAAGAAAAAAAAAGAATTATGCTATTCTTACATTTTCATAAGATTTATTTCAAAAATTTAATAACTAAATTTATTGGATTTTCTTAAGCTGAATTATAGATCTAGTAAATCTGAAAGTACACATCTATTAAATGTGAAATTTATGCAAAAATTAAAAAAGTGAAAATATATTTTTCTAAATTTAATATAAGCCCTATTGATTTGAGGCCTTCACTAAGAAAGCAGAATGAATGATGATACTCACAACATAAGGTAACATTGTTACTTCGTTAAATTCTCTCTCACCAGTGAAAGGTGAGATTCAAGTTGCAATCGCTTTTGCTAACTGTATAATGACTGTCATCAAGAGAAATTAGAGATTTGAAATTTTAAGCTAATTTGAAATGACAAAACTTTTCTTTGAATTTTGAAAAAATTTATAATTCTTAAAATATTTTTTTTTAGTCCAAAAAAAAGATAATCACTCCCAAGAGTTTGAAAATTTCTTAAATTTCTCACATTTAATTTAATAAAAAGAAAATTTAACAATAATCCAATCAAATGAAATAAAAACACAAATGTTTTAATATCTACCACATTCAATATAAATTTAACAAACTAAAAAATAATTAAAATAAAATTAAGATCAATAAAGCATGAATATTTAACTCAAATCAAATTTAATTTAATTTATATAAAAATTCATGATCCATTTTATTATTTTTTTAAAAAGAGTTAACTGTAGATTAATACAAAAAGAAGCCACGGTTTCACAAGCGTAAACCGTGGCCTTCTTAGCTTATTCTAAGACAACCTTTTTTTTTTTTTTTTTATATTTATGTATCTCTACAAGGAGTAGCCACGGTTTGGGCCTTGGCCCAAAGTTGTGGCATTTTCCCCAAAAGAGTCACATTCACCTTTTTTTTTTAGACTTAATTAATGATATATTTTAAAAAGTGATATTATTAAATTTTATAATACTTTTTTTTGTCTTATTTTAAAATTTTTTAAAAAGTAGTACTAATTTTATTAGATTAAATTATAAAATTAAGATAATTTTTTACGAAATAAATTTTTTTATATTTTCTTGAAAGAAAAAAAAATGATAAAAATAATATAATTAAACTACATAATTTTCATCAAAAATTTTTCAAATTAATATAAAAAATTCTCAAAAAAATTCAGTTTTAATTGTATATTTTATTTTATTTTTTTAAAATATTTTTTTATTTATTTTTTCAAATACAATTATTGGGTGCGCCCTTCTTACTTAAACTCCACCGTAAGGTGCAGTCATAGGGGTGCGATTTTACACCCCGTCCTGGCCATAAGCTGGGGTTCCCGTGTCCGGCAATCACTGAGGCTACCACTAGGGATCAATTGGGATCTGATACCACAATTATGGCGGTGCGAATCCAAGTACTATAAAGGAGAAAACCAAAACAATGTCTAACCCAAAAAGGAAATTTATATGCTCACTTTCTCATTATCAAGCTACACACATAACTTACATTAACAAAGGATTAAAGACCAACAACTAAGTCAGAGTTACTCACCTATACCTTCTCAATTTTTTGCGCTAGCCACCTAGTCCTTTGCTCTTTCTTTTTTCTTGGTGCCAGGCTCCTTTTCCCCTTTGTTCTTTGTCCCCTTTGCTCACTCTTCTCCCTATTTCACTTTTCTCTCCTTACTCAAATCTTTTCTTTAACTGTCTAATATTTTTGTCTCTTTTGATTCTCTCTATTTAATTCAGTATTTTACTTTGGCTTCCTTATTTTCTCTTTGCTTTTCCTTCTAAGCAAAGACCCTTATATAAAGTTTAACTCCTTCTTCCAAAAGTTTTTGCATATTTCTTTCAAATCACTTGCTCATTTTTTCAGCTAAAAATGTCTTTGAATTAGGTGCATTAAATGGAGGCAACGTAATTTCTTCTTTTTTTTGCATGGACACTCATTTTTTCTTTTTCTTTTTTTCTCAAGTTTTCTCCTTATCCTATTAGTCTTATTATCCCTCCTTTTTGCTTTTTCCTTCTCTCCTCTCAGATTAGCTCCTTCTTTTGCTGGCATTTCTTTTTTTCTCTCCTTTTTTCTAAATTTAATTTAAAAATAATATCATTAACATTCAAAATTTAAAAATATCTTTTAATTTTTATTTTCATTCAATTAATTTTTAAAAAAATTATATATTTAAATAAAAAAATTTTAAAACTTACACATGAATTCTTTTTAATTTTTAAGATATAAACAAAATTTAGTGGCTAACAAAATGCTGTCCACATTTGTCTTATCTGTCGAGGTTTGCTGGGTAAAGGCACTATCGGTCAGCATTTTTTTTGTTGCTTAGGTGCAATCATTCCTTTTCAGTCTTTTCTTTGGATTTCCTTCTTATCAAACCAACGAATTTAAATTTGTTTCCACCCTTTTCCTTCCAAATCCATTGAACCATACAATAGGTTTATGCTATAAATTACAAACATTTAATGACTGTGTTTTTTTATCACATTACTAGTGTTGTGGTTATTTATTGTGGGCAAAGGACGCCAAGATGAACTACCATAGACTGTGCAAGGTGAACTTTCCCTGGGCTTTGACAGTATTTTATGCTTTTGTAATTTTCCTTTTTAAACATTGTTTTAAAAATATGCTTGAAAAATTTCACTTAGTTAATTCTGGCTGCTCTTTATAACATAGACTAAAGATTCTCTTCCTCTGCTTTCTTATTTATACATCATCTATGCGCTTTCGCGCCATCAGCTGATGTTGTGTTATGTACATTTCTATTTTGTTTTCTGGACTTGCGAAGTAATTTTTTTGCCATTATTGTTTTGCCCCCTGTGGTTTGCCTAGAATTGGTATTCCCCAGTGTCCCAGACCCTTAACTAGGGATGTCAAACGGGCCGGCCCGCCCCGGCCCGCCCCGCCCCGCACAAGCCCGCAATTAAGCGGAGCGGGGCGGGCCGGCCCGCATAACTGGCGGGCTGGGATCCCGCAGCGGATTGCGGGTTAGGCGGGCCAGTCCGCTGATAATTAAAAAAAATAAAAAATTTATTAAAAATTCAAATTTATGAATGATAGTAAATGAGTAACTAAATTTAATACACTAATTTTAAAACATTTACAAATGAATACAATCAAATTTGCCTTTTAATAATACACCTAAAAATATAACCTAGATTTAGCTCGTAATGAATTATAAAAATTATGATTCTACTCATAAAATTGCTAATATACAACATCATTTTCTAGGCAAGGCTTCAATAATATTACTAACACACATGCACAATAAAACATGTGCCTACAAAGACATAAAGGTTATGTTCTTATATGTGACAAAGTCTAATACTGATGTTGTTCAAAATAAACTACATGCTAATTGAAAATAGAGTTATGCTATTATACATTTATACCATTATTTTTATATATGCAATGCTTGAGTTTTGCACCTTAAATTATGATAATATAAAAGCTGAACAACTCAATATAAATATAAAGATAATATTTTCTGCTTCAAAAAATAATATATAAATGTGATATTAATGATAGTTATATAACAACACAAGTTTTATACTATCATCTAAATGATTCAAAATGAATTGTTGCACAGTATAATAATTTGTCTTTTCTTTAAACTCATCAATTTTTACTTGCCTTTTAACTCAAAACCTTTTAAAAATTCTTTTGTCTTTATGATCACCTATAAAATCACACATTATACATAATATATTCAAAACATAAGAAAATTATATCTAAACTGCATGAGGATCCTGCCTAAATTGCATAATCCAAATTAGAACCAAATGACATTCATTTGAATTGCCCTCCTCTTCCAATTCATATCTATTGTTCTTATTGTCATAATAGTATAACTTATAGTAATTTTCTAAAAGTTGAAATTATTTTAAATGATATGTCATTTTAAAAAAAAATTAAAATTATGTGGGTCCAAACCCGCGGGTTCAACCCGCCCCAACCCGCATTGACCCGCGGGTTATGCGGGTGCGGACTAATTTACCCGCGAATAAATGGGCCACCTATATAGTAACCCAACCCGCCCCGCATAAGGCGCGGGGCGGGCTGGCCCGGCGGGCCAAGCCCATTTTGACATCCCTACCCTTAACCCATTTTTGCTGCTCTGTTTTTTTCATTAATCTGTTGCTCTTCTGCCTTCTGTCATGGGAAGAAGGAAGCAACACAAAGAATACACACACCCCACGTCTCCACATGCATTTTTGCTGTTTTTTCCTTTTTTTCTTATTATTTTATTTTTCAGCTTAAAGACACTAATTGGTAAATGGTTAAGGTGTAGATCTCCCTTTTGATTCTTGTAACATTAATAGCAGCTAAAGGAAAGTATTTTTGATAATATGTGCTGTTTCAAGATCGGAACAGTGGGTAGTTCTATGTTGCATATTGTTTTGAGATACACTTGGCGGTTGGAGCACATTGGACATATGCACTTAATCTTGTGGTGTGGATATATATTTTTCTGTACTTGTTGGCAAAATAAATCTTGATGTTTGTGCTTGATCATAACTTGCTTAAAATAAAAATTCTCTTCCTCTGCTTTCTCACAATTATGTTTTATACATCATTTCTGCACTTTTATGCCTTCATTTCTGCGCTTTTATGCCTAGAACTAGTATTCAATTGGTAATCTTTTCTTGTTGATAGGTCAGAGACGAAGCCAGTAGCTCTAGCTCTTCAGAAATGGCTTTAAGATGTAAAGCACTTGAGACCGAGCTTCAAGCTACTAGAAAGGAAAGGGACTCAGCAGTTATGAAGTATAATTTGTACAACGATTTGATGCATGAATTTGTCAATTTGAGGTTGAAGGACAATTAGGTTGGGTAAATTAGAAAGTGCGTACACTTTTGAGTGCTGAAGGTTGATCATTTTGATATTTTGCTTTGATTGGTGTTTGTTGTTGAGTTGATTTTAATGGCTTTTTTGGGCATTTCTAGTGGCTGTTTCTTGACTGCAGTTTTGTGCTTTAAATGCAGTACCTGAATGGGTTTTTGCATCCCCACCCATATTGCAATTGGCTGTGAATGTTTGAGGAATTTGTTCATGCACTGAATGTTTTCCATCCTTATATAGAAGAAAAAATTGATTGTATGTTCATATTGAAGACAATCTATTTGCTTCATGTGATGAAACTCAAATTTTCTGCACCTCGTTTTTTCCTAATGATCTCTTGCAGTTGCATTTGGGTTGTATGACCTGAGGCAAATTGGGTCTATTGAGCCCAAAGAAGTAAGTATACTAAGTTCATTTATGCCTTTGTAATATAGGCAAAGTCTAAGCTGCAATTAGATTTGCATTTTTTGAGTGCATCTTGGGCTTGTGGCGAAATTGGTATGCATGGTTCCAGGTCAAGCAAAGGGTTATAGCCATCTTGATGGAATGTGACATGAATTTGTCAGATGATCTTCTTGTAGCTATTAGTGACAAGGTTAGCTTCTTTTCAATTATGAAAATTTAGTTTCAAAGGGGCACTTTATTCATGGGAGACACTTTACCTGCGGACATTTGCTGATGCTGATAAGGACAACGATGGTAAAATCAGTAGAGAGGAGTGGAAATAATTCTAATATATCTGGGTTGGATTGCATGCTTTGCCAAGAGGCCGTTTGTTTGGGCTTTTTTTCTAAAAAAAGCTCCTTTTTTAAAAAATAAAGTTTTTTTAATTAATATTATGCATTTGAATGGTAACTTTTAAAAAAGGCAGAAGTAGGAAAAAAGTCAAAATTTAACTTTTTTTTTAAGCTCCAATTTGCTGCTTCAAATAAAAGCAGCCTGTGAAAGGAGAGAGAGAAGAAAAAAAAAAAGAAATTGAATGACCGGCTCCCTTAAATTTGTATCAATTGATAGTCCATACCCTTCTCCTTTATGCCGTCTCTTTCGCACCTCTCTTGCGCGTCTTCTTCTGCGTCCTTGCTCTACTTCGTTGTTCTGGTTCTATCACGTCGCAACTCCTTGGTTGTTGGTCCGTTGAAGCATTGCCCACGTCTGCTTCAGTTGAGGTTTGTAGTTTCTTTTTTCCTTGAGCTTTGCCTCATATGATTGTTTTGGAAGGATGGGGATTTTGAATCTTTGATTGTGCGACAGAGAAACAACAAGATAGAGGAAAGGGAGGGGGTTTGATTTAATTATAGCTCCTCCTCTTCCAAATCCCTGTCTTTTTCACCTCTCTTTAATTATAGTTCCTCCTCTACCACATGCCTGTCTTATATATATGTCCTTGTTACTAATTTCACTCATAAGAAAGTGCTTTTTTTATTTTTACATCCAAAACGACCTTTTTTTAAATTTAAAAGCACTTTTTGAATACTACATTTAAACTTAAAATAGCTTTAACTTTTAATTAAAATCCTTTTGAAAAATGCATTACACAATAAGTCTTTTTTTTAAAGTCCATCTAAGCGGGCTCCAAATCTACAAGCTGCTTTTTCCAGATGGCAGAGGAGGAGATTTCTCACAAGAAGATGCTTCCATAGGTTCGCAATTCTCATGCAACCAAGCAACATGCTCATAAAAAATCGTAGGCCCATTTAAACAATACCTAAAAAAGCAACCGGTGAGCCTCTACCTCATTGGCATAAATGACCCACCAGTGTATTGATTATATCATTTCTTTTCTTACTTTTCATAAAATCTTAAATATGATCTACTATAATAAAAAAAAAAAAAACTTAAAAAAGCAAAGCTATGGAATCAAAGGGCAATAAAAGCCTCAAAGACATGACGCTATAATAACAATATATAAAAAATATAACTTAATTTGCAATCGAGATTTAACCCAAATAGTTTGATTTGATCTTCGCATTTCTCAAATAAACAACCCTGTTGAGGTGAAGTATCTATTCTAGAGAAAGATTTGGAACGCATAAAGATGAGCCATATGCAACAAATAAAAGTACATAAAAGTTTAAAGTTGATGTATCTAATAATCTATTGATAAACCATACCCAATCGAAATGAAGAATAACAATTGCTCTAAAATGAAAACAGTTAATCTAAAACCGAAATGCAACTTGTATGCATGGTGTATCCAAGACAAAAACACCTGACCCTCTATGTATCCATACAACCTAGGCTCTTAAAAAGCTTCCAGAGACATAATACAGCCTCAAGATGATCAACAATCAGAAGAACAGAACATATCTGTAGAGTAGAAAATTATCAACCAGAAGGTCCAGAACAGAACACGTAGAAAGTTGCAACCTAGAAGGTCTAGAATAGAATAGAAGTGAGCAGAGGAGGAGAAGCTAACCAGAATAGAAACCAACGAACCTCAATAGGAAGAAGTAATAATATGTTCAAAAAAGATGGAAAATATAAACAGCAAGGGCACATTATCCAATATCCAAAGGATTCTTACAATTGATGCAATTGCAATAACCAAACTCTGAAGTTATAGCAAAGGCCTCAAAGACATGATGTTATAACAACAATATATATTAAAAAAAAAAGCCTTAAAAAACTATAACTTCATTTGCAATCAAGATTCAATCCAAATAGTTTGATTTGATCTTCACATTTCTCAAATAAACACCCCTGTTGAGGTCAAGTATCTATTATAGAGAAAGATTTGGAACACACAAAGACGAGCCATATGCAACAAATAGAAGTACATAAAAGTTCAAATTTGATGTATCTAATAATCTATTGATAAACCATAAACTCAATCGAAAAGAAGAATAACAACTACTCTAAAATGAAAACGAGAAATGGAAACAATTACTCTAAAACAGAAATGCAACTTGTATGCATGGTGTATCCAAGGCAAAAACATCTGACCCTCTATGTATCCATACAACCTAGGCTCTTAAAAAGCTTCCAGAGACATAATACAGCCTGAAAATTCTCAACAATCAGAAGAACAGAACATATCTAAAAAGCAAAAAGTCAGCAACGGAGCAGAGCAACCACCATCAACGATCAACCAGAAGGTCCAGAACAGAACACACAGAAAGCTGCAAACTAGAAGGTCTAGAATAGAACACAAGTGAGCAGAGGAGAAGGAGCTAACTAGAACAGAAAGATTAGAACCACAATTGCAAGAAGTACTGACATGTTCAAGAAAGATGGAAAATATAAACAGCAAAGCACATTATCCAATATCCACAAGGATTCTTATAGTTGATCCAGTTGCAATAACCAAAATCTGGTACCTGAGTGTTTCTCCTCCTTCACTGGTCAAAGATGTAGATAAGCAAATCACAAATAATTACTCACTCTCTTTTCAACAAAAAATAGAAAGTTATCTAATTTTTTACCATTCCATTCCAGTAATGGTCCCAGTTTGTATTTTCATTGTCATGTTCTAATTACTGCTTCCAATCAGAGAGCAAAGCCTCATCTTGCAGAAGTATGGATTGATCAAAATTTTTGTGGCAAACTTTCTATTTTACTTTTCAAAATTTAAGAATGGCCAACCATTGCCTTCTCTATATCTTTGATGAACAACACTAGTGCACCACTTTTACTCTTGTTAGAAGCAACCTATATGCATGACAATGTAGAAGCATGTCAAATATACTTTTGCAAGAATAAAGACAACTAATCAACAACATTTCTGTGTATAGTACTGAGGCAACCTCAAATTTTCATTAACAGCAAGCCTGTCAATGTCATGCCCTCCATAACCATCTACTCATAGTAAATGATTTGCTGCAGTATCAAGCATCAATAACTTTGAAGACACAATAGCTAGAATTTTAGCATACAACAAGGCAACAAGGAGCAAGAGTATGGATGAATTAAGTAATATCACCAGAACAAAAGAAACCGCGATCATCTTCACAAAGGCCTCTAACTCCTACTTCACAACACTATGATCGTGTCTGACTCTCCTCACTATGACATCAATGGCATAGTTAAGGAAAGCTAAAGGCGTATGCTCATTTTGAGTGGAGCACAGCCTTAGCGGTAGATATTCCTTGCATTTTCTTTGGGGTCTATCCTCCCCTCTAACAGGTTGCCCTTCTGCTACTTCTGTATGTAGTTGTTCATCAAAATTATCAACAGCCTCCTCTGCTATTCCCACAGCTACATGTTCCTGTACAAAAAAGTAATTAGACAATTAAAATATTTCCATATTTGCAACATTTGTCAAAGAACAAACCATATCAGTTAAATGAAAAAAAATTCCTATTGAAATGATTCAGACCTCAGAGATACTTTGCCAACATCATGACAATGCAAGTCAACAGGCTAACAGGTTCCCCCTTCACTTCTTCCACATTTTGCTCTTTATCAAAATGATCAATAACCTCTTCCGCCACACCCACAGTAGTAGGTTCATTTACAAAAAAGTAATTAAACAATTAAAATATTTTCATATTTGTTAAAAAAAATGAATGTATTAAAAATTTCTTGTTTAGTATTATTTTAAATGAGATATCCTTAATAGCTTGGGGGAGAAGTTGGTAGCAACATCTTCGTGCCATCAGATTGGCTATGATGGCTTGGTAATCTCTTTTGGTAGGGCCTGGCCTACCCTTAGTCTATAAATGACCATAATTATCCTCAATGCGGCCTCTCAAGAGCATCTCATCTATTTGCTCTTATAGCAACCCAAATTGCTTAGGAGTCTTATGAGGTGCATGATACGCAGTCTTGTCATTGTCAAAACAAATTAACCCATGGCTGCCCATGCGCCCCTGCCTGGCAAATCTTCCATGCAGGAAGTCTCTACCAAGCCTCTCGTAAGGCTACCAACATACATGATCCAACTAAAATGGAAAAAATATAAATTGTATTAATATAAAAGTTTATTACAGTTCTAAAAAAATTTAAATAAGTAACTTACATTTCTGGGATCAAAAGTTTGAAATAAATTGTTTATTTCTTCAACTGATTTAGGCTTGGTCTTATTCTTGGATGGTTGTTATGCGACCAACCAACAATCAACGGGAACTGATTCGACAGTTGTTCTACAAGGAGGGGCCCCTTAAGAACCAGATCCCGCAGTTGTCGAAGGTGCTCCAAAGGAAAACCCTACATAAGATAACATAACAAAATAGACAATAAGACTAAAAATTCAAATCTATTACATAAAGGTAAATAATACAATAAAAAAAGCTTACCACAATTGCATACATATTGCAGCATGGATTCTTCTTTGGACCTTTAACTCTCTTCAAGGTGGTGTGGATGTTAACCCGCATCAATTCACCCCAAGCAAATTGATTTATTTCTTCCAAATTTTCTAAAAACGGAAGATAGATAGGAGAAACAAACATTCTCTCAAAAGGATTTGGTATAAAAACACATTCTATTAAGTACAACATACAAGCCCAAACACGGGCATCTAAATCCTTTTCTTCATTCTCTACAAATTGCTTCAAAAAATTAAGCCCAATTCCACTTGAACGTATGTCAAAATTGTAATTGGACCCCCTCATTTATATCGAAGTTCATGGTATTCACATTGTACTTCTCTGCCAATGTGAATACCACGTTATGAGGTAGCAAGAAATGTCTCTACTATAAAATATTTTCAAAACCCGTCCCTTGAAGCTTGATCTTCGTCAAACTTGAGACATCAAGCTTATTAAGGGATTCAATATGGCAAAGCAGGCGCCCTGTCATTGTAATCTACACAAAAATAAAAAGGGACATAAATAAAACATAAAAGCAACAACTGCAAAAGAAAGTAGAATTTTATCTATTTTCATTTGATGCTGTGAATTTTAGGAACGAAAGAAGATTAGCATAGAAAGTAGATCATACACTTCTACAGCCACATTAATGTGGGCTACAACATATAGCAATGATAACCAACCCAATATTTTAATTAACCTTCAAACAAAAAAGTTTCTATATTTCCATAATAGTAAAATTCACACTCATATATCATTTTTCGGAGCATAATCATTAACAAAAGGTGTAAAAATTGAACTAAACCTAGAGGATCTATTCTTAATTATTTTTGAATCTAAACATTTCAAGCATTAATTATTTGACACATTTTACTTTCAACCAAATTTATGGCTATAAAGCATGAAGACTTAAAAAAAGGAGTCATGTCTATGCCCAACACGTTTCAGACACTTGTGTCCTTATAGAGATTAAAAACAAATTCATGTCCAAATATTAGAATTTTAGATTGCATAACACTAAAATTTAAGACATGCAAAGCAAATCTGGGTTCAAAAGCTTATGCAACTAACCTAGAATCTAAGATATTGTAACATCAAAATTCTTTTTGGACCTTCTTGTCCTCTTATTTGATAAATCCAACTTGATTTAGCTAAAAGGGCATGAGGAAGGAGCGTAACTAAACAAATCTTAGGAAAAAGCAAGGATGTGCTGTAGTGAACAAGTTATCAAAAGACAAAGTACAAACAACAAGACAAATTAATCTATACTTAGCTACAAATTAAACAAATTCACATAATATCACTATTGAAAAGGTAGTTCACTAGATAAAGTTTGTCCCCAGACACATTGCTTTTCTTTTTGTAAGAGTAAGTGGGGATTAAAAACAAATGCTAGAAACCAGTGCCCAAGATTATATAAGATATAGTGTTCATCTTGTATACTTGGACAATGCATCCTGAAGACTAAATAGAGATTGTTAACATTTGAAGCTATAACAAATTCTCAAGTGCATAGTAAACTGTTGATAGATTTCCATACTTAAATGCCTCCATCGTTTGTGCATAACCAATCATCCTTCCCACCAAGTGTTGAGAACGTGTTAATTCAATAACAGAGATAAAATATGTTTCAAGTCAGACCAAACTGTACTTATCCCCTTTCCTCTCACCAAACTAAAGAATACTATGTATATATCTCCCTCTCTTGACCCTATCTATCAGAAAATAAGTGGGAAAAAAGTAAAGGAAATGTTGACACATGATGGCTATAGTGTCAGTATTGGATTTAATTGTTAAGTGAAGAGAGTACTCGACACAAGTTGCCCTTACTTTTGGATTTCCTTTTCTTCAGTGAGAATATTAATTGTTAAGTAAGGAGAGTACCTGATGCAGGTTTCTCTTATTTCTTAATCTCTATTCTAATGAGAGTTTGCATGTGTATTGATATATGATTGTTCTCGAAACAGGCTCCTCTCATTTCTTGAATTCCCTTTCTACTATCTATGAATCTGTGACTGTATATGCTTATGATAAAATTGTATGCTGGCATTGTTGAATAAGATCACATGCCATTGGATAGCACATAGGATTTTTACATAAATAGAAATTCAAGGAATTGAACTAACCCCTCAAATCTCTTAGCTTATTTGAAGCTTCACCTTGCAAACCTCACCCTAAAACTTCTTGATTCTGCCAAATGAATGGTAATAGGAAGATTGTCAGTTAACTAGCTATTTTCCTATTATCCCTAGGGTGATTACATCATGAGCCTAGTCAATCAACTAGTGTGATTCCTTTGATGTAATTATAAAAGATCGCAACCTGATTTCATACCTTTTAGCCATTGTTTGATCCCTCAAATTAGGATTCCCCAAATGAAGAATGATGAAAGAGTTGCAAGTTAACTAGCCACTCTCCTATTGTCCTAAGGATAATTGCATTATGGATTTAGTCAGTTAAATAGCAAGGTCTTCCTATTGTAATTATAAAGAATCCTACTATCCTAAACTCCCTTCAGCTTGCTTTTCCCAAATCACTCATTCAAACCTAGATTCTTCCTAAATGAAGGATAATAGGAAGGTTAGCAGTTAACTAGCCACTTTCTTATTATCCCGAGGATAATAGCATTATAGACTTAGTCAATTATCTAGCATGATCTCTCTAACATGATTATGGAGAATCATAGTCTCTCCTAAATTTCTTGACCATGTGAAAATCATTCCTTTAAACTTAAGTTTTTCTCAACAACGGATAAAGGGTGGTTGCCAATTAACTAACTACTATCTAACTAAACCATTTTATGAACTTAGTCAGTCAATTGGCATAGTTCCTCTAATATAATTAATAGGAATCATTCCCAAAAGCAAAAATCCAAAAAAAGAATTTACAAAACAAATAGCATAGTTCTCAAATCGAAAAGCAATAATACACTAAAGTGATACAAAAGGGTATTGTATGAATACTATTACTTTTTCTACACATAATTAACCTCGTAACCCATTTTTTACTAAGTAAACCATTTTCTTTAGTGTACAATTGCACCCTTTCAAATCTAAGTTGGTGATGACTCTATATTTTTTTTCTTTTCCTAAACGCCTATTTTTCAAACTTTTTTTTATTTGCCACTCTGAGTTGCATATCAACAATTGTTATCTCTTTATTTTCACAAAAATCTTACTAAAAAAAATCTAGACCTATAAAACCCAACAAATGCGTATTATTTTAAGGATTTTGTAAAAATTTATTAAGCTAAAAATTATGAGCCAACAACACAATTTTTAACAACTACATTTTTTCCTCCTTTTCTTTGATGCCATGAAATCTAATACCAACCAAAAGAATTACTACATACATAGCTTCTCTAGAATATTGAATCCCATTGTCCATGTGTCCCTACAAATTCTACTCTAATAGAGGACACATTCCATGGATCAAAAAGAAGAAAAATTAAAAAGAAAAACCACAAAATTAAAGAGATAAATTAATAGGAATGAAGAGATTTAAGTTTCATGATCCATTAGTAACACTTTGATTGAAGATTTTAATTGTGTCACCCTGCCAAACATGGTGCCACCAAAATGACCTGCCATCATCTATCACACTTTGCTTGTATGTGAAAAAAATAACCCTTCATGGAAGATGGAACTAAAGCCTTTTGTGCAACTTCTGTAGCTCCTTCCTCAACTCTCCTACTACTTTGAAGCATTCACACCTACTAGTATCCTCCATGTACCACACTTGGGAAATACCATCAATTTCAACCTTTTCAGACCCCCTCCACCACCACCTACCACTGTTACAAGCACTAACGCTGTTGTCACCATACCCAGAGTTGTTGTTGAGGTAGTGGGCGAAGCTTTATAACTCACATCAATCTCAGCATTATCTAAAACCTCGCGATAATCTCGCAGCAATTGTTGGTTATGCACCTCGATACCACTTGCATGTAATAAACATATTTTAGATGTTTCTAGTTTACTGTTTTGAAAATAAGTTTATAGGAAATTATTTTAAAAGTGGTTAATTCAAAAATATACGATGAATCAAATTTTATTATTCTACTGTTTCCAAGAACATAAAATTATTATCGAAAATAGAAATCAAATAAATCCTACATTTTTAGCTAGTTATTAAGTATGCTTTATCTCTAAAAATTTACTTTAAAATCCGCTACTTGTTAAAAACACTACACTATTTTGTTGGCGTATACAATCACCCACATAATAATAAATTTACTCCACAATCTCTAATTTATGTATGATAATTATAATTTAATATTATAATATGAATATAATACATGTTGTTTAAGATTGGTGTAACTTTCGTATAAATTGAATGGATGTTGTTTCACACTGGTACACAAATAAGACAAGCTTTCAAGATATCAACATGATTCATATAAATAGTATGACAATATCTAGCCAAGAAACACATGAAGTTGAGCACAATTATTTCACGCACAGTTCATTTCTTAATTTAGTAATAATTGTGTGAGTTTGTTGTGATTTCACCAAATACACATAATATCCGAGTTTAACCATATGTGCTAATTAAAATATTTTATTAGTTTTAACATTAAATATTAAATCTACTAAATATTCTCAAATATAAAAGACAATTTACTTTTGTGCCAAGATAGAACAAGCTTGCACTAGTCACGCAACATAGGGCTTGTTCGAAGATTGTTCTTTTCTTTTTGTTCTTTAAAACAGTTTTATAAATAATTTTGGGAACAATTTTTGAAAACAAAAACATTTAAAAAAAACTTGTAGTTTTGAAAACAATAAATCAATATATATATATATTTATATCTGGAATTGAATGTGCTATCTATTTTCTTCTTTTGCAATGGCTTACCCTTCAGAAACCTCCGCACTACCATTCCACCCCTTCCTAAAATGTCCGAACCCAAACTGCACAGAAGAATGGAGATCACACTAGAGTTGGCAGGTAAGGGTAGGCATCGGTTGGGTCGGCTCGGGTTGAAAATTTTTTTGTCTAAACCAAGCCAAACCGACGAGCATATATGCTCAACCAGTTCCGGCCGAATGAGATCTCAAACCGAAAGATTCGGTTTGAGGCGAGGTGGCTTCAATCTGTTGGGTGGGCGCGTTACCGTCGACCTTCGTCCTTCATCAGCGACAGCGTCATTTCAGTTGGGTAACTGGAGAAAGCCGTTGTCATCTAGTCGCAACCTTAGAGTGACCCATCTACAGGCCCACCGTCACTAAATCAAAGCTTTGTCCTCAATCACCATTCTCCAGCAACACCTAGCCTGCTGTGAGAATATAAATGAAAGGCTGAGAAGTGAGAAGTTGGGGCCTTGGGGAGTGTCCACTTGTGGCTTAGCTCAAACATAGAGATGAAGAATTTGAGTTTCGGAGGTGAGACGATAGCAGATGCGGAGCCAGCCAGCGGGAGAAGTAAGTATCAGGGGCGAGAAGCAAGAAAACCAAAATAGGGGGTTTGATGTCATTTCATTATATGTTAAAAAAAAAAAAAACTGAATTAGGTTGCCGTGGGGTTGGATGTCCAAAACCGTTGTCGCCCATGCAAAGCCATATCAACCCATCCATTTCATCTGAGAATTTTCTGGCCGACCCAAGCCAATCCATTCACCCAATATTTCTGGTTTCATTCGGTTTCAGCTGGGTTATACGGCTATTTGCCCACCCCTATTGGCAGGTGAGTTAATGAAGAGACATGGTAAGGGACTTGGTCGTTGGTTTCATTTAAGGGGTTGCCTCAGAAGAAGGTACAAGCAAAGCAATTTTAGGCAATCAAATAAAGATTGAGTAAGGCCAGAGACAGCTCTGTTTTCTGACCCATACGCTTTGGGATAAGCTTTAATGACAAGAGCCCAAGAGATGAGATTCGGTGTGATTCCTACCGTTTCCCCAAATATTGAACGTCGGCAAAAACGTTTTTATCATGAAAGACTTGCAGTCTACAGTAAACCGGTTTCGTCAAACCAGTGTCAAATAATCGGAGAATCAATTTATTTCTTGGTTGCGAAGGACTCTCAAGAAATAGAAACAACCCTATCAAACAAACTTTTTAATATCGTTGTTTTGAAAACATAAACTATTTTTAAAAACAGCAATCAAACAGGCACTTAGTATCATGCTTTTATTGCTATGCTGATGAGAACATACACCATTAACTAAATGATATAGCAAGGCAATACTAGTCTAATAGAGAACTCAGAGTGGCTTAACTATGTCAAACATATTAAGATTGAGCTGTAGACAAAGGACAAATAATCAAGTAACACACTAACAGCATCCCATGGAAAATTGAGTTATAGAGACAATTTTAATCCTGAGTTATCCTGCCATACCTTGGGCAATTGTTAATTAGTGGGGACCGAATATATACTTTGCATATGATTATTCTTCTACAATTAAAAAGACCCACTCATCATCAAAATAAATCAACATCAAGCCTTTTTTTTTGTTTTGTTTAACTACAACTCTCATTCGAAATTGTTTTCAAACGAAACAAAGTCTACAAGATGAAAATAGAGAACTATCCTTCAAACAAATGAGAACTTCCTAGACGATGATCAAGCATGCCATGGCACCACATCATTAAGCCCTGCAACCAAAGAAAGGAATGATTTAGGATTTATAATGAACCATTTTGTAAATGGTGAAACAATTTAAAACCAAGACGGCTAACCAAAAAAGCATGAGTAAAATCCTATTTTAATCCCTCAAAGATGAACAAACTTCTATTTTAGTCTTTCACTGTTAAATCCTTCTATTTTGTTAAAAATTTCTAATTAAGTCCTCCAAAGATTAAAATTGATATCAATCAAATCCCTCAATTAAGATGATTGCTGATGTGACAAAATTTGGTTGATGTGGCAGAATTTGGTTGATGTGTCATGCTGACGTCAGCCAAATTCTGCCACGTCAGCCTATACCCTGTCACGTCAGCAAATTTCGCCACGTTAGCATGACACATCATATCTAGAGGACCAAAATAGAAAGATTTAACAGTGAGGGACTAAAATAGAAGTTTGTTCATATTTGAGAGACCAAAATAGGGTTTTACTCAAAAAGCATTAACATACTACATCTTGGCCATAGGACTGATTGCATGCTTCGATTTCAAAAGAAAATGAGAAAAGTTCATAAGCATCAAAATAACCATCTCATTCATCACAATAATTAAAGAGATGAGAAAGCTAAAGGGACATATCATCGTGTTTAAAGTAGAAGCTATCTGACACAAAAGTTCATGAGAACTTGTATTTTACATTATATTTGCAATGTTCCCACACAAGCATGTCAATCTCTTGTAGAAAGCCATCCCTTTACTTCCTACATTTCATTGTTGCCATAGTTGAGCTATCATTTTCAAAGAATCAACAAGCCAGAGGAAAGTATAGGTGTTTAGTCATAAAAATTTTAATCGGAGGAGTGGAGGTTTCCAGATTTAAAACCCCAGTTTACACATCTTCACTTTGAATTCTGTGCGTCAGACAATGATAATATTAGGAAGCAATATTAAAGTTAAAAAAGGTAACTGCCAAGAAAACTGAACCGTGAAAAGTTAAGAGTTTAACGGAATTCCTGAGGACAAGTAAATTACTCCTCTAATCAATTTACCAAATCTAGTTAGACACCATTGAAAAGGAGATATAGGTTGAGGCAACTAGTATGGGCTACTTTAGACAGAAGATAAGAATATAGGCTACTTTAGATAGAAGATATAGTCTACAAAGAAACAGTTGCTTATTAATCTTCACTTGGAAAGGACATTTGGTCTCAAAAAGCAATTGCTGACTAAACCACCAAATTTAACATTCAAGGCAAAAATCATATTTCATTTCTTCTAATCTTAAAACTAACATAATCATAAACAATAGGCTGGGTGCATAGAGTTAGACTATGCAACTCAGATAGCAGTAGTTATCATTCTCCAATAAAAATCATTCGAAAAGGGTCATACTTGCTCGCAATTTTTGTAATAACTAACTTCTATTCTTTCCATCATATGGTGTCTACTAAAATCAAAGGCACAAAGATATTGCACATTTAAAAGGGCAAGAATACACGTAGTTTCAAGCAACAAATTTCTCTCTTTGTGTGCATCTCCAACATAGGAATGTTACTGTCTAAAATAAAAGAAAGATTTTATTATAAGAAAGAAGGGTGACAAAGAGAAGGAGGTTAGCTTTGTATTTGATATAGATTACATATGTATCATTCTATAGATAACCAATGGTGCTGCTACTACAGTACCACTTTTATATATATATATATATATATATATATCCATTAAAGTAAAACCAACTCTGCCTGCGATAGACCGTAACCCACTTCACCAGGACTCACACTTGCTGTCAATCCAACACATAAATAGGACACGTGCAAAACAGGGGAGTGATCATGGCTTTATAAAGTGCCACAGCCTCTAAAGAAGCAAATTACCACATATAGCGGAACCTTCAAATATATAATATAACCCACAGGGGTCGCTCAGCACAAACCTATCCAAGGAGCACCATACAGCTTTCCCACGACAGATGTATTAAAAAACTGATAGAAAAAACTTCCCAACGAAGTGTGAAGATGCACTATCTGACTACTAGGAATATAAGATTTAAGTTTTCCACTTTCCAAATTAATTTAACTTCAGGAGTCAAACCGCTGGTGTGGTGTCACATAAAACTCAAATGTAGCCATTTGTTCAATTGCGCAGGGATGTAACTGACCAGTTGCATAGGTAGCATCATTGCATTTGCTCTCACTCCTCCCGCGCGCCCCCCCCTCACCAGAGAATTCAAAATTGTAAAGTTAATGCTGCCCTGCCTGCCTTAAATACTAAGGCAAACTCAACCTTAGGTGGGGCGGGGCGGGCTGGCCTGTATAATTGGTGAGCTGAAATTTACTTAACCCAACCCATCATGCGGCGGGTTGCGGGTTAGGCGGGCCAATCCATCAAAAATAAAAAAAAATAAAAAATTTATTAAAAATTCAAATTTATGAACGATTATAAATGAGTAGTTAAATTTAATACACTAATTTTAAAATAATTACAAATGAATACAATTAAATTTGCTTTTTAATAATATACCTAAAAGCATAACCTGAATTTAATTTTAAAATAATTACAAATGAATACAATTAAATTTACTTTTTAATAATATACCTAAAAGCATAACCTGAGTTTAGCTTGTAATGAATTATAAAAATCTTGATTCTACTCATAAAATTGTTAATATACAATATTATTTTTTAGGCAAGGCTTCAATAATATTACTAACATACATGCACAATAAAACATGTACCTACAAAGACATAAAGGTCATATTCCTATATGTGACAAAGTCTAACATTGATGTTGTTAAAAATAAACTACATGCTAATTGAAAATAGAGTTATGCTATTATACATTTATACCATTATTTCTATATATGCAATGCTTGAGTTTTAGACCTTAAATTATGATAACATTAAAGCTGAACAACTCAATACAAATATAAAGATAATATTTTCTGCTTCAAAAAATAATATATAAATGTGATATTGATAATAACTATGTAACAACACAAGTTTTATATTATCATATAAATGATTCAGAATGAGTTGTTGCATAGTATAATAATTTGTCTTCTCTTTAAACTCATTAATTTTTACTTGCCTTTTAACTCAAAAACTTTTAAAAATTCTTTTGTCTCTACGGTCACCTATAAAATCATATATTATACATAAGATATTCAAAACATAAGAAAATTATATCTAAATTGTATGAGGATCCTGCCTAAATTACATAATCCAAATTGAAATCAAATGGCAATCATTTGAATTGCCCTCCTCTTCCAATGCATATCCATTGATCTTGTTGTCATAATAGTATAACTTACAGTAATTTCTTAAAAGTTAAAACTATTTAAATGATATGTCATTTTAAAAAAAATTAAAATTAAATTAAAATTATGCGGGTTCAAACTCGCGGGTTCAACCCGCCCCAACCCGCATTGACTCGCGGGTTATACGGGTGTGGGCTAATTTACCTGCAAATAAATGGGTCACCTATATAGTAACCCAACCCGCCCCTTATACATTGCGGGGCGGGCTGGCCCGGCGGGCCAAGCCCGTTTTGACATTCCTACTTCCCATTTGAGGAAAGGAAAATGGTGGGGGAATGTGGACCGTCGAGAGGAGGAACATGGCCCCGGGGCATAAGGGAAAGGTTTTACTACGTATTCTGAATCTATGGGATGAAAAAAGGAAAATGGATTCTCATCAGAAAATGGTCGATGAATGCGAATCTTAGAGAAGAAGAGGAATAAAGATTTAGGGTAAAGGTTTTACTTTGATTAGCAAAATCCCACCTTAGCTTACAAAAGAAGGTAAAGTGCTTTTCTTTTAAGAAATAAAAAAAAAAAGTCTCAATGAATGCTTAAAAATAAGCTTTCATAAAATTTAAAATAAATTACGAAATTTTTATAATTAAATTTTAAAATGTTAATAAATTAATAATTTAAATTTATTGAATAACTATTAAGTAAAATTGAATTTGTTGAACAACTAATGTGCTTTGATAATGGGCCCACTAATAAGGGTCTTATTTATTGTTACTTTTCTAAAATTAAAGCAACATTAATTTTTTTAAATTTTATCTTCATCAAAATTATTATCTCTATTAAGTACTAAATTAAATTTATTTCTTTTTTGTATTTTTTCATAGAAGTATAATTCAACAACATAATAGAATATTTAAGACTATTTAATTATTTTCTTAAACAATAAATATTTTAAACTTAAGAGACTAATTTTTTTATTAATTAAGGGTAATTTAAACCAATAAAATTTAATACCTCACATGCATAATGTGAGGTGTTGGGTAATGTCCCACTAAGGACCTATGGTAGACTTACTTTCTCCTATGTCTATAGATCCTCTAACATCTACATTGCTTATTGCATGTACTTGTAAAAAGTTGCACTAGCCGGATCTAAATTCTCAATTTTTATTTTTAAAATTAGTGGGTATAATAAGAGAAAAATCAAAATATAATTAATAAGTATTAAAAGTGAGTGAAAAAATAGTCCCATAAATATGAACCATTTCAATTTTTTTTTTTTAATTTCGTTTATGGGCACTAAAATCACAAAATTTTTAAAGATAAAGAATCTAAATTTGGACAAGGCTTAAATTGTAAGTTCCAAAACAGCCAGGTCTGAGGTTGAACCCTGCGGGCGCTATGCAGCTCCCTTTGCAGGATTATGTCTCTCTGTTGCTCTGTTTTGAGGTTGCTTTAAGCAAAGCAGTTTCAAGTGTCGTCTTTTGGCTTGACTTCTGGAACTAGGAGTGTGTTTTTTTGTTACACTTCTTGCATTGTGTGGGGTTATTTATCATCTGTTATCTCAGCAGTGGTTTACTGTTGTAATTGGCCAGGACTAGTGGTACTCCCCTCATTGTTTGATCGCTTCACACACAATTCTCCAGAAAATCTGATATAGGAAATAAGTATTCTCTCCTTGCCAACATGGCAACGCAATATCTCAAATGTTGATTGGTTGAATTTTTTTACTTTTTTATTCTTTCTTTCTGATAATTCTCTTTTATTTCTCTTCATGTGAAATTTAATTTTTGTTTGCATTAATTTTTTTTTTATAATTTTATGATTATTTCTCTCTTATTGTTCCCTGACTTTATTCTCCTATACAAACATAATTTCTTGCTTAGATTTATACGTATATATAACAATTCCATATATACTCTGTATATTTTTTAATAATTTTTACATCATTATTCTCTATATCTACACATACAATTCTTATATCCTCCGAAAACATGCATTTAGTATTTTCCACCTTGCCTAGAGTCATGTTTAGTGAAATGCAACACCCTTTCCTCAACAACACATACCATATCTTCCAAGGAAAATGTTAGTCATATGTAAGAGAAATAATTAATAATTTATAACATATGATACATGCTGAGAAATTAATTAAGTTTTGTAATTTAATTAATAAAATATAATAAATTTAAGAGTACTGATATTCAATACTTCGTTTACAAAAATGTTTCTATCTACATCCTAAATTTAAGTTATAAAATTATATTTAAGTTAAAATTAAAAAAAATATATATACAGATTCAACTATGTCAGAAAAACGTATATGTCTAAAGATGTTGTAGTATCATTTTTTTAAATTTAATAATCTAAATTTTTTCAAATAAAAACTATTATTCAAATAAATATTAAAATTTGGCATCACAATCCTCCTTTAACAAAACAATATAGGAAATTAGGAATTTTGACTTATCCGATTGTTATCTTCTATAAATTCTTATTCATTCCTCCTATGATCATCTCTCCCTCTCAAAATTCTTAAACTTGTGAAATGCATTGTACTTTTTATCCACGTCAACGCGAAGGACTAAGAGCCATAAGCAAGTTCTTTCCACCCGGCAGGTAAGCGACATTGGGTGATTTAGCCAAAGTAGATGCCACTTCCCTGGATGCCTCAATCCTCCTAAGTTCAATCAGGCCCATGCCGGCGGACCCAGTTGCATCGGAAATCAGTTTCGCAGCCTCGCTCTCTCCCTCGGTCCTTATAATGGCAGCCCTCCTTTCCTGTTCCGCCTTCATAACCACAAACTTGGACCTCTCAGCCTCCTGCTGCGCCACCTGTTTCTGCTCTACGGCCCTTGAAAATTCAGCCCCATAAGACAAATGGGTGATTGCTACATCATCAACAACAATGTTGAATTCTTTCGCCCTTCGGATCAAGCTCTCACGAACAAGAGCCGAAACATGAGGTCGTTCCGTCAGGAGTTGATCGGCATTAAATTGCGCAACCACGGCTTTCAGCACCTCATTCCCAATTGAAGGAAGAACCTTCTCGTCGTAATCGAGACCCAGATTCTGTAGGATAACGGGGAGACGAGTGATGTCAGGGCGAGAGAGGAGACGAAGGGTGAGGTTCACCATCTGCAAGTCCTTGGTTCCAGAGACAGAGGAGAAGGTGTGAGGGCGAGTGCGGATGTCGAAAAGGTACGGCTTCTGAACCCATGGGATGAGAAAATGGGTCCCTTCCCCGACGGTCTGATCCAGAATTCCCCGGAAACGATCCAATAGGACTGCGCGTTGTCCACCGTCGACAGTGTACAGAGACGAGTTGAGCACGGTGACTGCCGCACCGAGACCGAAAGCGGCGCGTGCAATGTTGGTAAGGACCGAGACGGCTGCTTGGCTACTTCCCATTTGAGGAAAATGGTGGATGAATGTGAACCGTAAGGAAGAAGATTAAGGGTTTAGGGTATAAGGGAAAGGTTTTTGTTGGTACTCTTCGATGAGCAAATCCCACCCTGGCTTGCTAGAGAGGGGAAAGCGCTGTTCTTTTATAACAAGAAACTCTCTCATGAATGATTAGACTAAATACCCAAACAAAAATAAATAAATTTTTACGGTTAAATAAATGAATTTAATTAATTTAATAATTTTAAATTTTAAATAAATATTTCATAAAATTAAATTTATTAAAATAATAAATGTGCTTTAATTTTTAATCATTTATTTCTTATTACAGAAATTATAGTCCTATAGTCTAAAATGAACACAGATTCTATGTGGAATTCGTGTCCCACAAAACAAAATGATAGACATAAATTTTGTGTGCAATTTGTGTCCATTTTAAATATGGCTCTTGTGCGACTCTTCTCATTAATAAGGATGTTATTTATATCAATTATTCTACTCTTACAAATAAAATAAATATCTGAGGATTACGAAACCATGGAATGAGAAAATAAGTTCCCTCGCTTCTGATTTAAAATAAGACAACACAATAACCAGTGGCACAAGTTGAGCATAATAGTCGTGGTACTTGAAATTGACACGTGTGATAATGGTGAGAATCAAGATGGCTGCTTGGCTACTTCCATTTGAGGAAAATGGTGGATGAATTTGGACCCTAGAGAAGAAGAGGAGGAGGAAGAGGAATAAGAGTTTAAGGTATAGGCCAAGCTTTTACTTTGTAGTCTTTGATTAGCAAATTTCCACCTTAGATTACAAAAGAGGGCAAAGCGCTTTTCCTTTTTAAAAAAGAAAACTCTCAATGTCTAAGATTAAATATTTATAAAATTTAACATAAATTGGTAAATTTTGACAATTATGTCTAAAATCTTATAAATTTAATAGTTTAAATTATTTTAAATAAGTATTTAGTAAGATTGAATGTATTTAAATAATAAATGTGCTTTCACCTTGAATCTTTTATTTCCCATTAATAAGAGTCTAATATTCTCATAAACAAACTGATGTCTAAGATTAAATGCTCATTAAATTTAAAATGAACTATAAAATTTGTATAATTAAATTTAGGAGCTTAATAAATTTAATAATTAAATTTTTTATATAAATATTTCATAAGATTGAATTTTTAGAAATGAAAAACCTTTTTTTATCCAAGGACAAAGTCGAAATTGCTAGGATTTTGAGGATACATGGTCTTAAATATGATTTAACCTTGAGACTTTTATTTTCTATTGATCAAGGTCTTATTTATGTCATTATTCTCACCAACAAAACGAATGTTTAAGATTAATGAACATAATGTTTAAAATCAATTATTAAATTTGTATAATAAAATTTATGAAATTTAATTATTTAAATTATTTCAAATATATTTTTTTTAAAATTCAATTTTAAAAATAGTTTTTTTTTTTCGTCTGAGGGCAAAGCTAAAATTGCTTAGCTTTTGGCGGATAAGATGGGCTTAAATGTGATTTGACCTTGGAACTTCTACTTTTCATTAATACGGGTCTTAGGTCTATTCGCAAACAATTTTATAAAAGAGAAATGCCCCGCTGTACACGTTGTTGGAGTATGGACGTACTATTTGGGAGAGGAAAAGAAGTAAATCTCATCTTTGTCCTGCGTTTTCAAAATTTATGTACAGAGCTCTTTATAAAATTGATGCTTAATTTTTCTTTTAAAATTAATTATAGATTTTTTTTTATCATTTTTACTGATCACATTTCACAACCAAACTAACACTAACTTTTTTTTTAATTTTATCTTTACCAAAACTAATATTTTTGTTGCATGCTTAATTAAATTTATTTTTTATTTATTTTTAATTTTTTTATAGAAAAATAATTTAATAAGATAAAAATATATTTAAGGTTATTAAATTTTTTTATTTTTATATATTTTTTAAATGACAAATATTTTAAAATTTTAAAATAATTTATTCAAAAAGATTTAACACCTCATATATATTATGAGAGGTGTTGGCAAAGTCCCGGGGAGACTTACTTTCTTCTATGTCCGTAGATCTTCAAACATCTACGTTGCTTATTGTATGTACTTTGCATTCTGCTTTCTTCTGCTTCTTTCTTTTTTCTTCTCTAATATGATAAGCATTCAGCTTTTGGTTCAATCATTAATTTATTATGCATTTTTCTCTTTGAACTTTTTTTGTACAATTGCGTTTAACATTTTTTGTTTTTGGGTACAAGTTTAACATTTATTTTCTTTCTTATGAAATTATGATAGACCATGAAATTGTCTTCTACTGCCGTCTCAGCTATCGGGGCCACTTATTGGGACCCTTCTTTACGAAAAAGACGAAGATTCGTGTCGAGAAGAAAAGTGTTTATGCGATTCTGACTAGCTCTATGTAACGATTCAAGAAGAAAACAAAATCAGAAGATTCACGAAACTGCAAAAGGGCTTCATTTTCTTTGCTCCCTTCTCTCCCTTCAAAATTTTCTTTGACTTGATGAAATTAGGGTGGCCTCATGTTTTGGGTGATGGGGTTAAACTTTGGGTGTTCAATTTGAGGGTAGTTTGGGTTAAGTCAATTTGGGGGTTGACTAATTTTATGCTGATTTTGGATTTCTTTCAGTGAGCTCATAGAAATGTTAAGAGAAGGTTTAAATTGTATGATTTTGTGAATAAAAAAGAGTTCATTGTAAAAATTAAAAGCATATGAAAATTTTTAAAATTGTATTAAAACACAAGAAAATTATTCATATTTTAATGTAATATTTAAATTAGAGTATTCATGTTCACAAATTTATAGGAGCATCAACACTCACAATCCGTGTATAAGTTATTTGATATTTGGGTCTATAATTTAATTAGTAAATTTAATAATTTAAATTTTAATAAATAAAAAATTAATAATAATCTATTTATAAAAAAATATATATTTAAATTTAGTGGGGCTGTGCCTAATTTTTCTTGGTAAAATTCTATGCCTAATTTTTTATTCTATACTTTTGTTGACCTAATCAACTGATTCATCACAATGTCGACGAATAAAAAATGTTATATTTATATATTTTATATAAAGTTTAATTTAAAATTATTTTAAATTAAATATAAAATTTTATATTATTTAAAATTAATCTCAAATGATATTTTATAAAAAATAATAAATAAAAGAGTGTATATCATACAGCAAACAAACCACCGGGGGAGTATGAACATGGCAGACTAATAGCCCGTCAAACAAGAAGTCAATTCGTGGCCAGACCATCCACGAAAAGCTGGCTGGCGTGCCGTTTGGGGCGAAGACTTTGAAAGGTCATTAGTTCCAAGACTTTCTTCTCTTTGAAATATCCGAAAACACTAAGCAGAGCTTATAGTATGTATACATACCCATTCCTCTGCTTCCCTGAAGTTCAATTCTCGCGCGATCAACCTCCATTTCTTGCAGCATGTCTACACCAGCAGAGTACTCTCTCTCTTTCTCTCTCTGTCCTTTTCTTACACAAAGCCACAGAAAATCAAGGAAACAATACACGCATGCCTGCTCTATGATTTAGTTCTTTTTCTGAGTTTTCTTTAGTTGTACTTGCTCATTGAGCTATGTTGGATTCTTATATTATTCAAATTTAATCATAATCATCTTCATTTGACATGAACAGGAATAAGTTGCCTACATTTTTTGAGCAATTGCATACCGAGGGAAACTTGAATGTCTGGGAAATTTTATTTGAAACCTTGTAACAAACATGACAAATTCATTTCTCAACTTAAATTTTCCTGGGAAAACTTGAGAAACCCCATACCAAACACCTAATATTTTGTTGGTTTCTATGAGGAAATTGAAATTCTCCCAATTTTTACAGATACTACCGGTCGCTACCACCTGTCAGCAAGACCTATGGAGTGGCCTGTTTGATGACCACTGCTGCATTTTATCTGCAACTCTATGATTACAGGAACATAGCACTGTTCTATGGCCAAGTATTTAAACGCCTTCAGGTTTGTTATTAAGAAACTGCTTGGATCCATTGTTATCCAAGAACTCACGAATTTTCATCCTTCTTTTCCAGTACAGGCATTACTAGGTCTAGAAATTCATGTATTTTTTTCAGTCATTTACTTTCTTGACAATGATTGTTTTTCTCTGTCGCAGGTTTGGAGGCTTGTCACCAATTTCTTCTTTCTTGGACCATTTTCGCTCCCTTTTGCATTTCATCTTATAATGATGTAAGTAAATGATGTAACCTAGATATATCTCATTCTGCTGCACTCTGAGAAACAATGTAACTTCAACCATGTCATATCCCCTGGCATCTTGGTAATGGTGTTAAACATCACTCTGAGGATCTCTTTGTAAAGGTGCCCATTATTACCGGTGGGAGAACGCCTAAGTGGGGTGGGGAGGAGTTTTGTAGGAACTCAAATATTAGGGTGGTGTAAGAGAAGAGATTCCTTAATTCAAACCCCCTTTCTTGCAGTCACCAATTAGTAATTATGACCAATGGGACACCATGCCATTAGTAGCTCTTTTGTATTTATTATTTGCCAATGATGGAAAATGAGACACATGACAAATTTATTTTGGATGTAAAGACACATTGGAATTGGCATTAGGATTTTCAAAATTGAAATTGAAAGTGTTAATTAAGGGTTCATTTGTAAAATTGATCATTTATTTGAATGTTGAATTACACAGAGCAAGATATGGCGTTTCATTGGAAAGAGGACCCTTTGATAAGCGAACAGCAGATTATGTATGGATGTTGATATTTGGCGCGTTCTCACTACTGGTAAGGCATACCAGTCACTGCTTATATAACTTCCCGTTTCTCCCTTGTCTTGA
Organism: Dicorynia guianensis; assembly: GCA_037013595.1. Taxonomy (NCBI): domain Eukaryota; kingdom Viridiplantae; phylum Streptophyta; class Magnoliopsida; order Fabales; family Fabaceae; genus Dicorynia; species Dicorynia guianensis. The sequence goes on along the minus strand of JASUAB010000003.1, from coordinate 15,573,267 downwards.
TTTTCTGTTGGACTTGGACCTCCATAAGGCATGCTTTTCCTTTGCTTTTTGTTGCCTTTGCATAATCTTTTGGGCTCTTCCTGTAAAAATCTCTTCCACAGCCCACTATTAAATGGTTGATCATGAACCTAATCTGTAGAAATTTCTTCTCATGAAATAAATGGTGGAAATGACTCTGAAATACATAGCTCTGTATAGTTACTAACTAAGGAACTATACACTAAAAGAAAGAGGTATAGTCCTAAACATGAATGGAAAATTATGTGATATCAGCTAAAACTTTTTAAAGCCGTTTAAATGGATACTATTAACTAGAACTGTCTGCAAGTTAATTAACATAAAGAACTGAACAATTTGACCTCATCTCAGGCGATGGCAGCTGTGCCATTTTTATGGTCTCCATTCATGGGAGTTTCATTGGTTTTCATGATTATCTACGTTTGGAGCCGGGAGTTTCCAAATGCGCGAATCAACATATATGGTTTAGTCTCATTGAAGGTATGATTTTCAGCATTTTATTTGTTTCTGCTCCTGCTTTTCTGACCATGTATTTGACTGATAAAACTGGTCGATTCTGGGTTCTAATTAATGTTTTGAGGTTAACAGATCCAAAAAATCACAAAATAATTTGAATATATTTAGCTGTGCCATTAATTCCTCAATGATTCTTCTCATTTTCATGAGCTAGTGTTCTTTCTGCATCTTTTTCTGTTTATTTCTTCTGAAGTAATTTAGCTAATATTGTTTCTTGGTAACTTTTTCCTAGTACTGTTTTCCCTTCCCAAAAAAAAAGAAAGCTTTTTCCTAGTACTGAATCTTCCAATAACCTGAATCTTATCTTTTGTTTATTCAATCTCTGTGTTTTCTTTCTTGTTAGTTTGCACAACCATTAAAGCTTTTTGTGCCTCAGGGATTTTATCTTCCATGGGCCATGCTAGCTCTGGATTTGATATTTGGGAATCCTCTAAAGCCAGACATTTTAGGGATGGTTGCAGGACACCTATATTACTTCTTAACAGTACTTCATCCTCTAGCTGGAGGGAAGCTCAAGTTCAAGACTCCTCTCTGGGTGTATCCTTTCTGTTATCAGTTTTCTGGGTTCAGAAATGCTATGTCAAATTGCACTCATTTTTTAATTCATTTTAAACAAGTCACCATGATAATTTAGACTAAGAAATGACTTTAAACCTAATGATCATAGGATCTACATGGCCTCAATATGTAAAGTATCGCTGTCTCATTGAGCACCACTGCTTATACACACAAATGTTGCTGCCACGGGAAAATGGGAGCAACTACTTCCTCATAAATGGCTTCCCGGCGGTAAACTTTTATAGTCTTATAATTTAGTTTATAAAATTAAGTAAATTTAATGATTTAAGTTTTATGAAGCAAGAATAAATGGCTTCCTAGTGGTAAATTTTTATAGTTTTATAATTTAGTTTATGAAATTAAGTAAATTTAATTATTTAAATTTTATAAAACGAAAATTATGTGAAAATAAAAGTATTATATTATATAACTCATGTAGAAACTATACTTTATTCTAGATCATTGATTGAACTTGGATAATCCTTAAGTGGTTACCACCAGCCACAAAATAGTGGCATACTGGGGTGAGGGAACCCAAATAAATGCCCCAGTTCAACCTAACCCAGCAGCAGGCATTGCATTCCGTGGAAGAAGCTACCGTCTAAGTGGGACTCAAGCAAGAAGAAGCACTGAAGAGCAAACTGAAACTAATGCTTCCCCTCAGCAGCAAAATCAGGGCAATGGAGTTGCTTTCCGAGGAAGAGGCTATCGCCTTGGTAGCTAATTTTACTATATTTGAAGATGTAATTTGCTCTGCTTTTGAATTAGTATGTTATGGTGAAAACACGACGAATGTTTGATATTTGTAAAACATCTCTTCGCTTTTCATAACTTTCCCTTTTCTGCTACTAGAAAACGGGACATACCTTGATAATCAACAATGTTAGTTATGCAGCAATATAATTGATAAAATATAATATTTTTCAAAAATAAATTTTAATTTTTAATAAAAATGATTTGAAGAAGTTAAATAATTAAAATTTTTTATTAAAAAATAATTTGATTAACAAAATATGGCAAGCTAAATAAAAGATATAGAAGAGTATAATTTGATTTTGGAAAAATTTCACAAAACGTCCTACAGTATATTTTATGCGTAAAAAATCTCTTTATATTTTTAATTTAATCAAATAAAATTTTATACTTTATAATATGTGTAAATAGATTCCATCTGTTAAAAATTTAATACAGATCCATTAAGTCAGCTAAACGACTCGTCGTTCACACGACTGGGAAGCCATTTCTTCTGTACATACCCTAACCGGTTGATTTCGGTCATTAACTGCATTTTCTTTTCCAGAGAGAATATTGGCTTAGAACATATTTAAAAAAGAAAAAGGAAAAAAAATTAGAAAGAAAGAAACAATACCTTCAACTCAGAGAGTGCGAGCAATTGCTAGACAAAGGAACTGATTGGATTTTATTTTTGTTTCCACTTTGGGTTTGTGAGTGTATGTCCGTTGAGGCCTGGAGATTGTCTCCCTCCCGTTTTGTTTCCTCGACCGCTTCTTTTCTTTGAGGTTCACGGAGGGTGAGAGAGAGAAAGAGAAAGAAGGAAGGAGAAGAGAAAACCTAAAAAATTTTCCCTTAGCTAAAAACTGTTGTCAAAAAATTACTGTTTTCCTATATTTAAAGAATTGAGGATCTGAGCTAGGGTTTTCACTTGTGAATACTTTTAAAAAAGGCTAAGTTTACGGGTTTGTGTAAATTATTGAAGGCACTAGGTGGTTTGAAGCATTTGGATTTCAGGAACAAATCAAAATGTTGATTCAGAATTTGATTTCGCAGAAATTTCAGCTCTAATCTTGACAAAATTGCTCGAATCATAGGACTGAAGCAATGGATGTCGATTCCTCGATGGTGTCGGCAACCGATCACGATCCGCCCATGCAAAACCATAGCGCTGCTCTCTGTCAACAATGGAGAGCGAACAGATAGGAAAGCAACCGTCACCAGGAGGCGGATCTCCGACACAGTCGCTGATGAGTGATAGCCACCAGTCGTGAGTGATTTTCTCTGATTTGCACAAGCGGTCATAAGTGACACCCAGCTGAAGTAGTGATGGAGAAAGCAGCGGTTGTACATAGACGGCAAGTCGTTTGGTTGACGTAACGGAGCTCTGTTAAATTTTTAATGTTTAGAGTCTATTTGTACAGATTATAATATTTGAAGAGAATTTTATATAATTTTTTTAATTAAAAATAGGAAATGATTTGACATTTAAATTATAATTAAAAGTATTTTGGTAAATACAGCAAAAGGTAAAACAAATAATAATACTTTTCATGTTTTCCGCGGTGATCGTTTTTCAACGGCTTTACTTATAGACCTCTCCGTTCATCTCTGACTAAGTCAGACGCAATTTGTTCAAATCAAACGCAATTTGTTGCACGCGAGAAGTTTAGTTTAACAGCTTACAAACCTAATTAGAGTTTAGGATGGGTATTGATATTTGCATAAATTAAAATAGTATAAATTTTATATAATATTTTATATTTTCTCTCTCCTCAAAAAAAATGTTTCAGCTTATATATTCTGTGTATATGACTTTTATGTATGATTAGGATTGTCTTTCTTCTAGTTAGCAGTGTTTAATACCAGGAATTTAAGACTTCTTAAATGGTGTAGTCATGTCTTCTACTGTTTTGGAGATTTTTCTCTTTAAAATTATAAATTCTAACCTAATATCTTATATATTAAATGACTTATTACTCTTTTTATTAAAAATTAAATAAAGAATTTAATTTTTATTATTCTCTTTTCGTTACATATTTATTTGAAAAGAACTTAACTTTTTAAGTGAAATTTAAGTATTTTTTAGTTATCAGTCAAAGATTAATCTCTTTTTAAACAAAGATATCATTGAAACAAGTATAATTTTTTTTAATAAAATTTTTTTTATACACACAATTTAGATTACGATTATTGATTTGTATATTCAAATAGTGTAAATTTTACATGCTTTTAATGATTGAGATTACATTAGGATATAAATTTTAGATATTTCAAAATAATTTCATTTAACTCCAAGGATCCAAATGCTCAAGGCCACTGATAGATACGGTTTCATGAATAAGGATTAATCTTATGATTTTAAGGATATGAAGATATTTTGTAAGAATCCCAAAAATAAAATCTTATTTATAATAGCAAGAAAAAAAATAAATATAATTATAAACGAATGTAACCTTAATATCTATCTACTAGATAGCTTGCAATAAATTGTAGTAATTTTGGTTACTTAGCCATTTTAAATTTTTTAACTGAACACTAATTCTAATATGATTTGCACATCTACATGTACACACATCGACAACTTTTAATATGAATATGTCCCACAAAATTTTAACTATACTTAAACTTTATTTGTGAGGCCCAAATTATGTTGGACATCACCTATATGGATAGCTTGTAATAATTGCAGTTAATTTTTAATGTAAATTACATTTTCCATATTTAAAATATAATAGAATGACACTAAACTCAAAACTGCTCAAAACTTTTCAAAATATGACATTTTCCCTCTTTTAACTGAGTTAATTAACTATTGACTTAAAATAATCTATCAGAATATTCTATCTAACAATAATTAAATATTTATCTTACATGTTTAGGAATATATACTAATGCAAGTTAATTCGAGTGAAAGTATCTAAAAAGCTTAAATAAGTTGTCCTTGTTTAGCACCTAATCATATTTTAAAAAAATTAGTCTTCATTTATTGGATAGAAGATATTAAAAAAAACTCTAAATTAAAAAAATTATAAATATATAATGATAGCTTGGTATAACAAATAAAATTTTAAAACATTACCTCATTTTCATTAAGTAAACTATTAAATGAAGATTATATTGTGCATAAGCTCACTGGAAAAAAAATATTGCATAAAAAAATTTTATTTGCTTATATAAAATTTATTCAAATGTTATACTTCATTTCTTTTAATTAAGGTAAGTAATTGTTTATTAACATATTCTAACAGAATATTCTATTTAACAATAGTTAAATATTTATCTTACTTGTTTAGAAATAATTCCTACTTACATATTTTAAATTTATAAATATATAATGAACACATGATATAATAAATAACATTCTAAAATATTACATAATTTTCATTAATATAAACCATTACGTGAAGAATATATTGCATAAGGGAAATCTAGTTGCTTATACAAATTGAAAACGTGATATCACAGACTATGATATGTGTTTATGATAAAAAAATGTAGAGTAATAATAAAATATTAGATATTTATGATAAATTAAAATTTAACGTGATAAAATAAAAAATAAAAATCCTTAACTAATTATGGATTTTTCTATTTTATAAATTGCAAATAAAAATATTATTAAGACTTGATAATTTGATAAGTAGATTATGTCTTAAATTGCATATAATCCAAAGTAACCTTATATGGAGCATTACAAATATAAAGTGATATGTCTGGTAACAACTTATATATCCATCATAAATTATCACCAAAACTTAGAATATTTATAAAGTTTCAATAATTTTAATAACACTAAGAGATAGAAATTAAAATTTTTATTGTATTTATTTTTTAAAATAATGATGTTAACTACAATTATTGAATAAAGTGAACTTACTATATAAAAATGTTCATACTTGATCAAGGTAAAAAAATATACATGCTAACAATGCCGGGTATGATTTTGGTGGCAATAGTTATTATTTTATCTTAACAAATAATAAGATTTAAACTACAAGTCATAGTTTCATTCAAGTCAAAAAATATCAATAAATGGAGGCAAATTATTTTTGAGAGTCCAATAAACGGTATAAATAAAGAAAAATCGCAAATGACAACTAAAAAGAAGAATTGGGATAAAAAATACAAAGTTGAGTTAAATATATGTGCTTTAACCAAACACTTTGTGGTTCCAATACTGTTATAATAACTGCTACAAGAAAAGCCACCTCTGGCACCAAAAGCTCCATCAAGGCATCATAGATGAACACTTCCATGACGCACTTTACTGTCAGAAGACAGAATGCACAAAACTAATTCAGCAGAAGATGCAATTTGTCTTCAAACGTCAGCCAAGGCATAGGCATATCATTGGTTGAAAGAAGAATCACTGACGCTCCATTATTTTATGTTCAAAGGGAAGCTTTGCAAAAATAGTTGAATGTAATTAATTGCATTAAGATTGATTTTTTATGTCCTCACGTAGTAATTTATGATTTTTTTTTTCATATGAATAGCTGATAAATAAATAATCCGGCTTTTAGAGATCCCTACTTCTCTACTATTTCCTTTTTTTCATGGGGTTTCCGGCAATTAATTAGTCTTATTTTTGTTTTTATGCATTTAATTAGCCGATTCTGGCAACTTACAAGCAACACGGGGGTTGGCTGTGTTTAACCTTTACCAGCTCGTCGGTTTGCAAGTTGCAAGACTTCATCCACCTTCGAAATTGGAAAACTTCTCCTGGCTGAGCTGCTCAACCTGAGACTAGAAAGGGAATAGTCATCCCCATTTCCTCCCTGAAGCTGATATTTTTATACAGCCAAAAAGTGCAAGAGAGAGGTTGCCCAGTATAACACTCCTTGAAATAACATGGAGTAGTGTTTAAAGGCAGAGACAGCTTCAACTACTATCCATTACTCTTATTGTCGGGCTACAGCTACACATGTTTTGGTTGCCAAAGTAAAACCCACTTCGCTCCTCCTCCTCCTCAATTCTCCCCATGTTTCCCACCCTATAAATATTTATACTCAGCATAAACTCTCTCCACCCTCGTTTTAATAAGTGGAAATCAACATCGAATACTTCCTTATCCTGTCTACAACACAAGTAAGACAACCCCAGCACAACACTGAGCTTCCTCTGTTATTTGGAGTACAATTAATTATGGTTAGTCTACACAAGAGCGCAATACTTTTGAGCTTAGCTCTAATTCTCTCAGTATCTTTATTGGCCTCATCAGCGTCTTTGGAAGTGGGCTTCTAGGGATCGACATGCGCATTGGCTGACGTAATAGTGAGGAGAGCTGTTAACAAAGCCGTTTCTCTCAATCCAGGCATCGCTGATGGCCTGATTAAAATGCATTTCCATGATTGCTTCGTGAGGGTAAGTTGCAGTTCGTTCGGGCTATCTAAACCAATTAAATTGAATTGATTGGACTCGGTCATTTTAGGCTTGTCTCTGAAATTACTCTGTTTCTGTATATATATACAGGGTTGGTTCTGTACTTCTGTGTTACTAGCATCCACCCCTGGTAACCAAGCTGAGAGGGACAACCCCGCCAACAACCCCAGCTTATGTGGCTTCGAGGTGATCGATGAGGCTAAGGCACAAATTGAGGCGGTGTCTCCAGAGACAGTTTCATGTGCAGACATTCTTGCATTTGCGGCTCGAGACAGCGCTCGCAGAGTTGGAGGCACGAACTAAGTCGTTCCAGGAGGACGCAGAGATCTCTATCAGCGACGAAGTGACACAGAATTTGCCCGCACCTTTCTTCAACGCCGAGCAGCTCATTGGCAATTTTACCCGGAAAGGGTTGTCAGTCGAGGAAATGGTGACACTTGCAGGTGCACATTCAATTGGTGTTTCACATTGTTCTGCCTTCTCCAAACCCTTGTACTCTTTCAATGCCACGCATCCCCAAGATCCTTCAATGGACCCTACGTACGCTGCATTGTTGAAAACCAAGTGTCCCCCACTAAGCAATGTCGCTGGCAGTAGGATAGACCAAACGGTGGGGCTTACGGGTGGGTATTAGGTGGGGTAGTTTGGGTTAGGAGAAAACTATTTTAATCTATTTGAATTCAATCTTTCATTAAGTTAGTTCAATTTTAATTAAAATAATTCTTAAAACCAAAATTTTTAAGTTTGATTTCATTTAGGTGAGTTGACTCAAATTAGGATGGGTTCAATCTAAAAATGAGTAATTAAAACAGAATCATCCAGTCAAACCCATATTTAGAAGATACATAAACAATTCTCAATAAGTAATGAAAATCTAATTTATAATTCAAAAAATACATGAACCATTTTCAATAAGTAATCAAAATTCACACAAACTTTTGCGAGAAGTGAATTATCCAACCACAACAATCCATATAATTTAGCACTAATAGCAACAAACCAAGATAGATATATTGCTAACAAGCTAAAAATCATGCCATATTTGCAATAAATAACCAATTCACTAAATTCACTAGAAGTAGCTGCAATTATAGGTAAATTCTTCAGATTCAAGTATTTTTGAACCCCATAATTTTATTTAAGAAATTTCTCTCTTTATTACAACATAGTTTTCTTTGACTTTCATTGCATATGCAATGTACAGAAGGCACGTCAAAACTACTATTATCTATTGATGCAAATAATTCTGTTATGTGACACATCTTAGACTACAAACAAACACAAATATATTTGTTTATAAGCAACGTAATAAGCACCACTAAAATAACAGAGTAATTAAATTGAATTGTGCAAATATAGGTTAAATTCATACCTCACTTCCATTTTGGTCATGAAGTAGAAATGTCTGTGACCCTTCAAAGCATACTCTCTTGTTGTGCCTCATAAGCATGGTGGAGCTTGGAGTGTTGAATGATCATGGATGAACCAAAGCAAAGAAGACATAAACTTCTAAAGCCTTAAACAAATTTTCTAAAAACCAAAAGACTATTAGAATTAAAGCCCAATAAAAATTCGTTCAGAAAAAATACTCCAAACTTGTAAACCCTAAAAAATTACCAAGAGTTCACAGTCGCATAGCTTCCCAAGTCTTACCTAAAGAATAACTTCTCTTGGAGTTGAAGTTGAAGACAAAGGGGAAGGGAGAAGGACTTGGTACTTTGCAGATTGTCACGATTTAGTGCGAGTTGAGGACGATGAACTGGTGATGGGTGTCAAGCGAGAGAAGGAGAGCCAAATTCGAAGGAATCAAAGCCAAGAGTGAGAAGGAGTGAAGGACATTCAGAGAAGAACTAAAGAAGCTTAGGGATCAGTTAGGGTTTTCGAGAAAAAGGCTGGTTGAGAGTAAGAGGTATTGACTGGTCTGTCTCTGTTACAGTGGAGGGTCGAGATGAGAAAGTGAGTGTGAGAGGCATCAATGCCAAGGACTGAAGAAGCTTGGGGATAGCGGGATGGGTTAGGGTTTTAGAGGAAAGGATGTGGGGGTAGGGGGTCAAGAGTTGATAGACTCGACACTTGAGTCAAGACGAAAGAGTGAGAGTCTAAGACTAAGAGACATCGAGGGCCGAGGATGAGCAAATTGTAAGTAGCATTACAACATCATTTAACACATAAAATAAAAAATATATATAGGTATATTTGTTGCGTTGCTACGGCAACCCAATTAGGGGAAGATTAAACCCCCAACCTCATCCAAAATAACCCATATTAAACAAAAATATTATAATATATTTATTTTGCCCCACTCTAACCCAAGCCAAAATTCTTTTTTCTCCAGTTTGGGGTGAGTTGATCCAGTTTCACCAAATTTTTTGCCCACCCCTAGTGGGGCTCGATGCTTCTACGCCTAACCATTTGGACAACAAGTACAATGTGGGACTGAGGAACCACTGTGGCTTGTTGACCTTAGACAGACATCACTGAATAGTGGATCAACAAGGCAAATGGAGCTGAGCAATGTTAAATATGGTTTGAGTTGCGCTAGAAAGTTCACCAATGCAATGGTCCACATGGGTTCCATTGATGTGCTAACAAGCTCACAAAAGGAAGATCAGGAAACTTTGCAACATTGTTAATTAATAGCAGCTTTTGCATTAATACATTGGTCTTTCCATCATTATTTTAATTAATTTTTCATTTTTATTTTGTTCCATAGAATACTATTGATGATTCATTCTTTAATTGTTTTTCCAAATTATTCTTTTGGTTGTGTTTGACCATTTGTATATCTTGGTCCCAAGCTTGGCCAAATAAAACCCACAAGCAACCATTGTAATGAAATGGATGTGTGAAAAGTATTGTTCCTCTTACTTTTTCTTTTTCCTTGCTAAATAATTTTATAGAGAGAAGTTTTAAGGGAAGAGAGAGATACATTTTGATAGAGTATGAGAGAGAAAATTTTGAGAGAGGGAGAAAGAGAGAAGTTTAAGAGAGAGAAAGATAGAAATTTTAGAAAGAAAAAAAGATTGAGAAATTTAAGAGGGCAAGAAAGACTTTAGAAATAGAGAAAGTTTAGCTAGAAAAATAGATGGTGATAGAAATTTGAGAAAAAGAGAGAAGTTTTTGAGAGAGAAAAAGTGAGAAATTTGAGAGAGAGAAGTTTATAGAAAGAAATTTTAGAGAGAAAAAGAGTTTGAAAAATTTAAGAGGGTGAGAAAGACTTTAGAGAGAGAAATTTTAGCTAGAAAAAGAGATGGTGAGAGAAATTTGAGAGAGAGAAATTTTAAAGAGAAAATGAAAGAGAGAAAAAATTTAGAGAGAGAAATTTTAAATAGAGAGATATTTGAGAGAGAGAAAAAGGGAGTAAATTCAGATAAAGAAATATTGGGTAAAGAGACAGAGAGAATTTTTAGAGAGATAGAGATAGAGGAAATTTTAAGGGGAGAGAAATGTGAGAGAGAGAGAGAGGGAGGAGAATTTTAGAGAGAGGACGAATCGAAAGAGAGGAGGAAATTTTAGGAAAAAAAGAGAGAGACATTTTAGAGAGAGATTTTAAATAGAGAAAGGTATAGAGAAATTTTAGAGAAAGAAATAAAGAGAGAAATTTTAGAGAGAGCAAAATTCTAGAGAGAGAGAGAGAAATTATAGAAAGAGTAATAGGTAGAGAAATTTTAGAGATAGTGAGAGGGATGTTTTAGAGAGAAATAGAGAGAAAAATTTTGTAGAGGGAGATAGAGACTAAAGTGACAAAAATTTTAGAGAAAGACAGAGACAAATTTTAGAGAGAGAAGTTTTAAGGAGAGCAAGTGAGATAAATTTTAAATAGAGAAAGAAAGAGAAATTTTATAGAGAAGAGGTAGAGAATATTTAAAGGGAGAGAGAGACTTTAAAGAGAGAAAGATAGAAATTTCAAAGAGAAATTTTAGAGCATGGAAGAAAGAGAAATTTCAAAGAGAGAAAGAGAAAGAAATTATTGGACAGAGAGACAAAGAGAACTTATAAGAGAAAAAGATGAGAAATTTTGAAGAGAGAGAGAGAGAGAGAGAGAGAGAGAGAGAGAGAGAGAGAGAGAGAGAGAGAGAGAGAGAGAAGGAGGGAGGAAAAAAAAGGGGGGAGAGAGCAAAATTTTTAAGAGAGAGATATTTTAGAGAAAGTGGGTGAGAGAAATTTTAAAGAATGAAAGGTAGAGAAGTTTTAAAGAGAGAAAGAGAGAAAAATTTTAGAGAGAGAAAGAAAGAGATAAATAATCGAGAGAGGGAGAGAGAAACTTTAGAGAGATAGAGAGAGTAGTTTTAGATAGAGAAAGAAAGAGGGAGAAATTTTAGAGATAGGGAAATAAATTTCAAAGCGATAGAGAATGAGAGGAAGAGAGAAATTTTAGAGAGAGATAAATTCTAAATAGAGAGAGAAACTTTACAATCTTTCATAGACTTTAATAATAGAGATGATCAATTATATTTCTTTTTTACTTATTCATATTGAGCATGCTATTTTAAAAAACGCATTGCATACTTAATACTTTCCTTTCAAAATTATACTATTGATTCAATTTGAATCAATCTATCAGCAAGTACGTTGACATTAGTAATAAAGTTTTAATGAAATTAATTGTTCATCTTATTATTACATTTGTATGTTATAAGTAGAATTAACAATTTTGGTGATGTGAATACCTTTTTTCCACATCTTGATCCATGATAAAGTTGGTAGATTATTATCAATATAGCATTTATTATATATGATTTCAAATATTATTTTTGTTTCATGTTCCCTTTAGATTGACATTATATTTTTTATTTAAATAAGTATAAACTATTGTTGTCACTGTAATACATAATTTTCATGAAATGCACGGCAAAAACACTAGTGAAAATGAGTATCACATTGTAAATCAATTGACATATGCTAAGTTTCCAACTCAATTTGTGTACAAGGAAAAACAACATAAATGAGTTCCAAGAAAGATGGGTTTCTCTATCAGAAGAATCAATCTTTTACCACTTAGTAGTGGAGAGGACTATTAGCTACGAATGCTAACAAAATTTTAATAAGGTTGTAAAATAGATGAAGATGTTTGAATTATTGGAGGGATTGTGTATCCTACCTACAAAGATTATTGGATGATGACAAAGAGTACATTGATGGTTTACAAGAAGTAAGCACATGGGCATCGGCATCTTACCTTTAATGATTATTACAATACTGTTGACATCAAACAATATGAATAGATTTGATATTGTCTAAAATACATGTTGGTCTTTGTTAGGAAAAGATCCAGCAAGAAAACACACTAGGTTTTCAAGTATAAATTTCTAACTCCTTTTTTGTGATCCTAAACTACATTTTGTATATTGTTCAAATCAACATAAGTTGCATACTGAATTTCATCTACATATATTGTGTTATTTGCAATTATTTGCAGGGTTTAACACTAATAGAAAACAAGATAAAAAACAATGTCTTGCATGAGCTAGATGTGATCCTCTAAGAGAATGGTTAGAGTCTTAAAGATTTTGACATAATGCCTCAACTGACTAGTTCATTGATATCTCAAACACATAACAAGTTGATAGTTGATGAATTGTCATATGACAAAACTTTGTTATCTAAAGAGCGTGTGAAGCTACTATCATGTCTTAATGAGGATTAGCAAAAAATTTATGACACAATTATATTTGTTGACTTAAAGAGCAATGAAGGGTTCTTTTTTGTATATGGATATGGTGGAATAAGTAAGATATTCATATAGAGAATCTTATTGGCATCATTTCAATCTAAGGGTAAAATTGTGTTGAATGTTATATCCAGTGGAATCACATCACTACTTCTTCCTAGTGGATGAATAGACCATTCTAGATTTGCAATACCATTGTAAATAAATGAAGACTCCACTTGCAATATAAGACAAGGTACTGATCAGGCCGAATTGTTGGTTAAGACAAGTATAATTTTTTGGGATGCAACCTTAATGGTGAATAGATTTTGTTTTGAGGTATTAAACAAAACATTGAGAGATATTCTTGGATACCACAATTTGAAATATTGTGATTTGCCATTTAGAGGGAAAATTGTGGTGTCAGTGATGACTTTAGATAGATACTCCTCATGATATGAAACGCAAGTAGGCAATTTATTATAAATACAACCATCAATTCATTAGATTTATGGTCTTACTACAAAGTTTCCACATTAAAGAGGAATATGAGAATACAAATTGGGTCTTCAAGTGCAAATCACAATAAAACAAGAGAATTTTTATAATGGCTTTTAATCATTAGTGATGGAAATAGTAGGGAATATGCTGATGGTGAGTCAAAGATACAAATAACCCCTGAAATGTTTGTACCAATATCAAATTATCCATAAAACGAACTTGTCAATTTTGTCTATCCCAAACTTTTATCCAATATGTTAGATCCAAACTTCTTTTAAGAAAGAGCACTACTTGCATCTAGATTAGACTAGATACAAATGCTAAATGACCACTTAATGTCCTTGACACCAGGTGATAACAAGAGTTATTTGAGTTCGAATAACATTTGTAAAGATGCCAGTTTGGATAACGAGCTTGACACTTATTCTCTTGATATATTAAACTCATTTGCATGTTTTGAGCTTCTACATCACAAGTTAAATTTCAAAGCAAGAGTTTCTATAATGCTACTTGAAGATATAGTTCAATCCTGTGGATTTTGCAGCAAAAATATATTACAAATTATATGGCTTGGTAGCCATGTGATTGAGGCAAATATGCTATCAAAATGTTGGAGAAGTTGTATTAATTCATCAGATGACACTGATCCCATCTAATCATAGGGTGCTTGTCAAATGGCAATGAAGACAATTCCCACTTGTGTTTTGGTTTGCAATGACCATTAACAAGAGCCAAGTTCAAACACTATCCTATGTTAAATTGTACCTACCTAAGCTAGTGTTCAATTATGGATAGCTTCATGTGATTGTTTCTAGAGTAAGATCTAGAAATGGTCTAAAAGTATTAAGCCTAGATAATGATGGAATAGTGTCAAATGAAATGATTAATGTTGTTTTCAAGAAAATCTTTCAAAGACTATAAAAATATAAGTAATGAATGAATTACTTTCAGCATTTTTATATTACCCATCATATATTAATTATTGCAATTCATACCTAATATTTTCCTCTGATGCTTTCATTTTTTTCAACAAGTTTATTAATTAAGTTGCCAAGTGCATTAACGATAATCATGAAGTGTCTTATACTCAGTTGTTGATGACATTCTAATGCTTGAGAATTGAAAATAGAAAATAGACTTTGATTTATATAAAATCCTTTTAGCTCGTATTCATTACTATGCATGAATATAGCCTATATTAATATAAACTCTGTTATATATGCTAAAGAATAATATTAAAGACTTCTAGATTAGTATTAATTTTCTAACTTTGGTATGTATAAGTCATTATTGTCCCCATTACACGTCTTCACCATGCAATGCATGGGTCTGCACACTATTTTAAATGAAAGTGAAGAAAACAAAGATAATTTATTATTCAGTCACTAAAAGTTGCATACAAAGTTTGGTTAAGAAAGGATAAAACAAGAGAGTGTGCATCTGCAATTATCTTTTGTTTTATGTTAAAAAATAGTCAGAATTGAATAGGGGTTTATTTTGTAGTAAACTTATATCCAATTTTAACATAAGGTTTTGAAGAAAGAAGAATCATTAAAACAGTAAACATTTGCAAGAACGGGTTGTTAATAGTGGTTTTTTTTGAACAGTGTGATATAACATGTCAACACTAATTACGAGTTTGAAGGATGCTGTGTAGACACAACATTGTTATGTTATTTTCTGAATGGGTTCACCAATGTTAAATATATAAATATATATATATATTTTAAAATTTTTCATGTAATATTCTCACATTATTATTAGATTCAAGATTAATTTACGCTTAAAATTAATTACTGATATATTTTGAAAAGGTGAAAAAAATAATACATTAGAGACACACTTATATCAAAAATAGCTTGAAATGACATCCATCCGATGAATCCGCAAATCTAAATATTTGATTCATTAATTAAGCAATTTAATGATTTAGCTAAATTGACTACTGAATATGTAGACACAACTTAGTTCGTAAAAGATTATCTCACAATACTAAATAAGGAAGTTCTACAAAGGTCAACTAGTTTAAAAAATTCAAATGGTAACACTGCAATGAGCAAAGTCGTTTACGTCAATCAAAGCATTATTGTTTAGTTGATTGAGGACTATAAGGTTCTAAGTCCGGTAAAAGTATATATGCCACAAAGGACGACTGGCATCAAAGCACAAGTTATCTATTCTATAGAGTTATGAAAAAATGTAAGCCAAGAAATAAAAGGGTGATCCCTCAGTTTATGTATGGGAGTGTGACAGTCACGTTCGTTCAGAGGGCTGAAATTGGACTTCTACCTTAGGTGAGTATGAGCACAAAAATTGTAGTATATTGAATTTTGAATTGAAATATTGGTGTAGATAGAAATCCTATATATTGTTTCACACTTTAAGGATTTGCATCTTTTAATTTTTTTTTGACTTTGATGACTTTTTTTTTATTTTTTTATATAATTTAATGTATAAATTTTACTTTTTTCTTCCATTACTTTTTCTCTTAACAAATTCTATTTCACTCTCACGCTTAAAGGCCTCTACCATTACGGAAAAGGATCCTTATCCCACTCTTTATTGTGTTAGAACATATAGTTGGTGCAAAATTTGAGTAGGACATTAATAATTTAGTGGCGTGTATAGTGGTGTTATTTATAATTTTGAGTATGAACACAAAAACTAAAGCAGCTAGAAAGTTGGTTTGATATGTTGGAGTGATTGGAATTACTAAAAATCTTTTCTCTCTTAGAATGCAAGAACACATGCTATGTGCATAAATTTTGGTAAGACCTAAGAATAACTTTCTCTTTTTTACATAATAATAACAATTTTTTTTTTCAAACTGCTGAAACTCATCACTATGACTTTTTCTTTTGTCATTTATTTTCTTCTATTCTTCGGTTGGCTGGCGAGGAACATATAGTTAGTTATTAATAAGAACTATTGCAACGAAGGGCAGCTCCAATTATGAAAGACACATACGTATAGCTAACATAATAATGAAAACAGCGGCAATTAATAAGTGTGGTCTACATGTAACCAATTTTGGAATAACGCTGTTGACATAATTATTATGTTTATAACAACTATAATTATAAATGTTTCATCCACAACCGCTAAGTCTACACTTTAATTACGTATGTGATGTGGTTGAAGTGATGGAAATGAAAAAAAATAAAATTAAATAATAAAAAATTAAATAGAAGAGATGAGAGAGATGTAAAAGATTTATGAGTGAAAAGTGTAAATACAACACTGCTGATATGACATTATATCATTCTTTGAGTTTAATTATAAAAAAAGTGAATTAAAAATTTGAACAATTTCCAAGCAAAGGTATTCTCACTGTTGATTTATAAAAACTCCCGAGGTAAATATAAAACTACATTTTTAAAAATATTAAAATTAGAAAAAATTTTTAGAGGTGCATTTTTATTTATTTTGTTATAAAATGATAATGAATATTTTCATGACAGTCATGTTATCGTCAAATTATCACTATCATCGCAACCATTATAATTGTGATTACCATAATAATTTACTATTATCATTATTATTATGATTGTCATTAACTTTGCTGCCACAATTAACATTGTTAGATCACTATAAAAATAGTTAACTATTATATTAAATACAAGATAGTCTCTTTAAATAATAACTTTATTTTCATTGCATGGGAATCATTTATATTGGTATCAAATTTTCATGTTTTATGAAAAATCTTTCATTCTTGGAAAAGATAAATGCTTAGGAATTGTCTTTTAAATCTTGAATCAAATGTAGAAATTAAAGGTTACAAACCTTAAATTCTCATAATCTCTTAAGATTTGGTGAATCAAATGCATTTTAAGAGAAAATTTATTCTCACAATAAGGGTAGAAACAAAATGTTGACATATGTGAAAATTATTAAATTAATTAAAAATAATTTAATTTATTAAATTTAATAATTGAAATTATACAAGATAATAATATAAAATAAAAAGTATGAAAATATATTCAAGTAAACATGCTTATTGAGACCGATAGAAAGTATAAACTTAACAGTGAACTTCTGTGTGTTAGATGATACGCTATTTCTCTTGTTAAAAATGTATCATTAATTATTGATTATTAAATAATTATTTAAAAATTTTCTAAAAAATTTAACGATTCATAATATAATTAAAATATCAAATAGCAAAAAATAAGAGAATATAAAAATATCATAATTTCTTAATTTTTTAAATTTTAAATATATATAAATATAATATATAACATAAATAAGTATTTTCAAATTAAGATTATTTCCTATGATTTTAACTCAATAAAATCAATAATATAAAAATTAAGTATATAAAAATAATACAACTTGATTTGATGTGAAACGAGTTTGACGAGGTCTTTTCTTGCTGTGGTAGGTTTGCCTCTCCTTCTTAAGAATTGCTTGTTGTCCCCACAATGTCGTGCTCACGTGCGTGGAACTGATGAAAGTTGAAATGTCTACTACCTAAACGAGTGAAAGCATACTTTCTTATGGCTATTGGAGGTAGCGAACCATTTTCAAATAATTGTTGATCATTATAATAATGCTTTGCAAGATCATTTAAAAAACAATTTGAAGCTAATTTTCATCATTTTCTCACAAATTATTTGGGCTAGCAATTGTCCTATTGAGTGCCAATTTGAATCTACATATACAAATGCAAAATTTCTAGAAATTTACAAAGTGTATGCTAAAAATGACGATTATTGTGCATAGATCGTCAACGATATAGGTTGCATCAAACCCTACAATTGGTGGAAGTAATGGTGGGAGACAAGTCCATGGAAGCCATGTTAGTGGTTTTTTGACAAGGTGTAGTGCGACGTTATATGTCAATGCTAATTATTTGAGTTTAAAGGATGCATCAAACCATACAATTGGAGAAAATAATGGTGGAGACAAGCCTAAGGAAACCATGTTTATAGTGGTTTTTGAACAGGGTACAGTGTGATGTAACATGTCAATACTAACTATTTGAGTTTGAAGGATGTTGTGTAGACACAATATTATGTTATTTTCTGAATGTGTTCACCAATGTTAAATATATATATATATATATTAAATTTCTTTACACAATGTTATTATATTATTATTAGGTTCAAGACTAATTTATATTTAAAATTGGTTAGTAATATATTTTGAAAAGATAAAAAAAGATATAAATAGAGACACACTTATATCAAATGTAGCTTGAAATGAAATCCATCAGATGAATCCTCAAATGTAAATATTTGATTCATTAATTACGTAGTTTAATGATTTAGCTAAATTGACTACTGAATTTGTAGACACAATTTAGTTCGTAAAAGATTCTCTCCCAATACTAAATAAGGAAGTTCTACAAATGACAGCTAGTTTAAAAAATTCAAATGGTAACGATGCAATGAGCAAAGTCGTTTCCGTCCATCAAAGCACTATTGTTTGGTTAATTGGGGACTATAAGGTTCTAAGTCCGGCCAAATTATATATGCCGCAAAGGACGACTGGCATCAAAGCACAAGTTATCTATTCTATAGAGTTATGAAAAAATGTAAGCAAAACAAAATAAAAAGAGGTGATCCCTTGACAAATGAACCCACCCGAATATTCTAAAACTGCTCAACTCGATTTGTTTCAGTTTAACCCAAATCTTCGATTGACATCGGTTTATTTATGGGAGTGTTACAATCGTGTTCGTTCAGTGGGTTGAAATAGGACTTACTCTGATGCAACCGCACTCATGCCTTCCTTAGGTGAGTTTAAGTACAAAATTTGTAGTATATTGAATTTTGAGTTAAAATGTTAGTGTAGTTACAAATCCTATTGTCGTACATCGCGACGCGGGGTTGCGGCGACCCAGAAAGATCAGGTTTGAATTGGTGATGATTTTAGGGGATGGGTTTTTTGGAGAAAGTTATGAAAACTTTTGAAGTCGCCACCGATCTAATTTTAAATGGTGAGATCGGACACCGAGATTATAGTCTACGTCACAGAAATCAGGTTCGGGGGTTGGTTACGTGTAGGGAAGGTATCAGCACCCCAACAGCGCCCTTTCGGTACCATATTGGATTTTGTTGCTTTTATTTTCAAACTTGTACTTTATCTTGCTTAAAACATATTTATTCACATTTTTTTATTCTTTTATTTTGGTGGAATTTTTTAGAAAGAAAGAAAAAGGTTGCGATATTTACGTTGGAAGGATTTCGTCAATTTCTTCAACGTAATCCATAACGCGAATATCTGGAGAAATATAACAGTGGTTACTTTCGTCAACCGCCTGTATTATGACACTTGAGGGGATATGATTTTAAACCAGGCTGGATTTCAGAGAAGGGTAATGGGTTTCAATCAGGATACTAATCACGTTATGTGAACTATATCAATTTCTTCAATATAATTCATAACGTAATTCCCTCAGAATAGTCAGTTACAGTCACTTTCGTCAACTGTACTAACAACCGTCGTCAGATTAATTAGGGACTTGCAGTTTAAGGACATTTAGGAATGTGAATAATCTCCCTAAAACCCTTTATACCATCTTTTGGTGAAATTATGACTCTAAAATTTTTGTATCTTTTTCAGTATTTTTTTTATTTTTTTAATTTTTCAATTTTTTAATTTTTAATTTTTAATTTTTAATTTTTAATTTTTATTTTAATATTTTTTTATTTTATATTATATGAAAAAGGACTATTCACGGCATGGGCTTCGGCCCATGCCATGAATGTTGAATTTGCTTCACGGCATGTTTCCCTTTTTTTCTTTTTTTTTTACTTATAATATATTTTAATAGTGATACTGATAAATTTATGATACTTCTTTTATTTAGCTTCCAATATTTTTTAAAAAATAGTATCAAGTTTGTCAAACTAAATGACTTAACTAAAATAATTTTTTGCAAAATCAATTTTTTTCTGCATTTTCTTGAAACAAAAAAAAAAGACAAAAATAATACAATTAAATATTACATTCTTTATCCAAAATTTTTGCAACTAGTATCAAAAATTTTCTTAAAAAATGCTTGTTGCAACTGCATATTTTCTTTTATTTTTCTAAAATATTTTTTTTGAATTATTTTTAAAAGACAATTATTGGGTGCACCGCACCCCATGAAAGGTGCGGTGCACCCGTCTCTTTAGAAACTGCACCCGTAGGTGCAGTTTCGAGAAATCCTTTAGCGCATGGTTCCGGTTTTGGAGCCATGCAGTCTTGCGATTCCTACGGTGGCCTTTACCACTGCTAACCACCCAAGGGCCGACGGTTCTTTCCATCGGCACGACGGCGCTTCCCGACGACAATCGTTCGTCGTCAAGAGCAAAGCACAACTTCCTCCTTGTTGCAACTTTCGCTTTCGGTAACCACATGCAAGCTAACAGAAATCACCCACATTCATGGCAGTATGTCAGGGGCATTCCTAAGATATATGCATCAACAAGGGGTTAAAGGAATCTTAACTATAGAGAACAAAGGACATACCTTACCGAGCTCTTTGTTTCAGTGCTCACCGACCACCTTTCTATGGTCGCAACTCTTCTTTTGCACACGGTTTGGTTCTCTCGAGCCTCTTATACGTGGGTTATCAACTTTCAGTTGTTAGCCCTTGCAATGGAACTCAGGGAAAGAAAGTTTCCTCTCTGCTTTCTGCTCTAAATGGCTTTCCAGATTTTCTCTCTAACCCTTCACTCCTCTCTGTTTTGTGAGTTCTTTTACTACTCTCTATCGTACTCTCTGCTTTTTTTCCTTTCAGTCTCTCGGATTTCTTTTTGGGGTTCTTTCTATCTCCGCACTTGTACTTGCTCTCCCTGAACCCCCCCTTTCTTTTCTCAGCGTTCTCTCCCTCTATATTCACCTCTGCTACCTTCCTTCCAATAGGAAGTGTCCAAGCATCGACGAATCTCCTGAGTCAAGATACCTCCCCGTGACTTTCATCTCATTCCTTCCAGTGAGAAAAGGCCGGGAGTGGATGAATGAGTTGACTTAGGATCCCTCCCATGGCTCCCATCAGCTTCCTTCCAGTGAGAAAGAGCCGGAAGTGGGTGAATGAGTTCTGACTCCCTCGTTGGCTTCTTCTCTGCTTAGCCATTCTGGACCCCTTCTTTCCACAAAAATCCAAGAGCCACGTAAAATTCTGCAAAGTTGCTTGCCATTGCTAGCATGTGATTCCTAGCCTCTTATTTGATTCATGGAGTCACGTAAGCTGGTGCCCTTTTTCCCAACGTTTTGATTATTTTTTTAATTTTTTGTTTTTTTTTTATTTTCTTCTTTTTTTTATTTTAAATTATGATTATTATTATTTTTTAAAAGAATCATGCATGGGTTTATCTTAATTTTTCAAAGTCCGGACAAAATTGGGTGTCTACAGATTGCCCCCTCTGCTTGTCTTCTAAGTATTAGGAGATGAACAGAGGTTGAAAGACACTATTTTGGCCGACGATTGACTCCACCCTATGCATGAGGGTTGTGAATCTATTTAAACATGACCTGGGATTTCCTTGCTCACCCAAGTCTAGAGGGTTTGAGTCAAATGATACTTGACTCTAGCACAAATAATAAAAAGGGGGCAAGTGAAGCTCGACTCCAGCTTGTCCTGAAATGACCTACTCAACATGCATACCTACTTGATAGGACTTGGCATGTGAAGGGGTTTGATCTCCAAATGGGATTGCTGACATGCGTACCTGCTTGACAGGGCTTGGCATGCGACCTGCTTGACAGGATTTAGTGTGCGAACCTGCTTGACAGGACTTAGCACGTAAGGAGGCTTGACCTCCAAAATGGGATTGCTAACATGCGTATCTGCTTGATAGAGCTTGGCATGTGACCTGCTTGGCAGGATTTGGCGTGCGAACCTGCTTGATAAGGCTTAGCACGTAAGGAGGCTTGACCTCCAAAATGGGATTGCTAACATGCGTATCTGCTTGATAGAGCTTGGCATGTGACCTGCTTGGCAGGATTTGGCGTGCGAACCTGCTTGACAGGGCTTAGCACGTAAGGACGCTTGACCTCCAAAATGAGATTACTAACATGCGTACCTGCTTAACAGGGCTTGGCATGCGACCTGCTTGACAGGATTTGGTGTGCGAACCTGCTTGACAGGGCTTGGCACGTAAGGAGGCTTGACCTCCAAAATAAGATTACTAACATGCGTTCCTGCTTGACAGGGCTTGGCATGTGACCTGCTTGGCAGGATTTGGCATGCGAACCTGCTTGGCAGGATTTGGCATGCGAACCTGCTTGACAGGGCTTGGCACGTAGGGAGGCTTGACCTCCAAAATGGGATTGCTAACATGCGTACCTGCTTGACAGGGCTTGGCATGTGACCTACTTGGCAGGATTTGGCGTGCGAACCTGCTTGACAGGGCTTAGCACGTAAGGAGGCTTGACCTCCAAAATGAGATTGCTAACATGTGTACCTGCTTGACAGGGCTTGGCATGTGACCTGCTTGGTAGGATTTGGCGTGCAAACTTGCTTGATATGGCTTGGCACGTAGGGAGGCTTGACCTTCAAAATGAGATTGCTAACATGCGTACCTGCTTGACAGGGCTTGGCATGTGACCTGCTTGGCAGGATTTGCCGTGCGAACCTGCTTGACAGGGCTTAGCACGTAAGGAGGCTTGACTTCCAAAATAGGATTACTAACATGTGTACCTGCTTGACAGGGCTTGGCATGTGACCTGCTTGGCAGGATTTGGCGTGCGAACCTGCTTGACAGGGCTTGGCACGTAAGAAGGCTTGACCTCCAAAATAAGATTACTAACATGCGTTCCTGCTTGACAGGGCTTGGCACGTAGGGAGGCTTGACCTCCAAAATGGGATTGCTAACATACGTACCTGCTTGACAGGGCTTGGCATGTGACCTGCTTGGCAGGATTTGGCATGCGAACCTGCTTGACAAGGCTTAGCACGTAAGGAGGCTTGACCTCCAAAATGGGATTGCTAACATGCGTACCTGCTTGACAGGGCTTGGCATGTGACCTGCTTGGCAGGATTTGGCGTGCGAACCTGCTTGACAGGGCTTAGCACGTAGGGAGGCTTGACCTCCAAAATGAGATTGCTAACATGCGTACCTGCTTGACAGGGCTTGGCATGTGACCTGCTTGGCAGGATTTGGCGTGCGAACCTGCTTGACAGGGCTTAGCACGTAAGGAGGCTTGACTTCCAAAATAGGATTACTAACATGCGTACCTGCTTGACAGGGCTTGGCATGTGACCTGCTTGGTAGGATTTGGCGTGCGAACCTGCTTGACAGGGTTTAACACGTAGGGAGGCTTAACCTCCAAAATGAGATTACTAACATGCGTACCTGCTTGACAGGGCTTGGTATGCGACCTGCTTGACAGGATTTGGCGTGCGAACCTGCTTGACAGGGCTTGGCACGTAAGGAGGCTTGACCTCCAAAATAAGATTACGAACATGCATTCCTGCTTGACAAGGCTTGGCATGTGACCTGCTTGGCAGGATTTAGCGTGCGAACCTGCTTGACAGGGCTTAGCACGTAAGGAGGCTTGACCTCCAAAATGGGATTGCTAACATGCATACCTGCTTGACAGGGCTTGGCATATGACCTGCTTGGCAGGATTTGGCATGCGAAGCTGCTTGACAGGGCTTGGTATGTGACCTGCTTGGCAGGATTTGGCGTGCGAACCTGCTTGACAGGGCTTAGCACGTAAGGAGGCTTGACCTTCAAAATAGGATTGCTAACATACGTATCTGCTTGACAGAGCTTGGCATGTGACCTGCTTAGCAGGATTTGGCATACGAACCTGCTTGATAAGGCTTGGCACGTAAGGAGGCCTGACCTCCAAAATGAGATTATTGACATGCGCACCTGCTTGACAGGGCTTAGCACGTAGGAAGGCTTCATATCGGGTCAATGCGTTAAAACAAAACGGACTGAATGCCTCAACGCGCGACGCAATAGTATCGTCATGATGTATGTGAAGACATCGAGAGATATAACAAGTTCCAGCGAGCTATGCTATATTTCTCTTCCTGCTCTCTTTCCCTCTTTTTTCTTCACCAACAATTAGTTAAGTTTGTCATTTTGGGCATTTCAACACATTTCATGAGTCCGATACGTCATACAATTGTCCACCATTTGAGAATTGAGGACTTTGTTAAGCAATCAAGACTTTTTTTTTTTTTTAGTATTGGTAGAAAGGATTCGACTAGGATGAAATCAAGACATTAGATCAACAATTTGTCACTCTTAGACACCAAAAAATGAAAAGATATCATAACCATGATTGCCCCAGTGTTGGCTTATTTAGGCGATGGTACCTTTCCCTGAGCGTCTACCATTCATCAGTCATTCATGAATTTTAGATGAGAATTGATATCACACAATACACGATGTCTTATTGAATCCAACAGGATGCCCACTTACAACCATTGCCAAGGCCCTGGGCGAAGCCATTAGCAGTACACTGCACAATTAGAAATGCAACATTTTTCTTAAGGGACAAAAGATGCATATGATGTTCTTGATGAATCTTGTATGGGATGTGCATCAAGAGTCCAGAACAACCCTTTACTCTACCATGAGACTAATGTGGAAGATAGCATTTTTAAGGAAACAAAATATACATATGATGTTCCTAACAGGTCATGCATGTGAAGCACACCAAGAGTCAAAATAACTCTTTATTTTACCCTGAGACTATGCGACAGACACTCTTAAAAGGAAAAGCCACACTTTTCTTCTTTTTTCTTTTTGTTTTTTTTTTATGCAGGAGATGCCTATGATGTTCCTAGTGGGTTATGCATGCGAAGCGTATCAAGAGTCCAGAACAACTCTTTACTCTACCATGAGACCACACGAAGACATGCATAAAAAAAAGGAAAAGAAAATACATTTTTAAGACACAAGAGAATACATATGATGCTGGTTATGCATGGGATGCGTATCAAGAGTTAAGAATAACTCTTTACTCTGCCATCCTTTACATACTTCGACCTCGATAACTCTACTAGTAACTCTTCCACTCAGACCATCTCTCTTAGACTTGTACATCATTCAAAAAGTGAATCTACGACAAGTCACAACCGAAGGACAGTGTCTATTTTACGCTTCTTACTACCATCGGGAGGCTTTTCATTTACTTGTTTCACCAATGAACTTGATTGAAATGCACGGACTTGCAGCTAATCAATTAGTTGACCAACATTTGAGCCTGTTATTATGTTATGACAGACCTCCAATGGTATGAAGCCTTGTTCCACAGCATGATCTAGGAAGGCCAATAAACCATCATAGAAACCATTGATGTTTATCAGTCCTAATGGCTTTCTATGAGCATTTGATTTAGCTCAAAATGCCATACTAGAAATCCCTTCTAATGTCTCCAAACCTCCAGGCAATGCGATAAAAGCTTCAGCAGTGCAAATCATGTGTTCGAAATGTTTATGCATGCTTAAAACTTTTAACTCATTCCCAAAGGTTAAGTAAGTTTTGTCTGCCACCTGTCGTGCAAGGATGCCCATGATATGGCTACCTCCCATGATTGCAGACGCAGCTGCGCCTCCCCTTAATCCATGAATTCCTCCTCCATACACCACATTTATCCCTCTGGTAGCTAACGCTTTACCGAGCTCGGTGGCTGTACTGAGGAATTTATAATCCTTCCCTAGGTTAGAGCCACCAAAGATACAAACGGATTTGAATCCGCATGATGAAGATGCCCATTTTTCTTTTTCTGCCCCGGCCATGTGAAAACTAAAGAGTGTGGAAGAGTACTTATAGATAGAAATGCACAACAGAGAAGTCATGCAACTTGGTCAGGGTTAGGGTGATCTGAAAGCAGGCAAGTGCAATAAAGGCATTATAGCAAGAAAGTCCAGTGAAAAGATATGCCAGCTAACACAACAGTAATTATAGTGGAAAGAAGGCCGTAAAGTGGCCAACAATGAAGAGACGACTGCCCTGATGATTGAAATGGTGCATGTGAAGTCAAAAGTAAATAGTGCAAGAGGACAGATGCATCGACAATTGCTAAAGAGTAAGGACAATTATGCATGCAAAATTAAAAGCAGACAGATGTGCCGACAATTGTTAAAGGGAAAGGACAATAAGGGCAAACAGCATAATGATAAACGCGTCAGCAATTATCAAGGAAGAAAAATCATTAACAGCAACTGTACTAATCAAAACCATGCCTACACTATAGGAAAGAAAATGGTAGGTTCATCAGCGATTAACAAGAATACATTACCAAGTTAATGGACAGTGATATCGGCTGATCCCTTTCTTTGGTACTACATCCATCATAGCTTAAACACCATTCAGGATTTGCTTGCCATCTAACCTTTTTGCAGATCGGCAAACAGGGTCGTTTAATGTCAGATCCCCAAGACAAAAGCGCTCCTTTTTTTTGTGGAATAAGTCTGCTAAAGCAAGAAGAACGCCATGCACATGTCCACTAGGATGCGTCTCAAGAGTCTGAAGGACATCATCCAACAACTCTTTACTCAGTCGATCCTTGAGGAACCAGATTTTGTCTTCTTGATTTAGGGACACCATTCCTTTTCCTTTGCAGCGCGCGTTACACGTCCACCTTGCGCACTTATAACAGACATCCATCCTCTTAGTCCTCCTCTTCTTAGCATAAGAGCTCCTTCCTATTCTAGGCAGATGTCTAATAAGTGACTCCTGAAACTCCCCTGCTAGGCGTACCTTAGCTTCGATAACCCAACGCACATCTTCAGGAAGACCCAGACGCGTTAATACCTTTATTCATTCGAGCCGACACTTGTAGATCTTCCTGAGTACATTTTGGGGAAGAGAAGGGAATCTACTTCTAAGTTTCGCAAGGCTCTCCTCCATGTTCTACCTCTCTGTTTAGGCAATTAGTTCAGACACTCAAATGATGCTCCGCAAAGCCTTCTAACCTTTCTTTTTCTGTGAAACGGTTTCAAGATGAACTTTCTATTCAGTCAAAAATGACGTCATGAACATTAAGACATACAGAGAGGGTGATGAGGCACCTTTGTGCGGTTAGGCCTCATGTTGTCCCAAAGGACTGATAGGCCTCAGATACCCCAAAAAAATTCAAGGACCAAAACATGCCAATGCTGACCGACCTTTGGGAAAACTCATGTTCGGCGTATTTAGTGGTCCGATTGAAACTCGGGCTTAAACAATGTCAATTCGGGCCTCACATAGATGAACTGAAAACAACAGGACTAAATGAATGATGCATGCTTTTGATGAAATGATCTTAAGCTTATGCTTATGCTTGAAGACCTAACGTTGATCAGGAGTCTCCACAACTCCATCTTGCTTCACCAGTCACAAATTCATGGAAGAACATTTTGTTATTGTTATCATCCTGAAGAGCTCTCTTTTCAAGCAACTAGGTCAATCCGTACCAATTCCTTTTTGTTGTCAGAATTTAAAACATATAATTCTTAAACACAAATTGGTTGAAGGTTTCTTCCTTGGGTTCACTTCCCTGGTAATTGCCCTAGTTTGCTTTGGTTACCTTGGAAAAGATTTTCTCAGTTCATCATTTCCCTTTTTTGAGCACATGCCTCAAAGGAATGCATATGTTGGATGAAGACTACTCAATTCTCTGGAGTCAAGGTCTCTTTGTTGAGCAACTCTCTGATTGGGACACTCTCAAGTGTTTGTGCTCTCATAGTATTTACACTCAAGCATTTGCCCTCTTGGTAAGTGCTTGCACTCACAAGCATCCCATAAGCTTGTGTTCATGCCCCTCTCTGCACTTGTTATTTCACCACATTAGCTAGGATCACTAGGTCTTTATTCTAGCTTGTAATGTAAAGCTTAGGTAATGGCTTAGAAAGAAATAGATAAGGGTTTAGCAAACAAGGAGAGCGCATGATTGAGCACACAAAGCATTGTATTTCTCAACAACATAGGAATCTTATTGGACATGGGAGGAACAAACTTTCTTTTGCCCATTTTTCATTTATTTCTGGGCCTAATCTTTTCTTTTTCAGTTCCCCAAGTTCTATTTTTCTTAATTTCAGGATTCCCCTTTTATTCTTGCCTTTTCATAATTAGGGCTTCGACCGAATGCATAAGCATTCTTTCTCGATTAATTGCTTTGGTACTCCTTTGACTCTCCTTTAGGGTAAGGATCATGGTCTTCCTAGTTGAGAGGTTAGGATAAATGAGGGTAAAAAAAAGGATACTCAATGGTGGTCTTGCCATCCTTTAGGGCTCAAATGGGTAACTATGGATGTTTTGCTTTAAGGTTAGCTTGAAAAGTTCAGACGGTCCAAAAATGGCCTAGATCACTTCCCTCGTTAATGTGGTGTCCAACAAATTATTTCAAAGGGCATTCAAACAAGTTCTAGGAAACTTGCTTTCTCACAGCATTCTTATGAGCTATAAAACATCACTCTCTCACCTCGGCCTATGCTCTAAGACACTCTATCATCCAAGAGAATTGAGTCTTATGTTGGGCGATCTGATTTTATTATTGACAAAAATGGATTTTGGTAAGGTGATAGGCTGAAGGTAACTTGCGGTACAGTGACACCCCTCCAGCGTTGGGCATAGGTCTTAAAATATTTGTTACCCTCTTTGGCTATATAAGGTTCCCAATCCCTTTTTTTTTTTTTGTTCTACCATGGATCTTAACTGGGATCACGTTGCAGGTGCCGTGGTTTCTCCCTCGACTTTTCTCCTTTTTTTTTTAAAATGAAATTAATGCAATGTATATGCAAAAAGGGGTGGCTCAAATTATAGTTGACTTTTATTTCACAAGGTTAAAAGTTTACAACCATATCCATGGAACATATCAAATTTTATACCAAACCCCATCAAGCCCGCCATAGATTTCCCACTTTATCATAATCTTGCCTATGTCTTTGGAGAAGACTACGAATAGGCCCTAATTCGAGTGCCTCCTCATACTCGACTATTTCCTGAGCTGTGCGCTTTGCCTCCCTGGCTAAACACTGGATGTGAACCCTTACTCCTTCCAGTTGTTCCTGTGCATCCAATAGTGCCACTTGGAAACTCACATTCTCTTGTTGAATTTTAGTCAGCCCAGGGTCTTGTAATATCCTTTCTATGTGTAGTTCATGCATTTGCTTAGTTCTCATAAGTAAATCACGTAACCTCATGTTTTCTCTGTCTAGGGCATCAATCCTACCCTCTAATTCATTTTGCTTTTGTAGTTGCGCTGTCAAGTTTTGGATCTCTCTCTCTTGACTTTCATGCAAGCCTTCTATATAGGATTCAAGTCGCTCCTTATCCTGAGTGCTTTCTTTATGCTTGTCTTCCAATTGCATCACTAGCTCTTTTAGCTGGTGAATTTCTGCAATGTCCCTCTGGCGACTTATTTTTAACTTTTGCTCATGGTCTCTGAACCTAATAACTTCACTTTCTGAAACCGCTGTCTTTTCTTTACTGGTTTCAAGATCCTTTTTAGAGGTAGAAAGTTTTTTATTGGCTATCCAGAGTTTTCTTTCCAACTCATCAACATGTTGTTGTTGCACTGTGATTGCCTTGCTATGATCTCTTTCTAGCTCCATCATTTTTAATTGAAAACCTCCCGCCTTTGACTTCCAGATATCGTTCTCCCTTTTCATCTGCTTTTCTCTCTCAATCATTAGGGCTTCCCTAACCTATAGATCGGATAAGGCTTTTTCAAACTTTGCCCTCTCATCGGTTTCTGTTCTAGGTCTTTTGGAAGAGAATCCTAAGAAAGTAATTCCTGGTGCTATAACTCCCCTTCCGCGATTCTTTTGCCAATGCAGGTATCCCGGTGTAGTCACAGTAGTCTTCTCGCTACACTCAACCTGATGGACTTGCTTCCACAGAGTTCCAACAACTTCATATTTGGTGGTAGCATCCTCCTCTCCAAACTCAAAATCAAGCTCATGGAGGCCTTTGGTAGTTGGTACAAACTGTATGCATTCAAACTGCCTCATTACCATAGCAAGAGCATACCCAACAACACCCCATGCGCTAACAAGAGGTATCCAAGATCTATTACCGCATCCATAGGCCATTGGCACCTTTTGTATCCATGCACATTTCCAACTAAACTCTTTGGCTTGCTGGAAGAATCTGATCCATGAATCCCGATCTTGTCCTTTCTGAGGCCAGCCAGATTCTATAAAATAAGGCAGGGTATCTTGCCTTCCCAGGAAAGCTAGTTTAAAGCACAGGATTGGATATCCCACAACTTCTATTGGGGGTAAATGACCCACTATCCACACCATCAAGAGTTGTGCACAACCAAGGAAACGCCCTTCTCCAGTTTTCCTTAAATGATTCAATGATTTAAACGTTTCCGCTAATATAGGTGGGATGGGACTTAATCCACTCTCTAACTCTCTGAACAGAGTTATAGTTTGTATGTCAACATACCCACGTACTTTAGGGAAGATAATAGCTCCATAAATGGCTAAGGCTAGGGCCTTCATTGCCATTTCTTTATTCTTATGAGCTTTACAGAGCCTGACTAGGAAGTTAATTGAAATGGCCCAATTCTTTCCTTTGTGCTTGATATCCTTGCCAAAATCAATAGCTGGAATGTCTAGTAATCTATTCAAAACCCTTCTTGGTTGTGTCTTCTGGCCTGGTTTGTAGATTCTTCCCCCTATAGCGGAGTTGATTATCAGCATCTCCTTGTACTCTTCTAGGGTAGGAGTGAGATCATATTCTCCAAAGGTAAATACCCTATACATAGGATCCCAGAAAAAAATCAAAGCTTTAAGCAACGCTTCTTCTACTGGAACTGACAATAGATATGCCAGATGATCATATTTTGCTGTAAACTCTCTTTTTTTGATCTGGTTATAACTTTCCCAAACTTCCTTCAACTCAGATAAACCATTTTGTTCAAAAGAGAGCTTCCTAATAGGAGGTAAGGATAAATAGTCTTCATCCGCTAGGCAGTCTCCTTGTTCTTTCTGAACCTTTTCTTGAGTGAATATGACTTGGTCCAGTGGGTCTATGATAGGGGTGATGGAGTTTGATGTAGTGTCCATTCTTGGTATCACCTAAAATTTGAGCCAAAAAATGATGATGCATGAAGATGAAAACGACAAAAAGACAACATCAGAGTAAAGGTCCATGCACCTATGGAAACCAAAGAAGAGGTGTTCAGGTGCCTGCACGAAGTCCAAGGGTCTCACGAAGGTCGACCTTACTTTTGCTTTTATCCGATTAAATGATTATGCATGCAGTAATAACAAATGCAAAGTTCAAATTAGAAACGTAGGAACGTGTGAGTAATGTTTTCCCCTTTGTGCTTAAGTCAAGGTTCACCCTAGGTTTACTCCTTAGCTTCCATGGTTTAGGTCAAATACTCTTGTGCAAGGTGGTACTAAGGCAACTACCAGTGTGAAGGGTGGGTTCTAGACTCCTACATTAGGTCCCCAAATTGTCCTTGGAAAGATCAATCTGAGCGGGGTATTCAGGCGCCTGCACGGAGACCAAAGGTCTCACAAAGGTCAACCCTACTTTTGCCCCTGCTATCCTAAGGGTTCCTAGGAGCTCAGGTAGAGAGCTCAGGGGTCATCACCTCCCCTTTTCTAGTTCTTATGGTGCAAGTGCAAGTGTGTGAAGGGGTTATTACCCTCATAACCTGCAAATCAACCAGCCAAAAACAATCCATAGGAATAACAAATAATAAAACTAAATCATCTAAACTTACTCCATGAGACAGATAAACAGAATATAAACATGCAAAGTATAAACCAATCAGGCATTAGGACAAAGCACAGAAATGAAATAAGAAAGCAACAAAAATCAATTGAAATGGCCTATTCCCCAGTGGAGTCGCCAAGCTGTCGTACATCGCGACGCAGGGTTGCGGCGACCCAGAAAGATCAGGTTTGAATTGGTGATGATTTTGGGGAATGGGGTTTTTGGAGAAAGTTATGAAAACTTTTGGAGTCGTCACCGATCTAATTTTAAATTATGAGATCGAACACCGAGATTATGGTCTACGTCACAGAAATTAGGTTCGGGGGTTGGTTACGTGTAGGGAAGGTATCAGCACCCCTACAGCGCCCTTTCGGTACCATATTGGATTTTGTTGCTTTTATTTTCAAACTTGTACTTTATCTTGCTTAAAACATATTTATTCACATTTTTTTTATTCTTTTATTTTGGTGGGATTTTTTTGAAAGAAAGAAAAAGGTTGCGATATTTACGTTGGAAGGATTTCGTCAATTTCTTCAACGTAATCCATAACGCGAATATCTGGAGAAATATAACAGTGGTTACTTTCGTCAACCGCCTGTATTATGACACTTGAGGGGATATGATTTTAAACCAAGCTGGATTTCAGAGAAGGGTAATGGGTTTCAATGAGGATACTAATCACGTTATGTGAACTATATCAATTTTTTCAATATAATTCATAACGTAATTCCCTCAGGATAGTCAGTTACAGTCGCTTTCGTCAACTGTACTAACAACCGTCGTCAGGTTAATTAAGG
Source organism: Dicorynia guianensis (assembly GCA_037013595.1). Lineage (NCBI taxonomy): Eukaryota > Viridiplantae > Streptophyta > Magnoliopsida > Fabales > Fabaceae > Dicorynia > Dicorynia guianensis. The sequence goes on along the minus strand of JASUAB010000003.1, from coordinate 15,540,490 downwards.
ACTTGCAGTTTAAGGACATTTAGGAATGTGAATAATCTCCCTAAAACTCTTTATACCATCTTTTGGTGAAATTATGACTCTAAAATTTTTGTATCTTTTTCAGTATTTTATTCATTTTTTTTCATTTTTTTAATTTTTTAATTTTTTAATTTTTATTTTAATATTTTTTTATTTTATATTATATGAAAAAATACTATTCACGGCATGGGCCGAAGGCCATGCCGTGAATGTTGAATTTGCTTCACGGCATGTTTCTCCTTTTTTTCCTTTTTTTTTCACTTATAATATATTTTAATAGTGATAGTGATAAATTTATGATACTTCCTCTATTTAGCTTCCAACATTTTTTGAAAAATAGTATCAAGTTTGTCAAACTAAATGACATAACTAAAATAATTTTTTGCAAAATCAATTTTTTTCTGCATTTTCTTGAAACAAAATAAAAAGACAGAAATAATACAGTTAAACGTTACATTCTTTATCCAAAATTTTTGTAACTAGTATCAAAAATTTTCTTAAAAAATGCTTGTTGCAACTGCATATTTTCTTTTATTTTTCTAAAATATTTTTTATTTTTGAATTATTTTTAAAAGATAATTATTGGGTGCATCGCACCCCATGAAAGGTGCGGTGCACCCTTCTCTTTAGAAACTGCACCCGTAGGTGCAGTTTCGAGAAATCCTTCAGCGCATGGTTCGGGTTTTGGAGCCATGCAGTCTTGCGATTCCTACGGTGGCCTTTACCACCGCTAACCACCCAAGGGCCGACGGTTCTTTCCATCGGCACGACGGCGCTTCCCGACGACAATTGTTCGTCGTCAAGAGCAAAGCACAACTTCCTCCTTGTTGCAACTTCCGCTTTCGGTAACCACATGCAAGCTAACAGAAATCACCCACATTCATGGCAGTATGTCGGGGGCATTCCTAAGATATATGCATCAACAAGGGGTTAAAGGAATCTTAACTATAGAGAACAAAGGACATACCTTACCGAGCTCTCTGTTTCAGTGCTCACTGGCCACCTTTCTATGGTCGCAACTCTTCTTTTGCACACAGTTTGGTTCTCTCGAGCCTCTTATACGTGGGTTATCAACTTTCAGTTGTTAGCCCTTGCAATGGAACTCAGGAAAAGAAAGTTTCCTCTCTGTTTTCTACTCTTAATGGCTTTCCAGATTTTCTCTCTAACCCTTCACTCCTCTCTGTTTTGTGAGTTCTTTTACTGCTCTCTATCGTGCTCTCTACTTTTTTTCCTTTCAGTCTCTCGGATTTCTTTTTGGGGTTCTTTCTATCTCCACACTTGTACTTGCTCTCCCTGAATCCCCCCTTTCTTTTCTCAGTGTTCTCTCCCTCTATATTCACCTCTGCTACCTTCCTTCCAATAGGAAGTGTCCAAGCATCGATGAATCTTCTGAGTCAAGATACCTCCCCGTGACTTTCATCTCATTCCTTCCAGTGAGAAAAGGCCGGGAGTGGGTGAATGAGTTGACTTAGGATCCCTCCCGTAGTTCTCATCAGCTTCCTTCCAGTGAGAAAGAGCCGAGAGTGGGTGAATGAGTTCTAACTCCCTCGTAGGCTTCTTCTCTGCTTAGCCATTTTGGACCCTTTCTTTACACGAAAATCCAAGAGCCACGTGAAATTCTGCAAAGTTGCTTGCCATTGCCAGCATGTGATTCCTAGCCTCTTATTTGATTCATGGAGTCACGTAAGCTGGTGCCCTTTTTTCCAAAATTTTGATTATTTTTTAATTTTTTGTTTTTTTTATTTTCTTCTTTTTTTTATTTTAAATTATGATTATTATTATTTTTTAAAAGAATCATGCATGGGTTTATCTCAATTTTTCAAAGTCCAGACAAAATTGGGTGTCTACACCTATATATTGTTTTACATTTTGGATTTATATTTTCTGGCTTTCTTTTTTTTACTTTGGTAATTTTTTTCTATTTCTTTATATAATGTAATGTGTAAATTTTTTTTTCTTTCATTACTGTTTTTCTTACTAAATTCTACTTCACTCACACACTTAAGGGCCTCTGCCATTACGGCAGAGGACCCTTATCCCACTCTTTAAAATGTTATAACATATAGTTGGTGCAAAATTTGAGTAGGACATTAATAATTTAGTGGCATGCATAGTGGTGTTATATATAATTTTGAGCATGAGCACAAAAACTAAAGTAGCTAGAAAGTTGGTTTGATATTTTGGTGTGATTGGAATTACTAAATATCTTTTCTCTCTTAGAATGCAAGAACACATGCCATGTGCAAAAATTTTGGTAAGACCTAAGAATAACTTTCTCTTTTTTACATAATAATAAGAAAATAATATATATTTTTTTCGAACTGCTGAAACTCATCACTATTGCTTTCTCTTGTCATTTTTTTTCTTCTGTTGTTCGGTTGGCTGACTAGGAACATATATGGTTGTTAAGAAGAACAGTGCAACAAAGAGCGGCTCCAATTATGGAAGAGAGAGACGTATACCTAACAGAGTAATGAAAACAACGGTGATTAATAAGTGGGGTCTACATGCAATCAATTTTGGAATAAAGTTGTTGACAAAGTTCTTATGTTTATAACTATCTATAATCATAGATATCTCATTATGTCACTCTTTGACTTTAATTATAAAAAAGTGGATTAAAAATTTTAACAATTTCCAGGTAAAGGTACTCTCACTGTTGTTTTATAAAAACTTACGTGGTAAATATAAAATTATTTTTTTTTAATATTAAAATTAGAAAACATTTTTAAAAATATATTTTTATTTATTTTATTATCAAAATATTAATATATATTTTCATGACAATCATGTTATAATTAAATTATCATCATTATCATAATTATTATAATTAAAATTATTATCATTATTATTATAATTATCATTATCATTGCAAGTATTAATTATCATTAACTTTGCTACCACAGTAACCAATTGTTGGATCACCATAAAGATAGCCAACTATTACACTCAACGTAAGATACTTTCTTTAAATAATATATTTATTCTCATTGCATGGGAATCATTTATATTGGTATCAAATTTTTTATATTTTATGAAAAATCTTTCATTCTTTGAAATGATAGATGCTTAGGAATTGTCTTTTAAATCTTGAATCCAATGTGGGAATTAAAGGTTCCAAGCCTGAAATTTTTATAATCTCTCAAGATTTGATGAATCAAATGTATTTTAAGAGAAAATTTATCCTCACAATAAGTGTAGAAATAAAATGTTGACATATGTGAAAATTATTAAATTAATTAAATTTTATAATTTAATTTATAAAAATTAATAAATTTAATTATTTAAATTATACAAAATAATAATATAAAATTAAAAGTATAAAAATAAAAAGACTTCTTCACCTAAACATGGTTATTTAGACCCCATAGAAAGTAAAAACTTAGCAGGGAATTTCAGTGTGTGTTAGATAATATGCTATTTCTCCTTGTTAAAAACGTATAATCAATTATTGATTTTCAAATAATTATTTAAAAATTTTAATAAAAGATTTAACGATTCATAATATAATTAAAATATTAAAATGCAAAAAATCAGAGATTATAAAAATATCATAATTTCTTAATTTTTTAAATTTTAAATATATAAATATAATATATAACATAAATAAGTATTTTTAAATTAAAATTATTTCCTATAATTTTAACGACATAAAATCAATAATATAAAAATTAAGTATATAAAAATAATACAACTTGATTTGACGTGAAACGAGTTTGACGAGGTCTTTTCTTGCCGTGGTAGGTTTGCTTGTCCTTCTCGAGAACTGCTTGTTGTCCCCACAATGTCGTGCTCACGTGCGTGGAACTATTCAAAGTTGAAACTTAAACGCGGATGATTTAAGTCAGCAATAAAATTATGGGTGTTTTACCAACTAAGGTTCGGTGTTGGGTTTTTTAAATATATTATTTTAAATTTAATTTAAAATATTTATATAAAATATTTTATTAAAAAGATTATATTTATTTTAATAAATTTTTTATTTTAAAAAAATTAATTTTTTCGGTTATCTGAATTTATAAAAAATAATATTATGAGTGTTTTGTCATTCAACGCGGACGCATCATCCTTATGATTCACGTGAAGTCAAACCGCGCTGCCCTCTTCCTGGAAACTGCGTTGATTTGGATCTGTGCCGTCCATTGTGTTCCCTTAAATAAATGCCAAGGGGTCTTCAGATTCTGGTACACACCCTATGGATTAAATTCAAAGGTAGAGAATCAATTTTTGAAAACATTAAGAATAAGGGAGGTGAGCCGTAGCTCACATGGTCGACTTGGGTTTCTTCCCCTCTTCCCCCAAGGTTCCTACCCCATATCATTCCTATGTACTCCAAAAAAAAAAAACATTAAGAATAAATTTATTTTTTAGAGCAAAAACAAAAGGCAGCTTTGTCACTATTTTTTGACAAGAAAAGATATATATATATATATATATATATATAAACTGTATGTATTTTCATTTTATATTGAAAAAATTTTATTTCGAAGGTTATAGGATTGCCACGTGCAACTAATATTGTTCATTTTATTTATGTTAAAAATAGTTAAAATTGTTCCAGCTCAGAGAAGCAACCTTACAACCACTTCATTGTCTAGTGACTAAGATTACAGTTATTTTATTTAAGAAAAATAATAAATCATTAATTTATATATCAATTTTTCATTTAATTTAAAATTTTAAAAAATATTTTAAAATAATAATAAATATAATTATATTATTAAAAATATTTACAGTGATTTTGGCTAACATTAGGAAGGATAATTCTGTTTATACAGAACTATCAATAATAGTATCGCATTTTGGCTATATTGATACCGATCATGCCTCATATTTTTCAAGTAAATTCATCCATATGTACCTAATAAGTTCTCTGAAATAATTCCACCAATTCTGATGGCGGGATGTCTAGTTGACTTTTGATATGGATACTGTCATATGATGTTTAAATTAGTGGTCAAAGTAGGCAAATGTTGAATTTTGATGCCTGCGGGTAAATACAAGACAACGAGAGAGCAAAGGTTGGGATTCTATAATCCTTTCGAAACAAAAATGACAGGTTTACGCGTTTTCGCCCACGTGATGGTCTTTGTCTTGTTAAAACAAGTGAAATTGAAATAAATTATTTTATTAAGAAACATTTAATAGAGTGAATGCAAGAGCATAGCTCTAACATTGTTACTTTAAAAAATGGTGAGGCATGTTGGAATTTTTGACAAAGTGTCAATGTCCTCTCAGAGTTTAAAGATGAAAGATAAAATTTAAGAAATTGTTAATGTGACAGTAATTTTATGTGTTTTAAATTAAGAAATTTAAGATAAAAACTTAAATTTTAATTTTAAAATTATATTTATCAAAAGAGATTGTCAAATGTATATTTTTTATATTAAAAAATAATAATTTTAAAAAGAGAACAAAAAAAAGTGAAATATGAGAATATGTATAATTTATGTGTAAAATTTACGCATAATATATTATTATTTAAATAATATATGTTTTTAATTACTATCCATTGTCATTAATTAATCAATTCTTTTGAATTATATTAATTAATTTCAATGACAAAAATATTTAATCAATCATATTTTTAGATATTGATAAACATTAAACTTGAGACTTCCTTCTCAACCTAGACATTGAAATACTTTGTATTAATCTTGGATCTATGAAGTAATGACATTTCGAGTCAGATTTGGTTTGCTTTCCAGTATTGCTACTTACCCCTGCCAGCCTGCATTTAGAAGGCAGCAAGCGCATGGATTTTCCCACCATGCGTACGGACAAATTCTCGCTTTCTGAGAAACTGCCTTAAGAAGTCTTCAGATTATGACACTCGGATATTCCATTCTAGAAGCTGCTTTTTTCCTTTCTCTGTGTCCGTTTTGAGTTTAGTTTTTTTTTTTTTTCTGATATAATAAAAGTTTAAAATAAAAGAAAATTATTCTATTTTAAGGGATGAAAATTTATAGTTATATTTAAATAATTTTAATTTAAATATTATAAATAAAATATTTCCAATATTATCAGTTAAACTAATCTTAGTTAATGAATTGTTTTTTCAGAACATGTTGCTAAAATAGCAATTTATTAAAAAGTAAAAAAAATTTTATAAAAAGCTAACAAGTGTCAATAAACAGTCATAAATAGCTACAGAAAATCAGCTTATATACACACACATATATATATATATATATGATTCGAACTTAATATTTTGCTTTAGATTTAAGTAGTTAATACAAAGCCTATAATTTAAATTTTCGAAATAAAGAAATTTGATGCAAATTACTATTACATTTTAGTCAGGAAAATGCTAAATATACATATTTTCTTTACAAATATTGCATATCAAATTCAAATCTCTTATATATTTAAGGATTTAAAGGTGAGGATGTAGTAAGAAAAAGATAAATTTAAAATTAAAAGAATAAAAAAATTAATAAGAATAAAAGTAAAATATATAAAATATATTTAAATATAAATTAAAAATAGATAAAAAATTATCGAAATTAAAAAATAATAAAAGAAAAAAAATCTAAAGCCATTGAGTATGGAAGCCAAAGGTATTGATTCCTTAATTTGTTAAAAAAATAAAGAAATTCTATGTGGACTCTTCCAGGAAATTTCAATTCAATTTTTGAAATAAAAATTCTACCGATAAACTTATCGTTTGTTTTTTTTGGAATTTAAACTTATCGTTTTCCTCTTGGCGGCTAGCGCTCTGACCAGTGACTAGGCTGACACATTTAGCCGCGAGATTTTTTCCAGTTGAAAGCCAGAGATTGGGTGAAAGCCGCTCATCTGGAACTGAAAACAATTGATATTATATAGTTCTATTGTAGTTTGTTGAATATTAGAAATTATTAAATTTCCGCAGCCAGAAAAACTTGACAAGACAGAGACGCTTGCCTTAATCCTCAGAAATGGTCATTGCCACCGGGAAAGGCTGAAGTTGAAGTTTTTAAAGCATGAAGTCGTCCTGAACCTTTTCTGTTTCACGTTGTTCGGTTTTCCCTTTTAGACCATCCACACTTCTTTCTGAGTTCCTGGAGTACCCCACTCAGGTGTTTTTGAACTATTGAAATAGCTTCCACGGATAGAAAAGAAAAAGGGGCCTCTCTTCTATTTCATTTGGGTTTAAGAGAGTTCATGGTTTCAACCTTCTGCAGAACTGGTTTTAAATGGTTGGTTTGAAATCTATTCACTCCTTTTCCCCTTATGAATTTTGTATCTTTAATTACCTCTTTCTTTCTCTCTGATTCTTTTCCCTTGGATCTTTGAGGTTCCCATATTATACCATGGAGTTTTTGTGGGTCTTGTTATTCAGCTATTTAAATTGGGCAAAACTGATATTTATTTCTCTGGTTCCATGAAAATTTTCTTCACTGAGCTTAATTTTAATCCTTTTGAAATTCAAAGCTTCAATTGTGTCAATGAGAAGCTTCAACTATGCAGCATGTCTGTCGGTGCGACTGGGTTTTGCGTATAAAGAAATCATCCTATGTCTTTAATTAATTATTTATCTAATTAATTGGGAATGTTTTTTCAATCTTTGCACAGTTCTTACTTCATCAATTTCTGCAATTTTCTTTTTCTTTACATACCCGTAGCTTATCTTTAGTTTATGTTATTACTGCTTTCTTCTTTTTGCATGGTTATACATTGAAATCCATAGTGATATAGGAGTAAGGGTTAATTTAATCAGAAAATTTTGGTCAGCAATTGTAAGTATCTGCATGTGAACCTGTCATAAGTTCCTGCCAGAAACTTCCTCTGCCGGTAGATCTTTTTCTTTTTAATTTGTCTTTTTCTTTTGCAATGTTGCAGAGAATTTGCTGTCTCCTGCAAGGGGAAGTGCAATGGATAAAATGCAGGATAATGAAAGTGTTGCATCTCAACGTTCCTCAACTTCAGTTGTTGCAGTAGCTATCAAGGGTAACAAGAAAAGCAAATATGTGGTACAGTGGGCACTTAAGAAGTTCGTTCCCGAGGGAAGGATAATCTTCAAGCTCATACATGTCCATGCTGGTATAAAAGGAGTTCCAACACCAAGTAATATGTGCTCTTTGTATTTGTTTTTCCAAGGGGGTAACACCTTATGCATTATAACAAACTTTTGCTCATATATTTGGACAATACAGCATCTACAGATTTCTTAATATTATAATAACTGCCAGAGTTAGACTTTTATCCTGAAGTAATTGCTAAGAAGAAATTTCATCTATTTGTTTAATGTTCAACAAATTTTCTAATTTAAGATTCTTGTGTTCTATGACCTGTTACCCTAGCTCAAAGCTAGGAATTTTGCACCTTCACTACTTTTAAAAACATGACCAGAACCTATAGAGTACCTTTTTCTTGGTGATGTACAAAACTTTTTCTACCATTTCAAACTTATCAGCAAGAGAAGATCAGTAATTGATGCGGATTGCAGCCTACTCTATAGGCGCAATGTTCACTTTTTCAATATAACAAATAGATAGGAGACTACATATAACTGGTTATACATTATCAAATGTGGATCTCACCAAGTATTTACCTATTTCCATGCTAATTCAACATCTTTGTTATTCAGTGGGAAATATCATCCCTATTTCACAAGTGCGTAATGATGTAGCTGCTGCTTTCAAAAAGGAAATGGAGTGGCAGACAACTCAAATGCTTCAACCTTATAAAAGAATGTGTGAACAGAGAAAGGTCAAATATTACTGCTCACTGAGAAGTAACTGTTTAAATGCTTCAAAATAGGATCTGTATCATTCTGTTGTGGATGCAGGTGCATGTAGATGTTCTATTGATTGAATCTGATGATGTAGCAGCTGCAATAGGAGAGGAAGTTGCTAAGGGTGCTATAACCAAACTTGTTATAGCAGCTTCATCTCGTGGCATATTTACAAGGTATTTACTTGACATGCTGAAAAGCTACAATGCTACTGGTTCTTAAGAATTTTTCTGTATTAAACTCTTGATAAAAAAATACATTTATAATGACAGCAATATCATTCTATTTGTCACGTTGACAAATAATATCTTATAGAAAACCCTACATATGCAGAAAAGTCTTATGAAGACTTGTAAGAGCAAGTTATACTAATTAATTACCCATTATACTCTACGAGATCCAGTCTTTTCACATGAAGGCACATGTTACTGTGAAAAAATTCTGTACAGATAGCAGTGGTCTTCCATTAATATACCTGAAGCACTGTCAGGTTGATTAATCAGTGACTGATTATCAGTACTTCAAAAATCATTATGGGAATATTTTAGGTGTCATGATAAAATTATATTTTCCTTATGATAAAACCTTCACAAGTCGAAGCAATGAAACCTTACCTTGCACTTTCTAGCACAGAATTATTTAAATACTTTATGCATGATAGTATTTCTCATGGTTAAACTATTGCTCCTTTTGTCCCCTACTTCAATCTTAAACTTTTAACTTAGTACTAACGTTGTCTCCCTTGTTAGATGACCTTTCCTGTAAGTAAAATGATCTCTAAATGCAATATGTTTTCTACCAATTATCAAGTATTGATCTAGTACTTTATTATATAGTAAATTTATTCAAAACTTGTAATATCTCTAAGGCTTTAATTAGTAATAATACCAATTCTTAATTTTTAACATTTCTGCTTCATGTGTGGTTGGACCGAAACGATTTTATGAATTATATTAAGAATAATGTACTATGCTTTAAATTTAATCCAATCAATAGATATCTTTGTAATTGATGGCACATTAGGGAGAATGTTGTGAGATAATTGGTATAAGGTGCTTTTCCTTGGGAAGGGTTTTTCCAGTTTGATTCTGAATACTAGTTGTATATGTGTGCAAGTTTTTTCCAGGTCTCTGAATCCTTGATGAGAAAAATTCTGCTGCATCCCTGACCAAAAAAAAAAATAAGCTTAATATTAATTGCTGTGTTAAAATTTAGGGACAAAAAGTTTAGATTTGCCAATGCTTTATGGCATCATGTCATGCTGAAAGTTAGGCAACTTTAAGAACATGGCTGCTAACGGAGCAGGTACTGTAGATTGACAATGCTTTTTGGCTTACCATTGGCAAAGAGCTTGTCTGTTTCTGCTAGCCATATGAAATATCTTATCCCTAGTCATGGTAGTGCAAAAGGCCATGCTCAGAGCCTGTCATATTATATGACTTGGGTAATTCATGGCACTAAGAATTAGGCTGCAACATTTGCTGGATATAAAGTAAATGGATTCACTACTGTAATTCTGTTTATTTAGAATCATTTTTGCTGACAATGCCTTGAGGGCATTTTCTATGAACCCCTGGTTTGCAGGTTTGTCTGTTATAGTTGTAAAGACATTGATGCTCTAATTGCCTGCCCCTGTTCTCTGAAGCGCTCTGGCATCAATTATGGCACCGAAAATTTGCCTGACATAATCATATAGTGATGTAACACACTGCACTCGAGAAAACATAATAATCAGAATGTGATATACACATACAAATAGATATGGATATATTAAATAATTAATCAAGTTCTCTTTTTCTTTTTCTAGTCTAAACATGCACTTTGTTGTTGTTTGTTCTTCTGTAATATTTTTCATCCGATCATAGTGCTCTTTTTTATATTGTCTTGCGCTCTTGCTTTCAGAAAACTTAAGGGTGTATCTGCAAAAATCTCAGTATGCACTCCAAGATTTTGTACAGTTTATGCTGTTTCCAAAGGAAAATTGTCTTCTGTACGGCCAGCAGACATACAGATTGATGGAAGCATTATAGACAACGGCAGCGAAACCAGTTGTTCCAACAGCAGCTCATCAAATTACACGTCCACCTCTCAGACAGGTATACTAGTTGGAAGATTTGAGAAACTGGGGCTCATTCATAAGGGTTACTTTATGATGCGGTGTGTACTATTAAGAGGGTGAACTTTCTTACCATTGTTTGCATAACACAAAATAAGCCGCAACTTCATATTCTAATTTTTAAATTTATTACTATTTATTATATCGAATCAATGGAAGATTTTAATGACTGAGCGGTACAAATTGCTGTTGCTGTCATCAGCATCTAGGTACTTCTTTCATGCTGCAATTTGCTGATGTTACTTTTCTGCATTGCAGCACTGTTTATGCACCTTCTCATACTCCTGTTAATGGTTCTTGTATGTTTCCTAAAATTCATTTCCCTTTAGGGCATCCCAACCATAACAATGGGAAATAAAACAAAGCACTATGTGTATGGCAATATGCAATAAAGACTTTTAATCGGACGTAACAATTAAAAATCAATAGGGATTATGTAAACAAACTGATAATTAAGTGATTACACTAGTACACCTGGTTAAGAAGGTCCGCTTTTCTCTCCTCTAGAAACTTTAGGGTTACATTGCATGTTTGAGCACTTCCAAATGTATTACTATGAGTTACTGATCTATAATTTCCTATTTGCATAGACTCTGGCTCGGTTGCTTCATCTGCCGCTTTACATTCCTCATCCTTAGCAGCACAGCGATTTCAAGCTCTCTCAACTATTAATCAGACTCTTCTGAGCACAAATCCTAGTTTTGTTGAAACTGACCATTCCAGATGCCAGTCTCTTGATCTGGTAGGAGAGAATATTGCTACAAGTTCTTGTGCCCGAAATTCAGATATTGACTATGCTCTGAGTCGGGTCTCTAGTTGCATAAGCACACTATCAGACTCTGAGTCTTGGATCCATGATAAAAGTACCACCATAGATATTGCACCAGCAACTGGACATACTGCACCAGCAACTGGACATTCTTCACCTAATAATCAGGTAATTAAATTCTTCACAAGCACCTAGAGGTGATTGTGCCCTCTGCAATTAGCATCATCATAAAATTTAATTTATTTGTCAAAACATTTTACTATTCTGGTGAATGATTCATATATTTTATGGTTTTCACTGTGATTGTAAATTTGACAATTTTTTAGGGATGCAATAAATTGACTACTATCATTTCATGACTTGTGTTTCTTGCCGATATGATTCCTGCATCTTATTTTTAAAGAATATGTTATGGTCGAGAACTCCTTTATAACTAAGGAGCAATTCTGTGAAGAAATTCTATGTAATTATTCAAACAATTATTGCATCAGCCGTCTCCAGGTTGCTGTATCATTGATTTGCTAATGAAGTTACTTTTGGGGTCATTTATGTCATCAGGATAACATTAACCTGGAGTTGGAAAAGTTGAGAATTGAACTACGGCATGCTCAAGGGATGCATGCGATAGCTCAAACTGAAAGCATTGATGCATCACGTAAGGTAATATCTATTTTTTTATGGCCAGAAGCACTTTCTGGCTTGACTTTCTCCACTATTTCAGCTACTTAATAGGTTTAGGATGTTAAAAATCTCTACCCCGCTGCCATACCACAAGTATTTTTATTCATGCATTTGGCTAGGAAATAGGAGCAGTGCTGTGAGCAGTTATTGAAGAACTAGAATTTTTCCTAAAATCTTGGAGGGATTATCCATTTTCATGAAATGATATCCTATTCCCGTCATGCGCATATAATTGAGTTCCATTGACTGGCATTGTCTGATGGAATAACAACTTTTGTTGCTTTGAGCAGCTGAACATTCTAAGTAAGAGGCGATTGGAGGAATCTCTGAAACTGAAGGAGATTATTGCCAAGGAGGAGATGGCATTAGAAGTAGCAAGAAAAGAGAGAGAGAAACATGAAGCTGCAAAAAGAGAAGCTGCCTATTTGAAAGAATGTGCTGAAAGAGAAGCCGCAGAAAGAAGAGAAGCAGAGACTAAAGCTGTTCGTGCTGCCAAAGAGAAAGAAAAGTTAGAGCATGCTCTTAGTGGTACTATTCTCCAATACCGAAAGTTTACATGGGATGAAATAGTTTCTGCTACCTCATCTTTCTCTGAAGACCTTAGAATAGGGAAGGGAGCATATGGAACAGTGTACAAGTGCAGTTTGCATCATACAACTGTGGCTGTTAAAGTTCTACATTCTAAAGAAAGCCACAACAACAAGCAATTCCAGCAGGAGGTACGGATATGTGAAACACAGTTTACTTATTGAGATAAAAGCAAAACAGTTGTCTTAAACAATCATATAATGCTCTTAATATGCCAAATATCATTTTAGCATTTCCATCGGCAATTAGTTTACTGTCGCTTTGCCGTAGGTAAGTTTATAATTTTTTGCAAAAATAATGGTTTCTGAAATGGCGTTCTCCTTCTGCATTGCTTACATGACTCAGTTACGGAGCACTTGTAATTCAGCTTTACCCTTTTTGTTTGCTTTCATCCTTTTTACGTAAAGAAAACCACCAATTCACACAGAAGTGCAGGTGATGGAGGGATGGGTTTATGCTTTTTCTTTATTTGTGGCACACGATAATTCAGCTTAAATAAATATAGATGATGATTGCCTAACAAGAAACAATTAATAATGATTATGGCAATTGAAAATTTGCGCTTTACAATCAGTAAGAAACTGAGAAGTGAACTACATGGAAGGACTCTTCTCTATCTTCTGTTTTCTTGCAGGTAGAAATCTTGAGCAGAATTCGTCATCCGAACTTGCTTCTCCTTCTTGGTGCATGTCCTGATCATGGATGCCTTGTATACGAATATCTGGAAAATGGAAGCTTGGAGGACAGATTACTCCAAAAAAGCCAAACTGCCCCTATCCCATGGTTTGAGAGGTACCGAATTGCATGGGAAGTAGGCTCAGCTCTTGCCTTTCTCCACAGCTCCAAGCCAGAGCCTATCATCCATCGTGATTTGAAACCAGCAAACATATTGCTTGATCGTAACCTCGTGAGCAAGATTGGTGATATTGGTCTCTCTACGGTGCTCCATTCAGATACTTCGTCTACCATGTACAAGGACACAGGGCCTGTTGGGACACTCTGCTACATAGATCCTGAGTATCAAAGGAGTGGATTGGTATCTCCAAAATCTGATGTTTATGCATTTGGAATGGTGATCTTACAGTTACTAACAGCAAAACCAGCAATAGCGCTTACTCATATTGTAGAAACAGCAATTGATAATGGACGTTTGCAAGATATATTAGATCCGGAGGCAGGGAGTTGGCCATTTCAGGAGACACTAAACTTAGCTCAATTAGGCCTGAGCTGTGCAGAACTTCGGCGTAGAGATAGGCCTGATTTGAAAGATCATGTGCTTCCTGTGCTGGAAAGATTAAAAGAAGTTGCTGATAGAGCCCGAGGTTCTGCAACCATTGTTAAATCCAAACCTCCTAGTCACTTTATCTGCCCAATACTTCAGGTAGTTAAATGATCTATATTAACAAATATCGCTGTATCTCTGTTCTACAATAGGAAAGAAAAGGATGAGCTACCAATTTTGGGTGAACAAAATTTTTTGTTCATGTTGACGAATGAAGTGGTTGGCTGAAGTTAAACATTGTTTTCATATCTTCTCCTTGTTAAGATTTTGAAATGGTTTATTTTATCTTTGATACAGGATGTGATGGATGATCCCTGTGTTGCTGCCGATGGATATACATATGATCGCAAGGCAATTGAAACATGGTTACTAGACAATGACAAATCACCAATGACCAATATGGCATTACCTCATAAGAATCTAATTCCTAATTACACACTTCTGTCAGCAATTATGGAGTGGAAGTCCAGTCAAAAATGATGTCAATATCAGTCATTATGAAGGTTGATATTTGCATATTGGTTTCTCAGGTGTGACTTAGCTCAATGTTTCATTGTGCATACTGCACGCGGCATGGTAGTGTCTTAGGTGCTTATTCTGTCTGTCAACACTGTTGAGCCTGTTGTTTGTTTAGCTTAGGGAGATTGATATTCAAATGTAAATAAATTTGATTCTATTGTTGAACAGTTTGGTTCAAGAAGTTGTTATTCGAAGGACATGTTCTCTCTAACACATGCTGAGGGAATGGACGACCAGTTATCTCCTGCACCATATACATATATGGTTATGTTGTTGCTGACACATTGTTTCTAATTTTCCACTTGTATTTAAAGGTTATGTGAGGAAAATAATGATAAAAAGAATGTTCAATTGGGATATGTTTAAAATATTTTATATAACAAATGGATCTCTTGACAAGTAGCTAGTGAATGGGTACTTTAAGTCACTTTAGTCAGAATGGTTGGTCTGGTTTCAAGGGATGCTATCTGCACGGTAATGTAATGGAGTAAGAGAGGGAATGAGACTTAGAAAACTGATGAACTTAATGAAGGGATAACTTCAATCTAATTTAATTAAGACTCAACTAGTTAATGAATTTTGTAACAAATGAAGCATTTGTAAGCATTGCAAATAAATGCGAAATCCCCAATACATAAAATATTTATTATTTTATTGTTATTGTTATTATTCTGCATCAAAATAGTTATAATTTATAGTTAATATCTATATTGTCATTCATAAATGAACTTCAAATATAAATTTTTTTAAGATTGTAATCAACTATTTATAATTTAAAAATACTCATTAAACTTTTAAATGTTTTATTTGAACTTGATACTAAAAGAATAATATACGCGATTCTAACAATTGTGATATTATTAAAACTTTTAGAGTTTCAATTATTAAATAAGTGAGAAATTGTAGACCTTAGTGAGTATCTTTTGTGAATGTTCTTGTTGGGTTCTACTTCTACATCACAAGCTGAACATGAATCCATTAAAAGGATTGTTAACTCATACGTGTTTACAATAAAAGGAGAAAAGAGGGTTATGTATTTCAAAAAAAAAAGCTCCTCTCACAAAAAGGAGGACATAAAATGACTCCACCATTTATATGTGTGGATCTCACTAAATTTAAGAGAGGCTGATTATTCCATATCCTCCCTTACTGTAAGAGTATTTACACTTTAAGTATTTATGCATAAAATTATTGCAAGTTCCCCGTTTGTTCTGTGAAAGTAATGGGAATGAAATAGCTCTTTGTAAGTGTCAACACTAACTCGATCTTAAGATTTAATAGCATCCCTTTCTTTAACAATTTATGATGAGCATAGTTTCTCTTGGTCACATATATATCTGGAGATATCATGCATTCGGTAGCTTAAATGAAATATATACTTATATAGAAATATTGTATACCTAAAAGTATTATTGGAATTAAATAATTGACTTTTATTTATAGCTCCCTTACGTAAAGTACATGATAGACTACTATACACTTCAGTTCATTACATGTCGGTCAAGGTATAAAAAGAAGAATTCTGAAAAAAGAGAGAAAAGGAAGTGAGAGTGAAAAAAAAAATTTGTATAAAATATATATAGAATAAATGTGTATGAATATCAATGCTTTTTTTATTATATGCCACATGCACTGCGTGAGAAATACATGCGCGAGAGCATAGTTTCTGTTTGATTTTATAGAAATACACTCTTACTGGCCTGGATGGTGAATAGCTTTCCCCTTTCAAGTAGAGGAATTCATTGCACATACTTAGATTTGAACATGCTTGAGCCATTCCTCCTCCTCACTATTTATTGGGGGAAGAAAATTATGTTAATTTGTTCCGCGTAAAATCCATTTCATCTCTTACTAAGGAATGATTAATTTATTCGGTGTAAGGTCCATAAAAATCAACCTCTTTTGCAATTGGAAATCCATTTTGATGCATTTAGATAAAATAAAGTATGATATTGTAGTGTTTGGTAAGAATGAAACGAAGAATATATAGAATGGTAATTCTAATAATTGAATAATTGAGAATAGGTGGCTTTGTAGCCAGACATGTAAAGAGGATGAAACTTTAACTAATGACTTATACAAATTGTGGCAAGCACACATGTAAGTTGTCACCAGCATCAAAGCAATAATTTTGACTAGTCATTGATGACACCTTTTGTCCCCATGTCTCCCAATGTTCATGGAGAAATTATGGTTGATTGGTTTTTTTAGCCAAAATGACAAACTGATTGCTAAAAGCACTAACTAATTTGACTAAACTTGCAAAGATAGCAACTGCAATTTTGATATATCAAGAAATTTGTAATATAAGCCCATTCCCGTCCATCACTAGATAGTGATGGGCCAGAGACAAGAACCAGACAGACCCTTTCCCAACTACCAGCCACCCACCACCTCCCACCAGCTAGAAGTTATGAATGAGAAATTAAAAACGGCATCAGTAGTTGATAATCTGGCTCTGTATTTAATAAGCGTAAAATGGGCAATCCTCAACTGTTCTAAGAATTAAATGTTAGGACAAAAATGAAAATCAAAATTACCAAAATGATGGCGATACTGCTACTGGCCCACTATATTCTTAGCTCTCTAACAGGACATAGAATTGCGAACTTCTATAAATGTTTAAGGACATAAACAAGTGGAAAATTACTGTGGGATCTGACCATGACACACAGCGAAGTTTTTTATGAGATTTTGAAATCTATCATAAAGTTCCAAACTCTTCTACTGCTTAAGAATGATAGTTATGGAGCAAAATCATCCCCGTCCTGGTCCACATAAGCACTTAGATTCCTTTGCACTTTTGCAGTTTTTATTCTAAAGGTAACTTTGGAAATTTGATCCCGTTGCTGTTGATAAACAGTATTTTCCTTCAAAGAGATCCTTTGCCCTTCTACAACAGCAAAGCTAAGAGACAAAATACATTCTTGATGGTAGAAGAATCTCCCTAATCCCCTATCAAAACTCTCCATGTCATGCAACTAAGGGTGAGATTAGAATAAGACAGGTTAATTCTTGGGATTTTCTTGTGTTTCACCCCATGTCACAATCCTGTTTATTTTGACAAAAGAGAATCTCCAAAATCTCATAACCCAAATCTGTAGTCTGGGACTAAAATTGAATGCCTTGAAAAATGTAGTTTCAGTTTCAAGCAAGAATTCTTCATTTGACTTGCACCATAAAGATAAACATAAACAGTCCTGAAATCCTTGTTTGGTAGCAATTCCACTTTTGCTAGTAGAATATATGACTTCCATACAATATACCATATGCATATGTCATTGTCGTCAGTCCCATCATTGGTTATGACCTATGATGAATTTGGAGAATAGATAGTATCCAGGTCACAGCTGCAAAAGTGGCCCATGCCTTCCAGTACCCAGATCAGTTTACTTTAAACCCCATAGCTTTTATTTTTTTATTTCTTCAAGCTTCCAAAGAACTTGCTTTATGTTAGGTCTAAGTGAAGGGGTGGGGGAACAGCAAGACATAGCGAGTTGAAAAAATTTGAGAATGCATTCTTCTGTAACTGGGATTTCATCATCTTTGCTGTTGCTTAGAAGAATGGCAGGATGGTATAAATCAGCAATTCTATGTCCAAGGACAGCATTTCGCATGAAATTTGGCAAATAGAAATCCTCGTCAGGGGTTGGGTGCTCATTGATAGGTTCCTTCCCCGAGAGTAATTCCAGCAAGATTACACCAAGGCTATAGATATCAGTCTCTTCACTAGCATCCTTCATTTTGATGAGTTCAGGTGCCTTGTAACCCTGAGCAGCTGAACTTTCAAGCATTTCTTGGCCAGCAGTAGGATTTAACAGAAGATGAAGGCCAAAATCAGAGACATATGGCTGGTAATTGTTATCCAAAAGGATATTCTTAGATTTCAGGTTCCCATGGATAATGGGCTTCTGCAGTCTTGTGTGAAGATGCTCTAATCCTTTGGCTATACCGGAGGATATTTGGTATATGGTAGACCATTTGTAAGACTCACCACTTCCATCTGCTCATTGAGAGATTTTTTTATCAATAAATGATAAAGTCTAAATAAAGACACAACCAAAAAAATTAGAAAATATGAAAAAACAACTACGGTGAACTGGAAATATCAACTCTTCTGTGAGGTAAAAGGGAAGATGAACAGATTTGGCAGGCATTGAAGATAAAAGGCTAAAGATAGGAAGAAATTCAACTATATTAAAATGAATAAATAAAACAAGTGTGAGACAAATCATTTTATGGGGATTAAGTAACTGCATCATCGGTCCTTCTTAATTCAGTTTTCCCATATAGAATGCAAAACCAAAGAGTAAGGTAATTAAACTGAGTAGCATTAGTTATAGTCTGGGGAAAATGGTTAGTATTTGGCTATCTGTGCTGCTTATTCAAGAAAGATCTGTCAGGATTATAATTAATACACACACACTAAGACAAGGGAAGACAAAAAATGGCTTAATTATTAGGTGCTCAGAGCAAAATATGAAAAGTGATGATTGTTCAGCAATTGTACCTTCTTTATTTCTAACTCCCTGCTATACAACCTTTTGTTTCTCATTAGAACTACCTAACATAAATCGGTAAATAATTTTGTAATTCAATAGAGATCAAGCATTGTCGCCATTCCATAAAATTAATATGATCTTCAACAAAATTAAGAAAAACTTCCCAGGAAACCAAGTAACAGAATTCAAAAGGAAACAAGAAAATACAAAAGGCAAGAGAATCACCTCTTATGAATTGAGCCAGATTCCCACGCAAATAAAAGGGATGAACAAGAAGCTTCTCCCCCCTTGGTCCGGTGTAAAATCCCAGCAGAGGTGCCAAATTGGAATGCCTGATGCCTCCAAGCAAGTGAATCATAGCATCCAGTTCTCCAGCTCCGATAGTGCATACTGGTCTCAGAAACCTCAGCAGCCTCACTGCGTTGCTCCGCTGCAACAAGGCCTTATACAGCGTTCCATAATTGGATTTTCCAATCACTTCCCCTGGAGCATCCAATATGTCACATATTGTGAGGTTCTCTCCACCTTGGAAGATGATCAAGTCCTCTTTCTCTACAATATCTTCCTGTCTGTTTTCTGAGCTTTCAATGTCTTTACTCTCATGGGTTGTTATTCTTTTGTGGTAAAGGAAGACACAGATTATAAGAATCACCAAAAATGCAGTGGAACCTAGCCCAAGAACGAGTATCGGCATCTAGGTAATTTGTATTCTATGAAAAGTTCGATCACTTATCAGAGCTGTCCACTCAATTTAACTCAAACACACCTAAAATTGAGGAAATGGGGAATAAACAAATTTGAAATTAGGATCTGGGTATCATGAGAGAGCCTTAAAGGTGTTCATTTTGAGGGAAACTTGGATTAATTTTCTGGCAAACAAAATCTACCTTGCGGATATTGGACAAAGAGAAGAACATAGAATGGAACTTTGGGAGTGGAAGTTTAAACCAAACAGCTGGGAATTACGTGTGAAGGAAGAGCTTCTCAATTATTGGAACAGAAACAGGCATTGGAGTGAGGGAAGAAGTGCCTGAGCATTTGGCAGGGAAGGGTTTCTGGGTGGAACCACGGAAGAAAATATACAGTCCTGGCTGAAATCCATTATGAGACAGATCAAGGCCATGTGAGGTTCTATCTAGTTTTGACTCTGATGTCTGTACTCTCCACTTGGGAAGTGAAAGTACTCATTTGCCATTCACTGATTATAAGTTAATATTTATTTTGCTGATTTGGAATTTTTGAGCAGGAAAATTATAATGACAAAAGTGCACAATATCATATGACACATAAACTTATATGAAAAAAATAATAATGTGACTGTAACACAAATTTGTAATAAGTTATGATAAGAACTAAAAAAATATTATTATAAGAACCAATCTTTTGTGCATTATGCAAATTGAAATAAAACTGTTGATGGAATGATTACACATTACCCCGCTAATTGATGGAATGATTATAAATAAGTCTCTTTCCTTTTGCAATCAGAGATCTAAACCAAATTTAGTTTATAATAATTTGGATAAGGATATGCATCTTTATATTTATTATGTAAATAAGTTGTTAAATATGATTTAGTGGTGAAAAAATTGAATAATACTGCATGAGAACTTCTTAAATTTAAATGCCCTCTGAGGAATTGTATCAAAAATTACATTTGTTAAAAATTTTATTACAAAATTATCAATATTGTTTGTTTTTCTTTCATTTATTTTTTTGGTATTGCATTATTGGGAATGTTTTACAGTAAAGCACTCTGCCGTCTCTATTATTCATGATCTGTGAAACTAATACATTCACTACAAGGATTGCTGTTTGTAATATATTATCAAGATTTCACTATCAAATGTAAAATTGTTAATGTCATCAAGTTATTCATAAGGACATTAATTATTTTGCACACTCTTTTATATTTTTATTTTTTTAAAATTTTCTTTTTATACAAAAAAGGTACACTGTCGATATATACTTATATCTTTTTCCAATTTTATGTAGGCTTAGAAAACCAAATTATCTGTGAGTATGCTTGTGTTTGGCTTAAGAAAGCCAATAGAATAGATAAAGCCCCACAATCTTGGGAAGCTCAAAAGGGATCATAAATCACTAGCCAAAGATAATATGGCAACAAGTTGGAACAAAACTTGATATAAATGGAAATTGAGACTTTTCTCAATTCATTTAGCTGTACTAAGTTTCAACCAAATTCCCATGGATGTATGCTAAACTTTGATATCCTACCTTTAGTATTTTTAATAAAATGTCTTTTCTTTTTAATTATAAAGGGCTAAACGTCTAGAAGAAGAAACACAAAGAAGACTACTTTTTCATAAATAGTTTTACAAATAGTTTTAGAATTTATAATTTACTTTTAAAATTAGAGGAACTAATACTTTTTATTAAAAATATGAATTATTAATTTAGTAATTGGCAATAAAATTCTAATCTATGAAGAAAAAAATGAATCTAATCAATATACTAATTAAATAATAATAAGCAATCAATGACTTATATATATATATATATATATATATATATATATATGTTGGGGTGCTAGAGGAAGGCTTAATATAGGTGCACTTTAATAACTCTACAATAATTAAGACTAAAAGATCAGTAAAATAAAGAATCAACTAAACTGAGTAGATCTACAAGAAAATTTCTGTGACCTAGCTAGTTTTATAAAATAATTTCATAGAATGATTTTGTACCTCATGTAGTGCCATTGGGCATTAATTCTTGTACATAGAATCTATGAAGGCATTAGAGAATTGAGTACTTGATTTCAGATCTATAAGAGTTCAAAACTTCCACAATTATTGAATTAAGTATATATGATCAGTTGTAAAGTATTCTTATAAGATCAAGACAGGACATCCATATGCAGATATTGTTTATGGTTGTCTGAAAACCCATCTTAGCTTCCAATCCCACAAATCAATGCCGCTACAATACAAAGTGCAATAAGGTATATGACAAATTGTTATTCTCATTCTCACATCCAAAAATATTCTTCCCTCCCATGTGGTCATATATAGGCATCATTAGTTTTTTAAAATATATTAATATAAAATTATTAAAATCTCTTTATAATATACAAAAACATGCACAATATATTAAATTATCAAGTAATGACATATGTACAAACAAACTCTTCACACAATCTACACACTCACTTACATTCACATTCTTTTTTCTCTCTCTTCTCTAAATTTTTCAATTTCAACTTATAAGAAGCTAGAGCTCTCCATGTGTGAGACAATCACTTTTTAAATTATCAAAAAACAAAATATTGTAAAAATTGAGTCCCTAATTATCAAACTGAGTCCCCGTCATGGGGAAGGTTAGGATATTTGATTGTAAATTAAGTTAAAATCAAGGAAAAGGTTTAACCTATGTTTAATTGATTGTAAATTAACTTAAAATCGAATTTAAAAATAGTTGCCCCTTCTTCTTGCAAAATCCTTGACATTTTGATAGGTTTTGAAATGAACATGTCCAAAAGATGGGAGTTAGACTATGGGTGATGAGGATCATGCAATATAAAATAGGGCTACTAGCTTGGCACATTCTAAAATGCATGAATCCTAATTAACTTTCACAATTTGAGTTACAAGGATTTTCTTTTTGAATTTCTTTGTCCAAATGTGATTGGAAAAATGAACTAAAGCAATCTAGATACTGCTTAATTGCAACACTAGGAATATATTATTAAAATGCCAGAACAAAATATATAATTTTTTCCTACCTTGCTTCACCCATTTGATGGCTTTTTTAATGATAATAGGCATTAAAAAGATAAACCCTAATAACTAGGAAGAATAGCTCAAGACTATGAACTATATAAACTTCAACATTCTATTTCTATAAATTAAAATTTATATTGGATCATACAGTTCAATTTGTAAACTCATCAAATTTAACAAGTCACACTAAATTTCATGGGTATACAATTTCCCCATAAATTGACATAGATTCCTATTTAATTTTAACTAGCTATTCAAACTTGAGTTGATCTTAAATATAGTATCATAATGATGATCTTACATCCATACAGAGAAGAGCAGATCTATTTCTACGAAATTGGAACCCGACATTCACAAAGAATACCATATCCCTCATTAGATAGGGTGAACCTTGGATACCATAATTCATGTGAATGGCGTACCCCAATTCAGTGTGCATAGCATATTTCTACAGGCAAAGCAGCATGATGACTTTATCTCCCAGCAAAGCCCCTCTCCCTCCTCTTGTGCTGCCCTATAGCCTATGGCTTTATTTGAACAAAATTGTCCTTCATCCCAAATCATGCTCCTAATCCATATATCGATGATATTTTGGTAATTGACATATGGATCTCTTTCTTCTTTAATTATTTATTTTTAAAAATTAAAAAAAAAAAAGAAAACATGAGGACAAACAACTTTCCACCTTCCATTTGGATTTAGATTTGGGCCATGTGCTTCACATTTTATAATTCATTCTGCCAATTCCCCCATATGTTGTGGCATGTTCCTGCTCAACCTAAATTCAACACTAAAAGTCTTGTTTATAATCTTTTATATTATTATGTCTGGAAGTGAGGTCAGATTTGGTTGGCTAAAATAGTTTGGCTTTCTCATGGACCAGCAGGAAAGAAAGCAAAAGAACAAAAATGCTCATCAAATTGCGCCGTTGATTCTAGGGAATTTCGCAGCGCATGTCTCGTCTGCCCATGTTTTGGTTGGAAATGGATCTTGTCTGTTGAAAATATGTGGTTTTAATAATTTTTTTAATATTTTTAAAAAATAATATCCCCAGTTATTATTTGTGGTGGATTCAAATTTACTTTAATGGCCTCTGGCGCGAGGACATGGCATGTGTTGGATAACGTAAGTCGTTAGTGACTTTGCTTTAATAAGTTGGAAATAATGGAGCTCCGTTTTTTTTTTTTAATTTTTTTAAAAGAAATTGAGATATACAATAAGAGAAAAAATATATAAAATTAAAAAAATTAAATTTACATATTAAATTATAAAAAATTACTAAGATCAGTAAATAAAAAATTAAATAATCTAAATCCCAGATAACGTGAGACCAAAGTCATTACATCCTAACTAATGTTTGGTCCAACAAGTACCTTGATGCCCGAAAATTATTGCAAAACTTGTGCTTGTAAGATCCAATCCAACAATATCGGAAAGAAAATAAATATTTCCCAATATATTTTTAATTGTATTTATTTTTTTGAAAGGTTTAATTATATTTATTCTAAAGAATATAATTTATAATAAATATAGGCCCAAAAGTATATTAAATATAAAATAATGAGATATGTGTAATTTTATTTCATTTTTACTTAAATTCACATGTGATAGTTCTTTAATTGAATGAGTTTAACTTAAAAGGAAATGTTTTATGTGATAGAAATAAAATGAATTGAAATGTTACAAAAATTAATTATAATCATGAAATTTATTAAATTTTATAATTTAATCTATTTAATTTAATAAATTTAACAATTTAAATTTTAAGTAATTATTTAATAAAATTTCATTTATGAAAATAATATAACTAAAAATAGTAGTGTTAGTTAAATTAAAATGCAGTGAAATATCAAATTGTATAAAGATAATAAATAAAGATTGTACAAAAATAATTATTCCTAATCTGAAAAGAAGGAATAGGGATATTTCATCGTAAATTTAAGGATAGATTTAGGAGTTTCTACTTTGAGGTAAGTTATTGTATAGTTTTTCTTTTTCTGGGGCCTTGGTAAGCCTTCGTTGTTTTACCAAAAAAAATAGAAGAAACTTTCTTGTACTTAAGTCATGTGTAAGAAATTTTTATGTAATAATTTGCACCATATAATAGTGTATGGAATTAATTTGAAGCAATTAAAATTATATAAAGATTTTCACACATGACCCTAGCTATAGGGTTTCCTTGCATTTGGCCCTATATTTAACTTTTGCTCGACATATTTAAAGTGGATAACATTATACTTACAGAGATCTTCTGCCTTAAAGGTAAAGAATAATCAAAGAAAAAATGATATAGAATTAAAAGAAAGAAAAAAATTCAGAATAAAGTAAAACTTATATATTAAATTTTAGAGAAATAAAAAAAAGTCACCAAAATTCTAAAAATGAATTAAATAATCTAAATCTAATCTATTTATATATTACGATTTGTAAGCCAACTTGGGAAAGGAAAGAGCGTATGGGAAGAAGGCAAAGCAACATAAAAGCAAAACAAAACCAGAAAAGAAGAACAAGAGTGAGGACTGAAAACCCAAAAAGAAAGGCAAAGAGAAGCAAGGTTATCTCAAACATGATTTTAGAACCTGGTCAAGCTTATCAACAGTTATTCTGAATCTGAACTTTGCCAAAAGAGCATCGACTTCAATAGTTGATAATGACTCAGCTGAAAGCAATATTTCAAACAACTTTTTCCCTTTTTCATATACAGATAGTATTAGGGACCAACTACGATATAGACAACTCAATGCTCATAAGAGAAAGACTGAGAAATTTGAAGACAGGTTCCTAGATTGTCCTAATTACTCCAAGGTAACTTGTTTAATGAGGCATTGGGAACCACGTTGTGTTGCCAAAACCACGTTTAGCCCAATCTGCCAAATTGTTGCTTCTCCAGGATTCTAATCCTTGGAGTGGAGAACCAAACTTGATCTAATGCTTACAGGGAGATGTCATTTTTCCATATTAGGCATGCGTCTCACTAGAGGCACACTTAAAATGGACATAGGCTTAACACGAAATCTGTATAGCTCCCATCAAATTAATGATGGACATAAATTACATGTGAAATTCGTATTCCATTTTTGAATGTAGGAGTAGTTTTTGATTAAGTATAGAGAAATAATATTTCATAGGTTTTGCCTCATTTTATGCTTGCATCTTTTAATGAAAATTATAAATTTTTTAAAAATTTTATAATTTAGTATATAAAATTTAATAAATTTAATATGTTAAATCTTATATTATAAAATTAAATAAAAATATGAGATTAAAATCGTGAAAACAGTGAGACTCCTTTACATAACCTTAAAATGTTATATAGGATTCCGCTCAGAACATCTTAGAATTTCTCGAATCCTTAAAGTGAGGACACAAAAAGTGTTGGTGGTCCTCTTCCAAAATGAAGAGTTGCCGGTGGAATATGCGCTAACGAGGGGAGATATCGCTATACATTGGAGAAAGGATAGTTTGTAACAGTGACAAATGCTCTTTTTAGTAAAGATGAAGAACAAAAAAGGTAGGAGAAACTATGAAAGCTTGTACCAAAAAAAAAAAAAGAAACTATGAAAGCTAACATGAGAAGTCAAAAAGAAGGGGGAAAAAGAGAGAGAGAGAGAGAGAAGAAGAAGAAGACCGGTGTCCCATGAGATTTAAGAATATGTAGATCGACGTTAAAGTAGACAAAACAAATTGTGTGCTATAACTCTAGCCCTGTCACCGAAGCTGGAATAGTTTTCTTTTTCTTTTTTCTTTGGTATTTTTAATGCCAACACAGGTGGTGACGAATTTAAGTTAGTAGTGAATAATAGACTGTAGAGCTATACTATTAACGTAATCTTGCCTGTGAGTCCTTAGTTGTTATTTAAGTTTTGTAATAACTTAAGATGTAACGAGATCAGTAAAGGAAAACACTAATCCCAATAAGTAGGCTATAAAATTATCATAAATATTAGCTTAGTTATTAAATTTGTTAAATCTTAATTCAACATACCAAACTTCAT
Organism: Dicorynia guianensis; assembly: GCA_037013595.1. Taxonomy (NCBI): domain Eukaryota; kingdom Viridiplantae; phylum Streptophyta; class Magnoliopsida; order Fabales; family Fabaceae; genus Dicorynia; species Dicorynia guianensis. The sequence goes on along the minus strand of JASUAB010000003.1, from coordinate 15,513,558 downwards.
AAATTTAATAGTATATATGTTTTAAATAAAAATTTTATAAATTTTAATTTATAAAATTTATGAGACTCATCAGTCAATTGTATTCATATTATTACTCGAGTCTAGACTATATAGATCCATCAAATCCCACTAAGCACAAAGTTTTGGTTCCATCTGGCCCTTGACAGAGTATAATATACAGAAACACATTAGAATATATGTTACCTGTAGGTCCAGCATTTAGGAACCAAACCATTTCTGATAGAGATCTATAACAAAAATGACCCTTTTTCCATTTTTTGTTTTTTTTTAAGGATTATTAACCACAGTGGTGGATAATTCAGCTCCTAAGTCGTTAACCACCAGCTACACCACTAGGTTAATTGGTCCTCTAGAATAAATTTTATATCACATAAATGCTTTTTATATCTATATAATTCGCCTAGCAAAGACTATGATAGACCTCCAATAAGAATGGTCTACACTAGGAAGTATAAAGGTGAGCACAAGGGAAAGAACCTGAACTCCGGAAGCATCTCAACTTGAGTGCATTCTGGTTCAGTCACGTGGCAGAGATCATAGGCTGTAAGAGGTTCAGTTATAGCTAGTTAGTTAGAATCACTGTTATATAGGAAAGGGGACGGGTTGTGTGAGGGGGAGGTTGAATGAGTGGAGAGTTAGGGAGGGGTATAGCTTCCTCTAATAGCTAGTGTAGGTCCTTTGGTGTGTTCATCTTCTTTTCCTACTGTATTTCTCTCTTCTGAGTAAGAGGGCCCTATCAACTTGTATGACTGCAGTGCTTCAAGTTTTTCCCAAGACTGCAAGACTGTATGACTGTATGAACAAAAGAACAGAAGTTAAGAGGAGAGAAGGCACTGATAATAATGCAGCAGCCGTGCCTAGTCTTGGAGGGATATGATTGTCTACAACCCTTCTTGCTTACAACAACAACAACAAACCATAACTTAGTATAAAGTTGTGTGCTAGGATTAGTGTTCCTGATCCCATAAACATGGGGCTCAATCCCCCGCTTGTCCTCCTCTATTCCTCTACTGAAGGTTCTCAGGACCTTGTATCTGATTCTATCTATAGAAAAGAAGAAAACAACAGTAAACAATGAAGTTAGAAACTAAGGTAATTCTTACACACAGCATGCGAAAGACGATTATTTATATCATTTCCAAGTTCAATGTTGAGTCAGTACAATGTTATCTATGGGAGTTTTAATGCCAGAAGCAGCATATGAAACAGTCAATTCAATATGAACAATGCAGGTTAAACTATTTGCAAATAAATGAAACACTATCAGGGAATGTAATACATGGGGTTTGGAAGCTTGAAGGAGCGAACAGATATTGAAGAACCTAATAAATCACTCCATTGGTCTCCAGAGTTTCCAAGAATCCTATATCCTTCTTTCTCCATCTCACTCCTCTTCTCTGACTTGTAAATTGTAGCTTGTTTCTAAAGGTCATCTGAGGCTCTGGACATCATAACAAAGAATTCAGAAAATTCAATCAAAAGAATACATAGCACTAATAGTGCGGAGTAGAAGCATGATTACTCTGAAATTTCATACGAATATGAACATATCTTCACAAATGTTAGGCAAGCCAAACGTCCTAAAGTAGAAGCTTCCACCTAACATATATGGCTTAGAGGTTATAAAGAAAGGAAAAGTGCTAGCAAGAAGGCAAATTAAGGGAGTAATCTTCAAAATCAATCATCAAATATGGAGAACACAAAACAGTGCAAGTCTCATATGATCCCTTTGAATCTATAAATATATATCACACGCAACTATGTGGCTACCATCATTGGTTTTCATGCCAAAAAGAAGCAATATTCAGGATTGGTTAATCAAAAGACAACTATAAAGTGTGATATACAAACTTCTTGTATCATATTGAACCTTCTCCACTAGTAAACTCTCGATTCAATGAGATTAAGGCAATTCTAAAGTTTCCACTACGTTCATTTACCATAGGAGTGACGCACAACAATGTTAATTAACATCTGGTCTTCAAACTTAATAAATATGGCAGACGGTATATTGGGGTTCAGATTTCTAATACATTGGGCTACATTTTAAGGTTCTAAGCATAAATGCAAACTTATATATCAACATAAGGTGAGAATTTCAGTCCACTCTAAAAGATTTCAGATCATTAATTGATCTGTAAAGAGCTCATTAAAGATATTTGCTACCACAGAACACCAGAAAAAAGTGCTGCAATCCTAAAATTATTGAATAAATGTACATATAAAAATAGAAATGAATTGCTTAGGAAAGAAATCAATCACAATACAAATGCAAAGATTTGGGAATTTATTTATTTAAAAAAAATAGTGAACAATATTGGAGAATGACGAATTGAATTAAGCATTTTTTTTTTTTCTTTTTTCTGTTCCTTTTCCCTATTTATACTAAATTTTCCTTTTTCTTTTATAATGAGTAAATTATCAGCAGCAGCTATGAAAACCTAACCCAATAAAACAACACTCAGCCAAAACATACAAAGATGGAAGAGAAATTAAGGAGCATATATAAAATCCAGATGGTTTAAATAAAAGAGAAATCAAAAAAGAACCACAGGACATGAAGCAACAGAGATGAAGAGCGGCATAAAGTAATGAGAAAACGCAAGACCATAGGGTCTTTTACGCTCAGTCTGTATACAATAAGTGTAAACTGGACCAACCGGCATAAATCCAGATTTTTGCATGTTGTGAAACTCCCCTCAGATAAGGAGATTAAAATAACTTCATCTGACTCTAATAAAAACTGTTCAATACTTTTCCAGAATGTCACCTGACCACAGCGTCTAGTCATCAAAAAATTAAGTCAATAATGATGTTGGCATGAGCTTCACACAGCTTTTAAGTGCATATGAAAGTTACTGTCTAACACATATTTGCAGTTACTTTCGTTCCATAACTTCGGATGATAGTGAAAAACAGAAACCTGATCCTGATCTAACACATGCAAACAGAGAGCACCATGTTGAACTCTTTTTTTTTCTTTCCCTTTCTTGGGGAAAAGCAAGCCATGGGGAGAGGGGGGTCAGCAGAGGAGAAGGCAAATTCAGTTGTACCTCAAATAAGGAGTTTCCGAGGGACTGATGTAAACAGATTTCCTCCAAGCTAGAGTCATATTTTGGTGACAACGGAGGAGGAATTAGGAACTGAAAATGTGTATCAAAGCCTAAGCACTACTGCTACATATGAAGTGTAACAAAAGTCTTTGGAAGTTTATGCACAGGTCCAAGAAGCTAAAATAGATGCTGCCTTCAGTAAACACGGCTGAGATACTATGTTACACTAGGATCTCATGTTGGACTATTGGAAGACATTCAACACTAATTTTATAATAGAGAATCCATGACCAAAAAGAAGCTTGCTAAAGTCCACATATAGGAGCATGATGACCAAAAAGTCTTTCTGGATAAAGGTTACAGATATAATATGAGACATTTTGTATTTTATACAACCAAATTCAATCTTCTCTCCTTGACAAGTTACTCATGAGCATAAACTAAAACCATTTCGTTGAACCAGATTCAATTCACGTTTAATCCAGGCAGCATAAAATCTCTATGCCATCCTTGATAGAAAGTTTGATAACACTGTCTCTTGATGATTGTTATTCCATTCAACCTTACCTCGAACTATGTCCTTTACTACATGTCTAGCATTTATAACTTTATTCACCACTGTTCTGTCATTCCTGAACTCCCTCACTTATTCTCTGTTCTTCTAATTAAGACATTTGCCTTTTTTGTGTAGATACTTTGTGTTGACGATTCTACTAATATTTAAGGTATTAACTACATTTCCAGCCCTCTAAATTAATGAATTACCTCAATATGAGCTGGTGTCAACCTCTAAACCCAGCATTTATCAAATTTTCAACAGTAACATCCCTATGCAGCTCATTCCTCCCAGTCAGCAACACAACTTTAAAACCCAAACCCAAAATCTCATCATAGTGTTTTAAACTGGGTTCTATGGCAGGTGCCATCGCTTTCTCCACCCACTTGTTAAATTGTACATCGTCAAAAATCTCCAACCCGCAATCACATGCAAAAAATTTACGTCAAATGCTAATCGTATCTAAAATCAATAAAAGAAATTGGTAAATTCCCATTAGTTCAATATACACCAGCTTCTACACTCCGTCAGGTAACTCCAGTAGCTTAATTGTTTTAATAAAATATAGTGTGAGACCTAATTTCAAGCGCCAATAGCTAACATTTACTTTCTGGTATTTTCAAGATTGGGGTGAAGACGAAGCTTTGTAAATTACCCGTATCCATGTTCGGCGTAATACGGCATATTCGAGAGCAGAGTCTCGTCAATGTCAAAAACCCATACATCCTTCCCATCACCACCCAAATCCACACTCTTCGCGTACGCCTCCGCTTCCTTAGACACAGTTTCTAGATCAACAACATAGCTCCGACCCATCTTTCACATACTCCAAGCATTCTCGCGGAATCGTCTTCCAGGGGCCCAGATTGTTGGCCTCAACTGCGAATCTCCAACTGTTACACCTAAACCTGAGCTCATCCTCGAATTCTCTGGGTTGAATATTTCCTTGGTATTCGACAATTAAAGGCCTCAGCGGGAGGTGCGAATTGAAATTTTCGTGTGAAATCGCAATGGAAAACAGAGACGAGAGAAGGAGAAGTCGCAAGAAAGACATGTCAAAAGATGGGTTAGTTATTTAAAAATAAAAAACAATAACGGTGGGTATCTCTGGAACCAACAGAAAATAGAGAAGTCTTTGCTTTTCTTTTGGGTACATATGAGAGGGAACAAATGAGAATCGCAGAAACCGAAGAAATGCATAGTGGAGCAAAACCCTTTTCCTTTCCCACTTTCATGGAAAAACCGCAGAGAGAAAAAAAGCGTTACGTTGGTGAGGATGAGGAAGGAGACCATTTTGTACAGTAAGAGGAGGCCACTCTGCCTTTACAGTGAAGCAAAGCCAAATGGAAGAGAGTCGGAAACGAGTTGCGATCGGAGCGAATAGGATTTTGGATAATTCTACCACTTTGTCATATATCATGCAAAATATTCAACAATAATTACTTTTACATACTGGTTACATAAAATAGTTAAAAGAATTTTACAATCAATTAGTTACTGAATTTTAGTACCAATGTATTAATATTCTCAATAAATTAACTGATTTATTCTAATTTTTGTGTGAGATAAATTATAATAAATTTTAAAAAATAATTAATAATAATGATGATGATAATAATAATAATAATTATTATTATTTTTATAATTTGTATTGTTTTATAAATAGTTGTGCTATTTATTTTTTATTTATGGTAGAATATGAATTTTATGATGATTTCAATGCAAACTTTCACAAAATTTTGTAAACAATTATATATATCAAAATAAGAAAGATAAAATTTAAATGGACATATCATTGTGTAATATCTAACTAATGAAAAAAGTTTATGTAAAATAATAAAAACTACACAAACAATATTATCTTTCTTATTCTCTGTGTTATGTACGGATCAATGACTGGTTAATAATAAAGCATTCACTCTTATACTTAGGTACAATAACAATTAGTTGGCTTTTAAATCATCTTACAATGCTCAAAATTTAATGACATGATTATTATTAATGAAAGAGATTCAATTATTTTATAACTTTATATCTCAAATATAATTAGTCTTACTCTTTGAAATAAGGATATCTAAGATCTTACCCAAAAAGCATTGACTCTTACTCTCTCATGGGTGGGGAAATAGTTTCACTCAAACGACAGAAAAAATGGGCACGATTTTGGGAGGAAAGAAACTGAGACATATATGTCGCAGCTATTTCGATGAGTTTTATTGTTTTTAATTTGCTAAAAAAGGAAAATATATAAGCGCGCCTCTTTAATTATAAGACATTTATAAGTACACTCATAATCAACTATAAAACCTAGACAGCAAAGCCTTTCAACTACTAAGAAAATCTAACACTTTCTATTTATTTACTATTAAATTATCATGTGATTTGTATATAATTATACATATGACATTTTTAATTAATTATTTGAATTTTTAAAATAATTCATATTTTATTAATTGAAAAAATATACTTACAAATAACTTCAACTTAAACTTAAAGAGGCATACTAACAAATGAGTCATAAATCTTAAAAAATTTCTCTACTTGAAACCTAAACTCAAAACTCAATACCCCTAAAATCCTAAAGCTTAGACCAAAAACCTTAAAATCCTACAATTTGGCCAAATCTTATGCTCTTAAATCCATAAATACTTAGTAATAAGCAATAAACTCTAAAATTATAAAAACCTAAAACTATAAACATGTGTATTAGAATTTTATATTTTTATCTTTTAAGATTGGGGGTTTAGTGTATGGTGTTTAAGGATTTATGGATTAAGGGTTTGGGATTTAAGGTTTATAACTTTAGGTTTGATTTAGATTTTAGGCTTTTCTAGTTTTTGAGTTTTGGGTTAGGTTTTTGAGTTTATGGTTTAGGATTTTAAGTTTTATGTTTTAGGAATTTGGGATATAAGATTTAGGTTTTAGAATTTAAGAATTTATAGATTTAAAGTTTTAGAATTTTGGGTTTAGATTTTTAAGGTTTATTAGTTAAGATTTTAACTTTTAAGTTTTAAGGATTTGAGATTTAAGATTTAGGATTTTAAAAAGCAAAGTTTACGGATTTAAAATTTGAGATTTAAGATTTAAAGTTTAATATTATGATTTTAGGGTTTTATATTTAGTATTTAAGAATTTATAAGTTTAAAGTTTAAGATTTAGAGTTTTGAGATTTTTGAATTTTTGATTTTAAATTTTAAGATTTAGGGTTTTAATGTGAAGATTTTGAGATTTTGGACTTTTGACTTTAAATTTTTAAGTTTTATGGTTTATGATTTATTTGCAAGTATATCTTTTTAATTTTAAATTATTTGTAGATATACTTCTTTAACTTATAAAATAAATTTTTTTAAAGATTTAAATAGTTAATCAAAAAATAATGTACATATATATAAATATGTGCAAGTTATACAACTTTTAGTCATTTAATGATAAATGAACATAAAGAATATGTTTATATTTTTATAATAATTGAAGAAACGAGCTTGTTAAATATTATAATTAAAGAAGTGTCCTTGCAATCATTTTATAATTAAAGGAATGTATTTATATATCTTTTTAAAAAATGCTCTTTAGAAACAGTGCATGTAGCGGTTTTCTCCTGTAAATTTTTCAAAATAGAAAACTATTTAAAGTGTTTAGGAGTATAAACACCATTGGACTGACTCAATTAATTGGATTAGTAATAAATTAAATGATGTTTATTTTATAAATAATATTTATTTAATTATTAAAAGTTTAAATTTATTATAAAAATATTTATTTAATTATATCAGAATAAAATAAATTTTATTAAATATTCAAAATCACACTCTTCCTTATAGTTTAATAACTCATGTTATTTGATTTAAATATAAAGTACGATTTTCAATTTAACTATACTAGACATGTCTCTCACTTTTCTACGTTTTTCTTATATATTTATGGTTTTTTTTGGTGATTTTATATATTTATGATATTTTTGTTATAGTTTTTATTAATTATACTTTTATTTTTACATAATTTTTATTTCATAAAACTTAAATTATTAAATTTATTAAATTTTATAAATTAAATTATAATAATAAGTATCCTTTGTCCTAAGAATTTGATTAAGTTTTGCAATTGCATGTATTGTAGGTGAGTTTCTTTATTATAAGAAAGCTAAAAAAAAATCACTTAAAAATTTTGATTATTAATTTACCTAATGCTCATAGATAGTGAATTAATTGTTAAATTTATTAGTTTAATTTCAAACTTAAAAAATTTGAACATTTAATTTTTTTTAAATAAAATTTTGTAAAATTGTACTCATACAAATAATAAAAAAATCAAATTTTATTAATTTATAAAGACTGAAATTAAAATTTTTAAAATATTTTAAAATAATTTTATTATTTTTATAAAACTTTTTTTATATTTTTTAAAAAATTTCATACCATTACATTTATTAAATTCATAAATTTAATTATAAAATTTAAAAATTTTTGAAAGCCCACCATTTGGCAGCGCCACTCTTTAACCAAAACTGTCTCATTTAATAATTAAAATTAAATGCTCAAAAATTTAAAAATTATAAATTTATTAAATTTTATATTTTAATTTATAAAATTTAGTAACTTTAATATCTCACTTCTTTAATGTGACGACTTTCTTTACTCTTCCGTAAAACTGATTTCGTGCGAGCTGCTTTCTGGATCGTAGACACCGGACAGAAGAAACATTTTTTCCGTGACATTTTCCCAACAGACAGGGATGGTCGATAGGGAGAATGTTTGAGAGATTGTTGGGAAGAAACTGGTGACATCGGCACTCAACTGTGACTACATCCACTAGCACCATCTTGGTCACCCTCAAGAACACAGTTTCAGCAACCCGATAAAAGTTCTTAACAAGCTTCGCAGCGGCAGTATTTCCCCAAAGCACTGGTATGCAATCAAGCTCATCTTAACTGTTTAAGTTAACGGATTCCACCCGCAAAACTAATGGATTCCTCCCACAAACACAGAAGTTGTCATTTTTATTATTATCTGCTTCAAAGCTTTTAGTTTTCCGGTCGACAGAATTTGATATATTTATTGTATGTAATGCTAATAGAAAAATTTTAACATTGCCAGAGGCAATGGACCGAATAACCCATCTGCCAGGAAACATTCTTCATGAAATTTTGTCAAGGTTGCCCAGAGGAGATGCTGCCAGGACCAGTACTTTGTCCAAGGCTTGGAAACATACATGGTTTACCTTTCCTATTTTGATGTTTTCTGATGCCTTATTTGGAGTATCGGCGTTTCCTGTTGGCGGAAATAACCCACAGGAAATGGAAGATCTTTCGAAGAAAAGAAATAACTTTTTAATTTTGTGGATAGTACATTGCTAAGGTTCCATGAACAAGGCTTAGCTGTTAAAGAATTTAAGCTCATAATGGCTTCCAAGGACCCGCAGGCTTTGTCCCATCGTTTAAATCAGTGGATGAAGTTAGCAAGAGAGTGTGGTGTTCAGGTGCTAGAACTTTCCCTCTCCTTGCCTGGATATGCATTTTCGTTTCAAGTCTCCTTGAAGCCAAATCACTAACTAAATTAGTATTGTCTGGGGGATTAAGAATTGACCAAGCATTCTTGAACGATCCAATTAAGTTTTACTCATTGCAAGTGTTATATTTGAGCAGAGTCTATTTGGGAGACGAAGAGGTAATCCAGAATCTCATTTTCAATTGTCCATTATTAGAATATATAACTTTGGAGTTGTGTTCCTTCTTGAAATACAAAAGCATAGAAGGAATTGTAACGCCTAAGTTGGATTCTGTGAAAATACACAAATTACCTAAGCTCAAGGGAGTTGAGGTCATAGGGATACAGGAGATTGATGTTGATGCTCCAAGTCTTGAGTTCTTTCGTTATTCTCCGGCTGAAACCAATGCCCCTTTTGAGATAAATGTGGACAGGTGCAGAAATTTAAGAGGGTTGGATTTTGGAGGACTACTATTATCACTCACCAATGGTGGCATGAACTTTTTTCTAAGTTCCCTCTTCTTCGGAGTTTGAAATTGTTCTTTTGTGCTATGCCTGAGAGGATCAAGGTGTCAAGCCATCGACTTGAGTTCATGTGTTTATTTGATTGCCCTAACTTGAAGGAGGTCATCATTGACGCGCCAAATTTATATTCGTTTATGTATTGCACTGATGGTGTCATGATGCCTACTATTTCTGTTCTGAATAATTCAAGTCAACTGGAAGCTTTTGTTTCTATCGACATTAATTTGTATCTGGATTTTCCAAGGTTAAGGGAATCTCTCCAAAACTTTTAAGCCCCAAAATTTCAAATCATCACTGAGCCTAAGAATTCGTCTGCCATCTGTGAGTATAGATTAATAACCTGATTATTTATTCCATTTGCATATTTACCCTATTTGCTTGACACTGACAGTTCTTAGTAATTTACTTTGGGTTCTGTAGGATGAACTCAACCCAGATGTATTGCGAGAAATTTCAGTCCCTCCGTCGAATATCAAACTCTTGCACCTAGATTTAGTTCCAGACGATGGAGCTTCCTGTTTGCCTCTTGTCACTAGCTTGCTTTGGAGCTGCCGGCCTGCAATTATTTCCATAGTATTATGCAGGAAAACATTTATTGAGGTATGTTTTTAGACATTCATTTGTTTCTTTCATGATGAATGATGCTTTAAACAACGAAGCTCATTCACATTTTGAATATTCTGTCAAGGGGGCATAGAAAGATTGTCTAGCCATCTCCGCATTGTATATTAAGTTCACAGTACCAATTGATTTTACTGAAATTGTCACAGAGCATCTATGTCTAAATGGCTTTTGTCAAAAAAGAAATGTTCTGGGGCTATTCTAACTTTATTAGTCAATTGTCTAAAACAACAGTATTTCTGTGAGCTGCTAATGGGCAGAAAAGAGGAGGACTGCTTTTGCAGTTCCGGTCCTAGCAAATGTTCGTGGCATGGATTGAAGGATGTCAAAGTAACAAGCTCCTGTAAGACATATGAGACTGTTGATCTCAAGACCATTTTGGATGTGGTGCCATCACTTGCAACTGAGGGGAAGCTTAGCTTTATATTGGAATGGTAATTGTAATATTATGGCTAGAACAGGTGAAAGAACTCTACTGTATCAACTCCTAAATGTAGGCATGTTTGGTAGCAAATCTTAAAATCAATTTTGTCAGAATTAATTTTATGGTGGTCAAATACCCTTTGGCGAAAGTGAATTTTCACTTTCACTTCTCTCAAAATCAATTCTAACTACCAAGTCAACATTAATTCTAACTATCACATCAACATTTTACACAGAATTAATTTTATTTTTTCTACCGACATTTACTTCTGAAATTAATTCTACAATAATATATCCAAACACAAATTTCTTATAGAATTAATTTTTTTTCGTATCAATTCTAACAAAACTATTTTTACCTAAAAAGCTTCTTGTTATCCACCGACAAAGGGTAGTAGGTAAGAAAATAGTACCATAAGAGTGATTTTAGCAGTAAGAGATTCTCAAGAAAAGTTCAATGCATCGATAAAAACCAATAGTTGTATATGAATCTTTATGTTTGAAGCAAAACTCTAGGTTAGCAGGAATGCCTCTGGAAACATGGTTCCTGAAGCAAACTAAAAAGTTTCCTTGTTTGCAGCGACCAATCTTTGCAAACCTGCGTATCTGTGAAACTTGCCGAGTTGCATGAGTGATCATTTAGACTTCTTTCCTTGCTTCTTTTTGATAACTTCATCAACGTACATTATACCCTTGCCTTTGTAAACTTCAGGCGGTTTACAACTACGCACAGTAGCAGCAAACTGGTGCACCCTTTGCTTGTCTATTCCAGTACAGCAAATTACATTGTTTTTGAAGCAGAATACACGAACAGCAGGAGGTACAGTCAATTCAACCTCATGACTGTATCCTAGTTTGAGATACAAGAGGCGCCCTTGAGCTTCAGCTCTGGCTTTGTATCCAACACCAACAATCTTAAGAAAACGAAAAAAACTGGCTTCCATTTATGTCAAGCAAATTTAGCACCTAAAATCATCAGAGATCAAAGAATCATGGATCAAGAGAGAACAAATGGTACCAAAAACAAAAAGCATCGGACCTGCATGTACTTTTCAAAACCATGTCAAATTCCATGTTCACATCTTTGAACTTTTTTTTTTTTTTTAATGGGCTAGACTCCAGACCAAGAACACTAATTCATTGAATACCAGTCAAAATATCAATTATTTTAAAAGTTTAAGTCGTTAAGTAAAAGCCCATTAATGCTTTTATATTTCTAACACTTACAAAACAAAGTAAATGACATTCCCAATTAAATACCAGACAAAGTTATTAAATTAACAAGAGGTCGAACTGAGGCCAACAACCACACGACAATCATTGGATCACATACATATAGAACAAAAGCTAGATATGCATGAAAGAATCATATATTCCAATGCAGTGTATTTAAAGTGCAGAAAACAGCCCTGACTTTCAAGGAAAACTGGGAATGAACCAAAAGGAATTATTAAGATTTTAATGCGTTCTAGCCTTAGAAGTAAACTTTCAAACTCCACAAACAGAGGCTACTTTCGACTTTCCTACACCGAATTATGACCCCAAGGCTGACTGCTGCCCAGGAATTTTACACTAGCAGGAATTTTTGCCGAATGGTTATATGCTCAATGATATTTACTTGCTTTCCTTGTACCTATCATGAAATCTAGTTTCTGATCATTGTTTTTAACTTAGCATTCCCCAGACAAATACCATAGTATAAGCCTTTGAAATATTAATTGCTTCTCAAGGGAGACTGTTCTTTCTAGTAATGCAGATCAAACCACAGCGGGCAGATGCAAAACAACGCAAGACTAGTAAACCAATTCTGTAGTTGAACACCTACTATTTAATGCATATCTGAGCTCTATCGATTAGATGTACGTTTCCATAAATATGACAGAGGAGTAAGCCTTAGAGATAACAGTTACATCAACATTAACCCTATGTCAACCACATTAAGTGCGATAATATGAAGTGTGTGGAAGGTGTCGTTCCCTCAAAGATACATTCGGCACAAAGAAAGCCCGATAACAGACACTCAACCCTTATTTCAGCAAGCTACAGAAGATAAAGACACTAGAAAGGATAAATCTAATCAGCCATTCAAAGATGTAAACAAACTTAAGTTGCTAAACAAAACATAGCTTCTACACACACGCACCACTTGTCTGTGTAAATACAGGACACAAACTGCAAGCAAACTGGCCACCAATCCTCAAATACAACCCGATATGGAACCAATCTACTCCACAATCCAAAAGCAACAGAATATCAAATGCAGATTACTTTCAATAGAACCAATCAGGACTTTAACCAATTTTGATAGTAGAAACAGAGTGTGTACACAGTCGAACAAAACCCATAAATTCAGAAAGCAGACTCATGACTTCGTAAATTACCCAATACTTTTTTCTCTCCTTTTTTTTGTTTTTTTTTTGGTTTGCATTGACAGAAGGCACCACACGGAGAGAGTTTAGAGTAGCTGGGTATTACCTTCACAATCAATCACGGTTTGCAGCAAATCACTGAAGACGCAAAACGGGGCTTGACTCACGCAAGAACGAACCTTAGCAATAACCCCACTCTACTAGAGCCTCAATTCCAACAATAATTCCAATCAACCCCCTCTCAGCTTCTGCTCTATACCTTGAAGATCCTAGAGCAGCTCTTGAGGAACCGTTATAGGCTTCAAATCAAGGAAGGAAGTCTTTTCCTTATCAATCGCAGCCGGATAGAATGGAAAGAGAAATCGAATGGGACAGCGAGAGATGAGGAGGGGAATAAGAGGAGGTCGAGAAGGTCTGTGGAGGAGGTCTACGCTTAGTTGCTGCTGGTTGAGAAGATCTCGTCTCAGGATGAAAGAGTTGTTGAATCCGAATGAATGCTGCGGAGCAAAAGCACAGTGCTAAGGCCCTCGCTCCTTATGATACCCTTTTTATTTTATTTTTTTTTATCGTATGTGCCTGTATATATACAGGTAAAGGTAAAAAAAATTAAAAATATAAAAAATTGCCTATAATAAAAACCTTCTTTTTTTTATATAAATTTTAATTTTTACTCAACTATTTTTTCTGCGGAAAATGCAGGTTCTACTTCACCAAGTCTAACTTTCATGCTAACAAAAATTTAGAAGTAAGGGTCTTTTCAATTCTTTTATTTTTTTAAAAAAATAATTTAATTTTTTGATATTTTAATTAAATAATTAAAATTTTTTATAATTATAATTAAAATAATTTAATAATTTTATATGTAAATAAAAAAATTAATTCTTTTATTAATATAATTAAACTAATTTAATTTTTTATTTATCAAATTTTTTTTTCACAATACATGATTAGTAATGATGAAACATTTTGAAAGTATTTTAAAATATAATGATAAAACATATTGGCCCTTTTTATTGTCTTTTTCAACATAAGAAGCATTTCAATTTTTCTTTTTATTTTCTTCTACTTTCTCAAAGTCATGTTTACCACGTAAGATATAAGATGCAACAAAATATGAGAATAAGTAAATGACATAATAAGTAAAGGATATATAAATATTGAATACAAAGTTTTATCAAAGAAAACTTACAGAATACAAGGGCTTGAACTTAAGACTTGTTAAGAGTTAAGCAATAGGAGAAATTTAAAGGAAGGGATCTCTCTAGAATTGATTACAAAGATGAAAGATTCAAAAGTGTCAAACTCTATTGAAACTTAGAGAATTCATAAATTCCTGTGGACTTAAACTAATTTGAATTTCTAAAATATAATGGTGAAGCATTTGCATCTTGACTTTTATTTTTGACATATAAAAATAAGGCTAAAATGCACAGAACTCCCTTAAATTTTAGGTCGATTTTAAAAACTCTCCTGAACTTTAAAAGTTTTCAAATGATCCTCTTGAACTATGAAACGTTTGCAAATAACCCCTTCCGTCAAGTTTTTTGTCAAAATTTTAAAAAATGACGAAAATGACCTTCATTGTAAAGTTGAAAAATTGAAGACTGTGAACAGTAAAATTTTAGAGTTTTAACATTTAACCTTAATCCTAAACCCTAAAGCTTAAACCCTAAATTATAAATCCTAACCCTAAAATCCTAAATCTTAAGCCCTAAAATCCTAAAATTCTAAACCCTAAACCCTAAACTCATAAATCCTAAATCCTAAACCCTAAACCCTAAACTCATAAATTCTAAATCCTAAACTCTAAATCTTAAATCTGAAACCCTAAATTCCTAAATCTCTAAATCCCAAATTCCTAAACCCTAAACCCTAAATTACAAATTTACATTAAGTTTCTTTTTTTTACATTTATGGCAGATTTAGAAATTTATGTACATTTGAAGAGTATTTTTGTCTTTTTATCAGGTCAAAGTGGAAGTTGACTAAAAAATATCCAAATTTTAATGAAAAACTTGATGGAAGAGGGTGTTTTGCAAACGTTTTATAGTTCAAAATGGTCATTTAAAAAATTTTAAAGTTTAGGAGGGTTTTTTAAAATCGACTTAAATTTCAAAAAGGTTCTGTGCATTTTAACCTAAAAATAATTAAAAATATATATAAATATTAAATACAAAGTTTTATTGAAAAAAACTTACAGAATACAAGTTCTTGAACTTAATATTGGATAAGAGTTCAGCATCTTGATACATAATAATAAAATATTTTGAAAGTGTCTTAAAAAATAATGATAGAGCATCTAGAAATTATCTTAAAACATAATGATGAGGCATCATGTTTTTATGTCTTTTATCTTTGTAATCAATTCTAAAGAGCTTAAAATGAGAAATTCCTTTTCTGTGAATTTCTCTTGCTGCTAAACTCTTATCAAGTATTAAAATCAAGAACTTGTATTATGTGAGTTTTCTTTGATAAATCTTTGTATTCAATATTTAGAACAACACGACACTACACCTCCCAAAAATAATAAATAATACAGAAATACGCAACCGACCTCATAATCAAAATAAAAAATCATATCAAACCAGAATGATTTCAAAATAACCATTTCAAAAATATTCCAAAAACAACACTTACTATGTTTTAAAATAAGGAATTAAAAAAATTAAATTATCTTGATCTTAAGAATTTTACTTTTTATTAACATATTTTCTGCACAGACAAATTTAAAATTAAGAAATAATAAAATAATAAAAATGAAAGTTAGTTCAATATTAACAAAAGTGACAAATTAAGAATAAAATTAAAAAAATCAGAAACTAGAATAAAAATATTTTAAAATGACAAATATTTTAAAATATATGGAATAAGCAACATAAAAATACATAGACTTCAGTCCGTTATGGGAGTTGATGGAATATTCAAGATGTTCCACGTGTCGGGTTTTGATACGCTGAGCTGCAATTCGGTTGATTAATTCCGTTGGGTTCATGCGTCTCGCATGTTGTGTGTTGCTCCCGCTACATAAAGCTGATTCGATTCTGTAAATCATTGCGGAAATACAATTCAGTTTTTTGTTTCTTGATTTTCGAAGTGTTTTCTTGTTTAGTCGCAAGGACCGCCATTTCTTCAAGATTCAATCTTCTCGCTTCTCCGAAGAGCAGCAACAGCAATGTCAGGCTATTTCCCTCAGGAGGTAGTCCTAGGAATTCTTCATCTTCTCCCCGCCGATTCCCTTGTGAGATTCACTCTTGTCTGCAAATCTTGGTACTCCACCATTACCAGCCGTGCTTTTATCTCTGCCCACCTCCAATGTTCCCTCTCAAACCCCAACCCTCTTCTTCTCATCAGGCATTACTCTGAAACTCTCATGAAGGAAAACTACTCTCTCTTCACCAATGCTGATTCCTTCACAAGAGTTGCTAGAATTGAATGCCCATTTGCAGCTGCGAGCGACTTGTACTTCCGAGTTGTCGGCACCATTAACGGCCTGGTTTGTCTCTCCAACGACTTGTTTGGCTGTTGCTGCCACTCACAAGAAATTATCATCTGGAACCCCTTAATTCACAAGTATGTGAAACTTCCAGCACCACTTTTTCACTTCAACATAGTACCTGGTAAAAACTATTTTTTCATAATGGGGTTTGGGTTTGATTTGAAAAACGATGATTATAAAGTAATCAGAGTTGTATATCCTCGAAAGACTGATGGTAACGTACCACCAAAGGTAGAGATTTATTCATTAAAGAAGAAAGCTTGGAGAGCTATCAATGCTTCCTATGTGGACTTACGGGTGGTAGACAATTTCTGGACACAGTGCTTTTTGCATGGGAATGTGCATTGGGTAGCGTATGACCCGAAACAGAATGCTCCAATACAAAACTGGATTATGCTGTTCAATGTGGAGGAGGAAAAGTTCAAGAAGATGAAACTACCAGAGAATTTGGCTGGAATATTGTTCTCTTTTACATTGTTCATTTCTGTGATTCGAGGTGTCCTCTCAGTGTTGAAGGGCTATCCATGCCGTGATAGTGTTGGTCTGGGCTATGACATTTGGATGAAGAGAGAATATGCTGATGGAAGGTCATGGAGTAAGGTCTATACCGTTGATATAGTGGGAGGAGTGGGGAAGACGCTTGGGCTTAGAAAAAATGGTGATATTCTAGTGACTCCATACAGAAGAATAGTTTCTTTACATTCTTTTAACCCCAAGAGCAAAGAAGTGAGAGATCTTAGGATCCAAGGTACAATAACAGCATTTTATTGTGGTGCTTACACGGGTAGCTTGGTTTTACTGGACAAAGAGAGCGGTTCTATTTCTTGCCCTGTTCACAAGAGGCAAGCTCAAATCTTTTCTAATTGCTTTACATAATGTTTCCTGCATATGATATTTTTATGTTTATTTTGACAGTTTAGTGATCGTTAACTAACATAGTGGCGCTGATATAGCTATGTGAAGTGGAAAAGGGATGATGATTCAGCAGGATTGGAATTAGATGAGACTGATAGCATAGAAGAGAAGGAGAACGAACTAGTTGGGAAATATTTGTAAGTTAACATTTCCAGCTCATAACCTCAAGGGATCTTTAAGTTTGATTTTGTTTTTGTTTTTGTTTTTCTTTTTTTTTTTCCTGATGCACTGGCGTTCTTAATTTTTAAGTTAGCATTGTCGGACTATTCACAGAATGAACTGAACAGTAGTAGCATCATGCAAGGTAGAAAGGTGTTATAGCCAGGCAAAGAGGTCCCACATAGAATACTCCCCAGAAATGTTTCCAAAAGACAAACAAAGGAGTCATCTTGCTGTCAAAATGAAAGAAAAAAATGAGGGTTATACCTTAAATATGAGCTTCCACAGACTTTGTGTGAGTGGCATTTGGCCAAACATTAATTGCATTCCAAATATTTGGATGATGGCTGTGCTTACTCCTGATCACCTTATGCCAAAGAAAATCAGGCTCCAAAAGAAATCGACTCAACCATTTAGCCACTTAAGAAGTTTTCTTGCAGCCATTTCCTTCATAGGCTGACTGAAAATATTCCAACGGTATAAAGGAATAGTCTCTCTTAGAATCTCACACTCCAGTCCACTAAAAGTTTTCATAACTTGTTCAATCCTTTGAGCGATTCTTGCAGGAGTCATACAAGGAGACATATAATTTATACTTAAATATGATTAATGGTCAAGCAATGCTTAATGAGAGTGATATGTCCACCTGACAAGGAGAAATTATGCTCCCTCCAAATATAAAACCCTTTACAGATCTTCTGCTCAATAGGATCCCGAAAAGGAGTATACACCGAAGGCCACTTCAGAATCTCAAGCCGGCCTCCTTAACTAAACTGCTCAAAATTTTATCGTCAATTTCTTAGTGTTATGACTTGCCTTATGAAGGGCAGCAAAAGGGAAAGGTTGTGCACTTATGAAGGGCTGTTCCTTCCAATGGATCTTTTAAATAATTGGCCAATTATAGTAAGCAAAATATATCTATCACTTCAGAATGTGCTGTATGATATCTACTCGGTACTCTAGCATCATGAGATCAAACACTGTAAGTCACCCATACCAAAAGCAGTGAAGTTGATATGCTGGACACGAAAATGAAAGCAGTTTCGTTTAACTAAACAGACTACACCAAATATGTCCTCATTTCATTATCTAATGTGATGTTTAAACTTCAAGAAAATAATGACTACGACATTTAAGAGTCATATTCAAATCCAGCCACATTTTAGGTTGATATCCGTCCTTAAGATGTCTATATGTAAATCAGTTTAAAATTACATCACAAAATATCAGTCTGCTTAACTGCAGAGTTGGGGTTCTACTCCTATCAGCTTTGTCAAAAGTGCTTGTAAGATCATCACAGAGGTTTTCTCTGTTCCTTCGGATGGGTATTAGGACATAGCATCTTTTGGTGTAAGAAAATCTTGGATGTAGGTCTTGTGGCTAATGAGATTGTTGAAAATATTAGGCATGGAAAGGAGGAAGATTTACTTTTTAAATTTTAAGGAGGCTTAAGATTGTGTGAGCTGGACTTTTCACTGATAAGGTTTTGTTGTGGACAGGCTTTGGCAACCACTAGAGGAAGTACCTTGTTGTTACACTCAATCATCAACCTAAAACAGAGTTCTGGGGTCAGCAGGTTGCAATGCAGCAAGCAGGGTAACCCTTTATCACCTTTTTTGTTCGCTTATATGGTTTATATTCCAAGCAAATTGTTTAAAATAGTTCTAAGCGGGTTTAATTAAGGGCCATTTGGAGGGATCGGATAAAGTACAGGTGCCTAACTTGCAATATCAAACGAAACCCATATATTGTTTCTTTTTAAGCATTAGGATAATTTTATGATTGTCTTGTCTCTGTTGCAGATTTTTTAAGTTGTTTTTGGTCTTCATATTGATTGAAGGGTTAGAAAATATATCTTTTTCCTACAACTGTTATTGACACCATCACTATTCATAAATGTGCATAGAATGATGGTAAGATTTGATATTTGCAGTTGGAACATGGATTCTGTGATTGCTTATGTAGGCTTTTGACGTTGTGCAGGTATATGTCTTGCAAATTCCACTTTTCACCGGCACTTATGAAACTTGGTTCCCCCCCCCCCCCCCCCCCCACCCAAAACAAAATAGCTCATGTTAAACAAGGATTAGTAAGGTTGGTCCTCTTGCATTGTTTAAGGGGTACCTGTTTTGTACGTATGAAACTCAATCTCGAATGGCTGCTTTGTAGTTTGCTATTAGTTCCTATTTTGTAAATATGGGATTCTGTGACCAAATTACTAACAAAGCTGACTTGCCATGTCTGTTTAGTACATACTGGATCTCTCTTGTTTTTCTATTGTAATGATTGTTCGAAGAAATTAAATTCTTTGCAACAAGCTGATCTAAACTGTCACATACAGTAAAACACCTGTCACCTGGACTAGGAGGTTAGTTGACAATTAATTCCGAGGTCGATGCCTTTTGCAAATCATGTCTTTTGGCACCTAAATACTGGTGGACGATATTCATTTGTATCAATGGCCTTTTGGTTTTGAGAAATTCTAGTTTCACACCCTATTTTATCACATAAATTTCACAATTCATATCCACAACTTTGGATTTATGGGACCTAATTATCAAATATTATAGATTTGTAGCTGTAAATGAGTTGTGAGATTTATGTGACAAGGCAGATTGTGGGAATAGCATGTTAATGATCAAAATCCTCCCCTCATTTGTCTAGAGTAGCGGTTCCAACTCTTCTTTTTAACTGGATCAAAGTTTTGGATTTACACGCTTTGTAGTGCTACGTCTCTTGAAGGAGTGCTTATTGCGGTACTTTTAGATTGCACTAATAGCAGATTCCGTATGTGCTTTTTCATTGGATGTAAACCCTTTGACGGCTTTAAGATCTAATACCAAGGGTTACATTTAAAGAAGAACATCAAAAAATGAAGTTAAAAATGTCGTGAGAGAAAAAGTTGAGATGCATATATGGAAGGATTTTCAAGTGTCTGCAAAATTGAGTTTGGTACAATCCGGAAAAAATCCTGATAATAAAGCATTTTCAAGATAAAAGATGTGTTTTAAGTTACGACTTCCAGAAACCAAATTTAAACGATTATCACCCAAATGCTAATGCAAAAGTTCATGGGGTTGTTTAACCAACATATAAAAGTAATGGAGAAGCTCTTTTCAATTGTTTTAATAATGCTCACAGTTTTCGCAACGCTTTGACAGAATACCATTTTTTTATTGTGAAACTTTACTATGATTCGGCGTTGTTATATTAAACTTTTATATTTATATTTTGTATATAATATAATATTTGAAATTGATTTCAAATTATATAAAATTTTATATTTAATTTAAAATAAATATCAAATTGATAAATATAGGTCGAAACTGTAACATTAGTTATTCCTTTTTATTTTGAGCTCACATTAAGCTGAGATTCTAGAAAAACATACCCCATAACACCAAAGTTTCCCTTTCCATTTGCACTTACGAATTACTTCTGCCATGATTTCAGGTAGCCCTCATCCTTGATCTCCACTACCCCCCCCCCCCCCCCCCCCTCCTTTTGTTAGGCTAACCTTGGACAATCCTGACAAGCCACTAAGGCTTTCCTGTTATTAACACACAGCATCCTAAGACCACTCCAAATACCATTCCACAACCATATCCCATCGCCACAGGTTTCCAACCAAATCCAAACTCTTGCTCGTGGGGGGAATTCCACGAAGATGATGGCGGTTCTCCTGCAGGATCGTCATTGCATATTCTTGTTAATGGATAACCACATAACCCCAAGTTTCCCAGATAGGAATCATTTGAGAATGTATTGAACTGCTTTCCTAGAGGTATTGGTCCCACAAGCTGGTTCTGTGAAGGGTTCAATGCAGAAAGATAGTTTAGATTGGTCAATTCTGTAAGAATTCCACCAGTGAACGTGTTTGATGAGAGATCTAACGATTCCAAATCAGTCAACGTTCCAATAGATGGAGGAATAGGACCAATCAGTCTATTATGCGAAAGGTTGAGACCTTTAAGTGCATGGAGACCTCCAATAACTTCTGGAATCTCTCCTACAAACCTTTTTTACGATAAATCAATAGCTGCAAAGGTTACTAAGATTCTCTCCATTGTGATAGAAATCCCTTTTTGGTTACCACCACAGAATCATTGTATGACACTTCTAAATCTTTATCATCTGCAATCGAAGAATATTATAATCAACCTTCACATATTGCAAATTGCTTTTCACTTCAACATCCTTCATCATGGCATCGAAGTTCCTTATGTATGCTGCTGGCAAGGGGCCACTAAAGTTATTGTCCGAGAGATCAAAGATAATGAACTTGAACAAAGGATGCTTGGTCTTAGAACTGGTGGTAATGGGACCATGAAACTTATTTGCTTGTAAAATTAGTACCCTCAGATTTCGAAGGGTCTGAACCCAATGGGGAAATGTATCTTCTATTTGATTGTTTCCAAGATTTAAAAACACCAACTGTTTGCAGCGAGACAAGGACTGAGGCAATGGCCCTTCTAATTGATTGCCGTTTAGATTCAGAGTAGTGAGCACATTGTTATGTGAGTAGTATTTTGGCAAAGTACCATGAAGCTTGTTCATCTGTAGATCCAAAACCAAAAGATGCGATGAGTTTCCAAGGCACTGTGGAATTATGGTTGTGAACTTGTTGTGGAAGTTCAGAATCTGGAGATAATTTGCATTACAAATTGACAATAAAATGTCTCTAGCAAACAAATTGAAACTAAGATCAAGGTGAGAGAGGTAGTTCCATGAGAATTGGTCCATCGATGTCAACATGTTTTGAGAGAGGTCCAAGAACTTCAAAGAACGTGACTGATGTAACCATTCGGGAACTTTTCCATGAAGGATGTTATTGGAAAGATCAAGATTTTTCAACTCTGGAAATCTTCCCAAGAATTTGAGAAAATTAGTTAAATTGAAAGAAGATAAGTCTAATTCTTGTAAATTGGAAAAGCTGTAATTGACATTGGTTTCAAAGTCTAGAGACAAGAGATTTTGCGAAAGTGAAAGAATTTGTAGCTTTGGAAGTTGGAAAAAAAATTGGAAACTGATACGGCCACTCAAGTTATTTGATGATAGACACATCAAAGTAAGATTTACAAGGTCGAAAATTGACTTTGGAATATTGCCTTGCAGCTTATTACTACACAAAGAGAGATACTCCAATGAATAAGATGAGAAAGCATCAATTTTACCTGTGAACTGATTATTTTGGAGCCTTAAGTTGCTTAGAGATGGTAAACATAAACACCACCGAGTTATTGTTTCATTCAGAAAGTTGTTATTCAATAATAAATGAGTTAAACTGGAAAATCCAGTCATTTTGTTAGGCAGGGGACCTGCCAATATATTAGAAGAACAATCAAAGACAGAAAGTTAAGTGAAACAATGAAGAAGGCAACTGTCCTCCTAGATTGTTATTCTTAAGTGATAGAAATTCTAATTTGCCTAGCTTACTGAACACATTTGAGACATGACCACTAAGATTATTGGATGAACAAACCAAGGAAGTGAGATGCTGAAGGTTTGAAAGTGAAAATGGCAACTGACCTCCTATACTGTTCTCTGCAACATCAAGCTCTTCTATTTTACTGGAGTGACCGAAAACATCAGGGATTTGACCACTCAAGTTGTTTGCCGAAAGATCTCAGGAAGTGAGGTGTGGAAGTGATGGTGGAATTTCACCTTTCAGTTTGTTGGATGATAGGCTCAAATAAGCTAGTTGGGTGAGGTTAGAGAAGAAGGAAGGAATTGACCCTTGGTTTCGGCATGACTGAAGGTTCAAATTTCTTAAAGGACTGCTAAAGTTTGACTTTGGAAGCTGCACTTGACCAATAATATCAATGGACAAATCTAGCTCTTGAATATTTGGTAGACGAAGAATGTAGCTCATGGAATTTCCCTCGAGTCCAGTCAATGCAAGTCTAAGAGTAACCCAAGAGGAAGACAAATTGACCCCAGAAAATGAGTTAGGTCTGATGGAAGACATATTAACCCCATCCAAGAAAAGCTCCCTCAAAACTGTTGCATTTTGCATGAGCCTCTTCCAAATGGGTGGTTGCATACTTAGGAGAAAAGGATTTTCAAAGTCATATAGATCAAGTGAAACTAATTTGGAAAGGTGTGAGATTTCCAAAGGAATTTGACCAGAAAATCCAGAGCAAGAATGTGGCTCATGAAATTTCCCTTGAGTCCAGTCCATGCAAGTTTAAGAGTAACCAAAGAGGAACACAAATTGACATCAGAAAATAAGTTAGGGAAAAGTTGTAAAGTAAGTGAGAAAAAAGGTGGGACTCACAAGTTGTAAAGTAGAGAAAAATAGAGAGAAAGTTACTAAAGTTAGGAATGAATAAAAGTAGGAATTCAAATTCTATCAAATGTGCTATATTCTGTGCCACATCTTTATTAGCTGACGTTACACAAACATACATATATATATATATATATATATATATATATATATATGTTAATTACTCAGCTATTGTTGCCCGATCTAGAGTAGTTTAAACTTGAAACAGTTCTAGCAAATGAATTTTGTGCTCAAACAATTGCAAGAAGGTAAGAGATGCTTCAAATAATTTTGAAACCCTCAAAATCCACTTCTGACTTGTGGAAGTATCAAGATAGTTACTCGGGAACATGCCTACACAATTGATAAAATCAGAGCCCAGTAGTCCTTCTTTCTTCATTTATTTTTCAGGCTTAATTATTGTTTCTAGTCTTTATATATTTAATAATTTTTTTGGCCCTCTTTTTTTACACTTTAATCTTTCATTATTCCTAATTGTTACCACATTAGCCATCATAAATTGTACGAGCATATATTTTAATCCTTATTTTGGTTTGCTATTCCTTTGAATACTTCAACATGCAAATCATGACTAGAATATCAATGCCTATAAATTTAGTGAGTTTTTTAATTTAATCCGTAGTTTTATTTTTCTGTTCAAAGAATTATGAAGGGGACATGTAAAAAGTTATAATAGCATAGAAGTCATTGTGCTACTGACATTGACAATAAATTGGGATGTAACCATTTTCATTTTGTATGTCAATGTGGACTAACAACTCAACTCCTATGAAGTCTCACCATGGAATTATGAACCAAAGTGCAATATTATTAGAAGTCACAGTTTGAGAGTCTGTCGGTGTATTTCTCATAACTATTGAGTCCAAATAAAACAAAGAAGGTTTGTGAAAAATTGAAGCAACTTCAAGGAAGGAAATTATTGTAGTAACATTATTTATTATTTAAACAAATACACAATGTGCATATGAAATAGGCATATGTAATCTATCAACGTTACCCATTGTGTTTAGGGCTCATATTTATTGCATAGCTCTTATAACTAATAGTGGTGAGAGACCTAATCTTTCAAGTTTATTTCTCAATTTCACTCTCATAAGATCATAGCCTTCTTGAGAAAACCTTAACCCCTTCTATAGCGTCTCTCTCTCCAGTGGAACCTAGAAACCCTAATTTTTTCTCTCGAACCCACAACTGCCCACATTAGTTGACCACCTGCCTCGTGTTTTTGAGGAAAACCAACTACCACGGTGTTCCTTTCCCTCCAATAGGCAGAATCACATACAATTGCCATCATCGGAGCCATCACATGTGACTGCAAATTTTTGAACTACATTGCTATTATACAATTAACATACATTTATACAATGACCACAAATTTATACATATGTGATAAAATATACAATTAACATATATGTGATAAGAAAAAAATTTTGAAAAATATATTATAGGCAAAGAAATATTTTTGCCTTATATATGTGTATATACATATATAGATAAAGATATAGATATAGATATAGATAGTGTAGATATATCTTAATAAAATTATATGAGCTTTTCAACAAAACTTAAGGGTATGATATTATTTATATCTTTCTAATTAAGCACCTAATAAAATTTAATTCAATAATGTTAATATGGTACTTTTATTTGTAAAATTTAATTAAATAATGTTAGTATGGTATTGCTATTGTTATAAGTTTATTTTCATTTAATTTTTATAATACAGAATTTAAATCATTAAATTTATTAAGTTTTATAAGTTAAACTATAAGACCCAATAGATTGATATACTATATTATCTAATTATAAAGAAAGTGTGATAAAAATATTGTGAAAATAATATTTTTCATGTTAATATAGGAGATAAAAACATACACTAAAGGATAAGCAAAAACTAAAATTTAATCCTAACCATGCAACCTATTTTAACCTACACGCCAATTAATAATGATTTGATATATTATAGTGATGCAAAATAACGTTTATTTTAGACCATAAAATTAGTTATAGTTGAGACTTTTTCAGTGATTGCACTTTATTGCATATAAACTATTCTGGCTCCTTATATTACTCCTTAAGCATGTTTTGAAGAAAAACAAAATGTTGGATGCAGGTGATCTTATTATATAAAAAGAATGTTGATTGCAGTTGACCTTATTATATAAAATGATTTCATTCCAGCCTTAGCTACTCTGGTCTCTCAACTAGTACCCATATCTATCCACGGATATGAAAAGTTCTGGATGTTTCAGGCCACTCAGAAATCTCCAACTAGTAACCCAATTTATTGTGTTGCTCAAGGTCAATCTCCAGGACATTTGAATTAGACTTTGGCACCACTGACCTTATATGTGATAACACTTGCTTTTATAATAACCTAGCTACTATTATCCTTATTGATGGAACTAAAACCATTGGGAAGGTAGTTAAAAACCTTGCCCAATTCTTCCTTATCTTTCAATTCTGTTTTGTATGTTTTTCTTTATTTTTTTAATTTAATTCCTATTAGCCAGATTACTAAAGGCCTACGTTGTTTAATAATCTTCACCTCTAATAATGTTTGTGTGCAAGACTAAAATACATGATTGATGATTAGTATCAGGCATGAGTCGCAGGGCCACTACCATCTTATCATGCCAAATTCATGCATAGCATACACCAACTTTTTATAAGTCTTGACAATATGCATTGTCTCGGCCAACTTAGTCTTTTGAAGCTCTAAAAGTTGGTTCCAAGTTTATCTTTTTTGTCACATTTATAGTAAGGGTGGGCATCAGTTGGGTTAGTTTGAATTAGGTAAAATTTTACTCAAACCAAACCAAGCCAAGACATAGAAAGACAAGGTTGATTCTAGCCATGTAAGACTATGAAATTGAGACTTTTAGTTTGAGGAGAAGCAAGTTCATTTGGTTGGGTAGCTCAGATCCTCTTCCTCTTCTGGCATGATTTCTCTTCCTTTAGAATGAGAGGTAGTGATCTAGAATAAACAACAAAAATAGAGAGAGACAATGGGACATTGGCTTCCCTGCTTTCAACTACTATTGCTTGCTATAAGTGGTGGACATTTGGAAAACAAAGAGAGAGCTATGGGCATTCAACAGAGAGAGTGAGAAGAGAGATGAGAAGGGAAAGGAATAGGGATGTGTGATGAGAGAACAAGAATGAAGAAGATAAGAAGGGAAAGAGATAAGAATTGTATAGTGAGAAAGAGAAAGAACAGAGGAGATAAAGAAAAGGAATAAAAATTAAGAAGGGCGAAAGATAACAATTGAAAACTAACTCCACTCACTAGTTCATAGCATTAACTCTCTCTAAGCCCCTTAAGGAGCCCACCACTTGTCCCTCACGTGGCAATCACCCATTGGCAAACTTCTTCTCATTGAGATTCATACCAACACACCAATAAAAAATACCAGTTACTCTCATCCTCTTTCTTTCTTTCCTTTCCTCTCTCTGTCTCTCATTCACGCAAAACAAAGGGAGTCTTTCTCTCACTATCTATGTTTTCCTCCTCGTAGAATTTCCTTAATTTCTTCAGTATCCTATCTTATTTGCTCTTGAAATTAGCATATATTGCATTAGCAATGTATGATCTTCTATACAAATGCAATTTTGATTTCTAATTTTGAAGCTTTTATTGTTTTTAATACTGTCCCATGAGTTGAAAGTAAAAATACTTAAAGCTATGTAAAATTATGTCAATGGCAGCTTCTCCCTCTTACAGAACTGTGGAGATAATAATGAAGATGAGCTTTCTATGCTTCCTCATCATACTAAGATCAGGTTGGTTCAAGGTGCTGCAGTTTGTCAAAGTGGCATGCTGTACCAACTTGTTGCCCCGCTTCGACCCAACCTCTTATTTTATTTTAAATTTCACAGGTTACATTGGATTCTTTTGGTCTGCCCAGGTTTTGTCCACCCCTAATTTAAACTAGAAATGTTGTCAAAATGCATGGTTAACATGTTTGTAGTCCATTTCACATCGATTGAATAATAGGGTTGACTCCCTGTTTCCTTGTCTACAATGATCTATAGGAGTCCAATCAAGTTAGTTCTTCTTTGGATAATGTCAGTTACTAGGTTACATTTATTGACAACTATTATTTTTACATTAGGTTTTTTATGCAGAATCACTGAGTTATTTTTTGCTTTTTAAAAAATGATAACTTGACATGTGTCTAATGTATGTATAAGCAGCTTGCAGGTCGAGTTGATTTTTATCAGTTCAATCAGGTTTCAATCGAGTTGGTCTCATTTGCACCCCTTTAATTAAAACCCAATTTGATAAATTTATATGTACCTTCGTAAATGCTCCGAAATATTTCTCATCTTTGTTCACAACCTTTTTGCCTACTTATGACATTCGATTGAACTGGTAAAAAGAAAATTGAAAATAAGTGAAACACTTTGTATGATGAGAGAAAAATAAAAGTAAAGATTAAAATGAAAACTGGCATTATTTTGTAGGAACTAATTTAGTGAAGATTTGTATAATTAGATATTTAAGTGAATAAAAAAAAATGAAAACTTGCTAAAGTCTTAGGAGCTAATATAGTAACAATTTATTTAACGAATGATCAATACAAGTTTAAAAAAAAAAGTATGGATTAAAATAAAATTCTCAGAGGTTACTTTTATGCTTAAAATTGTTATATAATTTATATTATTAATATTTATAATTATTAATTAAATATAGAGGTAAATTTTATATATTTAGTTAATAATTATAAGTATTATTAATATAAATTATGTGATAATTTTATATAATAAAAAATATATTATTTTAATTATTATTGTTATATTACCTTATAATGAAAAATAAAGGCCTATTAAATTTTTGTTTTTGGAAATATTTTTTATTTTTAAAAATAAAAATAAAATAACTTATTTTATACATTATGACGTATTTTATAAGTTATTATTTTCAAGAATTGTTTTGAAAAAATTTGCGCCCAAAACAAATAAAATCCGAGCATAAGGGTCTGTTTGAAAATTAATTTTTGCTTTCGAAAATTATTTTCTCGTGCGGTTTCTTGTTTAGTCACAGCGATCGCCATTTCTGCAAGCTTCTATCTTTTCGCTTGTCCGAATAGCAGCAACAGCAATGTCGGACAATTTCCCTCAGGAGTTAGTCGTGGGAATTCTTCATCGTCTCCCCATCGATTCCCTTGTGAAATGCATATCCGTCTGCAAATCTTGGTACTCCACCATTACCAGCCGTGCTTTTATCTCTGCCCACCTCAAATGCTCCCTCTCAAACCCCAACCGTCTTCGTTTCCTTCGGCATTACTCTGAAACTCACATGAAGGAAAACAATTCTCTCTTCACCAATGCTGATTCCTTCACAAGAGTTGCTAGAACGAAGTGCCCATTTGCAGCTGGGGACGACTTGTTCTTCCGAGTTGTCGGCACCATTAACGGCCTGGTTTGTCTCTCCGACGACTTGTTTGGCTATCGCCGCTACTCCCGAGAAATTATGATCTGGAGACCCTTAATTCACAAGTGAAACTTCCAGCACCCCTTTTTCACTTCCACACAGTACCTGATAACGACTAGTTTTTTTATACTGAGGTTTGGGTTTGATTTGAAAAACGATGGTTTATATCCTCAAGGGCCTGATGGTAATGATGTGGTACCACCAAAGGTAGAGATTTATTCATTAAAGGAGAAAGCTTGGAGACCTATCAATGCTTCATATGTGGACTTATGGGTGGTAGAACATACCTGGGCACAGTGCTTTTTGCATGGGAATGTGCATTGGGTAGCGTATGCCTAGAAACAGAATGCTCCAATGCACAAATGGATTATGCTGTTCAATGTGGAGGAGGAAAAGTTTAAGAAGATGAAACTACCAGAGAAGTTGGTTGGATTGTTGCCTTTTAAATTGTTAGTTTCAGTGATTGGAGGTGTCCTGTCAGTGTTGGAGGGCTATCCATGCCGTGGCAAGTGATGGTCTGGGCTATGACATATGGATGAGGACAGAATATGGTGATGCAAAGTCATGGAGTAAGGTGTATACCATTGATTTAGTGGGAAGAGTGGGGAGAACGCTTGGGCTTCGGAAAATGGTGATATTCTGGTGGTTCCATGTGGAAGAATAGTTTCTTTACATTCTTTTGACCCCAAGAGCAAAGAGATGAGAGATCTTAGGATCGAAGGTAACAATAAGCATTCTATTGTGGTGAATACACGGGTAGCTTGGCTTTACGACAAAGAGAGCGGTTTTATTTCTTGCCCTGTTCATAAGAGGCAAGCTCAAATCTTGTCTAATTGCTTTACATAATGTTTCCTGCATATGATTTTTTAATGTTTATTTGAGTTGTTTTACTCTTGATTTTATCATGAATATGTTTTATAAAGTGGTGAAGTGTTGGTTCAAATAAATTTCCTGGACTGTAGAGAGACTATTAAAATTAAAATATTAATTAATTTGCCATTCTATTTTCTTAATTTCTACTATTAGTTGCTATTGCCAGTGTGGCTCTTTTTGGTGAGATACAAAGGCATCAATTATCATGTCTTTTGAGCATTTTGAGCAGTTGTGATATTTTGACAGTTTAGTGATCATTAACTAACATAGTGGTGCTGATATAGCTATGTGATGTGGGAAAAGGATGATGGCTCAGCAGGATTGGATTTAGATGAGACTAATAGCATAGAAGAGAAGGAGAACGAACTAGTTGGGAAATATTTGTAAGTTAACATTTCCAGCTCATAATCTTAAGGGATCGTTAAGTTTATTTTTTTCTTTTTTGTTTTTCAGATACACTGGGGTTCTTAATATTACTTGGAGATAAATATTTTGGCTTAGATATATTTAACTCCTAGCTGAATTGTCCTAAACTTTGAAATTAATATTCACCATTCCCATTATTGTTTAGATATGTCATTAATTCCTAACAGTTCTTACCATCTTGTGTCCAATCTCTATGCATAATATTAGATTATTGTTACAACTTCATTGGTTGTTCACTTCGCAAATGCCATTGGTGTGTTATATGCTTTTTTGCCATGTGTTATTATTCTTGTGATTGTAGACAACAGAACTTGCCTTGCATCCAATTATAATTTTTTTTTATACCCTTTCACCCATTCAGAGATATTCTGATTCTCCCTGTGAAGCTTTCTCCCTGATTTTATCTATCTTGTCCCCATTAATTTTCTCTGTAAATTACAACGGATGTGAGAAGTAATTAAATTTGATTCACAAGGACAGGAAATAAAAAATTGGAAAAGGTTTTGCAAGTGAAAAACTCTGAAGAGTAGAATCCATGCATTGGCATGTGGGATGTTAGAAAACAATTGAAATGAAAATTGCCCAGCAAAGAGACAAATCAAAAGCCTTTTGGTCTTTAAGGCTCCAAATGAAGTAAGAATTCCAATAAAGAAGAGAGACTTTCTCATCATGAACTAAAATGTAGGAGCATCATGCAAGGTAGAAGGGTGTTAAAGCCAGGCAAAGAGGTCCCAAATAGTATAATCCCTACACATCTTTCCAAAAGACAAAATCAGGGATATACCTTCAATATGAGCTTCTAAAGACTTTGTGTGAGTGGCATTTGGCCCAACTTTACATTTCACCTATTTGGATGATGACTGAACTTACTCCTGATCACCTTATGCCAAAGAAAATAAGGCTCCAAAAGAAATCAACTCAACCATTTAGCTTCTAAAGAAGCTTTCTTAGAACCAATGCCTTCATAGGCTGACCGAATATTTTCCAATTAACGTTATTAACTAATAGTCTCTCTTAGAATCTGCCACTCCTGTCCACTAAAAATTTCTCATAATTTGTTCAATCCTTTGAGTGACTTTCGCAGGAGTCATATAAGGAGATCTTAATGAGATCCCACCTGACAAGAAAAAGCTCCCTCCAAGTATCAGGTCTTTTAGAGATCTTCTGGTCAATAGGATCCCGAGAAGGAGTATATATCCTGAAAACCAGCCTCCCTAACTAAACTGCTCAAAATTCTATCATCAATTTCTTAGTATTATTACTTGTCTTATGAAGGGCAGCAGAAGGGAAGGGCTGTGCACTTGTGAAGGGCTATTCCTTCCAATGGATCCTTTAAATAATTGGTAATTTATACTAAGCAAAATATATCTGTCACTTCAGAATGTGCTGTACGATGTACTTGGTACTGTAGCATCATGAGATCAAGGACTGTAAGTCACCAATACCAAAAGCAGTGAAGTTGATATGCTGGACAGGAAAATGAAAGCAGTTTCATTTAACCAAACAGACTACGCTAAGCATGTCCTCATTTCATTGTCTAATGTGACGTTTAAACTTCAAGAAAATAATGACTATGGCATTTTAGAGTCATATTTAAATCCAGCCACATATTAGGTTGATATCCATCCTTAAGATATCTCTATGCATATCAGTTTAAACTTACGTAACAAAATATCAGTCTGCCCAACTGCAGAATTGGAGTCCTACCTCCTACTCCTATCAGCTTTGTCAAAAGTGCAATTAAGATCATCACAAGGTTTTCTCTGTTCCTTCAGGTGAAGTTTTAGGTGAAACAATCTCTCTAGCTGAGTGCGTCTTTTGGGTAAGAAGATCTTGGATGTAGGTCATGTGGCTTATGAAGTTGTTGAAAATATTAGGCATGGAAAAGAGGAAGATTTACTTTCTAAATTTTAAAGAGGCTTATGATTGTGTGAGCTGGACTTTCACTGATAAGATTTTGATGCGAACAGGCTGTGGTAACTACTAGAGGAAGTAAATCAAGGACTGTCTTGCTCCTTCTACCTTGTCGTCACACTCAATCATCAACCTAAAACAGAGTTCTGTGGTCAGCAGAGTGCACTGCAGCAAGGAAGGTAACCCTTTTTCACCTTTTTGTTCATTTATATGGTTTATATTCCAAGCCGATTGTTTAGGATATGTTCTAAGCGGGTTTGATTAAGGGTCATTTGGAGGGATCAGATAATGTACAGGTGTCTAACTTGTAATATCAAACGAAACCCATATATTGTTTCTTTGTAAGCATTAGGATAATTTTATGATTGTCTTGTCTCTGTTGCAGATTTTAAAGTTGTTTTTGGTCTTCATATTGATTGAAGGGTTAGAAAATAGGTCTTTTTCCAACAATTGTTATTGACACCATCACTATTACCTCCTAGTCCAGGAAACAGGTGTTTTAGTGTATGTGACAGTTTAGATCAGCTTGTTGCAAAGAATTCAACTTCTTCAAGCAATCATTATAATAGAAAACAAAGAGAGACCCAATATGTACAAAATAGACATGGCAAGAGTCAGCTTTGTTAGTAATTTGGTCACAGAATCCCATATTTACAAAATAGGAACTAATAGCAAACTACAAAGCAGCCATTCGAGATTGAGTTTCATACGTACAAAACAGGCACCCCTTAAACGATGCAAGAGGACCGACCTTACTAATCCTTGTTTCACATGAGCTAGGGCTCCCAGGAGGGGGGGGGGGTGTTTAAACCAAGTTTCATAAGTGCAAGTGAAAAGTGTAATTTGCAAGACATATACCTGTACAACGTGAAAAGCCTACATAAGCAATCACCGAACCCGTGTTCCAACTGCAAATATTAAGTCTTGTCATCATTCTATGCACATTCCGAGGCCGATGCCTTTTGGAATTCTTGTCTTCTGGCACCCAATACTCGCGGTCAATATTAAATTCTGTCAATGGCGTTTCGACTCTGAGTAATTCTAGTTTTACACTCTATTTTGTTACATAAATTTAACAACTCACATTTACAACCGGGGAACTATAGGACTCAATTACTGAATTTTATAAGTTCATGACTGTGATTGTGAGTTGTGAGGTTAACGTGACAAAGTTAAGTGTGAGAATAGCATGGTTCATGATCAAAAATCTCCCCTCTTCTGTCTAGAGAATTGATTCCAACTTTTTTTTTTATCAGTTCATAACTGGATCCAAGTTTTGGATTTATGCGCTTTGCAGTGCTACGTCTCTTGAAGGAGTGCTTATTGGAAGCTTTATGTCACTTTTAGATTGCTCTAATGACAGATTCCTAATTTTTTTTTTCATTGGATCTGGTTGATGGCTTTGAGATCTAATATCAGGGGTTACGTTTAAAGAAGAACATACAAAAAATGAAGTTGAAAACTTAGTGAGAAAAAAAAAAAAAAGGTTGAGATACATGAAGAGAAGGATTTCAGAAATCATGCCTGGCAATGGCTAATCAGTGTCTGCAAAATTGAGTTTGGTACAATTCGGAAATAAACCTGATAATAAAGCATTTTCATGATGAAAGATATATGTTTTGAGTTACCAACTTCTAGAAGCCAAATTTTAAGATTCAAGTAAAATATTTTACGTTATTCTCATCACAATAATCGTAATGAATGTTAGTAAAAAGAACTAATTGATAGTAGTAATTCTGAATTTCACAATTTAATTTTAAAATTGTCAATCAGCATAAAGTATATAATTATCACAATTGCAGGTCTTTTTAATCACCAAATATAATCATAATCAACTACTGTAAAATTAGTATAACCAAATATACATTATATCTAGGGTTTTTCAGATTAAGTTGAAATTCTCCTTCCTATATTGGTCCAAACAAACTTATTTAACCTTATTGGTGGAGCGGGTTTCTCTGTCATAAAAGTAAAAGAATTTTGGAATCACATAGACATAGAATTAAGAAAGAGAAAAAATTAAAAAAAAATTGAGTCTTATTTATTAAATTTTAGAAAAATATATAAAAAAAATCATTAAAATCAGAAAAGAAAACAATCAAAGGATTCAAATCCCTATTAAATGTTACAGTATATAACAAGAGAGAGAGAGAGACAAAAAAAGCCTTTAGCTATTCTTGCCTTAAGATTTTCTCATATCTTTTGTCACATATGATAAATAGAGATTGAGATCTATTTATTGTGTGTGGCAAAAAATAAGTGAAACTGTGAGAGGATGTTTTCCCAATATAAAATTAAGGCCAAGTGTAAGAACTCTCATGCAGTGTCTCTTACAAGCAAAATTGTTCCCACTTAAAATGTTCATAAAAATAATGAGTTATTTATTGAGTTTTATAAATTAATTCATAAGACTTAATAAAGTTATTTGTTGGAATTTAATTTAGTGATTTTTTTATGACTTTTAATTTATAAGAATAGACTAATATGATAAAATCATTGCTAAAATATGTGACAATCACATGCCAATCAAATCTCTTTTTTCTTATTTTTTCATCATTGTTATTTTTGCTTTCCTTCCCCAATTGAGTCAATGCTACAATTAGGGGTGCGCACACCTGAACCTGATTGATTTGTACAAAATCAACTCAACTCATGACTCAAGTGACATATCGTATACATGTTTGAAAAAATTGACTCATATCCAACCAATTTATCAAACTTATACCTATAAATTGTCAACCTAATCAAAGCCAACTTACTCAAACCCAACTTGTACAGATAGTCAGTTGGGTTTAGGTCAAAATTTTTAAGCTCAATTTACTTAGCCTAACTAACAAGTTGCACACACCCCTAGTTATGACATTCCCTCTTCTTTTTGATTTTTATATTTTCACAATCTTTTTCTCATTTAACTATAATCTCATATATTTAAACTATTAAATTTATTAAGTCTTCCAAACTAAGTATAGGACCTTATTCATTCACATACAAAGTGAGTTTTTTATGAAAATAAAAATATAGGAACACCTTTATTCTTTTTGAGGGGATAAATTTGAAGGTACAATGATTTGGGCAAAGCTAAATATTTGATCCAAAACAGTAAAAAGGGATTTGATATTGATTACTTTTTATCGGACTTGGAAGCACGGCCAAGGTGATGGTGAAGGCGAGCCAAGAGTTTCTTCCAAATTTGTGAAAAGGGTTTGTTTGGAGATTGTTGTGAATGTGAGTGGTGGGGGGGATATTCGAACTAGGTGTGAATGGAATTAGTGGTGAATCTATGCAGAGGAGTGGGTACGCAAGTTGCCACGTAGTTTTCTTAAAATTTTAATATGCATATATGTTAAATATAGGAATGTCTACATAATAAAATTCAAAGTATCCATATATATTGCTGTTTTTGTCTAATATTTTAAAACTATGACTTTACATTGATGAATTTAAAATATAATCAAGACATCAGTAAATATTATGTTATTAGTTAATGTGTCTAAGTAACAATTGTAATTAATGAGAGATAAAGGATGGGAGCCTTTACTTTATGAAGTTTTATTATTTTGTGAAAAAAAATTATGATCTCAAATATAAATGATTTAAGAGTTAAGTTAAGAAGAGTTAAGGTAAAAAGTTTAACAAATTTTAAATTTTTATATAACTTTTAAGTTCAATTACATTATCAAGTAATTGATAAGCAACTTAAGAAAAATAGAATTATTTGTCTGCGCGGCATGCTTAAATGTAACAAACTTATTTTTTGCTTTTAATAGGGAAAAGATTCTACAATTAGGTTACTTTCATGCAAAGGACTTTTCTATAATTGAAATTTTTAAACTTGATAATTAACCTGAAAATTATATTTATATGTACATTCAAATAAAAAAAATTTTATTATTGAAAGAAATTAATTATCTCTATCAAAAATTGGTTGACATAAAAAAATATATTGTATATTCATCAGCACAATTGCTTATCAAGTTAATATTTAGCTTGCTAGTTACAACTGTATTCATTGAAGGAGCATTCTCCAAGTATCCAAGTATTATAAAGAATGAAATTTGTAATCATATAAGAAATAAATGATTAAATGATTACTTAGTTATCTATATAAAAAATGACATCTTTGATAGAGATTTTGTAATAATCTCCAAAAATAAGTCAACATAGGCCATAATTATAAATATTATTTGTATTTTTATTTTATAGATTATAGTTTGAAAAAATATATTACTATAATATAATAAAAATATTTATTTTGTGACTATTCTTATTAGTGCTCACAATAAGAAAAAAATCCTAGATATACCACTGACTAAAGGAAGCCAGCTGGAGTCTAACAAGAAGGCTTCTCCCCTCTTTGGATCATGGCAAAGTTTTAGACAAAGCCTTTGAGAGAAGAATAAGGAGAAGCAAAAATTTCCTAAAGGAAGCCAGCTAGAGTCAAACAAGAAGGCTTCTCCCCTCTTTGGATCATGGAAAAGTTTCAGACAGAGACTCTGAGAGAAGAATAAGGAAAGTAATTATTAAAGTGACGCTCTTCTCTTAAACGATTTTTTTTTTATATTCATATTTTTCAATATATTGTATAATATTTTATATAAAATTTCATATACTATAAAGCCTTACTTTTTTTTTAATTTTTTATAAAGGCTAACTTTTACTCATTTAATGGCCGTTCAGTTTTCAAAACATTTCTCAATGTAAAAACTCTTTGAAATTCGGAGATTATACCTTTAATTTAGTTTGCAGAAAAAAAAAAAAAAGAAAACAATGTTTAGTCTTCCCAGGGGTACTATGGTCATTTGGTCCATCAAAACCCTAGCGCCATCGACCTTATTAGTATTTCTCTTCAATCTAGCCACACTTCGCCTCTTTGCCGCTGCTGCTTCTCTCAGATTTCGTTTCACAATGGTAAGCCGTTCCTTCCACTTTGACTTCCTTAACGTCTCATCCGTTTCTTTGTTTTGTTATTTTCATTCCTCATTGGAGCATGAAGCTGAATCCTCTTTGTTGTGTTTTTGTTGGGTCCTGCAACGCGCCGAGAGCAGGCTTCCGAGAAGAAACTGTCGAACCCAATGAGGGAAATCAAGGTACAGAAACTCGTCCTTAACATATCCGTTGGTGAGAGTGGAGATCGTCTTACCAGAGCTGCCAAGGTATTGATCATGGCTGTCGTCACTGCTCATTATCTGTTCTGTGTTGTTGGCACTGTTTGATTCCAATCTGCTCTCGCTATGTGTATAGGTGCTGGAGCAACTTAGTGGCCAAATCCCAGTTTTCTCCAAAGGTTAATTCTTGACCCTTGCTGATTCGCTTGGTTATCTAGAATTTCCTCTGTCGTTATACCTTTAGTTTGTTACTGAGACACAAATTTTCTACTCTCTAATGATAAAATATATGGGTTCTAAATGCTTCTGTTTTGCGTTGTGGCATGAACTAAAGTGATCATTACTTTCTGTTACGATAATTCACCTGAAGTTTTACCATGTTTGATTTTTCATGAATAAATGCTTCTTGATCGGTACTTAGCAATGGCATACCCAACTAGCATATTTTTCCTCGTGATGTATGTTTATTCATTGTAATAAATTATAGCTTGGAATGTCTCCTAGCAAAATGAACGAAAGAGTGTGTAAATTAAAATCCTGTGTATTATAGTCACTTCTGTGTGCTTAGTGATGGTGGGTTGATCATTTCTAGAGGGGAAAGGCTAATACACTATTTGGTTATCTATAAACAGTCATGTCATACATAATTGCTCTTGATTAACATGCGTCTCTCAATTGTTATGAAAGTTCATGTCTATTATGTAAAATGTGTGAAAAGCATGTTAGTTTGGTGATAATGGTAGTTTAAGCTATGTAATTTTGTTGCAATTTATTCTTAGATGTGAGATATTGATCTGTGGCTTTGGTATATTGAGTGATGGGTTGATGTAGGCCAGTAATATGAAATTCTTCTTATGAACAGTATTTATTGGAATATTAAAAGGTAATTATTATATAAATAGCCCCTGGCTTTAAACACGTCTTCAGTTCAATTAATTTCTGTCTACTGTAGTCCCCTGCTCCCACCAAATAGACAAAGCAGGGTCTAGTGGAAAGTTTATATGAGCACCATTTGTGTTGACTTTTATTCCTCAATGTTTAAAATTAAGATGTTTGGTGACTTTTGCTTCAGTTCGGTATTGCAGCTTCAGAGCAGCAATTAAACTCTATTTTGTATTGGACATTTGTGGCTATTATCTGATCAGTAACTAACAGTCTCTTCTGCTTGTTAACAGCAAGGTACACTGTCCGTTCATTTGGTATTAGAAGAAATGAAAAGATTGCATGCTATGTCACTGTTAGAGGTGAGAAGGCAATGCAGCTTTTGGAGAGTGGTTTGAAGGTGAAGGAATATGAACTTCTGAGAAGAAACTTTAGTGACACTGGGTGCTTTGGCTTCGGTATTCAGGAGCATATTGATTTGGGAATCAAGTAAGCTGATGAGCTCTTACAATTTATGCATCCTCTCTTGCTTTAGTTTTTGCTGAAAGAAATGTGTTGCTGGTATACACACACATGAACTAATTAGTCTATTATGGTCTGTTCCTAATGCTGATGGGTTCAAGATTACCTGAGCTTGGAACCGTCAGTAATCAGAATGAATGTTTAAACTATAGTGATGAGTTCCTGATTATCTGATTTTGCATGCTGACTTTCTGTTAGCTAGCTAATTTGGATGATATAGGATGGACAGAGAATATAACTAACAAAGTCTGTATTTTCAATATCATAATAAAAATTGTGTATTGGAGATGAAAACAATTACTTAAATAGATATTAAGTCTTGAACCTATTAGAATTGAAATGCAACTGAATAAAAATCTTAAACTAAATAAAATCTTATCTCTTATAGGAATAGAATAACATAAATATAAATAGATAATAAACTCTTAAATGATAAATTCTAATAATTTTAAATCTTAATTAAATTAAATATCTCTAATAATAATTATTTTCAATCGCCATCCTTAGAATTCTCTCCATGGAATATCAACTTGCTATCCTTCACTGAATTTTATTTCTTCTCTCCTTGTATATGTTATGCATTTTAT
Source organism: Dicorynia guianensis (assembly GCA_037013595.1). Classification (NCBI taxonomy): domain Eukaryota; kingdom Viridiplantae; phylum Streptophyta; class Magnoliopsida; order Fabales; family Fabaceae; genus Dicorynia; species Dicorynia guianensis. The sequence continues at coordinate 15,473,902 of JASUAB010000003.1, read as the reverse complement.
ATTTTTTCCTGTGTGATAGTCAATAATTGAATATGTTTTAATCTTGTTGAACATTGGTTCCGCTTCAGGTATGATCCTTCAACTGGTATATATGGAATGGATTTCTATGTTGTTCTGGAGCGCCCTGGTTATCGTGTGGGACGTCGTCGCAGATGCAAGTCTCGTGTTGGGATCCAGCATCGTGTCACCAAGGAGGATGCAATGAAGTGGTTTCAGGTGAAATATGAAGGTGTGATCCTTAACAAGGCCCAAACAATTGTTGGTTAGATCGGATTTTTCATGAGAATAAGTTTCAAAGTTTTTGCTAAATTGTAGTTTGATGTTTGTTGGACTAGTAGCCATCTTAAATTTCTGCCTGGATACAAACATTAATGTTTCAGGTTATATATTTGGGCTTTCGCTGGCCATTTTAAAATGAGTAATGATCTAACGGATTTGGATGTGTGCTAAATAGCAGACTCCAATGGTGGCAAAACATAATACGGTCATTTGTGGTCTATTACTTCTAGCTTATAAACAAGCTATAGTTATGGTATCCACTCACTGAAGTCGTGGATACTAATTTTTTGAATCTTTCTTTGTCTGAATTTTAAATATTTGACCTTATCTTATTTCTTAATATATATATATATATATATATATATAATACATATATATAATTATATTCGTATATATATGTAATTTAAAATTATTATAAAAATAAATGATATGATATTGTACAAGTATATGTTTTTATATTTGTGTTTTATTTAAATTACCAATTTACAATATAGATTTTTAGAAGAACTAAGATTAAATTTATTCCCATAATTTATATTTTTTAAAAGAAAATTAAAAATAAAAACAAAAAAAGGACCTGATGTGAATTAGAATGTAAAACTTAGTGATTCAGTTAGTTTGTGCTATTATAAAAATTATTTCAAAAATGATAAATAAATAATATAAAAACGTATAATTATATGATATTACATTACTTTTATATATACTTTTGTATGTATATGTTATTAAGAAATAAGATTAGGTAAAATTCTTAAATTTAAATATTTAATAAATATTGAAGATTTGGTGCAGGATACATTTTGATAGAGCGACTCCGGTTTCTTTATGCGCATGCGCTAGAAAGGAGCAGTAGGCAACAAAGTGTGTTAAATCTTGCCACCTATCAGTTCCATGCTAAATAGTATGAACCCAAATCTATTAGATCATTACTCATTTTTAAAATGTAATCCTAAAAATATAAGGGCGTTCTAAACGGATATTAATCTTACAACATATATTGTAAAATTTTTAAAATATAATAATCATTTAAATAGTCGTTAAAATTAAATAAAATTATAAAAAATTTCTTCATTATTTAAATACAATATATTGTATTTTAGTAACAGCTACTTTAAATCATAATTAATTATCTACGTTGTATTGTATTTTAGTAACAGCTACTTTAAATCATAATTAATTATCTACGTTGTAAATTTTAAAAAAATGATGTTAAATTCACACTATTAAACTTATAAATATTATATAATTTTTTTAAAAAAAAAACCATTTTATTTCAACTTTTTGTAAGAAATATAACTCTCAGTATAAGGGTGTAAAAGCTCATCATTCTTATTTAAAAATTGTCAAAAAATATTTTAATATCATTTAAATTATCACTAAATGACACTTTTGACTATTGCAGTATCTTTTATTTTGATTAGTATTCACCTTATTTTAATATGAGTTGGGTCCTATAACTATTTTTTTTTATTTTACTCACATTTATTTGGAATGTTTAAACAACCTACATTTATGTAACTACAAGCATGTATGATGTATCAATCTTATTTACATGATAAGCACAAGTATCATGTCATTTACATTTTTTTTTGGGTGATATATCTTTTGTCATGAGATTTTTTACATGATTGATTTATAAAAATGGTTATTGATACACTTGTAATGTATTAAAAGATTAAAATTTTATGTAAAACAAACAATGTTTTAAAAAGTTGTTGTAGATGAGATATTGGAGTCAGTTAATTTAGTTATCTTTTATTTTTCATAAATAATATAATTATATTTAAATGGGAGATAAATATGAGTGAGTGTTTTAGATCAAGATTAACCAACCAAGCCAATGAAAAACAATCACATTTGATGCTTTCCTGAGTATTTTTTTAAGAGTGATTAAGTCAGTCCATACATTAATTAGTTTTATTAAATCTATCAAGTAGTTAAGTAATTTGAGTTATATATATAATTTTTTGAAAATTATGATAAATTATATTTAAGTCAGTCTATACATTTATTTAATCATTGCTTCCTGCATTTCATCAATTTCTGGTCTTTACTGGATGCCACTCTGACTAACTATGAGTATTTTGAGGGAAGTTGTTAATGAATTATAACTGAGATGGTACTCCAACAAAAAGAAGACAGCGAAATTCTCATGACAAGTCAGAGAGTTTAAATTTATGAGATTTATAATTTAATTAATTTAGTAAAATTAATGATCATATTTTTTGTAAAATTTTTATAAATTTAAAATACAATTTTTGTAAATTTAAATTTATAAAAAGAAAACAACCATAACTCTTTAAGAGCTTTGATATGCAATTTATCTTTTCAAAAATTTCTACAAAAATGAGAGGATTTGACATAACCAAAAGTAATTGTTCCTTCAATGTGTTTCTTATTTTTTTTTTTCAGAAAATTGAACATTTTGTATCTCTAAGCTTGGTGGAAACTAAAACAAAACCGTATCGAATGTCTAGCAATGGATTTATTCTACTTGTAATTTGTGTGGTTTTGTGACTGTTAAATACTCTTCCCAAATGAATATTGTAAATTTTCATGAAAATTAATTTGCCTTAAGTAATACCTATGTGAAAAGAAGACGTTACCTTGTTAAATTTATCTCTCCTATTTTTTTTTTTTTTGGGTATAGTTTGTCTCTTCTATTTTATACACGAAGCACACCATTAAGAGATTTTTTCCATGCCCACAAGGCATGTGATCCGTAGATCATAAGGTCAAAATTGCATGGATTAACTCCCTAACTAATTGACTACAGAATTCACCAACCTTTCCATTTTCAGTTAAAAAAAAAAAAAAAGAATTCCTATAACAGCTAGTGTTTACCCCAATCACCTCCTCCTTACCAATGAAACATAAACCTCTAAACTCTCATGCATCTGATGAGAATCGCAGTTATTTAAAGCGTGCCTCCCTCAATATATCAGTTTAACAAAGAAAAGCTTAGCACAGGGCATCTTAGCCTACTGAAGACTGTGCAGGCAGTGACAAAAATTAGATCACAACTAATTCAAAGTGTCACAATAATTGATTCTCTTATTAACACAATACAATAATACAAATCATACAAAACACTCACACTAATTATATACTGCAATACATAATCTTTCCTTAAAATAGCTTAATCTATCCTAAGGATAACTCAATTTACTCTGAAATCAGAATAACCTACTCAAATTTAGAAGACCAAAGACCTCTCAAATTTCTTAACAATTCCTTACTCTATCCTTATATTACTAACAATACAAATAATGACTAATTCCCTCCCCCTAAATTTCGCGTTACCCTCAAGATGAGAAATGTTTCAAAGATCCAAGCTGGTCTAAACATCATGACACCCAACATCGGCCCAAAATCTTGATATGATTGGTTTTAGACAGAAAATTAGTAGAGTTATCAGGTGAGCGAGATTGTGGCATGCTATGCTGCCATGATAGATAAGGAATACTCCTGAGCATTTGTTTGGGGTTGAAACAGGCCACAATATATATTTTTTTTCAACCGTGATTAATTCTCCCATAAAAATAGGTAATTCACATTGTTGGATACAAAATTCTCCTTGGATCTGCATCGTGTTGGCCAACATTCGTTTCCCGTTGCCCAGATGAATTTCGCACATCCTGTTGCCCAGAAGTCGAAATTTATTGCTGTTCCATAAGGCTTGGCCGGAATTTGCATCGGTCTGAAGTCTTTGGGATTGTGGGCATTTCCTTGGTCTGGTGCTTCTCGTTGGGCAGCATTAGAATTTTGCTCCGCAGGGGTTGAATCACGCTGTACTTCTCTGGCCACGATGGCATCCTCACTCTTGTCAAAGACTCCCTTAGAGCAAGGACACTTCCTCCCTTCTTTAACGCCCTCAACATCTTGCCTAACCGAACCACTTGTCCAACAGAACTTATCTCCTTTCTTTATTCTCTCCCAACTACTTCCTTAGGATCGAATTTGTTGCTCTGATATCAATTACAATAATGCAAATTACATAAAACACCCTCATACTAATTAACGTTCACACATTAATTATATATTATAACATAATTTATCCTAAAATTAGGATACCCTATTTTATCTTATAAACACAAGATAGTGCAAGCTACTTTGAAAGTAAAGTAGCTCATCCTAGTTTTACGGACCAGATACTTCTCAAGCTTCTACACAGTTCCCTATTCTATCCTTATATTATTGTATTTATGATAGCAATACAAATAATTGCTAATATACATATAAATCTGAGGCATGTGTTGCCACATGTCAAGTTTCTGCTTGCCTATCACGCAAGATTATATAATGGCACTTTACTGCTTTTAAGCTACAACTTTTTCAACTCAAGATAATTCCTGATGACCTTTGCACATTTCTAGATTGCCACTAGAATAATCTTAATAAGCCACATCAGATATCCGAAAAAAAGGGAATTCTTTGAAACATGGGATTTAATATTGGCTAATGAAATTCAATTATGTTATAATTCAAACATGAATATCGTTTTATCTCAAGGAGATTACTTATAGACCTCCTTGGGAGGCACAATATGAATGCAAACACTAAATCCCACTCTTTTATGTCCATTTTTTTTTTAATCATTGTTCTTTAATCTTAAGTTGTATTCACCTGAAAAAAGGCCCATCGAATAAATTTACATCTCGGAAAGTAGATAGCAAGGTTCACCTGCACTGGCTGTCAATTTCATCAATCATTATCCCTGCAGAAAAGAAAAAGTGCAACAATTAAACTATATAATTTTATATGAAAAATTCCGGTCAGATACACTAACACAATTTTTGCAAGAGAATTTTAAATGGTATAGAATCCATTGAGAACTCCAAAGAAAGTCTACCCACATCAGTGAATATGAAAAGATATTCATCTGCGTGACTGTGTCCCAGCTATTTCACATCTTCAATGAGGATTGATACCTCGAAGAGTATGGGAAATATAACTTGCTTCCGGAGTATTACCAATACCACATGCTTCATCTGGTAGTAGAGTCTTCCAATTATAAGAATAACCCCATCATGCATATCCAATGACACAACTCACCAATTTTCGTCAACTCAAAGTTTGTAATCTGTATATTAGTTTCCATCTCAATCAAGCAAACGCAGCAAACTTTATAAGTCCACATTACTTGGAAATTACAATAAGCAGCTGCATTTGTACAACTAGACCAAGCTTCAAGCTTCAATCTTCAAAGGAAACAGCACTGTAGCCTTCTAAATTGATAAATTACCAAATATCTTGCAGCATAATGGAACGAAGGTCTTGCCTTGAATGAAGGTTTGGGGATCAAATCACTAGATGTATGATCTAAAGTTTCATTTTGTTGATAGGTCTGTAAAGTCCTCCAATTACCGATGATATATTCAAAAAACTATTGCCATGTAATCACTGTAATAGTTGAGCAAATCGGATTTTAGACTTAAGCTTCCTAAGTTTCCTTTCCTCATGTGTAAATCCTGCACCACGGAGACCCTGAAAAACAGCTCGCTCAGTGGCTTTTAAGATTTGAAAGCCGCTTTTGAAACAAGACACCAAAAGCTTGGATGCATACAAGAACTTTCTATTCTTGCAGAGATTGTGCACCAAGCTTGTATATGTAATAGAGTCCTTGACCTCCATTGATTCAAACAATTTAATGGCACGGTCAATCTGACCAGCTTTACCCAAGCCATCAATTAGACAATTATAAGCAACCAAATTATAACCAAAGCCCAATTTGTTCATGTAATCCAATTGTCGCTTAGCCTCCTCAATATTGCCAGCCCTGCACAATCCGTTGATTATAATTGTGTGGGTGTACTTATCACATTCTAAACCAGCTTTCTCTATCTCATCCAATAACTTCAAGGCATCATCCAATCTTCCCTGCTTACAGTAGAGATTTATTAGTGTGTTATAAGACACCAAATCTGGCTTCATACCATTCCTCTGCATCAGCTCAATAATTTCATCTGCCTCGTTGACCCTTCCTGTCTTAATTAATGCAGCAAGCACCGTGCAGTATGCAAAGCCATCATACGTATAGCCTTTACTCCTCATCTCTAAAAAAATATCCAGCCCTTGTTCCAATTGCTTACATTTAAAGTAGCATTTCATAACTGTAGTGTAGGTTATAGCATTTGGTTCAAGACCTGCTTCGCCAAGCTCTTTAAGAACCCTTCTGGCTGCCCCCAACCTTCTGGCCTTGCAAAGGCCATTTATAAGTACATTGTATGTCACTATCTCAGGAACAAATCCAAGCCGCTGTAAATTCCAAAACAACATCAGAGCATTGTTGATGTACCCATTTTTACAAAGACCATTAATCATAATGTTAAGAGTAGCTGGATGTGGATTAAGATTGCTAAGTATAATATCCCTGAAAACACTATTTGCTTCCTCTGGTTTCCCTACCTTGAATAAACAATGCATCAAAATATTGTAGCTCCAAACATCAGGAGCTATACCTGATTGAAGCATTTCTTCAAACAGATCGAAGGACCTTGGTAACAAGGATTTCCTTGCCGCACTGGCAATCAAAGAATTATATGAAATAACATCTGGGTTTATTCCAGCTTCCCTCATTCTATCAAGAATAGAATAACCAGCATCAATGCCGACAACACAACAATATGCATCAATTAGAGTATTGTATGTAACCACATCTGGAAGCACCCCTAATCTTATAGCATCAACTATGGCAGCTTCAGCTTTTACCAATTGCTGGGTTTTACACAGTGAAGCTACGAATATGTTCAAGAATTTAGTTGATAAATTACTAAGCATAATCAACATCACCTCCAATCAAGGAAGAAAATATCGTACCGTACCGCACAATATGATGGATATGTCCCGATTTCGCGAGTTACCCGAAACGAAACTTCAGAAAATCGCGATACCCGGTTGGACAAATAGTCAAACACGGGTCAAAATCACATTACTTCGAGTTCTGCGTATGGCCTCGAGTGTGCACTGCGAGAATGAAGAAACTAACGCAATCTGCTGCTTCGCATACTCTAACACGGTGAACGAAGAAGATGCCAGATGAAGCCATGTGGACATCGCTGCTTATACTAAAGTGACGTCTAAATCTTACAATCAAACTGGAGTGCATAGCAATATTAAGAGTAATTAGTTAGTAGTTATTTATAAAAATTAAAAAAATAAATTATTTTTACTATTAAATTTTTTATATTTTATAATTATTTATTTTTATGATTAATAATTTATCTTGCATTTTATTTTATAAATCTTTTTTTTTGGTAATTTTCATAAACAAATCTAATATTACATTTTTTGAAAAGTAATAACATATTTTGTAACTTTTTATGAAGATGTTTTATGATCGTCGAATTTTATATGAATAAGATTTGTATTTTTTGTAATTTAAATTATACACATTAATAATAGTAATATTATTTTAATTTTTATTAAAAACTATATATGTATATATATAAAATCATTAACTATTTTTAGATATTTATTATTATAATAAATATTGACACTTGTTATTATTATAAAACAAATTTTAATTACATAAATAAAATATAATAAAAATAAAGTAAAAATTTATTAATATTAAATATTTTAACATAAATACAAAATAAAAAATACAAAAAAAATTTTGGTTAAATAGTGAAATTTACATATATATCAAAATGATAGTCTTTAAGGAATTTTTATATATTTATTGTTGTAATAAATAATGACAAATATCATTACTATAAAAGATTATAACAAAAAATTTAATAAAAATTAAATTAAATATATTTATATTAAATGCTTTAAAATAAATAAAAACTAAAAAAATTCAACAATGTATGAATTAAATTTTATAATAATTATACATATTGTTTAAATAAAATTATTCAAAGATAATATGTTACCTCAGCCTAATAGCTATTTGACTACTCTCACTATTCTACATCAACAAAAACTTCACATTTTATAGTATGTTCTTTTAAATAGATCAGCTTTTATAATTTATTTATAAGAATTGATAAATTTAACGTTATAAATTTTATGTCCAAAAAATTAAATAAGTTAGGGAATAGTATGACCCTCTCACTATTGGTGCTATTAGACTATAGCTAGAGGAATTGTGATTCCTTGACCTTTTATTTTGAAAGTTAATGGTCATTTAAGTAAGAAATAAAATAAAAATAAAAATAAAAAATAAATAAGAAAAAAATGAAACTTATAATTTAAATATTTGTACGAAATAGAAAATATAAAAAAAAAATCAACCAAATAAAAAAATAAGAAAATAAAATATTCAATTCCATTGGTAAAGCTTTATCCAAATCTAGTATAATATACTCACACACAGGACGATATATTATTAAACGTTATCAGTAATTTCAAACCAAAAACTAACTTGTGTAACATTATTCAAACAAAACTTATTTTTACAAAATTAATTTTACAAAATATTTTAAATATAAAATTCTTTATTTTAAAAAATATATTTTATCAAGAACCATTCTTTTAAAATACGATTTGTCAAAAAGTAATTTTCATTATTTATCCAAATAATAGTAATGGGTGATTTTCAGGCCTCATGCGTTTCTTGTATTTTTCTCAAACAAATATACAAATTTTTTTATAAGAAAAAGTCTTAAAAAATAAGATAAAGAGAAAGTTACTAAAATAAAAAAAATAAAAATTATTTGATTCAAATTCGTAAATTGAAAGCCTTAAAGTTATGAAGTGATACACAATTTAAATATAAAACTTCTGTTACATATTTTCTTATATTTTAATGTATTGGGAAAACTGTTTGTGCAATGAATATAATAGTGAAGCTAAATTGTTTTAATTAATGTACATCTTTTAAACTAAATCTGATTGTGTTTTTTTTTTTTTCATTGCTGATATCATTATATATTAAGGAAAAAGAAAGAAGACTTCATTAAGAGATCTGAACATGGAAAATGTAAAAATTGAAGGTAATGGCACTAATTTCTCTTACCCTCACTTCCCTTTTGTAAACCAAATTGTCTTGCCTTTGATTCACTTTTAGTAATTTTCCCAATTTAGGTCTAGTGAAAATTCCCCAACAAACCAAAAGTCACCACCAATCTTTGAACAATTTCTTATTCTCTTAAATTATTATTGAACTCCATAGTTAAAGTTACTACTAATATTAGTAGTTGTAGTTCTAAATAACCATCAAAAGTTCAAAATTATAACTCTAATTGTTAATTTTCTAATTTTTCTTGGGAAAAGTCTAATAAGGGAGGCAATATGATTAAGATAAGATTGAGCTCAAATATTTAGTTCCTTGAGAATGGATAGCTAACGAATTGCACTTACGATGAATTAGCCAGTGCCAAGGAAGAATAGACGAGGCTGAAAAGTACTTCAAGTTAGTTCTCTAGCAGGCTGCTTCTATGAACTCCCATGATTGTGCTTAACCTACCAAAGTGCAGGAACAATAATCAATTTTTTTTTTTTTTTTTACACATATTGGACATAGAAATATTTTACATCTGAATTGAAACTTCAGATGCCCAAGTCACAACCATACCTGTTAAAAATAAGCTGATGATTACAATCATCATAATGCTTTATGTACATGCCCTTAAACCAGCAGAAGCTGAGGTTGACCTGAAGATAAGATCAGGAAACTCATAAATTAGCAAGTCTTTCTCCAAAGAAAAGTTGTCCTTGACAAAGGCATTGAAAGAGTTATTTGTGTTTACCATATGAGGAGTAGGGATAACAAGATGCTTTTCAGTAGAATTTTATTCGGTCGTATTGTTTCATCAGTTTTTTCCTCTGTGAGATCTTGTTCTATAATTAAAGTTGTCACTAACAAGTGACATCCGACATAAAAAGAAATTATAAGAATACTCCAAATGAAATCCTAGCACATCCTGAGCCTGAGAGAGAATGAGGAACATGTTTCTTTTAATATCCTTCACGCAGTAAATCCTCTAATGAAAGTGATTGGAATAATAATCCAGGTAGAAGGGGAATCCAGAGTAAAAGTAGACATCAGCCAGTGACTAATAAAGTGCAGCACATCTTAATAGCTGTAGAAGGACCTGAACACAAAACTCTAACTTGAAATGTTAAGGATCTGACATTGACTATGCATGTATATGTGAGAAAACAGAACAAGTAGTTCATAGGAACCCCAACTAATTGCATCCATCACACAATTGGATGGAGGAGGACACAACAGAGACTTTTATGGGGACAAACAATTAGAGTGTCAGAGTGACAGCATAGATCAATTCAAAAAATAAAACTTAAGTTTTAGGAAATTTACCCCGCCACAAGGTCCTTGACAGACTCAGTTGTGAGTCCAAAACCAAGGGAAAAAGTGGATCATAGTGAGGATCTCCAAGACTCATTAGGAGTTGATCTACGGATTTGAACCATGTCCTTGGAAGCTTACCACTGAATCCATAGTCACCAAATAGGACATCTGTCACAACTTGGCCCTCAGGGCCAGGTAAACATGCCCCACCAATGCATCAATAGAGGAAATATATGGTTCAATAACGATAGGCCTACCAGAAATGATGATGACCACACACTTAATAGATTCACACACATTGCGGATGATACTTGGGCGAGGAATCGCCATTGTAAGTGCTGTGCTATCCCCAACAGTCTCAGCATAAGGAGGCTCAACAACAACAACAATGGCATAATCAAAGTTGTTGGACTTAAGAAAATCACTATCAGGATTATCATGATAGACAATTTCTGTGCTTGGATCAACTGCTAATTTAATGGCACTGAGAATAGTTGTTCCTGTTCATGTAACAGAAATCTGTCATCTTTTTGAATTAAAGTTTACTTGTTTTCCTTGAAATAAAAGAGGCAAATGATTAAGACAATTTGATCAATAATTTTTCGCAGCTACTTTTGCCCTGACAGCAGATGCTTATGGTGCATTAGGAGCAGTTTACTAAAACTGGAACATGAACAGCCAAGAATTCAAAAGAAAGGTTAATCAGTTTCAAGTAACAAAGATAAGACAAGCAAATTATTTAGGCACACCTGCTTCAACATGATTGACATTCATGCGTTGTCCATTTGAAAATATGCATCCTGATATACATATCCATAAATAGTTGACTAGTATCTCAGTATGGCCGCATAATATCGTATAATTTTGGATAGATTCAATTAAACAATGCTCATTTATTATTTCTCACGTATCAATATCACTTGAGAATTTAGTACATTCAGAGCCTAAAATCTCAAAAGCTGCCTCCAGTGAAGTTAGGGTGCTTGCCATGCAAGTCTGAGAGTGACTTACCCCTTGTGTCATTGTTCCCATTGAATCCTTGCCATTGGATTGTCCATCCACGACATTGATAGGGTGCTTGCCATGCAAGTCTGAGAGTGACTTACCCCTTGTGTCATTGTTCCCATTGAATCCTTGCCATTGGATTGTCCATCCGCGACATTGATAACCCAAATTATCGGCATGAGCACCAGCAACTAGGAGTTTTGGGCCTTTTTTGGAAGAGGCAGAAGTGGAGCACTTCATTTTTCCCATTCTTAAGCAGCACGAGCGATTTTCTCACAGCTTCCCTCGCTAGGTCCCTGTGTTCCTAGTTAAAGTACAAGACCTTACTTTCCATGGCTCTCGATCTATTCTATTATACTTGAATATATCATAAAATATTATTAGGACAGACAAGGAATACCACTAAAACGGCATATAATTTTTGTCCTTCAAGTACTTGGAGGCATTAGAAAGGTCAAAGCATTTCTATCTTAACAAAGAAGAATCTCATTTATTCTCTTTGTTTAAATATTAAAATAGCTTAATACCCAAAAAAAAAATTAAAATAAGTTTCTAGTAAATGGTTTTTGCAGTGTGGTTGTCTACAGAATATATCTGGAAGAAGGTTGGTCATCTAGGATAGGTTGAACATAAGGTATTGCCACTGGACAGTCTTCAGTTGAAACCCTATCTAAGATGGGTAGGTGGGTTTTTGCAGAAGGGTCAATGATTAACCATGAAATGTGGCATAAGGTCTAGCAGATCCCCAGCTATCCTTTGAATAGGAAAAAGCACGAAGATTACAATCTATGCTGGATTTTAAGACAACAGAGATGCAGACTATACTTTGGAATTGTATCCTTTTCAAGAAATTTTTTGTAGAGAACAATTCATCAGGCATGCTATACTCTTTAAAACAGAACAAACATTTATGAATTTAAACTATTATAATTGAACTATGAAGCTAATCAAAGCTGAAATCCATTTATAGGTTGAAAGAATTCCCCTGGCTTCTAAGCTCATTGACTAAGCCGACTAGCTCAGATCAGCTAGAGGATTCTCAAAAAGACCCATGGTGAATTTCACAAGCAAAATTCTTTCCACAGCACCATTAATACGCTTCATTGGAATAATATTGTTCTTGACCAAGAGAGTAAGATCCTGAATGAACTCCATATATTTGTATGGGACCATCACCTGTAAAAGAAAGACAAGAAAGGCCGAGTTCTATAACCCTATACTTAAGTAAACATTGCATTGTTTTTTTAGCCACATTCAACTAAAAATTTTTTTTCTACCCTCAATCTGAGCAGAAAGTACAAACTAACTAACCATATCAATGCCAGCTTCAATGGCAGCCTGGACAGAGTATGTGTAGTTTGAATCAGGTGGTGTAGTAATCTTGTCAATACCTAGCCAATCTGAGATAACAAATCCCTAGCAAATAAGAGAACAAAATTCATTGTTAGCATGCAATGCAAACAATGTTTGCTTAAACTTGGGAACTGACAACACCATAAAGACATGCTGTACAATAATAAATCAGCAGATAGGTTTATTCTCGAATAATTAGCAATAATATAAGAATGTTAAACTTAAGTACAGTAATAATGGTGAAGTAATGCTCCAAGATGTCAAAAAAGATTTCATATGAAAAATAAATATTTTAAAAAACATTTATGGATACCTATCCCATAAAACTATAACCATACTTGACTATATGCGCGTGTCAAAATATATAACTGTCAGCTTGTGACATGAACGTCAATGTTTGACATTTTTTATGGGAAAACGCCAAGTCAATATCTCCCACACAAGTTGGAGAATGACACAGTACAATGATTAGACATCTCGTTGCAGCAGTCCTATCTCCAATACCAAAAATTAAAAGGTTAAATCATATTATTTCACATTCTGTGACACCTTTTAGACATGTTTGCTATAAACGCATGTCAGATACACCCTATATTCTTTTCTATATAATGGTTGATATTTCATTTTTATATTATTTAATTCACTGTTATGTATCTATGTAACTTAATATTCATATTTATGCCATGGCATGTCAATATCTTAGGGGTTTCTTGTGTCAGCATGTTTGCATCACACTGCGGTGTTCCATGTCCCATATCTGTGTTTTTTCTTCATATTTGATGACCAACATGAAATCTTAACAAGTAAGAAAAATTACCACGATTATAGCATTTGATAGCAGATTCCATTGTATGGTGTTACCGTATTATAAAACATTTATCGTGTGCCAGAAAAAAAAAAAAAATACAGAGCAGCCATCACCTTAAACTTAAGGGTGCCCTTGAGGAAGCCAGTGACTAGGTCACGATTAGCATTCATCTTTATCCCATTCCAACTGGAGTATGAAACCATTACTGTGGAGACACCTTTTATGATGGAATCTGAATAGGCAGGCATGTGAATGCCAAGCAATGCATGCCAGTTAATTACTGTGTTGTTCCCAATGATTCCATTGGTGGTACCACCGTCTCCAACAAAGTGCCTTGCACAAGCTGCCACCTTTTTTGTGAAGAAACTGTATTCCGGGCATTTTTATGGGCCTTTTTTATGAAGAAAAACATTTTTTTAAAAAAATAAAAGTACTTTTTCGTAAATCATATTTTTTAGCTTAAAAAAAGAAGCTCATGAATGAGAAGAAGATCAGTAACCATCTAATGAATTTTCTTGATAAAATTATCCCTAACAAGTTTTTCAAAATAACAAGACTCAAATTGTCTTCCATCTTCCTCAATCGTCTGTTGCTTCAAGCTTCAACACCACATGATAAGTCATTTTCATCTAAATGATAAAAATTGAATATTTTATTGGCAAAAGGGGAAATATTTCCTTGCATTGCATATGCAGTTTTCGAGTAAGTGAGGATCTTAAGATTTCATTATGTTATAACAGCAGAAAGAGTCCTTGTTTTGTGGATAGTTTGAGTCCACATGCGAGTTATATTTATGAAGATTACTTGAAAGCTTCTAGTGTGCAACATAAAAGACAGACTAAAATCCCATTTTTATTCCTCATAGATAGGGATTCTCCTATTTTAGTTTCTTACTCTTTAAAATTCTTAATTTAGTTTTTCACACATTAAAATCATTCTTAATTAAATCTTTTTATCATATTGTTATTAATGGTGTTAAATTTTTTTGCTAATATAACATTCACATGTCAAAAATTTTGTTAAGATAGATAATACATAGATATCATATTATATTTTAACATAACAAAATATTTGACTTGTGAATGCCTTATCAGCATTTAACATGTAACGCCAATAAAAAATCTAACACTATTAATAACAATATATCGAAAAACTTGATTAGAAGTGATTTTAATCTGTGAAGTATCAGATTAAGAGCTTTAAAGAGTGAAGAAGGACCAAAATAGAAGAACTCCTATATGTGAGAGAACAAAATATAATTTTAGTCTTATAATCATATCTAATAAGATGCAAATGAATTAATTAGATTAATCACAAAATTTCTCTCTTTTGGGTGAAGAATTGAAATGTAAATTAACAAGGTCTCAGTGCAATAATAATTAATTGCATATCAAGAAATTTTGAAGTAATATTTTAATATAGGTTTAAACTTGAAATTGCCTTTATTGAAACAAATTTTTATGTACAACTCTTACTCCTAAAGGATTAATCTCTTACTTAAAAAATAAAAAGACATCCTTGAAGAAATACAAAATAAAACAAAAAGAATCATAATGTAGAGTACTATTTTTTATACTCCTAAATCCCAAAAGTGTAGTTTGACAAAGGAAATTTTAAAGAAGTCACTATGTGTAATCTAGTAATAAAATATTTATGTAGTACTGCAGTAAGTACTTTAATTCCTCTCAACTTCATTTGTAAATAAAAAAGGAGAAAATTTCGAAGAAACATAATTCATTATGTAATTTACATTATCAACTTCCAATTACACAATTTGCTAGGCATAATAATCAACCCCAAATTGAAAAGAAATTTTATGTATACGTCACAGGATTCAAAAAACTATGAATTGTTACATTTGTACATCCTACATCAATTTCTACACATGCTGAACATTGTTTGTACTCTGCAGGGTTTTGGCGTCCCTTGATACCTTACAATAACAGAAAAAGATAAAGGGAACAGCCAACATAAATTTAATAACGCGAGAGGAAAAAAACCCATTCCTCAAAAAAATAGTTAACAAGTCAGGAAACTTGAATTCAATCTTACAGGCTACTGACAGATGTCACTGTAATACATGCCAGAGTCCTTTTGTCAGATATCCCTCCCACAGCCCCCCACTCCTGTGCGCCCTCATGTAACCCTGCTCTTCCCCTTCGAGTCCCCAGGACCTCCTCACCATCCAATGTTTCGTTCCATCAAGAGTTGCTCCATAGCCCACAATCGCCCCCCTGTGATTCAGTTCCCTGCCATAATCTCTGGTAAACACTCCCAGTAATCACGAGTAAACCAAATTGAGGTACCCGTTTGTTTTTATACTGACAGCAAGTGCGCCCTTTTTGTTCAAGAAACTTGGTTTTATATTGCAGAAAAATCGGAGGTCAAAAGTGAACTTAATTCTTACAGCTCACTCCTTAATTACTCTTTCTGTAAGCTGAAATCAGGACCGGGCTTCTTCACATATGTCTTCTTGTGTTTCCAGAACTCATCTTTCTTTCTCTTCTTAGCTTTTGAAATGCCCATCTTACTGTTTAATATACCGAGTATTGCACTCCTATCCTTCTTGTTTTTCATCGCAGCTTTTACATCCAGAATCGCCCTAAGCTTATTGTAAGAATTGACATCTGGCACCTGTCCACTTTTGACCATCTTCTTGTGATAAAAGAATGCCCTTTTGAAATCTCTAACACGGACGAAGGCATATATCACAGTTGAATATGTTATAGAATCTGGTTTTAAATTCAGAGCTGCCATCTCTTTCAACAGCTGCGGTAGCTTTGAGTGTTGCCCTCCTCGGGCATATGCATTCATCAACATATTGTATGTCATCACTGTTGGGTGCAATCCTATCTTCCCAAATTCATATATCACGTCTCTTGCTTCCATGTAGTGACCTTGTTTAGCAAATCCATCAAGAAGAATGTTAAATGTAACCCGTGTTCCTTCAATTTTCTCTCTGATCATCAACTTCCATATTTTCATCAACGTCTGGGTGTCACCAGCACGCCTGAATGCATCTAGTAAAGCAGTGTAGGTTTCTATGGAGGGTTTAATGCCTTCCCTTTGCATGTTCTCAAAGGCCATGTAAGCTTTCCCATGCCAGCCATTAACTGAATAAGCATGGATTAGAGCTGTATAAGAATGTGAAGTGGGCTTTATACCAGCTTTCTTCATCTTCAAGAATGCATCAGCAGCCATGTCACTCATTTTCTTCTGTCTCCCATATGCACTGATCAGGCAAGTATATGATTTGGCATTTGGTGTCAAGCCAATATCCTGCATTTCTTCCAGTAGCTTTTCCACGATCTCAGGCTGCATTCTTCTGCTGTACGCATGCATTAATATGTTAAAGGTAGCTGCAGTGGGCTTAACCCCTTTTGTTTTCATCTCAACAAAAAGGCCTTCGGCTTCTTCTATGTGGTTGGATTTACCAAACGCATCCATCATAGTGTTGTATACAATTGCATTTGAAGAGATCCCTTTCTTCTCCATTTCTAATTGGATGATAAGAGCTTCCCTTATCAGCCCCTCGTCACAAAATGACTTTATTAATGCACCCAGGACTTCTTCACTCCATCTCACCCCTTTTCTGTTCATTTTCTCAAAAAATTGCCATGCATCTTTTGCACTATGGCC
The DNA here is from genome assembly GCA_037013595.1 of Dicorynia guianensis. Classification (NCBI taxonomy): domain Eukaryota; kingdom Viridiplantae; phylum Streptophyta; class Magnoliopsida; order Fabales; family Fabaceae; genus Dicorynia; species Dicorynia guianensis. Next base: position 15,456,557 of record JASUAB010000003.1, on the reverse strand, counting down.
AAGTTTTCTCATAATTGTAATCATTATAGAGCATGTCACATGATCTGGACGAATATTATTTGTTTCCATGGACTCATACACCTTCCAAGCATCGTTATACCTAAGACAATCAAGCAGACATCGATGAGGAACTATCAAAATATTTGCTTTTGTAAGAAAATGCTAGGCTAAACAATTTATGGACATGTATAATAGTAGGGAGAGCCGAAAAGAGATTTTAATAATCAGGTTCAGAGACAGGAATGAATATTTTGATTGTAATTGATATTTCACTCTACTATACATGAAGTCTGGAAACAACAGAAGGTACTTTCAATAGTGAAATTATTTGCAAAATATTAATTGAATGAAACATAACTAAGGTTTTTAAGATTTATAATTGTTAAGGATTCTAAATTATAAATTTACCAATAAACCTAAGACAGCACAAGCAATCACAAGGAACAGGAAAGACTACCATCCGCCATATTGGAAAACTCAATTAGTATGAAGAGACTTATATATTTACTCTACTGTTAAAATAACAAGCTTATAGCACATCATTGATTTGTTAACTTTTCCAAAGTGAGGATAATAAAGACGCACATAAGAATGCAAAAACAAGAATAAAGTTAATTGTAATTCTTTATGTAAGACAAACAGCATGTATTTGACTAAACAATAAGCTATGTGAATGTATTCTTTTTTTTTTCCTATGTTAACCTTCTAGGTCTCTCCAGACCACAAATGTATGAAAAATATGGAAAGTCAACTTCTAAACAGTCAAATTACACAAAAAAGTTCCAAGAAATTTATACCTCCCACTGTATAAAAGACCTGAAATTGCACCATTATAAACATGAACATCTCTGAACTCCTTATTTGAAGGTAGGTTTATAAACAGGATCATCAACTTATCACCCATCCCTGCTCTTCCTAATGCTGGAAACAACACAGTACATGCCCGAGGTGTAACAAGAGAGGGTTCCTGCAATCTCATCCACTCAAAAAAATATAAACAATCCACTAGACGGCTCTCCTGTCCAAGTAGTCTTAGAACCTCCACGCAATCTATCTCACCAACTTTTCCTTCATAGTCCCCTAAAGCCTCCCCTAAAGTTAGATTTTCAGGTAGATTCCTTGCAATTTGAATAATCTCCCCCACAATGCCCTCAGGCAATTCCTTTTGGTCACCCATTTCTTCCTTCTCCTTGACAAACAAGGAATCAGCATTGTAATCTGTTTCAGTTTCTTCAACAGACTCAGTATCAGGAGCAAGGTGCCATGAAATGTGGCGGTTCTTCTGGAGGGACAATTTTCCTTCATTTTCAGGGTCTTCATTAGAAGATGAAGTGCGAGATTTGAAGAAATAATAAATTGGATCTTCTAGTTTCTCTGGTAATTCTTGCTCTTCCCTTGGTTTTATATCCTCCTCCTCTTCCTCTTCCTTTTTCAGAAATAATTCTTGCTCTTCTTCTTTTTCTTCCTCTTCTTCATGGAGAATTTGCAGAAAGATGGGGGCCGAAGAATGGGGGTTATTAGTAGGTAATGCAGCACATAAGGAGAGCAAATTTGGGGTTTTAGAGGGCATAGATAGGAAAGGCTTGATATTAATGCGGTCTAAATTGGCACTGCAAATGAAGATATATGAAGGAGGGAATCGATGGCTTATTAGAGCCATGGATTTACAGAGGTTATGTTGCCTATTGCTGCTTGTCCTAGGTACTATGTACCATGCAGACCAACATCCCACCTGTAAAATTTAAGGTTAATCAGTAACCTTGAACAATAAAAAGCAAATAGGAATGAAAGGCAAAATGTCAGTTCAGTTCCATCAACTACAGATCTTTCCTAAATAAACTCATTTCCTCTAACTGAAGTTGAACAAAAGAAAATAGAAACACCCATCAACTTTTTAACCTCTGTCAAATGGCTGCTTGAAAAATTAACACTGTAAATAACTAATTCTCAGCCTTAGTTACCTACACCTAGGTTCCCAACTTAAGAACACCAGTATTTGCAGATAATTTTGTAAAAAGAGTTATGTAAATTTTATGCTTCTTTTCTCTTTGTTGTCAACTTAGAAGGAGTAAAGACGCATAAATCTCCCTTATCCAAATGAGTAATTGAACCATTGTCACAACAATACTGCCAGGCAGTGACTTTATTTTCATGTGGGTTGGTTCATTTTAATTGAGAGCACTTAAACTTTTCAAAAGGTTTATTTTCAATAGATGAAAGAAAAAATTTTGACCTTTTAATTGATTTTTATTATTTTATCTCCTTCTTACCTTGTTTACTACCCAATGGGCATTGCACCCTCCTAACCCCACTTTATTTACGTGAAAATTATTTTGATCATCCGCATTCTTAAAACACAAGTCTAGACGTGCAAGTGACTTAAAATATACCACAAAAAGAATCGCAAGACAAACCAGTGCTCTTGACTTCAAAGTATCCCACTTGATACTTAGCCTCTCAATCTCTAATTTACCTCAAAGGTTTTCCAATATGCTCAGAAAAACATCTCTCACAAATTCTCATAAAATGATAAAATCCAAAAGACAATGTCATTAATAGACTAAAAGTTCTTCCACCCCAGGTACGCAGGAAATCCCAGGTGCAAGCAAGAACAAAACGCATGAAGGCTAAAGAAGAAATACTTGTCATCTAGAGTTGAACCTGTTCAATCCATATTTCCAAACGTCCTGGCGCTTTCAAATGAGATTTGGTACACAATAAAGCCAAGAGAAGATACATCATGAAATAGTCAATTAATCTAGACCACACCCGAAAATTTATCCAACTTCCACAAGAATCCGGTGGCAAAGTCATTAAAAATCACTGTCTTATGATTTTAATGCCACAAACGCCACTCAATTCTGAGTTCCCAGCGTATAACTGAAAGAAAAGGTGACTGCAGCCAGGGAAGGACAGTGCGGAACCCTGGGGCGATTTTAAATAAAAACTTACATAAACTAAAAAGGAATCAACTCCTCAATTTCTTTCCTGGGTAGAAAAAAATTAGATTCAGGATTTTAATGTCTATGGAGGCTTACAAAACTGAGATTTACAACCGAAGTTATGGTCAAAACAAGGTGTGCCGCCAGGGCCATAGCAGAAATTTTGAAAGACGAATGACACACAACTAAGAAACAGATTGGAAGCAAACTCTCACTGACAATTGTAACCACTTTACTTGGGGGCTATAACCTCACTTAAACAGAAACTAACATTCAACCATGATCAACCAACCTCTCTTCAGCAAAGAAACCAGTACTCAAAATTATAGAAATTAAGAGCAACACTGACCCTATGGCTACATTGTGAGTGACGAACAAGCCCACTTACCGCTTCCATGTGAAACGATGAGGAGACGGAAAGAGACCTCAGCTAAGAGATGGAATGGCCATGGTGGACAGGCAAAAAGGCAAAGATCCAAAGGACTGGGCCGCTCTGTTCTCGGGTGGCGCTGCTTGTTCGTTCCAAGGTGAAGCAACAAGCTGCCGTTGGGTGTTGGGTAAAGGGTGTAGAGCAGATGCGGAGCTTCGGAGAGTGGATAAGGGCGCGATTAAAGGTCCGGTAGGTCTTGTCACCGCTGGGAGGAGAAATCGCTGGTGACCATCCAACCATGACCCTGAGCCTGAGATATTTAATTAGTTGTTAATTAATATTATTTGAATCAATAAAACTATTTATGAAAATAAGGTTTAATTTTAATAAAATATTATTTGATAATTTGATAATTTGATTTTTATTTGTTATTTTTAGTTATTGAAAGATATTAATTAACAATTATATGATAACTAAATCCTACAAAAATAGCATTTAACTTTTAAAAAAATATCATTTAACAAAATATTAAAATAAACTTGTCAAAATATCATTTAGTAAAAATTTAAAAGGAAGAAATTTAATAATTTGTGAAAATTTAAAATAGTTTACTAAAAATATTTCGTTAAATTATTAAATAATTTCACATTCACTATTATTTGCAAAAATTATTTATGCAAGAATAATATTTGACAAAAGAATAAATAAACTAACACAGAATAAAATAACTCACATAATTATTAGAGAAACAAATTATTGAACATCATAATTTGAAAGTGGACAAGAAAATTTAAGTTGCTAAAATTATTTAAACTTGTATATTTTTCATAATTTACTTGAACTTTTATATATATATATATATATATATATATGTGTGTGTGTTTGTTTAATTACACCTGTAAAAAGATATAAATATATTGCTATTTTAAATAAATTAGGGATTATTTTTCCCGTTAATATTAATTTAGTTTGCATTAAATACATATACATACAAGCTTTTTTAAATTACTTTATTCAATCAACAATTGTACAAATAATTATACAAAATTTATGATAGCTAAAGTGGTTTATTTTAAAAGGCTGTACTACACGAAAGTTAAGATTTTATAAATTAAGATTCTTTACTAAAATATAGTCCTATGTAACGTAGGGTTCTACCTACACTAAATATAAGTATAATTAATTTTGAATGTAATTATTAAAAATATCTATAAAATATGCATGTTTATTTGAAAAAATGAATTAAATATTTTTTTTAAAAAAATAATAGGACCCATATACACTTTAAAATGATAATTAAAATGACAGGACCTCATGAAATGAAAGGGTTTCCTTGTTAGACTAATTTTTAAAAAAAAAATGCTTTGCATGTGAATTTAAAAAAATAATAAAATAAATATCTTTTAAGAAATGAATTATTGTTATATAAAATACTTAAAAAAATAAATGTTAAAAATGATAAAATAAAGTTTGACTAATAAAGTTTAATTTTTAATAAAAATACTTTTTATGAATTCTTTTTTTAGTGAAAATAATTAATATTATATTAAATATCGAATAAAACAGTAATTATTAGATAATATAAAAATTGAGTTTACTTTTAATAGAACTTAATATTTATATGTGAATAAAAATTGTTATTTATAAAAATTTAGTTTAATACTGATAACATATCTTTAAATTTGAATGTAATTTAAATTGACAATAAAACAGTATTTTGATAAATGAAACTTTTAAAAATGATAGGGAAAAAATGTTTTCGACTTCAGTATGATTATATATATATATATATATATATATATATATATATATAATATAAATAGATAGATAAATCAAGTGATAGTGAAAACTTATGCAACTTTTGGCTTCTTATTTATCTACGCAACAAATATTTGTATGATTAGATTAGTAGCAAGTATGATTTTGCTTCTTTTATATTCTTAAAAATAATTTAATTCCTTAATTTTTAAGTTAGGTCATTTAATTTACTAACAAGTGTAATTGAGATAATGTAATTAGTTCCTCATCCAATTTTTATTTCTATATGACATGAGTCATCTATGGTGCCAAAATTTTATTTAACTTTTCATCCAAAATCTTAATTTTATCTATATCAATTAATCTTTTAATTAATAAATAAATTTATATAGTAATTTAGTCACATTACAATTAAAAAAATCTATATCCCCATGTGCCAGTCTTATCATATTAAAAAGAAGAATCTAATAAATTAAAAATTAAATTATCTTAATTATACTTATAAAAAGATTAAATTATTTAATTTAAAAAATAAATTACTTTTTTGAAAAAGGAAAACAATTAAAAGCCCCTTACTATGATACATTACAATTTACATAAAAAAAAAAGACCCAATTAAAGAAATTATTCTCAAAGATTACCAAATTCACGAATCTTATAATTTTATATAATTATGATCTAAAAATTGGGCTCAAAGAAATTATCGTTACATTGACAATGTAATAAATGTTGATTTATTGTTGTACAAAAAGATATAAAAATCGTTTTTGTGCTAGATTAAAAGATAATAAAAATTGATATATATATATATATATATAAATATATAATATGCCTCCATCAATTATAATCAATATACACCTTTAAATTTTTCATCATTATTTTTTAGTTATTCTAGCTATAGAATATCTAAAAATTGATAAGAAAATAAGAAAAATAAGGACTATGGAATTACCAATAAAATGGTGACACTTGCCACACTCACGTTTCAGTAAAAAAGTTTTGATCAACTCACATTTTGATCGAATTTTTTTCTTAGACATATGCAAAATGTTATTTTAAAAATGTGGGTATAGAATTACCCTTACCAACAAGGTCATTGAGAACAAAAAGTGATGAAGTCAGATATGTTCGAAGCCTTTTTTGGCCAGAGCATTGCCATCGGCATTAATAGACTCTGTGGGGGAAATGGATCATTTGACATATCGAAGGGGAAGGCTATCTGGCGTCATCTGCTAGACGTCATACGATCCTGATCCCCTGTGTGTCAGAATACCCATTTTTACATTTTCCACGGTGTGAAATCTATTTGCCAACTGCCGACAATATTGATTACAGGCACAAGCAAAGCTTGTCAAAAATTTCTTAACGCTTAAACCGATGAGTTTAGGCTGTGCAGTTTTAATGGGTGCGGAATGGGTCAAGATAGGTTGGATTTGTATAAAGAGGTGATTCAATAAGTAAAAAAAAGAGATTGGGATTCTGCAGAGGATCATTGGAGAGAGAGAAATAAATTGGAGGTATTTTCGTTCTTGCTTTATAAGTCTGTTTGTCTCTCACTTTTTAATCTGTGTATTATTTGTCTCTTTTTCAATAGTTCTTGCAGTTATTAAAAAGACTAAGGCTGAGAGGCATCTGCATGAACATCAGAAGACTCTCAACATTCCGAATGGCAAAGTTGGCAAGTTAATTAGTTTGCACAAACATTCCCCTCTCTATAAATATGGCTGAATTAAACATTGCAGCAATTAGAATAAATAATTAGTTTGAGTATTACCAAATTGACCTTAGTACTGCACAAAAAGAATTTACCTTAGAATTGGTCGAAAGTCTCTGAAATGAAGAAAATTAAAGAATATGAGATATAATGTACTCAAAAAATCACTAGTAGAAATTTTGATATTAAAGAAAAATAAATTTTTTATGTAAAAGTCACAAATTTGTTGATAAAAATTTTTAACAAAAAATTTAACAAGAGAATTTAGTATTCGATAATACTAAAATTTTTTATGATGAATGTAATATACACTGTCTATAAAATAATTATTTAGTCTCTCTAATTATTATGGAGTTTTAACAAATTTATTCCTTAAAATAAAACGTAGGCTAGACAAAATATAGCTTCTATGTTATAACACAAGCATGACCGAAGTATCTAAACCAACACTATTTCCCGTATGAATGTTACCTGGACCTTGATATTTTTTGCCAACGTTCAGGTTACAAATTGTATTTGTAATGTGATTAGTGGCTTCTAAATTCGACAACCAGCAAGCTTCTTCTAGGACACTTTAGGATGAATCAAGACACCTTAATTCTGTTCAAATGTACTTGGCGCAGCCACCATGGCGGTGATGTTATCGGTAGGCTTCTGCCCTTGTCATTGACTAAAATTTTGACCAGAAACGGGAGAATTGAGAGTCATCATGTTCAAGATTAAAGGACAAGTCAAACTTGTGAAAGCACTTCAGGATTGTACAGCCAAATTTTCTATGTAATTGGCATTGAGGCTTATTATTGCTTCTTCCACGACCTCTAGCCCTATTTTGTGTTCCATAGCTCTGCCTCTGTTACTTCTTCCAAAATTCTCATTATAAAGCCCATACGTAGGTCCTCCTCCTCTGCCACAAGGACTGCTTTGACCCCATCCTTGTAGCCATGAGGTTTGCTGACATTGAATGTTCAACTGTTGCCATGTTCTAAAGAATCCTAGATTCTGTTGTAAGAAGATGAACAGAAGTCGTTTTCCAGGAGGGAAATTCTTCTTGAGTTGTGATTGCTTCAACAATTGCTTCAAATTTTGTGCCTAACCCTTGTTAATGCAGTGTAGCTTAGGTCTAATTCTGACATCATGCAGCCGCCAGATTAAAGGGTGTCCCAGATTGATTTGGCCTTGGTAAGGTACTCTCTTATGCTAGAGCTTCCTTTCTTAATACTTTGTAGCTGACACCTGAACCGCATCACCTTTACTGCAGTTTGAGAAGAGAAGTATTCTTCAACGCCACCCCAAAGTTCTCTTGTAATCTTACATCCTACAAGATTTGGGAGAATCGTTACTCTGATTGATGGTAAGATCCAGGAGACCAACAATTGATCCTAACGATCATAAAGATCAAAGCCTGGGGAAGATTCTAGTGGAACTTCTTGTGAGCCATCAATGAAACCCTTTAACCCATGTCCTTGGAGGGTTGCTACAATGTAGTCGCTATAAGAGGTGATTGTTGTCTTCCAGTTTCACAGTGATGCTCTATGAACCTGGATTGATGACAGAAAGTTGAACGTTTGACAGTGGAGCACCAGTTGGTTGATCATCAACTGCCATTCTTTCAGTACCAAGCTCTGATACCATATAAGAGTTTTACATGGCGATGAACATAAGTAAGTTTGAGAGAGAAATTAGAATGGAAGAATTGGAATCTAATTTTCATTGATTATCACGTGGAGCTCTAGCTTTTTTATAATGGATCATTTGTACATCAGAGTGAGCCATGTGGCTATTTTCTACTGAACTGAGACAGTTGCACCAGAATAACAACTATTATCAATTTTGACTTAATTGTTGAGCCTTAGCTCTTTCGGATCTCCTTATAGCTCCATCAAAGAAGCCTTCAAGAGATACTTTATGTTGACATGGAAGCCTTGGGTGGAGCATAATAATTTTTACTACCTTCTCGTACTAATTTGTATTTTAAGCTCTTAGCCTATTCAGTTATAGAGTGAATAAAATTAGTCAACCAGATAAACTTATCATATTTTATTAATCTATCAAACATTGAATTCAAGTATGATACAATAATAAGACAATTTATCTTATCCATCCTTATTTTAACCATCAAAGGGCAACTATTGAAATCCTACACAAATTTTTCTTGCCTTTTTCAAAAACTTTCATAAGCCGCTCTCGTATTTTGTTAAGTTGTCTATACTTAAGCTTTTAATTTGTTAATATTTTGATACCATAAATTTTATTTATTTTTACTTGTTTTGATAAAATATATATATATATATATTCATATATTTAAATCATAAATGGATTTGTAGTAACTTAATATTATGATTCATACCAAAAGAAATCACTTACATCAAGAGAAATGAAGTTTCTTTTTTTTTTTTTTTCCAAGGAATGTATGTGTACATTTTTAAATTAAAAGGATTGTGTAACAAGGCAAAACACAAAGGATTTGAAACGCAAAAACAAAACAAGATCTATGAGGATTTATATATCTTCAAGCATGGTAATTAGGTAAGTAATTTTTAAAAAACAATTAAATAAAAACTGAAATTCTTTTTCCCTTCTTACGTACTGCTACGGACTGAAGTCGCCAAAAGATCTGTTGAAGAAACCTAAACAAGATCTACGAGGATTTATATATCATCAAGCAATGTGTGTTTGCTGAGAATATGATAGACGCGTGGATGAGATATTGCAGGTTTGCACGTCAACAATTGCTTTATTTGCCAAAGAAGTTATCCCTCGTAGCTCACTGAGGGCAAAATTCAACCCAGCAACATCCACAAAACCGAAGCAAACAAAAAGGAATACTTTCTTCAACAAGAGACTTAATTGTGTAGCCCAACTTTTTCCAGAGCTTCCTGCATTTGTATTTTACATATACTCAATAAACCATGCATGGTCCAACGCACGAAGCATCACAGCGCAGTTTGGTGCATAGATTCAAACATCTGTGTCTGTCATTGTTTGGTTGAGCAAAAAACAAAAAAAAGAGCACAGAAACTGAAAGGGACAAGCAGATATGGCTATGAGGCAAAAGCCGTTGTCTTCGCGGACTCGATCCTCGGCTCGTCCTGTTTATGAGGACTTCCATCCCAGTTTTGAGAGGAAGGAAAACCCGGAAGCGGTCTTTCTGCATATTCAACTTCCTGGTACGTCTATCTTTCTTGCATGTCAGTCCTTTTTTTTTTTTTTTGGGTTTAAAAAGAAAAGCCTTTTTAATTTGGGTAAGTTCAATACAATTTTTTGAGGAGTTCTAAAAAGAAAAGTAGGGACTTGAGTGTGGTTTGAGTAATGAAATTTAATTTTATTATTGTTTATTTAAATTTAATTTTTACATTGTGATTTTTTAAATATTTAAAAAATAAAAGAAAATAGTTTTTAATTGTCATGCAGTAAATAAATGATACAGTCAAGATTTGAAGCATATACAAGGGGAAATGTTTCTCTTGCTTGAGAGCTCACGGCTCCCGACATTTTAGAGAGAAAAATTTTGAGAGAAAGAGAATGTGAGGAGGAAGAGGAAAGTAGGAAGAGAAGAAAATTTTAAATTAAGGGGAGTACTCAATAATAATTAGTAATTTTTTAAAATTTCTCTTTTTTTAATAGAGAAATAATAGAGAAAAATGTTAAAAATTGTATTATCAAAATATAAATTTATTTGTATTTATGGGGTAAGCTCAAGATCTGTTTTTTAAGGAATTTTACACTGTCACAAAATGAATTAAAATTGATGCAAGGAGATTTTGGATTAAATATATAATTGTGTGCTTCATATATATATGGATATATATGTATATCTTTACTATTTGCTTATTTAAATTGATTATATATCACTATCTCAACGTAATCTTGGAACAATCTTTGAAATTAATTGTAGAAACACTTAAATAAATTATTGAATTAAGATTTAAATGCAACGCTCTAATTTATGAAAAAAGGTAGATAATTTGCAAAGATAAATGCATCTATATTATTATATATAAAAGTACATGAATAAAAATTATTAGCATTAGTTATGATACCCTAGTTAAATGGTTTATTTACTAAATACCTTTTAGTTAAAAATTCTAGCTATCTTCAATTCTATTCAGTCTCTTCATTTTAAATTTTTTATTAAATTATTATTTCATTAAAAATAAAATTATTTTAAATTTAAAATAATAGTTTATAAGAAATTAATTATATTTTTAATTATTATTTATATATTCAAATAGTTATATTATTACATTATTAACGCTGTTAAATATCACATCCAAAAAATATTTGTATTAATTTAATATATGCTGTATATATAAATATGTAGAAAACATAAACATTCTTTGTATATAATATCGTTTTCAAAAATTTTATTAATCAAAATACCATTTCATTATAAGGTTAAATCATCTTTAAATTTAAAATACTTTTTTTATTAAAAATTAAACTCAAAACTATTGCTTTCATCGTTATTATAAATGTGCTATTGAAAGTAAATTTTTATTTTTAAAATTTTAATGTTTAATTATGTGTTTAATACAACATCAATTATCATTAAAAATTAAACTCTACTCTCTTAATCTGCCGTACTTTCATTATAAATGTTATATTCTATTAACGTTACCGTCAAGGCTCTCGCATAGTAGTGGCAAACTGTGTCCTAGGACAGCTTAGGGAATCAAAAAACCTGAATTCGAATCCTAAAGTTAGCCTTGGAAGGTAGGGGTCAACATGCCTCCCGCCCCAACTCCAGAGTAGTCTTCCATCCTAAAAGGGGTGTGGGGGAATACAAGGGATCAATGATCCCAAAAAAAAGCTGAAATTTATTTTTGATTTTTTTCTAATATTTACTTTTTATTTTATGTAATAATATAAACATCATGTCATTTTTCAAATAAAAGAATTTGTGTTATTTTATAATGAATTTTTTTAAAAGTTTGCATGACTAGTTCTACAAAATGTCTCCAGTCCCAACATAGGATAACATCATGACACAACAATATTTCACATTTATAATTAATTTGCTTTAATAAAAAATTTCAAAGGGAGAATTAATATGGCAAAATTTCTGATAAAATTATTAGAATAAAATGATCATTTAAAGCAGTCATTTTAAGTTATACTACTTACGATAGCCAATTTATTTGGTTGTTTTTCTCTGGTGGTAAACTTTTTAGTAAAAAAGGTTTCTTCTGAAGTTCTTTTAAATCGTACATTAATTATTTCTCTATTTCATTACTTTTATTTTTACATAACTTTGATCTTATAAAATTCGAACTAATAAGTTTCAAAAATTAAGATATAAAACCTGCAGAAATCAATAGTTCACTAAAGTCATAGTAAAAATTTGGGTGAATTTCAAGTACTGATTTAAATGAGTTATTGTCAGAAGACTAGAAAGGAAAGGGTGTGGATAATCTTCTCAATGCATTAGTAAAATTGTTGTCATGGTAATTTCTTTTCATGAATATAGATTTACAATTGAATGATAAAATTAATTTATTCCAAAACTGGTTGAATATGTGTGGAAAAGTCTTCAAGTGATGAAAAACTAAGAACTCGTGTAGAAGGTTAAGATGCAAACATCTTCAGAATAATATATATATATATATATATATATATATATATATATATATATATATATAAAATCCTACCAAAGCAATATTAGTTGGAATCAGCCCCCAGCAGTTCTGGTATTTTTCTTCAAATTTAGATAGAAAATCTTTATATGAAGTTTGTGACTTGCATTTCTTATAAAGGTCCCTGTATGGTGGTTAACATGTGTTTCTTCTTTGCTTCTGCAGGCTTCACACCGGAGCGGATCAGTGTTACACATACGGACGCTTCCCGGAAGCTGAAGGTTTCTGGAGAACGACCAATTGAGGGTAACAGATGGGCTCGTTTCCGGCAAGAATATTCGGTTCCGGGAATCTGTGAGACAGGGACGCTTCATAGCAAGTTTGTTAAGGGAGTTCTTACTATTACTATGCCAAAGAAGGTTTTCACACAAGTTTCTCCCAAACAAGAAGTGAAAAGAATCCAAGAAGAAACAACCGCAGTTCCTTCAGAAAAAGCTGCGGCCGCTGAACCCCCGAAGCCTGAAAAAGACCAAGATGTAAGTCCTTCAAGAAGGGGAAGTGCTTCAGTACTCCCGGGACCAGCAAAAGGCCCTGCCGAGTTGAAGGCACAAAAGGGTCAGGAAGAAACTTCAACTCAGAGAACTGTTGATAGCAGAAAATCAGCAGATGAGAAGGAATTGAGAGCTGTAATCCCTCCAGGACCAGTTTCTCCAAAAGAAGAAGTGAAAAGAATCCAAGAAGAAACAGCAGCAGTTCCTTCAAAGAAAGCTGCGGCCGCTGAACCACTAAAGGTTGAAAAAGACCAAGATGTTATTCCTCCAAAATCTACACCTAGTTCAGGAATTGATTCAGGAGATAGGGGAGGTGCTTCAGTAATCCCGGGAACTGAGTTGAAGCCACAACAAGGTCAAGAAGAAAGTTCAGCCCAGAGAACTACTGATAGCAGAAAACCAGCAGATGAGAAGGGATTGAGAGCTTTAAGCCCTCCAGGACCAGAACCTACGAGGGAGTCTGTACCTCAAAAGGGTCTAGAGGAAATTGTGCAAAAACGGATATTAACAATGGGAAAGCCTCGAAAGGGGCAAGAGGAAATTCAGCCACAATCCACAAAAATAACAACATCCAGTAAGCAATTAGATGAAAAGCCTCAAGAGGAAGTTAAGCAGAAGACCACGTTAACTACAGTTCCCAAAAAGCAAACAGATGAAAGGAATATTGTGGGAACGAGGCCTGAAGATGCTGAGAAGGAAAAAATCCTCAAGAAGGAAATCAAAGAAACAGATGGGAAACCTTCTAAATCAAGAACTCCTGAGAATGATGTGGAGATGTTTATCAAAAGAGAAAAAGAAATTAAGGCGAGAAAGGAGTTAGTTAAAGCGGCAGAAGATTCTGCTCCAAAAGCTCAAGAGGAAGAAAAGGAGACCACAGGTGAAGACAAAGGGAAGCAAAAAGAGCTTATGGCTGACACAATAGGGAAGGGAATCAAAGAAGTGGCTGCTTCTGCTTACCAGGCTGGCAGTAGAATAGCAGAAGGGAAATGGAATGAAGAAGACACGCCTTTACTAGTAAATATGGGTGTTGCAGCTCTAGTACTTGCAGCACTAGGAGCTTATATATCCTATAAATTTGCTTCTTACGGGGAACCCTAAAAGTTTTCATATTCAAATGCTTTCACACACTTGCAGAAGATTAAGTGTAATTCAAATCTATTTTGTGTAAGAATATTGCAATATTTCTTATTTGTCTACAGAAAGCAGACCAGTTGACCACAATAATTCCCAACTTCAGTTTATGCATACATCCATTGAATTGAACACCTATATATATGTTTCGTTAAAAACCCATAATAAATATCTATCTGGAGACCACTATTTGTAAAAATTTAAGCTAGATTCTAGGTAAAATTTATTAAAGGGCTCCTACCAAGATGCCCTGCTGGTGTCTGAGTAAAAGGAAAAGCAACAATACCATAACCTGCACTACTAATAATATCTCCACACTCTATTTCATTTCTTAAAGAAACCCCAGATTTTAAGCTAGAGAAAACGATTTGTTGGTTGCACTAACAGGAGCTTTCATTCTTCTTTGTGATGGTTGATATTAAAATGCCAGTGAACAGTAATATTGGGTAGTTTGCTGCTTTTCAATAAGTATTTAGATGAATTTCTCCATTATTCACAAGATGTAGGTTCTGCCACTTAATGTCTGCAGTTTCTTTCACCCAAAGATATTAAGTTAAAGGAAAAGCAACTCTTATTACTAGCACCATCAGCAGAATAATTTTCCATTGTCCATCAATTTTGGTACTGAAACAGTTAATTGATTTACTAATATAACATCCCTTTCATAAACTTAACCAGAATAAGCAAAAGTACAACTAGAACAAAATCTACATGTTGCCAAAAGCACTATGAAAAGGAATAAAATCAGGTTAAATCCAGCTACGTTCGTTAGTAAAGCTTTCTGTCTAAATCTCATACAAATTTATGGTATCGATCGCTGCCTATGAATAATGCTTACATCCACGCAATTTTATATCAAGAAGTTCTAGAAAGAGGACCAATACAAGCACAAGTAAGCACTCTTTGTCAAGTATGCTTCTTAACTAACAAGAAGCCACATCATATCATCTTTATCCACGCCAGAAGTTGTCCCGCCATTCCCAAACTGATAGGGAATACAATGTAGTCGCCATAAGAGGTGATTGTTGCCTTCCGGTTTCTCGGTGATGCTCTATGAACCTGGATTGATGACAGAAAGTTGAATGTTTGACAGTGGAGCACCAGTTGATTGGTCATCAACTGCCATTCTTTCAGTACCAAGCTCTGATACCATATAAGAGTTTTACATGGCGGTGAACATAAGTAAGTTTTAGAGAGAAATTAGAATGAAGAATTGAAATCTAATTTTCATTGATTATGACGTGGAGCTCTAGCTCTTTTATATTGGATCATTTGTATATCAGAGTGAGCCGTGTGGCTATTTTCTATTGAACTGAAACTGTTACACCAGAATAACAACAATTATCAATTTTGACAAAATTGTTAAGCCTTAGCTCTTTCAGATCTCCTTATAGCTCCATCAAAGAAGCCTTCAAGAGATACTTTATGTTGACACGGAAGCCTTGGGTGGAGCATAATAATTTTTACTCTCTTCTCCTACTAATTTGTATTCCAAGCTCCTAGCCTATTCAGTTGTAAAGTTGATAAAATTAGTCAACTAAATAAGCTTATCGTATTCTATTAATCTATCAAATATTGAATTCAAGTATGATACGATAATAGGATAGTTTATGTTATCCGTTCTTATTTTAACCATCTAGGGACAACTATTGAAATCTTATACAAATCTTTCTTGCCTTTTCCAAAAACTTTTGTAAACCTCACTTGGATTTTATTAGGTTGTACATACTTAAACTTTTAATTTGTTGATATTTTGGTACCATAAATTTTAATTATTTTTAATTGTTTTGATAAAATTTATATATATCTTCATATATTTAAATCACAAAATCAATTTTTAGTAACCTAATATTATGGTTCATACCAAAAGAAATCACTTAGATAAAGAGAAATGAAGCCTTTTTTTTCTATTTTTTTCAAGGAATGTATGGGTAAAGTTTTAAAATAAAAGGACTTTGTAATAAGGCAAAACACAAAGGATTTGAAACGCAAAAACAAAACAAGATTCGCGAAGATTTATATATCTTCAAGCATGGTAATTAGGTAATTAATTTTAAAAAAACAAATAAATAAAAACTGAAACTCTTTTTCCTTTTTTGCGTACTGCGACGGACTGAAGTCGCCAAAGGATCTGTTGAAGAAACCTAAACAAGATCTACGAGGATTTATATATCTTCAAGCAATGTGTGTTTGATCAGAATATGATAGACGCATGGATGAGATATTGCAGGGTTGCACGTCAACAATTGCTTTATTTGACAAAGAAGTTATCCCTCGTGGCTCACTGAGGGCAAAATTCAACCCAGCAACATCCACAAAACCGAAGCAAACAAAAAGGAATACTCTCTTCAACAAGAAACTTAATCGTTTAGCCCAACCTTTTCCAGAGCTTCCTGCATTTGTATTATACATATACTCAATAAACCATGCATGGTCGCAGTTTGGTGCATAGATTCAAACATCTGTATCTGTCATTGTTTGGTTGAGAAAAAAACAAAAAAAAAGAGCACAGAAACTGAAAGGGATAAGCAGATATGGCTATGAGGCAAAAGCCGTTGTCTTCGCGGACTCGATCCTCGGCTCGTCCTGTTTATGAGGACTTCCATCCCAGTTTTGAGAGGAAGGAAAACCCGGTAGCGGTCTTTCTGCATATTCAACTTCCTGGTACGTCTATCTTTTCTTGCATGTCACTCTTTTTTTTTGGTTTTGAAAAGGAAAGTGTTTTTAATTTGGGTAAGTTCAAGACATTTTTTTGAGAAGTTCTAAAAAGAAAAATAGGGACTTGAGAGTGGTTTGAGTAATGAAATTTAATTTTATTATTTTTTATTTAAATTTAATTTTTATATTGTATTTTTTTAATATTTAAAAGAATAAAAAAAATAATTTTTAATTGTCAAGCAATAAATAAATGATACAGTCAAAATAATTATCATTAAAAATTAAACTCTACTTTCTTAATGTACTGTGCTTTCATCAGAAATGTTATATTCTATTAAAATTTAGCTTTGCCTTCAAGATTCTCGCATGGTGATCACAACCTGCGTCCTAAGACAGCTTAGGGAATCAAAAAGCCTGAATTCGAATCCTAGAGCTAGCCTTGGAAGGTAGGGGCCAAAACGCCTCCCCTCTCGACGCCAGAGTAGGCTTCCATCCTAAAATGGGTGTGCGGAAACACAGGGGATCAATGATCCCCCAAAAAGAAAAAACTCAACTTTATTTTAGATTTTTTCTAATAGTTATTTTTTATTTAATATAATAATATAAACATTATGTCATTTTTCAAATAAAAGAATTTGTGCTATTTTATAATGAATTTTTTTAAAGTTTGCATGACTAGTTCTATAAAATGTCTCAAGTCCCAAAATAGGATAACATCATAACACAACAATATTTCACATTTATCATTAATTTGCTTTAAGAAAAAATTTCAAAGGGAGAATTAACATAGCAAAATTTCTGATAAAATTATTAGTATAAAATGATCATTTGAAGCAGTCATTTTAAGTTATATTATACACGATAGCCAATTTATTTGGTTGTTTTTCTCTGGTGGTAAACTTTTTAGTAAAATTAGTTTCTTCTGAAATTCTTTTAAATCGTACATTATTTATTTCTCTATTTTATTACTTTTATTTTCACAGAGCTTTTATTTTATAAAATTTAAACTAATAAATTTATTAAATTTCAAAAATTAAAATATAAAACCTATAAAAATCAATAGTTCACTAAAGTCATAGTAAAAATTTCGGTGAATTTCAAGTACTGATTTAAATGAGTTATTGTCAGAAGACTAGAAAGGAAAGGGTGTGGATAATCTTCTCAATGCATTAGTAAAATTGTTGTCATGGTAATTTCTTTTCATGAATATAGACTTACAATTGAATAATAAAATTAATTTATTCCATAAGTGGCCGAACATGTGTGGAAAAGTCTTCAAGTTCAAGTGATGAAAAACTAAGCACTTGTGTAGAAGGTTAAAATTCAAACATTTTCAGAATAAAAAGTAAAAAATAAAAACTATATCTATAAAAGCCTACCAAAGCAATATTATTTGGAATCAGCTCGCAGCAGTTCTTGTATTTTTCCTCAAATTTAGATAGAAAATCTTTATATGAAGTTTGTGACTTGCATTTCCTATAAAGGTCTGGTTGACTTATGTTTCTTCTTTGCTTCTGCAGGCTTCACAAAGGAGCGGCTGAATGTTACATATACGGACGCTCCCCGGAAGCTGAAGGTTTCTGGAGAACGACCAATTGAGGGTAACAGATGGGTTCGTTTCCGGCAAGAATATTCGGTTCCGGGAATCTGTGAGGCGGATAGACTTCATAGCAAGTTTGATAAGGGAGTTCTTACTATTACTATGCCAAAGAAGGTTTTGACACAAGTTTCTCCCAAACAAGAAGTGAGAAGAATCCAAGAAGAAACAACTGCAGTTCCTTCAAAAAAAGCTGCGGCCCTTGAACCCCCAAAGCCTGAAAAAGACCAAGATGTAAGTCCTTCAAGAAGGGGAAGTGCTTCAGTACTCCCGGGACCGGTAAAAGGCCCTGCCGAGTTGAAGCCACAAAAGGGTCAAGAAGAAACTTCAACTCAGAGAACTGCTGATAGCAAAAAATCAGCAGATGAGAAGGGATTGAGAGCTGTAATCCCTCCAGGACCAGTTTCTCCAAAAGAAGAAGTGAAAAGAATCCAAGAAGAAACAGCTGCAGTTCCTTCAAAGAAAGCTGTGGCCGCTGAACCACTAAAGCCTGAAAAAGACCAAGATGTTATTCCTCCAAAATCTACACCTAGTTCAGATATAGATTCAACAGAGATGGGAGGTGCTTCAGTACTCCCAGGACCTATAAAAGGCCCTGCTGAGTTGAAGCCACAACAGGGTCAAGAAGAAAGCTCAGCTCAGAGAACTATTGATAGCAGAAAACCAGCAAATGAGAAGGGATTGAGAGCTGTAAGCCCTCCAGGACAAGAACGTATGAGGGAGTCTGTACCTCAAAAGGGTCTAGAGGAAATTGTGCAAAAGCGGATATTAACAATGGGAAAGCCTCAAAAGGGGCAAGAGGAAATTCAGCCACAATCCACACAAATAACAACATCCGGAAAGCAATTAGACGAAAAGCCTCAAGAGGAAGTTAAGCAGAAGACCACGTTAACTACAGTTCCCAAAAAGCAAACAGATGAAAGGAATATTGTGGGAACGAGGCCTGAAGAAGCTGAGAAGGAAAAAATCCTCAAGAAGGAAGTCGAAGAAACAGATGGGAAACCTTCTAAATCAAGAACTCCCGAGAATGATGTAGAGATGTTTATCAAAAGAGAAAAAGAAATTAGGGCAAGAAAGGAGTTAGTTAAAGCAGCAGAAGGTTCTGCTCCAAAAGCTCAAGAGAAAGAAAAGGAGACCACAGGTGAAGACAAAGGGAAGCATAAAGAGCATATGGCTGACACAATCGGGAAGGGACTCAAAGAAGTGGCTGCTTCTGCTTCCCAGGCTGGCAGTAGAATAGCAGAAGGGAAATGGAATGAAGAAGACAAGCCTTTACTAGTAAATATGGGTGTTGCAGCTCTAGTAATTGCAGCACTAGGAGCTTATATATCCTATGAATTTGCTTCTTATGGGAAACCCTAAAAGTTTTCATATTCAGATCCTTTCACACACTTGCAGAAGATTAAGTGTAATTCAAATCTATTTGGTGTAAGAATGTTGCAATATTTCTTATTTGTCTACAGAAAGCAGACCAGTTGACCACAATAATTCCCAATTTCAGTTTATGTATACATCCATTGAATTGAACGCCAATATATATGTTTCGTTAAAAACCCATAATACATATCTATCCGGAGACCACTAGTTGTAAAAGTTTAAGCTAGATTCTAGGTAAAGTTTATTAAAGGGCTCCTACCAAGATGCACTGCTGGTGTCTGAGCAAAAGGAAAAGCAACAATACCATAACCTGCACTACTAATAATATCTCCACACTCTCCATTTCATTTCTTAAAGAAACGCCAGATTTGAAGCTAGAGAAAAAAATTTGTCGGTTGCACTAACTGGAGCTTTCATTCTTCTTTGTGATGGTTGATATTAAAATGCCAATGAACAGTAATATTGGGTAGTTTGCTGCTTTTCAATAAGTATTAAGATGAATTTTTCCATTATTCACAAGATGTAGGTTCTGTAACTTAAATGCCTGCAGTTTCTTTCACCCCAAGATATTAAGTTAAAGCAAAAGCAACTCTTAGCTTACTAGCACCATCAGCAGAATAATTTTCCATTGTCCATCAATTTCGGGACTGAAACAGTTAATTGATTTACTAATATAACATCCCTTTGATAAACTTAACCAGAATAAGCAAAAGTACTACTAGAACAAAATCTGCATGTTGCCTAAAGCACTATTAAAAGGAATCAAATCAGGTTAAATCCAGCTACGTTTGTTAGTAAAGCTTTCTGTCTAAATCTCATACAAATTTATGGTATCGATCCCTGCCTATGAATAATGATTACATCCACACAATTTTATAGCAAGAAGTTCTAGAAAGAGGACCAATACAAGCACAAGCAAGCACTCTTTGTCAAGTATGCTTCTTAACTAACATGAAGCCACATCATATCATCTTTATCCACGCCTAATCTTAATTGTCTTAGTTTGGAAAGGAAAAATAGTAGAACTAGAAACACCATGCAGAATCCGTATCATATATCTATACAAATCAGCCAGGTCAACACTTCCAAGGAATATTAATTAGTTCAAAAATCACATAGTAGATCAGCTACACCTGGACTATACTGTCATACCAAAAGAAGCTGTCCCGCCATTCCCAAACTGATAAGGAATACAATCATTTCCTGACTCGCTAATAGCTATCATCAATAATGAATGGGAGGCGCCAGAGTATAATACCCTAAATCTAAAGTGAGGATTTATAAAAACATCCTTCTAAAGTTTCTTAAAACTCCTAACAAAATAGTTGCTATAAATACACATGAAATTTTCCACAGAAGCTAAGGTTCATTTTTAATAGTGATTTTGTACTGACCTAGAATAAATTTGTCTCACTTGATTAATAATAAATGCAAATTTGAAAAACCAAATTTCTGATTACAATGGTTATATATCTGAAACAAAAGAACATACAAAATTATATGTGCCAACATCTTAAGCATCTAAAGCATGCATAGCCAATTCTATGTTAAAGTACGAACTAAATGTACTAGTTACAACAATTAATTAGCAATAGCTCTTCAATCTCTTGATAGAATCATTGATCAAGACTGTCTCTGTATGTATGTGTATGTATGCCTGCTTTTCCTTCTCACCCCATATATGTAAAGCAAAATAGATATCCACAAAAGAGATGCTGCCAAGTAGTCCCATTTTAATAGCTGTACACAATATATACAGAAAAGTTACATTATGATTCCAATATCAGATGCAACATACAGAAACAATCAATAGTGCCATCTGTTTATTGCAAGAGCTGAGTTAATACTTGAAAAGAAATGAAACCAAGAAGAGCTAGCAGAGTCAAATAATCTTCATTATTGTTTGAAAGCTTGTAAATAATGATCAGTTTTCAGATTGCAGATAAAAGTATGGTTGATTAATGCACAAACCCTACACGGAGGACCCAAATCCTTGCATTGTCACAAATTTCATATTACGATTCCACTGAAATCTCCTACTTACTGCACCAGCAATATCCAGATCTCCTTATAGCTCCATCAAAGAAGATTTCAAGGGATACTTTATGCTGATTAAACACATGTATGTGGTGTCACAATTCCCTGTATAGACCAAGATCCAATATTGAACTTACACTAAGCGCCACCAATTGACTCAAGCAAATCCAAATGCACGTTTTGCAGAATCAACTGTATTGGAGAGAAGCATTGATATTGTTACTGGGCCCACACCTCCAGGCACAGGAGTAATGGCAGATGCAACCTTGATTGCCTCTTGATAGCAAACATCTCCTACGACATGGAAGCCTTCTCTGTTGGGATCCTGTAAATTGTATTAAGTACATATTAATAATAAATGAAGTGCATAAGGAGCAATCCCCTCACATCCCATTAAATAGTTCATTCTTAATTTCCTCCAAATACCTTTTGTTTTTTTTCTTTTTCTCTTTCATTTTCAGCAGCTGAGTAGCGGAAAGGAATTTATGCTTTATAACATGTAGTAAATATGATTTAAGGACCCATTGCAGTTTATGTCTAATGCTTTTTCTCTTTTTATTTCATTTATTCCTTTACGAATACTCTGAGGTCCTTTCCTGTCTATCACGTCTTTCTTCCTTTATCTTTTATACCATACATCCTATTGCCAAGAATTTTTGCATTATTAAGCAATTTATATAGTCACTCATGATGATTAAACTGGAGATGAAACAGCAATGATATTGATCTCTTATATTGTCTATATCAACTGCACAAAAAGCATGTTCTCTTACATTGTACAACCCCAAATGATAAAGTTAATGTTATTTTCTTGGGGCAGCTGGATACAAAAAGCCGATATTTAATGATTTCTCTGTTCAGGCAGCCTGATACACAAAATTTGGTTTTTTGTCATCACATATATGACTTATCATCCCACTGCACAAAAGTTGTATGGTTGATATGAACCACAGAAGTGAGCACTATGGCATCTTTATGTGCCACATGGACAGCTTACATTTTATAAGAATTATCTTCAACATTTTCTACTGAGTGATAGATTATACAAATTCCTGAATGTTACCATAAGGCGTGTTTGTGTAGGAACATATGAATATAATATGATTTTTCTGATCATTTGTACCAGTACATTCCAGCCAATCTTTGATGACACTGTCAAGATCTTGCATCTATTGGGGAGAAGATAATAGAAACTTGGTTATAGTGCTTTGAGCATGTGCAAAACAAACTGCTAAAGGTTACAATAAGAAAAGTTGATCAAATGACATTTAGTTCAAGGAAGAGGGGTGGAAAGAGACCACAAAGGATATTAGAAGGATTTTATAATAAGTGGCATTCATGAAAATTTAGTTTTTGATAAAATTCAATGATGTTATTTGATCTATGTTGCTAACCTCACGGAATTAGATAAGGTTTTATGTATTGTTGTATTAAATACAAAAATGATAACCATCCACAAGGCACATGTTAGCGTATTGTTAAGCAACTGTTCATAAAGGCAGTTATCAGTAGTTATGTCACAAGTGCTCGTTATGCTGTAGGCAGTTATGGATAGTTATCAATATAATTGGTATTCATCGCTATTAATAATAGGGTAGTTGAGGACAGAAAAAGGTTGCAGAAATGTGAGGGACTTTGAGAGGTTTTTGGTCGTTGAAACCAAAGAGGGCTACTCTGATTTCAGTGGCTGTCCACACTGGACAGATTATGTGTTTATGTATAATTCTGGCTAGTATGTGATCATATCAGTGTAGCGTTTTTGTAAACAGTGATATTTCCTATTCCAATAAGAGGTTTCTATTAGCACAATGCATCCGTTATTAATTCACATGTACCAATAATAAAAGCAACAAAAAGGAAATGACTAGGAAACCATGCAGAGTCAAATTAGTTTTACAAATAAGCACTATGACTATCCAAACATGCCAATATAGTCTATGGTCCTCAGTCTACTACAGAACCCTAACAACAGTAGAATAAAACTTGCAAGTGAAATGAAATTTAATTGAATCTTTAATCTTAGATAACTACAGAATCAGAAACTTTCTGCCCCATAAAATAATAAAATTATGCCAGCAATCGCACTCTTTTCAAATTTAAAGTCTACAGAAACTACTGTGAGAGAGATATGAGAAAAAAGTGAGAAAATAATAACTAAGGCATTCTCCTGCCTGTTATAATTTCCATATAATAATGAGTACACCAGGGATCTCTTCATTTTAAGTCTTCATCTTAAACTGAATGGACATAGGTTATCGGCTACTTGGCAAAGTGAAATGAGGATGAAAATCTTGATCCAGTGATAAAAAAATCACTTTTTGCAGCCATAGAAATTCAGCATGAAACAATTGTTTGGATGGTCTATAATGGGCATCCTGTCTAGCAGGTGCAAAGATTCCAGAGGGGAAAATTTTCAGTGTCAGCTAATATGCACTTATTTACTGTATTAAATACGGTATTGCTCTTTTCAATTGTTTCTAACTTGCCCTTTCCTTCTTATGTTGTGACTTTTTCTAGATATAAATTGATGGCGGATAGCATCAACTATCTGAAATTACAAAAGAAAAATTGCTAGTCCCTTCATACAGTCAATTTACCATATTCATACATGTTAAATGATACAAGAAAGTCCTAACCTTAATATGATTTGTTCCCGTATCAATCACAACTGCTCCTTGCTTCAGCCAATTGCCACGAACCATGTTGGGAATTCCGACATCAGTTACCACAATGTCAGCTTCAGAAGTTATCTGTTCTGGGTTGCTTGTGAATGCATGCACCATGCTAACTGTTGCGTGATGCCTCTACTCAAAAAGAAATAAATCAGGCATTTGGCAAGTGAAACATTCTGTTCAGTAACAGAATATACGTTACCTGCAATAGCAAGGAGGTTGGTAAACCCACGATTTTAGATCTTCCAATTACAACTGCTCTTTTCCCATTGATTCCCACACCATGCCTAAGCAATAACTCAATGCAGCCCATAGGAGCACAAGGAATGAAGAAGGGTTTTCTTCCTCTTACGGCAAGGTTTCCTATATTTAAGGGATGAAAACCATCCACATCCTTTTCAGGACTCACAGCATTAATGATACTTTCCTCGTCCAAATGCTGCATCAAACATTTTTATATTACCAATATATAAATTTTGATATCCACACAGAACCAAATCATGCTGGAAATGTTGAGATTTAAATTGTAGGCAAAACTTCCTACAACTTCACTGACACGAATCTATTAGAACTAAAAATATCTCACTCATAGTATTTTAACTGATTATTGATTCATTGAAGTCTGAAAACTTTCTCTATTCAGAGGTCTAAGTTGATAAGCACAGTGAATGATAAATAATTGAGATGATTTAGAAATTACTTCCGGCAGAGGAAGTTGCACAATAATGCCATGAATAGCTGGATCTTTGTTAAAACTAGCAACAACATCAAGCAGTTCATTTTCAGTACAATTTTGGGGCAACTGCTCCACTAATGCTTCAATGCCAACCTCGCCACAGGCTTTCAACTTAATGTTGATGAAGGTCTTTGAGTCTCTCCTAGCGCCAATTAATAC
Source organism: Dicorynia guianensis (assembly GCA_037013595.1). Taxonomy (NCBI): domain Eukaryota; kingdom Viridiplantae; phylum Streptophyta; class Magnoliopsida; order Fabales; family Fabaceae; genus Dicorynia; species Dicorynia guianensis. The sequence goes on along the minus strand of JASUAB010000003.1, from coordinate 15,431,282 downwards.
CACAGCCAGTCTAGGAGATTTTCCCACGCTACTCTTCATCCGGCTTATTTCACCTGCCACTCTAAATTTTATGTCCTGGGCAACCGATTTGCCATCAAGAATTGCAGCATCTTGTCCTTTAGCCCCTGTTTCCATTACCAATAACCAAAAACAAATTCCATACCAAATACCAAAATAGAACAGTAGAGAACTCAAGAGCTGCAAATTTAAATCATTGAACTCACAGTGACGACTTCCTGACAAATGGGCATCAAAGGAATTGCACTCTCCGGGTACCCAAACATCTGGACGGTTGGAGCCTAGGAGAGCATTGGAAGATGGAGGAGACAAAGAATGCAAAGCTTTTTCAAGCATTCCACGCCAACCCACTACCCGTGCAGTGGCGCAAGCTCGCATGTTTCACTTGATTTATTATTATTCAAAGATTTTCGGAGACTAATTGAAGCCACTCCTTGAAGAGAGCAACCATTGTACCCGCCCAGCCCTCTCTGGGTTTTTCATTCTGTTTGTGTTTTAAGAGGATGAAGTTAAATAAACAAACGACCCACCTGAAATGCTGAATGGTTCCAAGTTCAAACTAGTTAACCCTGTTCAGAGGTTCGACAAGAATTTGAGGTTTTAAATCCTTTGACTTGATCCACCATGCTGCCAGATAAACAGCACCAAAAAACATTGAAAAATAAATAAAAAGACGAAAAAAATGAAATTAAAACGTCTTAATAGAATAATGTTTCGCTATATTCTATCATGAAAACGTTTGGGATATCTTGTAATTTGTTTTGGAAAAAATGTAATGTGAAAAATGGTAGACTCGAAGTTTTTATTCTTAGGTTTTTTATTTATTTTATATTTAATTTTTTTGTGGTCTTAGCTAGGGGATCTATATGTATTAAACTTTAGATTTATAGACCGTTTATTGAAGAAAATTTTGAAATCAAATTTCAATGATGCAGTTATTATGAGTAAAAGATTAACTAAGTAAACCAATATTTATTAGCACTCTTTTTTATTTTCAATTTAAATAAGAAACAGGCTCACTTATATCAAAATTTGAGTAATTCAAATCATTCCTATGGTATCTTTCATACATAATTGGGGACTCAATGATCATTATTTATAGGTAAAAATACAAATAATCTTTTGCATTTTTACCGTGTTATAAAAATTTTTTATACTTTCAATTATAACAATTAATTATATCCACTTTTTAATAGTACTAATTAACCTATTTTATTAAATTTTATATTTAATCTCTAACGGCAACGCATGATTCTACTACCCAAATTCCTAATTCTTTAATTTCCCCTAATTTTCTCTAGTTTCCTTCTTCTTCTTCTTCACACATCTTTCCCTCAAACCCACCTTAGGGATTTTACATGCTGCCGATAGAGCTTGAATATGAAGTTTGACACAATGAGTTCCCATATGAATTAATTATTACAATTAAAAGCACAAAAAATTTCTTGCAATATGATAGAAGTGTAGGAGTTATTTATATTTTATTAGAAATATTTTGAATAAAAAATAGATTTGATCTTAAATTACTTCAAATGGTAACAAAATAAATTTGTTACAAAATGCTAAAAAAAAGCCACAAAAAATATATTTTGATGCAAAATTTAAATAAATAGTAACAAAATTTAATGTTGACGTAAAAGATAAGAATTTTTTGTAGCAAAGTTTAATGATAAATCTATCTTCTACTAAATTTGTACTACATATTTAAATATATTTGTAATGTGTTAATTATTAGATTTTACAACTTTATTGATGAGATTAATAAATTTAATAAATTATATTTTTTAATATAAATATTTAATAAGATAAAATTTGTGAGAATAACATGATTGAAATTTAATATTAATATAAAAATAAAAATTTATTTTGCAACAAATTTTAAGTAATATATGTATGTTTAATTCAGGGTGAAATTATTGGCACTCTTATTTGCCTATCTATATCCCCTTTAATTAGTAAAATTTTATATTTGAATATAACTTATAAGTTAAATTAATCTTTCGGTCTCTACAGTTTTTCACAAAATGGAATTTAATTCCTATAATTTAAAAATGTACCAAAAAAAAAAAACTAGGCAAAAAGTCTATCGTTGTGGAGTGCGGGTCTTCCGCTGTGGAGTCGAGGTAGTAACTGTTGGTTTTCCTGATGGCTGAACGTCCGGGAGACATGACACTGCAAGGGTAGTAGATGCTGGGGGTGGAATTGCCGGTCGCTGACGATGATGAAGCGAATCAGAAAATGGGCATTCTACAAAAGGATGTTAGTGGTTGGTTGGAAATGGGCATTCTATAAATGTTTAGGAAGACAACTGGCTGCCAGATAAATTGATTTCAACAAAAAACAAAACGTAATTCTATTGTTACTGTTTCCCAGCTATTTGACATGGATTTACGCAGAAGGAAGAAAGATGTTGTGGAGAGTATTTTCTACCCTTTTGAAGCATGTCAAATTCTTAATATACCTCTTGGTAGATTCCTGTGTAAGAACCAAATTTTTTTACTTTTGGTGATCAAAGGGGGCCTAAGCCCCTAAGTGCAGATGGAATAAACTGGAACAGTGACCAATATTTTGGTTAAATTACTATGTGGCAGGGGCGGCGACCAAATTTTTGTTTGGCATGATGGGTCGTATTCTATTAAAACGGCTTATCATTTTAATCTCAAAGCAGGATGCAATTGGGGCAGCCAGAGTTTTGGAAGTACAGATGGAATAAACTGGAACAGTGATTAGCATTTTGAGAGAACTTTTTTTAAGGCAAGGCCGAGATTTGAGTTCATAAGACAAAAATAAATATCTCATAATATATGTGAAGTGAGGTTTTGTAAATGTTATGTGCAGTTGTGCAGTGCTAGACAAATTAGATGAATTATAAAATGCCATTTTAAGTCACTCATACTCAAAATTCCATTTACAAAATTAGATGAATTTGACATATAATTTTTTTTCTTCTAATGCTGGCATGTGAAGTAATAAATGGGAAGAAATAATATAATGATTTTTTTTAAAAAAAATAGAAGCAGAAATTTATTCACACAAAATTTACACTATTTTTCACAATGTGCTGGTTCCCATGAAAGTTTAATGTTACTGCTTGTTTATCTTCTGAAACAGCACTGTAATTCGCATATATATATATAGTGTTAGTGTGAGTTTTGTGAATAAGATTTTAATTGAGTTAAAATAGTATTTTAAGATGGGTTTTGAAAATTTGTTTTTTTATATAGAATGTGTTATATGTGAATTGTGAAGTGAGATTTAAGGTGAATTAGATAATTTATTGAATACTCTTTTTGAATATAAAGGGTGTATATTTTTAATGAGTTACTTACTTATTTAATTTTTTTTTACTGAGTTGGAGAGGTGTTTAGTAAAATTTAAAAATTTTAAAAGTTATTTTAAAATTAAAAAATTAAATAAAATAGGTAACATAAAAATTTATTTAAACAAGTATAAAATTATTAATATAGATAACATATAAAATTTTACAAAATTTCAAAAGGGGTTAAATTAAAAAAAAAATTAAAATTTTAATAATATATATGAAATTTTTAAAAATTTAAGAGAGGCCTAGACTAACGCACCTTGGCTTCAACTAGATCTGCCATTGCTTTGCAGGTCATCGTAGAGTGTTCTACTTGTTTAATTTCAGTCTCAACAATTAAGAATCAAATTCAAAATACTAAAGTCCAAATTTCAAACCCTAAAAGTGAAATTCCAAAACTAAAATGTAAATCTTAAAAATTGAAATCCCAAACCTTATAATTAAGTTTTGATGATTGGTGTTTTAGGTTTTAAATTTTGAATTGAAAGTTAAATTGTAAAAACTGAATTTAAAAGTACAAAAAACTATACGGACCTACAAAGGAAATTAACTAAAATGTTAGCAATATATTTTATTCAAAAAAATTTTTAGCCACATAATTAATTTGCCCTCCGCATAAGCCACGTCTGGAAATCATCTGCATAAAAAACAATGTTAGGTAACAACGACAATGAGGACTAATTCATAAATATTATGCAACTTTAAGTATTGTTTTATATTTTTTTAAACTCTAAGGACTAAATTACATTATGTGAAAAACTATAAGAAGCAACAAATTCATTACTGTTTAATCCATTTCTACTAACTAAATTCTTCATGGGAAACACCTTACTGCTTTAGCATACAAGATCATGCGATGCAATCTATTGTTCGATTAAGGTGTCTGGAATATGGTCCTCCATATTCTTCTTCAAACAAAGTCCCTGATATTACTTAGAATTTTAAGTGTATAAACCAAACAAAGAACTTCTACTTTATTTGTAAGAGAAGTTATGCCTCACATATGACTAACGGGAAGTTCTTCCCTGTTTGATCACATCATCATGAGCAGCAGAAAAGGAATAGTCTCATCTATAAGAAAACTCAAACTCATTTACACTTATAAGATATATATATGTATATATATATTGAAACCTATAAAATCCAACTTAGACTCCCATTTCAAAGCACTGCCATTGTTTGCTTTTACAGGAAGCAATTATTGAAACAAGAGGAGCAAGAAGAAGCTGTTGAAAATGTCCGCCAAGCAAGTACCTGCGAAAGATGATATAACCCATCCAGTTTTAGAAACAAAGGAGACCCTCGAATCTGTGCTTCTACATATTCGTGTTCCTGGTCTGTCACCGTCCCTAACTTCATATTTCTCTCATATCACACAAACTTATTGTCTTCTTCGTGGCTTATTTTCTGCTTTTGTATTTTCAAAGATTTCATTGAAACTTTTTCTATTTTACTTTTTCCTTAAACTTTTAATTGCAATAATTGATAGCTAGATGCTAAAATTGCAATTTAGGGTGTCGAAATTGGTTTATAAGATCATACCATCTATATTTTTACAGTAGTTATTACATAAAAATCAAAATTATGTCATCAGTTTTTTGAAATTAGTTTTGGATGTTAGTTCAAGTTATTTTTGACTCTGGAATATATATTATTTACATATAAATAATATTTTTAGAATTACTAGTCTTCTTACATTTCATCTTACTTAATCAGAAAATACTATTCAATATTGATTATAAAGTCATTAATTGAGATATACTAAATATTTTTTGGAAAAATGTATAAAACAAGTCCGTTATTATTAAATATAAAACTCCAGATTATAGAAATAAAACCATTTTCTTAAAATGTCACAAGTGAAGAAAAATAACCTTTTCATATAATTTAGAAAAGCTGTAATGATAAAGAAAGTGTTTTTTTTTAAAAAAAAAAAAAGTGACCAAAGTCAAAAATTTTGTTATTTTTAATAAAAAAATCAAAGCATTATTTGAATTCATGTGCTTGTCCATAAAATACTAATATCATTGTTTTAATTGTAGGGTTTACACAAGAACATATCAAAGCTAAATATGAGCCTGCTTACCGAAGAGTTAGGGTTTCTGGAAGACGCCCACTTGGAAATAACAAATGGAGCTCTTTCGAGGAAGTATATCCAATTCCTGAAAATTGTGATGTTAATAGAATTCGGCGCAAGTTTGAGGGAGAAACTATTACCATTATACTACCAAAGAAGGTTATTTCAAGGTTAACCCCTAAAGACCAGCCAAAACCAACTGAACAAGTAGTAGCCAAACCTCCAACAGATGCAACTGAAACAAAGCCTGAGAAGGCTCAAGAGGCCGCTCCTCCAAAATCTGCAGCTGGAATTGAAGAAGAAAACAATGATCAAAAGGGTAAAGATGGCGCCTCCAAAGAATCCAAAGCAACAATTGATAGTCAGAAGCAAGCAGAAGACAAAAAAGTGGAGACTTCACCTGAGCCCACAGGTGACTCTTTGTCTGAGAAGGGTCAAGAGGGAATATTTCCCCAGAAAGGAGAATTAACAACAGATTCCAGAAGTCAAGCAGATGAAAAGCTTGCAGAGTCAATTACCAAAAATGGGGAAACCCAAAGGTTTGAAAAGCAAGAAGAAAGAAAAGATGATGGGAAATCTTATGAGCCGGGAAAGCCAACCGAGAAGGCTGTGGTGCAAGGCTCCACTGAAAAGGAAAGCAAAGGAGAAGAAAGTAAAGAATCTTCTACCATGGTTGGGGAAAGTTCTGGCTTAAAGACTGCAACAGAGAAGGGAAAGAAAGAGCTGAATATTGATAAATCTGGCGGCGTCGATGGATTGGGAAAAAGAAAGGATGTAACTGAAGCAAAAGAGAAAGGAATCAAGGAGTTGGCTGCTTCTGCTTCTCAAGCTATAACAAGACTTGCGGAGAGGTTCAATGAAGAAGACATGCAAAAGATGATATACATGGGTGCTGCAGTTGTGGTAATTGCGGCTCTAGGCGTATATGCCTCTTACAAGTTACGCTCCTCGGCAAGACCATAGACATGGCATATTCATTAATAATTTCCGTTGAATTGCGTCATTGATTACACAAAGCTTCAATCATCGCATAGCAATATTGTAAAACAAACCAACCGTGATTACTCTGAGGAGTTTGTCAAGAGCAGGGACAAAATCTGGCAAACACTTGTTGTCTAATTAATTTAACACGTCTGATCGATGTTAGAAACTAGTGTCTTATATTCCCACAATGAAGTTCTCTATTTCTTAATTAGCACAAAGAAATCAAGCGTTTTTCAAAAAAGAGTCAAGCATATTAATATTCATGATGACCAAAATGAGAGTTATAATTTAAAGAGAAAGTTTGTCACCACATAAGTTTCCATGAAAATTTTACAAAAAATAAGTACAGTTATTAGATTTATTGTATCACATAATTTAAATTTTAAAATTTGATAGTTTAAAATTTTTTAAGTGAGTATTTTTTAAATTTATTTTGTGAGGATAGAATACTATAGTTGAAATGATGTTTATAATTATTTGGATAAAAAATTTTTCAAAAAAGAATAAGCATATCAATATCCTTGGCGACCCACATGAGAAATGATAATTTAAAGGGAAAGCATATTGTCACACAAAGCTTCCACAAAAACTTTACACATAAAAAAAAAAAAAAAAAAAAAAAACTCCCACAACTTAAATTGTTAAACTCAATAAATTTAGTTGTCTAAATTTTGTTAAATGAAATTTTTATAATATTTGTTTGTAGGAATAAGAATACAGTAATTAAAATGATATTCATAATTATTAGAATAACAAATCTCACCAAAATCAAATGTGCACATATCAGTTAATTGGCTACTAACATTACTCCATCTTAAAAGTAGAAATTAAAATTAGTGGTGAAATAAGAGCTAGAGTTACTTACAATTAACCAAAACCTGTGAGCATATAGAAATCACTATTCGAGATAATAAATTTAGGTCAAATCACAATTTAATTGTAGGGTATATATCTTAGTAGCTAGGCTGAACCAAAACATCTTCAGACAAGAACATTAGGAGTATATATTGCCCTCTCGATGTGACCTTAACTTGTGACATTTTAGTTATAGTTGCATACTTCAATTCTGAATTCATTTTGTCCTACTAGGTATACATGATAAGCTAATACCCACTTAACAACTAATGAGTAAAAGCATATATAGAAGGATAAACTAGTCTCTCACAAAAAACTTTACTCAAAGTTTTAGAGTATTAAATTTATTAGTTCTCTTACTTTATCGTGAAACTCAACAAATCTAATATCTATTATTCTATTTTGTGAGGGTTTTCTAAATTCAATGTTTCTAGTTTAGCAATTTTTAGGACAAATAATAAACAAGTAAGAACTAAGCATCAAATAGAAGTAATGATGAACATTGGTTCAATTCGGTAATTTCACTAAATAAAATCATATCATTAAATTTATTAGTTCCTATAATTTATTATAAAACCTAATAAATCTAATAGCTCTCACTACATTTTGTGAAGGTTTTGTAAATTCAATTTTTTAAGTTTAGCAATTTTGGGGACAAATAATGAACAAGAACTAAGGAACCAATTGAAGTAACAATGAACACAATTTGGTTCCGTTAGTTTTCTAACCAATCAGATAATTTTTCCCAATTTTTCAACCGATTACATGACATTAAATTCTTAGTAACGATTTAAACCAACCTAATCATCAGTCGGCTTACTCGGTTCGGTTTAATCAGTATATACAATAATATCTAGATTCCAGATTGACAAATTACAAAAGGGAAATAGAAAAAAATTGACGGAACCTAGAGAAGACGTGAATAACTAATTGCCATGGAAAAATGAGAGGGTGGATTGAGTAGCATACTTCAGAGCCTCCAATAATTAACACCGATGATACCACAGGAGAAAATGGGGATAATAAGAGGGGAGGAGAGATAGAGCACCTTGATTAGCACCATGGACAAAGTGACAGTGGGGTGGGGAAGAGGCAGCACAGTGGGAAAAATAAAAAAGGTCGAGTTGTGGAGGGAGGATGCCGAGCTTGTGGGAAAACAGAGATGAGGGGGAGAGGGAACGCGGTGGAGAAAGTGAAACAGAGAAGTTGAGAAGGGAGAGGGAGTAAAGCTGTAGCCAAACAGAGTAGGGGAGGGAAAAATGGGTTGTTTAAGAGAGAAGAGTTTGGTAAAAAAAACATATAAGAGGGGAGTGAATAAAGCGTTGTTGTGTAGGGATCTCTGGGCATGACTTACCATTAAGCTGCATGCATCTCTTATGAAAAATGTTATATAATATATATATATATATATATATATATATATATATAATATATTTGGTTCAATTCGGTTGGGCTAAAAATAATCCTCAAACTAAAAACTGAACCGAAAATAAAAAAAAATTTTAAACTAAACTAACTCAAATTGAAGTCGATTTTGGTGGTTTCTGATCGGTTTGAATTAGATTGGTTTTGGTTAATTGGATAAGATCAATTTTGTACACCCATAAATAGAAGAAAAAGAAAATAGTTTTTCCTCTGAATTATTGTATGCAACTCAAACAAATAAATAAATGCAAAATCTCTATAATATTAATTCAAACATTATACACATAAGAGAGAGAGAGAGAGAGTAATTTTTATTGATAATATAATTTTATTTTAATATAACCAGAAGTTTATTTTCAATAAAATAATTCAAACACAAAAGAACAATTTAAGTGAATTATAAATATGAATTTCTAGTAAATTTAGATAAGTACTTAACTAGAAATGTAGAAAATTTAATAGTAATTAGGAGTGTCAACACACCATAAAACACAGGAATATACATTGGAAGCTACTTATATGAATATATTATAAAATGTCAAATATGAATATATTATAAAACATCAACTATTTTAACGAGGTATTGATTGATTATTAGTTTATTTATCTAGTAATTTTTAATGCGGGTCATGCATGTAGCAAAAGTAGGAATTTTTTTAACGAACAATGACAAGATAAAGGTCTAAATTAAGATATGTAATAACCTAATTTCTTTTTACTTTAGTAACAATTTTTTTGAGTGACAAACTATTTAATACACACAAATTAAATCTTAGGTTTAAATTCAAATATTTAAAAAGAGAAAGTATCAGGAAACATAATTAAATGTCATTGTGCTACTCTAAATTCCAACTAATAATTACTAAATTTCTGTAGCAGACAAAAAATTATTAACATGACTTTAGCATATGATCATTTAATGTCAATCTATTTCCCCAATAGGTGTATTGGAATCTGGTCCTCCATTTTCTTGTTGAAACAAAGCCCATGATATTGCTTAGAATTTTAAGCGTATGAACCAAACAATGAACTTATGCTTTATTTATAAGAGAATTTATGCCTCACAGATGACTTAGGGAAGTTCAAGTTAATTAATTTGATCACATAATCACAAGCAGCAGAAAAAGAATAATCTCTTCCAAAAGAAAACTCAAACTTATTAATTTATACGTACTTAATTGAGACCTATAAAATCCAATTCAAATTCACATTCAAAGCATTGCCATAGTTTGGTTTTACAGGAAGCAATTATTGAGACAAGGGAAACAAGAAGCAGCTGTTGACAATGTCTATCTGCAAAAGAAGGCAAGCACCTGCAAAGGAAGATATAATAATCCGTCCAATTGTAGAAACAGAGGAGAGCCTTGCATCCACCCTTCTACATATTCGTGCTCCTGGTCCGTTACCCTAACTTTATAGTTCCTTCATCTCCACAAACTTATAATCTTATTCTTGCTTTGTCTTCTGCATTTCTTTTCAAAAGTTTTCATTGAAACTGTTTTTCTTTTTACTTTTTTCCTAACTAAACCTTTGCATGCAATATTTAATTATGATAAATTAAACTGCCATTTAGGGAGTACAAATTAGTCCGGTTATTAGGACATAATATCAACATTTTTTGCATCATTCTTCTTTATGCTGAGACATTTTTGTGACTAAGCCAATAAAAAAAATTATCACATTTACAAAATCATGGTTTGTAAAATCATGCCAAAAAAATATAATTCTTCTTTAATTTTACAATAATATTACATAAAAATCAAAATTATGTCATCGATTTTCTAAAATTAGTTATAGGTAATTGGGACTATTTGTGACTCTAGAATGTATATATGGATAGATAATATTTTTAAAATAATTTGTTTATATAACATTTTATCTTAGTTAATTACAAAGCTACTATTCAATATTGATTATATAGTCATTGAAATACACTATATATCGAAATAAAGCCATTTTTTCAAAATATCTCCAGTAAAGAAAAAATAGATTTTAATATAAAAAAATGGTTTCGAATAAACAATTTGGTTTTTATTTTTAAAATTACACGGAACCAAAGACGAAAAGTTATGTGCTCTAATAGAAATATCAAAGCATTATTTAAATTAATGTTATTTTGCTTGAAATATTAATATATTTTTTTAATGGTAGGTTTTAAAAAAGAAGATATCAATGCTAAATATGAGTCTGCTTATCTGAGAATTAGAGTTTCTGGAAAATGTCAACTTGAAAATAACAAACGGAGCAACTTTGAAGAAGTATATTCAATTCCTGAAAATTGTGATGTTAATAGAATTCGGAGCAAGTTTGAGAAAGGAACTTTTGCCATTATAATGCCAAAGAAGACAAGCAAACCAAAGTGGCTGAACAAGCGAAAGATGATTTGCATGGGTGCTGCAGTTGTAGTGACCGCCGCTCTAGGTGTATATGCCTCTTGCAAGTTATGCTCCCCGACAAGACCATAGACAAGGCATATTCATTAAGTTATCTATATATTAATTAACACAAATAAAAAAAAAAAGATCCCATATTCATGATGACGCAAAAGAGAAATTATAATTTAAATGATGTTCATATTTATTAGAACACAAATCTGATCAAAATCACATGTGCACTTAATTATCAGGTCATTGGTGACTAACATATGCAGTTCAATATAATATTGCTTATCCATCCTAAAAGGAAAAGTCAATTTTAGCAGCAACATCAAGTGATAGGATTCATTAAGATTACCAAAACCTTTGAACATGTAGAAATCACTATTCTAGATAAATTTAGGACGAGTCCCAATTTATTAATAGTATATATATCCTAGTAGGCTCAGGCAAAACATATTCAAACAAGTTAGGTATCAGGATAATATATTGCCCTCTCAACGCAACCTTCTTGCTTCCCTTTCACATTCCATTAGTGTAAGGATATCTTCTTGTCTCATTACGTTAATTAGGAGTGGGCATAAATCTTCTGTCCAAAACAATCTAACCAAATTCATAAAAAATGAATTAAAATTTTTTAAAGAGTAAAATATACTTTAAATACTAAAATATAAGTAAATGATTATTTATAAAAATATTAATAGTCATAAGTATTATTACATCAAAACAAATGTATTACAATTAATTGATTAAGATAATTATAACCACTAATTATTTAATCAATAATCATTTACTTGTGCTTTACTTTTTAAAATGCATCTTACATTTTAAAAAATTTAAATTTATAAAAAATATACAAAAAGTTCATATTAGGTGGGTAAGCAAGTTAATGCCTGAGCATCCAAGTAAAAATGATTCCCTTTGGTTGGGTGCAAGTTATCGTAATGTCAATTCACGATAACGCAAACCTGACCGTGTACACATATACAGTGGCAAATCTTAGTGAGAGTGGGGAGAGCCAAAATTTTCAATACTTATGTTATAAAATTTTTTGTGACTTAAAAAAAAAATACTATATCAAAAATATATGGCTCCCCCAATATATAAAGCATAAATATATCCATACATATGTACATATATAAAACTTGTATGTTAGTAGCACAAATTATTCAATAATAAAATCATTTTATACTAAAGTCATTAATATAATGTAAATGAATAGCATATTTGATATATATATATATATATTAGATTATTAATTGATTTAGTAATTTAGTATTAATTGATTAGTTTTTATCTAAAAAATTAAGAAAAAATTATACGAAAAAAATTGACAATTCAATAGCCTTCAATGCTAATGACATTTAATGCTTTATTAAGTATAGTACACATAATTATAGTGACATTCAGATGTTATGTTAAAATTTTGACTTTAACATTTTATTCTTAATGATTTTATAATTTCTTAAGTATAAGGAATTTAAATTCATTACATTTGGTAAAAATGGGTTGTTTAAGAGAGAACAGTTTGATAATATATATATATATATATATATATATATATATATATATATATATATATATATATATATGAAAGGGGAGTGAATAAAGTGTTGTTGTGTTGGGATCTCTGGGCATAACTTACCATTAAGCTACATGCATCTCTTATGAAAAATGTTATATAAAAGGAGTAATTTTTGTTGATAATATAATTTTATTTTAATATACCCAGAAGTTTTATTTTCAATAAAATATTTCAAACACAAAAGAACAATTTAAGTGAATTATAAATATGAATGTCTAGTAAATCTAGATAAGTACTTAACTAGAAAAGTAGAAAATTTAAAAGTAGTTAGGAGTGTCAAAGACACCATAAAACACAGGAATATACATTGGATGCTACTTATATGAATATATTATAAAATATCAACCGTTTTAACGAGGTATTGATTGATTATTAGTTTATTTACCTAGTAATTTTTAATGCGGGTCATGCATGTAGCAAAAGTAGGAATTTTTTTAACTAACAATGACAAGATAGAGGTCTAAATTAAGATATTTTATAACCAAACTTCTTTTTACTGTTAATTCATTTTTAATAATTTTTTTTATGTGACAAACTATTTAATACACACAAATTAAATCTTAGGTTTAAATTCAAAAATTTAAAAAGAGAAAGTATAAGGCAACATAATTAAATGGCAGTGCACTACTCTAAATTCCAACAAATAATTACTAAATTTCTGTAGCACACAAAAAATTATTAGCATGACTTTACCATAAGATCATTTGATGTCAATCTATTTCCCCAATAGGTGTATTGGAATCTGGTCCTCCATTTTCTTGTGGAAACAAAGCCCATGATACTACTTAGAATTTTAAGTGTATGAACCAAAGAATGAACTTATGCTTTATTTATAAGAGAAGTTATACCTCACAGATGACTTAGGGAAGTTCATGTTAATTAATTTGATCAACAATGAACTTATGCTTTATTTATAAGAGAAGTTATACCTCACAGATGACTAAGAGAAGTTCATGTTAATTAATTTGATCACATAATCACAAGCAGCAGAAAAAGAATAATCTCTTCCAAAAGAAAACTCAAACTTATTAATTTATAGGTACTTAAGATATATTGAAACCTATAAAATCCAATTCAAATTCACATTCAAAGCATTGCCATAGTTTGCTTTTACAGGAAGCAATTACTGAGACAAGGAAAACAAGAAGCAGCTGTTGGCAATGTCTATCTGCAAAAGAAGGCAAGAAGAAATAATAATCCATCCAATTTTAGAAACAGTGGAGACCCTTGCATCCACCCTTCTACTTATTCGTGTTCCTGGTCCGTTGCCCTAACTTTATAGTTCCTTCATCAGCACAAACTTATAATCTTATTCTTGCTTTGTCTTCTGCATTTCTTTTCAAAAGTTTTCATTGAAACTGTTTTTCTTTTTACTTTTTTCCTAACTAAACCTTTGCATGCAATATTTAATTATGATAAATTAAACTGCCATTTAGGGAGTACAAATTAGTCCGGTTATTAGGCAATAATATCAACCTTTTTTGCATCATTCTTCTTTATGCTGAGACATTTTTGTGACTAAGCCAATAAAAAAAAATTATCACATTTACAATATGACGGTTTGTAAAATCATACCAAAAAATATAATTCTTCTTTAATTTTACAATGATATTACATGAAAAATCAAAATTATGTCATCAATTTTCTAAAATTAATTATAGGTCATTCGAATTATTTGTGACTGTAGAATGTATGTATGTACGTTTAGATAATATTTTTAAAATTATTTGTTTACACAAAATTTGATCTTAGTTAATCACAAAGCTACTATTCAATATTGATTATATAGTCATTGAAATACACTTTATATCGAAACAAAGCCATTTTGTCAAAATATCTCAAGTAAAGAAAAAATTGATTTTAATATAAAAAAATCTATTTGAATAAATAATGTGATTTTTATTTTTAAAATTAAACAGAACCAAAGACGAAAATTATATGTTCTAATAGAAATATCAAAACATTATTTAAATTAATGTTATTTTGCATGAAATACTAATATATTTTTTTAATGGTAGGTTTTAAACGAGAAGATATCAAAGTTAAATATGAGTCTGCTTATTTGAGAATTAGAGTTTCTGGAAGATGTCAACTTGCAAATAACAAATGGAGAAATTTTGAAGAAGTATATTCAATTCCTGAAAATTGTGATGTTAATAGAATTCGGGGCAAGTTTGAGGAAGGAACTTTTGCCATTACAATGCCAAAGAAGACAAACGAACTAAAGAGGCTCAATGAAGAAGACAAGCGAATGATGATTTGCATGGGTTCTGCAGTTGTAATGATTGCCGCTCTAGGTGTATATGCCTCTTGCATGTTATGCTCCTGGACAGGACCATAGAAAAGGCATATTCATTAAGTTATCTATATATAAATTAACACAAATAAAAAAAAAAAAAAGATCCCATATTCATGATGACGCAAAAGAGAAATTGTAATTTAAATGATGTTCATATTTATTAGAACACAAATCTGATCAAAATCACATGTGCACTTAATTGTCAGGTCATTGGCGACTAACATATGCAGTTCAATATAATATTGCTTATCCATCCTAAAAGGAAAAGTCAATTTTAGCAGCAACATCAAGTGATAGGGTTCATTAAGATTACCAAAACCTTTGAACATGTAGAAATCACTATTCAAGATAAATTTAGGTCAAGTCCCAATTTATTAATAGTGTATATATCTTAGTAGGCTGAGGCAAAACATCTTCAAACAAGTAAGGTATCAGGATTATATATTGCCCTCTCAACGCAACCTTCTTGCTTCCCTTTCACATTCCCTTAGTGTGTGGATATCTTCTTCCCTCATTGGATTAATTAGGAGTGGGTATAAATCGTCTGTCCAAAACAATCTAATCAAAATCATAAAAAATGAATTGAAATCTTCTAAAATGTATGGCATACTTTAAATAGTAAAATGTAAGTGAATAATTATTAATAAAAAATTAATAATCATGTTGTTATTACATAAAAATAAGTTTATTACAATTAATCAACTTAAAATAATTATAACTGTTTATTTTTTAATCAATGGCCATCTAATCATATTTTATTCTTCAAAATGCACCTTATATTTTAAAGGATACAAATCCATAAAAAATTACAAAAGTCTAGATTAGTTGGGCAAGCAAGTTAATTCCCAAGCATCCAAGCAAAAATGATTCCTTTTGGTCGGGTGCAAGTTATCGTAATGTCAATCTACGATAACTCAAACCTAACCGTGTACACATATTCAGTGACAAATCTTAGTGAGAGCGGGGGAAGCCAAAATTTTTAGTACTTATGTTATAAAATTTTTTATGACTTCAAAAAAATACTGTATAAAGAATATATGGCTCCCCCAATATATAAGGCATAAATATATACATACACATATACATATATAAAACTTGTATGTTAGTAGCACAAATTATTCAATAATAAAATTATCTTATACTAAAGTCATTAATATAATGTAAATGAAAAGCACATTTGATATACATATTAGATTATTAATTGATTTAGTAATTTAGTATTAATTGATTAGTTTGTACCTAAAAAATTAAAAAAATTATATGAAAAAAATTGACAATTCAATAGCTTTCTATGCTAATGATGTTTAATGCTTTATCTTATATTAAGTATAGTATACACAATAATTTTAGTGATATTTAGATATTATGTTAAAATTTTGATTTCAATTTTTATTCTTAATGCTTTTACAATTTTTTAAGTATAAGGAATTTAAATTTCTTACATTTCGTATTTTATGACTGTGGCAATTTTTCTTTATTCTATATTTAAATTTAATTTGTTAGTTCTACTTTTCTTACAATAACTTTACAGCATTCTAAAAAGTATTTTTATTTCTCACTTTTTTCACATTTTATAATTAACCAACTATAAGTAATCCAAATTCTAAATTTGAGTAACTTATCGGCTGGACACTTAAAATTAAAATTCAACTACATATTAATTTAAAGATATTTGACTCTTTTAACTTTTATAATTAGTTAGAATATCACTTTTAAAATAAAAATAACCAAAATCATTTTTAAATATGATGAAAGGTTAATTCATTATATATACTAATGAATTATATTAAAAAAATAAAAAATATTAACTTTGATTGAATCATTAATAATCTTAAATTTTCAATATTCTTACTTTTGTATTAATTTTTAATTAAAATTAAAATGAATTTTGTAAAAATTAATTTTTAATATATATAAATCAAAAATATATAAATATATCAAACAAATTTAGCCCCTGCAAACAATTTGTTCAAGATCCGCCATCGCACATATCTTAATATTTTGTGATGCCTTTTGATTTCAAGGCCAATCTCCTAACGTGGCTCTTGAGAAAAGTTAACACCCTTGAGTGATGAAGTTCCCAATGTGTTCTTGAGAAAGGTTACACTCTTAAATTAAAGGCTGCATACAACCCTCTCCAACTTATATTTTTCTGCATTTAACCCTCTTATAATATAAAATATAACAAGGTGTCTTGTTAAATTTTTATTAATATATAGTTAATCCCTACTGTTACTTCTACTTATAGTTTTTACCAGTGTCACATGTCATTCACTTGTTAATTTATTTTTCTCCATTTATACCAAGTCTCTGCCATAATGTTGTCTCCTCGGATGTGAATGAAAAATTAGTTGAAGCGACCGACAAGAAAGTCAGGAACAATATAAGATACGTTCCAGATATCTAACCATGGCGGGTTTGAACTCTTTCATCTTCTGCAATTTTTTCAGCTCCATCTGAAGCTTATCCTGCTTTCATCTGCGATTTTCAATATCTCATCTTTGGCCCTCAAGAGTTGTTCTGTCTTCTCCTTCTCAAGCAGCAGATGCTGCATCTTTGCCCGCGAAATTCCAGCAAATCTTTCTCAAAAGATTGCTTGGACTGTTTCTTTGAGTCAGCTTTTCCCTTCTTCGGCGAGGAGCGCGGCTGAGGAAGATTGTCCTGGTTCTCCTCTGCCAAGTCACCAGATGAGGGTGAAATTGGGGTTGCAGATACCTCGGAGACCTTCCCAGCGAAGATGTTGGCCTCGTTTGTTGATGGTTTTTTCTCCTTCAGTGCCTGTTGGCTCCTTTTTATCCATGTTGCTAGATTTTGGTGGAATCTACGTGTCTATAATCTTTGGAAGACTTCTTTTGCAAAATATATGTGCTGGAGAAGTGCCATCACCGTCAATCATGCCCCTCCCTTTTTTTGTGTGTTTCTTTGTTTTGTTTTTGAAATATTTAGGTTCTGTTTGATTATATAAATTGCTTTTTAGTTGTTTTATTTAGTCACACTTTTTCTTTTTGTAATTTTTATGCCTCGTTATTCCGTGGATGAGTACTGTTTTTGGAATTGCATAATATTATTTTATTTGTTGAAGTTGGGTTTTGAATCGAGCAAATTAGTGTATAAGGGAATAAATTTTGAGATTTTAATTAGACATGTGAAAAGGGCTTAACTTACATGCTAGCAAAAGTCTGAAAAGGTATATTGTTGCCTTTTATAATAAAAAAAGTTAATCGCATTTAAGTTGAAGCGAGTTACGTGCGATTTAACCTAAATCAAATTACTACCCTTAAGAGGTACACCTGTAAATCGAGAGATCACTACTTGTCTGAATGAATTTACATGCTTAGTTCCCAGTCTTGAGCTTTTCACCCTTCCCAAGACTACCCAGGAACCATGACATTAGACCATCTCACTAAGACTGATCGGTTAGTATTCTGGAGTTATTTTACTCTCCTATCTAATTTTGAGACATAATTCACATTTATAATCATTGATATGTAAAATCTGATAATTATATCTCATACATCAATAACTGTAAATCGGTTTTTTGTTGATTTTTTTAAATCATCATTCAAGAACAAATTGATTAAATCAACAACTTGCTCTTTCTTCAAGGGAAAAAAGCAAGGTCAGCTTTGAACACATTCCTCCTAGTAAAACAGGGGTGAGTAAAATGCAGTCTCCAGATTCATTAGTGGCAAAGATACTTGGACGCAGACGTTTTCCTAGATCCCAGTTTTTAAATTTTTCCTGTGGTTGTTACTCTCCTAGTTATATATACCTGGCGTAGCATATGGAGAGCAAACTGGGATTCGGAAACGGTTTGTTTTTGGGTGGTTGGTAATTGGCAAACGATTAATATATAGACAATAAGTGGCTGCCCAAACAAAATGGGTTCTCAATTAGGAGTCCTCATTCAATCAGAGTTCATTTGATATCTGATCTCATTGATGAATATGTGAGTTGTTGGAAGAGAGATGTGATAAATGTTACTTGTCTTTGTTGACCCCTAAAAATTTGATTTTGGATTTTTGGAGTTTTTCTCCTATTTTTGATTTGAGATTTTTCTTGAATTACAAATTTTATCTTGCATCTTTTAATATATTATTTTTATCTTGTATCCTTATTTTTATTATCTTATTTTTTTTATTTATCTTATACTATCATTTTTAAATTTTGATTATCTTTTATTTTTTCAAGTTTTATTTTAATTTTATTTTAAAATTTTATTTTTAGGTGTGGGCTTAGTTTTATTTTTGGGTTTAATTATATTTTAGGCTTAATCTTATTTTATTTTGTCATTTTTAGTTTAAGTTTGGGTTTGCAATTTATGTTAAAGTTTTGAGAAGTGGGCCGGACAAAATTAGGTGTCTACAGATTGCCCCCCTTTGCTCATCTTTTAGGAACTAGAAGATGGGCAAAGGTTGAGAGACACTATTTTGTCCGGGTTAGTATATAATGCGAAGGGTTACTGTCCATCCAACAGGGACCAAAAACGACTTTAGGATTTTCTCATTTTAATCCTAAAATCGGAAAGGCTACTGTCCACCCAACAAGGACCAAAACGATTTTAGGATTTTCTCATTTTAATCCTAAACTCGGAAGGGCTACTGTCCACCCTATAGGGACCAATACGACCTTAGGATTTTCTCAGTTTAATCCTAAGATCGGAAGGGCTACTGTCCACCCTACAGGGACCAAAACGACCTTAGGATTTTCTCATTTTAATCCTAAGATCGGAAGGGCTACAGTCCACCCTACAGGGACCAAAACGACCTTAAGATTTTCTCATTTTAATCCTAAGATCGGAAGGGCTACAGTCCACCCTACAAGGACCAATACGACCTTAAGATTTTCTCAGCTTAATCCTAAGATCGGAAGGGCTACCGTCCACCCTACAGGGACCAAAACGACCTTAGGATTTTCTCAGCTTAATCCTAAGATCGGAAGGGCTACCGTCCACCCTACAAGGACCAATACGACCTTAGGATTTTCTCAGCTTAATCCTAAGATCGGAAGGGCTACCGTCCACCCTACAGGGACCAATACGACCTTAGGATTTTCTCAGTTTAATCCTAAGATCGGAAGGGCTACCGTCCACCCTACAAGGACCAATACGACCTTAGGATTTTCTCAGTTTAATCCTAAGATCGGAAGGGCTACGGTCCACCCTACAAGGACCAATACGACCTTAGGATTTTCTCATTTTAATCCTAAGATCGGAAGGGCTACCGTCCACCCTACAAGGACCAATACGACCTTAGGATTTTCTCAGTTTAATCCTAAGATCGGAAGGGCTACGGTCCACCCTACAAGGACCAATACGACCTTAGGATTTTCTCATTTTAATCCTAAGATCGGAAGGGCTACAGTCCACCCTACAGGGACCAAAACGACCTTAGGATTTTCTCATTTTAATCCTAAGATCGGAAGGGCTACGGTCCACCCTACAAGGACCAATACGACCTTAGGATTTTCTCATTTTAATCCTAAGATCGGAAGGGCTACGGTCCACCTTACAAGGACCAATACGACCTTAAGATTTTCTCATTTTAATCCTAAGATCGGAAGGGCTACAGTCCACCCTACAGGGACCAAAACGACCTTAGGATTTTCTCATTTTAATCCTAAGATCGGAAGGGCTACAGTCCACCCTACAAGGACCAATACGACCTTAGGATTTTCTCATTTTAATCCTAAGATCGGAAGGGCTACAGTCCACCCTACAGGGACCAAAACGACCTTAGGATTTTCTCATTTTAATCCTAAGATCGGAAGGGCTACAGTCCACCCAACTAGGACCAAAACGACCTTAGGATTTTCTCATTGTAATCCTAAGATCGGAAGGGCTACAGTCCACCCAACAAGGACCAAAACGACCTTAGGATTTCCTCATTTTAATCCTAAGATCGGAAGGGCTACAGTCCACCCTACAGGGACCAAAACGACCTTAGGATTTTCTCATTTTAATCCTAAGATTGGAAGGGCTACAGTCCACCCTACAGGGACCAATATGACCTTTGAACGGGTTCTTCCCGTAATGGCTTGATTTAGCCTGAATAAATTTTTTTTCTAACTTGATATGAATGAGTTCTTCCTGAAGTAATTTACATTGATTTAAGATGAGATGCTTACGCTTGTGCATGTTTGACATGATAATGTGAAATCCTAATGCTTGACCTATGAAAATTTTAATTTTTTAAGAATTTAGGTGATGATGATATGTTTGCATGCGATGATGCAATATTATCCTACGTTGATGCATGCTGGCATGTTTAAAAATGCTACTCCATGACCTTTGGGAGCTTTTGAGTTAACTTTGGCACTTCTGGGTCTTTTGACTTGCTCTCTCTAGAAAGATTGCCCCAGTGTCATTGAGTTCTTAGTACATTCCTTGACCAAGTTTTCTATTTATAAAGATGTAATCATTTACCATATTGCCCTTGTTTGCATATCTGGGTTAAAACCTTTTATGACATAGTCCTTGAATGTAACTTGTCTCTTTCTCTTCAAGGAGAAATTAATGGTGTGATGCTTTCAGTATTCACTTAAGACATTTTTCATTCATCATGTCTTGAAGTCATAGTTTAAAACTTTTGTTCTCTTTATCATTGGAGTTTTGCCAATTTTTCATTCATGTCTTGTCCATTTAGGCAATACCTTCTGCTGGCACCTGACAATTTTTGCTTTGCATGAGAATGCATTTTAAGGAATAAGGATGGCTTTGACATAAAGGATATGCAACTTGGTACTCTGGCCTTTTAAAGGAGAGATCAATGGATTGATCAATAACCCATTGGCCCAGTTTAAGCGAGTCAAAGTATTGGAAACTTTAGGAGTAATACCTTTGGGGATCAAGCTTGATTCTTTTTGGTGGGTTAGAGCCCCATAGGAGAAATTTCTTTATATCCTTCTGAGTCTCTCCTTTCTTTAAAGGTGAGTCATTTAGATATGGATTTTTCCATTTGATTACCCCCCAATTTAGATTTTGACTGCCCATGAGCAAAAAATGTTGAAAAAAAAAAATTTCTTAACTCATTCTCTTTTATTATCCAAGTCATGCCTCAAGGGAATGCTCATAATATGTTCAATCCTCTGGAATCAAAAAGTGCTTTGTTAAGCACTTGCTCTAATCTCTCAAGTATTTGCACTCTTAAATAAGTGTTTGCACACTCTGACGTGTTTGCACTTACAGATACCCCATAGGCTTGTTTTCATGTCCCTCTCCACTTTAGTTAGTTTACCATATTAGCCAAGATCACTAGGACTTTACTTAGCTTGTAATGTGAGGCTTAGGTAATGGGTATGAATAAAAGAGATAAGGATTTATCAAATAAGGAGAGCATGAAATATGATGTCTCATTTTTCACTTTTTCTTTTTCGGATACGCATGTAACTCAAGGTGAAGTTCATTTCTCTCTTTTTCTTTCGGCTAGCCCCCTCTTTTTTGGTCTAGCACTTTTCTTTTTCATTTTTTTTTCAATATTTCTTCTCTTTTTCTCTTTTTTTTTTATTTGTGCTTTTTCACATAGTTTTGGAAGGAATACCTTCAATCCTTTCACTTGAGCCTTATATTGTTGCTCATAGCATTTTCCTTCTTTGATAGTAAGGATACTCCTTTTAGCTCTCCTTCAAGGTAGAGTAATAGTTTTTCAAACTGAAAGGTTAAAGTTGGTGTGAGTCAAAAGAAGGAAGTCAGATGGTGGTCTTGCCATCCTTTTATAGGCTCAAATGGGTGACTATGGGAATTTTGATATTAGGGCTTGGCTTGAAAGGCTCAAACTATCCAAAGATGGCCTAGGTCATTTCTTGAATAATGTGATGTCTAACAAATAGCCTCAAGGGGCATTTAGACAAGTTTTAGGGTATCTGTTTTTCCACAATAAGCATACTCTCACTATAGGCTCTTTTTACATCATTCTTTAATGATAAGACACTCAGTCATCCAAGAGAGTTGAGTTTTTAAGCAAACCAATTTTATCATCAGCAATTAGATTTATCAAGAATGAGATTAAGAAAAACTTTCTTCATTCATTAGCTCATGAGCATCAATGTTTGGGATAAATCATATTGCCCCAGTATTGGTTTAGTTTAATAAGCAAAAGAAATTGGATGAAAAGTAATGCATTCATCATGCTAAGCATTTTATTGAATTGAAAGGTGTGCCCATACAAACTCCTTGCTAAGGCCTTGGGCAGAGCCATTAGCAGGTGCCATAAAATGAAAACTTGAAAAGATAAATACTAAAAGAGGAAAAAGTGCAACTTAAGGTAGGTGGTGCAAGAATAGATCCACCTTCTTGAACCAACTGGTTCACTTTGATCACAATATCTTGATTTTGCCCATGCTGCTCTAGTGTTGAGCATTTGGATTGTCATGATTAGGTAAGGGATTATTATGAACATCAAGTCTTGGTTGCTCAGGTTCAAAAGTCAACCACTTGGCGTCAATCAATCCCTGAACCTTCCTGTTAAATGCAGGACAGTTATCAACAGAGTGGCCCTTTGCCCCTGCATGGTAAGCACAAGTAAGTTGCTCATTGTACCATGGTGGATATGGGGGTTGAAAGGTATGCGATGGAACCAAAGATACTAGATTGTTCTGCAACAATTGGGGTAAGAGCTCAGAGTACGGTATTGGGATCGAATCAAAGTTCTCAACTTTCTTATTAAATTGCTGCCTCGATTGATTTTGCTGATATCGTTGGGATTGTTGTTGATTGGGCTGAGAAGCTTGGGCGACTGGTGCTTGCAGAGTTGGCGCAGAAATGTTCACAACAGGGGTATTACCCTTCCATTTTCCTTTTTTCTGGTAATCTACTGAGTGCACTCCTTCCTTTTTCTTATCATTCTGGAATTTCTTATGGCTCTCAGTAATTAGCTTTCCCATCTTTCCTGTTGTGACTCCTCTTTCTACCCTTTCACCAACAACAACCAAGTCAGCAAAATTAGGAGACGTGCATGCTGCTATTGTAGGATAATAAGGATCCTCTAGAGTGCTCATAAAAAGGGTGATCATTTCTTTATCAGATACAGGTGGTTGCACTCGAATTGCTACATTTCTCCACCTCTGAGCATAATCTTTAAATGATTCTTTTTCCCCTTTTCTCATGTCTTGCAGTTGAAACCTATCAGGAGCAATGTTCCTGTTGTATCTATACTGCCTCATAAAAGACTCAGCCAAGTCTTTCCAAGTGCGAATAGAATGGCGATCCAAGCTCAAATACCATTCTGCAGCCTCATCAATCAGACTATCTTGGAAGACATGCATCAGTATCTTTTCATCATTAGAATAAGCTGCCATTTTTCGGATGTACATGAGAAGATGAGTCTTTGGACAAGATGTCCCATTATACTTAGTAAATTCAGGGACTTTAAACTTTGGTGGCAAGGTCACATCAGGGACTAGTCCCATTTCTGAGAGATCCAACACATCATCATCGTCCGAGAATCCTTCTATCTTCCTCATTCTAGCTTCTAGAATCTCATACCTCTCTTGGGCCTTGGCCTCCTCAATGGCCTTCCTCAGTTTCTCCTGTTCTGTTGCATCATGAAAGTTTAGGATGATTTTGACTTCTGGGCCCTTTTCGTGGTAAGAGTTTTGGGCTTGCTGATCCTTAGGTTGCTCTTGATTATAAGTATCTTTTGGCCCTCGATAGCTATTTTGAGCTTCTTCTTCTTGATTGTGTGGATCTTTTGGCCCTTGACAGCTATTCTGAGCTTGCAGTTTCATCATTTCCATCATTTTAGCTAATTGACCCTTGAGCTGGTCGATCTCACTTTGCATTTCCTCCATTGTCTTTTCTTGCTTAGGGTTTTCCTGGTCTAGGCCCTCCATCTGCCTACTTTGAGAACGTGTTGTCGGAGCCGTGACTACTTTTTTATCCTTTGGAGTAAACAATGCATTATTGGTGTGCAAATGAGAATATATGCATGTGAATGTGATGCCATGCATGAAGTAAAAATGTGCAATTTATGCAAAAAGAGAATGAGTATTAATGAAGAATGTATGCCTTTTTTTTTCTTCTTCTTCTTTTTTTTTTTTTCTGCCCCCATCTATCCTAAATGTGTACAAATCTTAACTTAGGGAGGACTTCATGTATATGGAAATAACATGTATATAGTAAGAGAATTAGGCTAAAAATATAATCATAAACACGCAAAGAAATGTTCCCCATTGTGCCTATTTTCAGGTAAGTCTTACGTCTTTATTCACTCTCATGGGCTTGGCCCAACACTCTCTCACAAGGGATAGCTCTAAAGCTATTATCAGTGTAAAAGGTATGTTCTATATTTCCTACATTAGGTCCCCAAATTATCCATAGAAGGATAAATTCGAGTGGGGTGTTTCGGGCGCCCATGCGGAGACCGAAGGTCTCTCGAAAGCTAACCTTACTACACCCCTCTAGCCTGCAAGGTACCTTAAATGGCCCGGGTATAGAGCACAGGGGTCATGACCTCCCCTTTATTCTAGTGCGTGGTGAGAGTGATACTATGTAGGGAATCATATCTCAAATAAAAAATGCAAATATATACATTTATAAAAATAAACAGGTACGAAATTTAAACACCCAAAAACACTAGAAGCTAGTAAGCGTACCTTTTACTTTGTCAGCTCCACAAAAAATAAACCAACAAATTAATCAACAAAATTAATAAGATCATTTTTTAATTGGCCTAACCCTCTAATGTCCCCAGTGGAGTCGCCAAGCTGTTGACCCCTAAAAATTTGATTTTGGATTTTTGGAGTTTTTCTCCTATTTTTGATTTGAGATTTTTCTTGGATTACAAATTTTATCTTGCATCTTTCAATATATTATTTTTATCTTGTATCCTTATTTTTATTATCTTATTTTTTTTATTTATCTTATACTATCATTTTTAAATTTTGATTATCTTTTATTTTTTCAAGTTTTATTTTAATTTTATTTTAAAATTTTATTTTTAGGTGTGGGCTTAGTTTTATTTTTGGGTTTAATTATATTTTAGGCTTAATCTTATTTTATTTTGTCATTTTTAGTTTAAGTTTGGGTTTGCAATTTATGTTAAAGTTTTGAGAAGTGGGCCGGACAAAATTAGGTGTCTACAGTCTTCCCTTTAAAGCCCAACAAATTATAGAGCTCCCACACACCAGAATGTTCATGAGGGATAGATTAGCTTGGCATGTTACCCGGGATCAAATCTGCATATCACTATGTTCTGCAACAAGAAGATCCTGTAATTGGTGGTAGTACCATGACAAATGATCTAGACGACTGTTTGGCAACGGTGTGGAGTCTTCCCACTGCTTCAAAGGGGAAAAATATTTTATTAAACCCTACAGGATTGGCTTCCTACCAGGAGCAACTTGAGGAGAAGAGTGGATGTGCCTTCAGGGTGTCCTCGCTGTCATTGAGCAGAGGAGACGACAACTCACATTTTGAGGGATTGTCCCTGGACAAAGCAAGCGTGGTGTATCTCTCGCCTTGGTTTACGTATTGATGATTCTGAACAAAAGACCCTGTGTGATTGGTGGGTGGATGTCTTTCCTCCTCATTGACACAGGATGGATTAGTTGTTGCTGGTATCCTCATTTAGAGTATGTGGTTTATGCGAAAGAAAGTGTTTTGAAGGGATTGACATGGCCATTGATCTATTGCTTGGTATGATTTTTACAATGCAACAAAATTATGAATTGTCCTTGTTTGTTCCTATCTTTCTTCTACTGATTACTGGCAACCCCTGTTGGAGTCCACCCCATGTGGGCACCCAACATTGTCAACAACAAATGGCAGCCAACTTTGAAAAGAACAAAAGCCAAGTTTGAATACAAGAAAGAGTAAACCAGCTGCAGAGAAGTTTTCAATTTTGGTGGCCAGCTGAAATTTCTACAGTCCAAACATTTGCTTATAAATAGAGAGAGCATTCAGCACAAGAAGGACAAGCAAGAGAAGCAAGAGGCAAAGAGAGAAAAGAGAGAAAGTCTCAGGTAGAGAGAATAAGGCTAAAGCCAAGTGTAAGAGGTAAGCCTTTGAGAGAAATAATTTTATTTCTCTAAGAGTGTGAGATAAAAGAGAGTCTGAGTAATTCCCAATTGAGAGTGGGTGTGGGTATACACCAGAAAATATTTGGTGTCATCTCTAGAGGGTCTCACTGAGTGCCACTATAATTTTAGTATCACTTGAAAGAGAGTAAAGTGTGTTGTAAGGATATTTGTAATTATCCTTATTATAGTGGAATATTTTCTCGGAGCTTGTCTCGTGGTTTTCCTCTCAATATTGGAGAGTTTTCCACATTAAATATTTGTGCCTCTTGTATTTATTTTTCTGCTTAAATTTTGTTGTGCATAATTTATTTGCACAGTGAAAAAAAGTGATCCTGAGGTGCTTCCGCTTTTATCAAGCCTCTGATCCATTTTTCCCAATAAGTGGTATCAGAGCCTCTGGTTATATTGTTGAAATTTATTTTGCAATTTATATTGGCTGGTTATACCGCCTCTGGTCTGGCTAAGCAGCCAAATTTGATTTCTTTGTAATTGGCTGGTTTTACCACCTAATTTATTTGTCTCACTAATTGTTGGCTTATATCAGATGGAGGTCAATACAAGCAGAATGATTAGTTTGAACGGCACCAACTATCACATATGGAAGGGAAAAATGAAAGATTTCCTTTATGTGAAAAGTTGGCATTTACCAGTGTTTGCTTCAAAAAAGCCTGAATCAAAATCCGATGATCAGTGGGCATTTGAAAATGTCCAGGTATGCAGTTTTATTCGGCAGTGGGTGGATGACAATGTGCTCAACCACATTAATGATGAAACGAATGCCAAGACGTTATGGGAAAAACTTGAATCTCTGTACGCACGAAAGACCGGCAACAACAAGCTCTTCTTGATTAAGAAGATGATAAAGTTACACTACAAGGAAGATAGCTCTATCTCCGATCATTTAAATGAATTTCAAGAAGTCTTACAACAGTTATCTTCCATGGGTGTAAAGTTTGAAGATGAGATTCAAGCTCTTTGGCTGCTCGATACTCTACCGGAGACATTCAGAATGTCACTTTGCAACTCCGCTCCTGATGGCGTAGTGACGATGGAACATGTTAAAAGTGCTGTCTTAAACGAAGAGATGAGAAAAAGATCTCAAGCTTCGTCTTCACAGCCTGATATTCTTGTCACCGATGATAGGGGGAGAAGCAATAGTAGAGGTCTGAAAGGCAGAGACAAAAGCCGGAGCAAATCCAAGCCCAGATCCAAAAATATGGAGTGTCACTATTGTGGCAAGTTGGGGCACTTTAAAAGGCAGTGTTTCAAATACAAGAAAGACAAGAAAAATGGCAACACTGAGGAAGAGAAGAAAGATCAGGTTGCTACTGCTGAACTAGTCATTGTTTGTGACGAAGAGGTAATTAATTTTGCCTGTCATGAAACAAGTTGGGTCGTGGATAGTGGAGCCTCATTACATGTTACATCAAACAGGGAGCTCTTCTCATCTTATACACCCGGTAATTTTGGGGTGTTAAAGATGGATAATAATGATTTCTCAAATGTTGCCGGCATGGGAGATATCCACTTAGAGACCAACAGAGGAGCACGGCTGATTCTCAAGGATGTTAGGCATGTGCTTGATATCCGTTCCAACTTAATCTCAGTAAAGAAGCTGGATGATGAAGGTTACTTGAACACCTTTGGTAATGGGCAATGGAAGCTTACTAAAGGTTTGTTGGTTATGGCTCGAGTAGAGAAGAGCCCAAGCTTGTATCTAACACAAGCTAAAATTTCTGGAGACTTCATCAACATAATGGATGATGAGAAGACAGCTGAGATGTGGCACAGGAGACTTAGCCACATCAGTGAGAAAGGACTCAATTGCTTGGTCAGGAAAATCCTACTCTTAGGTATAAAGAGCATGAGCTTGAAGAAATGTACTCATTGCATGGCCGAAAAGCAGAATAGAGTTGCCTTCAAGAGTCACATTCCTTCAAGGCAATCGGATTTGTTAGAATTGGTGTACTCCGATGTTTGCGGTCCCTTGAAGGTAAAGTCCTTTAGTGGTGGACTTTATTTTGTGACATTCATTGATGATCATTCAAGGAAACTTTGGGCTTATGTCTAAAAGACCAAAGATCAAGTCCTTGATGTTTTCAAACAGTTTCATGCATCTGTTGAGAGGGAGACTGGAAAGAAGCTGAAATGTATTCGCACTGACAATGGTGGCAAGTACTGTGGTCCTTTTGATGAGTACTGCAGAAAGATGGGCATTAAGCATCAGAAAATGCCTCCAAAGACTCCACAATTAAATGGT
Organism: Dicorynia guianensis; assembly: GCA_037013595.1. Lineage (NCBI taxonomy): Eukaryota > Viridiplantae > Streptophyta > Magnoliopsida > Fabales > Fabaceae > Dicorynia > Dicorynia guianensis. Next base: position 15,402,067 of record JASUAB010000003.1, on the reverse strand, counting down.
CTAGCTGAAAGGATGAACCAGACCTTGCTAGAGAGAGTCAGATGTTTGCTTTCAGAAGCAAAGTTGCAAAAATACTTTTGGGGAGAGACTTTGCTCACAGCAGTACATGTTATCAATCTATCTCCAGCGGTTGCTCTAAATGGTGATGTACCTAATAGAGTTTGGTATGGAAGAGAAGCCTCTTATGATCACCTGCGAGTTTTTGGATGTAAGGCATTTGTTCACATTCCGAATGATGAAAGATCCAAGCTTGATGCGAAGACACGACAGTGCATCTTTCTCGGTTATGGTCTTGATGAATTTGGCTACAGGTTATATGACCTGATTAAGAAGAAACTAATTCGAAGTCGAGATGTAGCATTTATTGAAGACCAAACCATTGATGATATAGAAAAAGCTGAAATGAAAGTATCTAGTGGCAATGACGGCTTGGTTGATCTAGACCCAGTTCCTATGGTAAACTTGCCTGATCCAGTCAATAAAGATACTCAAGGTGGGGAACAAATTAATGACCAACCAAGAACAGATAATGCTGGAAATGATGATGAAGTTGTTGAGCAGGGGGAGCAACCCTCTCCATAGCCGCTGAGAAGAACACAGAGAGAGTGACGTCCATCAACTAGGTACCCAAGTTCTGAGTATCCTCCTTACTGATGAGGGGGAGCTAGAAGATTTTAAAGAAGCACAAACTCATAAGGATAAAGCCCAGTGGCTGACAGCTATGCAAGACGAAATGAATTCCTTGCAGAAAAATGATACCTATGAGCTTGTGGAACTTCCGGAAGACAGAAAAGCCTTAAAGAACAAGTGGGTATTCAAGCTTAAGAAAGATTGTAACAAGCTGGTGAAGTATAAAGCTCGCTTAGTTGTGAAAGGTTTTGGACAAAAGCAAGGAATCGATTTTGATGAAATTTTCTCTCCAGTTGTCAAGATTAGCTCAATCAGAGCTATACTAGGACAGACAGCCAGCTTGGATTTAGAGCTTGAACAGTTAGATGTGAAAACTGCATTTCTTCATGGTGATTTGGAGGAAGAAATCTACATGGTTTAACCAGAAGGGTTTGAAGAGAAAGGGAAGGAACACATGGTCTGTAGATTGAAAAAGAGCCTATATGGATTAAAGCAGGCTCCAAGGCAGTGGTACAAGAAATTTGACTCCTTCATGATGAGTCATAGTTATACCAGAACTGATACAGACCATTGTGTATATTTTAAAATATTTCCTGATGATAAATTCATTATGCTCTTGTTATATGTAGATGACATGTTGATTGTGGGGCAAGACACAAAGATGATTGGTGATCTGAAAAAGGAGTTGTCAAAGGCATTTGACATGAAAGATCTTGGACCAGCAAAGCAAATTCTGGGAATGCAGATTTTGCGAGACCGAAAAGCTAGAAAGCTATGATTGTCACAGGAAAAGTATGTGAAACGGGTCCTAGAAAGATTCAACATGCAAAGTGCTAAGCCAGTTAGCACGCCATTGGCCAATCACTTTAAACTTAGCAGGAAAAGTTATCCCACTAATGAAAAAGAAAAAAAAGACATGGCTAAGATTCCTTACTCCTCTGCAGTTGGGAGTTTGATGTATGCCATGGTCTGTACCCGTCCAGATATTGCTCATGCAGTAGGAGTAGTCAGCAGGTTTCTTTCCAACCCAGGTAAAGATTATTGGGAAGCTGTAAAGTGGATCTTAAGATATCTCAAAGGCAGTTCAAAATTGTGCCTATGTTTTGGTATGTCAGAACCAATTTTGAAGGGTTATGCAGATGCAGATATAGCAGGTGACCTGGATAGTAGAAAATCTACTTCAGGATTCTTGTTTACTTTTGCAGGGAGAGCTGTATCATGGCAGTCTAAATTGTAGAAGTGTGTTGCCTTATCTACAATTGAGGCAGAATACATTGCCATGACCGAAGCAGGAAAAGAAATGCTTTGGTTGACTAGACTTCTTCAACAATTGGGAATAAAGCAGCAAAGGTTTGTGATTTACTGTGATAGTCAAAGTGCTCTTGATTTGAGTAAAAATACGATGTACCACTCGCGTACAAAGCACATTGATGTGAGATATCATTGGCTGCGGTTAGCAGTAGAAGAACAACAGTTCAAGCTTGAAAAGATTCACACTAATAACAATCCTGCTGATATGATGACAAAAGTCGTAACTCGGGAGAAGCTTCAAACTTGTGCCAAGTTGGCTGGCATGAATTCTATTTAATGGTATTTAGGATTGTTCTCCTTCCTCATGGGTTGGAGGGGGAGAATTGTTGGAGTCCACCCCATGTGGGCACCCAACATTGTCAACAACAAATGGCAGCCAACTTTGAAAAGAACAAAAGCCAAGTTTGAATGCAAGGAAGAGTAAACCAGCTGCAGAGAAGTTTTCAATTTTGGTGGCCAGCTGAAATTTCTACAGTCCAAACATTTGCTTATAAATAGAGAGAGCATTCAGTACAAGAAGGACAAGCAAGAGAAGCAAGAGGCAAAGAGAGAAAAGAGAGAAAGTCTCAAGTAGAGAGAATAAGGCTAAAGCCAAGTGTAAGAGGTAAGCCTTTGAGAGAAATAATTTTATTTCTCTAAGAGTGTGAGATAAAAGAGAGTCTGAGTAATTCCCAATTGATAGTGGGTGTGGGTATACACCAGAAAATATTTGGTGTCATCTCTAGAGGGTCTCACTGAGTGCCACTATAATTTTAGTATCACTTGAAAGAGAGTAAAGTGTGTTGTAAGGATATTTGTAATTATCCTTATTATAGTGGAATATTTTCTCGGAGCTTGTCCCGTGGTTTTTCTCTCAATATTGGAGGGTTTTTCACGTTAAATATTTGTGCCTCTTGTATTTATTTTTCTGCTTAAATTTTGTTGTGCATAATTTATTTACACAGTGAAAAAAAGTGATCCTGAGGTGCTTCCGCTTTTATCAAGCCTCTGATCCATTTTTCCTAACAACCCCTCCATTAAATGTTCTTAAAGTAAATTCTGGTGTGGCATTTCCATCAGATGGAAGTTGTGGTGTAGGCATGGCTGTTCGTGACACTGATGGATTGCTGTGTTTCAGAATATAAGAGAGGCTCGCATTGGGGAGATCATTGCAATTCCCAGAAAAATGTTGAAGCAGGTTGCTTTGGTCAAGTTATAACGTAGTTTGATTGTTTGGAAGCTGTCCAAGCCTTGACTTTGCCAAAACAAGCTCACGATTATACTTGTCACTTTTAAGCAGAATGAATTTTGAAAATAATTAATTACAAGAAGAATATGGAATAATTCTCCAGCCTTAGCTTCCCCTACCAAATCATTTCTGCAACAGTTTCTTCCTGTCCATTCAAACTCAAAATTTGTTGTAATTTTAATTAGTTCTACAATAATGATATTCCGAACAATATGCCATACACAAAATGAACATAGAGATCGATGAGAAGATAAAATTAAACATATTCTTTGATTTTGTTAATCCCTGGCTGCTGCGATGGACGTGAAGGACTGGAGTTACCGCATATTGCAGAGAATTGGAATATTTTAATGGCCTAAGAGAAATGACAAGACGTTAGCCATAGCCATCAACAGCAGCAGAGACAGCCACCACATATAAAAGTCATGAATGTTTAGATGTATAAGCTGCTGGCTGTTCATTCAACCCAATCAGGACTGATGTTGATTTGAATTTTTCTTTTTTTAACTTTAACAATTTTTTATTATTTTTTGAATTCATATTAAAACATATTTTATAAATTTTTTAATTAAATTTTTTTTCTTAATCTTATATTTTTCTTTCTCTTGCTTCCTTCTACTTTTGATACCTCATAAAACAGATACCTCATAAAACAGAAAATTCATATCCCAGTTACAAGAAGAGAGGTGAAATTTATGTGACATAAAAATATTTTTAGAAAAATTATAAAATTGGTGAAAAGGTAATAAAATCTATACTCTTTAATTTATAAAATTTAATTAAAGTTATCAAGATCAAGAGATTCTCAATCCTCATTCAACTAATAAGCATAAAAAAAATCAATGGTTTACTATACATTCACGTCAAAACTTAATCTATCAAATTTATTCAAAAAGAATAATTGACTACAATTTTTTGTCTAAAAAATTGATAACGTTATTCTTAGTCCATAACACTTTCACTGCATTGGGAAAAAAAAACAAATAAAATATACAGTATAAATTTAATAATTTACAAATATATGAGAATGAATACATGTCCTGATTGAAAAAGTGAAGCCATGATGTAAATCAGAAACTACAAAAATTGCAGACCAGCAACACTATTACAATTCCCATGGCAAGCAGGGCACCGGCGGTGTGGACTGAGAAAAACCATGAGAAAATTGGAAAGAAGAAGATGAAGAATAAGAAGAAGTTTTCATACTAGCTGTCTGAACTGCAAAGTAAATCGACGTCCAGCCAGCGACAAAGCGAAAGGCAAACTCCTTGAGTGAGAGAACGAGGACGATTGAAGCGCCGAGACAGCCACGACGAGGTTCTTCCTTCCTCCCTTCTCAGGTCCCACTGCTGCGCCCTCCTTATATTGGGGCTTTCTCTACAAAACGCAGCGTTTTGACTGTAACAAAAAACTTTTTTAAAAAAGTCAATTTCTCTTCTAGTTTCTTTTATGTATTTATTTATTTAGAAGTTTCTTAGGTTTTTAATTTACTTCAATTTAGTCCTCCTATTTTATTTGTGTCAATTTTATCCCTTTACTTTTATAAATAATACAATATGATCCTTCAAATACTTTGACTATTAAGGGACTCTTGCTTCATCAGCTTAACGGATTTGAATCTTTTAGATTTAGGAGAAAATAATATATTGTTTATGATAAGTTTCATCTTCTTTAAAAGAAATATTTTAATTCTTTCAAAGCTCTTAATTAATTTTATATTATTAGATATTGTATTGATACTACCTTCTTCCATTGTCAAATAAAAAATTATTTTCTATTTTTTTAGATAGTATGCATGCATTGTTGCACTATCAACAAGATATATATTTTTATTATTTATCTTGGATCTTTCAGACAATTAGGTAATGTCTATATTTTTTATTAAAATAAAATAAAAATATCATTTATCGTATTATAAATTAATATATTTCATAACATCAAATTATTGATAATAAATAAAATAAATAATGAAACTAATAATAGTGATAATTTATTTATAAACATTTCCATCACCAATTAGGTGATCAATTCTTCCTTTAGGGTTATCCAAAAACTCTATCACATCTAAGTGTTATATCAATATGGTGATTATCAAAAACTTCATCTTGTTAGGCAAAATTTGTCTTTATATTCTTTTCTTTTCCTTTAATTGATATTTGATAAAGATCAATAAGATGTTTGAATGCATAACAAGTACGAGACAAGTGCCCTTCCATACCACAACAATAACACTTTTCAAAATATCTCTTTTGTATTTTCTCTTCATTGTTTGCCCACTTTTAGTAGTAAGATTTGGTTTTATAATACGTATTATGACTACTACAATTATAATTTTTTTCATGGTCATAGTTATGACCATAGCCATGACCTTGACCTTACCCATGCCCGAGTTTCCTATATGTAATTACATTCACTTTAGGGAATGGAGTAGAATCAGTTGGGCAGGATTTATAATTTTTCATTAATAACTTATTATTTTGTCCAGTTACAAGAAGGTATGAAATCAATTCATAATACCGTTTAAATCCCTTTTCTCGATTTTACTACTGTAGGAACACATTTGAGGCATGAAAAGTAAAGAACATTTTTTCTAATATATTTTCATGAATAACATTTTCTCTCCATAATTTCAACAAAGAGGTAATTGTAAATAATGCGAAGTTATATTTGCTTACAGATTTAAAATTTTGAAAATGCAAATGAGCCAATCAAAGTGAGCTTTTGGGAGGATTATTGTGTTTTAGTGGTTATACCTCTTTTTCAAATTGTTCCATAGAACAAGTGAATCTTTCATTGTGAGATATTCGGCCTTTAATCTCTCATGAAGGTGATGTCAAAGGAAAATCATTACTTTAGTATAGTCTTGTAATGATGCTCAATTTTCTTCTTTAGTAGTGTCTCAAAAACCTTTAACATCTAGATGAATTTCAGAATCCAACATCTATGACAAATAATTTAGCTAGTGATATCAAGTCCACAAACTCAAATTTGATGAGATTTGTCATATTATAAAAATTAATTTAATAAGTTAATAAGATATGCATCTATTCAATATATTAAAAATATTTACAAAATAATGTCAAAAAAATTATGAAATAACATAATCCAAACATTTTTTTAGTAAAGATCATAGTAAGTATTGCATTTCATATCCGTAAAATAATCTTAATCATTAACAAACAATCAAATATTATTACATATATATCAATAATTTCTTTGTTTTAAACTATTACATATTAATTGGCAATTTTATAAATGTCATGGATCAAATCAATGTGCTAGAATATATACAAGCAAATTTAAATATGCAATTGTATCCATTCAATTTAAATATTAATAACTATAAAGATTAAGAACCATACTAAATATTTTTCACCTACTAATAATGCTAACAAATGATAAAACCTCACGCTGATAACTTATTGTAAAAACATTAAAATAGAGAAACATAATAGAGAGTAGATCAAAAAGATATTAGAGATTTTTTTTTAATTATTACACAAATACTTAAATATAAAGGGTGAAGTCATATCTCTTGATATTAAAATTAAGTTAAAATACATTAAACCTCTCTGAACTTTAAGTCGATTTTAAAAAACTCTCCTAAACTTTAAAAGTTTTTAAATGACCCTCTTAAATTATGAAAATTTTTTAAAACACCCAATTCCGTCAAGTTTTCCGTCAAAATTTGGATGTTTTTTAGTTAACTTCCACTTTGACCTGATAAAAAGATAAAAATACCCTTCAAATGCACATAAATTTTCAAATCTGCCATAAATGTAAAAGAAAAAAACTTAATATAGATTTGTAATTTAGAGTTTAGGGTTTATGATTTAGGGTTTAAAATTTTAGGATTTAAGATTTAGGATTTAGGGTTTAGGATTAAGGTTTAGGGTTTAGAACTTAGGGTTTAAGACTTAGGATTTAGGATTTAGGATTTAGAGTTTTAGGGTTTAGGGTTGAGGTTCAATGTTAAAATTTCAAAATTTCAAAATTTTACTGTTCACGACCTTCAATTTCTCAGCTTTACAATGAAGGTTATTTTTACTATTTTTTTAAATTTTGACGAAAAATTTAACGAAAGAGATTATTTAAAAATTTTTCATAATTTAAGAGAGTCATTAAAAAATATTTAAAGTTTAAATTTTTTTTAAAATTAACCTAAAATTAAAAAAAATTCTATTCATTTTAACTTTAAATTTATAATTCTTCTTATAAAAAATTATATCTATTCTTTATAAAGAGTTACATTTCTTTCTATGGGTCGCCGTTTAAATTCTAAATATTTATAACAAAATCAGGTTTTTATGTTTCCCCAATCCCACTCTCTATCTGTGTCTCTGCAGCACAGCTACGAAGGCCCAAGTTCTTCCCTTCTCGGTTTTCAGTTGTTTGCTTCTTCATCTTTCATTCTGTCTATGGTTGAGCTGCCCTCCTCCACCTTGTCTCTCTGAACCAGAAAAAACGCCATGCCTCAACCTCACTGCTTAGACTTAGAATGCATAATCTAAAGCCAGCAGTGACTTTTCTCATAGGATGTGTCAAGTCAGTGCAAGCCCACACCCACTCCCTCCCCAACCATCATGGTATCCCTTCAAGGGTACTCACCAAATGTCAAGCTTGGCTTTCTTCTAAATCTAAGGGTAATTTCCTCATCGCCACGCGTGGCTTTTCTTCTGGGTACGCCTTGGAGCAGTTCTCCGATGATGAGTATGAGTGTGATTTTGAGAACCAGCAGGTTGATTTTTGGCTCTAACAGTTTTTTTTTTTTGAATCCCTCTTGAATTAAACTATTAGGGTTTGCTTGAAATGAATTATGCTCTTTATTTTCCTATTTTTAGTGGGTGGTTGTGCTTTATCCTGTGATATTTTTGATTGCTGATTTGGTGAATGTGAACCAAATCAAATTCACTAGAAATATATGTTTATTTATATGGTTGCAGTTAACAAATAAATAAAAATTTAATTGACCGCTTAAATTTTCTGGCATGTATGGAGTATAGATTTACTCTATGCAAGGTAAATTCTGTTTTTTTTTTTTTTTGACTGTTTGAATTAAATCTGGAGCTATCGTTCCTTCTATATTCAATGCCTTCTGACAACCTTATTTAACCCTGTCACCAGACTAGTATTTATTATTTCAGTAGTTCTAAGAAACTATATAAATAGGCATCATCTACGGTGGCCAATGTGGATGAGTGGAAGTGGAAACTCAGCATGCTGTTACGAAGTGAAAGAGAGCAGGAGATTGTATCTAGAGATAAAAAAGATAGGAGAGACTATGAGCAGATATCCAACCTTGCCAAAAGGATGGGACTTTACAGGTAAGAAGCATATTTGCATTTGGAATAAGAGGCAAAATTGACTAATTTTGTGGAGATATTGAGCTCTTTGATTGGCTTTCAATGATTTTTTCAAACATGCAAACGAAGCTTCTTCCATTGTTTAGTCATTGATTGAGATCTCAATTATCATACTGTACACAGTGAACTGTATGGAAAAGTGGTTGTGGCAAGCAAGGTGCCTCTTCCTAACTACAGGCCAGATTTGGATGATAAACGGCCTCAAAGAGAGGTAATAGCATTAGCATTGTGTGGCATCAGGGAGGCACTTTAATGTGTACTACCTAGACGTCATTCTAGAAAATTAAACCTCTTCTTTTCCATTGTCACAGGTGGTGATTCCGCTTAGCTTGCAAAGAAGGGTTGAGGGTTTGTTGCAGGAATACCTTGATAGACTTCAGTTGAATTCTGAAAAGATCACTGAAAATGTGGCTGATGCAAATTCCACTAATCAGACTAAAGATGTAGATATGGATGCAAATGCTGATTCTTATGTGGATGGATCTGTTATGGAAAAGGTTCTCCAGAAGAGGAGTTTGAGGATGCGAAATATGCAAAGAGCTTGGCAGGTTTCATCTGGTCGATTTTGTTATTTTATTGTTGGATATGGCATTTGGTACTGCATGCTAGAATTAAAAGTAGCAGTCAAGAAAGTGTATCTGCAACATTTTTTCTTGTACAATTGATCATTTTCTTTTCCATTTCCTCTTCATTTCTGAGTTATGAATGAAATGTCTTGGTTGGAGTTGAAGTCTACACTTTTCCCATCATTAAAGATTATCTCAATTGGAGCCTTGAATGCAACAAGAAGAAGCCTTAGAATTGGTACTTGATCATAAATGATATAATGGTTGAAAAATTTGTGACTAGAATTACCTACTGCAAGAGTGTAAGAAGAACACTGGATAAATTTATTATTGATTGCTAATGAGTTACAGATCCTAAATTGTATACAAATATTGGAATTATGAGTAATTTGGGCACCGGAAGATTTACCAATTTTGATGTGTGTTAACTGTTGACAGTTTTCAAGTAAGAAATAGATTAGGCAATAAGTTAGATAAGGTGGTTGTTTCGGAAAAAGGGCCAGAATCTTTAAATGCAAGATGTACAAAAGACATTTAAAATTGATGCAGATAGCCATTAAATGTCCTGATGTTCTTTGAAGTCATCAGAGAAGAGTTTTACCCTATGTAAGGGGGAATTGATACAGAATGCAGAATAAAAGTAATCTGTCTTTAATTAAGAGTTTAAGATATTTATAAATTACAAGCAGAAAGAGTCATGATTTTTAATATTAAGTAATTTAATTGACTAAATAATGAGTCTTGAGGAAGTTAATTTCGTAATTAGGGGTTTATGCATTCAAAACTGTTCAAAAGTCAATGATCAAATGTAATGATGTGTCACTAAAGGATCTAATCTATTCTCAAACCTAAATGGGTCTTTGAATAGGGATCTCTATGTACTTACAGAATCTTTGAACGGTTCTAGTCGAGGATGGGATTTCTGAACCCTCTGAATTCAAGGTGTCCAGGAAAAGTTTCTGAGCCATGAAACACTCAATCTGGTTATTTTGTTAGGGTGGACTTAGTTTCTGTCTACACCATAGTGTCTGCTTTACGGACATGATAATCTAGTTTTAGGTTTTTTACTAACTTAGACTTTCTGGGATGTTACTGGGAATAATCAAAGCAATGCATTCAATAGTAGAGCCTGCTCTTAATCATCTGTCATGAAGTGAAAAGCACATAAAATAGTTTGCACATTTTCTGGCTTAAATTTTATGTAGATTCTACTTTTTATTTGTAGGAATCACCTGAAGGAAGGAAGATGCTGGAATTCCGGAAGTCTCTGCCAGCATTCAAGGAGAAAGAAGGCCTACTTCAAGCTATAGCTCGAAATCAGGTATCTTATGGAACTTTAAGCCTGCTTTTCTTCAAACTATTCTTTATCTTGTATCTCACTGAAATGTCTTCTATGTTGGCTGTGAGCTTGTTTTTAGCTTGGACATTTGAAAGCACATAATATACAGTGAAGTTAGGTTAATATTATACATGAATAAATGAATCTTGAGCTTGGCTTGATTTTACTCTGAATTGTATGTTGGGTGGGTAATGTGGATTGCTAGTGTATTCCAAGTCCAAATTCTTCCATCTTATTTGCTTTTTGGTATAACAACATATTTGGATCCTTTCTGTTGTATAGTTCACGGTCTTTTCTGGGAGAGCTTTTGCCACTTAATAATTTTCTACAGGTATTCAGTGTGATGGGAAACTTTGGATGTGCTGATACTTGCTTTATGTTTCTCTTTTCCCATTGAGAGGAAGCCTTATTTTCTTTCTCATACTTCACATTCTTCTGGTAAAAGAAGGTTAAGAGATGAAGCGGTTGAAAGCACATAGGCAGAGGATAAGATCTTCCTCTTCTGGCCCTCAAAAAATATACATAATCAGTTAAAGAAAAAGAAAATAGTCCAGAACTAAGTAGATCAAAACAACAAGGCCTTCCAGTTTCATGAATGGATAATCAGTTAACTTCTGAAATAAAATAACCAAATGTGTTCTTACAAGGAATATCACCCTCAACAGGTCCCCACCCTCATTTTTTTCTCTATAATATTTTGGTATTGAAAGGAGTTGAGTTAATTCAAAGCAGTGGCATAGTGCTTGAAGCACAGTGGCACTAACACCTCCCTGTTGCTGTACGTTCCTTAGACCAAAAGTCTTGAAAACGAATTATGACGTATTATTCCACTCCATATTTTGAGGGCAAGACCACATCTCACCACATGAGATGCTGTTGGATCCATATTTTGTATGGAATATGGTAAACCAAGTGGAGGTTTTAATCTTAGAGGGAACCAGCACCTATAACAGGTGAAGTGACTGGGAAGTTGACCTGTTTTAGGGTTGAAAGAGTGATTTACTTTAAATGCAAATTTGCCCAGTGCTTTTGAGCCAGGCTCTTATCCTTTATCTTGTACTTTGTTTCTTCTTCTCTATTTTTTAGTAAATGACAGCAAGAATGTTTGAATGCATGATCTCCTACTTATCCTTTGTCAATGGGACCTGCTTCTTAGGCTTGGTGCATATTTCAATCTGATAAAAGAGTGTGGTGAGGAGAGAGAAGATTGATGATTTCCTGGAGGATAATGCGGTCATCCTTGAAAGGAGAGGAGACAAAGGAAAGAAAACAAAATCATGACTTCAATAAAATTTCTTCTTTCATCAAATGATCAATCGAGCAAGAGATAAGAAAATATCATCTTTTATCAAAAAGAACATTAGAAAAGGAGTGCACTTTAATCTTACTGAATATCATGTAGAACTTTGGGAAACATCATATGTAATAAACCAAACTGAAGATGAGAATCAAAGTAGCTCAGAAGTAAGAAACATGTCCTCAAACATTGTAATACAAGACCCAAATAATTGTATAGAGAACTGCTTTCACCTCTTTCCCTGTTACTCCTTTCAAAGTGCCTAAACTGTGTCACGGAAGCCTTTTTAATATTAAATCTGAAGGCTTTCCACCTATCTGGTGATTGGGCAGAAGAGTTTGGGCTTTAAATAATTGTTGTAGCTTTTCCTGAAAATCTTAAGCTTGGCTTGTTTGTGAACCATCTCTTACCTATTTCTGGTGGCTAATCATGTTTGGAAGGCTAAGTCCCTTATGCGACTTTGATCTTAAATTGAGTTGGTGTTTGCTAGCACTTTTATAACTTGCCAATGCTTTGCATAGTAAATGGAGAATATGACTTGGATACTTACAAAAGCTTGACATTAATAATTTCTTTCTGAATACATTTTCTTTTGCACTTCCATCCTTTCACTTAACAAGAATAGTAAGAGTTGTTTAGATGACAAAGAAGAGCTCTAAATTATTTCTTCTTATGGGTTTTGGTTGTGTTGGGTTCATATTGGTTACAGAGGCTTTAGGCTAAATGAAATGGGGGCTTATATGATCTAATTTCAACTCTGTATTGCTTGGCTCAATATTGATGTACGACATCAAAGGAATTAAGATTTGAAGGCGGCAAGGGGCTTGGTTTTTAGATGTTTTAATGATGAGAACTTGAGTAGATTGAATTTGAAAGAGCATTAAATAGGGGTTGGTTTTTGCTGAATTAAACTTGTAAACTGGTCAAGAAGGCAAGAGCTTTGTTTTTAGATGTTTTAATGATGAGAACTTGAGTAGATTGAAGGTACATTAAAACATTGGGTTTTCTGAATTAAACTTGTAAACTGGTCAAGGAGGAAAGGGGCTTGGTTTTTAGATGTTTTACTTTTAATGATGAGAACTTGCGTAGATTGAAGGTGCATTAAAACATTGGGTTTTGCTGAATTAAACTTGCAAACTGGTCAAGTGATAAAATATAGCATCTCAGTAACTACTTCACATAAAATGATTTAGACTCCATTCTAAATCTTGTAAGGATTATAATTATGGTAAACAAATAAGAATGGATTTGTGAGATTCAGTAAGACTTAATGAGCAAAAAACATAAAAGTAAATAAAACTCTTGATCAATGTTTATCAAACAAGCAAGGTACCCTGGCAACAAAATGTAAGAAAACTAAATTGGGATAAAAACTGACCCAACACAAATATTGTACTTACAGAACCTTGAAATCACCTCTGCGGCCGATGGTAAATTGCAGTGAAATTTTATATTGTGATTAAACCATATCAACTGCTGCTGGAGATGTTTGGGATTAATATGCTTCCTTTTTGTATACCTGTGTGTGGCATTCCAGTGATGATGAGCTGAAAGTCATGATTTCAGTTAGGGTTATGTATGCTAACAATTGACAGCTTATCTTAATGAAATTGTTGTCATGGTAGGTGATTGTGATATCTGGAGAGACTGGCTGTGGTAAGACCACTCAACTTCCTCAATATGTATTAGAGTCAGAGATAGAGTCTGGCCGTGGTGCATTTTGCAACATCATTTGCACACAGCCCCGGAGGATATCTGCAATGGCTGTGTCTGAGAGAGTGTCTGCAGAGAGAGGAGAACCTCTAGGTGAAACAGTAAGCCCTGTTTCCCTGAAAATGGATCATCAATTGTGCATGAAACACAAATATGGGCTTAATGATTTATGGAGAAAATGAAAAGATTCATGATGTTCTTTTGCTTATAAAATAAAGATTTTAAAATTACAAAGTTCTTTGTTCTCGCTGCTATACCACAACAGAGGTTTTTTGATAGGTTGGTTTCAAAGTTCGATTAGAGGGAATGAAAGGAAAAAACACCCATCTGCTTTTTTGTACCAGTGGTATATTACTTCGACGGCTGCTGAGTGATCGAAACCTGAATGGTGTTACCCATGTGTTTGTTGATGAAATCCATGAGCGAGGCATGAATGAAGGTAAATTCTGTAATATCATCAGTTTAATACTTAATGCCTCATATATTGCTAAACAAGTAGCCAAGTAGACTTACAATTTCCAGCTTTTGGCCCTCATTTTTTTCAGATTTCTTATTGATTGTGTTAAAGGATCTTCTTCCTCGTCGTCGGGATCTAAGACTGGTTTTAATGAGTGCAACCTTGAATGCTGAGCTGTTTTCTAATTATTTTGGCAGTGCACCAACATTTCACATTCCGGTAAGCTCATCCTTGAATTTTGGCAATCACATGACACACATGCACACATAAAACAGAGATTTGATTTTGTATGATAATATTGTCCTGTTACCATTTATCACCAAATGTTCCATTCAAATAAAGAATATTAATTTTCTGTATTCATAATTTGGCACTGAAAAGTTATTTTTACTGACAATACTCAAATGGGGAAAAAAAAAGTCACTTACTATACTAATGTAAAATGCCTTCAAAAGCAAACTGATTTTTGCAAGAATGATTCTTATAAAAGCAATTCTTCAAAAATAGTTTTTCTAATATTAATAGCTAGAACTGTCATAGCAATTACAACACAGTTTTACTGCTTCCCAAATAAAGGAAAATTAAAAAGGAGGTTGGAATACTTTGCTTGATTTTTTTATTTGGATCTGAAAAACTATCAGTGGTGTGGTTTATTTAATATTTTGATGTTGAAATAAATTCTATATCTGTTTCTAATACTTCCATGTGACTAGATTTATTACTGTAAGCAATTTTCTTTGCATTTCAAATATTTATACTTTATACATGAAAGGAAAATTGTTTTGAGTGCATTTGTCTATTGCCCAGGGTTTCACCTATCCTGTCAGAGCTCACTTTTTGGAAGATGTTTTAGAAATCACTGGATATAAGTTGACTCCCTTCAACCAGATTGATGATTATGGTCAAGAGAAAATGTGGAAGACACAAAGGCAGCTTGCACCTCGAAAACGGAAAAATCAGATCACTGCTCTTGTTGATGTATGAAGCTACCTTACATACTAGGTTCTACTGTGTGCCTAAGTTGTCATGATATTCAAGCACGGCTCTCGATCCTGGGGTCTTTGTGTGTCTGTGATTTTTTGTGTTTGTTTATCTTTAGATCTGTTTTGATTGTGAATGTTTGGAAAGAAATATTTGATCTTGAAAATGCCTCACAAGCTCTAAAAATGCAGTCCAATTATTCTTACATTGCTCTGCAGCTTCTTATCCTTGGGTCAGTCTGTTTGGACTCTATGGGGAAGTTAGGTCTGTTCTCTGAACTTAGAAAATGTTTTTAGTTAGGACAGCTGGGGGGTTAGGGTTTTGAAGATTGAAACTTGGGATTTCTTGGGAGAATCAAGGGTAGAAAATAGGTGAATCAGAAGTTCATGGGCTGTTTGAGGGCCATGGGATAGGGAATATGGATTTGGAAGCTGTGGAATGTGGTTTTGGGGGTCAATTGATGGCTGTCTGGTTGCTGTGAACAGGTCCCATGAAATTGGGATTTCGGGTATGATAAAGTTTGGATATGGGCAACTAGGACTCAGGTAGGTTGGAAGATTCATGATGTCTGTCAGAATGATCAGGTCCGGGCAGTCAATAACATTAATGACACAAGAGAAGGTGAGAAGAAGGAAAAGAACCTAAGAATCACACCTTGGTTTCCTTAGGCAATTTGGTTCCATTATTCATAAAACTGATAAACTATCTAAAAAAGGGTGTTACAGAGGTTTAAACAGACCTCCCATAACTTGTCTTACAAGAACAGATTCCTAATCTTGTAAAGATTTTGAATTTGAGATCCACTAGGACCACTACTATAACTAAAACCTTAAGGAAAACTTGCACACTGAAACAAAAATCAATAGCAGTTAATTGGCATAAAACCAAGCCCAAATACAACCCAAGACCAAGAAATGCAAATTTAGCAAAATACATGTACGACTGAGTATTTAAGTCAAATTGAAGACAACTTTCTAATCCTAATAACCTTTTATTAACTTCTGGTGTGGGCCAAAAGATTTGAGCCTCTCTTGGTTGGCCAGATGTCATCTTACAAGTATATGCATGTGCTTTGATGTTGTGCATTGTGGCATACATTATGAAGCCTTATTCTTAGTTGTTGAAAATCATTTTGTTACTTTGTTATTGTTTCACAGGATGCTCTTTCTAAATCAAGCTTTGACAATTATAGCTCCAGGGCACGTGATTCACTTGCATCTTGGGCCCCTGACTGCATAGGGTTTAATCTCATTGAGGCTGTTCTGTGCCATATATGTCGGAAGGAAAGATCGGGTGCTGTATTAGTATTTATGACTGGGTGGGAGGACATAAGCTGTTTAAGAGATCAACTTAAAGCCCATCCTCTCTTAGGAGATCCTAACAGGGTTTTGCTTCTAACCTGCCATGGTTCAATGGCAACTTCTGAACAGGTTGCTCATTCTTTTTTGGTTCTTGGGCAGGTGTCATGACATTGTTATATATTTCTAAGGCAGTGTTTCTCCTTCAGGTCTATTTATTGGCAACAATGGAAATAAGTCATAATTGGATGGACTCGTGATTTAATGATACTAAATTATTCAAGATATTAATATTTAATTGTTTCTTTTAATTACTTTGTTTTATTTAAGAATAATTAACCTGTTGGTGAAGATTGTTAGTGTAAAGAAATGTATTTTTCCGACTTTTTCTCCTAAAAATTAATAATTGATCAGTTGTAATATTTGTTTTTGACATTCTCTGTGGAAAACCTAGGGTGTCATTCTTTTCTTTCTTTTCTTATGTCTAAACTGCAAGATATTGTTGTTGTCCGTTCAGCAAGTAAGAATTAGGACCAGAAAGTTGGGCATGAGGGAGAACACATACACATTAGGTTTTTACTAACAAGCAAGGGCTTGTTTTCTTAGCAAACAAGCAGTAGTTTTCTGTTAAGCTGAGTGCAAATGTCATTTTGTAAGGTAAGCATTTGATCATCTGTGCCATTAACTTATAAGATATTAATTAAATGTGTCACACTTAATGACAGATAATTGTGTGCAGCTGGATTTTGGTGGTATTCCATTATATTTTGTATATTGATTTATAATAAAGAAATAAACATATCATTGAATAAAGAATGCTTGGTTTAAAATGCATTTTGGTGTTGTCTTATTATACCTGTGTCACTTGTTGTGGTACACTTGACAGTAATAAAGTTTGATAGCAAGTTTCTTGTACTTTGTATGGCTAGTTTGGTCCTACACTTTTCTTAAAGTTTTACGAGAATACTGTAGCCTTTATTGTTTTTGTTTTATTAGTAAAACTTTTTTCAAAATTAGTAGTTGCTTGTAGAAAATATCACTCATATGTTTTGCTTTATAACTTATGCCGGCTATTATGATGCTTATTGCATTTTGTTTCCATGCTGTGCTTTAAAGGCAGGCTATTCTCAGATTAATCATTTATTTTTGTTTTAAAATTCTGCAGAAACTAATATTTGAGAAACCACCTCCAAATGTAAGAAAAGTAGTCCTTGCTACAAATATGGCAGAGGCAAGTATTACTATCAATGACGTAGTCTTTGTAATTGATTGTGGAAAAGCAAAAGAGACCACATATGATGCCTTAAATAACACGCCATGTCTACTGCCTTCTTGGATTTCACAAGCATCTGCACGGCAGGCAAGTGTCCTTGTTTCCCAAGTTACCTTCACTATGTTTGCTTTCACCTTGTAGTTTTTTCATGGCTATTGTTGTGCCACTTTCTTTTGAAAAATGAAATTTAAGGTACCTATGAGAGAATTATTGGGAGAGAAAAACATAAGAGACTAGCCTCTCTTTGATTGTTATTTATAATGGCCGTACAATAATGAATAATGGGCCTAACATAATGGGCTTAACCTAAGCTAATCACAACATGTACATGTAAAACATGTACAATAACCATAGTTGTTAATTGCGAGTGCAATGCATCACAATTGTGAATTGCAACTTGCAATGGACTCTTGCGCAATGCAAGGGCAATTGCATTGCACCGTTCAGATTGCGCAAAATTGCCCAAATTGTGAGCGCAATGCTCACAATAAGAATGCAATTTCTCTGCAGCTTGGGTCCTTTATAATCGATACCCCATTTTGGCCCTGATTCATCCCCTCCTCCGCAGCTTCTCTGCCCTCTGCACTGATCCTCACTCAATCGCTCACTTTGGCCCTCGATTCATCCCCTTTGCGCTGGAGTCATGAGTCGCACGACGGAGGTTGGCTGCTTCACCTTCGTAGTGCTCTGCACTACTGTTTCGCAAGTTGTTCTTCTTCTATATGTTTTGGTCTAGTTAGCTTCTCCTCCTCTGCTCACTTTTAGTTAACTTTCTGGTCTGGAGTCACGAGTCTGGCTTGTGTTGTTTTTGGTTAACAACGACCGAGTTCTCGGTCGTTAGGTAAGTCTCTGACTCTGACTTGGATTGCTTTTGCCCTCAAGACTCTTCCTTTCTATCCATCGGAGTCTGTCCCACTCTCAGGTCTATTGTTGAGCTGTCCTCTGTTATTGGGTTGGTTTGTGTTCTTCTCTTGATGGTTATGAGAATGGGTTGGTCTCTGTTTTTTGTGACCGGGTGTGCTTGAGAAGTTAAATGTGAAAAATGAGAATAAAGGTTGAAATTGGTTATATGATATTTGTTTTTATTATATATAACTTATGGAAATGGTGCTTTGATGCTGTCCTGGATAAAATTTGTAAGTTCCTTTTCACTCTTTTTCACTCCACTGTCTTCCTTAACTCTCCTTTTGGGTTTTGTGATATTTAAAGGCTTTAATTTTAGACTTTTAATTTCTTTATACTTCTAGAATTTTTGAATTTTAATTGCAAGTGAAGTTGTAATATTATTTTAAGGCTGTATTTTACTATATTTTTCTCATTTGGGGTTATATTAAATATATACAATAACAACAACAAACAGAGTCTTATTCTACTTAGTGGGGTTGGCTACATGGATTAAACTTCGTCATAAAGTTCTATCCAAAATCAAGTTTTTGAAAATATTATTCAACCAAAGGTTTCTTCTAATAATCTCTCTAAGTATCTTTTTTGATCTTTTTCTACGTTTCTTCATTAGGCTAAAAACCATTTGATTGAATCCTCTTGCGGTCTTCTTTACGTATGCCCAAACTACTGTAACTGAGTTTTTATCATTTTCTTCTCAATAGGTGCCACGTCAACTCTTTCCTGAATGCAATCATTTCAAATTTTGTCTTTTCTTATATGTCCACTCATCTATCTCAACATTCTCATTTCTGCCACTCCTATTTTTTTTTTTCGTGTTGATCTTTTAGAGCCCATCACTCACTACTATAGAGCATAACTAGTTTATTAGCAGTTCGGTAAAACTCTCTTTTAAGCTTGCTAGATATTTTGCAATTACAAATGACTCTCGAGCGTTTCTTCATTTCATCTGCTTAGTTTGGATCTTGTGTGTAACATCCCTATCAATCTCTCTATTACTTTGTAAAATTGATCCAAGATACCAAAATCTGAACACCTGTGATATACCATAGAACATAACTAGTTTATTAGTAATTCGGTAAAACTTCCCTTTAAGCTTATTAGATATTATACGATCACAAATAACCCTTGAAATGTTTCTTCATTTCATCTGCTTAGCTTGGATCTTGTGTGTAACATCCCCATTAATCTCTCCATTATTTTGTAAAATTGATTCAAGATACCAAAATCTGAACATCTGTGGTATACTATGTTTACTAATTTTTATTTTCAAATTATTATTTGCTCGTCTCTTGCTAAATTTATACTCCATATACTCTGTTTTACTCTTGTTTAAACGGAAATCTTTTGATTTCAAGGCTTCTCTCCATGTGTCCAATTTATAATTAATTTCCTCTTGCGACTCCTCTACTAAGATTATATCATTTGCAAAAAGTATACATTTTGAGATTGTATCTTGGATTTGTCCAGTAAGTACATTCATAATTAAAATAAAAAGGTATGGATTTAAAGATGATTCTTAATGCAAACTGATCTATATGGAAAAATCTTCTGTCACCCTTCCCTAAGTTCTCACACTTGTTGTAACCCCATTATACAAATCCTTTATAGCGAGAATATAAGCAATACGAACACCTTTCTTTTCCAATGCCTTCTATAGTATTTTTCTTAGCACTCTATCATAAGTTTTTTTCCAAGTCAATGAAAACCATATGCAAGTCTTTCTCTCTGTATATTTATATATTTAATGTGCAATGCACAATGTCACAATGACCCTTAACGCAATAAGTGCGCAATTCGCAATTAACAATTATGAGAATAACTATATACACTCTAGCAGTACCCTTTTCTCTGATCTTTTTCTTTCTGATTAATATGGATTTGACCTTGAAGTCACAGACATTCAAAGCCTTTTCTTGTATCCTTGTCTTCTTCTACAACCCCATTGGCCATTGGTTTAAAAGCTGTGGGAGGGTGCTTTTGGAGAGAATGATATTTTCTCGATTTGATTGTTTCATTTTAAAACTGCACATGGATATCTTTCTTTATGAGTTGGTTGTGTACTTGTGTTTGCTTGTTTATTGTCACAACTGGTAATCATTGTGCACTTGTGGGGTTTGTGTACCGAAAATGGAATTGTACATGGAAGACCAATTACCCTTAAACTGGAAATGTTAAAAAATTTATCAGTGTCTGTTTCTTTCTTTTGTCAATGTTGTTCGCCTCTTGTACTTGAGAAGGTAGGAGGATAATTTATTTCTTGTACATGGAAGACCAATTACCCCAAAATTGTTCTTATAATGGGCTATTGCAAAAAGAAGTGGGGGTCATTTTAGAGACTCTCAATGGTTGGAGCGAAATTTCCAAGTTTCTGGATTTAAGGACCCTTATAAATAAGAAAACATGTTATTTTCGGTATTATGAGTCTCAAATTGGACACATAGTCACTTAAAGTGTAGTGTACGAATAATTAGAAAGATACTCGAGAGTAACCTTATCTAGTTCTTTTGGTATTCTGTCCCCGTGTTATGCATGTCCTTGGCTCATGAAAAATGTTAAAAGAGTATTTCTATCATGTCTGTCAGACTTCTTTCTGGATCTTGGCATTGTAATGACACCAGATGTCTTTGGGGGCTGTTAGTGGTACGGACTTGCAGTGACATCATCATTGGTAGCTTAGATTATAATCATAGAATGGGAATGAAGTACTAGGCCGACTAAATTATGTAGGGCTTGAAGTGGAAAGAAATTCAAATCAATTTTTATTTTTGAGAACTTTAGGTCTATAAACTTTCATCAACATCTGTATTATTCCTATTCTTTTGTATATTGCATATTTATGTGAAATTCTTAGTTGTTAATGCTAAGCACTAAAACTTGCATCTAATTTTCATATATATTGTTGGCTTCCTTGGTTGCAGAGGAGAGGTAGGGCTGGTCGTGTGCAGCCAGGAGAATGCTACCACCTTTACCCTAGATGTGTCTATGAAGCTTTTTCTGAGTATCAACTTCCTGAGCTACTAAGAACGCCCTTGAACTCTCTTTGCTTGCAAATAAAAAGTTTGCAAGTTGAAAGCATAGGAGAGTTCTTATCAGCAGCACTGCAGGCACCAGAGCAACGGGCTGTAAGTGCCATTGCTCCTCAATTATATCCTTTGCTTATTGTTCCACTTTCTCACCCTTCCTTCTTATAACAGGAGATAGCCATAGCATACTAAACTGTCAGTTACTTCTTTTGTTTTATCTTTATTATAACCATTCTTTTCTGTTCTGTATATTAGAAACAAAAGTATTAGTTACTCAAAGTATTAGGGCTGGTTGGTTTTGCCTATTTAAAGGATTACTATGTTTATTGGAATTTTTGGCCTAACGAAGATGAATTAAATTTCTTATTAGGGGTATCTATCTTCTCCTTCTCATCTCCCTTTCCCCCTACCATGTCTGTTTGTCCTGCATCAAGTAAGCAGTAACTGGTAATAAGTAGTAGAGGCTATATAGTTGGCATCACGGCAAAAATGATGTGGTAAATATTTGAATATCATTTTTTGAGTCCTTGCATAAGTTCTTAAGCTTTTAGGTTAAGTGGTAATTTGACATGAACCGGATATGTAAGCTTCTCAGACTAAGTGGTCTAGAGTGGTTTTCATTGCCATCAATCTTATGGCTAAATTTTAATCCAAATTGATGTTATATATCAGCAGCAGAAGATAGAGGTAAACCCGAGTCAAATACTTCTTGACTCAAGCTGGCTAATACTTTAAATGAACCAAATATTACAGTTCATGCATTGCTCATTGTGAAATATTAAAGTCTTTATGCTTTAATATATCTCTTTTGCTATGTTACATTGTGACTAGGCGCTTTGATAATGTAATTCTGAAACTAGGTTAGTGTTTATGAGCTTTGTGTATCATTTTTATCTAGTCAAAATGGTTGCTTATATTTTGTGATTGTATGTATCAACATGATAATTGAAAAAATAAAAGAGAACATGTTGATCGAGAGATGAATTTTCCCTTTGATTTGTTGTATTTTTTTTTTATGTCAAATTTGAGATCCTGTGAGTTGCGATTGCTTACTGCCTACATTATATTTATTCAGACCATGTTTTAAAAAAATTTCATGTAACAGGTTGAAAATGCTATTGATTTTCTCAAGATGATAGGGGCACTAGATGAAAAGGAAAATCTTACTAATCTTGGTCAGTCTGTTACCTCTTTTAATAGGTGCTGTGCTATTTGGTTAACTGGTTATGTGTATACTCTATGACTACTTTCTTGCTAATGTATATTTATTTGCTGTGTCTCCTGGGTTTTCTTTCTATCAGGGAAGTTTCTGTCAATGCTTCCAGTAGATCCCAAGCTGGGAAAAATGCTAATCATGGGATCTATATTCCGTTGCTTTGATCCTGTTCTTACAATAGTTGCTGGCCTTAGTGTGAGGGATCCTTTTCTTTTGCCCCAAGACAAGAAGGATGTAAGTCAATTTATCAATTTAAATTCTTTTATTGGACAGTTGAATCCAACCTATGCTCTGTAACTTATGAATTTGGTTATGTTCCCTGGTACTGAATGTGAACTTGTGCTTTAATACTTGTAGATGATAATTATAGAGGAATAGTCTGACTGTGGTTAATTCTTTCAGTAGAGAATGACTAGTCTTGTATCTTCAACATGCTGATGATCGCAATAGTTGCATCATTATATATGAAAATAGTATTGTTGTGAAGTTCATAATGTTTTTTATTCTACTTGCAGCCTATTTGGCTTTAGATGAATTTCGTAGGTTTTCCTAAGGATGATAGCTTTCATTCCATACTGATAATTGTTGATGTGATTTGTTGAATTAAAGTTCCTTTTACTGATGTTTGGCCAAATACGGGTTTTCAATTTTGAACTAGTTAGTTGAGTCTCTCTCTGGGCAAGTTGGTTGGTTGTACGTACACCAGTTTGGGTCAGGTTTGAACTTCTCTTCTTTATTGCAATTAGCCCTCCTTCATAACAGTGTCTGGTCTTACTATTCCTGTGATCTCATGCTAATAATTTCCCATGATGTTGGGTGGAAATCTAAGATATGTATTCCCTGAATCCTTTAGCTCCTTGTTATATGCACTATCACTTTACCTGGTGTCACAAATTATTGCTTTGATCAAGCAATCTTTTAACTCTGTCAAAGAAACTTATTTTAGCTTCTGCCTTTCTGGTTCAGTTAGCAGGCACAGCGAAGTCTAGATTTTCTGCTAAAGATTACAGTGATCATACGGCTCTTGTCCGGGCATATGAAGGATGGAAAGATGCAGAAAGGGAAGGATCTGCTTATGAATACTGCTGGAGAAATTTCCTGTCTGCCCAAACTCTTCAAGCTATCCATTCTCTTCGGAAGCAGTTTAGCTTTATCCTAAAAGAAGCTGGTTTGGTAGATGCAGATGCAAGCCTTAATAATAAATTGAGCCATAATCAATCACTGGTCCGTGCAATCATTTGTTCTGGCCTCTTTCCTGGCATAGCATCAGTAGTGGTGAGCTATCTGTTCCTTTGAAATTAATTCAATAGCTAAGCTTATCAGGTTACTTTTCACTGATAATTTATTTATTTATTTTTAATTCTCCTTTTTACAGCACAGGGAGACGTCCATGTCTTTTAAAACAATGGATGATGGCCAAGTTCTATTATATGCAGTAAGTGGAAAACTGATGCTTATTTTTCTTATTAAGTTTGGCCTTAGTTGGAGTCACTTTGAATGACTGTTATCTTTAAATGATGTCTTGTTTTAGAGTTGAATTCGTGTTCGATTGTAGAAGCCTATTTGTTATGTAGATTCCTATTTAGCATCTACATTTTCATGTGATATATGGCTTAAATGAGTTTGTGAGAAATCAAGATTTCATTGTCAGAGACTGTTTTAATGCTTCAGTTTTGACATACAATGTGCTGCTTGCCATAGTTGCCCTTGTCTTGTGATGACATGAAATCTAATTTTTCTGTCCATCTCTCCTTTCTGGGTTTTTTTGGTTTCTTTTTCATGTTATTGTGTGATGTTAATGAAGTATTGAGGCTGAAAGCAAGCATTATAGAGATTCTCTTCTGCTTTGTATTGGATTGTGCTGGCTTGTCATCATCAGTCTTTAAAAGATAAAAGGAAAATCTGAGGGCTAGAGCTCTTATATTATCTGGTGCATTAGATGCAGCAATCTGTTTGGGACTCGGTTACCAGATTTTCTTGATAGTGAAATGCATCTTTTTATTTTTGCATTCTTAGTAGCCTTGTCCTCCTTTACAGGGATGACTTCGGGACGTCTGTTAATCTTAAACATTTCAAACCTTACTTACAGATTTGCATTTCACATCCGTCTGTTTATGGGCACTAGACCTCGTAGGTACTAAACTTTGAAGGATATAACCAAGGGGCCCCACTGACTTGTAGGTGCAGAAGGAAACATCCTAGCGGAAGTCAAGCGTAAAATTTTAGAAAAAATGTACAGTTCCAAGGTAATAAACAACAATAACAATAACAAACAAAGCCTTATCCCACTAAGTAGGATCACCTACATTTCAAACAATGCCATTGGTTTCTATCAAAAGTTAGAATTTAAAGAATGCCATTTAGCATAAGTTCTCTTTTCATAATCTCTCATAGTGTTTTCTTTGATCTTCTTCTCCTTTTTATTGAGTTAAATGTTATTTAATCGACTTTTCTTACTGGAGCCTCTATCAATCTTCTTTGCGGATGCCAAAATTATATTAACTGAGTTTTTATCATTTTCTCCCAACACCAACTTTTTTTCAAGTACAATTATTTTGAATTGTATCTTTTCTTTTATGTCCACTCATTTATCTCAAAATTTTCATCTTTGTCTTCCCATATCTTGCTCTTGTTGATCCTTTAATGTCCAACACTCACTCCTGTAAAGCATAGTTGATCTTATAATAGTTCGGTAAAACTTCCTTCAAGTTTGATAGGTACTTGTGATCACAAATAACTTAAGGATTTTTTCATTTTGACCACCTAAGCTATATCATATGTGACATTCCCATCAATTTCTTCATTACATTATAAGGTCGATTCAAGATACCGAAATCTTGTTAACTTGCCTCTTGCTAAACTTGCATTCCATAGACTTTGTCTTGCTTTTGCTTAAACGAAAATCTTTTAATTTCAAAGCCTCTTTTCACATCTCAAGTTTAGAATTAACTTTTTTTCTTGACTTCTTATTAAGATTATATCATCCGTAAAAATCATACATTTCAGAACTGCCTTTTGGATGTACCTAATAAATACATCTAAAATTAAAGTGAAAAGGTATGGATTCAAGGATGAACCTTGGTGCAAACCTATCTTTATGGGAAAATCTTCTATCACACCTCCATGAGTTCTAACACTCGTCGTTGTCCCATCATACATTTCCTTTATATGCTCAAAAATGCGTGACAATTTTCCATTGCCTTCCATAGAATTTCTCATAGCACTATATTGTAGGCTTTTTACATTAGTGCCTTTCCATTGAACCCTACAAAGATATGTAGCTTTCATGATTGATCTTGTTGGCATAGAACCATATTGGTTTTCTAATATATGAGTTTCTTATCTTAATTTGTGTCCAATCTCTCTTTTCCAAAGTTCCAAGGTAAGATTCTAGGAATTAAATTTTTAACAAACTAAAGGATATTGAATACTGAAATTCATTGGGTGTCATAATAAAATCCAAGAGAGTCAATAGATGATAGATAGTAGAATAAACTTATCAGTTCCCAAGCCAGAAATCAGAGATGGGGGAATCTAAATTCGGTGGTATGATGCATGTATATGCAGAAAATGGCTGCGTATTTGTACCATACGTGTATACAATACAAATACGTGTATGATACAAGCTGCTATGCCTTTTTTGGTCTACATTTCATTTTATTTTTCGATATTGCTCTAGATTTGCTTATACCTGCCACACCTCGCCACACCAATAAATGCCTGGTACTGGCCTATACGCAGCTGGATACAGCCTCACCTGAGTCTGCAATATACTTTTTCAACAGGGAATATGTCATTTTGAAGGGCTTATCTGCCCTAAGACATGTTCCCTTCTCCAAGTCTTCCCCCATTTCAAATCCTTTGTCGCAGATCAGAGGAGGCTGAGTTACTTCTCCCTCCACTTGAGCGAATGCTGTTTCTAGAGAGGCTGCCTTCCTGTGTTCTGGTGTTCTGCCACCGTGTCTCTGGCATCCTTAGTTGAAAAGAGAGTCACTCCATTAGTCCATTGAATGTAAAATGACATATGCTATTCCTGATAATTCCTCCAGTGCTTGTAGCATAATAGCAACATCATCCAAAACTCAGAATGATGATGATGATGGTAGGCTGCCTGCAACGTCAATTTATTTAAGCTTTGGTCACTAGTTCGGTTGTAATTTGCTTGTGAACTTATTTTATCCTTGGTCATTCAGAATGCTAAATGCTTTTGTTATTTGTGATTATTTTGTTGAACTTGAAAGATGTTATGTTTATGGTTTTTTATGTCATGTTCACTAAGTTTTGAAATGATTATACAATTTATATTTTGTTATACACACACACACACACACACACACACACATTTATATAAAATATTTTCTTTAATTTACCCTGCTGTACCCATATCCTAAATTTTACAAAAATTGATGTATCTGCATGTTGTATTGTATAGGATATGATGCATGTACCCATATCAACGCAACATAGGCAATGATTTAAGTAATTCTGAATTGGATACCTTTGTTGTTATCTAATTTGATAATGATCTTTAAGTTAATTATTTTTCTTTTGTGAAATAAAATGTAGTGGCTTGACTCATTTGTTAAGTTGTAGATCATAGAAACATTTAGATGTTTAAATTGAAGAAGTTAGAATACGTTTTATAGAATATTAAGCTTTTGGTCTTGAAAATCTTGGAATAATTAGGTAAATGTTGAATGGAAGACTATATTTCAAGCTCAAGTGAAGCTAACAGGCAAACCCATACGTAAAAGGTGTTCTTGACTGGAGGAAGAGTTGTTACTTATATCAAAAGTATGCATAAAAATAATATTCCTATGGTTGGTTTTCTTACACTGTTACACATGCCCTTGAACGTATTCTCTTTCAAAGCCTTTGAAAAGCTCCTCTGGCAATCAGTTATTTTCTGAGTTTCTGTTCATTCCAACATTTATCATCACAACAGATCTGAATTCTGTTTTTGATCCTAAATTCTCAATTTTTCCATAAATCTTAAACCTTACCCTGAATTTATGCCTCTGGCTTTTCTTCTTCTATACATCTTACGTCACTGTTGCCTATCTTAGATGCATTGGTATGCTAGAATACATTCAAGTTCACAAAGTTGGAGTGGTATTGCAAATTTGGCATCTTTAGGGAAATTTTTTTAATGTGATCCAGGAGTATTAATTTAGGGCATTAGTATCAACGCAAGTGTGCAGATATGATATCACTCTGCACAGGGTGATTCAGGATGATGTCATTTCTGTACACCGGTCTTAATCTCAAAATACTGGAGAAGAAATTCTTCTTGCTTCTGGAGCATGTAAGAATTTCTCCTCCAACTCTGCTGTAAATATTTTTTTCAAATGCCTATGCAGCATGTGCATTTTTAGAGTGCCAAAATTATGAAATCACTTGACAACTATTGATATATCTTACCTGAAAGACATATATGTGATAAATGTCTCCTGCACATATTTTAGTATTCTCATGACTTATATTTTTCAATGTTAATAATTTTGGCCAGAATTCTGTAAATGCACGTTACCAGACCATTCCTTACCCATGGCTGGTTTTTGGTGAAAAAGTAAAGGTCAACACTGTTTTCATACGTGATTCAACTGGTGTGTCTGATTCAATACTTATCCTTTTTGGTGGTGCTCTAAGCAATGGGATACAGGTGATTTGGTAGTGTGTAAACTTCAGTTCCGCATGATATAACACTGGGTAATTCTATTACAGTAACATGCCTTTCCTGTTTCTGATGGTTTTAGGCTGGGCATCTGAAAATGTTAGAAGGGTATATTGACTTCTTCATGGATCCTAGTTTAGCGGACTGCTATTTGAACTTGAAGGAAGAGCTTGATAAGCTTATCCAAAAGAAGGTTAGCAATATTGGTTTTCTAGCAGTGGTAGTCCTCGTTTACTCACGTATGATACATTGTGGCACGACATGTTTTATAAATTTTCCCCTATTTAAGGAATCAGGAAGTTTTTTCCTTGTCTAATAAAAATTACTTCATCGAAGTAAATGAGACATACCTTTATTTTGCAACTGGAGGATAAATTATTTATATTGGTGCAGCTTGAAGATCCTGGCATTGACATTCACAAGGAGGGGAAGTACTTGATGCTTGCTGTTCAGGAACTGGTTTCAGGGGATCAGTGTGAAGGAAGATTTGTATTCGGCCGGGAAAGCAGGAAGCCTAGGGCATGTAATGATGAAAGTAAATTTACAAAAGATGGGACAAACCCCAAGAGCTTGCTACAAACACTGTTGATGCGGGCAGGGCACTCCCCACCAAAATACAAGACAAAACACCTCAAGACGAATGAGTTCAGGGCATTGGTAGAGTTCAAAGGAATGCAATTTGTTGGGAAACCCAAAAGAAACAAGCAGCTAGCAGAGAGGGATGCTGCTATAGAGGCATTGGCTTGGTTGACCCATACCTCCGACAATAATCAGGATGAAGATGATCGCTCTCCCCCGGATGTTACTGACAACATGCTAAAACTGCTAGGGAAACGCAGAAAATCAAAGCGTCGCTCTGGTTGACAGTTTGTCATTCCTTGATAGTTTTTAAATGAGTCTGTCCCATCCATTATTACATTGTTGGTAAGTGACACTGTACAATGTTCTGCTGTTATACCTGAAGCTGGGGCCTTTTCAAATGGACAACGGGGAAAGAGAATTATCTAAGATTCAGTTTGAAGCTCAGCTGAGGGTATTCTGTTATTTAGAATTTGATTTATATTTATTAAGTTAGGATTCTCTCTCATTTTCTCCCTATTCCGGATGGATTGTATGTGGGTCAGGAAATAGAGTCAATTTAATTTAAGCTGCTAAATTTTGACAGTTGCTTGCATTGGCAAGTTGACTGAATAGGTGAGAATATATTTAGCTCAAACGACGGTGAGATTAAATTGTACATACCAAGAAATTTTACACTAGTTATTTTCTTGGTGTTAGATACCTTTTGCTACCCGAGTAATCAATTACCAATGACATGGCTTGTAATTTCTTTATAGCATCATCATGAAATTTGTATTTTATTTTTGTCACATGATCCGTTAGATCTGTGCAGCCTGAATGCCTTTTTCTGAAAGCCAATTTTATGGGACTGCTGCTGACATAGCTGATTCAGGTCACTTGCAATACAGTTTCCAGTATTTTGCTGGACTAGAGCGATTGATCAACAGAATTAGTCTATTGATTCAATCGATAGTGTTCATGCTAAACGTAGTGTAGATAAATAGAATAATACTTTGATTTTTATACAATTAGATTTGTGCACATTCCACAAGCACAAAAAGCTACATGTTCATTAGATTAACTTTACCTTGTCTTAATTTTTAATCAAGGATCCTTGATTGTCAAATTATCCAGGATTCTTAAAAGTTAGAAAGGCAATATTTATTTTCAATTAAGGATTCTAGTGCAGAATCTGATTAAATCCCTAATTCACGTTAAGATCTAGATTGTCATAGGTAATTCTAATTTGATCTATTAAATAACACAATTTCATTCAAAAAATTAGCATGTATAATGAATTTACATAAAAGTTTTTATTTTACATAGACTTTGATATTAATTGAAGGATGACATCATTCATTCATACATAAATATGATTTCTTTTGTCATATGTTTTATATGTGTCGATCACTCTATTTCATTCATGTTATATC
Organism: Dicorynia guianensis; assembly: GCA_037013595.1. NCBI lineage: Eukaryota > Viridiplantae > Streptophyta > Magnoliopsida > Fabales > Fabaceae > Dicorynia > Dicorynia guianensis. The sequence goes on along the minus strand of JASUAB010000003.1, from coordinate 15,371,798 downwards.
TGAGATTTAAGAATATATGATATGTTATAATCTCCATGATCCATCATTATTGCACAGGAAACAAACTAAAGTGTTTAGCTAGGAGAGAAATTCTCTCTTGACTTAGAACACCTAACAAAACGTGTTACATTAATTGGACAGCAACAAAGTATTATAAACAAAAACTAGTATCTCTCTTTGTGCTAATAGAAGTGGTTAACCTAACATAACTTGTATAAAATCCAGTATTCAAAAGGATCACGATAACTAACCTTCATAACATAATGATTACACAACTAAACTTCAGTTCAAATCTCACATAAAAATTATTAATAATATGTTTGATTAAAATTAATCACTAATATATACTGTGATAGAATTTCTCCAACAGATTTTTGTCATGGGAAATGGTGACAAACAAGCTAACTCTGTGCCCTTTAGTGTGCTGCCAAACTGGTCGATTCCCCCATAGTCATCAAAATTAATTTGTTCATTTATCTCTCTATAAAACTACAGTGTATCTAAAATAACTTGATGCGGATAAAATCAAGCAAAAGGGTAAAGTATAGATATATAAATTTAACAAGTAAAATCATGCATGAATACATTCAGCTCTGTGGGGTTTATTTCTATAGACATCTATCTATACATTCAAGAGAAAAGGTGAATGAATAATTGTCTTTCCTAGAGATTGATACATACAGATCTGTAGCTTGGATTTGGATGACATGGGCAACAATGTACATAAAACACATCATTTGCTTCGCTCTTTTATATGTATCTCTTGAGTTTTATTTATTCCAATGTACTGTAGTCTGTAGGTTGCAGAATACTTAGTTCCGGAGATTAGATCTATCCCTGACAACGGATCTATGAAGCCAACTTATATTGGATTCCGGACGGGAGTGAAAGCCTATTCCAAAATATTTTCAGTTTAGAAAGGCCTCTATTCTGAGATTTTCTCCACTTCTTACTTTCATGGATTAGCACATTAATTAGTGCATTCATTCCCAAGTAAGTTAATTGTCTTGATATTTTTTGAGCATGGCTTAAATTCTCGTTGCATTTCTGACTTTAAAATTTTTGGTTTGTAACAATTTTATTTTGGTATATACAAATAATTATGGGTACTATTATTCATACAATAAAACTCTACTCATTCTCTCCTCTCTTTTTTCTTTCTTTAATTTTTTTTTCTAATTCTTATTATACTCTCCTTTTACCTCTTGGTTTTTACTGCTAACTTTACCCAGCAACTATCTGCATGGGATATAAATTATTTCTTCTTCTTTTTTTTTTTTGCTATAAAATGATCATTTCTCTTTATTCTGCCACCCCCTCCCTATCTCTGAAACGACAGAAAACTTAGTTGCAAAATTGGGAAATGATGGCAGAGTCCATAGCTACACCTTTTAGGGAATTGCTGGCTAATTATAAGAGTGGGGCCTTATGCATGCTGCATATGCCTGGCATTAGCTCTTTCTTTTCTATTTTTTTGGAACAGTAAGGATTGCAATAATTCTTAGCACATAGTGGCACAAATTGATTTTGCAAGCCTTCTTGCAGATCATATATACCCCTTATTACTAGATTACATGTATTGTTTTGCTCATCCGTTGCAATCATTACTGAACTTCTGTTGACCTTTCAGGATATTAAATATGAATGAAGCCCATAAACAGAGCTAAGTCCAAGTGGTGTCTCATGCTAGACCTTAAGAAAAAAATAAAGATAAAATTAATAAAGTTAAAAAATAACAAAAAAAGAATTAAGATTCATAAGCAGTAATCATTCTCTGTTTTTTTATTTTATTTAAAATTATAAAAAATAAAAAAATTTTAAAGTAAAAAAATCTTAAATAAAAAAACCCATAATAAGCATATAAGCTTCAAGTTATGTAAAAGAATTTTGACATTACTAACAAGAGTTACGCCGAGTAATAAAATACTTAATTTTTAATGTGATGAATTTTAATTTAAATTTTATTGAAAATAAAATTTAATTTAAAGTATATGATAATATTTTGAGATGGATTTATTTTTTATTTTAAAATATCAAAAGATATTTTAAATTTATTTAATAAATTAATATTTTTATAAATTAAATTTTATTAAATATTTTTAAAAATTTTAAATTATTAAATTAAACTGCAAACAAAAAAATTTCATAACAAAAAATTAAATTGATGAGCATTTCATCTCGTTACTTTATGTGGAAGAGGAAATACTCTGCACAAAATATGATCCTGCATATATATATATATATATATATATATATATATATATATATATATATATTAAAAGTCTCTGGTCGCATATATTTGCATTTTCCAAGACAAGATCCAATGGAGGCCCGTGAACTTTGATCCCACCACCATTTGTCTCCTCTCGGACCACACGCTCACAGTTACGGGGTTAGACATACGCATTCTGCAATCCATAAATGCGTCACAAGCGACCCAACACATTCTCTATTATTATTATTATTATTACATCTTAAGAAAACTTAGAGTAAACAATCAGCATTGAATTCTGTAGAGAACCAATTATTCAATATATATTGCTGGTTAATTTTTTTTATGAAGTATTTTTATTTTTTAGGTAACATTGTTCTTTATTCAAAGCTCAAATTGAACAATATATCTTTTAATAATGATAATTTTAAAATTAAATCTTAAATATATAATTTACCTTAAATTTATCTAAAACACAACTATCTTTCATTATGTCAATAACTTATTGATATATTGTTGATTAATTCTGTTATGGACCAACTAGAAGAATACTTATTTCATCATGTAAAAAATTGTCAATTATTTTATCATAAGATTCATCACATTTGTGTCCTTACTATGGCTATTTCCCTGTGTTATTGAGATGCTTAGTTTAGGAATATAATATACAAGATTTTATAATCATTCATAGTCAGCAATTTATTAGTGATAACGATACTAATTTCTTGAGCATCAAAGTGCTCTTAGATTATAAATTATAATAATTTAATAATTGCTTAAATTTCTGTAACATCATCTAAATAAATGATAGTTGAGATAGGAGTTGCAGAATTTGATTTGCTGGGCAGTTAAAAAAAAAAAAGCATGCTTGTAATATACAAATATAAAATCAAGCGTTTACAAAACAAATAAAATTTATTTGTATCTAAGTTTTTCGTCCCTCCGCGTTTAATAAAAGAGTTTCAGTAAAATTAACTATGCACAAAAAAATTATGAAAAATATTATGATTCCTCTTCTGTGGTACCTCTTTTCCAGTTGGAGTGTTAATGACTTTTTTGGGTCATGGTTGAGTAGATTTTTATGCAAAATTCAATAATCAATAATATAAAAATATTACAGACAAACTATAAAATCTCCCAGATTTAGAAACAAATAAAGTTTATATTTTGCTCCCTATTTAATACTTCTCATATTAGAAAAGTATGTACAGATCTCCGCTGTTTAATATGATCACATTTTAATTTAGAAGAAATTATTATGTGTACACATTATGTATATTTATTTTGTATACTAAATCAAAAGAAATAAATAATAGTTCCACAATTACTTCACTGGGAAATTTAATATTAAAAACATCATTATAAATATTAATTTTAAATGATCTGATGCGTAGTCTACTCTAAACACATGAATATTTAAGAATTTTTCTATTTCAATATTAAGTTATCTTTTCAACACCATTTCTTGATTTGGGTGCAAAGAAAAAGATCCTTTACTTGCTCCTTTATTGATTAATAAATGCCATTATTCCCTTGGGACTTCAGGCTGGAAGTAATGTTAATGTGATGTATAATATGGGAGAAAACAGCAAAGGAGAAACATGAGATGAAATAATCAGAAGAGGAATATTATTTGCACACTTCTATTTTCATATATTTATTTATAGTTTTGTATTTATGTAGGCTTACAATGGGTGCCAACTGCCAAACCAGATCATCCAAAGTATCAGTGGGAGACACAGCAAAAGCTATTAGGATATAATTCCCTAAGTGGCAGCCTAACAAAAGAGAAGCATGGAAGTTAAAATTGTTTAAGTGGGTAATTGCTGCTATGAAAATTGTGGTCCACCGAAAAATGTTGTGTTTTTCTATGCATGTGTACTTGTGAGTTCTGATGTCAACATCAACAACCTGCATGCCTTCCTGCAATGGAAAATCGTAAAAGAGTGCTCATTTGTACTATTGAATGGCAGAGACTCCAACTTGGTCTTGAAAGCCTCTTCGAGCATTTGTGGATTATTTATCAACAAATTACCAATATACCGGAAGAGAGTGATGGCTAAACCAGTCCTCCATTCACGTCTTCTCATCTTACTCTTGCTTCTTGCTATCTTCCATTCAGAGCAGTTACAACCATCTGAGTCTCAGGCCCTTTTGAAATTTCAACAGCTTCTTGGCTACCCATCAGCTTTAACCGGCTTCAACAGCACAACAGAGTTCTGCAACATGGAGCCTACCCCATATTTGACAATAGTATGCTACGAAGACAACTTAACACAGCTGCATGCTGTTGGCCAAAATGGGTTTGCCCCATTGCCTCAAGACTTGTCCACAGATGCTCTATTTGCCACTCTTGGTATTTTATCATGCTTGAAAGTCCTCTCCTTGGTATCCCTGGGTCTATGGGGCCCCTTACCTGGAAGCATTGCTAAGCTATCTTCCCTGGAAATCCTAAACATTAGCTCAAATCACTTCAGTGGAACCATCCCAGTCCAGCTCTCATATCTGAGGAACTTGCAGTCGCTGGTACTCGATGATAACAACTTCACGGGTCAAATTCCGATATGGGTAGGCTCACTTCAAGGTTTAGCTGTGCTGAGTATGAAGAAGAATTTACTTAGCGGGTCGCTGCCAACTTCAACGAATACTCTGCAAAGTCTGCGAATATTGGATTTATCAAACAATCAATTATATGGGGAACTACCTAATCTTCGGAATTTAACAAATCTTCAAGTACTTATCGTCGAAAACAACACATTTGGACCTCATTTTCCATCTCTGCCCAGCAAGATAGTTTCCCTTGTGCTTAGAAATAATAGCTTTGGGTTTTGTATCCCTTCTAATTTAAGCTCCTATTATCAGCTTCAAAAGCTTGACCTTTCACTGAATGCATTTGTGGGGCCTTTTTTGCCATCCTTACTGTCACTGCCTTCCATCAATTACCTTGATGTTTCTTCAAATAAATTTACTGGGATGCTTTTCAATAATCTGTCTTGCAATGCTGATCTCCTTTTTGTGAATTTATCTTCAAATATTTTGAAAGGGGAACTTCCCACTTGTTTAGAAACACCAAAAAGCAGGGTTGTTCTGTATGCTGGAAATTGTTTATCAAATGAGGATCAAGATCAGCATCCTTCCAATATCTGCCGCAATGAGGCTCTGGCTGTGAAAATTATACCCCATGAACAAAAGCAGAAGAGAACGACTGGTAAAACAGTGCTTGTATCAAGTATGGGAGGTATTGTTGGAGCAATCCTGATTGTTGCAGTGGTTTTCCTGGTCATCGGCCGGGTACATAAAAAGGCGGTTGTGAAAGCACCTACGAAGTCCACATTAGATCACGTTACCAGTCAGGTACATAACAAACATGAAGTGGAAACAACTACAAAGTCCACATTGGAGCATACCATCAGCCGGGTTCCTAACAAACAAGCTGTGAGAAAAGTTACAAAATCCATAATGAAGCATGTCATCGGCAGGGTGCATAACAGATATGCTCTAAAAACACGGACAAGACCAATAGCAGAGCATGTCTCGCCAGTAAACACAGCAAAAGTACTTACAGATGCAAGTAAAGATACAAATCCTTTGTCTTGTTGGTACATCAAGTTTAACTTGCTCTTTAAAATTGGATTAGGAAAAAAAAAATTTGTGTGTGGAAGGGTGTGTGTCTGTGCGGACATATCAATACATAAAAAAATTCGATTGGTAGACTTGTAGAAATTTCTGTACTTATTGCCAAGATAGACTGGATAAAATTTATTTCTTTCATGGATATTTTGTTCAAGTAGAGAAACCGTATCAGTAGAACATAAAGAAACTAGGAAATTAGAGAATGTTTTTCAAACCCTTCTTTCCATTAAAGTATTATAGATGCTACACATATATTCTTTGCTAGCAGGGTATATCTCGCAAACGATGAAGATGGGGTCCAGACTTCCTGCTTATAGGACCTTTGCTCTGGAAGAACTTAAGGAGGCTACAAATAATTTTAATGAATCATGTCTCATCAGTGAATCGTCACACAGTCAGGTAAGAACTTGATGTTATTAAGGGTTATTAATCATATTTGTTTACCTACTACCCCTAAGAAATCTTATTGCTCTGGACCCCATTTTCATTGTTTACCTATCATGTCTCATTAGACTACAGGACCGCAATAATGTCATGGCTCCCACTCAACTGTAGAAGCTCAAGAGTAGTGTCAATTGCGTTAAAAATCTGCATTTTATTCTAAGATGTCAGACTCAGGAAAAGATCGAAAATCTATGTCAACAAAGAGTGATTCAAACGGCATTAAACAAATACAGAAAAGTTGAGAAAGCATGTTAAATACATGCTTTATGCCTGGGTACCAACTCTTAATGTGATCCATTTGAAACTCTTAACACATTCTTTGCAGAAACTGATGTTTTCTAAGCAACCTATCTGCATAACGGAATGTGGTTTAAATGGACCATCTTAGAGCATGTAAGAGATGTCAATCTAAGAATACCTACAATTTTTATTGTTACCAGAATCCAGATGCAAAAGTTTTAAATCTGCATAGCTATCCAATAATGCATACAAATTATGGAATGCTTTCAGATTCAGAACCGTAACATATCTTTCCCTCGGGATTAGCAGCATAATTTTGTAAAATTTGTGTACTGTGTGGTTCATCCTGCTAATTGTACATGTAATTTTCTCTGACTGCTTACAGTTGCTAATTTGTCACTATCTTTGTGACTCACAAAATTGTAACGTACTTCTTCTATAATATTAGATATACAGAGGGGTACTCTCTGATGGAACTCATATTGCTATTAAAAGTTTGACAATGAGAAGGAGACATAACCCTCAGACCTATATGCACCGTATTGAGCTGATTTCGAAACTTAGGCATCCGCACTTGGTCAGTGCTCTTGGACATTGCTTTGAGTTCAGTCAGGATGATTCAAGTGTAAGCAGTATACTTCTCATATTCGAGTTTGTTCCAAATGGGAGTTTAAGAGGCTGCATATCTGGTAAGAAGATTTTTCGATTAGAATCTTCCTACTTGTTTTCCCCAAGTGTATAACTTAATTTAGTTAGAATGTAAATGTTCTTTAGATTATTAAGTGTACAATCGAACTTTGCACTCAAGGTCTTACCAACCTTTCCTTATCTTCACCTTTGCAAAAACCAATATTTCCTCTAATATATAGTTTCAACAGGATCTTCTGAAGAAAAGCTTTCTTGGACCCAGAGAATAGCAGCTGCAATTGGAGTGGTGAAAGGCATTCAATTTTTGCACACAGGGATAGTGCCTGGACTGTATTCCAATAATCTGAAGATAACAGATATTCTGTTGGATAACAATTTCAACGTGAAAATAAGCAGTTATAATCTGCCTCTATTGTCTGAAAATAAAGGAATGGTAAATGAAAGAAGCTTTCCTTGTATGTTATTCACTAGATCTTCTTGCATTTCCAATTTTATCTGCATAAATGTTTGCTTCAAACCTTGCAGGTAGGCACTGCAACTTTCTTCCCTGGCAAAAAAAGAAGTGTCCAAGCAAGGTAAGAGAACATCATTTCCTGGTATTGTGATAGTATCTAACTGAGCTCCTGATCAAGTGTAAATTGTCATCTGAACCGTGAAATACTGCATGGTTAGAAAGTGTCTTGGGTTTTATAGCAAATTGAACAGAACATTACATCAATTTGATACTAAGAGGACTTAAGGCCCTTGTATGTTTTGGTTTCCTTCAAGAAAGCATAGTGCTTATAATAGCCATTTCTGCAGAGCCCATTAGTTTAAACCAGTTAATATTGGTTCTGCCCTTTTGACATATCATCAAGATGATGCCATCAGTGTCCTGTACTAAGGATGTCTTCGTAATTGTCTATAATAATTTGAGGTTTTTATTGTCATTTACTTGAGGTTGTTGAAGTTTTTCTTTTTGTAGGATAAAGGATGGGGACAAGAATGATGTATACGATATTGGGGTCATCTTATTAGAGATCATTCTGGGACGACCAATTATGTTCCACAATGAAGTTGGAGCGCCAAAAGATCTTGTGAGTATCTTTTCTAATCAAGTTGTCAGTAGTTTCCCACTAGGACAAAAGCAACTTCTGGCAGTTTATCAGAAAATTACCCAAAGTCATGCAAACCAAATTTGCTGTACAAATTAGCCCAACGTTTAGACTGTAATTTTAATAGTAAGCTTGTGTGATTCTTATGCAGCTACAGGCAAGCATAACAACTGATGATATAGCTAGAAGGAGTATTGTTGATCCAGCAGTTCAAAAAGAATGCTCAGATGAATCATTAAAGACAATGACGGAGCTATGCGTAAGGTGTCTCTCCAATGAAACAACCGATAGACCTTCCGTAGAAGATGTTCTCTGGAATTTGCAGTTTGCAGCACAGGTTCAGAACTCCTTGACAAGAGACTCGCCTGCATCATCCTCCCCGGGGATACAAGATTAGCGTGAAATTTTAGTCAGGGTGTATGCTTCTGTATACAAAGTTTGCTTGGACAAATTAGATGAGGATAATTATCAAAATTTTGAAATGCACTTTCAGTATTAGAATGAATATGGTTTTCACTTTTCATTATTTCTTTATCCACCATTGTATTTCTTTGCCACCCTTCAATTCTATCAAGATGAATAAATAGATGGCCAGTGCTAGAATGTGAAAATTTTCTGCGACAACCCAATTTTCTGCTCTTTCACCCTTGTTTTCCTTTTTATTTTTTCTTTATGAATGGAAAACCGAAGATCGTCAGACAAGTCTATGTCTTGAAACTTTGCTTCCAAGTGCAGAGTTTCAAGAATTTTAAGTGCAAAACCTTTAGGATTTTCAACTGACTCGCCTGGTTTAGTTGGAGAAGGCCCGTTTGTTTCCTGGCTGTTTTCATGTTTTCTACGTCCTGATAAATGAATCTACACTGGAAATGCCAATTACTTAGTCCATGTCGTTGCTAAAACCCTGGCATAAAGCTAGAATATGTTTTTCAAGTCGTATGCCCAAATCCTGTCATGGGTCAAGCTCCAAAATGCTACAAGAAACTATAGAAGAAGGAAGCAAAAATGTTTTGGTTTTTTTTTTTTTTAGATAATTTAATCAATTACCTTGTAAATTGAGTAATTTTATCTCTATATTTATACAATTAATACAAAATTATTTTTGAATTACTGAATTTTTATATTTTGATTTAATATAATTCGTCAATAATTACATGTAATTCATTTTTTTATTATAATTGACATGATGCCTTTACAATAGTTCAATCTTTGTAATGGTTTTGAAAACATTTTTCAACTCATGACCATAATCCCATAACTTGACAAATCATCAAATAGTTACATTAGACAAAAAAAAAAAGAAATTCACAATATTAATTTTGTGTTAATTACAAGATAAAACTGCTTAACTCAAAATTACTGAACTAAATCACTTTTTGAAAAAAATAAAAGAACCAAAACACCCTTACTAAAAAATGAGAAAGGAGATTCTCTATTTCGGTTCGGAATGAAATCAATGCAAATTGCCTTCTTTTTTAAATTGAGGAAATTGATTATTACGTCATATATGAGAATTAAGAAGCCCAGCCCACTGGATTTTGGTGACCAGCTACATAAATGGAATCACTCAAATCAAGCCATCCGTTTCAAATCAGTAACTGAAAGAAATCTGCAGGATTTTTGCCTAAATCATTGTGGCTTTAGTATCTAAAGAAAATGGTGGATATATACTTATTAGGAAATGGATAGCTCATTTTTTTACAAAAAGAAAAAAATTGTTAACTTTAGCTAAAATTAAAATATTAAATTGCCATTTTTTAATTGTAAATTTTATTTTTTTTATTATTTTTATTCTAATTTTTAACTGTACATTAATTTCAAAATTTTGCTAAAAGTCAAAAGATCTGATCCAAGATGTTTTAAAAGCGCAAGACAAATCTAAGCCTTTATGACAAATCTAACCAAGGGATCAGTTCAACTTTTATTTCACTTTATATGTGAAGTGGTGATATTGATATAATATTTTGGACTCAAAATTTTACAAAAACATTTAAATTTTAGAAGCCCCACTAAAAATAAATTTCGGAGAAATCAATTAGATTAAATACTTTTATACGATAATTTGTATAAATATTATATTGAATGAATAGATTATAAAATCAGCTTTCTTCATGCTTAGTGTTCTAGGACAAGAGAATCCAATGTGTATTTCTTTAATAAAAACTTACAGACTAAGCCAACAGAAATTGCCTTCCCCAGTGATATCTTTTTACATTCAATAGTACTTATAGATAAAATTTATTTCAGGTCTAAGTACAATTGATTCTACCTAAATAATTTTACTTATATTTTTTTTTCAATTTCTTGTTGTGAAGTTAATAATCGATAATCAATAATATACAACAATAACAACAACAAATCGAACATTCTCTCACTAGATGGGATCAACTACATGGATCAAACGACACTATAAATTTCTATCCGAAATTAACTTTTCAGATATACTATTTAACCAAAGGTCTCTTTTAATCACCTCTCCAAGTGTCCTTTTTAATCTTCCTCTATATCTCTTCGCATGACTAAACACCATTTGATCAACTTTTCTCACTGGTACCTCTTGCGGTCTTCTTTGTATATGTCCAAATCACCGTAATCGGGTTTCTGTCATTTTTTCCTCAATAAGTGCCACCACAGTTCTCTCCTAAATACAATTATTTCAAATTTTGTCTCTTCTTATATGTCCATTCATCCATCTCAACATTCTCATTTCTGCCACTCCCATTACAAATGAGTAAATAAAAGGAATATTAAAATAAGAATTAGAAAAGAAAAAAAAAACCATTCTTCAGCATTGAGTGGAGATATAAAATATCTATAAAAAAAAAAATGTTAAAACATGAGCCAGATTTCAATAACAAAAAAAGGAAAAAAAAAAATATGATCGAACTAGAAACTCAACTAAACAATGTTAGGTTTGGAATTATTAAAGCTAATTTATTATATCTGAATAACCAGTCACAATAGTTATTTCCTTTTAAGTCCAAATCATGATGACTTTCTGGTTCAATAATTCTCTCTATGCCACAATAGAAAAGGTTATTGATAAGAAAGTCAATGGAACATTCAGGGAGGACTTATTCTTGTTAGTACTGCTTCATACAGAGTTTCCCAAATATTTCTACTTTAATGTGCATATTTACATACTGATGAATGTATAAAGTAGGCTCTATCACTCCAGAATAATTCAACCAGACATCTTTCACATATTCCCACCCAACGCTGATATCGAGTACATTCCTCATCTGATAATGAGAGCATGCCATCTCTTGACCAAACTGCAACCATCTAACTAACTAAAAGAAAGCATGTACTTACCATTCCAAGTTGGTAACATTGGTGGGGATGCAATTTCTCATGTAAAATAGGCCCAGGCGCCTATTGGAGAAGCCACGCAGCAGAATTGCCATTTCCACCAAGGAGAATTTAAGGACTTCAGAATCTAAATCCCAGCTGCAGCTAAGCGTCCCTCGGGGTTGCTGAAGTAGAAAGACTTGCACTCACCATTCTGCACTAATTCAAGTCATGCACCATGATATTGCAATATCGACCAGTCCTTATTTCTGCTCTCATCAGGAGGAATACCATCAGCTTCCTTGAGCAAGATGAAAGATACCGGATAATTGCAAAGTTTCTAATCATTGACTTCGCATTCTAACCTCAAATTCTTGGAGTAACAGTGAATCAACTGTTTGAACAATTTCTATGTTTCCACAAGTTCCAGAGGATCTTGACTACAGACCAGTCAATAACGGAAGTATCTCAAAAGCTTAAATTATTAAATACATGCCCAAGGATGATTTCCTATCTCTAACATACCCCTTACATGAAAGTCTTTTGGGATTGAAGGGTAAACAGAGCACAGGTCCAGTCATACCTTGTGGTGAAATATGGAAGCCTGGGAATGATTTTATCCTTTAGTCAGTGTGAATCGCTGCAGTGTTAGAGCTTTTCATTTTTCCTCATCAAACATCTGCCTGAATGAACTTCCTCACAAAATTGATCCTCCACAGGGATTTCAAGACTTTGTCCTCAAATCTAAATAAACTGGGAGTTCTGCTATTTCCTAATCTTCCAGTCTCCAACTCGTCAGGAAAAACATGATTCAGACCTATCACACCCTTAGAGAATAAATTAAACTGTTATCTTGATAGCTGTCTGTTCACCAGTACCTATGACTAGGAAACTTGGTTTCTAAAGCAAGTTACAATCTCGTTTTACTATCATTTTATGCTATATTTGGAATGTTAAAAAGTTTAAGCATGGCTAAGAATTGCTCCTAAGATATTGTAAGCTATTGAACATTAAAGAAATTAAATTTTAAAATAATCAATGATATGTAATTTAACTCTCAACTTAGGTGCAAAGAACTTTATGCATGTGCCCAAAATGACAAAGGAATTCAAAAGGAGGACGAAAAAAGTAATTCCCAATTATCTAAACAATCTCCAATTATCTTACTGCCAGAATTTGAGATTTTGACAAGCACTTATTGATGGCAACCCAAAACCCCTCAGTGGCCAAAGTTAAAAAAACCGAGTGCTTTCCTGGATGGGTGTACTAGGCATAGAGCAATCACCACATTTTATCCTTCAAGCTTTTAAATATGCACACATCTGTTTTAAAATATGCATTTACAGATGTACTGAAGAAAAGAAGACTATATATTTTACCTGATCATAATAGATACTGTCATCAATAGCATAATTTGGTTTTGTAAGCAGATAAGACAAAGTAAAAGAATATATGCTAAAACAGCTCACAAGAAGCCCTTATCATTTTTTTTTATCACCAACTTTCAAGATACAATTGAAGCCCAATCATTTGGGAAAAGAGAAAGTAACAACGCTATGAAGATCTGAAAAACAACTCACAAAGAAGTTACACAGATGCGAACTCCTAAAACTGACAGGAGGAAGATGGAAACAGATGAAGATTGAAAGAAATTAGGAAAGGAGTTGCATCTTGATTGTAACATCTATAAAATCTAAATATCATACCTCAAATTCAGAATCGCAGTACTCCTATGCAATAAAAATTTCTTCAAATGTCATGACTCCTTTATCTCAGGTAGCAAACTCGATTCAACCACGAAATGTAGCAATTGCTTGTCACAAAATTGAAAATTCTTGCTGATCATAGATACCGTTTAGAATTCCCAAAAAATTTATTTGTCATGGCGATTTACTGAAACATATTAACATCGAGTAATGTTGCCATGACAGAGAGGAACTAGCAGAAGTCGTCTGCACTTCATATAATAACAAATGCGAATATGACATGGTTACACCCGCAGCAACATAATGACACAATGAAATGCAGGATTTTACCTTCTTTCCTGAAATTATTCCAAGCGAGACAATGCAGCAGGGTTTGCTGACAGAATCTGATCAGTATCAAAGGTATGAGAACTTGCATCTGACTTAGGTTCAAAAGACTTGAAAACGCCACCTTTCATAATGGGTTTCTTATGTCCAGGCTTTATAGTTAAAGTAGACCATACAGGACTCCTTGGAACCTTTTCTACATCAGTAATTCTTGACGTCTTTGGTACCCAAAGATTCTGTTTCATCATATCTTCTTCCTGTTTACTTGACTCTCTAGAATGTTTTCCCAAGGTTGGGGACTTATTACCAGAACAATCACTGTTGCTAGCAAAGGATGAAGGTGATGGGATGCCACCAAATGTGGACCCAACCAATGAAGACTCTTCCTTCTGGCCAGCCCAGCTTGGCGACCAATCCCAATAAAAAGGTGCAATTGGTAGTTCAACTGTGGGTGCAGAAAAACCTGGAACTGCCATCGTGGTTGCAGAACCCATATATGAAGGACTCGGGCCTATGCTACCGGGTGTAGATGCCATTGCATTCCAATATGGACTCCATTTGTAAGCCCATAAAGGAACAGGATAATAATGAAGTGAATGTAGAGGATTGAAACCATTATGGCGTTGTAGCATATCTACCTGTTCTGTTCCATTTTCTGAGTATTCCTTCTCAGTGGAAAGAGTCGCTTTTGTTGAAAAGCAGAAAGGCTCCTCATTATCATCTGCAACAGTGGAAGAGTCAACTTCAGGTTTTTCCTGGTCTTTGAGAATTAACACAGTTTCTAGGGATTCACAAAGAGCATCCTTCTCAGGGATGTTTTCCTCTCCTCCAATTGGTCTTGAAACATTAGGAAGTCCAAGTTGCATCTGGCTAGCAGGGATTGAGCCTGACTGGTTGACAGATACCACATCAGGGGCCACAGCTAGTTGACAATGCTGCAAACCTAAGTGCTTATTTTTGCGCTTCCCAGCCCCCACAGGAACATTTCTAATTGTCCCACCAGCTGTCCAATATCTCTGGCAATTTTTGCAGAAATGCCTAGGCTGATTAACATTGTAGTTGTTAAAATAGCAAAACTTTGTCTCCAAGCTGTTGCACCGAGGACATGGCAAGACCTTGTCCGGCTTCTTAAAACTTTTTTCTTGATGATCTATATCTCTCTTTGTAGCCCTTTTGCTCCTCATTTTATGAACTGCTTGGCCTTCCATTTCCATTGTAGAACCTCTACAATCTATACCTTTTGCTACTTTTGGAGGATCATTCTGTCCACCAGAGACTTCCACAATTGGAATATCCACTTCATTTCTTGTTAACTCTACATGTCCATGCTGCAACTGAGGATCAAATCGTGTCAGCTGGGCCAGCATACCATTGAATAGAATAATAGAATTAGGCCCAAAAGAAGCTACCTCTGGCCAGCGTAAAAAAGGCTGGAATAATATGTGTATTTTTAAACATAAAAAATCCAAGAAATAACCACAAACATGAAAGGCTATTTCATAATTAAAGCTCCAGCAAAGAACATTAATAATCAGCAGTAGATAGAAAATATGACATAAGAAACAGGTTGAAAAGCCACTGACTTTCAAGTTTTGACATCAAAATCATAAGAATCTTTATTGTCCAAACCTTAACCATATTTTGCCTCAATAAATGAGAGAACACACCCAACTCAGTCCGGCTGTACATTCTTCATGTGATTAAATATTATGATGTCCAGAACTAGCAAAACAGTTCAGACTGATCTAAAACCAGATATTAGGTTTCCAACTTAAAGAAATTAAAATTGAATCTCACCATTTCTTTTCCCTTTTGGCAAACAATTGACCGATGTTTTTCCGTAATTTTCTTCTTAGTTCCCTTCTTGTAACACATCTACGTGTCACTATCTTTGGAACAACTTATCCTACATCTTTGGATGCCGCCATTACATATGTTAGTTTTTTGGGGATTAGAAAAATGATTGGAGGGTTGTTGTGCAGTTGGGTATGTAGATGTAACTATCAAAATTTAGGGATCAAGCGTATTAGCTCAGAACCTTAAGATGTTGGAGTTCATAGACAAGCAGTTGGACTTTGTAAATTATGTCTCAGATGTCAAGCCATATAAATTTGCATCTTTAATTAACACAAAATTCAAAGGTTACAAGTACAGCTAGAAGTAAACGTAGTTGTTGGACAAATGTATATACTCTTGGAATGTTAATTGTTATGATTATATAGCACTATATCGAAAAACAAAGTGTAAAGTTTAAACTGAATTAGAAGTCAATAAAAACTGTTACAACTCGCGCTTTCTGTCATTTAAGCGAGAAGAAAGTAACATACAGCAGAAGTATGATACATTCTAGCAAGGCAAATAAAGTTCCAAGTTGCATTAATGTTTTTTTTAGAAAACAGAAGAAAGGAAGTCGACCCGAAAGAGAAAAAGTGATAAAGCAACAGAGAGATATGAAAGAATAGATTTGCAAGTGGTCACCATGGCTTCAGGCACAGCCGAAATATGACACAGACACTGCAAATCGGTGCTCTGGATTGGTTGTACCGGAATATTCCTTCCAAAAAGCTTTATTGCCGGATCTCTCACTTCAGACATGCCTCTGGTGGTGGAACCCAGTGACGTTAGTAAGGACCCAAATACATGAAGTGAATAGAGAAGAACAAAACCCAGAACCTAAAGACACCCACCCCCCCCCCCCCTCCCACAAAAAAAAAAAAAAAAAACCTGTTACTTTTACCAAAAGAAGTATGAGCAAAAGGAGACAGTTTCGACTTTCAGTTGTCCCTTTTCAATGTACCAAAAAACTTGCCCCTTTACATGCAATAATTAAATAAAAGAAAAGTTCTACCAAAAAAATTAAATAAAAGAAAAAAAAAAGCCGAGTCAGTGAGTAATCAAATCCCAGAATTACCCACTTGGGTTTATAAATATTTAAGTAATGGTAATGTGAAATAGAAACTCCCTGAATTTACCCAGAGCCTCACCGTTGTTCTCTTGATTCTTTAGTTTCATTATTTTTTTAATTTTATTTAAAATTTATATTATTAAATAAATTAAATTTAATAAATTTAATAACTCATATTATTAGGTATAATTTTTTTAATAAAAAAAATTGTGATTAATTTTTTCTTTTATGCTTTCGCTGAAATTTTCCATTTTTTTCTCCCCTTCATGTTTGGCGGATACATAATTGGCCGAAAACCTGTCCCATAAACTGGGGGAAGAATGTACTATAGAGAAAAAAAAGTTTGGTCTGTAGTTGGGAAAACCGGGTACTTGTCTGAATCTCTTGCTAAACCTTGTGTCCCCTCCTTCCCAAAAAGATGCAAAAAAGGCAAAGCTACTTTATGTCGTTTTAGAGGAACCCGCTCCTGAGACTACGGTTTTTCTCATTTTCTTAAGGTAAGAGACTTAGAAAGAAAAAAATAGATATAATATTAAAAAAGTAATAAAAAATAAAATTTATAAAATATATTAAAATATATAATAAAGAAATATATAAAAAATTATCGAAATAAAAAAATAAAGAAAAGAGAATCTAAATCTGAGCTAATATTAGTTTGCCCCTTGTCGAAGAATTAGATTTCTTTACAATTAAGGCAAAGAGACTTTTAAAAAAAATAAATAAAATTTATGCATTAAATTATAAAATAATAAAAAAGTATCAAAGCAAAAAAAACCAGAAGGTAAAAATATTGTCAGATAACGTACAAATTGCCTGAGTGGCATTATACTTCATCAATTGGTATCGAATCATTTAGATTATCACAACCTTTGGAGTGTGGAATTCATTTATGCTTGAAATACCCAAAAAGATGTGCTGCAGCCTCAGATGTTCAATTTACCTATTCAGCATATAAAAGTTCGCCTATCCTTCCAAATTGGACTGTAAGTAAATTAATCGGGGCTTCTTCAGCTCAGAATCTATCCCTCTTTTATCAGATAACAAGTACAGCTGTTGTGCTGAGCCACAGAGCTGGTTGTTATAAGGATTTTCAGGGTTTGGAAGGCTAATTTGCTCCTTCAAATGACAGCAGCACATGTGTAATGCAGTGTGCTGATTTTAGGGTAAAGACCAGAAACTTGGTTTTTGTCAGCTCCGAGAGTCATGGTCAGAATGCTCAATTTTGGGACAAACATTAGAGTCTCTTGTTCTATATTGTCTCAATAGATCAAATGATAACAGTATAACTGAGTGCAAGAGTCTCGAAAGAGTGGAAAAAAATCATGCTGGTATAAGTTATACAAAGGACTTCTTGGGTATACTATACTTCAGCATGTGTTGGCTGGCCAGCCTTTACAACTAGCAAAATTGCATCAATCCAGAATTCAACACAGCAGGCTCAAGCGAAAAATTCAACAGGATCAATTAAGACAGTGAATTTAACTCTTCATGTCAAAATTTATATATGAATTGTAACTAACTTCCTTTCTTTCTGTAATTATCAAGTGTTAATTTACAATAGGCTACATTTATTGATACAAAAATGAATACAAATACAAACAACCTCTGCAATGGTAATGAAAACTCTATCCTTCGGATAGCAAACAATGGAAATTGACAACCGACAGAAATACTCAGTAGTTGCCTAAAGAATATGTAACTTTACAAAGAAAAAAAGGAGAAACGAAAGGAGACAAAATCATATCTGTCATCTTGGTGGACCATCTGGGATAGGATGCATTTCTATATCTCCACCTCCAACTACTCTGGGATTTCCTATCTTCTCAACTTCTCTTGAAATCTGAATATCATCAGGATAGTAATATTGATAAAGGAATTTTACAACAAGACGAGGAAGCAGTGCTGCTATTGTGATTCCGAGCAATAATAACCAAAACAATCCAGTGCCTGCTATATGAAACATGGCCCTGCCAAAGTATCAGGAAATGCAAACATTCAGTCTTCACATACAAAGCCAACGGAGGATTGCAAACACTTCTCAATCTACGAAGATGCATTCAATGGCAACAAGAAATTTATTTGGAAGGTCAATATTTTTGTCCCTGATTAGTGCTAAATTACTCCTTTCTTTTTTGTTAAGATCAAAGGGTCATATATTGGAGTCAATTATTTACACAGATTCACTGGACAACAGGACAAGGCAAAAATAAGACAAGAAGTTCGATGTGTATTAACAGAATAAACTATTACTTGCATGCCTAAAACTAACAGATTCTGGTAATAAATATCTGTATATTCCTTTTGAGAAGGGCGGAGGAAGGTGAAGCATAAATGAGGACTCAAGTATAAAGATCATGTATAGTATACAGCAGGAGGACAGTGAGAGTTGATATACAGTATTAAGGTTAGTCAAAACTAGAAAAATAATGAGGGTTGTTCCTGTAAATTAGCAGTCTTGGAGAATTGTTAGGATTAGGATTGCATGACAGGTTTACCACACCAGAATCAGTACTTGTAGAATTCAATGCATCTAATAATTGCTAATCTGCAATCTACAAACCTGCAGAACACTCATTTCACAGGTACCTATCTTTTGATAGATAAGGGACATGCTTTGTTGAGTAGAGAAATACTCTTGAGGATATATTAGCTTGTGATTTGTAATAACTACTTCTAATGTTTCTTTGAAGTTCCTGCTATTTTGAGTGAAATGTTAAAAAAGCTACTTCAGCTTCCTTTGTCTCAAAATAGTCTGAGTTTTATGAGGCAAACACTTTTGAATATTCTGTTATTTCCCATGGTTTTCCTCTACACTCATCATTGTACCTTTGCTGTATGCCTATAATACCATTACACATGAAAATTGGGGTAACACTAAATAAAGTCCACAGGAAATGAAGCCACACCAGCAAGTGGCAATCACTGATATGGTATACAGCAGAAGAAGCATATAGTTGCAAAACTGACATGTGCAAATACAGCTAACCTTCCCATGCATGCTAAGATAAAAAAAAATTAGCCACAAATTACAAGGAACCTACATATTTGTAATAAAATATAAGACTTAGGAAAAAGGAAGAGTACATACCAGTAACCAGGAAATGTGGGTATAGCATCAATAATCATGACAGATATGAAAGTTGCAACAATAGATCCCCAAATGGCCACATGAGTAATCCAATTCCATCTGATAACATCCATGGCCAAGTGTAAATTAACTAAAATAACCACTGAAAGAGTCCAAAGATCTCCTATGCTTGCTCCATCAACTGTGCTTCCCCAGTATGCAAAAAGAGGAGCAAAGAAGATTGTGACGCTTTGCCAAAAAGTATCAGCCATTGTCAACCAAAATAATTTTTTGTTGTAGGCCTCTTGTCTCTGCCCAGCCCCATAAAGTTGAGGATACTTTAGGAGAGTCCTTCTACTAAGATCCTTGTCAAGAATACCCACGACGATAGTTGGCAAAGCAGTGTAGACTATTGAGTACAACATGCTACTCCATTCATTTATAGCAGTTGTCAAAGTGAAGGCGGTGAAGAGCACATACCTGAAAAACACAATGGCACAAAACAAAATACAAAAATGTTAAATTTTTTAGGCATAAATCTCAGTTAGAAAGAGAGAATTTCAATTATCATCACACTTTTTAGTAAAAGAGTCTTTTTTAAACTCATTTGTGCCCACAGTTATAGGAGAATAATGTATTCACAAGAGCCACTAAAAAATAAGAAATTATATATAAAAGCATACATGCATATTACACACACACACACACACACACATATATATCCAAATCACCATGTAGGATAAATGAAGTGCATGTCTAGAAGTATATCAAAGTCCAGTAAGAAGTAACTAAGAAACTTGTCAAGGCAAGGTTTGTGCCATATTCAATATGAAGTTGTGTGATAAAAGTAACTGCACACATATGTCTTCTGGAGTATTACTCACCAAAATAAGACAAGAACAAGGACAGCATTTCTGTAAAAGTTGTATAGTATCATGTAACCTAGCCGTTGGTAATTCCAGTGCCCATGTACCAATAAAAGAGGAACTAAAAACCTGAACTGCCCCATTGCAAAATCAGAAGCCATTACAGCTTGCCGACCCTCCTGTCCACTGATGCCAACTCCAACATCAGCCATTTGAATCATCGAGACATCATTAGCTCCTGTAGTACATGCAAGATAAATTTATAGCATCAGGAAACACATCAATGAGGGAAAATAACATTATTCATTATTCTCTATCTATACTTTCTTTTTCTCCTAATCGCCTTTTTATTAAGGGGAATGACAACTTGAATGAGTCAACAAAAGAATTTATACCGTCTCCAATAGCTAGTGTCATGTCAGCTGTCCTGTTCTTTACAAGGGCAACTATCCCAGCCTTCTGCAATGGAGCCACTCGACAACAGAGAACCACAGAACATGTACTTGCTAGTTGAAAGAACTGTAATTAACAGCAGCAAGCAAAATCAGCACATAAGACATCACGAAATTTACACTGTAAATATTATTTGACATTCCACAAAACTAACCTGTTCTTCAAGTTCACTGTCAAGAATATATACAAGGCTGGTGCCATCAATAATCAAGGCTATCGGAGTTGAAGCAGCAGCAGAACTTCCTTCAGTATCGTCAGTAGCCCCAGAAACAGTCCTAAGTTTCTTAGACATCAGAAGGGCATCTTGTAAACTCCTTCTACATGAATCTCTATTGTTGCTATTAATAATAATCTGAGTCATCCTGCTTGTTAAAAGCTTTGAGGAATAGCCAATTGATATTGCAGTTTCCTGTTTGTCTCCAGTCAACACCCATACCTTAATACCTGCTGTCCTCAGAGACTCAATGGATTCTGGCACCCCTTGCTGCAGTTTATCTTCAATAGCAGATGCACCCAATACGCAGAGTTTGTTCTCTACATTGCTAGCAACCTTGCGAAGCAAAGCAGCCCTGCCAATCAGTGCAGTGTTAGCTGACTCAAAGGCAAAGTGCCATTGCTCAAATTCTGAAGTATTCAACTCCCGCATCCCAATAACAAGCGTCCTCAAACCCAGAGAGGAATAAGAGTGAAGATGGGATTCCGTTGCACGTATTATTTCCATGTTCAGTGATTTATCTATCACACTAAACATTGAAGTATCTGCACCTTTGACAAAAAGTTTCACAGTATTTTCAGGGTAACCCAATATAACTGACATCCTCTTCCGATCACTGTCAAATTCATGCAAACCTAAGACATTGAACCTGCACTACCCATGACATGAAGATTCATTAGAAAGAGAATAATATGCGTCACAAAAGGAGTTTCATGTTATGAGATTGCCAGCAAATGAATAGTTACTATAAGCACTACATCACTAGAAAGCAAGGTAATAAGGAAGAAAAGAACTAACAGAACATTTACACTAGAAATATTAATAATAATCACTACCAACAACTATATAGATAAAGTACATGAAAACGTTTATCAAATATATATGCAGCCACCCATTCCTATCTGCCTGGACAACACTAATAGTACACCATTAACAACTTATAGTTTATGGTTATAATTGTCATATAGAAATTTTATCAGTAACCATTGTCTGAGAAGGAAGAAGAACAAGAATCACAGGAATAGAAAAAAAGCAACTCAACTCACTTTTGTCTTTCTCCCTGAATATCAATAATTATGTGGCCTGAGGTTCGTTCTATCAGTGTAAAACCATAGGCAGCAGCGGCATATGCTAATGCCTGTTCATCTGGCGACTCCCCTTGGTAATCTATCAACTTGACTGTAGGATCAGATGTGTCAACAATAATAGGCACAATAGTATTGCAGGCTGCCAGCGCTAAGAAGAAATCATGAATCCATTTTCCCTCCTTACTTTCTAATCCACTTCTTGATAATAGCAAAAGCTCTGGATCAACTTTCACCTTCATCTTTGGCCTCAAGACCTTCCCATCCACTGAGAGCAAATAACAATACAAAACAAACATGTTATGCTAATTATAAACAATATCAGCTGGTAAAAGTAAATGCCAAAAACATATCAGACAAACAAACATATTTGAAGAAGAAATAGCACCTTGGACAGAGTATTCAGAATGATCATTCTCCAGACTGGCCTTTGCTGAACTGTAATCAACCCCCCAGATGCTCGCACATTGAAACTCCATTTTGTTCTCAGTAAGTGTCCCAGTTTTGTCTGAAAAAACATATTTAATTTGCCCCAAATCTTCATTGATATTTAAAGCCCTACACTGAAATCTTGAATTTGATGCCTTATCAAACATTCTGGTGTCTCGAATCATGAAGTAGGCTTGACCAACACGGACAAGCTCCAAGGATATGTACAAGGAGATGGGGATCATGACTTGGAACACTATAACTGACATGAGAAACGTGAAAAATATTTCCCATCCCCATCCATAATATTTATAGTCTTTTCCCGTTGAAACATTCAGTTTCCTATAATAGGGCAAGAGATTTAACTCATGCTTGTGGCGCTTTAACCAAACAGCAGCACAAACAGAGACAACTGTACACAAAGCTACAAGGAAGAAAGAGAGAATGATGATCTCAAAGTTCATGCGAGTCTCCAGCCGGCTCCTCTTAGATGGAGCCCCAGAGTTGTTGAGCATAGCTTTGGTCTCACGGCCACAATATACAGCAACACCAAGGGCCCAACTAGTATTCTTGAGTTCACAGCCTCGAAGAACAATATTGGAGGATCCTAACGACAAGCGCTTTCCATCAATTTCCATGTTAGCTTGAAACCCATATATGTTCCTATTTGGTTTTTCACACTTAAGCAAACCATTAATGCTATCCTTTTCGGGCAGCTTCAAAAGGGTCTCTTGTTTTGCATACCGAGTCTTTAAATTCGACTCTCCATCTAAATTAATAGTCTGCACATATGCGACTCCAGTTGGATCGCTTGTGGAGAGTAAGACAATATCACA
Organism: Dicorynia guianensis; assembly: GCA_037013595.1. Taxonomy (NCBI): domain Eukaryota; kingdom Viridiplantae; phylum Streptophyta; class Magnoliopsida; order Fabales; family Fabaceae; genus Dicorynia; species Dicorynia guianensis. The sequence continues at coordinate 15,348,351 of JASUAB010000003.1, read as the reverse complement.
AGGAATGGTTTCATTTGCATAAATTTTAATGATTTCACCGACTCTGATATCCTTCCATTTCTTTAGTTGGAACTGATCATTAACCAAAACTGATGCTAACCTGTTGTTCTCAAATTTGTCTGATCGGTGCCGCCTCCAGTCCTCATATGCATCCTTCACAGCTGTAACAACCAAGACAAAGGCCAATGGCAGAACAGAAACCCCTCTCCCAAAAACGGCAAGCTGAGGGAGCTGATTAAGAACGGCGATTACAAGGAAATAAATGTAAGCAACTCTATGGAATTGTTCAAACAAATTCCTGGGCAAAAAGGTAAGAATGGAATATTTCCCAGTACGAATCGAATTGCCTGCAAATGTAAACCTCTCATTTGTCCTCACAGGATCATTTAAATAAACCAGTCTCGCATCCTCATCACTTATTTCCTTCTGGGAAATGCTAAGTGCTTCAGAATCAGGGCCCTTCGACCCATACCGTGCAGGCTTGGATCCCGAATGACTGAAAGTCACTTCCTTGACAGAATTCCTACTAGAACCCCTAGATTGATTGGACAGAACGCTTCTATGTGAGGATGAATGGAGGTTAGATTCAAAATTTGGAGAATTCTCAACTGGATTAATGGAATCCATCCCAGAAAACATTGTAGAGGCACCAGAGTTTGACTTTGATTTAGCTAGATTGGATATGACTGGAATGGTGGGAAGCTCTTGGGTATTGGGAGTTCTTGGAGATGGGATCAATAGTGGGCGCTTAGAACCCATGATTCGGAAACCACAGGGCTCTAAGCAACTGAGATTCAACTAGCAATGAATACATGTAACACCCAAAATCCTAACCTGCTATGAAAGAACTTTCTACAACAATAACACCGACAAAACTTGGAAAACAAACCAACCCAGAAGTACAAATCACCTATAGAATCCTTCAATTACCTCAAACAACTACACAGGGGATGTACAGAGAGAACTGTACAAAGTTGGAGCAGTTCAACTTGCAAGATCAAAGCGAGAAACGGATAGACAAAGGTCGTATAAGAAATGGGTCATGTTGCTCGGTAAGCGTCTTTGGCGGGCTGCAAGAGTAGTGGTTGTTAAAGAGGCGTGTTTTTGAGAGAGAGCTCGAAGAATTGTCCAAAGTCAAAGGCATTGTAATGAAGAGAAGGAGGCAGACAGAGAGAGAGAAACAACGACGACGGGAATTGCAAGAAATAAGGAACAAGTCGTAATGGGTGGCGAGAGCAAATGTATCTAAAATAGTTTTTGTAGTGATTAAATTCTGCGTAGGAAAGGAAAAGTCTTTCCTGTATGAAAATAGCAAGAGGGAGAAAGAGAGAGTTTTTGGTTATATGTCACTATTCATAAATCACATTCAGATGTTCTAGAAAGACTGCTAAGAGGATTTAATATTCAAATGGGTGTCAGAATTTGACTGGATGATGATCCATCCAAGTTTTCCCTCTTGAAAATTACAAAACTTTAAATAAGGAGAGAGAGAAAGAGAGGGGGAATCATGGCGGAGCAGCCTCACCTGCGCTTTATTATTTCATTTAATACATAATTATTAAATAAATTATAAATGTTATTTATGCTTTTTTTAAATTCAGTATCTAATAGATAGTTAAAAATTAATGTTTTTTAAAGTAAATAGATAATTAAAATGAATATATCTTTTTTAATAAAATTTTTTTATTAAATTTAAAATAATATATTTAACAAATCTAAATATCTTGTTAGACCTTATTTATTAGTTATGCCTTTCAATTATGGTTTGTTTGTAGTTTTGTACTTGGCCTTGCGCAGACTTCCTCTTCTTTTCTTTATTTTATTTTTTTGTTTGTTTTTGTATCTGCTAAACATCTTAGAAAAACTGCATGCACATAATCAATGGGTTATAAAAGTAATATAAAATAAATTAAAATATTTTAATATTATAATTTAATTTATAATAATTAATAAATTTAATTATTTAAATTTTTTTAAATACATAATTAATAGATTTGATGTGTTAATCTAACTATTAATTATCTTACACCTAAATAATAATAATGGGATATTTATATCTTAAAAATTATTTATAATTATAAAATATTTAATAAATTTTAAAAAAATTTACCTAATTGTTATAAGATTATACTCTATTATAGTAAGTCTTGAGTTTTAAAAGATCCATAAGGATAAAATATAAAGTATTAAAGATAAAAATGTTAAGAGAGATGAATATATATATATATAATAAAAAAGTATTTAAAAATAATTATATTTAAAAAAATTAATGTTATAATTATTAAGAAAATAATAATTGAATAAGGTGCCAGTTGAAACGATGCATCAAATAACTTTTATTCTAATAAAATAAGTAAATAAGATAAAATTTAACACTTAAAAAATTATTAAAATTTTTTTTAATAAATAATACTTCTAAATACATATTTTTTAATAAATTTAATAATATTATTAAATTTATATAATTAATCTCATTTAACAAAGTAAAATCATTTATTGATATTGCTGTATAGGAACAACAACAATCGCCGACGGGTGGGGTGACGACACAACAACTGCCTCTTTGCTTTGTCCAATTTTTCATCGTTATTTCCGCCCACACTTTGTTTGATTATTGTTACGTGGTTAACATTAATATGAAGTGAGCTGGGACTCAAATGACTGCCGAAGGAGATGCAAAGTGCAAATTGGTAGATTATGGGGATTTTATAGCTTTGATAACTTTAACTAAATTTTATAAATTTTTGGTAATTTAAATTAAATTTTATAGATTAAAAACAATTTTTAACTATGGAATCTATCATTTTTTATTGATTTCAATATTTTTTATAATATATTCCTATTTTGTACTAATTTCATCTCTACAATAACCAATTGCATAAAAAAAAAATCCGGTAATTGATATTATTTCATTTTTTATTGAGTGCTGTTTAAATTTTTTTAACTTTATTTTTATTTAATTTATCATTTCTATCCAATAAATAATTAACTATTTATTTCTCTTACTTTAAAAATAATTACTAATCTATTCAAATGCACATCTTTTCTGCCTATGAGCTATATTTATTTTGTTAACTTGTAAAATTTGAACTTTTTTTGTAAGAGAGGTATTTTGGTAAGGAAAAAAATTATCATATCAAAATTATTTAATAATTTTCTTAATTTATATACATTTACTACACTAAAAAAGAAAAGGAGGGAATAATATATGACATATTTTTCTTCATTTATAAGGTGAACAAACATAGAATGAAGAAATTAGAATTTAAGAAAAACAATTCTAATACATTAGTTGCATGTGATGATCTGAAAATTTTGGTACATAAATTTTTTACTCTATTTTAAAAATTTATATAAATTTTTATTGAAAAAGAAAATTTTATAATTACTCTTAACAAAAGTAATTTTTTTAATGCAAATCATAATATTAAGTTATTAAAAATTTTGTCATCCTAATATAAGAAAATATATGTAAAATTTATCTAAATAATTACAAATTAAAATATACAGTATCAAAATACCAACAGAAAACTTAAATGTGTACATATCATTTAATTATATATAAATAAAATATATTTAATTCAACTCAAGAAATTTAATTTTAGATAAAAGTAACGTATTAATTTAATAAAAACTAAAAATTAATTTATATAAAAAAATTTATTAAAGTTTTTACATTTAAAATAAAATAGAAAATCATGTGACAAAAAATAAAATAAGAAAATCAAAGTAATTTACTCAAAATTTTATCATTGGATTGCCTGAAGACCCCACATGTAACATCCCATTTCCGAAGATGGTTTTGTGCTTTTCGAAGAAAACCAAGATGCAAGTTTTTCTGTCACCATAACAATCCAAATTTTGTCAAAATTGTGTTCATTGCCAGATAGCAATGATGCAGTCAGCACCACCACCGTTATATGATAGATCGGCTTCTCACCATCACTGAACAGCAGATAGCACTAAAGAGAAAACCGTTCCCGACCAAAATAATAATAATAATAATAATATAGTAATATATAAACTTCTTTTTTCTTTTTGGAAAGGATATATATTTGTCTTTGTAATTGATGATTTTTTATGTTTTGTTTTTAATAATTTCTTTACCTTTTTTATTTTAAATTTCAATTTAATTTTTATCATTTTTTTTCATTTTTATTAATTTTATAGCTTTTTAAAAATATTCTTATCTCTCAATTCATACCTTAGGATTGATGACCAACCACTAACAATCCCAATTAATAATTAACAGAAATGTTACTTGTACATATAAAAGCGTTCAAATAAAAAATTTAGAAAATAAAGTAAAAAAAAATGAGAATATAAAAATGTGTGCAAATTTTATTTATATATAATTCATTACTTACAATTAAAGCTTTGATTTTCTATCATAAGAAAAAGAAAGCACTAAGGAGAGAGAAAAAAATGTTAATATTTTTTATCAGCTTAGTAACATGTAATTATTACTTTGAAGCTTTTATCTTTAAATTCTTAGTTTTAATATAAGATATTATGTGTATTAAATAACTTATTTTTTTATGAAAATAAAAAATGCATTGAAATAAGTGATAAAAAAAAAAAAGACATCTGGGAAATATCTCTTAAAGTAATCAATAATAATTAAGTAGATAAATTGATTTCAATTTTTATGTAAGAGTAAAATTAAGAAGGTGTAAGTTATATATGTAGCAGTGTATGGTCCTGAGTATAATTGAGTTTAAGATTGGGCTTCTATTTTTCCATTTACTCTAATCTTGCAACTGCCCTTAAAGAAGATAATTGGCCATTTGTGCAAAGCATTGTACTCCAAACCATAGACCTTGCCATATAAATAGTAAAAAATTTTAAACTCTGGGTTATTGCAATTTATGAGCATAAGGCATGTAACACTAACTTACTAAAGTACCTTCCAATGTCTTATAAATCAAATTGAAAGTACCCAAGTGATCAACATGGAAAATAATCTTATAAAATATAAGATGTATTCTAAAACAAAAATATATACATAATTATTAATAAAAATTTAATAATATAATTAATGTTTTTATTATCAATAACCATTCTCTTATACTCTATAATTAAACAGGATCCTGTATTTTAGAATATTAACATATCAGGTTTTTTAAAAATGTATGATGTCCAAGTGCATTTATCTATTTTGATCTACAATAACTTGTGATTAAATAGAGTAGAGTGGACAAGCCTATAATTATGGTGGGTTATTATAATACTAATCTAACTTGCCTCTTAAATAGAATAAACTAAATTATACTTTTAGTTAGTTTAAAAAATATAATTTTATGTTATCTGTGGACAGGTTAAATTCATTTTAATATTATGATAAAATAAAAAATAAATTATTATTAATAAAAAATTATTGACTTAAATTATTATAACATATAAATAAATTAAAAATAATTTATAAATTTGAGATTATGTATTAAAAAGCAGCCTTTATGGAATTGACGCAGGAATAGAAAAGACAAATATATTGTTGCACAAACCAATAAGACCACCTAGTTTCTAGACTTGCACACTTTGAATTGAAACTTTCTATACGTCATTAAAAACATGAGACAACTAATATTTTGTAATTAAAAGAGCGTGCATCGTGTTAAATGATGACAAGCATGTGGGGGCTTTGATGCTTTGAATGAGCCAAATATGGGGCTGCCACACTAACGAGCGACGCGTAGTTGGACTAATTAATTTGGTGAAGCATTTAATGTGAAAATCGCATTCTAACTCATCTCATTTCAAAATATTTTTTTATTATCAATATGAATTAGTTTGGATGAAAAAGATTCTGGCTGAAGACTCCTTTAGAAAAGATCTTTGTTTAGGTGTTCGGTTATATCTGAGAAGATTAATTTTTATCTATTAGATGAAAGATATTTTGAATTTTATTTAAAAAATTTATTAATTTCTAAAAAAAGAATATATTTTATTTTTATATTTGCTAATGTCATTTCGAATCATGTAATTAGAACAGACAAAATTTAATAGTATGCTTAGTTTGTTACAGGAATAAATTGAAATAAATAATTATTTAGTATACCTAATATGTAATAGGAAAAGAAAAAAAATGGTCTCTTGTTAGAAATAATTCAAAGAATTAGGTAATGTGTCTAGGAAAAACCTTTAAATTATTTCTTTTGGTAGAGTGAAACGTGATGTTGTTGCTGCTAGGTAATATTATAATCACTCAAACAATTTCTTTTGTTTTTTTATTTTGCGATTACCTGGAGCAATAAAAAAACCCAATATATAAATATAAAGAAATGCAAAAAAAAAAAAGAAAAGAGGAAAGCCTATTAAGCCACTTGGTATTGGACCAACCTATATTAATCGAATTTAATATTTACTTGTTATGAGACTTAATCACTTGAGACTTCGCAAATTTATTTTATAAGTAGTCTCTGGTATCCTGAATTCTCTTTCAAATTATCATAGATATAGACATTAAAATATTGATGCACCAAGTCAAGATTTGAAGGTCAAGAAATTAAAATAGAAAATCATGTGACAAAAATAAAATAAGAAAATTAAAGTAATTTACTCAAAATTTTATTATTGGATTAACTGAAGACCGCACATGTAACATCCCATTTCCGAAGATGGCTTTGTGCGTTTCGAAGAAAACCAAGATGCTGGTTTTTCTGTCACCATAACAATCCAAATTTTGTCAAAATTGTGTTAATTGCTAGATAGCAATGATACTGTGAGCACCACCACCGTTACATGATAGAGCGGCTTCTCATCATCACTGAACGACTGATAGCACTAAAGAGAAAACCGTTCCCCGACCAAAAAAAAGAAAAGAATAATAGATAAATAATATAGTAATATATATATATATATATATATATATATATATATATATATATACGTCTTTTTATTGGAAAGGATATATATACATCTTTGTAATTGAAGGATTTGACATGATTTTTTATGTTTTGTTTTTAATAATTTTCTTACCTTTTCTATTTTATATTCAAATTTAATTTTTATCTTTTGTCCGTCTTTACTAATTTTATAACTTTTTAAAAATATTCCTATTTCTCACTTCATACTTTAGGATTGATGACCAACCACTCACTGACAATCTCAATCAATAATTAACAAAAGTGCTATTTGTATGTATGAAAATATTTAAATAAAAAATTTAAAGAAAAAAGGGAAGAAAAAAATGAAAATATGAAAATATGGACAGAATTTATTTATACATAATTCATTACTTGCAAGTAAAATTTTACTTTTCTATCATCAGAAAAAGAAAGCATTAAGGAGAGAGAAAAAAATGTCCATATTTTTATCAGCTTAGTGACATATAATTATTACTTTGAAGCTTTTATTTTAAATTCTTAGTTTTAATATAAGATATTATGTGTGTTAAATAATTTATTATTTTTTTATGAAAATAAAAAATACATTAAAATAAGTGATGAAAAAATGTAACTTTACACCACTACTTAGATAAGATAGGTCAAACTCACTTTAATATTATTATTTATATGACAAAATAAAAAGTAAACTATTATTAATAAAAAATTAATTGATTTAAATTATTATAACATATAGATAAATTAACAATAGTTTATAAATTTGAGATTATGTATTAACAAGCAGCCTTTATGGAATTGATACAGGAATAGAAAAGACAACTATATAGTTGCACAAACCAGTAAGATCACCTAGTTTCTAGACATGCACACATTGAATTGAAACTTTCAATACGTCATTAAAAAGATGAGACAACTAATATTTTGTAATTAAAAGAGCATGCATCGTCTTAAATGATGACAAGCATGTTGGGGCTTTGATGCTGTGAATGAGCCAAATGTGGGGCTGCCACACTAACAAGCTACGCGTAGTTGGACTAATTAATTCGGTGAAGCATTTAATGTGAAAGTCGCATTGTAACTCGTCTTATTTTAAAATATTTTTTGTTATCAATACGAATTAGCTTGAATAAAAATGATTTTGATTGAAAATTTATTTAGAAAAAAATATTTATTTAGATATTTGACTGTATTTTAAGAAAATTAATTTTAAGTTGTTACGTGAAGGATAATGTACATCTTTTCTTTAAAAAATTTATTAATTTCTAAAAAAAGAATATTTTTTTTATCTTTATATTGATGTCATTCCAAATCATGTGATTAGAACAAACAAAAATTAATAGTATGGTTAGTTTGTTACACAAATAAATTGAAATAAATAATGATTTAGTATACCTAATATGTGATAGGAAAAAAAAAATGCTTTCTTGTTAGAAATAATCCAAAGAATTAGGTAACGTGTTTAGGAGAAACCTTTAAATTATTTCTTTTGGCAGAGTGAAACGTGATGTTTTAGCTGCCAGGTAATATCATAATCACTCAAACAATTTTTTTGTTTTTTATAATTGCAATTAATGGAATTGAATTTTTTGATTATTTTATTTTTTGATTTTGGTATTTTTTTTATTTATTTATTTTACATATGAGTGTATGTATATATATAATTTTTATAAGAGAAGAATAGCAAATCATTTAATATGCATCATAAAATTCTGTGTTTAAAGTCAATAATAAATAGAAGAAAAGCAATCCCAAGTTGCTTAAATATGCTGTATGCTTTGCATTTAATTTAACCTTGTATATGAAGAAGACTTGTTTGGAATAGGATTGTCTACTTTGGCAATTTATATTCTTTGAAGAATTAGTCTTTTGATTAAAAATATATTTAGAGTAATAAAAAAACTCAATACATAAATATAAAGAAATGCAAAAAGAATAAAAAAAGGAAATTCTATTAAGCCACTTAGTATTGGACCAATCTATATTGATGGAATTTAAATTTACTTGTTATGAGACTTCACAAATTTATTTTATAATTAGCATCTGGTGTCCTGAATTCTCTTTCAAATTACCATAGATACAGACATTAAAATATTGGCGCACCAAGTCAAGATTTGAGGGTCAAGAAATGAAAAGAGGAGAGATTCTCACCCCAAAGACCATGCCAATTAATAGAGGTCAAACAAGGAAGCCACGGCCCCTTCCTTGGGTTATAGACTTGTAGTTCAACGAAGACGGAGCAATGCTATGTGTACGCAGTTTTGTATACGTTTCTTTTCACACACTACATATCTATTATTCTTAAAAATAGTTTTTTTTTTTTTTCTTTCAACTCTTTCTGCCGTTGAGGTAAAGTATGTAACTCAAAACGTTTTTATAAAAACGTTTCCATATCATTTCCGACGAAGATGTAGGTGCCAAGCCTCTAAGTCCTATCTTCCTTTTCATTTTATACCAAACGGTAGTTTTTCCTGGAAAATGAGACAAAGAAAGGGGTAAATCAATTTTATTTTCTTTTTTGAGAGCGAGTTGAAGATCTTATTATAGTAGAAATAAAACTCTCTAAATTAAATATCATAGAAATTTAAAATTCCAATTTGAAACTGAGTTAACGATCAGTCGTTGATTTACGAATCAATTATATATATGTGGTCAAATAATATGTGCGTTCAGAGACACTTTTTATAAATTATATATTAATTAATTTGATGATCTTGAATTTAGTTTTTTATATTTTTATTTATTATACAATTATCTAATTGTCAGGAAAAGATATTTACAAATGATTAAAAAGTCAATAAAGTAAACTGATGTAAAAATATAATGGGATTGACCCTCCTAATCATCCTTCACCTATCATACATTAATTACTTAATTCAATCAATTAATTATAAAAATCAATCAATTTTTTCATAAGCCAAAATTTTAATATATTCATAATCTAAATAATTCTCACAAAATAACATGAAAATAATATATACATAACAGAAAATCTCTCATTCATTTTCAATGGTAATATCTTTACAAAATATTTATTAAGAGTATAAGTCCTTCCCTACGTAGCAAGATCTTTACAATTGTGATAAATGTATTCCACAGTTAATTACGATAATACATTATAAATACCTTCTAATTAAATTTTATAGTTTAATTTTTAAATAAATATTTAACAAAATTGAAATTTATAAAAGTAATATGAGAGCAAAATGTAACTCAACCCAACCCAATTAGTGTAGTCAAGTCACGGTCCACGTTTTAATGAACAATCAATCGGGTCTCAAATGAAGATCTTTTTTTTTTTTTTTTTGGGTACAAAATGAAGATCTTTTGATCACACAAAAAATGATAATTTTACTAGTACAAGTTAATTTGAGTGGAATGGCTTCAAAATATTTTATCTAAGTTATCTTGAGTTTGATTCAAATTTTATATATAAACAAGACTTGCTTGGAGGAGATTTTCACTTAAGTACCTAATTACACTTTAAAAAGATTTATTTTTATTTGTCAAACAAAGAATGCCTCAAAAAAATTCAAAAAAGGAAAAACTAAACATTTTCAAAGCTATTTTAATTTTTGGTCAAATCATGGGTTAGTTTTTCAAATTCCAAAAATGATTAATACCATTGACATTTATCATGCACACTCCTTTTTCATGACTTTTATTTGATGCACAAATCCACTTAATGTATTGGGTAATGTTATTCTCCTAAAATAAAATTTTTATATTTATTTAAAAATATAATTTATTAATTCTATTAACTCTATTGATTAAATTGTAACATCTAATAAATTATATAACAAAATTATTATTTTTATAATAATTTAATAACACACTTATTAATGAAGTTATATTTTTTTAATGTATTATGCATTTTCTTAAAAAATATTGAGAAAAGAAATCAATCATGTGTAAATTTTTAAAAAATGCTTATTCGTATTTAAATCATTATTAAATAATTAAAAAATTGTGAGTTGACGAATTAGGTAATTATAAAATATTGAAAAATTAATAATTTATATTTTAAAATAAAAATTTTATAAAATTTTATTTATAAAAATAACGTCAATAAAAGCAAGTACACGCGTGACTATTTCATGGAACTATAGCAGTAAACAAAAACGGTTTGAAAGCATTAATTCATTCAATGCTTCTAGAAACCGTTTTTTTTTTTTTTGGAATAAGATATTTGGGCCAACTTAGCTGTTATCAAGTGAATAAGACTACTTTCAATGATATGGTAAGCCTATTTAATATCAGTTATGCTGAGCTCATTGGCATCTATAAGTGTTCTCTAGATGCTTTGTGTCATTAATTATTTTCAAACAAAGCTAAATACATTTTCAAATTTTTCTTACTATCATGACATCAAGTTGCTGATGGTGACGAGACAATGAGCAAAACTCACCACTCCAGATGGTAATGCGTTTTCTCAACCTGAATGGAGAATGGAAAGCCAGAATCAGAAAGAAAGAAAGAAAAGAGAAGAGAAGCAAAAGAAATTAAAGCAGCAATTCCAACAGAAATCACGCCACAACTTTAACGAGTAGACTTTTCTTTATTCTTTGTCACCGAAGAAAAACATTTTTTCTTCTTTTTTATATGACCAATTTTATTTTTTACTTTATTTCTTTCTCTTATTTTCTTACTTTACTTTCCTGGAAGATTATGACAACACATGCTTGGTATCATTAAAAGAGAAGTAAAGACTCCAGAATATTCGGAGCCTAAGTAATCTATATTATATACTATTAAATGGAACCTTATCTATCACCAGAGAAAATAAATAGGGCCTTATCTGATATTCCACTCATAGTTATGGACCAGAACAAGTCAAAATTTATCTAGAAGGTTGCATTCACTATTTTCTTTCTTTTGAAAAAGAAATTGCTACCTGTTTCTGGAAGTGCTTATAGCGTTGATTTAATTAGCAAACTTGATCAACTTAATCCAAACTCAGTATATATTGGCGAGTTAGATTTAGTAGTCATCCTGACGAAGAAGACGTGGATATCTCAACTAAGATCAACAATATTTATATTGTTGATGGTATTCCAACTAAAATTGTTGAAGATTCTATTAGAAAAATAAACAATATTGATGTTATTAATTTGAAGCTTTCTCAAGTTTATTTTCTCTGAGTTTGTGATTCTTGAAAAGGTTGATAATTCCAAGGTGATTCTGCTCTAATTTTTGCCACCTCCTCCGTTACCACAAGCAATCTAATATTTCTTCCTATTGTATCATTATTTCAAAATTTAAGGATAAATTTTTTCTAATAAGAGAGAATAATGCAGAATATGATATTAAAATTTATATTTTATGTAATTATTTATTATTTTATAATTTAAAATTTAAAATTTATAACTTGAAAATTTATTAAGAATTAAGATTATTAGAGATTTATTATTTAAGAGTTTATACTTTATTTGCCTTTAGGTTTTTTTTTTCATAAAAATAAGATTTTATTTAATTTAAAATTTTTATTTAATTATATTTTAATAATAAAAAGATTAAGTTCAGTATTTATTTAAGACGTTATTTTCATCTTTAAAATAATTAGATTTTGATATTAAAATTTAATATTATCAAGAGAATAAACTATATGTTCTACATCAAAATGTGTGATGCTAGTAGATCTGGGAGGATCTAATTCAGAAGGCCAAAGACGGAGGCCTAGATGTCATTGACACTTATGTCTTCTGGAATGTTTCCCAACTCTTTGCAACGTGCTGTTTTGGATCTTCATCTGATCCATATTATTTTTTTGCAGTTTACATTCTGAAACCCAACCTCATTTTTTTTTTATTTTATTACATTTCAAATTCTTTATATTTTTTCTGTTGCTAGATTACAGTACAACTTTTTGGTTAGGGTTATACCCCTTCAGAATAAATTCAAACTTTTTCAATTTTATTAAGGGTATTTTATAGTGGTGAGATTGGAATTTGACTAATTATTGTATTATTTTAAGTTTAAGAGAGTTATTTGTAAAAATTTAAAGTATAAAATAGTTATTTATAAATTTTTCTTGATATATGAAAATTTTATATATTTTAATCTAAATTTAATAATATTTTTATATTATAAAAATTAAATAATAATAAACTAGTTAAATTTATGTTACTCATTTTTTTTTTGGTCAAACCTAATTTTATCATTTATTTATATCTCGAATAACCAATATTAAAATCGTCTAATCCAAAATGTCATAATCTGAATCTGACGTACAAAATGTGATGATTTCTATGAAAACTAATTATTAAGATATAAATATTTCGATAATTCCTTTTTTTCCCTAATCTCTGGGATTCAAAAGGCCAAGTGACGTTTTTAGAGAATAGGCAAAATAATAGTTATAGATATGTGTTTAATAAAACAGAATGACTAATATGATATGAAATTGATTGTAACTTTTACATAAGAAAGTAAAAAAGAAAAAAACATCTAATCCTATCATTAAATCATTATGCCTTTTATTTTTTATGAGATAGATAAGTGTTGAACAAGATGGCAAGATCCAGCATAGCAAGTGTTACTGTCTAAATTTTCTGGTCCCATCCCTTTGTGAAATCATAACGAAAATGAACTGTTAATCGCCGTTTGCCTTTGGAGCTAAGTGGACCATAATATGGAAAGGGATAGACTTGCCCAAATCTTGGCGTGTTTGACAAACACTGTGGTCCAGCATGAGACAATCCAACCCCAGTTGAAGCAGCAATGGTTTTCTTCGCCGCAAGGATTAGGGGAGAAAGAGATGTTGCCTTCGGGTACAGCGGTTGCTACTGCGGTGGCCATTGGCGGCCTCTTATAATTTTATTTTTACATAATTTTTCCAACAAAAATTATATTATTTCTAAGATAAATTTGACTAATTAATTCATTAGGATATGCTTTTAACTCTTGGCCAATTAAACGGCAGCAAAGCCTAAATAGTTTTATTATTTTTATAATTTTATTATTATATAATTTTTATAATACAGAATTTAGATTATATATTAAATTCTATAAGACTTAATAAATCAATACACTATACAGCTCAATCATAAAAAATGTGTGTCAAATGTGAGATAAAAATAACATTTTTTTTAGTTCTACCAGAAAGAAAACATTTTTTAGGCCAAAAATGAAGGGGCCATATTTGAATGTCCATCATGTAATGCAGAATCCATTAATACAAGTTACAACCTGATAAATCCATTATATATCGAATCACTGGGACAATGGCCACGAAATTTCCCATTTAAACGTGCTTGTAAAGTACCAAACAAGCTCAAATACAACAGTTTGTGAGCTTAGCTCAACCAGTACCTTTATCCTTACCAGTGGTGAGGGTGCCCAGGTTCAGATATCTCTCGAAAAGATAAGATAATGGCAGCTAATGACAGTGTAGTACTATGGTAAACTCTCCACGTAAGGAATGCATCCACACAAGCCTCCCAACTTTTGAGGATTGGAATAACGTCTTTAAGTTGAAATCCATCCGAGAATTGAGAAATGTAGCAGTTATCTACGACGGTGAGGTTAGTTTTAACCCTTTTCCCAAGTTACATGCATGTCCTTCAAAGTAAACGTAAGAAAAATAACGTGTACGCAAATTTTGTTTATTATATATGCACACATAAATACTAATAATAATTAAAAAGAATAAAGATGTGAAAGAATATGATAGAAAGTACAGAGTATATACAAATCATTTAATATGTATAATGTTACTCTAAACTTAATAATATTGCTTTGACAAAAACTTTATTTTAATCTTTTATAGATTTATAAACTTTTATTTTAGTTTTTTATTGTTAAATTCTTTTAACTAAGTTCTTTACAGATCAATAAATTTTTATTTTGATTCTTTATTATTAAAATCTCTTAGTTAAATTTTTTAAAAATTAAAATTAATATAAATTAAGTCCCTCTAAATATGTTAACATCATTATATGATAATGAAGGAAGGAACTTGATAAATATTAATTTTTATTTTTAGAGAATTTAATTAAAAAAATTTAATAATAAAGGATCAAAATAAAAATTTATTATTTTATGAAAGATTTAATTAAAAAAATTTAAAATTGGAGGAACAAAATAGAAATGGTTAATTTGTGAAAAATTAAAATAGAGTTTTAGTTTATTGCTTTTGTAAGCCTTGATCAGATTTACAATTTCCATCAAACTGCTCGTCAATACTAATGACATGTTACATGTATGTCGGCCCTGTATGGCCCCTTATTTTGTATGTGTACTATGTGTGGATCGAAGTAGTTCTGAGTCGGCTGAATTATGATAAGCTACGTAGGTACTCTGCCTAACTTTAATACATCATTTCACAATCGTATCAAAAAGTTGCGTAACATTTTAATGAACATAACTCTAGCACACAAAAAGCTGCATAGGAATATCTTTGCTCGGGTCAACTGCCCACTTATTTTTTCATTGTAAAGTGCCTTCTTTCTTATGGAATTATTTAAGCTTTTTGAGATCATTCCGTACCTCCCTTCACTTTGCAGCAATTTCTTGTGGTAGGTGGCTTTAGAAGAAATAAGAAGGCACAATTTTTGTGCATTTGGCTTGTGGACAATGCATGAATTTTTAAGTTTGTCACTTTGCCCACTATCAAGGGCGTTGATAGCTGGGATCGGGCGTCTTTCCCCTTGAAATTTGAAAATTTTTATATATATTGTAAAAAATTTTAAAATTTTTTGTATTTTGTAAAATATCTTTTAGCCTTTTTAAATTTTGAAGATTTTCATAGACATCATAAGAAATTATAAAAGCTTGATCTCTTAAATTTTGTAAAATGTTTTGTGTAATTTGTAATAGCTGAAAAAGTTTTCAAATAATTGCTTATATGTCTTAAATTTTTTTAAATCCTTAAAATAATCTTTAAATATTTTAAAATCATAAAAATAATTTCTTTTCTACATTTATCAATCAACAAATAATATATAATAACATACATAATTTACATGCCTTTTGAAAAAATCTCACCCCTGTCCTTGTCCCCAATGTTTATTGTGGGACAAAACTGCATCTTGTTTCAAGGGAGTCTCTATTTGTGATATGCAGACAGATTGGACTTTATTGTTAATCTATTGATTCTTGATTCTTTATTGTAATTTTTTTTTCTTTGTTATGAAGGATAACTTATTTCCTGTTGTTGTACTTCTCTTCTTTATCGCTAATTGTTGTAGAGAAAAAAAGTATGCTTCTTTTTTTTCTCGCAGTTCATAGAAATCTTTTATTTTATTTATTCTTAAGATAATTCCAAAAACAGAACTTCTAACCTTACAAGCAAAAGATCACCCTCCCCAAGAAGACAAAAACGTTGACAGCAACAGAGAACGAATCTTCTAACCTAACCAAACAAAAGGCGAAGAAAAAAAGGATGTAGCTTGCAAATGCACTGATCATCTTGCTAGTTGGTGAGATTAAATCTATCACGGAGAAGAACATGAAGGCTGGCTTGTTGGACAAACCTGATATTGCAGATTTAGATTTTTTATTTTAATGACTTTTTATTTATCTCTTTTATTTTATATTTAAATATATTTTCTAGATTTTATTTTTTTATTAATTTTTTTTAATTTTGTATCTATTTTTCTTACTAAATCTCCTACCTTTACATCTTCAGAGATAGAGAATCCATATTGTACAATTACAAGCATCAAACCAAAATTTAAATCAAGTGCCGTTTAGTTTTATTGAGCAGCACAGATAGTGGCATGCAATGTCTATACATCAGATATTCGTTCTCAATGCCCACTCAAACGAATATACAGCTACAATAATCTTTCCCTCAGTGCTTGAAAACTTTAGCACCTTTAATAGATTTTAGATTTCCTTCAGGATAAGTCTACCAATTATCAAGAACTTGATTGGTTGGATTAGAAATTGGTTGCTGTGTATGAACAGTAAGGTTTAAAAGGTTTCCAAATTAACAATATTCAGTTTCACTATATTAACATAATGAATTCTTGATGGAAAAAGTTAGGCTAAAGCGACGTAGCTTCTACGCATGAGATGAATCAAGAATTGAAACAGTGCGTTTCACTTCTTGACTAATCTCAATAACGAAGAAAATGCAAAGAGCGTAAGAGAGATGTAGCCTGAGAGACATAACAATATCACCGCTCATTCTTGACAGTACATGTGTGGACAACAACCATGAAATTTGCACTTGGAAATTTTCCTCTTTATTAATAAACGGCAGCAAATACAATTTTAGAAAATGTAAAATATGGCACTTGTTTCTATATATATGTGCAATTGCCCGTTTAGAAATTAAGATTAAGATCTTTTAAAGTAAAAGTGTATTTTATAATATAAAATATAAATAAATAATTATTAATTGAAAATAAATAATAAAAATCATTCTAAGTTCATAAACTATTATCTACTTGTATATATATTTTTACAATCTTTACTATCAATTTTTTAATTAATAATTATTACTTACATTTTATTTTAAAAAATACATTTTTTTCTTTAAAAGATCTAAATTCAGATACTTAGCCTTTGCTGTTTTATAAATCCTATTCTAAGCGATGTCCTTAGCACTGACCAGGGAGGGAAAGAATACTTTCAGTGTAAGCAGTTGCACATGCTCCACAAGGCTGATGATAAAATTCACGAAGTTCTACCAATTCTCCTTTGTCATTGCATTTTACTAATTTCGCCCCACAATCAATTGCAATAACTTCACCACTTTTAGTCAAGCAAATTGGTGAAAGGTAATCATCACCATTAATGGCATCAAGAGGCACCACAACGGACCTAGTCCAAGATGCCTTCACCCCGTATTGTTTCATCACCCATATCTCAATCTTGTCAGCAGAGTTCATGTCAATAAGACTAAGACATCCTCCAAGTACGGCCAAATCGCAATACCCATCTTCGAAATCATCAGGCATAGGAAATTCTCGTAAATTCTTTGGTGCTAAATCTAATGCAATAATCACAGCGTGTGAGAAGAAAGGCCCATCAACATGCAAAGCCACCCAATGGATAGCATTGCTCAGACACGAACCTGCTGCGGGGTCACTCTCTGGAACTTGATCCTTATAACTTTTATATGGGAGTGTAAGACCATCAAAATCAAGCTTTTTCCATGAATTGGTTCTTGGGGAAAATATCTCAACGTGGGCAAGAGTATCCCTTGCTTTTACATCGTCTGAGACTTGAACTACTAAGAAGTCATCTGATGATGAGCCAGAAGCAAAACCATAGAAAATAGAAAGAGCCCCAGAGAGCCTCATAGGAGAGGGAGGAATTGTTTTGCAAGCATTAGTGGACGGGTTCCATATAAAAAGTTTCTCATCATCATCAGGAACTAGAAGCAAAAACCCTCTGCAAGAACCCATGATCTGAACGGAAGCAGGGGATGTGATTAAAGGGCAATCAAGATTTACCACAGCAGAATCATCATGAAGTGATGAATCGATGTCTATAGATAGAAATTGATTAGCTACAACGTATAGGATTCGATGGGAGTCGGGGGAGGTGGAAGCTCGTTCAAAATGCAATTTTGCGAAGTGGGTGTTGGAGATGAGAGATTGCCATTGCTTGCAAACACACTTGAAACGGAGGAGGGACTTGACGGGCAATCTCAATAGGATTTCTAAAATCAGTTCTTCAGGAAGGGTCTTCATTTCTGCTATTCTTGTTGTTAAATCGAGAGCAGCAGAATGTAATATCGTCTGGGAAGGGAAGAAGTTGTTGGCATTCGTTTCAAAAGGCTGGGAGGCTCAGCGATAAGTCAACCCAAATATTTGCCGCTTAAAAGACCCGTTACTAGCTGAATACTATTCTCGAGGAAGAAGACTCCAACTCCTAGAACACGACCGGGATAACCAAATTAATTTATTTATTGAATAACTTATTGTACGATTTTTAATTTAAATTTATCTATTTATTTTTAAATTTTTTCAAAAAAATTCTTATTTTTTGAGTTGAAAGACCGAATTTTTTTTGAATTCAAACTGTTTAATGGTAACTCATTCTCAAAAAAAATGACTATGAACTGGAACCCATATTTCAAGAATTATATAGTTGATCTGGCTTCTTATCCACGCAAGAAATTTTGGAAGTAATACATAGGACATTTACCTTCTATTGTGACTTATAAAGTTGCAACCTGCCACACAAGAATATTTTGGAAGTAGTACAGGTTTTTTTTTTGGGATAGTTAGTGGGGAATTTTGAATTTCTTTACTTTTTTATTATTAATTTTGATATTTTTAATTATTATCTTTAATTTAATATATAAATCTTATTTTTTCACTACTTTTTATTTTATATTTATCTCTTTTTTTTTATTTTTTTTTACGGCAGAAGATTTAGTAGAAAGTATCCGCCATTCACATATGTTTGTGCTAGAATTTTACACGAGGCGTACAGACGTAAACATTGTCAGTGCTAGAATTTTCCATTCCACATTGCAACATATTGATTTTGTTTGGAGGTGCGATGAAGAAGGATGCGGCCAAATTTGGAGAAAAATGGAAGTAATGGAATGCATCAAAATGAATAGTCAAGTGATTATTTTTTTCCCCTCTTTTTGAAAATCTAAAAGAGATCATTATTAGTTTTGTTCTCAAAATTTTCCAGATTTTAATGTTACGCTTATATTCTTACCTAATTTTTGAGGTATGAGTAATATAAATACTTCATATTTAAAAAAGTGTGGGTCCACTTGGTAAAGCCATGTCAAAAACCAATCTTCCAAAGAGTCTGAGACACCAGAGGAGGCTCAAGAGTCAAGAAAGTTCACCTCCCAAATACTTCATGAGGTAGCCGCATTAATCGATCATCATCCATACCCTTTACAAAGCTAGATGAACTTGGTATAAAAAAAAAAAAATGCTTGTTCAAAAGAAAACATTTTTGTCCTTTCCATTTATCATTCTAACTTTGCATTGAAAATTAGACAGGCAAATTTCGATTCCTATGGATCAACCAAATTAAGTGAAGGTGGTCCTCTTAGTGTTGAATGGACGGAAGCATCTCAAGTCGTAGATCTTCTGCAGATAAGAAAGGGTTGGGTGGCTTTCACAGACATTCAACTTCACTTTCAAGCATCACTTTACACTTTCTGCAGTGTATCATCCAAATAAGCCAGGATGCTGGCTTGTTAGCCTGTCCTGCAATTACCAGCATCAACAAGAAGAATCAAGAATTTCAAGTACCATTTGGTTTCATTGAGTTGCATAGATAGTTGCAGGCAATGCCTGTAAATTAGCTATTTGCTCTAAACTTGCACAAAATAAAGCTACCATTGGGTTCCCTGCGGTGCCTAAAACTTTAGCACCTTCTTTATTAGATTTGAGTTTGCCTTCAGGAAAATCAATCAAGTATCCAGATATTAATTAGTCAGGTTAAAAGTTGCAGACTAAAGAGTAATGTAAATGCAAGTTTTCTAATTTAACACATAACAGTATCTCAAAGGATGTAATTTGGGTTGCCATGACTACAGCAATAAAACAAAATTTAATATCTAGGCTCTAGCCATCACAAAGTTCAAAACTGTTTTCAAGTCAAATAATCTAAGGGTGAGATCTGGAAGCTTTGAATTTAACTGTGATGTGGCTCAACGGAGGAAGATATAGAAGGGACAATCTATTATATGTCTCGAGGCCAACAGGGTCCATGAGGTTCTTGATATTGGGGAGGCATATTTGAACCGAAATAAGTTTTCTAAAACTCTAACCACTAGGCATCTGGAAGGCTACCATTGGAAAACTGGGTCTTCAGTAACTTTTACTGGAATCAGGATCCTCTAAAGTATAAGATGCAAATAAATAACTATTGATAAAAAAATTAATGGTCATAATTATTATTAAATATCAGTAAGTGAATCACAATTTATAGACTTAAGATAATTATGATTGTTAATTTTTTAATCAATAATCATTCATTTATATTTTATTCTCTAAAGTGCACCCTGTACCTTAGAGGATTAAATCCCCTTTACTAACTGTACTCTTGAAAAAGTTTTCACAATTGTCACAAACAAATTCAGATCCTATACTTACAATGACAATCTGTCATATTAGTTTCTCCCTAGAATGAAATATTTTAGATTATGTCTTCATTAAAATTCTCTAAATCCCATAAAGGGATCAAGATTCATTCTTACACCATTTTCCTAGACATGTTAATTAGGTAGTAAAAGAACCATAACAATCAAATGTAGTGACTAAAGAGATTAGAACAGAATTATTACCAAATCCTTCTTAATCTATGCCGTTCTTCTTCCTCTTTCCCATCACAACCAGGGAGGGAAAGCATTACTTTCAGTGAAAACACTTGGAGATGCTCCATAATCCTGATCACAAAATTTGTGATCTTGTAGCAATGCTCCTTCCTGACTGCATATTACTAATTTTACACCACTATCAATGGCAATAACATAACCTCCTTTGGTAAAGCAAATTGGTAAAAAGTAACTGTTAGGAATGTCATCATGATACATAACAATGGATCTAGTCCAATATAACTTCACTCCATATTCTTTCATGACCCATATCTCAATTATTTGCATATGATCAAAGCCCATATAAATAAGACCAAGACATCCTTCAAATACAGCCAAATCACGAGACTCAATGTTCACAGTCACATAACCATGCCCAGGAATAGGAACTTCTCGTAAATCCTTTGATACTAATCAAATGCAATTATCACACCATATGAGAAAAAAGACTCATTTAAAGTACGCCAAGCCAACCAATGGATAGCTCCGTTCAAGAGCGAACCAGCTATAGAGCGCTTGCATGGATCCACTGGAGTAAGACACACCTCAAACACAAACTTTTTCCATGAATTAGTTCTTAGAGAGAATACATCAAAGTAGGCAACAATATCGCTTACTTGGTCACTGGGCGCTTGAACTACTACTAGGTCATCTGTTGATGGGTCATAACCAAAACCATAGAAAAACACATCGAGCCTGGTAGGAGAGGGAGGGATTGATTTGCAAGCATTCGTTGATGGGTTCCATACAAAAAGTTTCTCATCATCATCAAGAGCTAGAAGCAAAAACCCTCTGCAAGAACCCTTGATCTGAACACGAACAGGTGGTGGGGTTAAAGGGAAATGATGGTTTGCCACAGAAAAACTATCAAAAATTGGTGAATTGAAGTCTATAGATCGGAACTGATTAGGTGCCGCGTAAAGGATCCGATCGGTAGAAGTGGAAGCTCGTTCAAAATGCAATTTCCAAAGTGGGGGTTGGAGATGAGAGATTGCCATTGCTTGGATACAGACCTGAAGCGGATGAGGGATTTGACGGGCAATCGCAACAGGATTTCCACAGTCAGTTCGTCAGGAAGGTTCTTCATTTCCGCTGCCATTGCCGTTAACGGGAGAGAAGTGTTGTCTGGGATGGGAGGCCGCCTGGGAAGCGTTCAGGGTTGAGTCTACTCAAATAACCCGTTCAATTAGCCGGTAAACTCAGTCAATATTTGCTGTTTAATAAATTCATAATTAATTGGGAATCTAATAGTCTGATCCTTTCATTTTTTTTAATTTTAATAATTTTTATTTTATTTCTTTAAAATTTAAAAAATGAAATTTATTTATTTTTATTATATTTACTTTTTTTTCCCCACTTGGTATTCCTACACGGCATCATTTCACCGAAAGACCCATTACTCGCTGTTGCCGAGTACACTTCTCGAGAAAGGAGACTCCAATCTTGGAACACAATCCGTATAATCAAATTAATATATTTATTGATTATTGATTAGTTTACGAGGAGTTTAGATTTTTACTTTTATTGGATTTTAATTTTAAAAATTTTAATTTATAGTAAAATTTAATTTACTATTAATTTTTTAATTTTATATTTATTTCTTTTTTATTGCATCTCACATTATCTATTCATGAGTAAATTTAAGTTAAATATAGATAAATCACCTAAAGATAAAGTCAGGATCATTTTAATTTTTATACACTTAATTTTATTTAATTAATATTTGAAAGATAAATAAAGCATACAAAATAATATCTTAAATTTGGAATCATGTCTAATTTAATCACTCATAAATTTAATTTTATTAATGGGTTCTTAAGAAATAAAAATTACTTCAATTTAGTCCCTAAATTTAAATTTTAAGTTTTAAACCTTAAAATTAAATAATTATAAAAACTCTAATCCCTAATCATAACCTCCAAGTTTTAAAATTATAAATGATTAACTCTCAAAATATCAAAATTTTAAAGTTTATACCTTAAATAGAAACTCTTAAATCAAATCATTAAGCAATTAACTAGAAAACCTAAGCACTAAAAGTTGTAATATTTTAAATTATAAAAATTAACTCTTAAACTTTAAAATTTTAAAAGCGCTAAAATCGTAAACCATAATTGTTAGGGGTACTTGATTATGATTTAAGAATTATGGTTTAAGTTTTTGATATTAGGATTTTGAGTTTTATGCTTTTAATATTTAGGCATTTAAAAATTTAGGTTGTGTTTAGGGATTTATAATTTAATGATTTAAGATTTATGGTTTGAACATTTAATGTTTATGAGAAATTAAATTAGAGATGATTTTAATATTTAAAAGACTAGTAAATGAAACTAAATCTATGAAAGTCTAATTTAAATATGATTCTATCTTTAAATGACTATTTTGTATGTTTTATTTATTTTTTAAGGATCAATAGAATAAATTAAATGTACGAGGGATTACAATAGTTATGACTTTATCAGGATTGTTTTATATGTTTTGTTTTAGATATTTTTTGTTTTTCAAAAATATATGAATTAATTTAAATAAAAAATTAAAACTTAATAAATAATAAATAAATATAATCAAGACATATTAATTTATATTTTCACAAACAATATTTATTTATTACTTCTTTATTAACCTATTTATTACTTCCTTATTGCTCAATTAAAGCCCCATCAAACTCGTCTATATATATTTTATTTTTTATATCTTTATTCTCCTTTTAGCATAACTAATTTATTATAAAATAATAAATCTTGATAAGTGGCTAATTTTTGTTATTTTTATGATATTTTTATCATTTCTTAATTCTTAGATAAATATTTAAAAAATAAAAATGAACTGACATATACACTACTAATATGTATATTATATGAGTGCTCTTTTATTCCTATTGTTATGAAAATGAAATCTATATATCAATGGAATAGATTTCTTAGTAGAAAGGCATATTTTATTTGAAAAGTAAAGAAAAAAAATTCTTAGAGTATTTGAAGCATGATGTGTACTTTATTGTAAGGTTTTAGAAACTTTGGAAATAGGGCAAATAGTAGTGACTGAATTCCTTATATCAAACCTCTAATATCTAAGATTAGATGACACGAACTATTGCAATATACTATTTATTCCTATAACTATTGTTGCAGTCGGATCAATTTTAGTGTAGGTTACAGAGCACAGATCAATGTTGACCATCATTAAGAGCAGAAGTATACAAGTATTTTTTTATGAAAGTGATTGGTTTTAAAATATTATAGAATTAAGAAAATATAAAAATAAATTAATTTTATAGTTTTGATTAATTAATTTATTTTACTTCAAAATGATTTATCCATTTATGAATAGACATTTTAGTATTTGATTTTATTTGGGCTACTTTTAATCATAGACCAAGGAATGAATCAACGACAATCTGCTGCCATAATTGTAGCTTTCCCAGTGGTGAAAGTAATTGTCAAACTCTTCTTATAAAATATATTATATTTGTTTTGTTATTTCTCTACTATATATATTGTTGTTACTGTAAACATAGGAACATTTTGGCCGAAAGTGCAAGTGTAAGAGCACTTGATGTTGATAAAGTATTCTATAAATATTTTATTAAAATTTTTATATAATTTATAGTTGTTTTGTTTCAGTATTTATCATAATAAATATTACACACTTTTTTGATATGAATGGTATTTTAATATTCATACAATTTCAAAAATATTAATGTTTATTATGTGTAAAACTTCAACATTTTTTTAATTAAAGGAATTGGCCAACAAAATCACCTCTGCAAACAAAATGGTTGTTTTTGTCAAGATGTGCGAACTTTAGTTGTTTTTAATTAAGACAAAGAACGGAGGCGAATTAGAAATCAAACTCTTAACTAATTGATTAAAGAGATTCTAATACTAGGTTAAAGACCAATTTACTAATTGATTAGAGAGGCTTTGTCATTGTGTTAAAGACTAATTTACTTAAAACTTATGCTCAAAAGTGAAGGTGGAAGAATAGGTTTTACATCCCAACATTATCACATTTAAATTTCTTGTGATAACTGATAATGTTTTGCTGAATTACACTACTCTCCTACACTTATCTCTTGTGCAATTTACTCTTTACTTTCTGTGGAGTTCATCCTTCTGTAATTTGAATTAAACCAATTTAGTCTTCTGCTCTTTAAAAATTATATAGTTTACCCATCAATTATCATTCAATCTAAATACATAATAGTTTGATCAATTTTATGTAATTCGACCTTCCAATGGTCCACTTGGTAAATGTCTGAATGAAGTAATATAACTACTCATTTTAAAACGTTTGGGGTCCACTTGGTAAAACCATGTCAAAAACCAATCTTGCAGAGAGTTCGAGACATCAGTTGGAGGCTCAATAGGATTTATCTCTCTAATACTTCAGGGAGTAATCAATACAATTGATCACCATCCATAGACTTTACAAGGCTAGATGAGCTTAGTAAACACATTGTGTTCAAGAGAAAACATTTTTGTCCTTTCCTTTTATAATTCTTAGTTTGCATTGAAAATCAGACTGGCAGATTCTGTTTGCTATGACTAAACCATATTGAGTGAAGCATCTCAAGCTGTAGATCTTCTACAGATAAGAAAGGCTTAGGTGGCTTTTACGGACATTCCACTTCACTTTCTAGCATCTCTTAACACTTTCTGCAGAATGCTGGCTTGTTAGCCTGCCCTGCTATTACTAGCATCAACTGAAAGGGCAGAGTCAAGATATTCAAGTACCATTTAGTTTCATTAAGTAGCTTAGCTAGTTGCAGGCAATATCTATAAATTAGCTATTTGTTCTATATTTGCACAAAATACAGCTACCATTGTGTTTCCTGCAGTGTTAGCACCAAATCCTTCTTAATGTAGTAGTTAACAAGATCAGAAAAGAACTATTACCTAATCCTTCTTAATCAGTGCCGTTCTTCTTCTTCCCCATCGCAACCAGGTAGGGAAAGTATACTTTCAGCGAAAGCACTTGCAGATGCTACATAACTTTCATGACAAAATTCACGATCTTCTAACAGTCGTCCTTCACCATTGTATTTTACTAATTTCACACTGCTTTCAATTGCAATAACTTCACCACTTTTGGTACAGCAGATTGGTAAAAAGTAAATGGAAGGAATGTGACCAAGATACAGATCAATGGATTTAGTCCATGATGACTTCACCCCATATTCTTTCATCAACCATATTCCAATCATGTCAGCACGGTTCATATCAATAAGACCAAGACATCCTCCAAATACAGCTAAATCATAAAACTCGATATTCAGTAAATAAGGCTCACCCAAATAATAAGGCACAGGAACTTCTCGTAAATTCTTTGATGATAAATCTAATGCAATAATGGCAACATACATAAATTGATCGCCAACGCGCAAAGCCAACCAATGGATAGCTCCGTTTAAGAGCAAACCGGCTCTAGTGCTATCCCCTGGATCCTGTAGCGTTGTATATGTGAATGTAAAATTCTCCTCAAACTCAAGCTTCTTCCATGAATTGGTTCTTACAGAGAATATCTCAAAATGGCCGACGGTATCCACTACTTCGAGGTCAGTGGACAATTGAACTACTAAGAAGTCATCTGACAATGGGTCATAACCAAAACCATAGAAAAACACAACGAGCTCGATGGGAGAGGGAGGAATTGATTTACAAGCATTAGTCGATGGGTTCCAAATAAAAAGTCTCTCATCATCATCAAGAGCAAGAAGCAAAAAGCCTCTGCAAGAACCCATGATCTGAACGCAATCAGGTGGTGTGGGTGAAGGGAAATCATAGCTTACCACAGAAGAATCATCATGAAGTGATGAATTGAGGTCTATAGATAGAAATTGATTGGGTGAAGAGAAAAGGATCCGATCGGTTGAAGTAGAAGCTCGTTCAAGATGCAATTTTCCGAAGTGGGGGTCGGAGATAAGGGATTGCCATATCCTGGATACACATTTGAAACGGATGAGGGATTTGACCGGCAATCGCAATAGGATTTCCACGATCACTTCTTCAGGAAGGTTCATCATTTCGGCCGTTGTTGCTGATCGGTTGATGGGAGACAAGCAGAATGTAAAGGCTCAGGGCTTTGAGTCAACTCGAACAACATCTTCATTTAGTCAGACATTTTGGTCAATATCTGCTCATTATTTAATTTATAGTTATATTACCAAAAAAATATTTGCAGTTAATTGAAGGACCCGTCCCTTGTTGCTGAGTACCAATCTTAAGAAAGAAGACTCGAACTTCTAGAACACAATATGTATAATCAAAATTAATATAATTATTGATTAATTTATGAGCGACGTTTAAGTTCAAATTGATTTACGTTTATTTAAAAATTATATTAAATATATCAATTAAAAAATCACTTAATAAATAAATAAATTTAAGTAAGACATTATTAGTTATTACTTATTTGATAAATATTTATTGGTTTCTTGTTATTTGATTAAAGTTTGATCAAATTTATTTTTATATATTTTAATATATTACTCATTTAATCTCAAGTGGATCACATCAATATTTCCTTGGTGGAATGCGCAAATAGCGCTTTGAATGTTGGTCTATGTGGCTATTGTTTGAGCATTTGTAAAAGCTTGTAAAGCTGAAACCTGCAACAAGCTCTAGAATGAGTCAAACGTTTTTTTTTTTTTTTTTCTCTTTTTTGGATTAAAAGTTTTAAACATGAACGGGATTGTGGTTCGATTGACTCAACAGGAGACCGGATTCTTGGCCAGTACAGAGCCGAATTTAGATTGAAAATGTAGTTAACCAATGAAAATCAATCGAATCCATTGTTGAATTACTAAAAATTAAAAAAAAAAAAATATTAGTAATAAAATTATTTATTTATTCAATTTTTATGTAATTCAATTATTGATTAAATTAATCATCGAATATGACTTCATCTGTTTGTTTGATTAGTTGTTTTAAAACTATTATTAATAACACACATGTAATAAAGTGATAGGAAACTCTTCGCTCACATTTTAAACATTACATAATAGTTATATTTTTTAATGTAAATTTTTAGATTGATTTAATTTTATATTTTATTTTGTGATATTGAATAAATTTAAAAATATATATTCTATAATAAAAATTAAAAAAATTATAAAAATAATCATACTCTAAAGTGGGAAAAATGGAAGAATTGGATGCATAGCTAACTAGGAAGTAGTATTGGTCCTATTAAAGTTCTTGGTGGCGAAATATCCATCATTCACACTTGCATGCGATTGGTGCAGATTTGAAATACGAACTTCTTTATTAAGAAAGAATCAGCAAATACAAATTAAACTTAACTTTCAAGGATCTC
Source organism: Dicorynia guianensis (assembly GCA_037013595.1). Taxonomy (NCBI): domain Eukaryota; kingdom Viridiplantae; phylum Streptophyta; class Magnoliopsida; order Fabales; family Fabaceae; genus Dicorynia; species Dicorynia guianensis. Next base: position 15,319,944 of record JASUAB010000003.1, on the reverse strand, counting down.
ATAACAGTTCCTTCATTGAGGGACGGTCACTTGGCTTCACCTACATCTGTATGCACCATAAGGCCAGTATGGTAATTTGCTTTGCAAGTTCTTCATCCTCTTCATTTGCGTCAAAGATCCCTATCTGTTTTTCACTAATGAATTGATCATAAACCCAAGAGGTGAAGTATTTTTTCATTGAACTTTCCAAAAAAGGATTCAAATTCTTCCTCTATGCACCTACCCTCTATAATAACATTTCAAAACTATACACATCAGCTGTATATGAATTACCGCCAATGTTCTTAAAGAACAGTTAAGGAGCCATATATCCCATTAGTTCCTCCTCCTGAAGTCAAGGGCACAATGCTTTCACTAGTGAACAAAGCTTTGCAAGTTCAAAGTCTGAAACCTTCGTGTTAAAGTTCTCATCAAGAAGAATATTGTGCGGTTTGACATCAAAATGAAAAATTTGCATGTCACAATACTGATGCAAATATGCAATCTCACAGGCCACACCACTGGAAATCTCATACAATTTCATGCCATTGAAGGCTAAGTTTTCTTCTTTGGAGAAAATATATTTATGTAGAGAATCTTTAGATATGAAATCATACACAAGGGCATGGTTGGACCCCAATACAACATACTATATGCAGCACTATGTAAACATAGTGGATTCTCCAATTCTAGCAACTTCATTGATGAATTCTTCACCACTGGCATCTTAATAGCTATGAAACTTCTACTTTGACGTTTTACTCTTTATGTACAAATGGCTACAAATACAATATTAGAAAGTACAAAATGCAATAAAAAGTTAGCAAGTCACGTGTTTTGATGTATATGTGATACGTGATATGTGTCCCTTCAATATTATGCCATTGTTGTTCTATATGTGCCCTCAGAGCACAAGGTAACAATCCCTTTTATAAGTCCTATTTACTAAGACTTATGCTAAGCAGTAATGCCCAACGCAACAGAAAATCGTACAACAGAATAAAATCGCTTAACAAAGAAGATAAAAGCATTCACTGCAACAGAGAAGAATCTTATAATGCAACCAACAATAACAGCACACAAAGAACTTTATATCACTAGGTAAGGCTAACTACATGAATTAAACAATGCTATTGGATTCTATCAGAAACTAAGTATTTAGAAATTCCATTGCCTTATCCCAATCTTATAATGCAACCAAAAGCAGAAAAAGAAGAAAAGAGGCAGTTTACACGCTGTCGACCTTGTTGACGAGCTGCAGTGTAGCATCAAGAAGAGCACGGATGCTGCCTTGTTAGCCTATCCTGCAATTACAAGCATCAACAAGAAGAGCACAACCAAAATTTTCAAGTACCATTTAGTTTCATTAAGCAGCTTAGATCGTTGCAAGCAATGCCTATAAATTAGCTATTTGTTCTAAATTTGCACAATATATAGCGACCATTGTGTTTCCTGCCATGCTTAAAGCTTTAGCACCTGCTCTATTATATTTCAGAATCCTTCAAGAAAGTCTGTCAAAAATCCTGATTAGTCATGTTACAAAAATTTGTAGAATATGTATAAAGATTAATGTAAAAATAAGTTTTCTAATTTAATAGTATCTCAAAGGATGTAGTTTAGGTTGCTATGGCTATTGCAGAAAACCAAAAATTAACATCTAGGCTCTAGCTACAAAATGTCCCAGATTAATAACAATGCTATGTGTTCAAAATTGTTTGTAAGCCAAATAATTAAAGGGTGAGTTCTGAAAGGTTGTAATGTAATTGTGAGACATGTTTCAATCCAAAAGTATTCTAAAATTCTAGCTCTGGTTGGCTCATAGGTTACCACTGGAAAACTATATCACAGGTAAACACTCATATACTCAATGAAAAAGATTTCATGATTATCACGTAACAGTTCTAGATATTTACAATGAAAGTCTGTCATGTTGATATCTCTCTAAAATGACTAGTTTTTTAGATTATATCTTCATTAGAATTCTTTAAATCCTATGAAAGGTTCAAGATTCATTCTTACTCCACTTTTCATTATTAGATATGCTATCAGCTATTATATTCTATGTAATCCTAGTCATGTTAATTAGTAGTGAAACAAGCACAATAATCTAGTATAGTGGTCAACAAGATCAGAAAAGAATGAGTGCCTAATCCTTCTTAATCACTGCCTTTCTTCCTCATCTTCCCCATTAAAACCAGGAGGAGGGATTTCTACAATCAATTCTTGCATACACACTTGAAACGGAGGAGGGATTTGATGGCAACTGCAACGGGATTTCTACAATCAATTCTTCAGGAGGGGTCTTCTGGATTTGAAGTAAGGATGGCAATTTTTCCCTTCAGACAGAACTCCGTAGGGAATCCCGGATTTCGATTGGGGAATGAGGAGAATTTTTTCTTCACAGGACGGGGGCTGAGAAAAAATTCTCACTGTCACAATTTCGATTCCTTACCTCGCAGGATTCTTGAAAATATAAATTTATTATAATATTTTTATATAATAATTATATATTATATAATATAAAAGATAAATTAAGTAATTACATATATAATAAATAATATAAATTTATTTATATTATAAAAAATTTATTTTAAAAATTTTAGATTCTCGTAAAGATTGAGATGGAAAAATTTTTTTCCCATCCTCAACTAGGGATGTCAAAATGAGCTGGGCCCGCCAGGCCAGCCCGCCCCGCTCCGCATAAGAGGCGGGTTGGGTTGCTATATAGGTGGCCCATTTATTCGCGGGTAAATTAGCCCGCCCCTGCATAACCTGCGGGTTGGGGCGGGTTGAATCCGCGAGTTTTAACCTGCATTATTTAAATTTTTTTCTAAAATGACATATCATTTAAAATGGTTTCAACTTTCAGAAAATTACTATAAGTTATACTATTATGACAATAATATCAATGGATATGAATTGGAAGAGGAGGGCAAGTTAAATGATTGTCATTTGATTCCGATTTGGATTATACAATTTAAGCAGGATCCTCATACAGTTTAGATATAATTTTCTTATGTTTTGAATATCTTATGTATAATGTGTGATTTTATAGGTGACTGTAGAGATAAAAGAATTTTTGAAAGGTTTCAAGTTAAAAAGCAAGTAAAAATTGATGAGCTTAAAGAGAAGACAAATTATTATACTATGCAACAACTTATTCTGAATCATTCAAGTGATAGTGTAAAGCTTGTATTGTTACATAGCTATCATCAATATCACATTTATATACTATTTTTTGAAGCAGAAAGTACTATCTTTATATTTGTATTGAGTTCTTAAACTTTTATGTTATCATAACTTAAGGTACAAAACTCAAACATTGCATATATAGGAATAGTGGTATAAATGTATAATAGCATAACTCTATTTTCAATTAGCATGTAGTTTATTTTGAATGACATCAATGTTAGACTTTGTCACATATAGGAATATGACTTTTATATCTTTATAGGCATGTGTTTTATTGTGCATGTATGTTAGTAATATTATTGAAGCCTTGGCTAAAAAATGATGTTGCATATTATCAATTTTATGAGTAGGATCAAGATTTTTATAATTCATTACGAGATAAATTCAGGTTATGCCTTTAGGTACATTATTAAAAGGCAAATTTAATTGTATTCATTTACAATTATTTTAAAATTAGTACATTAAATTTAACTAGTTATTTACTATCAATTATAAATTTTAATTTTTAATAAAATCTTTTTTTTAATTATTGACGGGCTAGCTAGCTTAATCCGCAACCCGCTGCGGGGCGGGTTGGGCTGGAATTTTCTAGCCCGCTAATTATGTGGGCTGGCCCGCCCCGCCCCGCATAGTTATGGGTTTATGCGGGTCGGGATGGGCCGGCCCATTTTAACAAACCTATCCTCAACGATGGGGCAAGTACGGGGATAAAGTTTTCCCTAGAGATCAGAAAGCTGGGGGCTACTTCTCGCCCCCACCCAACCTCATTGCCATTCCTAATTTGAAGGGTCTTCATTTCGATCGAGTGAGTGCACTCAAAATAATCTGTTCATCTAGTCAGAAGATTTAGTCAATATTTGCTGTTTAATATATTGATTGCAAATATCAAATTTAATAATTTAAATTTTTAAAAATAAATTTAATAAATTACTATCTAATCAAAATAGCAGAACCAATAAAACATTGAGTCCTAAAAATCTATATCTGATAAACTCATAAGAAATTTCATAAATCAAGAAATCATAATCCGATAAGAAACCTCAAAAAAATTTACAATTTGACATAATATCGACGCTGGGATTTTGATGATTGCATTTTCGATTGATGTAGTCATAAGGTTGAAATTTTTATTTAATTTAATCTATGTCTGACAACCTCTAAATAGGACTGCAAGCTCCTAAAAGCTAGAGATTGATGGAATGGCTACACGTGAAATTGGCTAAACGCCTGATATACCGTGTTCCCAAAAATTTCCCTACTTTAAGTCTTTCTAAAGCATTATTATACCTTTTCGTTTCGCAAAAAAATCAAAGCCTCCATAAAATTTCATGTCAACTTGATCATAAATGGGAAAATTTTCTTTTAAAGAAAATCTAGAATGCCTTCATTAAAAATCCAAACCTATAATGATAGATAATGGCTAACTTAATTAGCCAACAAAGGCATTTTAACACATCTTTTCATTTGTATACATTCATGTCTTTCTATGCTTTCTTCTAATGGTCCTCTTTCTTTTTGTTATTTTAATAGAAATAGTAAATCACTTAACATAGAATAATAGTAATAATAATACTAATAATATTATTGTTATTACTTACAATTTTATTTCATTATATAAAATTAGTTAAATAAATTAAATGACACTATTAAATTTTATTAGACATTAAATTTATAAAATTAATATTTTTTAAAATATTTTTTAATAATTTCTTCAAGTATATTTTTTTATTTTTTTTATATTTTTTATTAAATTAAAAATTATTTAATCAACTTTTTTCATAAAAATTTTTAATGGTCTTCTTTGCTTATGTTCAAAGTACTATAACCTAATTTTTATTATTTTCTTATTGATAAGTACAGCACCAACTTTTATTTAAATATAATTATTCTAAATTTCATCTTTTTTCATATGTGTATTTATCAATCTTGACATTTGTATATATGTTGCTCTAATCTTTTATTTTTGTTGGTCTTTCAAAGTTCAATACTCATTATTATAGAGTATATATAATTTTATAATAATTTAATAATTTTTTTTAAATTTATTTGATATTTTATGATTACATATAATTCTCAACATGAAACTAAGTACTATTACAACGTTAAACATGCCGGCTCAACTAAATCCTCTTTTGATGCATATAAAGGACTTTACATTTCATTAAAAAATGTAAAAGTATTACAGAATCTTTGTTCCCCGTTGAGCCGTCTTGGAATGATCCTTTCCTTCAATCATTGGAAGAAACCAAGATGAGAAGAAGAAGCAAAGAATTACTGAACGAGAGGTCCCTATGGATTATATATATTTGCATCCTTTGCAGCTTTGCATGTACGAAGTAGTTGTGACTTGGCAGCTTTTGTTATTTTCTTGCAAAAATGTTGAAATTACCATTCAATATCTCATTTCGGTTTTCAAAACTTGATCTCAAACACTTACCCTATGCCGAGTACTTTCCACCGCAGTTGCTAGGCGCTGCCGTTGCTCTTGGTGTTGTTTGCATTACTGCTGCTTTTCTGCGCTTTCGCAGGAAACCCACAGGTACTCCACCTTCTCCTGTGAAATTTCTACCTAATTTATTTTTTATATGTTATTCATTTTGATCAATCATACGATATTTCTCATATGAAAGATGCATAATTGTAGTTCACCCCCCCCCCCCCCCCCAAAAAAAGAAAGATGCATAATTGTTGGCACATTTAGTGGTGCAATGATATTTTGTTGGTGGAATGGTGTAATAATATTTAATTGTTATTTTGAGAATTTTTTTAATTCTAAATACAAACCATAAGATTTAATGTATGTTTTAAGTAATTTGATATATTTTATCTTTATATAATTTTTATTTCACGTAATTTATACTATTAAATTTATTATATATCATAAATGAAACTGTTTGACTTAATTAAATTTAATAATTTAAACACTAATTACGATATTTTGTTCTTAGCTGTTCTCATTTGAAAATGACATCAAAATTCTTTGACTATAATTGACAACCCAAATGACAATTGTTCCAGGCAGCTTAGACCCAAATAATTTCAGGGACTTCAGACTCGTAAAGAAGACACAGATCAGCCCAAATACTGGAAGATTCAGATTTGCACTTCCCACGGCTAAATCAGTATTGGGTCTTCCTGTTGGGAAACACATACGTTGCAAGTTAGTGCATTTTAAATAGAGCTAGTAATGGTATTTTTCACATTTATTCTTACTGGTCTTTAAACACATATTTTACATGTGAATATTTTATATGTAAATTTAAAAAATAAATCATAAAATAATTTAAAATTTTAAAAATTCAATTAATATTATATCGACTACTTAGTAAAAAAATTATACTAAAAAGCTATAAAATAAAACTTAATTCGTAGAGCTTAATTTTTTATTAAATTAATAACTTAATAAATATATATCAGATAACATTATATAAATAGATTCGTGTTTTTGTAGCTATAGCTTATTTTAAAAAGAATAACAATTCTAAAGTTAGTAAAATTTGTAGTTAAGAATACGACTAAATTAATTTAAAATTCTGAACTCAATGGAAGTTATAGTTAAGAATAAGATTTAATTAATTTTCAATTAAATTTTAAAATATTAAAACTATTATAAAATCCTAAACCTAGTGGAATTTGTAATTAAGAATGAGACTAAATTAATTGATAATTCTAAAATTAATAGAATTTGTAGTTAAAAATGATACTAAATTATTTTTAAGTAATTTTTTAAAATGGTAAAATTATTATTAAAAATTAAATAAAAGACTATTTTTGACCCAAAAAAAGTTTCTGCCATTTAGTTATTCTTCAATCCCCATTATTTAGATAATCAAGAGTTGGTTCTTATCCAGTACTAGTATGTGGAGCCAAACAAAAAGCTGATCCTTTTGAAAGGAAAAATGGTGATATATAAGAAATGGTGTAAAAAAATTTATGTGAAAGAAGCATTAATCTTTTGGAAACTGCTTTTAATTTATTTTATAAAGTTTTGATAAAGTTGAAATATTTATACTATGGATTAAAAGGTTTTGTTTCTCCCAACTTGTTATGCAGGGGAAAAGATAGCCAAGGAGAGGAAGTGACTAGGCCATATACCCCAATCACTTTGGATTCAGATGTTGGCTATTTTGAATTGGTTGTTAAGGTACAATTTCTCATGGATAAATTTTACCAAACGTAATATCTTTACTCAAATTTATATTAAATATTTATTTGGGTAAAACTCATTCTATAAATCAATATAAATACAAGAGCAGATGTACCCAAAAGGAAAGATGTCCCACCATTTTAGAGAGATGAAGGAAGGTGACTACTTGCCCGTAATAGGCCCAAAGGTGCTTCCACCTTTTTTTTTTTTTAAATTTTTTTATGCATCTTTCATTATTTTTTTATACGTTAGAGTAATGATATATATACATATAAATTCTGCACACAAATTACATATTTTTTTTTTTTCTTATTTCTCTCTTCTTATGGATATAGGGGCGTTTTAGTTACAAGCCTGGTCAAGCTCGGGCATATGGGATGCTTGCGGGAGGTTCAGGCATAACCCCGATGTTTCAGGTACATTTTTAGGCCATTGAAACTTACTTGTTTTCTATTTTATAAATTAAATTATAATAAAAATTTTATTAAAAAATTAAATTATTACATTTATTAAGTCTTACGTAAAAATCATAATAAGAGATATATTTATCTATATTTTTGGCTTGTTTTGTAGCTGACCAGAGCCATATTAGAAAACCCAAAGGACAAAACCAAATTGAACCTTATATACGCCAATGTGACAGTGGATGATATTCTACTGAAGGTAAACTAACTATTCCTTGCCTTTTGCCATGAATCGCAGTCTATCACTATTTGTTTTAGTGCTTGCTTGAATGAAGTTGAATAGTACCGAAGACTTTTGTTAGTGCAGGAGGAACTAGATTGGTTTGCAAACAAGTATCCTGACGATTTCCAAGTCTATTATGTCCTAAATCAGGTTGGTTGCTCCATTAAACATCATATATAAGATGAGTAATGCTATTCTGATAAAATATAACATATATGCGTGCACGCAAGGTAAATAAAAATACCAGCTTTTGATAATAGCTCTATTTTCATTTAACGTTTTATAATATATAAATAGAGAAAACCGACTATCTCTATTTTCTTTGTGTGTCACGTACATGTATTATATTTCGTTCGAATAGCATTTTTTTTTTATATGATCATGATATATGCTTATCTGCACTTGGCAGCCTCCAAAGCCATGGAATGGTGGAGTAGGGTTTATATCCAAGGAAATGATTCGAGTCCATTGCCCTGCACCAGCGCCAGACATCCAGGTTTTTACCCACAGTTAACCTCAAATTAATGCATAACCAAGGCTAAAATCTGTTATATTTTCAAATTTACCATTTATTCTTAGTTGGGATGTAACAAAAATGCTCAAATTTGACAGATACTTAGGTGCGGTCCACCAGGCATGAATAAGGCCATGGCAGAGCACCTCAACGCACTTGGCTACACTCCAAACATGCAGTTTGAGTTCTAATTAGTCCCAATTCAAGTTTGATATGGGATAAGTCCCAATTTAGCAACTTATACACATAAATAAGTAGTCCTACACAAGGACCAATCTGGGTACAGTGATGTAAAGTAATAATGCAGGAATCTATACATATGTGAGCTTTTTTGTAATTTCCTCTTTCTTCCCGTTATCTTTTCTTCCTTTATGTCAAATGGTGACAAGTAGTCCCTACACAAAAAATCCACTCTAACATGTTAACCTATATGAATTTTTACTAGAAAGCAACTAGAAGGGTCAAGAAATAAGAAATAAAATACAACATTGAAGAGATCGAGTTGAATTAGCCTTCACTTTAGACAATAGGTTACTAAGATTTCCTTCTTCGGCTAATGAATAACATATATATATATATATATATAGGCAATCTTGTTACTCTTGCTGCAACAAATGCCATCCCTTGTTGAATCTAATAAATAGAAACTGAATAACTCAAGTGTTGGGAAATTAACTACAATGGGTCTTATCTTAAATTTTTTTATGGACTAGGATTCGCTTGCTTTACAATATACTAGTGCTTGTTACTCACGTATGGGATCTATCTCTACAATTAATAATTCACAAACTTAGCAATATGGCTTTTGCTGCAAACTACCTACGAACATTGCTAACATTTGAATCAGATCAAAAACACAGCCACTACTCCTATAATTATTATGGAGATGCTATCAAAGCCTTCCAAATATACACATTTTAAATCCTAAAGGTGTGAGATGATACTTTCAAAAAAATATTCCAAAGGGAGACGGGAGAGTTGGAAGATAGAAAATTTCTTTTACTTGAAATTTTTCTATAAAGTGTGTAGCCATTTTTCTAGGTTCTTATTGCTTTTAAAATATTCAATACTAGTTAAAAGCCTATTTTAATGAACACTCCCATAGATTGAGTCGAATTCTATAGCTAGGAGTCTTATCTTGAGGATTAAGTTAGTTTAAATTAAAAATAATTAGGATAATTAGATTATATTTTGAATAAATCAAAATAAATTAACTAATTTATCTCATTATTTAATTAGAACTCATCTAAATAATTATCCTTAAGAGATACTTTTTCAACTAATTAATTAATATTGCATGTCCATCTGGATGCACCACATAGCCACATGCAACATCTTTCACTCATACACATTGGACATCTTAAAGAAAATTTCAATCTCATAATATATATCCAGTTATATCAGAAAATGAAACATGCAACTATATGAGAAAAGATACTAGTAAATGATTGTCATATTAACTGATCAACTGTCAAATCACGTCTGATGAGCCTCAAATTTTTCTCAAGATTTAGAGGTTTAGATCTTCATATCCAGCTATAGAAATCAAGTGATATCACTACAAGAAAAAATCCAATAGCGGCAGAGTATTTTTCCTTTGCAGTTTGGTTGTCAACAGAGTTGATGACTCTTTGATGGTTAAAATATTAGTCTAGTTGAGATGACTTTGCAAGAGAAATAGACTCTTTGATGATTAAAATATTAGTCTAGTTGAGATGACTTTGCAAGAGAAATACCATCGCAAATATAGAACAATCGCAAATTTGTCAGAATGACATTTTTCTCCAACTGGCACCAACTTCTTTGTAGGTTAAAGGTAGACTTATGACAAATGGTTCTGTTGCAATATGACCATCGCAAATCTCCCAAATTAATTTCTTGCCAACTTGAGCCAATTAATCTTTGAGATTATAGATAGATTAGTGATAGATGAATTGTCATAAAAGATATTTGTCGCAACTCATTGAAAAAGTGTTCCACTATGGAATTCTGGGATGAATTTGCTATGGTTGGTCTATCACAAATTCACCATCATAAATCCGTCTATAAAATGAAGAATAAGATTTTTAGTAGATTTAAAAATTTTATTAAGCTTATGTGATCTTCATTGTTGGATTTAAAGATCTAAAACCCTTGATAATCTCCACAAAATTTGATACTCATTAGAGTGGATTTGGATTCTGATCACATTGTCTTGAAAAAAAAAAATGCTCTTTTGTATTGTATAATCAAGATTGATGCGATTGCACTTGTATCATGGTTTGATCATTCTAAAAAATTGTGTGGGTAGTCAACATTATACTAGCTTCAATTCAAACAGTCAAATTCTTCAAAATAAAAAAAAAAATGAGAAAGTTGTTAAGAGATTTCCTTAATCGTAAGAATGCTGCATATGGGCTAAGTGTTGTCCATTTCTTACTCTTGTTAAATTTTAAGATTTGTTAAGACAAATCAATCGCCATGGTTGGATTTGAAATTTTAATGCCTAAGATCTCCCCCCAAAAACTGAGACTCATTAGATGTGAATCGAAGCAGGATTGCATAAATGCTCTTATTTTTTATTATAATTAATATTGACGTGATCACACGTGTACCATTTTTATCATTGTAAAATTTTGTGTGGGTGGTCAAACATTATACTCAATTCAATTCCAATGGCTCAATTCTTCAAAATCACAAGAAATGGCATCTTGTAAAGGCATCTTCTTGATCGTAAGGATAGGTGTTGAGCATTTCAAGTTCTTGGTAGATATCTAGATTTTGTTTAAAACGTACTTTAGATTCTAGGTTCTTAATCTTTAATCACAAGGCAACAAAGTAACGAATTACCAGAAATTTTTAGTTTATCGGCAGAATGCTATCCATCCCTAAAACTAAAAATTACCGATAGATTTGCTCTTAAACAAAAAAAATTGATCCATTAGTAAAATCGCTGATAGATAGATTAATGCCTTTTTGCAGGAAAATTATACTGATGGACTCGCCATTAGTAATCAACCGGTTAACTAGTCAACACTGCTTATCCAACTATTTTTGAATTTTGGACAGATGAGCGTTGAAAATATTTTTACGTGTTCGACGTCATTTTATTTTATCTATCAATAACTTTAATTTTTAAACCCGCCGCAATCTCCCCCCTCATTTCCCTTTGATCTACTTCTACTCTCTCAGTCTCTCTTCTTCCTCTTGTCTCTAAAATTCCAACAACAAAATCACTATTTCTACCATTGGGTAGCTAATTTGCTACTTATTATAGGTTAAGGAGAAGGTAAAAGGCTGATTTCATCTCTTAATGTCTTATTTTTTATGTGGAACTAAAATTTTCAGCAACATTATCATTGTGCATATCGTATGATAGAGTAGAGTGGTTTTTTTATTGATGTATGTTTGTTTACATATATTATGTATCTGTGTCTTGTTATTTTCAATTGTTGTGTGAAGATTAAGATTATATATATAATTGTAGTATTATAATTTGTTGTGATAGTTGGAGCTATATTTGAAGTGCGTTGGCTCTGTTCTCAGATAATGAAAATTTCGTAGCACCATAAATGGATATATAATAAGAATTATTTAGATTGAGCAAAACTTAAATCAAAGTTTATTGATAGGACAGAGAGTTTTATTGATTATATTTATTGTCATTGTATATATCAAAAGGGACTCGCAAGTATACACTCCGCCAATACAATTTAGTTTCACCAATGAGTGTCTATTAAAAATTTTAGCGACAAATAATAAAAATTGTGGAAAAATTTTTTGCAGCAAAACAGTTAATGGAGGATGATATCCCGCAACAATTCTATCAATAATTTAATGTTACCCATGAAATATGTTTTATTATCGATGACAAGAGCCAATGATAATCTGTTTTGTTATTTAAGTGTCATCCAAGTGTCAAAGCACTATTCTTTCTCTCATTTTTATTTTATTTTATACAATTAACTTTTTGTTTTGTTTTTCATTAGCAAGAACCAGTTCTTTATAAATATTTCAAATTGTAATATTGTCAAATAATATTTTCTCAAAACTTTCATAATTATATACATACATGATAGCAACGACGATTGATTTTGTCTAATACATACTTTAATTGAACAAAATAGAAACTTTTTAAATTAGCTACACACTTGTTTAAAATTAAAGGTTGCTTGACAAATATAAGTACATATATTATATTTTATGTTTGGCTTAATTTTCTAGAAAGAGGAGAGGTAAGATTCGATTTATAGACAACTGGTGCGAAAGATTTTACGTAGACAGTATTTATGCTAAAAGATTTAGAAAAATTTAATCATTATGATGGATAAATTAATTTATCTAAGTTTAATTAATTATTTAATTTATTTAAAATCAAAGTATATAAAATTCAAAATCTTAAAATTTAAAAGAACCAAATTTTAAATTTTAAGATCTATAATTCTAAAACCTTAAAATCTTAAATTTTAATGCCCTTAAACTTGAACCCCAAAATATTTTATGGTACTAAACTCTAAATTTTACAACACTGTACCTATAACTTGAAAAACTAAAATGCTAGACAATAAATCTTAGAACTTAAAATTTAAAATTGTAAACTAAAGTTTTCTAAATCTTTAAATTCTAAAATGTAAAATCTCGAATCCTACCAAACTTTTAAAGTTAAGAATTTAGATTTTAAATTTTAAATTTTAGAATTTGATTTAAAATTTAAAATTTTATGTTTTAGAATTTAGAATTTTAAAGATAAGACTTTAATGTTATGTTGTATTTATGATTTAGTATTTATAATTATAAAATTTCATGTTTAAGGTTAACAATATAGAATTTCAATTAGGCTTTATTTTCATGTTATATTTAAAGTTTATAGGTTAGGATTTAAAATTTGACGTTTTGGGTGTGAGGTTTCAAAATTTAGAATTTTAATTTATAAGATTTTGACTATAGTGTTTTGAACTTAGAATGTAATGCCATATCATATTTAGACCTTTATAATTTAACGCTAAGGGTTTTAGTATGTAGAGTTTTAAGATTTAAGATTTTAAGTTTAAAAAATTATTACATCGAATTTTAGGATTTAAAATTTCTTAATTTTGGTCTTAAATAACTAAATAATTGATTATAAAAAAAACTCTTTTAATTCAAATTTAATAATAAATAAACTTTTTAAAATCATTTAACATAAATTAATTGAATGAGTTTCTTATCACTAATTTTCTCTTTGATTTATATTGAAGATTTATGTTAAAGACTGCTACAATATTTTTAATTTCGTTAATTCAGTTTTTTAAAAGTGTAGCAAAAACGTAATTTCTTTTATTTTAATAGTAAATATTAGGTTCGTAACTGGCAAGTGTTTTAAAGATGTTGGAATTAACTGTTTACAGATTTGTTAGATATAATATAATGCATATGAAATAAATTATGCAATTTAATAATCACAATAAATATATAATTTAAGACGATTACTTTTTTAAAAGTATAAGTGATTACAGTTACAGTCTATAACTTACTTCCATTTTTCCAACAGTTTGTTTCTCCACAAAAGCATTAGAAGGAGTTGAGGTCATAATTCCATTTGCCAAGATAAGTGCCTTCCTAGTGAAAGGATGATAAATTTGACACCAACCCTTTTGAAATCATACATAGCAAGAAATTCTACCATCTAAATGAGGATCTCTTAAATTATATGTTTAAAGTTAGGAATATAGTAGGAGAGAAAGAAAAATAAAATTAAAAGAGAAAGATTAATTAAAAAAGTGAGATTTAAAAATTAAATTTAAATATAAAAACTCAACCGTAGAATTATTCTATACTGAATTATATGCTGCTTCAATTTCTTGCAGTTTGTGTTTGAAACATACCAATATTTGCTTTTATTATGAAACTCATCATGAGATCATGAACTTATAAAACCATAAGAAACATGTAAAACCATACAAAAAAAATACGAAAAAAAAATATTCTTCCCATCGTTCGAACCCAAAATTTTATGGAAGAAAGCCCCACACACCATTTAACCGTGAGTGCAATCATTACGGTTTATTAATTAAGTTACATTCCAGTGCTTAAAGTTACAAAATCCAATTAACCAAAGCATCCAAACTTAGTATATATAGCTAGGTGAACACGAAAAAAAAAAAAAAAATCTTAAAAGCTATTTCTAGCAGCCATGCGACTCATCTCAAATCTGCTACACAACTGGCTCCATTTGAAATCTGTCTGAGTTAACACTTGCTGTGCTTTTCTTTGATCTTCCACCATCTGATGCTTGTCTTTCTTCACACTCTCAAACTTCTTTTCCATGCCTTTCATATCTGCAACACATTGATTCTTTTGTTCTTGAACAGATGATAGGCTTGCTTCACAGCCTTTGATTTTTTCTTTCACACTCTCTAGTTCAACTTGCAACCGGTTGATCTGTTCCTTCAGAATTGCCTCATTCTGTACAGTTTCATCCATGATTCTCTTCATGTTAGGATATACAGAATGAAGAGAAATCACCTTCTTCTTTTGTCGCACTAGTTCCTCTTCAATAGATTTCTCTCCCTCTTCGAGCTCCGCAAATTCTTTTATGACTGTGAAGGCTTCCTTAAAGGAAGTTAGAATACTTGGGAAGTCTTGATACAAAGCATTTATCATGGATTTGAGTTCATTTGGTAGAGCATCATCTTCACATGAAAGATGGGATAAGAAGTTAAGAGCAGTGTAAAGACAACGTTTGTTGTCCTCTGATGCAACTAGGTCTTTCAGAGGCATCTTTATCAAGATTTCCAAGTCGTCAAGGACCTTTGTCACCAAGTTTTCTTTATTGACAAGATTCTCAGCAAGAATTACAGGCACTGTAGGCATGCGTATTGGAATAGCATCTTCCTCCACCTTTGGACTTGGTTCACCAGTTAATTGTTCATCCACCAGGTTCTCCTATACGGAGGAATGAATAAGCACAAAAAAAAGCCAATTCAACAACTTGTAATAGAATCCGATTTTCATTAAGGGTTCGTTCTGGTAATGTCAAACCACCATCCTATAATAAACGACTATGTTCAAAAGAAACGGAAGGAAAAATCAATGACTATACTTGACTCCCCTTGCCACCACCCTTCGTATCATTATTATGGATTTCAATCTATTAAGGTACTTTACAACGTAAAATTCAATTATCTCATCCCTTAAAATAATTAAGGTCTAACATGAATACAATCATTTTAATGACAAGTGTCATTTCATTTTTCTAATTTAAATTCTAATTTAATAAAATTTTGAAGTAAAATTTATTATTTAAAATTTACGATTTAAAGTTTAGATTTTAAAAATTAGAATTTAGCACTTAAAGTTTAAGATTTAGAGTTTGAATTTTAGGTTTTTGAGGTTAGAATTTAAGATTTAGGATTTAATGTATAATAATTTAAAACTTTTTATTTGTTGTGGTTGCATTTGTGTTTTAATTAAGTTTTTATACAATAATATTATATCTCAAATAGAAAAATTATATGGCACTTTTAATTAAGATGATGTATTTTAATCTCAACCCTTAATAATTTTTTATTATTATAATATAAATATTATAGGATATAATTGGGTGCTACCTGTCATTTCCCATTTCAATTATAAAATCATTCCACAGTTAGATTTTAGCTTCACAAATGCGTCAGTGTTATCCATGGCTTAGTTGATGGGCTTGATTGTATCTTCTAATGTAGTTGATGAACATACCTTGTGATCAAATTTCTTCCATTTAGAATACTCTTCAAGACTCTGTTCTTCCATCTTTTCAATATTCTGTATAACAAAAAAAAAATATTTTATTAGTTGCACTCTCTATAATGTATCTTGATAAATACTATTCTTTACAATCATAAGTTTTATTAAATTGTAAAATTTGCAAAATGAGATGGTGCATTCATTTTATGAAGAGTTTTTACATTATTTTCATTCTCTCCAAGTAGCTGCTGTTGGTTCTTCGAACCTGGTTCACTGAGGCAGACATTCATCAACTCCTGCTATTGGAATAAATCAGTAAGCACAAAAGGAGTCAATTCAACACCTTGTAATATAATTCAATTTTCATTAATGATCAGAACTTATTTCAAAATGATATTTGCTGAAAATACAAATTCAGGGAAAGAAACAAGGGTTCAAAACGTTCATTCGAATAGATCAGTAAAGTGATGCAGAACCCTCATCCTACAATAAATGATATTATAGCATATAATTCGATACTACTTGTCATTTCTTATTTAAGCTATAAAATCATTAATTTTATACTAAGATTATTTTAGCCTTACAAGCTGTGTTTTAAATTTTTTTTTCTTGTGTGACAAAGATTTTCACGCTATTCAAGTCTACGACTGATCTTGTTTCAAGGAATAAAGCAGTCCAATTTTATCTTTTTCAATAACAGACTTTCCAAGTTCAAAGGTAATCCTTCGAGACAAAAAATATCTTCTATTTGAAAGTTTTTCACATGAAGATAATCCAGAGTCTTCAAAGGCTTTAGAATCCCCTCTAAGTCCTGTAGAAAGCATACTACTAGTTACTAAAAGAGAATAGCTTTTTAACACCAAAATTAAAGCATCAACAAAATGGCAAAATAAAATAAGACGTGACAGTTACAAAGTAATTGGCTCATTAACAGAGGTTGTGTATGTGTGTGTGTGTGTGTGTGTCTATATATATATATATATATATATATATATATATAAGTGGAAAAGAACAGTACCTTTGTGCGATCCATCAGTATTTCTTCCCAATGAACCATAAAATCACTAATAGATTTGATCACAAACTTGGGACAAAGATCCATTGACAACATGTTCAAAGATGGATACATGACATGACAATTATTTAGGCAAATGCCCACCATATTTGGAAGATTCTGGAGGCTAAGAGCTTGCAAAGCCGGGAAATCAAGATGACTTCTTCTAGTATTATGATTTGGACTTTCATCATGATATTGTGCAAGCATAAATATCAATTTACTACAACCCTTCAGAGTGAGCTCCTTTAATTTGGGGAAGATGGAGATATTAGAATGATTATCCGACATGTCTGTGATTATGTACTTCAATTCATCACATGTATCAATTCTCAATTCCTCTAATAGCATTGTTGAAGCAATAGACATAGTGAATAATGATTCTGTCTTCCCGCTATCCGTAAGATTCATCCTCTGAACATTTTGCAGCATAGTTGACTGTCTTGGAAGGCATTGGAGAAGGTTCTCTGGTTTTGACAACTGCATGTAATATAATTCCAACAGAAACGTAATTTTCGTATATATCAAACCAAATAGTTGCACATGCATGTGTTTACTTGGAGTTGTGAACTAGCACTGAAACCATTTTCTACTTCAATTTCGGTGTTTGACTCCCGAACAACAGATTTTTGTTATATAAATTTACAAGTTCACATGTGTAAAGGTAATATTCCTGCCATATAATATTAGGCATGTTAATATATAAAACCAATCCTGAATATTTACTTAACAACTTAAGTTTTTAGGATAATTAGTTTCTTAATAAAATATCAGAGTTTCTAAGACTAAACAATCAAAAATTCAATTGTTACCATCCCTAATTTTCAAATTAAAAAAATTAAATTTTAACATAAGATAAGTCTATGCATTTATCCACATTTTAAATTTAATAGATTTTTATATGAAAGGACATGTTAGAATATAAAATTTAATTAATTTTAAATTTTTATCTAATAATTTAAACTTTTAAAATAATTAATTTCTTGACAAGTCACTCATTATATCTTGCATGCGCACAATCACTATGTGTAGAGAGTAAAGTTATTCCATTTGAGTCACTACATTCTGTATCAAAACCACTGCTAAACAACTAAAGTTATATTGAATCACTTGTAAGACATCAGTAAGACAATTATTGAACAAGCAATTAAGAGTACCTTCGTGGTCGTACAATCCATTTGTGTTGCATCAAAATGAACCACTGAACCAGTAGTCGATGTGATTATGAATTGGCGGCAAGTATCCATGGAAAACTCTTTTAAAGATGGACACGCCACATTACAGCTTATAGAGCAAATGTCGACCATCTTTTCTAAATTTTCGAGTTGGAGAGTTTCCAAAGCTGGGAGTTCAATATCCACCTCAATATTATGGTTCTGATCTTCATCAAGGTTATGTCCAAAAATATATTCCAATCTGCTACAGTTTTCCACAGAGAAGTGTTTTAATTTGTGGAATACAATGCGATCGTGACCATTTCCCACAAAGGTTATTACATGCTTCATCCCATGGCATTCTTCAATTGATAATTCTTCCAACAACATTTTTGTAGCAAAGAACAAGCTGAACAAAGACGTTATCTCCCCACATTTTATCAGGCTTATCCTTTTAATATCACGTAGGATTAAAACGATGAAAAATGAGATAAAAAACAAATAAAAAACATAAATAAAGCAGGTGTAGGAAATGTAAAATAATTATAAATTTAAGATTGTAAATGTACCATTGCTTTATAATTTTTCTTTGTTTTTACTTACACTTCTGTTTCTCACCACGCACTCCTCATCTTATACAGTGTGAAGGATGTTATCTGCGTTATTTAAATTATTCTTCAATATATAAAGATTAGTACTCTAAGTTTCATCAGTTCACGCCTAACAAGAAGGCAGCATAATTGAAACATTTATGGTTGAGAATAAAGAGAAAATAATTAGACAGAGAAAGATCATGTCACGTATAAAACGGTAGCTCATGCAGTGTCAACTGTAGTAAAAACTTACTATTTCTATAAATAATTTTTTAAAAAATTTAATTTATTAAATTAATAAAATTTTATATATTAAATTATAAAATTCACAAAATCTCATTATATCTCTTGTGAGGATTTGATGCTCTGCTTAAAGTGAGAGCATCCTTTCCCTTATAATAAAAATGGTGATATAATTTTTTATGATATGAGGTTGTGCAAACCCTACAAGATTTGTGTTAAAAAAAATAAATTTGAGAATTGATTACATATTAAAAAAAAATTATTAGCATCCTATAATGCTCTTTCAATTTTAAGATGTGTTTTAAATCTTGGTTTTAATTAAATTAAACAGTTTACAAAATTGATGACTTCAGAATTGGTTACATATAGAATTGGCTTTTTTAGATGAGCTTGCGAGTAGCGACCTCATGCATTTATTTTCATGCATAAGCCCTGCTGTAAATTACAGTGAGTCGTTGCTATTATTTGCTAATTGGTTTCCACATGTCCGAATGCATGGCTTTTCAACTTGCCAATACTTTGCTGCCAACAAGCATGTAAACTTGTCAGCCGATTTAATGCCATGTCTGATAGCAATAACTCCAAGACGGAGTATATGCACGGCTTTCAGGTTTAAAGTGAAAAATTTTAATAAAAAATAGAAAAAAATAAAAATAGATATAATTTGTGTATAAAATTTATATGATTATATATTATTATTCGTTTAATCCGTCAAATGGGCATGCATGTGAAAAATGCCTAAGGCTTTATGAATTTAAACTACACTTAACAACAAAACTGTAACAACACCTATCCACATTATTTGAATCTCTAGGCCTTCAATCAAATACAAGGAACACGAGTACCATTACAAAAAGTACACAAACTCATCAAAACATAACCAAAGACAATGATCGAACCAAAGACAAAAATCTAAGCTGAAGCTTAATTCCTCGGGTTAATGGCGAACCAGGTCAGAATAATGTGAGAATAAGTGCTAACAGTGCAGCCAAAAAGGCAATTATGGCCCACGGACTGTTGAAATGGGTATTATAAAATTAAGCCATCAATATCATGTATTTCTTCTTGTAATGTTTTCGGATATCCTTCTTAATAAGAACATATTTTCTGCTGTATGCCATCAACTCGATGCTCCAAATATTAAACATTTTTGCGGCCAAGTCAGTGCCTAACGAATTAAATAGGTTGGGAACTTCTTTATCATTGCAAAGGAAGTTTTGTATTGCACCAGCTAATCGAAGCTCCTTCACATCTTCAGCATCATCAATCAACGAGTCCATAAAGGCAAAATACATGCTGCATTTGAAGTCATTTTGAAAATCTGAGCACTGTTGGAAAATTTTTTTTATTTAGATGAAAACCATCATCTAACTGGATCTATCATGTTAAATCATAAAGAAAATAAACTAGATGTGAAAGCCTACCTGAATCCATGAATACTATTAAAAACCTTTGGTCTAACAACTCTAGATCTAAGTTCTTGATATTCCAAATTAGTACATATAATTTTTAGAGAAGGAGGTTCTCACTTTTCTGATGATAGGATGCCAAAAAAGAATCATACGTCTAATTTGGGAACCAAAACCCTTTTATTTATAATTGTACATGTTCTCCTTATTTCTAATTTGGCCCATCATAAAATTAAAAATTACAAATAGAGTATCTACACATATGGTCCCATACTTTATGAGGTCACTTAGGCCCATTTAACACAATTAGATCACTTTAATTTGGGCTAAACCTTTTATAATAGCAAGTTTACATACAATTATTATTAATATATATGTATACGTCCAATAAATTTAACAATCTCCCACTTGGACTACACACATATATGTTATCTTATAATTGTATGTTATAATATACCTTATGAGCTTAGAATCTTTGCTATTATAACTAAAGGCATTTCCGAACAATCTCGTTCATCAGTTATGTCAATATAGAACCAGGGCGACTTTCGTTACACATATATCATAACTAAATCCATCCCTGATCATGTATATCAACATAACCAAATGACATAGGTCAAGTATGGATGAGTAGCATGGAAATTACATGTGATGTGATCTAAACATGCCTATTTCCAACTGGTCCACCTTAAACCTTAGTGACATCAAGCTATACCAAAATCAGAGTGTGAGTAAATCAAAAGAAACTTTATATTTCTACAAAAAATAACCTCAAATATCCATAAATTGAAATAACTGAAAATGTGTCTATAAAAGAAAAGCATCCAAAATTACAAACTCCTACTAAAACTAAATATCTTCAAATGACATGACACCCATATGAGCAGTGTGCTCATGAAAGACCTTGGGTGGTAGTCCCTTAGTAAGCAGATCCGCAACCATGGAGTTTGTAGAATATGCTTTATAGACACCTGACCACTCTGAACTCTTTTTTTAACAACCAAGAACTTAATGTCTATGTGCTTTGACTTTGTGGAGCTCCTGTTGTTGTTAGAATATAAGACCACTGATTTATTGTTACAAAATAACTTAAGTGGTATTTCAATTCCATCCACAACTCGCAGCCTAGTGACCAAATTTTGCAGCCATATTTCATTATTGGATGCCTCATAATATGCTATGAACTCTGCTACCATGGTAGAATAGGCTATAAGAGACTGTTTAGTACTCTTCCAGGAGATAAAACCTCCTGCTAGCAGATAGATATAGCCCGACATAGATTTCATACTATCTTGGCATCCTACAAAGTTAGAGTTTGAATACCCAATGATCTCTAGCTTATCCAACCTCTTGTATGTGAGCTTGTAATATTTTGTTCTCTATAACATACGCAATATCCTGATGCATACAAGCCTGAGCATACATTAGACTCCCTATTACTGATGCATAAGGAATATTCTGCATTTCTATTTCCTCAAAAGTATTCTTAGGGCATTGTTTAAGAATAAACTTGTCTTCTTTTGCCACAGAGGTATCGCCTGGTTTGCAATCTTGCATGCCATATCTCTTGAGAACTTTTTTGATATAGGCCTTTTGTGATAATCCAAGGATACCTAGAGAACGATCTCGATGTATCTGGATTCCTAACACAAAAGTTGCATCGCCAAGATATTTCATCTCAAAATTTCTTGCTAGAAATCTCTTGGTTTCGTGCAACAAGCCTATATCATTACTGGCAAGCAATATGTCATCAACATATAAAACCAAAAAAATGTGCTTACTCCCACTGAACTTGTGGTATATACAATCATCAACCAAATTCATCTCAAAACCGAATGAGACAATAACTTAGTGAAATTTATAATACCACTGACAAGACGCTTGCTTAAGCCCATAGATGGATTTCTTTAATTTGCAAACCATTAACTTTGCATCACCTGACACATAGTTTTCTAGTTGCATCATATAAATTGTCTCATCAATGTCACCATTGAGAAACGCAGTCTTGACATCCATTTGATGTAGCTCAAGATCAAAGTATACCACTAAAGCCATTATAATTCTGAAAGAGTCTTTCGATGAAACTGGAGAGAAAGTCTCCTTATAATCAATGCCTTCCTTTTGTGTAAAGCTCTTAGCGACAAGATGTGCCTTATACCTCTCCACATTGCCTTTTGAATCCCTCTTGGTTTTAAATATCCACTTGCAACTAATGGGTTTTGCACCTTCAGGCAATGGGACAAGGTCCCATACGTCATTGTCCTTCATGGACTTAATCTCTTCATTTATGGTATCAATCCACTTTTGAGAGTTAGAACTTTCCATGGCTTGATGGAAGTTGATTGGATCATCTTCCATTACTCCAATGTTAACCTCATGTTCTTGGAGAAATACAATGTAGTCATCTGGCACCACACTTCTCCTCTCTCTAGTGGATCTCCTTAATGGCATAGGTTCTTGAGGTGGTAGAGTTTGTTCTTCTGGAACAACTTCTTGAACTTGAATGGGAGGTTCAATGACATTGTCTTGATTCAGAGTTGCTTCTTGAACAATGTCATGTATAGGAGGCTGTTCCTGATCATTGTCAATGGCAATTAGAGGAATATCAACATATTCCTCTTCAAAGACAAAGTCTCTAACTCTTTCTCCTCCTGCAAACTCGACATCCTTAAAGAACCGGGTATTACCCATCTCGAAAATAAACTAAGTTGTGGGATCATAAAATTTGTAACCCCTAGACCTTTCAGAGTATCCAATGAAATAGCAACTAATAGTTTTAGAGTCCAGTTTCTTTTCATTTGACTTATAAGGCCTTACCTTAGTTGGACATCCTCAAATGTGCAAATGCTTTAAATTAGGCTTCTTACCTGTCCAAAGTTCATAAGGGGTCTTTTTAGTTGCCTTAGTTGAAACTTTGTTGAGTATATATGCTGTGGTCTTTAATGCCTCTCCTCAGAGTGATTCTGGTAAGGTAGCATGACTAATCATACTCCTCACCATGTCCTTAAGCATTCTGTTTTGTCTTTCAGCAACACCATTCATTGTGGGTGAACCCGGCATAGTGTACTATGGGACGATACTACTTTCTTTTAGGAATTTCGCAAATGGGCTTGGACGTTGTTCACCTGATCCATCATATCTACCATAGTACTCACCACCATGGTCAGATATGATGCTTTTGATTGTTTTGTTAAGTTGATTCTCAACTTTGGCCTTATAACTTTTGAACACATCCGGTGATTGCGATTTCTCATGAATGAGATAAAGGTAGCTATATTGCGAAAAGTCATTTATGAATGTAATGAAATATTGTTGACCATTTCAAGAAACTATAGGGAATGATCTACAAATATCTGTATGTATTAGTTCTAAGACGTCTGATTTCCTGTTGGCACCAAATCTTCTTACATTTGTTTGTTTCCCCGTAATACAATTCACACACACATCAAAATCTGAAAAATCAAGGGGATCGAGAATGCCGTCAGACATAATTCTCTCAATTCTCCTTTTGGAGATATGTCCTAATCTCTTGTGCTACAATGAAGTTGAATTCTCACTGGTTAATTTGTACTTTTTACCTATTGCATTAACATGCAAGGATTCATTGAATGAAGTGATCGTGTCAAGCGAATATAGATTATCATAACTTGATAAAGAACCTGAACCAACCAAATTTGAATTCTGAAATAGAGTAAATTTGCTATTTCCAAATGAACAACAATAACCAAATTTGTCTAATGCTAAAATAGAAATCAAATTCTGTCTAAAAGATGGTACAACATAACTCTCAGTCAAATCCAAATATAAACCAGTTCTTAACAATAATCTAAATATCCTAATCGCTTCGACTTCTACCAACTTGCCATTGCCAACGTAGATGTATCTTTTACCATCATTGGGCTTTCGGCAATTCAGGCAACCCTGCATAGACACATTGATGTGAGTTGTTGCACCATAATCTTTCCCCCATGTGTGTCTAGGTACCGAAGTCAAATTAACCTTAGAACAAACAAAATTAAGGAGCATACCTTTCTTTGCATGCCATGCGTGATAGTTGGTACACTCCTTCTTCTTATGACCTGCAGCTCCACAGAAGAAACAACTAGCCTTATTTTGTTCCTTGTGTTGTTTCTTTTGCAATGCTATACCCACAACTTCTTTATTCTTCTTTCTCTTTTTGCTTTTCTTCTTGTCCTTAGAGGTAGTGGCTAAGTGAGCACTTTTTGCCTTTTCATGCTTCAAGCTTTCCTCTTCTTGCACACAATGTGAGATGAGCTTATTAAGGGACCAAGAGTCCTTTTGGCAATTGTACCTCACCTTGAACTGGCTAAATTGTACTGGAAGAGATATCAAAACCAACTGCACTAACAAGTCTTCAGAGAGATCCAACTTGAGTGCCTTAAGTTTTGAAGCAATGTGAGACATTTCCATAATGTACTCCTTTATGTTTCCTTTTCCATTATACCTCATTGAGATAAGGTTTGCCAAGAGTGTACTAGTTTCAGCCTTTTTATTCTTAGCAAACCTTTTCTCTAAATTCATAAGGAAACCCTTAGCCGTAGTAACCTTATTGAACATAGTGCCCCAGAAAAGCTTCTAGAATGGCATGCCTCATGACCATCAAACTTATACGGTTTGATCGCTCTCAATTTTCCTTATCCTTCTTTTCATCAGAAGTACTCTTATCAGTAAGTGGGGTAGGTTGATCGACCCATAAAGCAAGGTCTAGGTCCATGACTCTGAGAATGATCATGACATTCTCTTGCCATGCCTTAAAATTAGTGCCATTGAGCATAGTAATAGAATTTATACTAGTTGAGATATTTGCAGCAGAATTTGAAACTGAACAAAAAACAAACCAAACAAACTCCCATAAGTGCTAAAGTGTGAAAAATTAATTTAAAAATAGAGGTAAACCCCATCACAAGATATCAAGCACGACATTAATATTTAGTCTTTAGATAGAAATATTAACTCGTAAGTGATACCTTGGTGTAGTAATTAAACACTGATAATAAAATAACATGTCAAACAATAAATCTTCCTTTGGGCTAATTTATTGCTCACATGTAAGAACCAAATAATTATCATGCATTTATTACTACAAATGTACATGCAATTTTGTTAAACATAAACCTTCCTTTGGGCCGGTTAACATTTACATAAGTTACATGTATACAAGCATTTATATTTTAAGACAAATTAATTTCCACAAAAGGGGTCACTTTGGCAACATATTGCTTCATTTAATCTGTCCAAAAAATATATAAAATACCAATATTCAAATTAAAATTGCACCTAAAAATGTACCAAAAAAAAATTCAAAGTCAAAGGTCAACTATTGACTATTGATAGTTGACCGTTGACCGCGACAGAGTCGGGTCAACCACTGGGTCACCAGCGGGTAATCCACCCCCATGGAAGAAGTAAGGCATTATGTCGTTAAACACACATGGAAGAAGTTTTAATTCTCCAGAAAAGGTGTTAGAGGTGAAATAGATGTTACTCTAGCACCAGTTCTTGTGTGCCTTCACTCGAATCCCTGCATCTTGAAGGTGCTGAATGTTTTTATATGTTTGCCAAACTTCCTATACTTGATGGGTGCCTTTTTCATCTTCTATTGTTATTTTCACTTCTTGAATACTAGAAAAGTCTATCACAAACAATGAGCGATTATGATCAAGTAGATGAATCGGTTGAATTTGTTGGCATTGGGATCGTCCTTCTTCATGGGCACCGTCGCGCTTACTTACAGCCATAAATAAAAAATAGATCTTGAAATCCTCCAGTTTTGACACTTCCTTTGTCAATAGCTTAAGCATTCTAAAGGGAATTTGGTTCTCCAACAATATTAGATCCCTCCTCATATGATAAAGTTGGTCAATCTTAAGTTTGAGAGCATTTGGATGGACAATATCAATTTTTTCCACAATTGAAGCACAGAACATCCATCCATAAACAACATCCATGCAAGTTATTTGTCATTGTACTCTTCAATTACATCCCCTGTGAATAGTTTCTTTAGTTCCTTCAAATTATCTTCAATCCTTTTGAGTAGAACTTGAGCAGTTTGTTCGATGTCTTGATGAATTTGTTTGCTATATTCTTCGACATGGATTGCTGTCCACATAAGCTTGTACTGCTCTTCTAACATGAGATGATGGTGGATTGGACCTATGGATATTAGCTTGGGGGACCAATACTTAGCAAGCTCTTCATTTTGTCGCAGAAAATAAGCAACCCTTTGGATCTTGAGCGCCTGAGCTTTGTGAGCCATATCTTCAATCTGGAATTTTGCGTTTTCTAGTTGTGCAAGCCTTTCTTCCATAAAGACTTCTGCTTTCTCAGCCATTATCAACTGCCAGAGTGTGCAGTTCCGTTATTTGCAACTTTATAATTCCAGGACATAAATAATATACAAATAAATAGGTTTAGATCACCGGACTTCTCTTTTTTTTATTTTAATTATTTTTTTTATTTTTTTAAATTTAATAAATAAGATTTACTTTTTTTCTATTATCTTTTCTTTTTACAACAAAAAATCCTAATTCACTAAAAAGCATAAAAAGTATTCTAATAGTAGCTTAGTTCTATGGGATTTGGATGTTTTATTTTTATTATTTTTTAGTTTGGTAATTCTTTTTTTAATTTATATTAAAATATACTTAATAATTTCATTTTTTATCAAATTTTTTTAATTTTGTATTCTTTTGCTTTATTTTGTCTTTAGATCCTAAAATAGAAGGTTTATATCCGAGCTTTATGTATGTGGCCAAGCAGAGCATTTTAACCTGATGACAAAATGGCTAATAGAGATTGAAAATAATGATTAGTTAAAATATTTAATTTAAATTATTTTACAATTTAGAGATTTTATACTTAATTTAGATTATGATATCTTTAAATTTATTTATTATTTATCATTAAATTTATTTATTTTAAATCTATATTTATTATCTGTTTAACTACAAGATACAAATAAAACTTTACTCTAACATTATTATTTCAACTTATTATGATATTAATACTATTGTATATCTTATTTCCAGTTGATTCTACGTTGCTAACTTTTTTGTTCAAGTTCTCATGTACATATGCCAGGCAGAAATAGATATTTTAATTTTAGCTAAATAATAGAAGCCTACAATTTCACGCATATGTATTTGTGTGAAACCAAAAAGAAATCAGAATATGAACAGTATTTTGATGCCAATCAAACCGAAAATAATACATAATATAGTAACGAGTTGCAATTCCGAAGCGAAATTTAATCAAACTTTACCTTTGTTTCGGAGATTTTTTTTCGTCTTCCCTCAAAGACTTCGACTCTGACTTCTCCTTTACTACACTTGAGACACTGTATTTTTTCGAATTTCTGCTTTTGAGGTTTTTTTTTTCTTTATCTGAAAAGGAAAACAAATATTAATGGAGACGGCTGTGAATAAGAATTCAAATATGGGCAAAACGTAAAATCAATAGGAAAATGGAGACTATTTTTTACTTCTGAGGCACAGTAAAAACCCTTTCTTTTTACTTATTTTGTGCGTTCGTAAGAAAGATGAAGAATAGGAATTCAAAGTATAGAAAATTGAAAGGAAGAATTGAAATGAGTGTAGGAAGTAGACACTTCAGAAGTGACAGTGGAATAGTATTCTCGACAAATAGATGATCGATGTGCTTGGTTGGGCCTACTTATAATTCTTGCCGATAGCCAAATAATGTGAAGTACAGTACTTCAGTTTTTGTTTAGTAAATTCGAAGCCTTTTTTTCTCAATATTTTGAATAGTCCAAAAGATGGCCGGCAAGGCCAGCAAAAGCAGTAAGGTTGGAAAGAGACGAAAAGACTCCTATCAAGGATAGTAATGATTCCTATCAACGATAATGCTCCGGATTCCAAGCTAATCATCGCTCTAGTTCTGTGTTGTCTTTGTCAAAGGAAATTATACGTTACTTGCTTTCTATCATACTAACTAGCGACTTTAATTCTGTACCAAACACACACCTATCCATCATAATTTTTCTTTGTTTCTACTTACACTTCTGTTTCTCACCACACAATCCTCATCTTATACAGTCGCCAGCATATTATCTAAGTTATTTAAATTATTCTTCAACATATAAAGAATACTACTCAAAGTTTCATCAATTCACGACCAAACAAGATAAGAGCTTAATTGAAACATTTATGGTTGAGAATAAAGAGAAAATAATTAGACAGAGAAAGATCATGTCACTTATAGAACGGTGGCTCATGCAATGTCAACTGTAGTAAAAATTTACTATTTTCATAAGTAAAATTTATTTTAAAAATTTAATTTATTATATTAATAAAATTTTATATATTAAATTATAAAATTCATAAAATCTGATTATATCTCTTATTCTTGTAAGGATGTGATGCTCTGCGTAAAGTGAGAACACCTTTTCCCTTGTAATAAAAATGGTGATATATTTTTTTATGATATAAAGTTGTGTAAATCCTACAAGGTTTGCGTTAAACAAATGAATTTGAGAATTGATTACATATAAAAAAAATTATCGGCATCCTTTAACGCTCTTCTATTTTTAAAATGTATTTTAAATCTTGTTTTTAATTAAATTAAACAGTTTACAAAATTTATAACGTCAGAATTGGTTACATATAGAATTGGTTTTTTAAGATGAGCTTGCGGGTAGCGACCTCATGGATTTATTTTCATGCATGAGGCCCGGTATAAATTACAGAGAGTTGTTGCTATTATTTGTGAATTGGTTTTCACATGTCCGAATGCATGGCTTTCCTTCCAACTTGCCAAACTTTGCTGCCAACAGCCATGCAAACTTGTCAGCCCATTTAATGCCATGTCAGACAGCAATAACTCCAAGAGGAGAGGTGCTAGACGCTCTATCACCTACGCATTTTATACATTTCTTCATAAAACACCCAAACGTTCCGTTTTGTGTCAGCCATTTTTATTGAAACGTAGACTTAAACGTAGATGCAGAAACGTAAGTTTGTCGTTTTCCCTCAAAGGGAGTGTGTTCGCACGGCTTTCAGGTTTAATGTAAAAATATTTTAATTAAAAATAGAAAAAATATAAAAGTATATAATTTATGTATAAAATTTATGTGAGTATATATTATTATTATTCATTTAATCCGTCAAAAATGCCAAGGTTTCATGAATTTAAACTACTCTCAACAATAAAAAGATGACAACACCTGTCCAGATTGTTTGAATCTCTAGGCCTTCAATAAAATACAAGAAACACGCGTACCATTACAAAAGGTACACAAACTCATCAACACATAACCAAAGACAATGATCAAACCAAAAACAAAAATCTGAGTTGAAGCTTAATTCCTCGGGTTAATGGCGAACCAGGTCTGAATAAATGTGAGAACAAGTGCTAACAGCGCAGCCAAAAACGCAATCATGGCCCATGGACTGTTGAAATGGGTATTATAAAATTGAGCCATCCATGTCTTGTATTTCTTCTTATAATGTTTTTGGATTTACTTCTTAATAAGAACATATTTTCTGCTGTATGCCATCAAGTCGATGCTCCAAAAATTAAACATTTTTGCCGCCAAGTTAGTGCCTAATGAATTAAATAGTTTAGCAACTTCTTCATCATTGCCAAGGAAGTTTTGTATGACACCAGCTAATCGAAGCTCTTTCACATCTTCAGCATCATCAATCAACGAGTCCATAAAGGTAAAATATGAGCTGCATTCGAAGTTATTTTGGAAATCCGGGTATGCCACATACGCTATCAAATCCCAAAAAAAGTACAGCATTTCGTGATTTAATAGACATGGCGGAAGTTTCAATTCTCTAGAAAAAGTGTTAGACGTGAAAGAGATCATACTCCAGCACCAATTCTCGTGTGCCTTCTCTCGAATCCCTATATTTTTTCCCTTACTGGATTTTAAAGTTAAATCTTTGGTGCATTCTTTTCCTTTTACTCTTCTTCTCCAACATTTAAATTCTATAGGGTTAATTTTTGGTTGCCTATATCATTTTATTTTTAACATATCTGTTATGTTGAAAGTGATCTAATATATTATTTTGTTTTTTGCATTTAGTCCTATTAATTAAGGATGTTCTTGATTTTTATTTTGTATAAAGCCTATTATTATAATCTATGATGGTTAGATTATAGTTAGAGTTTTTTTAATTAAGGTTAAATCTTTTCTTCTATCTTATAAATATTTGTCTATTGATAACTTTCTTATTAAAGTTATCCAATATCTATGGAGCACCAAAAAATAGAGGAAGATTTAGATTTTGGCATGAACATGTGTACACATAGGTAGATTTGTAATTGCCTTTTACGTTTGAATCTCTTCTTTTAGCAAGGATTTGGTAACAGACTGTTTGGTTCAAAGCAAGGGAGGGGAGGGGAAGGAGAAAAAAAATTTTCTGTTTGATTTAGCATAAAGGAGCAGGGGAGGAGGAGCCCCCCTTGTGTAGTTAGGAAGGGGAAAGTTTTAATGAAAAATAATATAATATTATATTCTTTAAAAAATAAATGACTATTAAGTTTTGAAAATTAAAGTAGTTTTGAAATTAATAAAAATAATTGAGAATGATTTAATCATTATAATTTAAAATTTTTAATAAATTTTTTTTCCTTTCAATTTCTCTTGAGAAATTTTGAATCTCTTATCCTCTTTCTACCCTTCCCTTAAAAAATCTGAACAAAGGAATTCCAATAAAATTGCTTTCCTTCCCTCCATTCTCCTCCAATCAAACACTAAGTAAATTCTTGTGTCAAATAGTTATAGCCATAAAATTGAAGTAGATGACTTATATTTAATTTTTAATTAATAATTTTTATTTATATGATTTTAGATCTGTATAGATTCTATTAAAAAATTTTACATTTGCTATACGTGAATTGGTTTTCACATGTCCGAATGCATGACTTTCCAACATGCCAAACTTTGCGGCCAATTTTATGCAATGTCTAATAGCAATAACTCCTAGAGAGACTATATGCATTTAACCCACCGAATGGGCATGCGCGTGAAAATGCCATGGCTTGACATCAAGCCACTCTCAATAAAAAGGTTAGCAACACCTGTCCAGATTGTTTGAACCTCGAGGCCTTCAATCAAATACAAGGAAAATATATCCACAGAATAAAAAAAGGAAAACCCGAGAACAATTACAAAAAGTACACAAATTCAAACATAACGAAATGCAACAATCAATGACTAAAAAACAAAAAACAAAAAAAATCCAAAGTGCAGCTTAACTATTCGGGCTAATGGCAAACCAGGTCTGAATAAAGGTCAGAACAAGTGCTATTAGTGCAGCCAAGAAAGCAATCATGGCCCATGGACTGTTGAAATGGGTATTATAAAATTCAGCCATCCATGTCTTGTACTTGTTCTTGTAATGTTTTTGGATTTCCTCCTTAATAAGAACATATTTTCTACTGTATGCCATCAAGTCGATGCTCCATCATTGCCAAGGAAGTTTTGTATTACACCAGCTAATCGAAGCTCCTTCACATCTTCAGCATCATCAATCAACAAGTCCATAAAGGCAAAACACGTGCTGCATTCGAAGTCATTTTGAAAATCTGGGCACGCCTCATATGCTATCACTATCAAATTCCAAAAAAGGTAAGGCGTTACTTGGTTAAACAAACATGGAGGAAGTTTTAATTCTCCAGAAAAGGTGTAAGAGGTGAAATCGATGTTACCCCAGCACCAATTCTCGTGTGCCTTCACTCGAATCCCTGCACCTTAAGGTCTCGAATGTTCTTATATGTTTGCCAAATTTCCGATACTTGATGAGGGCCTTGTTCGTTTTCTATTGGTATTTTCACTTCCTGAACAGCAGAAAAGCCTGTCACAAACAATGAGCGATTAAGATCAAGTAGATGAATCGGTTGAATTTGTTGGCATCGAGATCGTCTTTCTTCATGTTCACCGTCGTGCTTGTTTACACCCATGAATAAAAAATTGAACTTGAAATCCTCTAGCTTGGACAAGTCCTTTGTCAATAGTTTAAGCACTCTATAGGGAATTTGGTTCTCCAACAATACTAGATCCTTCCACATATGATAAAGTTGGTCAATCTTAAGTTTCAGAGCATTTGGATGGACAATGTCAATTTTTTCCATGAATTAGAGTACAGCACATCCATCCACAAACAACATCCACGCAAGTTCTTTGTCATTGTACCCTTTAATTGCATCCTCTGTGAATAGTTTCTTTAGTTCCTTCAAATTATCTTCAATCCTTTTGGGTAGAACTTGAGCAGTTTGTTCGATATCTTGATGAATTTGTTTGCTATATTCTTCGACATGGATTGCTGTCCACTTGTACTGCTTTCCTAACCCTAGACGATGGTGGATTGGACCTACGGATATTAGCTTGGGCGACCAATACTTAGCAACCTCGTCATTTTGTCGCAGAAAATAAGCAACCCTTTGGATCTTGTGCGCCTGAGCTTTGTGAACCATATCTTCAATGCGGAATTTTGCATTTTTTAGTTGTGCAAGCCTTTCTTCCATAGAGACTCGTGATATCTCAGCCATTGTCAACTGCCAGAGTGTGCAGTTCGGTTATTTGCAGCTACATAATTCCAGGACATGTATAATATAGGACATAAATAATATAGTAAGAAATGAATTTGGATTTTCTGATTTTATATTGTTTATTTTTATAATTTTTTATTTCTTTTTAAAATTTAATAGATAAGATTTTTTTTTTCACTAAACACAAAATGTATTTTAACAGTAACTTACCTCTATGGGATTTGGATGTTTTATTTTTATTATTTATTATTTTAATAATTATCTTTATTTTTCATTTATATTAAAATATACTTAATTAATTTCTTTTTTATCAATTTTTTTACTTTTGTAATCTTTTACTTTATTTTGTCTTTAGATTCTAAAACAGAAGATCCATATCCAAGTTTTATGTATGTGGCCTAGCAGAGCATTTTAACCTGATGGAAAAAATAGCTAAAAGAGATTGAAAATAAAAATTATTAAAGATATTTAATTTAAATTATTTTCTAATTTGGAGATTTTATACTTAATTTGGATTATGATATCTTTAAATTTACCTATTATTTATCATTAATTTATTTATTTTAATTTTATATTTATTATCTGTTTGACTACAAGATACAAATAGAACTTTTTTCTAACATTATTATTTCAACTTATTATGATATTAATTTCTTAGAAGAGTATTGTATATCTTATTTCCTGTTGATTCTACGTCGCTAATTTTTTTGTTCAAGCTCTCATGTACATATGCCAGGCAGAAATAGATATCCTAATTTCAGCTAAACAACAAAGGCCTACACTTTCACGCATATGTATTTGTGTGAAACCAGAAAGAAATCAGAATATGAACAGTATTTTGATGCCAATCAAACCGAAAATAATACATAATATAGTAACAAGTTGCAATTCCGAAACGAAATTTAATCAAACTTTACCTTTGTTCCGGAGATTTTTTTCGTCTTCTCTCAATGCCTTCGACTCTGACTTCTCCTTTACTACACTTGAGACACCGATTTTTTTTGAATTTCTGCTTTTGAGGTTTTTTTTTTCTTTATCTGAACAGGAAAACAAAGATTAATGGAGACGGCTGTGAATAAGAATTCAAATATAGGCAAAACATAAAATCAGTAGGAAAATGGACACTTTTTTTTGATTTGTGAGGCACAGTGAAAACTTTTTCTTTTTACCTATTTTCTGCGTCTGTGTGGAAGAAGAAGAACACGAATTAAAGGAAAGAAAATTGAAAGGAAGAATTGAAATGAGTATAGGAAGCAAGACGCTTCAGAAATGGCAGTAGTTTGGTATTCCCAACAATGCATTATAATGTGAAGTCACAATACTTCAGTTTTTGCTTAGTAAATTCGAAGTCTTTCTTTATCGATATTTTGAATAAGTCCAAAAGATGGCCGACGTGACCTGCAAAAGCAGTAAAGTCGAAAAAGACTAAAAGACTCCTATCAAGGATGGTAAAGAATCCCATCAACAATAATACTCCGGATTCGCTCGTTTACAGAGCTGTTGTAGCAGTTCTGTGTTGTCTTTGTCAAAGAAAATTACACATTACTTGCTTCGACATAAATTCTGTACGTTGCACACACTTTCCTTTTTTGTACATTATATTTGCACTTTAGCCTCTCACCAGACAATCCTCATCTTAGACAGTATTAAAATTATTATCTACATTATTTAAATTATTTTTTAATATATTTACTTTAAATATATTATTTTAAATTTAATTTAAATTATATAGAAAAAATTTTATTAAAAAATATATCTATTTTAACAAATTTTCTACTTAACAAAATTAATCTGTATATCAAACTAAAAAATATCTTAGTTTTACCCCTAAGATGGATGCATGATTGAAACGTGTGTGGTTGAGAATAAAAAGAAAAACTATTTAGAAAGAGAAAGATCATATCAAGTGTAGAACGCTTGCTTACACAATTTCATTTGCAGTAACAACCTGATATTCTTATAATAAAATTTTTATAAAAATATTTGATTTATTAAATTAATTAAATTTTATATTAAATTATAAAATTTAAAAATCTCACAATGTCCCTTATTCTTACGAGGATTTAGTGATTTGCTTAAAGTGAGAGCACCTATTCCACTGTAATAAATAGGCTGCTACATTTTTTGATAGTATAAGGTTGCGTGGGTCCTATAAGGTCTGCGCTAAAGAAAATCAATTTAAAAATTGGTTATATATAAAAGTTTGTTTCAAAATTTATTTTAAATCTTGGGTTTAACTAATTTTGACAATTTAGAGAATTGATAACTTCAAAACATCGCTATATTCTTAGATGCCCATGGGCTTGATGAAGGCTTTATTGCTGATATTTGAAGCACTATCAATTTTGTGCTTCCTATCGTTGATTTTCGAGGACATTTCACTCCTTATAATATCATCATTTATCTATTCAGGATTTGGACTTTGATCTAGATTTGCCACTATTTCCACTGGTGCCTTTATCTTTTAATCTACCTCTAGCAACCAGAATTCAGCCTAATTTTCATTCCAACTTTTTGACACATTCTTTTTAACTAATGAAGGTTCAATGATGATTTGACATCTTTCACAAAAGAGTGTCCCTTCCATAGAGCATAGAATAAAGAAAATCCTTGAATGAATGAGGTAAAGAACACAAAAGAATTAAAACTTGATCCTCATAGAGTAGCTGCTATTCGTGAATTCGTTTTCACATGTCCGAATGCATGGCTTTCCAACTTGCCAAACTTTGCTGCCAACAATAATGTAAAGTTGCAAGCCCATTTAATGCCATGTCTAATAGCAACAACTCCAAGAGAGACTATATGCATTTAACCCACCGAATGGGCATGTATATGAAAAATGCCAAGGCTTCATGAATTTCAGCCACTCTTAACAATAAAAAAGGTAGCGACACCTGTCCAAATTGTTTGAACCTCGAGGCCTTCAGTCAAATACAAGTAACACGAGAGCCATTAGAAAAATTACACAAACTCATACATAACCAATCACAACGACAATGACCCAAAAAAAGAGAAAAAAATCCTAGGTGAAGCTAAATTCTTCG
This sequence comes from Dicorynia guianensis, assembly GCA_037013595.1. Lineage (NCBI taxonomy): Eukaryota > Viridiplantae > Streptophyta > Magnoliopsida > Fabales > Fabaceae > Dicorynia > Dicorynia guianensis. The sequence continues at coordinate 15,283,708 of JASUAB010000003.1, read as the reverse complement.
AGTTAATGGCGAACTAGGTCTGAATAAAGGTGAGAACAAGCGCTAATAGTCCAGCCAGAAAAGCAATCATACCCCCATGGACTGTTGAAATGGGAATCAGCTATCCATGTCTTGTATTTGTTCTTGTAATACTTTTCGATTTCCTCCTTAATAAGAACATATTTTCTGCTGTATGCCATCAAGTTGATGCTCCAAAAATTAAACTTTTTTGCTGCCAAGTCAATGCCTAATGAATTACATAGGTTGGCAACTTCTTCATCGTTGCCATGGAAGTTTTGTTTTACACTAGCTAATTAAAGCTCCATCACATTTTCAGCATCATTAATCAATGATTCTATAAAGGCAAAATGCGAGTGGCATTCATAGTTATTTTGAAGACTAAAATTCTATTTTAGTTTGTCATAGATAAGGGTTCTTCTATTTTCAGTTTCTTACTCTCAAAAGTTTATAATCAGGTCCTTCACATATTCAAATAACTATCAATTAAGTCTTTCTATCAATGAACAGTTAATAGTATCAAGTGATGTGCTAATGTGGTATGTTATTGCCAACATGGTACATTAACTTGATTGATGTGTCAATAAAGTTTTCAAGTTAGTATTATGACATGGTAGCCATATGACAAATTTTTATTTTTTATTTTACATTTAGTAGGTATGATAAAAATGACACTGTGTTGGAAGAAATCTAACACCATTTATAAGGGGCCAAAATATAAACAACTTTATCTGTGAGAGACCAAAATAGAAAATATTTTGTAAGCGTAAAAACAAACTAAAAGAGAAGTTAATCACCCTAAGGCCTTATCTATCTCACATGCTTTTCCTCTATCATTAGTTAATATAATTGCTAAATTTAGCTCAAAGTAGGAAAAGGCAAAGAAAATGATGAGAAGAGAAGTTACCGCTTTGCTATGAATTTAACAGTTGGTTAGAAATGTCAAAAGTATGACCTTAGTCTTAATTACTTAGCAAATAGATCATAAAAAATGTATTAATCAAATATCTTATTATGAAATTATTTCTCACCAAATAAAGAGGAGCAAAATAGGCACAAGTGGTCTAAATATATGAGTATTATAATTCAATCAGTCCATAAGATTTAATATTTTAAATGAAATTTTAATAAAAATTTGTTTGTGAAAATAATATCACCAATTTATTACCAATTTATATATAGTGCTACGAGTACCCCCATTGCTAACAATATGGGTAGTATCCATAGCCCAATTGGCATGTCTGTTAAGGAACCCAATGATGTTAAGTTCGTGTATGAGTTAAGTTATAGGACAATAGGCTTGTGTGATTGTTAAAATTACCTAGGCCCAATCTCACCATATACAAGCTGTAAGCATGAAGTTGTAATAAGTAACTCTAGACAATAATAACATGAATTGGGATTCTTTGAAGTGTATGGTATACTTTGAGAGCGAAGTGCAAGTAAATAACCATTAATAAAAAAGTCACCTATGTAGATTATTTTAGGTCTTTGAATTTCAATCCACTTGCTTGTAAGTAGATGATTTATGCTTACAAAGTAAATTCTATTTTGGTCTCTCATATGGGATTACTTCCATGTTGGTCACTCATAGATTGAGTCACTTCTACTTTGCTCCCTTACAAATTGAGTTACTTCTATTTTAGTACCACATAAATATGGTTACTTCTATTTTGATCTCTCAGAGATAAGATTTTTTTTTTTTGGTTCTTCATAGATGATGTTAGATTTCACCTAAAATGCTGCCATTTTGGTCACAGCTACTGAATAAAACAAATTTGTCATGTGGCTACCATTTCATAAAGTTGACATGACAACTTTAATGACATATCGCCTAAGTCAATGTGTCATGTCAGCAATAATATGCCACGTCAACATGTCACTTAACATTGTTAATGGTTCATCAATAAAAGAACTTGATTGGTAGCTATTTAAATCTATTGAGGACTTGATTAGAAACTTTTGAAAGTGAGTGATCAAAATAGAAAAATTCCTATTTGTAAGAGACCAAAATGAAATTTTAGTCTATTTCGAAAATCCGAGGACACTCATATCAAATTCCAAAAAAAAATAAAGTGTTACGTGGTTAAACACACATTGAGGAAGTTTCAGTTCTTTACAAATGGTGTTAGAGGTGAAAGATATGTTACTCAAGCACTAGTCCTTAATGGCAGGTCTTCATTGGGGTGGGAAGGAGACATGGCACCTTCAAAATGTTTTAAACTTTTTGGTATGTGTATGATAAAAGTTTACATAATTTAACAAAATATTATATAAAAATTATATGGCTCCCTCAAATTTTGAAACATAAATGAATTTATGCATAACTTGTATGTTAATAATGCAAATCAATCAAATAATATAATTATGTTATGCTAAAATCATTCATGCAATTTAAAAAGATATAACATATTTGACACCTATACTAGGTTTTAGTAATTTAGTCAATAATTAATTAGTTTGCTACTAAATGTAAAAAAAGAAAAAAAAAGAGCAAGAGAAAACAAATCATTACCTTTTAATGCTAATAATATTTAGTGTTTTACCTTGCACTAAATAAATTACAAATAATAATTTTAGTTAAATAAGACTATTAGATTGAAGTAAACTTTAACATTATATTCTTAATTCTTTTATAATTTCTTAAATTTAAATAACTTCTAAACTACACTTCTAAAATAAAAATTAATTATTCATTAATTTGAATATATTTAATGTTTTCAATTTTTATAGTTAATTATTATTATACTATTTGTATAAATTTTTTTATTAAAAAAATAAATATTTTTAAAAATATTTAATATATAAATAAATATTAATATAAATTAAAATTTTATACTAAACAATCATTTTGGCTCTTACTAAAATTTTAATCAAGATCCACCACCACCAATTCTCTATTTTTAAAAAGAGAAGTTGTTTTCTATAGTGTTGTCAATAGTGCCGGATAGCGCTCGCTATCGCACATAGTGCAATGTTATGGTGCTGGGCACTACGTTATACGCCATAGCGTAGCGCCATTTGGATAGCACAACATAGCGTGTACTATTCGGCATTATCGCTGCACTATAGCGTGATGTAGTGCACTATAGCGCAACAAAATGATATAACAGTAACATGCTGGAACTTTTTAAGTGTTGAGACTTGGCCCGTATGCCTCGCATGAAACTCTCAAACCTTCGTTGCTATCAACTACTCTTGACTCATCACTGCTGTGGAACCATCGCGACTCGTCGGTGCTCTCTATTCTATTTTATTCTGGTCGTTGGCTCTCAAACCTTCGTTGTTGTCGAAGACTCGAACTACCACTGCTCATTATTCTGTTCTCGAACATTTTGCTATCGTTGGATCACAATTTCTGGTTGAAATAGGACCCTCACCGCTTATCGTAGCTTCTGGTCTAACCACCACCGTTCTTTGTTATGTTCTGTTCTGGTTGTTGGCTCTCGTACAGTCACACAACTCGCACCTTCGTTGCTGTCAAACCACCACCACTCCTTGTTCTATTCTGTTCTCGATCATTTTGCTGTCGTTGGCTCGTAGCGTTGTTGCTAGCAAAGGTAAACAACCGAAGCTCTCACTCCTCTTTTGACTCTGTTTTGGTTGCATTTATCTTGTGTTTTGTGGCTATATGGTTTGTTGTTCTGGTTTATCTTGAATAAAATTATTTGTTTTCATATTTTATGAAGTCAATCTCATTTGTAGGGCCCAAAGTAAGTTTAGAGTTATCTGTTATCCAAACATGCACCAATATTCCTTCCTCTATTTACTATAATTACTTTGAATTTTCATAATCGTGCTGCTTCTATAGAACATGTATATTTGATATGTAAGTCTATACTTGGCCTTAATATCTGAAGTTTTGTTACCTATTTGATGGTCTATTGATTAATTTAAAACTATTAGAAGGCTAACTTAAACAGTTTTAATTGCATTATGAAATTGCTGCCTCAGCCGCTGACTTTGTTGTAAACTACTGTGTCAATTTGGTCCTCGATTGATAAATTATGACAATTTGATACTTCAGATTTAATCTGGTTTAATGTCACCCTTCATCCATCTACCACTGAAATCATTTACAGACTCTTGATATGCCATATTCAATGTTATGTATCAGGACTTATTTTGACTCATTGCATACACTTTTGGAAAAAACAATAGCTCCATTATGATAGTGACACTATCAGCTCACACAATGAAATCCTACCAAATTAAGATGATCATATCTTCTTTTACATTTACTTGTACTCTTTAAAAGGGTTTTTCAAAATGTATATCAAATTTTGAAGGTGGTTTTAATGTTGTAACTGCTGTTTGGCTTAGCTTTAGGTTCTAATTTCTAAATGAGTCGTCAAACCACTGCTAGTAGTGGACATACTTTTGATCTAGCTTGGAAGTATTGTAAGAAAGTTGATCCTAAACATCCAAATAGAGTTCAATGCAATTTTTGTGGCAAGGTTTCATATGGTGGGATCACTAGAGCCAAACAACACATTCTTGGAGGAAATAGAAATGTCAAGATTTGTGATTCATGCCTAGAAATTGTTAAAAAAAGAAATTAGGCAGTATATGGCACAATAAGAAGAAATGAAAACTAAAAAAAACTTGCTGTCTCAGCCTCTCAATTATGAAGATCTTGACTTGTTAGATCAAGACCCAAAAGATGACATTGAAATCCAACCAATATCAATGAAAAAAAGGACCTCATCAAGCACACCTTCTTTAGAAAAAAGTAGTAAAACACCACTTCCTTTAAAAAGGCAAAAGCAAAAAGGGCCAATTGATTCTTATTTTGTTGTTGATCCAGAAATTGCAGTAGAGCAAAGAAAGAAAGGAAAGCAAACTGTGATCAATGAGCATTACAAGAAAGAAGCAAGGGATAAAGCATGTCAAGCCATTGCAAGATGGATGTATGATGTTGGAATCCCTTTCAATGCAGTGAAGTATGAAAGTTTTGCAATCATGATTAAGGCCATTAGACAATATGGGCTAGGGATGAAACCACCTACCTATCATGAAGTAAGGGTCCCACTTCTTCAAAAAGAAGTAGAGCTCACTAGTGCATCACTGAAGACATACAAGGAGCAATGGGCAAGAGTTGGATGCTCTATTATGGCAGATGGTTGGAAAGAATGTAGAGAGAAGACCTTGATTAATTTCTTGGTCAATAGTCCCAAGGGCACTATATTTATTGAGTCCATTGATGCCTCTAAATACATCAAGATTGGGCAAAAGATTTTGAATTGCTTGATAAGTTTGTGCAAAAGATTGGACTAGCCAATGTTGTCCTAGTTATCATTGATAATGCTGCCAACAATGTTCATGCTGGTAAACTTCTTTCCTTTGCTTTTTTTTTTCTAAGATCAATAATCGAAGTTATAGATGCTAACTTGCCTATGTTGATATACTTTTAATAGGAAAATTGTTGGAGGCAGCCTATCCACACTTGTTTTGGATGCCATGTGCTACACATTGCACTGATTTGATGTTGGAGGATATTTGAAAAATTTCTCGCCTTTCTAACACAATGAAGAAGGTTGTGGCATTGAGTGGTTTTATATACAACCATACAAGTGTGTTGAACATAATGAGATGCTTCACCAATAATAGAGAGTTATTTAGGCCAGCAAAAACTAGATGTGCTATTACATTCATCACACTCGCTAGCATTTACAACCATAAGGCATGTTTAAGAAAAATGTTCACTTCTGAGGAGTGGGCTAATAGTCCTTGGGCAAAACTATCACAAGGAAAGAAAGTTGTTTAAATAGTAGTTAGCATTGCTTTTTAGAAAAATGTTGCTTACTCTCTTAAGTTGGTTGGTCCTTTGATTAAAGTTCTTCGATTGGTGGATGATGAGAATAAGCCTCCAATATGATACATTTATGAGGCTATGGATAGAGCCAAGGAACAATTGTTAAAGCTTTCAATGAGAATGAAGAGAAGTATAGAGATGTATTCCAAATCATTGATAGAAGATGGGAAATATAATTGCATCGCCCATTACATGTAGCTAGGCATTACTTGAATCCTGAATTTTTTTATGCAAATCCAAATATTGTGAAGGACCAAGAAGTGATAACTGGTTTGCTAAGCTGCATACAAAGATTGGTGCCTGACACTAACATGCAAGATAAGGTTGAAAATGAATTGGTCTTATACAAGAATGTAGAAGGTCTTTTTGGGCATGAAATGGCTAAAAGATCAAGAGCAACAAAGGCACTAGCAGAGTGGTAGGCTAGCTATGGTGTAGGGGCTCCTCACTTGCAAGACTTTGCCATAAAAGTTCTAAGCCTCACTTGCAGTTCATCAGGGAGTGAGAGGAATTGGAGTGTGTTTGAAAATGTAAGCAAAGTTATAGTTTATTTTTCATCATCTACTAAAGTTTTAATTCTAATTTCTTATACTCATTTATGGATTTTGCAGCTTCATACCAAAAGAAGGAATAGGCTTGAGCATAAAAGGTTGAGTGATCTAGTCTTTGTCAAGTATAATAGGGCATTGAGGCAAAGATACAATTATCCTGATGTAATTGACCCAATCTCATTGAAAGATATTGATTTTGCTAATGAATGGTTGATTGGCAAGGTGGAAGATAGACAATCAGATGCTGAAGATGCATATGTGTTTGAAGATGAAGATTTGACTTGGAGTGATGTAGCTAGAGCTTCAGGAGCTGATGAGCCTTCTCGTCCTATTAGGAAATCAGCTAGTTGGACCTTTTAAACCCCAACCCCAACTTTGAGAAAGGGATCTTCTGCAAGGCCATCTATTCCTCCTAATGATAGTGATGATGAGGATGAGTTGGAAGAGTCAGAAGGATTAGAAGAGACTAAATTTGAGGAAGTTGGCTTTGAAGAAAATGATGATGATAATGATTCATCTTCTGATGAGAATGTTGTTTTTGATGATGAGGATGAATTTTAAACTAGTTATGCTTAGTATTTTTTATGATGTTTAAAGGCCTTAGCTTTAGACTATTGATGAATTCATCCTTTTGGTATCAAACTTATTGCTTAAAACAATGAATTGTGATTGCAAATGAAGTTGTTGCATGTTTGCCATATTTTTTTAAGGTTATTTGTTATATATTCTTGTTATTGGGGTTATATTATATATATATATGTATACATTTATATATATAATATAATTGCGCTATAATCTAAATAGTAATGCACTATGTGCTATGTCGCAATGACCCAAGCGCTATAAGTATGCTATTCGCTATTAACAACTATGGTTTTCTAACAATGACCCATATTATATTAGAAATATCTTCAGCAATAGAATAATAGAAAGAATAATTTAAAAAATAAAAAGAGAAAAATACGAAGAACTTGCCAACTAACTACCACGTGTCTAAAATCATACATAATATTAAGAGAAAATTCATTTATCTAAAATTTTTCCATATGTTGTTCTCACAGGGTCTAAGAGTTAGCCACCTATAAAGTAATTTTAACCTTAATGCATCTTTGTGGTATTTAATCAATATTAATTAATCAGTATTTTGATATATTAAATAATAAATAATTTATGCTTGCATTTAGCTACTAAATAAGGAAGTGATGAAGGATAATTCTGACCTACAAATAGTGGGTCTTCCATTCAAAGACTCTTCTCACACAAATAGAGCTCTCACCACCAAATTTTTGTTGCTTCATGTCTAAATCCCAGCGGTGATATTGGTTAGTGTCTTGTCCATAGATGTGGAAGCTTGGCAAAGGTATGGTTTTCCAACCTTGCCTCAGATCTCGATGACAACCACCAATATTCCTTTCTATTTAACTTCTATTTCTAGTGTGTGTTTGTTTGATTAGAATTTTTATTGTTTACTAGAAGATTTCCTATTTCTTCTGACCCTTTTTGATAAACCCCCTCCCCTTTCACTCGCATACCTCACTATTATGCGAAGACTGTCTCCATGGACCACCTTTGTCATCTCCATGGCAAGTCCATTTGCTCCCAGCCTCGCCGTATTTATAATTGACTTAGTTGCCAGAATCTTTGCTATAGATATTTATGAGATTTGTTATGCCATGGAGTGCAACATAGGTTTTCTTCAGCCAAACCTTGGGAGTACGAGAAGCATAGTCTGTGTTTGTTTTCAAATCTCGGCTCTTTGAATTTGTCAGTTTTTACTTTTTGGGTGTAATTTAAGGATTGTACAGGGATGCTTTTTTTGAAATTTGATGGGTTGCGTATAAAGTTATATTCTGCATGGAAAAACAATCCTTTTTTTTTGTTTTTTGCATACACATAATATTTCTACCGTCTCTGCCAACAATTCTAATTTGTAACTCTCAATTTGACTTTGTTATGGACTTCAAATTTTAATTCTGATTTGAAATGGTTATGATTGGTACTTTGCTGGTTTCTTATGTAATTGGTTTGTTTTTAATGCCCTGTCAACCTCTTGGTAGCAAGGTTTAAATATAGGAATAAATAAGTATAATCTTCAAATCTACTATTAAAATATAATTGATGTATATTTTATTTTGACTAAATTTAAAATTAAATAAATCTAATAATGCTTAATTGCAAGAAAGTTTATGGTTACGAAACTTAATTTATATAAGAGCTTAATTCAAAAAATTAATTATGATTGATACTTCTCATCAATTTAGCATATTAATTTAAATTATGATGTTATAATAATTAATTGAGAATTGTGTCACACAATTAATTTGTCCTCAATTATTGTCACATGTCAATTCTTTAATTGTATTTTTATTTGTATTTTTTAATCAATGACTATTTATTTGTATTTTTATTTTAAACTTTGAGTAGATCCTATTTGTGGGGATTGGGAGGGATTAATTGGTTTGCTTTGTTGTGAACGGAGGAATTTTAACAATAATGTTGATCTTAGTGGACAATTCATACTTTTCTCTGGGTTAGATATGATTAAGTGAATCCAAATAAGATTAATTGCATTTTCTACCCTATTAATTGTGATTGATGTTATTTCTAGGGTCGTCTAAGTCGAATTAAAATACATTAATATTATAAGAGAGAATCAATTTATCAACAGCCTAACACATGCCCTTTCTACACTTTCTAAAAAATAGATTATGATTACTTCTCACTAATTTAGCATACTAATTTGTAGTAAATTATAATGTCATACTAATTAATTGAGAGTTATGTCACATTAATTAATTTGCTGTTAATTATTGTCACATGTCAAATTTTCATTATGATTATATATTTGGCAATTAATTACATTAGAAGTATGGGAATGACTCCTCAGTATACCCTACAGTTTGTCTTCAAGAAGTTACTAAAAGAAAAAAAGAAATTGAAATAGTTGGCACCAAAATCATGACCAAACAAAACATTTTAAAATAGTTGGGATGAAATTGCAACCTCATGAAATTTAAAATGGTCGAGATGAAACCGTTAACTTTCATGACATTTCAAAATCATTGGGACGTAACTATGGCCTTTGGAAGCAATTCAAAGTGATCAAGACATAAATGTCCACACACTCATAAAACATTTAAAAGTAGATATTACAAACAAAATCTTCATAGCACACAAGTATTCAATAGGACAAGGCATAAGCACAAAAATACATCCCACATAATAAGAGAAAATTAAGAAATGGGTGAAACTGTATTTAGAGTTCTCAAATAGTAAAACAAAGGCCACAAATGCAATCAAGAGGTCAAAAAACCCTAGGAAGGAGTTTTAAGTCAATTGTCAATGTTGACGTGGTAGTTGACTATATAGGCAGAGTTGATGTAGTAGTTGACATGGCATGTTGACTATACAAGTTGGCTAACGTGGTAGGATGACTAAGCAGGTAAGGATATCATGGTTGGGTGACTATACAAGTAGGGTTAACGTGGTGGTTAACATGTCATGGTAGGGCTGACATGTAATGCTAATGTGCAGCAGGGCTTACATGGTGGTTGACATGTTAGGGTGATGTGGTAGGCTGACTATACAAGAAAGGCTAATATGGCATGCTAACTATTGAAGTAGGGCTAACATGATGGTTGATGTGTCAAGGTAAGGTTGACGTGGTGACTGATGTGTCATGTTGATTGTGCAAGTAGGGCTAATGTGATTGCAATGTGGTAAGGTGATGTGGCAGGTTGATTATGCCAGTAAGACTGACATGTCATGCTTATTGGCAATTAGGGCTAGCATGACAGTATGACATAGTGTGCTGACTATGCAATTAAGGCTTCGTGGGAGGCTACATAGCATCTTCAACCTTAGAGCACATTGGTGCCACGCATGGAAGAGAGTGGCAACCCGTGGTAGTGTTCCTTGTGGCGATCTTCACAGTTTCGAAGGTTTTGGTACTTCCTAAGCATGATGGTGGGGCGTGTTTCTTAAGATTCTAATAAAAAATGCAATTTTTTGGGGGGTGAACAAAGGTGATTCTTTCTTAGATTTTTTACCCAAACTTGCGGTTTCTAGCACAATTTCAAGAACAACTAAAGGCCAAGTTGAGCTTCTCTATACCACTGTAGTGAGGTACTTAAAGAGAAAACCTGAATAATTCTAGTTTCTCTCTCTACCTCTTCTCTTCACTCTTGCATGGCTCTCTCTCTCTTTCTCTTCTCTCAAGTGTGTGTGACTAAGGTGAGGATCCAAGGGGTAAGTTAAGAGCTCCTTCTTCAGTTGAGTACGGCCATAGTGATGAGCTCCCTCTTCTCTTTTCTTTCTCTTCTTTCTCTCTTTCTTTCTCCTCCTCCTCTCTTCCTCTCTTTGCTTCTCTCACTCTATCCTCTCTCTTCTCACGGCCATGTTCTCCAATTTTTTTCTTCTAGATCTCTCTGCCCCACCCTCTCTTGCTCTCTCACGTTTTTTCCTCCTTGTGTGTGTGTCTTTTTTTTCTATTTCTTCCCCCCTTCCTTTGATTGTTTCGGTCTTCTGTTCCTTTTGTTTGCTTGCTCATTTTTCCTTAATCGTTCACCCACCTCCACGACTTGTCTCCTTCTTTTTTTGACTTCCATTTGATTTTTTTATTTTAATTTAATTTAACTGCAATTTAACAAAATAATTAAAGTTTAGACTTGAAAATATCCTAAAATTCTTTTATTTTTGTTAAATTAATTTTCCAAAAATTTTATATTTGAATAGAAAAATTTTTAAAACTTGCACACAAGCCCACTTTATTTTTCTAAAGGTCCAAACAAAATTAGAAGTCTAGAATTAAAAAGTTTGGCCACTTCTTCATCAGTCCAAAGAAAGTTTCGAATCACCTAAGCTAATCTGAGCTCCTTCACATCCTCAGCATCATCAATCAATGAATCCTTAAAGGCAAAGTAGGAGGTACATTCCCATTTTGAATAAACTTATAAACCTTTCTTTATTAATATTCTAAATTAATATTGGTCCATTCTTTTCCCATTTTCTCACTTTTCATTCATGTGAAGGATGCCTATTATTTTGGTTATTATTGCTTCTTGTATTGAAAACTGCAAGTGATTTTTAATATCATATTGTACGACTGGCTGAGCAAACGTCAGAAAATTAGGTTGATGAAAGTCAAGTCTTTCCATTGTATGTGCAATAGTGTAGTCATTTCCATAATGGTGATTGGAAAAGCATGTTTATTATTTAGTTATCAATTTTGATGATTTCAATTCGTTTTATCATTTAATAATTTTAAATATTTTTTATCTTTTTAAATTACTTTCGTATAAAAAAAAGTCACAGAGAAAAATAATATTAACTGAACATTTAAAAAAGATAATGGTATTAATAAGAGTAAAATTAGAAAGAAATAATAAATATTATTTTGATTTTAAAAAAGTGACAAATAAATAACAAAAATATTTTGAAACAATAGTTATTTTAAACCAGAGAGAGTAGCAAAGAGACTATATGCATCTAACCCACCGAATGGGCATGCCTGTTAAAAATGCAAAGGCTTCATGAATTCAAGCCACTCTTAACAATAACAAACGTAGCAACACTTGTCTAGATTGTCTAAACCTCGAAGCCTTCAATGAAACACAAGGAACACGAGAGCCATTACAAAAAGTACACAAACTCAAACATAACCACAAACAACGATCAATGACCCCAAAAAAAGGAAAAAAAGAAAAGAAATCCGAGGTGAAGCTTAATTCTTCGGGTTAACGGCAAACCAGGTCTGAATAAAGGTGAGAACAAGTGCTAATACTGCAGCCAAGAAAGCAATCATGGCCCATGGACTGTTGAAATGGGTATTATAAACTTCAGCCATCCATGTCTTGTATTTGTTCCTGTAATGTTTTTCGATTTCCAGCTTAATAAGAACATATTTTCTGCTGTATGCCATCGAGTCGATGCTCCAAAAATTAAACGTTTTTGCTACCAAGTCAGTGCCTAATGAATTAAATAGATTGGCAACTTCTTCATCACTGCCAAGGAGGTTTTGTATTGCACCAGCTAATCGAAGCTCCTTCACATCTTCAGCATCATCAATCAACGAGTCCATAAAGGCAAAATACGAGCTGCATTCGAAGCTATTTTGAAAATCCGGGCACGCCTCATATGCTATCAAATTCCAAAAATAGTAAGGCGTTACGTGGTTAAACACAAATGGAGGAAGTTTTAATTCTCCAGAAAAGGTGTTAGAAGTGAAAGAGATGTTACTCCAGCGCCAGTTCTTGTGTGCCTTCACTCGAATCCCTGCACCTTTAAGGTCTCGAATGTTCTTATATGTTTGCCAAACTACCAAACTTTGATGAGTGCCTTGTTCATTTTCCATTGATATTTTCACTTCCTGAACACCAGAATAGTCTCTCACAAAATATGAGCGTCCAAGATCAAGTAGATGAATTGGCTGAATTTGTTGGCAACGAGATCGTTCTTTCTCATGTTCACCATTGTGCCTATTTACACCCATGAGTACAAAGTGGACCTTGAAATCCTCTAGCTCGGACTCGTTCTTTGTCAATAGTTTAAGCACTCTAAAGGGAATTTGGTTCTCCAACAATAATAGATCCTTCCACATATGATAAAGTTGGTCAATCTTAAGTTTTAGAGCATTTGGATGGGCAATATCAATTTTTTCCATGAATTGAAGCACAGAACATCCATCCACAAACAACATCCACGCAAGTTCTTTGTCATTGTACCCTTCAATTGCATCCTCTGTGAATAGTTTCTTTAGTTCCTCCAAATTATCTTCAATCCTTTTGTGTAGAATTTGAGTAGTTTGTTCGATATCTTGATGAATTTGTTTGCTATATTCTTCGACATGGATTGCTGTCCACATATGCTTGTACTGCTCTCCTGACCTGAGACGATGGTGGATTGGACCTATGGATATTAGCTTGGGCGACCAATACTTAGCATGCTCTTCATTTTGTCGCAGAAAATAAGGAACCCTTTGGATCTTGGGCGCCTGAGCTTCGTCAACCATATCTTCAATTTGGAATCTTGCATTTTTTAGTTGTGCAAGCCTTTCTTCCATAGAGACTCCTGTGATCTCAGCCATTGTCAACTGCCAGAGTGTACAGTTAGGTTATTTGCAACTTTATAATTTGAGGACATAAATAATATACTAACAGATTTGAATGTTTTTGCTTTATTATTTTCTGATTTTAGTGATTTTTTATTTTTTTTTAAATTTAGCAGATAAGACTCATTTTTTTCGTTTACTTTTCTCTGTCTTTATCTAAGAAACACAAAAGTATTAGCTTAGCTCTATGCGATTTGGATGCTTTATTTTTATTATTTTTTATTTTGATAATTATTTTTTTAATTTATATTAAAATATACTTATTTAATTTCATTCTTTTATCAATTTTTTAATTTTGTAATCTTTTACTTTATTTTGTCTTTAGATCTTAAATCAGAAGATCCATATCCAAGCTTTATGTATGCGGTTAACCTGATGGAAAAATAGCTAATGGAAATTGAAAATAATAATTATTAAAGATATTTAATTTAAATTATTTTATAATTTAAGGATTTTATACTTAATTTGGATTATGATATCTTTAAATTTATTTCTTATTTATTATTAAGTTTATTTATTATAATTCTATATTTATTATCTGTTTAACTACAAGATACAAATAAAATTTTACTCTAACATTATTATTTCAACTTATTATGATATTAATTTCTAACTTATTATGATATTAAGTTCTTAAAAGACTATTGTATATCTTATTTCTTGTTGATTCTATGTTGCTAACTTTTTTGTTCAAGTTCTCATGTACATATGCCAGCGGAAATAGATATTCTAATTTCAGCTAAACAATAGAAGCTTACACTTTCGCGCATATGTATTTGTGCGAAACCAAAAAGAAATTAGAATATGAACAGTATTTTGCTGCCAATTAAACGGAAAATAATACACAATATAGTCCAAGTTGCAATTCTAAAACGAAATTTAGTCAAACTTTACCTTTGTTCCGCAGATTTTTTTTGTCTTCCCTCAATGCCTTCGACTTTGACTTCTCCTTTACTGCGCTTGAGACTCCGAATTTTTTTTCGAATTTCTGCTTTTGAGGTTTGATTTTTTTTTTTCTTTCTTTATCTGAAAAGGAAAACAAAGGTTAGTGGAGACAGCAGTGAATAAGAATTCAAATATGGGCAAAACATAAAATCAATAGGAAAATGGAGACTCTTTTTTGACTTGTGAGGCACAGTGAAAACTTTTTCTTTTAACTTGTTTTGTGCGTTTGTGTAGAAGAAGAAGAACAAGAATTAAAGGAAAGAAAATTGAAAGGAAGAATTGAAATGAGTACAGGAAGCAGACGCTTCGGAAATGGCAGTAGAATGGTGTTCCCAGCAATGCACGATCGATGAGTTTGGTTGGGCCGATTTGCAAGTGTTGCCAACAGCTATATAATGTGAAGCACAGTACTTCAGTTTTTGTTTAGTAAATTGGAAGTATTTCTTTATCAATATTTTGAATAGACCAAAAGATGGCCGACAAAGCCTGCAAAAGCAGTAAGTTAGAAAAAGACTAAAAGACTCTCATCGAGGATCAACATTTTTATTTTTATATTTATAATTTTATTCATAATTATTATTATTATTTTTATTATTTATTTTTAATTTTTTTATTTTAATTTTAATAATTTCAGCTATACCTACATCGTTAAATGTGCATATAACATGAAAACAACGACGTGGCCCTCAACATTTCTCATCAAAGATGGTAAAAAATTCCTATCAACAATAATGCTGCGAATTCCAGGCCTGTTATCGCTCATTTTCAGAGCTGTTATACCTGTTTCAGTTCTGTTTTGCCTTTGTCAAAGAAATTACGCACTATTTGCTTTCTGTCACACTAACCAGCGACGTAAATTCTATACGTTGCATTGCCTATCACAATTTTCTTTTCTTTTACATAATATTTGCACTTTAGTCTCCCACCATACAATCCTCATCTTACACAGTATTAAAATTATTATCTATATTATTTAAATTTTTAATATATTTACTTTGAACATATTATTTTAAATTTAATTTAAATTATATATATATAATTTTGTTAAATTATATATGTATATTTACTTTCTTATTTGATTATTTTATAACAATTTCTTGCTATAGGCCCCTCCAAAAATTTGCTTTTGGATTTGTCCCCTACGTTTCATATATATTAACTTTAGAGCCTTTCCATAATTTGAAAATATCAATATTTTTAAAATCAGATTGATCATTGAATTGGTCAACTGATTCACTAATGAATCACTAATTAAAATACATGAAAATTAAATAAATGTGGACTATTTTAAAATATATTAAAATTTTATAAAAATAACTATAATTTTAAACGAAAAATTAAGCTTATAATAATAATTTTAATTCCCTTTTCCCAATTGTCTTCTCTTTTCCACCCTTTTTTTAATTCTTTTCTCTTCCCATTTTTCTCCTTTTCTCTTTCTCTTTTTTTTTTCTTGTTTTTTTTTTTATCTTTCTTTCCTCACCTTCTCCCTCTCCGTTCCCTTTCCATGCCTCCCCCCATCCCACTTTCTTTCTTTTCTTTGGTGATGAGACTTGAGCAGTTAAACTCCGAGATTGATTTGACAAAAGGAAGAAGAGGTGTTGGAGGAGTATGAACGCAGTGAGAAATCGTCTGTGTTCGTGGATAAATGAATTGGGGAGCAAAATGAAGAGCTTGATGATTTTGTTAAGGCTATTCCGAGGCTGTAGCGTGAATGTTAGGTTCAAGAAAAAACTCGTTCAGTTCAACTGAGTCACTTAAAATTAGCTGGTTCACAGTACCGATTCTCAACTGATGTACTAGCAGAGTGCAAGTAAGTGCAATCACATGCTTTGATGCCAATGTTACACTTAAAATAAGAGTTTTGCAATAACGTCAATGACAATAAAAATCAAGAAGTTAAAAGAGTAATTAATAAACTGTGGCAGAAGGCCATAACAAAAAATACAGTAATAATTTGCAATTACAAAATGAAATAGAATGAAAACTTACCTCCGTTCCAGAGATTTTACCCCTTCCCTTAATATTTGACTGTGACCCCTCCTTCACTACAGTTGAGGCACAGTGATTTTTTTTTAATATCTGAAAGAAGAAAAACAAACATTAATGCAGTGAAAAACCTGTAAGTAAAATTTAAATATGAGCAGAACACACAACCAGTAATAAAAACTTTTTCTACACTATCTAATGGACACTGAATGATGCACAATCGATTCATACCTACTAAAAACCTTTAAGTGAATTTAATTAAAATTTGTGTAAGTTACTTCAGCTAAAATTTTTTAGACACACATGAACTTAAATTTAAAAAAATACCCTCTTTTGACAAAATGCATGTGTTGACGACCACGAACTATAAAAATTTTGGCTACACTTGAGACACTAAAATTTTTTTGAATTTGTGCTTTTAAGTTTTTTTTTTCTTTTTTTTTTATCAGAAATGAAAAACAAAGACGAAGGAAGAGAGAATTGTGAATAAGAATTTAAATGAGAAAAACATACTATCAGTAGGAAAGTGGAGACTTGTTTTTCGACTTGATAGGCACAGTGAAAACTTTGTCTCTTTTCTTTTTCACCCTTTTTGTGTGTTTGTGTGAAAGAAGAAGAACAAGATTTAATGGAGAGAAAATTGAGAGGAAGTATTCAAATGACTGTAGGAAGCAGACGCCTAGGAAATGGCAATGGTATTCTTAGCAAATCCTGATATGTTTGGTTGGTCAGATTTATAATTCTTACAGACACGCCAAAGTAATTTGAAGTCAAAGTTATGAAGCTTTTTGTTTAGTAAATTCGAAGTCTTTCTTTATCAATATTGTGAATAGTCCCAATTTATCCGCGTTGGCTTTGTCTCTTATGGATTCCGTTTTCATGCCTTTGCATGTGAAGCACATCTCACGTGCCTATAAAAATATTTTTTTCTTATTATTAGTTCTATCGAAAACTGTGGTTGATTTCATTTTAATATAATAAATATACAACTGGCTATAAGCCAACTTGCTATACTAAGTTCACACTATCATTGACCGTTTGCACTACTTCCCAACCTTACAATGCTAATGTTGTAGTGAAAGTATTTTATTTAAGAAGACTAATTCTTCTAAAATTAAAAAACTAATTCTTATAACAAAATCTAGAATAGTTAGATTTAAAAAATAAAAAAATTATAACATTATAATTAAAAATATTGCTAAGGATTTTTTATTTAAATTTTTTTTTTGGTTGTGCAAGTTCTATTGAGAAAATGTTTGATTAAAATATTTATCCACAAAATATCCCTGGATAAATAGCATACCATTTCATGAAAATACTTTTTCACTTACCAAAATTTGTTCTATTTTGTAAATATCTTACTGTCATAATTAATATTTTTTTTTTTTACAATCACTTCTGCGGCAAAGTAGCTACTGGGACAAATATTTTTGTTAATAAATATTTTCAACGATAAGTTATTGTCAAATAATTATTTATAAATAAATTGTCAGTGATAAGTACTTACGGATGAATTTGTAATTATCATCAATGGAGATATAAAGTACTAATTTAGCGGAGCCAAATCCTTTGTGATTAATATACGTTTTTCTAATATTAACCCAAATAATGGGACATTTTTGTAGAGAAGTCAGACAAAAAAAGGGCTCATCTTGAATATTTTTATTTGTTTATAGATAATAATAAATTGATATATTCCATTCATATTTTTTATACATTTTGTTTGCATCTAATATTAGAAAGAACAAAATCAAACTCATCAAATTAATCGCATCTCTAACATTATATAAGATCTAAATCCATGTGATCATTTTGATGTTACCAACTATTGGAGTGGTGTGGTACTGCTGTTGTCATCTGTCTTATATCAGATTAATTTGAATTAAAAAAAAATATAGTTCTGAGTGGCTATCAGGGAAGCACTTACATGCTCATTGATTGGTGTAGTAAAAAGGCTATAACACTAAACTATAATAAGTTGACTTTTCTACATGATTTTATTTTAAATAAACTTATAAGCCCTTCTTTATTATTTGGGTGAGGCATTTCCTTTTCTTTATTATTGCTGCTTCTATTGAAAACTGTAATTAACTTTTAATATCATACTGTACAACTTGCCGAGCAAACGTCAAAAGATTAGGTTGATGAAAGTCAAGTCTTTCTATTATATGTGCAATTCCGTAATGGTGACTGGAAAAGCATGTTCATTATTTAGTTAATGTTATAGTTTAAAATTACTCTGAGCAAAAATTTTTATTTTGATGATTTCAATTCGTTTTATTAACTACACGATTCCAGCAATTTCGCTCAAAATTATAAAGTTTTTCGTTTAGTAAATTCGAAGTCTTTCTTTATCAATATTGTGAATAGTCAAAATTTTTCCGCTTTGGCTTTGTCTCCTCTTGATTCCATTTTCATGCCTTTGCATGTGAAGCACATCTCACATGCCTATGTAATTAATTTACTCTTATTATTTCTTCTATTGAAAACCGTGGTTGGTTTTATTTTAATATAAATATGCAACTTTCTATAAGCCAACTTGCTGTACATAGTTCTCACCATCATTGACATAACATATGGCATCCCGCCTTGGTTAAAATTGGCTTCACTTAAATTTAATAAACAGAGACAAAATTATTGGCAGTTAATTATTATCATTAAGAAAATCGAAAAATAAGTTATTTTATATTTAAAATGAAAAATATCATTTTTAATAATTACAAACATAATCAAGCATGCGTAGAACTAATGTTTGCTGTTGCTGGAGGTTGATGCATAACCCCAATGTTTCAGGCATATTTTTAGGCCTTTGAAAATTAGAAGTCTGATAAAATAATTACTATTTGTTTAAGTAAAGAAATACGACACTGTTAGGAATCCTATCTGTCTTCTAACTGGAATCATAATTGGAAAAAGGAGACAGTTGCATGCCACATGGGAAGGTGGAGCTTACCAAGTGGTTACGAGCTGTAAGCAGGGGTTATCAGTTCTTTTTCTGGTTTTTTTTTTAAATATCTGAAAGAAGAAAAACAAACATTAACGCAGTGAAAAACCTGTAAGTAAAATTTAAATATGAGCAGAACACACAACCAGCAATAAAAACTTTTTCTACACTATCTACTGGAAGCTGAATGATGCACAATCGATTCATACCTACTAAAAAACTTTAAGTGAATTTAATTAAAATTTGTGTAAGTTAATTCAGCTAAAATCTTTTAGATACACATGAACTTAAATTTAAAAAAATACCCTCTTTTGACAAAATGCATGTGTTGACGACCACCAACTATAAAAATTTTGGCTACACTTGAGACACTAAAATTTTTTTGAAGTTGTACTTTTAAGTTTTTTTTTTCTTTTTTATTAGAAATGAAAAACAAAGACAAAGGGAGAGAGAATTGTGAATAAGAATTTAAATATGAGGAAAATATACAATCAGTGGGAAAGTGGAGACTTGTTTTCGACTTGTAAGGCACAGTGAAAACTTTGTCTCTTTTCTTTTTCACCCTTTTTGTGTGTTTGTGTGAATGAAGAAGAACAAGATTTAATGGAGAGAAAATTGAGAGGAAGAATTCAAATGACTGTAGGAAGCAGACGCCTAGGAAATGGTAGTGGTATTCTTAGCAAATCGAGGTATGTTTGGTTGGTCAGATTTATAATTCTTACAGACACGCCAAAGTAATTTGAAGTCAAAGTTATGGAGCATTTTGTTTAGTAAATTCGAAGTCTTTCTTTATCAATATTGTGAATAGTACAAATTTATCCGCGTTGGCTTTGTCTCCTATTGATTCCGTTTTCATGCCTCTGCATGTGAAGCACATCTCACGTGCCTATAAAAATATTTTTTTCTTATTATTAGTTCTGTTGAAAGCTGTGGTTGGTTCTATTTTAATATAATAAATATGCAACTGGCTATGAGCCAACTTGCTGTACGAAGTTCACACTAGCATTGACCGTTTGCATATACTTCCATACGTTACAGTGTTAATGTTGTGGTGAAAAGTATTCTATGCGATTTTTTATTTAAGAAGACTAATTATTCTAAAATTAAAAAACTAATTCTTATAACAAAATCTAGATTAGTTAGATTTACAAAACAAAAAAAACATAACATTATAATAAAAAATATTGCTAAGGATTTTTTAATTAAATATTTTTTTTTTTTGGTTGTGCAAGTTCTGTTGAGAAAGTATTTGATTGAAATATTTACCTACGAAATCTTCCCGGATAAATATCATACAATTTCATGAAAATACTTTTTCACTTACCAAAATTTGTTCTATTTTGTAAATATCTTACTGTCATAATTAATTTTTTTTTTCCAACCACTTCTGCGGCAAAGTAGCTAATGGGACAAATATTTTTGTTAATAAATATTTTCAACAATAAGTTTTTGTCAAATAATTATTTATAAAAAAATTGTCAGTGATAAGTACTTACGGATGAATTTGTAATTATCATCAATGGACATAAAAAGTATATCGTGTACTTTAGCGGAGCTAAATCCTTTGTGATTAATATGCGTTTTTCTAATATTAACCCAAATCATGGGACATTTTTGTAGAGAAGTCAGACAAAAAAAGGGCTTATCTTGAATATTTTCATTTGTTTATAGATAATAATACATTGATATATTTCATTCATATTTTTTATACATTTTGTTTGCATCTAATATTAGAAAGAACAAAATCAAACTCATCAAATTAATCGCATCTCTAACATTATATAAGATCTAAATCCATGTGATTATTTTGATGTTACCAACTATTCGAGTGGTGTGGTACTGTTGTTGCCAACTGCCTTATATCAGATTAATTTGAATTAAAAAAAATATAGTTCTTTGCTCTGGCCTGCCGAGTCGAACCCTTGGCCTTCCAATTAGATGTAAGACATCATAACCAGCGAGGCACAAGGGAAACTGGGAAAGAAAAAAAAAATTAGTTCTGAGTGATTATTAGGGAAGTACTTACATGTTCATTGATTGGTGTAGTAAAAAAGGCTATAACACTAAACTATAATAAGTTGACTTTTCTACATAATTTTATTTTAAATAAACTTATAAGCCTTTCTTTATTATTTTGGGTAAAGCATTTCCTTGTCTTTATTACTGCTGCTTCTATTGAAAACTGTAACTGACTTTTAATATCATACTGTGCAACTTGCTGAGCAAACAACAAAAGATTAGGTTGATGAAAGTCAAGTCTTTCTATTATATGTGCAATTCCTTAACGGTGACTGGAAAAGCGTGTTCATTATTTAGTTAATGTTATAGTTTAAAATTACTAGGAGCAACAATTTTTATTTTGATGATTTCAATTCATTTTATTAACTACACGATTCAAGCAATTTCGCTCAAAATTATGAAGTTTTTTGTTCAGTAAATTCGAAATCTTTCTTTATGAATATTGTGAATAGTCCAAAATTTTCCTCTTTGGCTTTGTCTCCTTTTGATTCCATTTTCATGCCTTTGCATGTGAAGCACATATCACACGCCTATGTTATTAATCTACTCTTATTATTTCTTCTATTGAAAACCGTGGTTGATTTTTATTTTAATATAAATATGCAACTTTCTATAAGCCAACTTGCTGTACATAGTTCTCACCATCATTGACATAACATATGAAATCCCGCCTTGTTTAAAATTGACTTCACTTAAATTTAATAAACAGACAAAATTATTGGCAGTTAATTATTACCAATAAGAAAATCAAAAAATGAATTATTTTATATGTAAAATGGAAAATATCATTTTTAATAAATTACAAACATAATCAAGCTTGCGTAGATCTAATGCTTGCTGTTGCTAGAGTTTGATGCATGGCCCCAATGTTTCAGGCATATTTTTAGGCCTTTGAAAATTAGAAGTCTGATAAAATAATTACTATTTGTTTAAGTAAAGAAATACGACACCAGTAGGAATCCTATCTGTCTTCTAACTGGAATCATAATTGGAAAAAGGAGACAGTTGCATGCCACATGGGAAGGTGAAGCCTACCAGGTGGTTACGAGCTGTAAGCAGGGGTTATAATTTGGTATCCCGACAATCTTAAAGTATCATAGGAATCCTTAGCTAGTTTTAAGGGGGTAATATTTTAGTAGTCCCAACAATCTTGAAAATATTTTAGGAATCCTTAAAATCATTCACCAAGTAAATACTAATTTAACTTCACGGGTCATACTCCAATACATTTATTTTAATAAGGTATCGGTATTCACAATAGCATCATGACATGCAGCATGTGTCAACTTTATAATTTGAATAATTGATTTGATTTTATATTCATCACTTTACTAACATATCCCAATGTTTATTTTTATTTTGTCTCTTTTATTGGAGACAAATCATCATGTCTTATCTTATTCACTTTTCTACTTCAATTTTAACACACATTATCATACCTATTTTGTTTTTAGTCTTTATCTATTTTACACAAACTAATTCAACATATCATTTGTTTTAAATGAATGGTTATGCTTGTACCTTTCAAATTGGATTACTCAAAGTTACAACATACTAAATACCAATACCTTAAGGTACATCAGTCTCATCCTAATTTCAAAAGTTGTTATGCTTCTCTTTCACATTCCCCCTTGCTGATTAAAGATATACCCTTACGTAATATTCTTATACTTCCATATAATTTACAATGGTACAAATTGTTTTGTTAGATTAAAGCAATGTATTCATTTAAGTGATAAAATCTTTTGTGATGAACATAAATGAAAGAGTTTAAATTAATTGTGTTTTCACTATAGAAGAATGAAGTTTGACAAACAAGGATCTTATTTTTTGTTGTACAATTCATGCTATTAGACATAAGATTTAGGCTAAATCACATAATATCCTCTGCACTATATTCACTGTGCAACTTACCCTCCTATAGTTTCGATGCAATTGACCCTCTTACACTTTTAATTTGTTGCAATTGACTCCTTCCATCAAATCTTCATCCAAATAGATAACTATTAACTTTTCTTTGTACATTATGATTAGTCGCGTGCTATTCATATGACTTTATCTTAAATTTTAAGCCCGAAATCTGAAAAATCACAAGTTCTAAATCCTTAACACCCAAACCCTAATTCTCTTAAACATCCAAAACCATAGACCCTTAACACTAAGTCTTAAACTTTATAACTCTAATCTTAAAACCTTAAATTCTAAACCTTAAATCATAAATATTAACTATGAAACTTTTAAACCTCAAAAACTAAACCTTAAACACTAAATACTAAACTCTAGTTCTTAAATCTTAAAATCCTAAATCCTAAATCCTAAACCTTAAACACTAAAAGCCATGAATTGCTTAGGATTTAGGGTCTAAAGTTTATGGTTTTATTTAAAATTTAGAGTTTAAGGATTAGACCTTAGGGTTTATGGATTAGAGTTTAAGGTTTACTGTTTAAGATTTTAGGGTGTTAGGGGTTTATGAGTTTTAGGCTTTTGAAATTTAGGGTTCAAGGTATAAAATTCAGGATTTAGAGCAACATTTTAGGGTCTAAAATTTTAGCATTTAGGGTTTTGGTGTTAAAACTTTAAGATTTTAATATTTGAGGTTTTAGGGTTTTGATTTAAATGTTAGAGTTTAGGGTTTTAGGCTCTAGGTTTTAGGACTTTAATGGCTTAAGAATTTTAATGTTTATGATTTAAGATTATAGGATTTAGAGTTTAGGGTTTAAAAACTTTAGGTTGCTTTAATAGTTTAGAGTTTAAAATTTAGGGTTAAGAGTTTTAAGATTTAGAATTTAAGATTCAATTTCAAGTCATGTGATTGGTCAAAATGGACAAAAAAATGTCAATAGTTATCTATTTGGATGCAGATTTAACAGAAGGGGTTAATTGTAACAAATGAAAAGTGTATGAGTGTTACTAAGATTTCCTTCTTTGGGGAATGAAGAATATATATATATATATATATATATATATATATATATATATATATATATAAGCAATCTTGTTGCACTTGCTGCAACGAATGCCATCACTTGTTAAATCTAAAAAATAGAAAGTGAACAACTCAAATGCTAGGAAATTAACTATAGTGGATCTTAAATTTTTTCTATAGATCAGGATTCGCTTGCTTTACAATCTACTAGTACCTATTACTTACATATGGCATCTATCTCTACAATCAATAGTTCACAAACATAGCA
This sequence comes from Dicorynia guianensis, assembly GCA_037013595.1. Lineage (NCBI taxonomy): Eukaryota > Viridiplantae > Streptophyta > Magnoliopsida > Fabales > Fabaceae > Dicorynia > Dicorynia guianensis. The sequence continues at coordinate 15,259,146 of JASUAB010000003.1, read as the reverse complement.
GTATGGCTTCCATTTCAAACTACGAATGAACATTACTACCATCTAAATCAACTTAAAAGCACAACTACTACTCCCTTAGTTATTATGTAGATGCTACTAAAGCCCTCCAAATATAAATGCTCCAAATCCTAAAGGTGTGAGATTATATTTTCAAGAAATATTCCAGAGAGAGAAGGGAGAGTTGGTAGCTAGAAATTTTCTTTTACATGAAAATTTCTCTATACAGTGTGTAGCTTTTTTTCTAGGTTCTTATTCCTTTTAAAATATTCACCACTAGTTAAAAACCTATTTTAACTAGGACTCCCCATAGATTGAGTTGAACTCTATAGTTAGGAGTTTTATCTCTAAGGATTAACTTAGTTTAGACTAAATTTGATTAAGATAATTAGTTAGATTATATTTTGAACAAATCAAAGTAAATCAACTAATTTATCTCATAATTTAATTAGAACTCATCTAACTAATTTTTCTTAAGAGATACTTCTTTAACTAATTAATTAATGAATAATTAATTAATTCTTTCATATTGCATGTCCATCTAGATGCACCACATATCCCCATGCAATATCTTTCCCTCGTATACATTAGACATACTAAAGAAAATCTTAATCTCATAAAATATATATCTAGTCATACTGAAAAATGAAACATGCAACCACATGAGAAAAGGTACCGGTGAGTGATTGTCATATTAACTGATCAACTGTCAAATCACATCTGACGGGTCTGAAAATTTTGTTGAGATTTAGAGGCTTAGATCTTCAAATCCAACTGTAGAAATTGAGTGATATCACTACAAGAAAAAATCCAATAGCAACAGAGTATTTTTGCTTTGCATTTTGTGACATGTTGTCAATAGAGTTGATAACTCTTTGATGGTTAAAATATGAGTCTAGTTGGGACAACTTTGCAAGAGAAATATCATCGCAAATGTATAACAATAACAAATTTGCTAGAAAGACATTTTTCTCCAACTAGCACCAACTTTGTAGGCTTGAGATAGACTTACGATAGAAGATTCTATAGCACTATAACCATCACAAATCTATCCCAAATGAATTTCTTGCCAACTTGAGTCAATTAATCTTTGAGATTATGGATAGATTAGCAATAGATGAATTGTCATAAATGATATTTGTCGCAACTCCATTGCAAAAGTGTTCCTCTATGGAATTTTGGGATGAATTTGTGATGGTTGGTCTATAACAAATCCACCATCATAAATTTGACTATAAAATGAAGAATAATATTTTCAGTAGATTTAAAGATTTTGTTAAGCTTATGTGATCTTCATTGTTGGATTTGAAGATCTAAAACCCTCGATTATCTCCACAAAATTTGATACTCATTAGAGTTTATTTGGATTCCAATTACATTATTTTGAAAAAAATGCTCTTTTGTATTGCATAATCAAGATCAATGTGATTGCACATGTATCATGGTTCGATCATTCTAAAAAATTGTGTGGACAGTCAACATTGTGTTAACTTCAAATCAAATGGTCAAATTCTTCAAAATAAAAAAAAAATTGAGAAGTTGTTAAGAGATTTTGTTAATCATAAGAATGCCGCTTATGGGCTATGTGCTGTCCATTTCTTACTCTTGTTAAATTTTATGATTTGTTAAGACAAATCAATCTCCATGGTTGGATTTGAAATTTTAGTGCCTAAGATCTCTCCCTAAAACTTGAGACTCATTAGATGTGATTCAAAACAGGATTGCATCATTTCGAAATAGATGCTCTTATTTTTATTATAATTAATATTGACACAATCACACGTGTTCCATTTTTATCATTGCAAAATTTTGTGTGGGTGGTCAAACATTCTATTCAATTCAATTCCAACGTCCCAGTTCTTCAAAATCACAAGAAATGGCATCAAGGCATTTTCTTGATCGTAAGGATATGTGTTGAGCATTTCAAGTTCTTGGTAGATTTCTAGCTTTTGTTTAAAACGTACTTTAGATTCTTGGTTTTTAATCTTTAATCACAAGGCAATCAAGTAACAAACTACTAGAAATTTTTAGTTTATCGCAGAATGTTATCCATCCATAAAACTAAAAATTACTGACAGATTTGATCTTGAACCAAAAAAATTGATCCATTAGTAAAATTGCTGCTAGATAAATTACTGCCTTTTTGCAGAAAAATTATACCGATGGACTCGCCATTAGTAATCAACCAGTTGCCTGGTCAACACCACCTATCCAACCATTTTTGAATTTCGGATAGATGAGCGTTGAAAATGTTTTTACGTGTCCGACGTTGTTTTATTTTATCTATCAATAAATTTAAATTTTAAACCTGCCCCAATCTGCCCCTCATTTCTCTTTTTCCTACTTCTACTCTCTCTTCTTCCTCTTGTCTCTAAAATTCCAACAGCAAAACCACTATTTCTACCATTGCGTAGCTCATGTGCTACTTATTACAGCTTAAGGAGAAGGAAAACGGCTGATTTCATCTCTTAATGTTTTATTTTTTATATGGAACTAAATTTTTCAGTAACATTATCATTGTGCATATGATATGATACAGTAGATTAGGTTTTTTATTGATGTATGTTTGTTTACATATACTATGTATCTGTGTTTTGTTAATTTTAGTTATTGTGTAAAGATTAAAATTGTATATGCAATTGTGGTATGGTAATTTGTTGTGATACTTGGAGCAGTATTTGACGTGTGTTGGTTTTGTTATTGAATAGTGAAAATTTCATAGCACTATAAATGGATATATAATGAGAATTATCTGAATTGAGTGAGACCTAGGTCAAAGTTTACTGATGGGGTGAAGGATTTTGTTGGATATATTTATTAGTTGTCACTATATATATATGAAGGGACTCACAAGTATACGTACTGGCAATACAATTTAGTTACACCAATGAGCATCTACTAAAAATTTTACCGACAAATAAAAAAAAATTGTGGAAAAATTTTTTGCAGCAAAACAGTTCATGGAGGATGATATCCCGCAACAATTCTATCAATAATTTAATATTACCAACGAAATATGTTTTATTATCGATGACAAGAGCCAATGATGATCTGTTTCGTTTTTTAAGTGATATCCAAGTGTCAAAGCACTTTTCTTTCTCCCATTTTTTTTTATTTTATTTTACACAATTAACTTTTTGTTTTGTTTTTCATTAACAAGAACCAGTTCTTTATAAATATTTTTAAATTGTAATATTTTCAAATAATATTTTCTCAAAACTTTCATAATTATATACATAGATGGTAGCAACGACGATTGATTCTATCTAATACATACTTTAATTTAAAAAAAAAAAGAAACTTCTTAAATTAGCTACACACTTGTTTAAAATTAAAAGTTGCTTGACAAATATAAGTACATATATTTTATTTTATGTTCGGCTTAATTTTCTAGAAAGAGGAGAGCTAAGATTCGATTTATAGACAATTAGTGCGAAGGATTTTACGTAGACAGTATTTATGCTAAAAAATTTAGAAAAATTTAATTTTTATGATGGATAAACTAATTTATCATTTAATAAGTTTAATTAATTATTTAATTTATTTAAAGTCAAAGTATATAAAATTCAAAATCCTGAAACTTAAAAGAACCAAATTTTAGATTCTAATATCTTTAGTTCTAAAATCTTAAAATCCTAAATTTTAATGCCCTTAAACCTGAACCCCAAAACATTTTATGGCACTAAACTCTAAATTCTACAACATTGTACTTATAACTTGAAAAACTAAAATGCTAGATAATAAATCTTAGAACTTAAATTTTAAAATCATAAACAAAAATGTTCTAAACCCTTAAATTTTAAAATGTAAAATCTTGAACCCTAACAAACTTTTAAGGTTAAGAATTTAGGCTTTAGATTTTAAATTTTAGGATTTAATTTAAAATTTAAAGTTTTATGTTTTAGGATTTAGGATTTTAAGGGTAAGACTTTAATGCTATGTTGTGTTTATGGTTTAGTGTTTACAATTGTAGAATTTCATGTTTAGGGTTTATGATATAGAATTTCAATTAGGCTTTATTTTCATGTTGTATTTAAAGTTTATAGAGTAGGATTTAAAATTTGATGTTTTGGGTGTGAAATTTCAAAATTTAGAATTTTAATTTATAAGGTTTAGAGTATAGTGTTTTGAACTTAGAATGTAATTCCATATCACATTTAGACCTTTATAATTTAAGGCTAAGGGTTTTAGTATGTGGAGTTTCTTAATTTTGGTCTAAAATAACTAAATAATTGATTATAACAAAAACTCTTTTAATTCAAATTTAATGATAAATAAACTTTTTAAAATCATTTAACATAAATTAATTGAATGAGTTTCTTATCACTAATTTTCTCTTTGATTTATATTGAAGATTTATGTGAAAGACTGCTACAATATTTTTAATTTCGTTAATTCAGTTTTTTAAAAGTGTAGCAAAAACGTAATTTCTTTTATTTTAATAGTAAATATTATGTTCGTAACTGGCAAGTGTTTTAAAGATGTTGGTATTAACTGTTTACAGATTTGTTAGATATAATATAATGCATATGAAATGAATTATGAAATTTAATAATCACAATAAATATATAATTTAAGACGACTACTTTTTTAAAAGTATAAGTGATTACAGTTACAGTCTATAATTTATTTCCATTTTTCTAACAGTTTGTTTCTCCACAAAAGCATTAGAAGGAGTTGAGGTCATAATTCCATTTGCCAAGATAAGTGCCTTCCTAGTGAAAGGATGATTAATTTGACGCCAACCCTTCTGGAATCATACATAGCAAGAAATTCTGCCATCTAAATGAGGATCTCTTAAATTATATGTTTAAAGTTAGGAATATAGTAGGAGAGAAAGAAAAATAAAATTAAAAGAGAAAGATTAATTAAAAAAGTGAGTATTTAAAAATTAAATTTAAATATAAAAACTCAACCGTAGAATTATTCTATACTGAATTATATGCTGCTTCAATTTCTTGCAGTTTGTGTTTGAAACATACCAATATTTGCTTTTATTATAAAACTCATCATGAGATCATGAACTTATAAAACCATAAGAAACATGTAAAATCATAAAAAAAAAAAAAATATTCTTCCCATCGTTCGAACCCAAAATTTTATGGAAGAAAGCCCCACAACACCATTTAACCGTGAGTGCAATCATTACGGTTTATTAATTAAGTTACATTCCAGTGTTTAAAGTTACAAAATCCAATTAACCAAAGCATCCAAACTTAGTATATATAGCTACGTGAACACGAAAAAAAAAATCTTAAAAGCTATTTCTAGCAGCCATGCGACTCATCTCAAATCTGCTACACAACTGGCTCCATTTGAAATCTGTCTGAGTTAACACTTGCTGTGCTTTTCTTTGATCTTCCACCATCTGATGCTTGTCTTTCTTCACACTCTCAAACTTCTTTTCCATGCCTTTCATATCTGCAACACATTGATTCTTTTGTTCTTGAACAGATGAAAGGCTTGCTTCACAGCCTTTGATTTTTTCTTTCACACACTCTAGTTCAACTTGCAACCGGTTGATCTGTTCCTTCAGAATTGCCTCATTCTGTACAGTTTCATCCATGATTCTCTTCATGTTAGGATATAGAGAATCAAGAGAAGTCACCTTCTTCTTTTGTCGCACTAGTTCCTCTTCAATAGATTTCTCTCCCTCTTCGAGCTCAGCAAATTTTTTTATGACTGTGAAGGCTTCCTTAAAGGAAGATAGAATACTTGGGAAGTCTTGATACAAAGCATTTATCATGGATTTGAGTTCATTTGGTAGAGCATCATCTTCACATGAAAGATGGGATAAGAAGTTAAGAGCAGTGTAAAGACAACGTTTATTGTGCTCTGATGCAACTAGGTCTTTCAGAGGCATCTTTATCAAGATTTCCAAGTCGTCAAGGACCTTTGTCACCAAGTTTTCTTTATTGACAAGATTCTCAGTAAGAATTACAGGCACTGTAGGCATGCGTATTGAAATAGCATCTTCCTCCACCTTTGGACTTGGTTCACCAGTTAATTCTTCATCCACCTGCTTCTTCTATACGGAGGAATGAATAAGCACAAAAAAGAGCCAATTCAACAACTTGTAATAGAATCCGGTTTTCATTAAGGGTTCGTTCTGGTAATGTCAAGCCACTCATCCTATAATAAACGACTATGTTCAAAAGAAACGGAAAGAAAAATCAATGACTATACTTGACTCCCCTTGCCACCACCCTTCGTATCATTATTATGGATTTCAATCTATTAAGGTACTTTACAACGTAAAATTCAACTATCTCATCCCTTAAAATAATTAAGGTCTAACATGGATACAATCAGTTTAATGACAAGTGTCATTTCATTTTTCTAATTTAAATTTTAATTTAATAAAATTTTGAATTAAAATTTATGATTTAAGATTTAAGATTTAAGATTTAAAGTTTAGATTTTAGAAATTAAAATTTAGCACTTAAAGTTTAAGATTCAGAGTTTGAATTTTAAGGTTTTGAGTTTAGGATTTAAGATTTAAGATTTAGTGTATAATAATTTAAAACATTTTATTTGTTCTGGTTGCATTTGTGTTTTAATTAAGTTTTTATACAATAATACTATATCTCAAATAGAAAAATTATACGGCACTTTTAATTAAGACAATGTATTTTAATCTCAAGCCTTAATAATTTATTATTATTATAATATTAATATTATAGGATATAAATGGGTGCTACTTGTCATTTCCCATTTCAATTATAAAATCATTCCACAGTTAGATTTTAGCTTCACAAATGCGTCAGTGTCATCCATGGCTTAGTTGATGGGCTTGATTGTATCTTCTAATGTAGTTGATGAACATACCTTGTGATCAAATTTCTTCCATTTAGAATACTCTTCAAAACTGTGTTCTTCCATCTTTTCAATATTCTGTATAACAACAGAAAAATATTTTATTAGTTGCACTCTCTATAATGTATCTTGATAAATACTATTCTTTACAATCATAAGTTTTATTAAATTGTAAAATATGCATACTGAGATGGTGCATTAATTTTATGAAGAGTTTTTACATTATTTTCATTCTCTTCAAGTGGCTGCTGTTGGTTCTTCGAACTTGGTTCACTGAGGCATACATTCATCAACTCCTGCTTATTGTAAGAACCAAATTCAAATGTAAGAACCAAATTCAAATGGCGATGGTTCACTGAGGCATACATTCATCAACTCCTCCTGTTGGAATAAATCAGTAAGCACAAAAGGAGTCAATTCAACACCTTGTAATATAATTCAATTTTCATTAATGATCAGAACTTATTTCAAAATGATTAAGGGTTACTATTTCTGAATATACAAATTCGGGAAAAGAAACAACGGTTCAAAACGTTCATTCGGATAGATCAGCAAAGTGATGCGGAACCCTCATCCTCAATAAATGATATTATAGCATATAATTCGATACTACTTGTCATTTCTTATTTAAGCTATAAAATCATTAATTTTGTACTAAGATTATTTTAGCCTTACAAGCTATGTTTTAAATTTTTATTTTCTTGTGTGACAAAGATTTTCACACTATTCAAGTCTACGACTAATCTTGTTTCAAGGAATAAAGCAGTCCAATTTTATCTTTTTCAATAACAGCCTTTCCAAGTTCAAACATGATCGAGCCCTTGACCTTTAAATCAAAATTTTTGCTACACAGTTAACTACTATTGCACCATCACTTGTTGGTATAAAGTATGTTTTATTTATTCAACATGGATTTTGAATTAAATCACAAATGCATTTCTACAATTTTTTTTTTTGGACATCTTTCATTTCTACAACTATTTCATGTATACTAGATCTACAACTTGCCATTGATAGTAAACATACCTTGTGATTAACTTCTTTTGATTTAGAATACTCTTCAAGACTTATTTCTTCCATTATTTCAATGCTCTGGGCAACAAAAAAGATTATCTCAGTTGAACTTTCAATATATACTATTGTAGCTTGATCAATACTATTATTTATAATCAGAAGCTTTATTTTATTGTTAAATGTGCATATCCATGATGGTACATTAATTTTTTCAAGAGTTTTTACGGTCTTTTCGATTTCTCCGACTACCTGCTTTTGGTTCTTCGAACATGGTCCACTAAGGCATTCATTCATTAGCTCCTCCTATATGAATAAATCAATCATAGCAAAAGAAAATGTCAGCTCAAACCCTATTTTCTTAAATATATGCATACACATATGCAATAAATTTCAACAAAAAATAATTGAAATAGAACTAATATGGAAAACAATAGCAATCTTTACAGGCTATATTCTAGTGCAAAATAGAACAACCAAATGTTGTTTGAATAGTCTGAAGCCCCAATTTTACTATAAACTGATCTGGAAAGGGGTTTTATGAAAAGTAATATCACTTTACCTGTGAAGAAGGCTGCTCATTCGTTGGTGATGGTTCAATCATTTCACAGTTCAAATTTTCCGTACCAATTCGTGAAGAAGCAGCAGTGCTTTCCCTAGTAGAAATTTCAATGGTTGCGTCTTTGTTTCTAGAATCTTCATCAACTTCAGTCATTTGATAGAGCAATTCTTTTAACTCCCCACACAGTTGGGAATCAAGTCCCATAAGATCTATAATAAAAATTCATAAGAATGAGATATTGCACTAGAAGGTCAAACTATACTAAAAGCTAATAAATAAATAAAAGCAATGTATATTTCCTACTTCCAATTGTGAATTTTATTGTTATTAAATTAGAATTTGAGATCTTTTTTTAAAAATGCGCTTTAATACGTCTTCTGGGAAATTGAGAGAAAAAGAATCTGAGATAGAAAAGGAGTTTTGAGAGAATTGTGTCTATCTATTACACAGTTATTATTATACATTTAAATTATTAAATTTATTTAATTTTATATATTAAACTGTAAAATTTACTAAATTTAAATACCATATTACCTTATCATGAGAAAGGTATAATATATCTGTTGTGAGAGTAGCATCTTTCTGTATAAAATAGAGACATTACAGCCACCATGGCGTAAATTAGGAAAGAATCAGGAACAAATAGAGACAAACTAAGCACTGACATGCTGCCTAAAGTGCAGTTCAAAATTCGCCAAGCCCAATTTTAGATTGACGAAGGAAACTACACACGAAAAGTTCTTCGTTTGTGTATTCAATATATATAAGAGGTTGGTGTCAAAGATGAACCCAATGGATGAAAAAATTTGAAAATAAAATAAAAAGGCAAAGCACCAATTTTAAAAATTGAAAGCAAAAAAATGGAATTGATCAACAACTAATTGAAATATTTTCAAAAATCCAAATTACTTTGTTTTTTTTTTTTGTTGGCAAAATTGAATCGTGTATGCTTAAACTTAGTATTAAAGCAAAGATTAAAATGGCTGAGTTGAGAGAGGGAACATGTGCAAGCAAGTAATGGAGAGATGAAAATAAATAAAGCAATACTGTGTCAAAAGGAGCACATGAAAGGAGAAAATATGGCGAGAAATAAGAAAGCGGGTGTGAGATTTGAACGCCATTAATAATCCTACATGTATAACTCCTTTTTTTTTTTTTCTTTTGAAATATAGAAAACTTATAATATGAAAATCAAAAATGGGAAGAAGGAAATAATAAGATAGAATTCAACCACTTAAATCAAACTCAAGTCCTACATGTATAATTCTATCACATTTACACAGTTAAAACAAATTAATTAGCTTCATCAATGAGGTAAGCAAAAAATATGGTATACTTTTAGTGCATACCGTCAAAACCAAAGGACGCTTCGCAGAAACGCTTACAATCAGCAGTTGAACTGGGAGTAATGTTGGAGTTGCAATGAAGAACGGCCCTGTATTGTACTGACTCCAACTCGAACCCTCGGCAGACATTTGTGAGGTTTGGCAGATTTACAAGCATCAGATATCTAAGACTTGGAAGCGCAGCCGGTTTAGGCTCTTCTCCCACTCTCTCATCTTGTAATTTAGGCCTAAAAGCTTGCTCTAGCTGATAGGCTTCTGCTACCGCCAGAGACTCTAGTTTGGGAAACTCGTTGAATGTGGAGATAGAGAGCATATGTTTTAAGCTGTTGCAATTTTTGACAACGAGTACCATCAGCTCTGGGAAGCATATCTCTGGGGAAACACCACTTTCCTCATTCTCTTCAACAATTTTCTCCAATTTTTGGCAATTTACTAGTATCAGCTTCTTTAACATTGGAATTGTTCTCAAGATAGAGACAGAGAAGATAACTTGCAGTTCCTGGCATCCCTCAATTTGCAATTCATTTAAATTTTCAAGGTTCAGAAAACTTTTGAGGCCCCTCCATATATATTTCAGGCTGGGCAGATCATGCAATTTCATGACTCTTAAGCTTAGGGATATTTGTTCACCATCTTTTATAGGTAATCCTTCGAGACAAAAAATATCTTCTATTTGAAAGTTTTTCAAATGAAGACAATCCAGAGTCTTCAAAGGCTTTAGAATCCCCTCTAAGTCCTGTAGAGAGCATACTACTAGTTACTAAAAGAGAATAGCTTTTTAACACCAAAATTAAAGCATCAACAAAATGGCACAATAAAATAAGACGTGACAATTACTAAGTAATTGGCTTCATTAACAGAGGTCGTGTGTCTATATGTGTGTGTGTGTGTATATATATATTAGTGGAAAAGAACAATACCTTTGTGCAACCCGTCTGTATTTCTTCCCATGGAATCATAAAATCACTAACAGATTTGATGGCAAACTTGGGACAATGATCCATTGACAACATGTTCAAAGATGGATACAAGACATGAGAATTATTTAGGCAAATGCCCACCATATTTGGAAGATTCTGGAGGTTAAGAACTTGCAAAGCCGGGAAATCAAGATGACTTCTTCTAGTATTATGATTTGGACTTTCATCATGACATTGTCTAACCACAAATATCAATTTACTGCATCCCTTCAGAGTGAGCTCCTTTAATTTGGGGAAGATGGAGATATTAGAATGATTACCCACCATGTCTGTGATTATGTACTTCAATTCATCACATGTATCTATTATCAGTTCCTCTAATAACAATGTTGAAGCAATAGATAGAGTGAATAATGATTCTATCTTCCCGCAATGCATAAGTTTCATCATCTGAACATTTTGCAGTATCGTTGACTGTTTTGGCAGGCATTGGAGAAGATTCTCCGTGTTTGACGTCTGCATGTAATATAATCCCAACAGAGACGTAAGTTTCTTATATATCAAACCAAATAGTTGCTTAAATATGTGTTTACTTGGAGTTGTGAACTAGCACTGTAACCATTTTCTACTTCAATTTTGGTGTTTGACTCCCGAACAACAGATTTTTGTTATATAAATTTACAAGTTCACATGTGTAAAGGTAATATTCCTGTCATATAATATTAAGCATGTTAATATATAAAATAAATTCTGAATATATACCTAACAACTTTTGAGAGAGTTGATTTACTAATATAGTATCAGAGCCCTTAAGACTAAGAAGGGCTCTTAAAACTAAGCAATCAAGAGTTTGATGCTTACTGTCCTTAGTTTTTAAATTAACAAATAAAATTTAAATATAAAATTTGATAAGTTTTTGCATTTAGCTACATTTTACACTTAAAAGGCTTTCATGTGAAAGGGTATGTAAAGATATAAAAATTAATTTTAAACCTTTACCTAATAACTTAAACTTTTGAGATAATTTATTTCTTGACAAGTCACTTATTTACATCTTGCATGTACACAGTCACTAAATATGTGTCGAGAGTAAAATTATTCCATTTGAGTTACCACATTCTGTATCAAAATCACTGCTAAACTACTAAAGTTATATTGAATCACTTGTAAGACATATTATTGAACAAGTAATTAAGAAGAGTACCTTCGTGGTCGTGCAATCCATTTGTGTTGCATGAAAATGAACCACTGAACCAGTAGTCGATGTGATTGTGAATTCGCGGCAAGTTTCCATGAAAAACTCTTTTAAAGATGGACACGCCACATTACAGCTTATAGAGCAAATGTCGACCATCTTTTCTAAATTGTTGAGTTTGAGAGTTTCCAAAGCTGGGAGTTCAATATCCAACTCAATATTATGGTTCTGATCTTCATCAAGGTTTTGCCCAAAAATATATTCCAATCCGCTACAGTTTTTGACAGAGAAGTGTTTTAATTTTGGGAATACAGTGCGATCGTGACCATTTCCCACAAAAGTTATTACATGCTTCATCCCATGGCATTCTTCAATTGATAATTCTTCCAACAACATTTTTGTGGCAAAGGACAAGCTGAACAAAGACGTTATCTCCCCACAATTTATCAGGATTATACTTTTAATATTACGTAGGATTAATGACTGCCCCAAAAGACATTGATTAGTGCCAAAATGGTTAACACATTCAGAGTTTGATGCTTGTGATCCCTACCAGAAAAAAAAAAAAAAGAAGGTATTAGCACTCCTTAAAACAAGCCAACTAGAGTTTTTTGTGTGTGATTTTGTCTGTTGGTATTTCCCTAGAGAAAATTAATTAACTAGCTCAAAAAAAAAAAAATTGTGTATGCTTCAGTTCTAGCCTAGCATGTGTCCTAAAGTGAGAGATCCATCCGACAAAGAGATAATGGCATTAAGAAAAAGGAAAAAGAATTAAAAGAGTAATTGATGACAGAGCTATATATGTACCAATGAGACAGTGGAGTCCAAGTCTTCTACCTTGGAAACAATTGGCTTCTCTGTATTTGTGGAACCCCTCAACTTGTGCTCAAAAGTATGTGACAAACAACACAATTTATCCCAAGGAAAAGTATGCCGCTTATGGGGGCTCTGTTGTTTTGCATCATAACTATCCCTCGAAGCAAACCTCTGTGCAGACAACAACATGGGATTGGGATGGCAACTTTGAAACATGTTGATAAATTTTGGAACTTCATATAATACCATTTTCTCCAATGACAGGAGTATGATTTCCTTTCCATTTTGACGCAAATCTTCAAGCTGACATTGGCCAAATATAGATTTCAACTCAGCACATGAAAATATCTCAATAGTTTCCAATAAGGGAAGGTCTCCCGCAAAATAATTTGGGAATATAAATGCCAACCGGTCACAATCATAGATCATGAGAGTTTTTAACTTTGGAAACATTGGATCAAAATCATCTTTAACAATCTCCTCCTCAGCTGATCGCTCATCTATTATAGATTTCAATTCCCTGCAATCAGTTATTATCATTTCCTCCAATGCCTCTAGACTTTGAGCAGCGGAAAGCATGAATAGAGATGTCAATGCAGGACAACACCACACACAGAGCTTCTTAAGTCTCCTAAAAGACAGTTCTTGTAGATTATAACTATAGCAATAACATAGTGTCTTCAATTCATCCATGTTACAGAGGTATAGTTCAACCAACTTGGAGAATATAGTTTTTGCCATTGACCAGGAATGAATATCAGGAGCATGAATGAGGTACTGTATCTCAGAACAAGAATAAAGTGTAAAAGAAATCAATTCATTCATGTCTCTTCCTATTGCTTTAATTACGTCTGGAATTATAGCTTTATATCCTCCCTGAATTTCAAGTAAGTCAACGCACTCTGCTCTGCCCACTAGATCCATAATTGGTGCATTTAAGGCATCAGGATCAAAATACTGAATTGCAAGAGCTCTTGAAATGGAGCCATCAAATCCCCAACCATATGATTCAGATCCATCTCGTATCTCTATGTGATATCTTTGCAACGTTGTTGAAATAATACCTTTGGAAAATAAGTTAACAACAACTTCCTTGTTCAACTCCCATGTTTCTCCAGAATTCATTTTGTACATGTTCTTAAAATATAGTTCTTGTAAACTAGAAAGTTGGCCAATTACTTCGTAAGGATTCTGTTCAAATTTACAATCTACCATGCTCAACAATCTTAAGTTTTCTAATTTCACAATTCCAATTGGTAGTTCATCAATGAAACAATCTCTCAACTCAAATATTGCAAGACTTGGAAGATCTACAACAACATCAATATGGGTCAACTTGAAATTTTCTAGGCTTAAAGTTCGGAGACTTTTCAACAATCTAACTGATCGTGGTAGGGGTAAATTTAATCCTTCCCATTCTTTTCCACATGCAAGAGATAAAACTCTCAAATTTTCCATTCTTTTAAAAAATTCCTCTTGTACCTCTACAAAACCTTCATCAATGTCAGCTAATATAAAAATCTCAAGCTTAGTCCAATCCAATAGATCATTGATAAATATGCCACGACAATACAAATACCTTATTGTATTTGTTTTATGTTTTTCAACTGTATCGTCCTTTTTATGTACTAGATCCAAAATTCCCAATTGATTCTCTTTGTTAGCTATCTGTCGAATTGAGGCGCGTACAAAACTTTGCATCTTGACACATCCATCTTCACCCGCCATCAACAAACCAGAGTCTATGAGTTTTGCTCTAGCTTGATCTACATGCCTTCTTGTTGCTTCAAATGAATAAACATTCTCAAATAGGTCTAGTCCAATACTAAACCTAGTTAAAGTTTCCACTGGAATCTCATAATCTTCTGGGAATAGTGAAGATAACAACAGCAATTTCTTGGCTTCATCATTATTTAAATGATCGAAGCTATCCTTCACTTGTTTATGATTTTCAAAGGATCCATCTGTACTAATAAAACTTTTCAAGGTTGTTGAAGCTGGTTTTGAATCTTTTGGAGCTCGAACCTTTAAAGTGCATGCAATAGTTGCAGTTGAAACTTTAGGACCACGCCCAACATTTTTAAAGTTTTGTTTTTGCAATGACAACATTGGAGGAAGCAAATGGGAGGTGATTTCAAAATCATAAACCTGTAAATTTAAAGTGCTCATTATTTGAAGAGAAAGCACAACTAGAACATTTTTCTCATATTGAACTTTTTCCAAGTGATTATCTCTTTATGAAAATGTGACACGTAGAACTATTCTTCATAAAATGTTTGATGAGACTTAAGTATAACAGGTATCTATAATCTGAAACACATAATCTTAGTCAAAGCTATACTTTCTTATTTGATTATCTTATATCAATTTCTTGCTATAGGCCCCTCCAGAAATTTAGTTTTGGATTTGTCCCTATTTTTCACATATATTAAATTTAAAACCTTTCCATGATTTGAAAATATCAATTTTTTTAAAATGAGACTAATAATTGATTTGGTAAACTTGTTATGCCAATGAATCAACTATTTTCACCAATGGATTATTGGTCGAAACACATGAAAATTAGAAAGTATTAAATATTTTAATATACAAAAATAACTATAATTTTAGAAGAAATTATATAATATAATAAAAAGTTTTAATATCCTTTTCTCAACTATCTTCTTTTCCACTCTTTTTTCTTTTTTTTATTCTATTCTCTTCCTATTTTCCTCCTGTCCTTTTTCTCCTTTTTTTCCTCTCTTTTCCAGTTTTCCCTCCCCCTTCCCACTTTATTACTCGCCTAAGATTTAAATTCAACTTTTTTTTTATTTTAATAAATTTTTCTTTATTTATATCTATAATTTAATATGTAAATTTTATTTTACTATTTTTTCTCTCTTAATTATGTATATGTATCTCTCTTATATTCTTCTATCCCAATCTACTGACTCCAGATTTAAATTCTCTGATTATTTTTATTAACTTTTGTATTTTCTTGTTATTTCTTTGTATAATTTAATAACAAGTTTTACTTTTTTTTCATTATTTTTTTCTCTTCTTTAAGTGTATATTCTTCTCTTACTTATTTTCAGTTTAACAGCAGAGAATCCCATCCCTCACGCCCATCCTTCTCTCTCTCTCTCCGTTCTCTTTTTAGCGATGAGACTTGAGCAGTTGAATGCCGAAATGCTCTGATATATTTGACAAAGGAAGGAGACGATGTTGGAGGAGTATGAACAACGCGAGAAATTATCTATGTTCGTGGATAAATGAATTAGGGAGCAAAATGAAGGGTTGATGATTTTGGCAAGGTTACTCTGAGATTGCAATGTAAATGTCAGGTGCTATTTTTTGAATTTATCTGTATTCGGCCAGCTCAAGAAAAAACCCGTGAAGTTCAATTGGGTCACTTAGAATGAGCCGGTTTACAGTACTAATTCACTGCAGTTTTTGATTCAAAAACAACTCTAAAAATACTAAAAAAAATACACTCATAAGTTCGTTTTACATATGTGAAATCTTGGAACATATGTGTTACTGATCATGGACGAAAAAGAAATGAAGATTGGAATGCAAATTTGTTAAAATTAGGGTAGATTTTACAATTAGGATACTAATAGAGTGCAAGTAAGTGCAATCAGATGCTTTGATGTCTATGTTACACTTAAAATAAGAGTTTTGCCATAACGCAATGACAATAAAAATCAGAAGTACAAGAAGTTATAAGAGTAATTAATAAACTGTGGCAGAAAGCAATAACAGAAATAACAGGAGCAAGTTAGGATTTCAAACTGAAATAGAAGGAACACTTACCTCCGTTTCAGGGATTTCACGCCTTACCTTAAATATTTGGCTGTGACCCTTCCTTTACTACCCTTGAGGCACAGTAAAAACCTTTTCTTTTCTCTTTTTCACCTTTTTTGTGCGTTTGTGTGAAAGAAGAAGAATAGGGATTAATGGAGAGAAAATTGAAAGGAAGAATTGAAATGAGTGTAGGAAGCAGACGCTTCAGAAATGGGAGGGGAATAGTATTCTCAACAATGCATGATTGATGAATTTGGTTGGGTCTATTTATAAGAGTAAGACTAAAGTCACGTTTTTATGCATATATTGTGCGATATTTTTTTTAAATAAAAAATAAATAATGATTTTATTTTTTATTTTTTATTAAAAAAATATAACTTAAGGTATGAATAAAAATGTAAGTGCGGCGATACTCTATTTATAATTGTGCCGACAGCCAAATAATGTCAAGTCACAGTACGTCAGCTTTTGTTTAGTAAATGCGAAGTCTTTCTTTATCAATATTTTGGGATAGTCCACAAGATGGCCGACAAAGCCTGCAAAACCAGTAAAGTTGAAAGTGACGAAAAGACTCCAATCAAGGATAGTAATGATTCCTATCAACAATAATGCCCCGGATTCTTCCAAGCTAATCATCGCTCAGTTATGTGTTCTAATTCGGCGTTGACTTTGTCAAAGAAAATTACACATTGCCTACTTTTGTGGTATATCCTGCGTGATAACGATGAAAAATGTGATAAAAAATAAATAAAAAACACAAATAAAGCAGGTGTAGGAAATGTAAAATAATTATAAATTTAAGATTGTAAATGTACCATTGCTTTATAATTTTTCTTTGTTTTTACTTACACTTCTGTTTCTCACCACGCACTCCTCATCTTATACAGTGTGAAGGATGTTATCTGCGTTATTTAAATTATTCTTCAATATATAAAGATTAGTACTCTTAAGTTTCATCAGTTCACGCCTAACAAGATGGGAGCATAATTGAAACATTTATGGTTGAGAATAAAGAGAAAATAATTAGACAGAGAAAGATCATGTCACGCATAAAACGGTAGCTCATGCAGTGTCAACTGTAGTAAAAACTTACTATTTCTATAAATAGTTTTTTAAAAAATTTAACTTATTAAATTAATAAAATTTTATAAGAACATATTTTCGGATATCCTTCTTAATAAGAACATATTTTCTGCTGTGTGCCATCAACTCGATGCTCCAAATATTAAACATTTTTGCGGCCAAGTCAGTGCCTAACGAATTAAATAGGTTGGCAACTTCTTTATCATGGCGAAGGAAGTTTTGTATTACACCAGCTAATCGAAGCTCCTTCACATCTTCAGCATCATCAATCAACGAGTCCATAAAGGCCAAATACGTGCTGCATTCGAAGTCACTTTGAAAATCCGGGCACGCCTCATATGCTATTAAATTCCAGAAAAAGTAAGGCGTTACGTGGTTAAACACACATGGAAGAAGTTTTAATTCTCCAGAAAAGGTGTTAAAGGTGAAATAGATGTTACTCCAGCACCAGTTCTCGTGTGCCTTCACTCGAATCCCTGCATCTTGAAGGTCCCGAATGTTCTTATATGTTTGCCAAACTTCCTATACTTGATGGGTGCCTTTTTCGTCTTCTATTGTTATTTTCACTTCCTGAATACTAGAAAAGTCTGTCACAAACAATGAGCGATTATGATCAAGTAGATGAATCGGTTGAATTTGTTGGCATCGGGATCGTCCTTCTTCATGGGCACCGTCGCGCTTACTTACAGCCATCAATAAAAAATAGATCTTGAAATCCTCCAGCTTCGACACTTCCTTTGTCAATAGCTTAAGCACTCTAAAGGGAATTTGGTTCTCCAACAATATTAGATCCCTCCTCATACGATAAAGTTGGTCAATCTTAAGTTTTAGAGCATTTGGATGGACAATATCAATTTTTTCCACAATTGAAGCACAGAACATCCATCCACAAACAACATCCATGCAAGTTCTTTGTCATTGTACTCTTCAATTACATCCCCCGTGAATAGTTTCTTTAGTTCCTTCAAATTATCTTCAATCCTTTTGAGTAGAACTTGAGCAGTTTGTTCGATATCTTGATGAATTTGTTTGCTATATTCTTCGACATGGATTGCTGTCCACATAAGCTTGTACTGCTCTCCTAACATGAGATGATGGTGGATTGGACCTATGGATATTAGCGTGGGAGACCAATACTTAGCAAGCTCTTCATTTTGTCGCAGAAAATAAGCAACCCTTTGGATCTTCGGCACCTGAGCTTTGTGAACCATATCTTCAATGTGGAATTTTGCGTTTTCTAGTTGTGCAAGCCTTTCTTCCATAAAGACTTCTGCTTTCTCAGCCATTGTCAACTGCCAGAGTGTGCAGTTCCGTTATTTGCAACTTTATAATTCCAGGACATAAATAATATGCAAAGAAATAGATTTAGATCATCGGACTTCTTTTTTTAATTTAATAAGTAAGATTTATTTTTTTTAATTATCTTTTCCTTTTACGACAGAAAAATCCTAATTCACAAAAAAAAATAAAAAGTATTCTAATAGTAGCTTAGCTCTATGGGATTTGGATGTTTTATTTTTATTATTTTTTATTTTGGTAATTTTTTTAATTTATATTAAAATATACTTAATTAATTTCATATTTTATCAAATTTTTTTAATTTTGTATTCTTTTACTTTATTTTGTCTTTAGATCCTAAAATAGAAGATTTATATCCGAGCTTTATGTATGTGGCCAAGCAGAGCATTTTAACCTGATGAAAAAATGGCTAATAGAGATTGAAAATAATGATTAGTTAAAATATTTAATTTAAATTATTTTACAATTTAGAGATTTTATACTTAATTTAGATTATGATATCTTTAAATTTATTTATTATTTATCATTAAGTTTATTTATTTTAAATCTATATTTATTATCTGTTTGACTACAAGATACAAATAAAACTTTACTCTAACATTATTATTTCAACTTATTATGATATTAATTTCTAACTTATAATGATATTAATACTATTGTATATCTTATTTCCAGTTGATTCTACGTCGCTAACTTTTTTGTTCAAGTTCTCATGTACATATGCCAGGCAGAAATAGATATTTTAATTTCAGCTAAAAAAATAGAAGCCTACAATTTCACACATATGTACTTGTGTGAAGCCAAAAAGAAATCAGAATATGAACAGTATTTTGATGCCAATCAAACCGAAAATAATACATAATATAGTAACGAGTTGCAATTCCGAAGTGAAATTTAATCAAACTTTACCTTAGTTTCGGAGATTTTTTTCGTCTTCCCTCAGTGACTTCAACTCTGACTTTTCCTTTACTACACTTGAGACACTGTATTTTTTCGAATTTCTGCTTTTGAGGTTTTTTTTTTTTCTTTATCTGAAAAGGAAAACAAAGATTATTGGAGACAGCTGTAAATAAGAATTCAAATATGGGCAAAACATAAAATCAATAGGAAAATGGAGACTTTTTTTTTACTTCTGAGGCACAGTGAAAACTTTTTCTTTTCACTTATTTTGTGCGTTCGTGAGAAAGATGAAGAATAGGAATTAAATAAGAGAAAATTGAAAGGAAGAATTGAAATGAGTGTAGGAAGTTGACACCCCAGAAGAGCCCTGCTATTTTAACATCTCAAAATATTTCAAAACATGTGCTGTATCTTATATTTATTAGATATTAGTAATTTAAAATAATTTTTTTTTACTTTTAATTTTATCTTTTCACTTAAATAACGTAGTATAAGACTTAAACGTAAGGTTGCCATATCATTTCTCCTTTAGAAATGGCAGTGGAATACTATTCTCAACATATGGATGATCGATGTGCTTGGTTGGGCCTACTTACAATTCTTGCCGACAGCCAAATAATGTGAAGTACAGTACTTCAGTTTTTGTTTAGTAAATTCGAAGCCTTTTTTTGTCAATATTTTGAATAGTCCAAAAGATGGCCAACAAGGCCTGCAAGAGCAGTAAGGTTTTGAAAGAGACGAAAAGACTCCTATCAAGGATAGTAATGATTCCTATCAACAATAATGCTCCGGATTCCAGGCTAATCATCGCTCATTTACGTGTTTTTTTAGTTCTGCGTTGTCTTTGTCAAAGGAAATTACACGTTACTTGCTTTCTATCATACTAACCAGCGACTTTAATTCTGTACCAAAAGACACACCTATCCATCATAATTTTTCTTTGTTTCTACTTACACTTCTGTTTCTCACCACACAATCCTCATCTTATACAGTCGCAAGGATATTATCTAAGTTATTTAAATTATTCTTCAACATATGAAGAATAGTACTCAAAGTTTCATAAGTTCACGACCTAACAAGATAAGAGCTTAATTGAAACATTTATGGTTGAGAATAAAGAGAAAATAATTAGACAGAGAAAGATCATGTCACTTATAGAACGGTGGCTCATGCAATGTCAACTGTAGTAAAAATTTACTATTTTCATAAATAAAATTTATTTTAAAAATTTAACTTATTATATTAATAAAATTTTATATATTAAATTATAAAATTCATAAAATCTGATTATATCTCTTATTCTTGTAAGGATTTGATGCTCTGCGTAAAGTGAGAACACCTTTTCCCTTGTAATAAAAATGGTGATATATTTTTTTATGATATAAGGTTGTGTAAATCCTACAAGGTTTGCGTTAAAAAAATGAATTTAAGAATTGATTACATATAAAAAAAATTATCGGCATCCTTTAACGCTCTTCTATTTTTAAAATATGTTTTAATCTTGTTTTTAATTAAATTAAACAGTTTACAAAATTTATAACGTCAGAATTGGTTACATATAGAATTGGTTTTTTAAGATGAGCTTGCGGGTAGCGACCTCATGCATTTATTTTCATGCATGAGGCCCGGTATAAATTACAGAGAGTTGTTGCTATTATTTGTGAATTGGTTTTCACATGTCCGAATGCATGGCTTTCCTTCCAACTTGCCAAACTTTGCTGCCAACAGCCATGCAAACTTGTCAGCCCATTTAATGCCGTGTCAGACAGCAATAACTCCAAGAGGAGAGGTGCTAGACGCTCTATCACCTACGCATTTTATACATTTCTTCATAAAACACCCAAACGTTCCGTTTTGCGTCAGCCATTTTTATTGAAATGTAGACTTAAACGTAGATGCAGAAACGTAAGCTTATCGTTTTCCCTCCAAGGGAGTGTGTTTGCACGGCTTTCAGGTTTAATGTAAAAATATTTTAATTAAAAATAGAAAAAATATAAAAGTATATAATTTGTGTATAAAATTTATGTGAGTATATATTATTATTATTCATTTAATCCGTCAAAAATGCCAGGGTTTTATGAATTTAAACTACTCTCAACAATAAAAAGATGACAACACCTGTCCAGATTGTTTGAATCTCTAGGCCTTCAATCAAATACAAGAAACACGAGTACCATTACAAAAGGTACACAAACTCATCAACACATAACCAAAGACAATGATCAAACCAAAAACAAAAATCTGAGTTGAAGCTTAATTCCTCGGGTTAATGGCGAACCAGGTCTGAATAAATGTGAGAACAAGTGCTAACAGCACAGCCAAAAAAGCAATCATGGCCCATGGACTGTTGAAATGGGTATTATAAAATTGAGCCATCGATGTCTTGTATTTCTTGTTGTAATGTTTTTGGATTTACTTCTTAATAAGAATATATTTTCTGCTGTATACCATCAAGTCGATGCTCCAAAAATTAAACATTTTTGCTGCCAAGTTAGTGCCTAATGAATTAAATAGTTTAGCAACTTCTTCATCATTGTCAAGGAAGTTTTGTATGACACCAGCTAATCGAAGCTCTTTCACATCTTCAGCATCATCAATCAACGAGTCCATAAAGGTAAAATATGAGCTGCATTCGAAGTTATTTTGGAAATCCGGGCATGCCACATACGCTATCAAATTCCAAAAAAAAGTACACCGTTTCCTGATTTAATAGACATGGAGGAAGTTTCAATTCTCAAGAAAAAGTGTTAGACGTGAAAGAGATCTTACTCCAGCACCAATTCTCGTGTGCCTTCTCTCGAATCCCTATATTTTTTCCCTTATTGGATTTTTAAGTTAAATCTTTGGTGCATTCTTTTCCTTTTACTCTTCTTCTCCAACATTTAAATTCTATAGGGTTAATTTTTGGTTGCCTATATCATTTTATTTTTAACACATCTGTTATGTTGAAAGTGATCTAATATATTATTTTGTCTTTTGCATTTAGTCCTATTAATTAAGGATGTTCTTGATTTTTATTTTGTATAAAGCCTATTATTATAATTTATGATGGTTAGATTATAGTTAGAGTTTTTTTAATTGAGGTTAAGTCTCTTCTTCTATTTTATAAATATCTGTCCATTGATAATTTTCTTATTAAAGTCATCCAATATCTATGGAACACCAAAAAAATAGAGGAAGATTTTGATTTCAGCATGAACATGTGTACACATAGGTAGATTTGTAATTGCCTTTCATGTTTGAATCTCTTCTTTTAGCAAGGATTCGGTAATAGAATGTTTGGTTCAAAGCAAGGGAGGGGAGGGGAAGGAGGAAAAAATTTTTCTGTTTGACTTAGTATAAAGGAGCAGGGGAGGAGGAGGCCCCCTTTTGTAGTTAGGAGGGGCAAAATTTTAATGAAAAATAATATAATATTATACCCTTTAAAAAATAAATGACTATTAAGTTATGAAAATTAAAGTAGTTTTGAAAATAATAAAGATAACCGAGAATGACTTAATTATTATAATTTAAAATTTTTAATGAACATTTTGTTTCTTTTCAATTTCTCTTGAGAGATTTTGAATCTCTTATCCTCTTTCTACTATTCTCTTAAAAAACCTGAACAAAGGAATTCCAATAAAATTGCTCTCCTTCCCTCCATTCTCCTCCAATCAAACACTAAGTAAATTCTTGTGTCAAATAGTTATAGCCATAAAATTGAAGTAGATGGCTTATATTTAATTTTTAATTAATTATTTTTATTTATATGATTTTAGATCTGTATAGATTCTATTAAAAAATTTTACATTTGCTATACGTGAATTGGTTTTCACATGTCCGAATGCATGACTTTCCAACTTGCCAAACTTTGCAGCCAATTTTATGCAATGTCTAATAGCAATAACTCCTAGAGAGACTATATGCATTTAACCCACCGAATGGGCATGCGCGTGACAATGCCATGGCTTGACATCAAGCCACTCTCAATAAAAAAGTTAGCAACACCTGTCCAGATTGTTTGAACCTCGAGACCTTCAATCAAATACAAGGAAAATATATCCACAGTAAAAAAAAAAGGAAAACCCGAGAACAATTACAAAAAGTACACAAATTCAAACATAACGAAATGCAACAATCAATGACTAAAAGAAAAAAAAAAAAAAGAAAAAATCCAAAGTGAAGCTTAACTATTTGGGCTAATGGCAAACCAGGTCTGAATAAAGGTGAGAACAAGTGCTATTAGTGCGGCCAAGAAAGCAATCATGGCCCATGGACTGTTGAAATGGGTATTATAAAATTCAGCCATCCATGTCTTGTACTTGTTCTTGTAATGTTTTTGGATTTCCTCCTTAATAAGAACATATTTTCTGCTGTATGCCATCAAGTCGATGCTCCAAAAATTAAACATTTTTGCTACCAAGTCAGTGCCTAACGAATTAAATAGGTTGGCAACTTCTTCATCATTGCCAAGGAAGTTTTGTATTACACCAGCTAATCGAAGCTCCTTCACATCTTCAGCATCATCAATCAACGAGTCCATAAAGGCAAAATACGTGCTGCATTCGAAGTCATTTTGAAAATCTGGGCACGCCTCATATGCTATCAAATTCCAAAAAAGGTAAGGCGTTACTTGGTTAAACAAACATGGAGGAAGTTTTAATTCTCCAGAAAAGGTGTAAGAGGTGAAATCGATGTTACCCCAGCACCAATTCTCGTGTGCCTTCACTCGAATCCCTGCACCTTTAAGGTCTCGAATGTTCTTATATGTTTGCCAAATTTCCGATACTTGATGAGTGCCTTGTTCGTTTTCTATTGGTATTTTCACTTCTTGAGCAGCAGAAAAGTCTGTCACAAACAATGAGCGATTAAGATCAAGTAGATGAATCGGTTGAATTTGTTGGCATCGAGATCGTCTTTCTTCATGTTCACCGTCGTGCTTGTTTACACCCATGAATAAAAAATTGACCTTGAAATCCTCTAGCTTGGACAGGTCCTTTGTCAATAGTTTAAGCACTCTATAGGGAATTTGGTTCTCCAACAATACTAGATCCTTCCACATATGATAAAGTTGGTCAATCTTAAGTTTCAGAGCATTTGGATGGACAATGTCAATTTTTTCCATGAATTGAAGTACAGCACATCCATCCACAAACAACATCCACGCAAGTTCTTTGTCATTGTACCCTTTAATTGCATCCTCTGTGAATAGTTTCTTTAGTTCCTTCAAATTATCTTCAATCCTTTTGTGTAGAACTTGAGCAGTTTGCTGGATATCTTGATGAATTTGTTTGCTATATTCTTCGACATGGATTGCTGTCCACATAAGCTTGTACTGCTCTCCTAACCCTAGACGATGGTGGATTGGACCTATGGATATTAGCTTGGGCGACCAATACTTAGCAACCTCGTCATTTTGTCGCAGAAAATAAGCAACCCTTTGGATCTTGTGCGCCTGAGCTTTGTGAACCATATCTTCAATGTGGAATTTTGCATTTTTTAGTTGTGCAAGCCTTTCTTCCATAGAGACTCGTGATATCTCAGCCATTGTCAACTGCCAGAGTGTGCAGTTCGGTTATTAGCAGCTACATAATTCCAGGACATGTATAATATAGGACATAAATAATATAGTAAGAAATGAATTTGGATTTTCTGATTTTATATTGTTTATTTTTATAATTTTTTATTTCTTTTTAAAATTTAATAATTAAGATTTATTTATTTTTTCACTAAACACAAAAATCATTTTAACAGTAACTTAGCTCTATGGGATTTGGATGTTTGATTTTTATTATTTTTTATTTTAATAATTATTTTTATTTTTTATTTATATTAAAATATACTTAATTAATTTCTTTTTTATCAATTTTTTTACTTTTGTAATCTTTTACTTTATTTTGTCTTTAGATTCTAAAACTGAAGATCCATATCCAAGCTTTATGTATGTGGCCTAGCAGGGCATTTTAACCTAATGAGAAAATAGCTAAAAGAGATTGAAAATAATAATTATTAAAGATATTTAATTTAAATTATTTTATAATTTAGAGATTTTATATTTAATTTGGATTATGATATCTTTAAATTTACTTATTACTTATTATTAAGTTTATTTATTTTTATTTTATATTTATTATCTGTTTGACTAAAAGATACAAATAGAACTTTTCTCTAACATTATTATTTCAACTTATTATGATATTAATTTCTTAGAAGACTATTGTATATCTTATTTCCTGTTGATTCTACGTCGCTAACTTTTTTGTTCAAGCTCTCTTGTACATATGCCAGGCAGAAATAGATATCCTAATTTCAGCTAAACAACAAAGGCCTACACTTTCACGCATATGTATTTGTGTGAAACCAGAAAGAAATCAGAATATGAACAGTATTTTGATGCCAATCAAACCGAAAATAATACATAATATAGTAACAAGTTGCAATTCCGAAACGAAATTTAATCAAACTTTACCTTTGTTCCGGAGATTTTTTTCGTCTTCCCTCAATGCCTTCGACTCTGACTTCTCCTTTACTGCACTTGAGACACCGAATTTTTTCGAATTTCTGCTTTTGAGGTTTTTTTTTTTCTTTTATCTGAACAGGAAAACAAAGATTAATGGAGACGGCTGTGAATAAGAATTCAAATATAGGCAAAACATAAAATCAGTAGGAAAATGGACACTTTTTTTTCGATTTGGGAGGCACAGTGAAAACTTTTTCTTTTTACCTATTTTCTGCGTCTGTGTGGAAGAAGAAGAACACGAATTACAGGAAAGAAAATTGAAAGGAAGAATTGAAATGAGTATAGGAAGCAAGACGCTTCAGAAATGGCAGTAGTTTGGTATTCCCAACAATGCATTATAATGTGAAGTCACAATACTTCAGTTTTTGCTTAGTAAATTCGAAGTCTTTCTTTATCGATATTTTGAATAAGTCCAAAAGATGGCCGACGTGACCTGCAAAAGCAGTAAAGTCGAAAAAGACTAAAAGACTCCTATCACGCATGGTAAAGAATCCCATCAACAATAATACTCCGGATTCGCTCGTTTACAGAGCTGTTGTATCAGTACTGTGTTGTCTTTGTCAAAGAAAATTACACACTACTTGCTTCGACATAAATTCTGTACGTTGCACACACTTTCCTTTTTTGTACATTATATTTGCACTTTAGCCTCTCACCAGACAATCCTCATCTTAGACAGTATTAAAATTATTATCTATATTATTTAAATTATTTTTTAATATATTTACTTTAAATATATTATTTTAAATTTAATTTAAATTATATATAAAAAATTTTATTAAAAAATATATCTATTTTAACAAATTTTCTACTTAACAAAATTAATCTGTATATCAAACTAAAAAATATCTTAGTTTTACCCCTAAGATGGATGCATGATTGAAACGTGTGTGGTTGAGAATAAAAAGAAAAACTATTTAGAAAGAGAAAGATCATATCAAGTGTAGAACGCTTGCTTACACAATTTCATTTGCAGTAACAACCTGATATTCTTATAATAAAATTTTTATAAAAATATTTGATTTATTAAATTAATTAAATTTTATATTAAATTATAAAATTTAAAAATCTCACAATGTCCCTTATTCTTATGAGGATTTAGTGATTTGCTTAAAGTGAGAGCACCTATTCCACTGTAATAAATAGGCTGCTACATTTTTTGATAGTATAAGGTTGCGTGGGTCCTATAAGGTCTGCGCTAAAGAAAATCAATTTAAAAATTGGTTATATATAAAAGTTTGTTTCAAAATTTATTTTAAATCTTGGGTTTAACTAAATTTGACAATTTAGAGAATTGATAACTTCAAAACATCGCTATATTCTTAGATGCCCATGGGCTTGATGAAGGCTTTATTGCTGATATTTGAAGCACTATCAACTTTGTGCTTCCTATCGTTGATTTTCGAGGACATTTCACTCCTTATAATATCATCATTTATCTATTCAGGATTTGGACTTTGATCTAGATTTGCCACTATTTCCACTGGTGCCTTTATCTTTTAATCTACCTCTAGCAACCAGAATTCAGCCTAATTTTCATTCCAACTTTTTGACACATTCTTTTTAACTAATGAAGGTTCAATGATGATTTGACATCTTTCACAAAAGAGTGTCCCTTCCATAGAGCATAGAATAAAGAAAATCCTTGAATGAATGAGGTAAAGAACACAAAAGAATTAAAACTTGATCCTCATAGAGTAGCTGCTATTCGTGAATTGGTTTTCACATGTCCGAATGCATGGCTTTCCAACTTGCCAAACTTTGCTGCCAACAATAATGTAAAGTTGCAAGCCCATTTAATACCATGTCTAATAGCAACAACTCCAAGAGAGACTATATGCATTTAACCCACCGAATGGGCATGCATATGAAAAATGCCAAGGCTTCATGAATTTCAGCCACTCTTAACAATAAAAAAGGTAGCGACACCTGTCCAAATTGTTTGAACCTCGAGGCCTTCAGTCAAATACAAGTAACACGAGAGCCATTAGAAAAATTACACAAACTCATACATAACCAATCACAACGACAATGACCCAAAAAAAGAGAAAAAAATCCTAGGTGAAGCTAAATTCTTCGAGTTAATGGCGAACTAGGTCTGAATAAAGGTGAGAACAAGCGCTAATAGTCCAGCCAGAAAAGCAATCATACCCCCATGGACTGTTGAAATGGGAATCAGCTATCCATTTCTTGTATTTGTTCCTGTAATACTTTTCGATTTCCTCCTTAATAAGAACATATTTTCTGCTGTATGCCATCAAGTTGATGCTCCAAAAATTAAACTTTTTTGCTGCCAAGTCAATGCCTAATGAATTACATAGGTTGGCAACTTCTTCATCGTTGCCATGGAAGTTTTGTTTTACACTAGCTAATTAAAGCTCCATCACATTTTCAGCATCATTAATCAATGATTCTATAAAGGCAAAATGCGAGTGGCATTCATAGTTATTTTGAAGACTAAAATTCTATTTTAGTTTGTCATAGATAAGGGTTCTTCTATTTTCAGTTTCTTACTCTCAAAAGTTTATAATCAGGTCCTTCACATATTCAAATAACTATCAATTAAGTCTTTCTATCAATGAACAGTTAATAGTATCAAGTGATGTGCTAATGTGGTATGTTATTGCCAACATGGTACATTAACTTGATTGATGTGTCAATAAAGTTTTCAAGTTAGTATTATGACATGGTAGCCATATGACAAATTTTTATTTTTTATTTTACATTTAGTAGGTATGATAAAAATGACACTGTGTTGGAAGAAATCTAACACCATTTATAAGGGGCCAAAATATAAGCAACTTTATCTGTGAGAGACCAAAATAGAAAATATTTTGTAAGCGTAAAAATAAACTAAAAGAGAAGTTAATCACCCTAAGGCCTTATCTATCTCACATGCTTTTCCTCTATCATTAGTTAATATAATTGCTAAATTTAGCTCAAAGTAGGAAAAGGCAAAGAAAATGATGAGAAGAGAAGTTACCGCTTTGCTATGAATTTAACAGTTGGTTAGAAATGTCAAAAGTATGACCTTAGTCTTAATTACTTAGCAAATAGATCATAAAAAATGTATTAATCAAATATCTTATTATGAAATTATTTCTCACCAAATAAAGAGGAGCAAAATAGGCACAAGTGGTCTAAATATATGAGTATTATAGTTCAATTAGTCCATAAGATTTAATATTTTAAATGAAATTTTAATAAAAATTTGTTTGTGAAAATAATATCACCAATTTATTACCAATTTATATATAGTGCTACGAGTACCCCCATTGCTAACAATATGGGTAGTATCCATAGCCCAATTGGCATGTCTGTTAAGGAACCCAATGATGTTAAGTTCGTGTATGAGTTAAGTTATAGGACAATAGGCTTGTGTGATTGTTAAAATTACCTAGGCCCAATCTCACCATATACAAGCTGTAAGCATGAAGTTGTAATAAGTAACTCTAGACAATAATAACATGAATTGGGATTCTTTGAAGTGTATGGTATACTTTGAGAGCGAAGTGCAAGTAAATAACCATTAATAAAAAAGTCACCTATGTAGATTATTTTAGGTCTTTGAATTTCGATCCACTTGCTTGTAAGTAGATGATTTATGCTTACAAAGTAAATTCTATTTTGGTCTCTCATATGGGATTACTTCCATGTTGGTCACTCATAGATTGAGTCACTTCTACTTTGCTCCCTTACAAATTGAGTTACTTCTATTTTAGTACCACATAAATATGGTTACTTCTATTTTGATCTCTCAGAGATAAGATTTTTTTTTTGGTTCTTCATAGATGATGTTAGATTTCACCTAAAATGGTGCCATTTTGGTCACAGCTACTGAATAAAACAAATTTGTCATGTGGCTACCATTTCATAAAGTTGACATGACAACTTTAATGACATATCGCCTAAGTCAATGCGTCATGTTAGCAATAATATGCCACGTCAACATGTCACTTAACATTGTTAATGGTTCATCAATAAAGAACTTGATTGGTAGCTATTTAAATCTATTGAGGACTTGATTAGAAACTTTTGAAAGTGAGTGATCAAAATAGAAAAATTCCTATTTGTAAGAGACCAAAATGAAATTTTAGTCTATTTCGAAAATCCGAGGACACTCATCAAATTTCAAAAAAAAATAAAGTGTTACGTGGTTAAACACACATTGAGGAAGTTTCAATTCTCCACAAATGGTGTTAGAGGTGAAAGATATGTTACTCAAGCACTAGTCCTTAATGGCAGGTCTTCATTGGGGTGGGAAGGAGACATGGCACCTTCAAAATGTTTTAAACTTTTTGGTATGTGTATGATAAAAGTTTACATAATTTAACAAAATATTATATAAAAATTATATGGCTCCCTCAAATTTTGAAACATAAATGAATTTATGCATAACTTGTATGTTAATAATGCAAATCAATCAAATAATATAATTATGTTATGCTAAAATCATTCATGCAATTTAAAAAGATATAACATATTTGACACCTATACTAGGTTTTAGTAATTTAGTCAATAATTAATTAGTTTGCTAGTAAATGTAAAAAAAGAAAAAAAAAAGAGCAAGAGAAAACAAATCATTACCTTTTAATGCTAACAATATTTAGTGTTTTACCTTGCGCTAAATAAATTACAAATAATAATTTTAGTTAAATAAGACTATTAGATTGAAGTAAACTTTAACATTATATTCTTAATTCTTTTATAATTTCTTAAATTTAAATAGCTTCTAAACTACACTTCTAAAATAAAAATTAATTATTCATTAATTTGAATATATTTAATGTTTTCAATTTTTATAGTTAATTATTATTATACTATTTGTATAAATTTTTTTATTAAAAAAATAAATATTTGTAAAAATATTTAATATATAAATAAATATTAATATAAATTAAAATTTTATACTAAACAATCATTTTGGCTCTTACTAAAATTTTAATCAAGATCCACCACCACCAATTCTCTATTTTTAAAAAGAGAAGTTGTTTTCTATAGTGTTGTCAATAGCGCCGGATAGCGCTCGCTATCGCACATAGTGCAATGTTATGGTGCTGGGCACTACGTTATACGCCATAGCGTAGCGCCATTTGGATAGCACAACATAGCGTGCACTATTCGGCATTATCACTGCACTATAGCGTGATGTAGTGCACTATAGTGCAACAAAACGATATAATGGTAACATGCTGGAACTTTTTAAGTGTCGAGACTTGGCCCGTATGCCTCGCATGAAACTCTCAAACCTTCGTTGCTGTCAACTACTCTTGACTCATCACTGCTGTGGAACCATCACGACTCGTCGGTGCTCTCTATTCTATTTTATTTTGGTCGTTGGCTCTTAAACCTTCGTTGTTGTTGAAGACTCGAACTACCACTGCTCATTATTCTGTTCTCAAACATTTTGCTATCATTGGATCACAATTTCTGGTTGAAACAGGACCCTCACTGCCTATCGCAGCTTCTGGTCTAACCACCACCGTTCTTTGTTATGTTCTATTCTGGTTGTTGGCTCTCGTACAGTCACACAACTCGCACCTTCGTTGCTGTCAAACCACCACCACTCCTTGTTCTATTCTGTTCTCGATCATTTTGCTGTCATTGGCTTGTAGCTTTGTTGCTAGCAAAGTTAAACAACCGAAGCTCTCACTCCTCTTTTGACTCTGTTTTGGTTGCATTTATCTTGTGTTTTGTGGCTATATGGTCTGTTGTTCTGGTTTATCTTGAATAAAATTATTTGTTTTCATATTTTATGAAGTCAATCTCATTTGTAGGGCCCAAAGTAAGTTTAGAGTTATCTGTTATCCAAACATGCACCAATATTCCTTCCTCTATTTACTATAATTGCTTTGAATTTTCATAATCGTGCTGCTTCTATAGAACATGTATATTTGATATGTAAGTCTATACTTGGCCTTAATATCTGGAGTTTTGTTACCTATTTGATGGTCTATTGATTAATTTAAAACTATTAGAAGGCTAACTTCAATAGTTTTAATTGCATTATGAAATTGCTGCCTCAGCCGCTGACTTTGTTGTAAACTACTGTGTTAATTTGGTCCTCGATTGATAAATTATGACAATTTGATACTTCAGATTTAATCTGGTTTAATGTCACCCTTCATCCATCTGCCACTTGTCGACCCTGGAAAATTTCTTTTGTTTTGTGATTTGTGAAGTCGCCACCGACCTAAGTTATCTAAGGTGAGATCGGACACCTAATTAAAAATGGTCTACGTTTAAAAGATTGAGTTCGGGGGTTGATTACGTGTTAGGGAAGGTGTTAGCACCCTAAACGCCCTTTCGGTACCAAGAATGATCTTATTAATTCACTTGATTTAATTAATGTTGGTTTTAAATGAATATTTTCAAAAATCGCAATTCTTACTTATTCCGGGTTGGAAAATGAATATTTCTGAAAAGATAATTCTTACCCATTCCGGGTTAGAATATTTAATTAATTACTTCATCCAAATCCCCTTTCTATTCCAGTTTGGGATTTGAAAATGATTTCAGGAAAATTCCATCTCTATTCCAGATCAGGGTTTTGATTATAATTCTGAAAAGTCCCGCCTCTATTCCAGATCAAGGTTTTAAAAATAATTTTTAGAAAAATCCCGCCTCTATTCCAGATCAGGGTTTAAAAATAATTCTGAAAAATCCCATCTCTATTCCAGATCAGGGTTTTAATATTTCTGAAAAATTCCATCTCTATTCCAGATCAGGGTTTTAATATTCTTTAGAAAATCCCATCTCTATTCCAGATCAGGTTCTTTAAAGATGATTTTATGAAAATTTTCATTCTATTTCTATTTTATTTTTCTCACTTTAACATGTCGTACATCGCGACGCGGGGTTGCGGCGACCCGGAAAAGATCAGGTTTGAATTGGCAATGATTTTGGGGGATTTTTAGGAGGAATGAGGTTTAGTCACGTCATAAGGATTTTGTCAATTTCTTCAACTTAATCCATGACGTATTATTTTGGAAAAGGTCAACAGTGGCCACTTTCGTCAACCGCCTGTATCATGGCACTTGAAGGGATAGGATTTAAAAGAACCAGGTTGGATTTCAGGAAAAGGTAATGGGTTTTAAAGTGAGAATGCTAATCACGTCATACGAATTATATCAATTTCTCCAATATAATTCATAACGTAATTCCCTCCAGATAGTTAGTTACAGTCACTTTCGTCAACTGTACCAACGACCATCATTGGATTAATCAGGGATTTGAAGCTCAAAGACATTTTGAAATATGAATAATCCTCCTAAAACCCTTTATATCATTTTTTTTTTTATAAAATTATGACTCTAAAATTTTCTGTCCCTTTTTAATTTTTTTAATTTTTTATTATTATATTATTATATTATATTTTTATTTTTATTATTATTTTTTTTAAAAAAAAAGAAAGGGGACATCACGGCATGGGCCAAAGCCCATGCCGTGAATTCAAGAAGCATGGCCGACTTTTGGCTCCTTTTTTTATTTTTTTTTTCTTTTTTTTTTAAATCACTTATATTATATTTAAATAGTGATACTGATGAATTTACGATTCTTCTTCTATTCAACTTCCAACATTTTTTGAAAAATAGAATCAAGTTTGCTGGATCAAATGACACAATAAGAATATTTTTTTGCAAAATCAATTTTTTTCTACATTTTTTTGAAATGAGATAAAAAGACAGAAATAATACAGTTAAGCGTTGCATTCTTCATCTAAAATTTTTGTAACTAGTACCAAAAATTTTCTTAAAAAATGCTTGTTTCAACTGTATATTTTCTTTTATTTTTTTAAAATATTTTATTTTTCCTGAATTATTTTTAAAAGACCATTATTGGGTGCACCACACCCCATAAAGGGTGCGGTGCACCCTTCTTCTTTCAAAGTGCGCCCGCAGGCGCAGTTTTTGCAACCTTTCTAACGAAGTTTCAGCCCTCTATTTTTTTACTTCCCAAACTCATATGTCCTCGAGTTCAATCAACATACATTCTAGCCACATCAATCAACATGCATTCTAGCTACATAACAATATGGTAAAGTCATTATAAACAGAGATATGAACTAAAAAGGGATATGAAAGCTAGACTCCATCAAAGAACAGATGAGACGCATACCAAAGCGAGTGCACCCTTTTCCTCCTCTTTATGTAGAGTTACCAGCAAACTGAAGAGCCTGTCTTTGCGCGCCCAACTGTAACTCTCTCGGTCTACGTGCGTAAGTCCCTGGCTTTCAGTTGTGGGGACTTTGCTTAACCAAATGAGAAAAGAGTTTTCTCACCTTATCTCTCAACGCCACACCCTCTGTTTCTTCCTCTCGGCCTAAGTGTTTCTGGTTCTCACTCTCTTTTTTCCTTCCTACTCTTGCACTCTCTCGGGCTTGCTCTCTCTGAATTCCCTCTCTAACTTTGCACTCGTATATTCTCTGTGTTTTTCTCTCCCCTTTTTCCTCCGTTCTCTCTCGGGTTTCCTTTTTTCTCTGAATCTCGCCCCTCCTTGAAAGCGTAAGCTCCTCCTTTTTTCAAGTCTCCTGTAGGTGAGGGTAGAATCCCCGGGTGAAGGCTCCCCTCTCCCCTGTCAAAGGTGGTGAAGTCTTTTTTTTTTTACGCTCACCTATTCCTCCTCAAATGTCAAAATATTTGGCCTCCTTGATTCACGGCTCTCTTCTTTTTCTTTATTCCTCCGCTTATCTTTTGACTTTATCTTCTTCTTCACCCCTTTTTTCTCAGCCGACCACTCCTTTTCTCTAACTCTTCATCATTTTCTTTCCCTTAACCAACACCTTTTTTTCTATTTTTCTACGGCAAACAACTCTTTCCACCCAACTTCTTTGATTTTCCAACTTTTCTTTTCACACTTCTTTTTCCTTTTTTCTATTTTTTCTACTTTTTATTTTTTAACAAATTTATTCACATTTGGAACCCAAAAATATTTTTAAATTTTTTATTTTCACTCAATTAATTTCTAGAAAAAAATATATATTCAAGTAGGATAAATTTTAGAATTTATGCATGGGTCCACTTTAATTTTTAAGGTCCGGACAAAATTAGGTGTCTACAGATTGCCCCCCTTTGCTCATCTTTTAGGGACTAAAAGATGGGCAAAGGTTGAGAGACACTATTTTGTCCGGATGTGAAGGGTTATGATCCACCTCATGAGAATATCTAACAGCTACTTAGGATTTAAAACAATCCTGAGGCAACTCGTCTCAGGATGAACTTGGGGTAACTCCTCTCGAGTTTGAGATAATTACCTGGAAAAACTCGTTCCAGGATTTAAAAATGTCCTGAGGTAACTCCTCCCAGGATGAACTTGGGGTAACTCCTCCCAAGTTTGAGATAATTACCTGGAAAAACTCGTTCCAGGATTTTAAAAACAACCTGAGGTAACTCCTCCCAGGATGGACTTGGGGTAACTCCTCCCAAGTTTGAGATAATTACCTGGAAAAACTCGTTCCAGGATTTAAAAATGTCCTGAGGTAACTCCTCTCAGGATGAACTTGGGGTAACTCCTCCCAAGTTTGAGATAATTACCTGGAGAATCTCGCTCCAGGATTTTAAAAATGTCCTGAGGTAACTCCTCTCAGGATGAACTTGGGGTAACTCCTCCCAAGTTTGAGATAATTACCTGGAAAAACTCGTTCCAGGATTTTAAAAACAACCTGAGGTAACTCCTCCCAGGATGAACTTGGGGTAACTCCTCCCAAGTTTGAGATAATTACCTGGAAAAACTCGTTCCAGGATTTTAAAAACAACCTGAGGTAACTCCTCTCAGGATGGACTTGGGGTAACTCCTCCCAAGTTTGAGATAATTACCTGGAAAAACTCGTTCCAGGATTTAAAAATGTCCTGAGGTAACTCCTCTCAGGATGAACTTGGGGTAACTCCTCCCAAGTTTGAGATAATTACCTGGAGAATCTCGCTCCAGGATTTTAAAAATGTCCTGAGGTAACTCCTCTCAGGATGAACTTGGGGTAACTCCTCTCAAGTTTGAGATAATTACCTGGAAAAACTCGTTCCAGGATTTTAAAAACAACCTGAGGTAACTCCTCCCAGGATGGACTTGGGGTAACTCCTCCCAAGTTTGAGATAATTACCTGGAAAAACTCGTTCCAGGATTTAAAAATGTCCTGAGGTAACTCCTCTCAGGATGAACTTGGGGTAACTCCTCCCAAGTTTGAGATAATTACCTGAAAAAACTCGTTCCAGGATTTTAAAAACAACCTGAGGTAACTCCTCCCAGGATGGACTTGGGGTAACTCCTCCCAAGTTTGAGATAATTACCTGGAAAAACTCGTTCCAGGATTTAAAAATATCCTGAGGTACCTCCTCCCAGGATGAACTTGGGGTAACTCCTCCCAAGTTTGAGATAATTACCTGGAAAAACTCGTTCCAGGATTTAAAATGTCCTGAGGTAACTCCTCCCAGGATGAACTTGGGGTAACTCCTCCCAAGTTTGAGATAATTACCTGGAGAATCTCGCTCCAGGATTTTAAAAATGTCCTGAGGTAACTCCTCTCAGGATGAACTTGGGGTAACTCCTCCCAAGTTTGAGATAATTACCTGGAGACACTCACTCCAGGATTTTAAAAACAACCTGAGGTAACTCCTCTCAGGATGAACTTGGGGTAACTCCTCCCAAATTTGAGATAATTACCTGGAAAAACTCGTTCCAGGATTTAAAAATGTCCTGAGGTAACTCCTCTCAGGATGAACTTGGGGTAACTCCTCCCAAGTTTGAGATAATTACCTGGAGAAACTCGCTCCAGGATTTTAAAATGTCCTGAGGTAACTCCTCTCAGGATGAACTTGGGGTAACTCCTCCCAAGTTTGAGATAATTACCTGGAGAAACTCGCTCCAGGATTTTAAAATGTCCTGAGGTAACTCCTCTCAGGATGAACTTGGGGTAACTCCTCCCAAGTTTGAGATAATTACCTGGAGAAACTCGCTCCAGGATTTAAAAATGTCCTGAGGTAACTCCTCTCAGGATGAACTTGGGGTAACTCCTCCCAAGTTTGAGATAATTACCTGGAGAAACTCATTCCAGGATTTTAAAAATGTCCTGAGGTAACTCCTCTCAGGATGAACTTGGGATAACTCCTCCCAAGTTTGAGATAATTACCTGGAGAAACTCGCTCCAGGATTTTAAAAATGTCCTGAGGTAACTCCTCTCAGGATGAACTTGGGGTAATTCATCCCAAGTTTGAGATAATCACCTGAAGAAACTCCCTCCAGGATTTGTAAGGGTTATGACCTAGGATTTCTTTGCTTATCTAGGTCAAAGAGGTTGAGTCAAATGAAGCCCAACTCTGGCATAAATGATAAGGGATGAGTCAAACGAGGCCCGACTCAGGTGCAAATGATAAGGGTGAGTCAAACGAGACCCAACTCGAGGCGCAAATGATGATGGTGATTCAAACGAGGCCTAACTCTAGGCGCAAATGATAATGGTGAGTCAAACGAGGCTTAACTCGAGACACAAATGATAAGGGTGAGTCAAACGAGGCCTAACTCGAGGCGCAAATGATGAGGGTGAGTCAAACGAGGCCTAACTCGATGCGCAAATGATGATGGTGAGTCAAACGAGGCCTAACTCGAGGCGCAAATGATATGGTGAGTCAAACGAGGCCTAACTCGAGGCGCAAATGATAAGGTGAGTCAAACGAGGCCTAACTCGAGGCGCAAATGATGATGGTGAGTCAAACGAGGCCTAACTCTAGGCGCAAATGATAATGGTGAGTCAAACGAGGCCTAACTCGAGGCGCAAATGATAAGGGTGAGTCAAACGAGGCCTAACTCGAGGCGCAAATGATAAGGGTGAGTCAAACGAGGCCTAACTCGAGGCGCAAAAGATATGGTGAGTCAAACGAGGCCTAACTCGAGGCGCAAAAGATATGGTGGTGTTAAACGAGGCCTAACTCGAGGCACAAATGATAATGGTGAGTCAAACGAGGCCTAACTCGAGGCGTAAAAGATATGGTGAGTCAAATGAGGCCTAACTCGAGGCGCAAAAGATAATGGTGAGTCAAACGAGGCCTAACTCGAGGCGCAAAAGATATGGTGAGTTAAATGAGGCCTAACTCGAGGCACAAATCATATGGGTGAGTCAAATGAGGCCTAACTCGAGGCACAAATGATAATGGTGAGTCAAACGAGGCCTAACTCGAGGCACAAATGATATGGTGAGTCAAACGAGGCCTAACTCAAGGCGCAAAAGATATGGTGAGTCAAACGAGGCCTAACTCGAGGCACAGATGATAATGGTGAGTCAAACGAGGCCTAACTCGAGGCGCAAAAGATATGGTGAGTCAAACGAGGCCTAACTCGAGGCGCAAATGATATGGTGAGTCAAATGAGGCCTAACTCGAGGCACAAATCATATGGGTGAGTCAAATGAGGCCTAACTCGAGGCACAAATGATATGGTGAGTCAAACGAGGCCTAACTCGAGGCGCAAAAGATATGGTGAGTCAAACGAGGCCTAACTCGAGGCACAAAAGATATGGGTGATTCAAACGAGGCCTAACTCTAGGCGCAAATGATAATGGTGAGTCAAACAAGGCCTAACTCGAGGCGCAAAAGATATGGTGAGTCAAACGAGGCCTAACTCGAGGCACAAATGATAATGGTGAGTCAAACGAGGCCTAACTCGAGGCACAAATGATATGGTGAGTCAAACGAGGCCTAACTCGAGGCGCAAATGATAATTGATTGAGTCAAACGAAGCCCGACTCTGGCTTGTCTTGCTTGACGAAGCCTGACTTTGGCTTGTCTTACTTGACAGGAGGCCGTGTTTGGCACATGGAGAGGCTTGACCTCAAGATTGCATGCTTGACATGCGAACCTGCTTGGCATGGTTAATGTTTAACCTAAAAGGTTTGACCTCAAATTTGCATGGTTGACATGCGAACCTACTTGACAGGGTTAATGTGCTTGACACATAGGGAGGCTTGACCTCAAAATTGCATGCTTGACATGCAGACCTGCTTGACAGGGTTTAATGTGCAAACCTACTTGACAAGGCTTGGCACAGTCAGAGGCTTGATTCTAGAAGTGATACATACGGCATGCAAACCTGCTTGACAAGGTTAATGTACTTGACACATAGGGAGGCTTAACCTTAAATTAGCATGCTTGACATGCAGACCTGCTTGACAGGGTTTAGTGTGCGAACCTGCTTGATAAGGATTGGCACAGTCAGAGGCTTGTCCTCAGAAGTGATATATATGACATGCAAACCTGCTTGACAGGGCTGAGTGTGCGAATCTGCTAGATAGGGCTTGGCACAGTCAGAGGCTTGACCTCAGAAGTGATATATATGGCATGCGAACCTGCTTGACAGGGATTAGCATGCAAACCTGCTTGACAGGGTTGAGTACTTGACAAATGAAGAGGCTTGACCTCAAAATAGCATGCTTGACATGCAAACCTGCTTGACAGGGTTAATGTGCTTGACACATAGGGAGACTTGACTTCAAAATAGCATGCTTGACTTGCAGACCTGCTTGACAGGGTTAATGTGCTTGACACATAGGGAGGCTTGACCTCAAAATTACATGCTTGACATGCGGACCTGCTTGACAGGGTTTGGCATGTGAACCTGCTTGACAGGGCTTGGCATAGCAGAGGCTTGACCTCAAAATTATATATTGTGCATGCGAACCTGCTTGACAGGGTTAATGTGCTTGATACATAGGGAGACTTGACCTCAAAATAGCATGCTTAACTTGCAGACCTGCTTGACAGGGTTAATGCTTGACAAAAGAAAAGGTTTGACCTCAGAATTGCATGTTTGACATGCACACCTACTTGACAGGGTTTGGCGTGCGGACCTGCTTGACAGGGCTTAGCACGTAGGGAGGCTTGACCTCCAAAAATGGGATTGCTGACATGCGTACTTGCTTGACAGGGTTTGGCATGTGAACCTGCTTGACAGGACTTGGCACAGCAGAGGCTTGACCTCAAAATTGCATGTTTGACATGCAGACCTGCTTGACAGGGTTTAATGTGCGAACCTGCTTGACAGGGCTTGGCACATGGAGAGGCTTAACCTCAAAATGATGTATTTGACATGCTTGACATAAAGATGCTTGAGCATGAAAACACATTTGTCATGCGAAGGGCTTAAATGAGATGCTTGATATAAAAAGGCTTGACCTGAAAATAACATCCTTGATAATGCAAAATCGCTTGATCTGAAATGGCATGCTTGTCATGCTTGACATGCAAATGTTTGGCACATGAGGAGCTTGACCTAAAATAGCATGCTTGACATGCAAATGTGCTTGATATGTGAAAGGCTTGACCTTAAATGGTATGCTTGACATGTTTGACAAAAAAGGCTTGACCTAAAAAATGGCATGGTTGAGATGAATACATGCTTGACATGTGAAATGTTTGACTTGAAATGGCATGCTTGATGAAAAAGGCTTGACTTTAAAATAGCATATGCGACATGCTTGCCATGCTAACATGCTTAACACATGATGGACTTGACTGAAATGGCATGTTTGATATGTAAACGTGCTTAGATCTGAACTGAAATGTATGATGTGGATATTCCTGGCATGCTTAAAGGCTTAACCTAAGATGGCACGTTTGACGTGAAATGCTTAACATGTGAAATGGTTTTCCTTAAAAGGCATGCTTGACATGCAAACATGCTTGATACATGAAAGACTTGACCAGAAATGCCATGCTTTGCATGTAAACGCTTTTGACATGAGAAAAATTGATGCAGATGCCAAATCTATAATACAAAGGGTGAGTTATGGTTTATTGTCCTAATTATGAGTGAATTAGAATGTTAGACCCCATAGAAGCAATACCTTCTGGTATCAGTATTGGGTAACTCATCTCTCTCTTTTTTCTATAAATCCTCATCTTGGACCCCTCTGCTTTTTCAGGGATATTTAAGATTCGAGGGTCATTCTCCCAATTCTTTCCCTGGTTTAGATTTGGTACTCCCTAAACAATGGAAGATTTTTTTCCCGGGCTTGCTTTCCTAACAATTGCCCCCAGTTTGTGCTTTTGAACATTTTTCAAATTCTAGGTTCACTCCCAGTCATTGCCCCTAGTTTCCTTGATTACCTTCGAGCAAAGAACTGTTGAAAAGTTTTTCTTAGTTCACCATCTCCTTTTTAAGAACATGCCAAAAAGGAATCCATATATTGGATGAAGACTACTCAATTCTCTGGAATCAAGGATTCTTTGTTGAGCAACTCTCTAATTAAGAAACTCTCAAGTGTTTGTGCTCTCATACAAGTGTTTGCACTCAAGTATTTGCCCTCTTGACAAGTGTTTTCACTCATAAGTATCCCATAAGCTTGTGCTCATGTCCCTTTCAGCATCTGTTATTTCACCACATTAACCAGGATCACTAGGTCTTTATTTTAGCTGGTAATGTAAGGCTTGGGTAATGGCTTAGAAAGGAATGGATAAGGGTAAAACAAGGAGAGTGCAAGATTGAGCACATAAAGCCTTGTATTTCCTTTTTCATCTGGTCATGGGAGGAACTAACTTTCTCTTGCCCATCTTTCATTTTCTCTATTTCTGGGCTTGCTCTTTTCTTTTCCAGTTTCCCAAATTCTGTTGCTTTTTCATTTTCTTTCATTCTTGCCTTTTCATAGTTAAGGCTTCAACCAAATGCAAAAGGATTCCTGAGCTATTCTTGATAGCATTCTTTCTCAGCTAATAGCTTTAGTGCTCCTTGTGCTCTCTTTTAAGGTAAGGATCATAGTCTTCTTGGTTGAGAGGTTAAGGTGAATGAGGGTAAAGAAAGAAAGCATCTGATGGTGGCCTTGCCATCTTTTAAAGCTCAAATGGGTGACTAGGGATTTTTACTTTAAGGTTAGCTTGAAAGGCTCAAACGATGCAAAGACGGCCTAGATCACTTCTCTAGTTAATGCGGCATCCAACAAATTATTTCAAGGGGCATTCAAACAAGTTCTAGGAAACTCACTTTCTCATAACATTCACATGAGCTACAAGACATCACTCTCGCACCACTACTTATGATCTGAGATACTCTATCATCCAAGAGAATTGAGTATTTTGTCAGGTAATCCAATTTTATCATTGGCAAAAATGAATTTGGTTAGGATGAACTTAAAATATCCAATCACCAATTAATTGCTCTTAGGCATCAAAACGTGAAAAGGTATCATAACCCTGATTGCCCCAGTGTTGGTTCATTCTAGTGATGGTAACCCTCCTTGAGTATCTTCCATTCATCAGTCACTCATATGATGTAGAATACATGCATGATGTGTTATTGAACTTAAGAGGTGCTCACATACAGTCATTGCTAAGGCCTTGGGCAGAGTCATACCATGAGATTACATGAAAAATGCGTGCACAAGAGACGCAACAAAAGATGCATATGATGCTTCCAATAAGTTGTGCATGGGATACATATCAAGAGTTAAGAATAACTCTTTACTTAGCCACAAGACTACATGAAAGACATGTATAGAAAGACAATATTTTTTTTAGTGCCAG
Source organism: Dicorynia guianensis (assembly GCA_037013595.1). Lineage (NCBI taxonomy): Eukaryota > Viridiplantae > Streptophyta > Magnoliopsida > Fabales > Fabaceae > Dicorynia > Dicorynia guianensis. The sequence continues at coordinate 15,216,417 of JASUAB010000003.1, read as the reverse complement.
TGACATGCTTAGTATGGTAAGAGTGATCTCTTGAACATTAGCAACATGCTTTACAAATGCAAATCTAGATTTACTGATGATCAAAGAATGAGGATATGTTGACATACGATGAATTTCATATCAAGTCAATGCATTCAAACAAAATTATCCAGATGCCTCTAACACACAATGCAAAGATATTGTCATGATGCATGCTGACATACCAAGAGGCATGATAGTTCTCATTGGGCTGTGCAAGAACCCTTTTTTAGTGGGCGATACTGCCATAACCTTTAAGAACTCCAAAGGTAAAACCATCAATGAACCATCTTTATCCATCTTTCCCTTTTTTTCTTTGATGATGCCTTTGCCCCAGCTTTAATTCAATGCAACCTTTTTAACTTGGACTCATTCTACTGGTCATCAACCAACTTCGTAATGCACCATGTTTTATGAGTCTTTAATACATTGCAGCACTGTTTATCACCTAAGAATTGAATACTTTGTTAAGCAATCCTACTTCTTCATTGGCAAAATGAGTTTGATTAGGATAAACTTAAGATATCTGATCACCAATTCATCGTTCTTATGTATGAAAAGACATTATAACCCTGATTGTCCTTATTATTGGTTCAATTTGGTGATGGTATCCCCTTCTTAAGCGTCTGCCATTTATCAATCACTGACATAAAAAAAAGAAATGACATACAATACATTCATCATGCAAAACATCTTATTGAATTCAAAAGGGTATCCCCATACAGTCTACCAAGGCCTTGAACAGGGCCATTAAAAGATGCAATAACACTACGCAAAATACATGCGAAAAGAGAAATGCAACATTTTCTTTTGAAACAGAAGACGCCTATGATGCTCCTAATGAGTTGTGCATGGAATGCGTATCAAGAGTTAAGAACAACTCTTTACTCTGCCAGAAGACTCCATGAAAGACATGCACAAAAAGGAAAAATTAACACATTTTTTTTTTTTTGGGATACACGAGAATGCATATGATGCTTCTAAAAAACACACACGGGATGCGTATCAAGAGTTAAGAATAACTCTTTACTCTGCCATCCATGAAAGACATGCACAAAAGGAAAAACAACACACACTTTTTTTTGCTTTTGTTTTTGGGATACACGAGAATGCATATGATGCTCCTAATAAGACACACACGGGATGCGTATCAAGAGTTAAGAATAACTCTTTACTCTGCCATCCATCACACACTTCGATCTCGATAACTTCGCTTAGCTACTCTTCCACTCGAACCATCCTTCCTAGACTTGTACATCATCCTAATAACACAAAAATAACAAAAAGTAAAGCCATGACAAGTTACAATCGAAGCATGGTGTCTATTTTACGCTTTCTGCTACCATCGGGAGGCTGTTCGTCCACTTGTTTCACCAATGGGTAAGGTTGAAATACATAGGCTTGTAGTCGATCAATCAATCGATCGACGTCTGAATCTGATTTTATGGCACGGCGAGCCTCCAGAGATATGAAGCGTTGTTCCACAGCTGAATCTATAAAAGATAACAAGCCATCATAAAAGCCATTAACATTTAATAATCCTAACGGCCTTTTCTGATAGTTAAATTTGATCCAGAATAACACACTAGAAATTCCTTCTAGAGTTTCTAAACCACCAGGTAACGCGATAAAGGCCTCAGCATTGCAAAACATGTGCCCGAAGCGTTCATGCATAGATGAAACCCTTAACTCAGTACCAAAGGTGTAGTCACTGACTCTTTTGTCGGCCAACCCTTTTATAAGGATGCCTAAGACATGGCTCTTCCCTGTAAATGCAGTTGCAGCTGCACATCCTCTTATCCCATGGATGCCCCCACCATACACCAGGTTTATTTTTCTGGCAGCTAACACCCTACCGAGTTCATTGGCTGCCTTTATGAACTCATTATCCTTCCCTAGAATGGAAGCACCGAAGACACAGATAGATTTGAATCTACGTGCCGAGGATGTTTCTCCCTCTTTTTCTACCCCAGCCATGCATGGATGATCCAATGTGAAGGTGTATTTATAGGGGAGAAATGAACAACAGAAAACGGTCAGGCGCAATAATTTCAGACAATGACAGTAAGAAAGTCCAAAAGACAAGACACGCCTGCATATACGACAGTCCTTCAGAGTAGGAAAGTCGTAAAGCCACCGATAATGAAAAAGCAACTAGCTTGCTTTTTTGAAGTTTTGCAAGCAGAGTCAAAAAGCGAACAGCAAAGATAATAAATGCATCGGCGATTGTCAAAAAGAAAGGACAATTACGCCGATATTATCAAAATTATGCAGGTAGAGTCAAAAAGCAAACAGTGAATATGACAGACGTGTCAGCAGGAGAAAAGGCAATTACACCGATATTATCAAAATCATGCAGGCAAAGTCAGAAAGCATACAGTAAACATGACAGATGTGCCAGCGCTTAAGAAGGAGAAAAGACAATTACACCGATATTATCAAAATCATGCAGGCAAAGTCAGAAAGCATACAGTAAACATGACAGATGTGCCAGCGCTTAAGAAGGAGAAAAGACAATTATACCAACATTGTCAACATTATGCATGCAGGGTCAGAAAGCATACAGTAAACATGACAGATGTGCCAGCGAGAGAAAAGGCAATTACGTCGACATTGTCAACATTATGCATGCAGGGCCAGAAAGCTAACAGTGAATATGACAGACGTGTCAGCGAGAGAAAAGGCAATTACGCTGATATTATCAAAATCATGCATGCAGGGTCAAAAAGCTAACAGCGAATATGACAGACATGTTAGCGGGAGAAAAAGGCAATTACGCCGATATTATCAAAATCATGCAGGCAGGGTCAAAAAGCTAACAGTGAATATGACAGACATGTCAGCGATTAAGAAGGAGAAAAGACAATTATGCCAACATTGTCAACATTAAGCATGCGAAGTCAGAGAGTAAACAGTGAATATGGCAGATATACTGACAATTAACAGGAAAAATCACTAACAACAACTGTACAAATCAAAACCGTGCATACACCATTGGAAAGTAAAAAAGTGGTGGATTCACCAGCAATTACAAGACTAATGAATAGTGATCCTGGCTTATCCTTTCTTCTGATACTACATCCAATAACAGACTAAACACCATAAGGGATCAAACTGATGAACTAGGTTACAAACTAATGAACAGGGTCGTTTAACGTCAGATTCCCAAGACGAAACACTCCTTTGCTTTGTAGAATATGTCCACTGAGGCAAGAAATATGAAGATGTCCATTAAGATGCGTCTCAAGAATCTACTGGATATTATCCAAAGATTCTTTACTCAGTCCATCTTTAATGATTTTGTCTTCTTGCCTAGGAACATCACTCCTTCATCCTTGTAGTGTGCTATTCATTGATCAAGGTTGCTATCCAACTTCCTTACGAACTGGCAAACAGGGTCATTTAGTGTTACCTTCTCAAGACAGTGGCGCTCCTTCTCCTTGTAAAATTTGTCCGCCAAAGCGAGAAGAACACCATGAACTTGTCCACTAGGATGCGTCTCAAGAGTCTGAAGGATATTATCCAACGACTCTTTACTCAGTCCATCCTTTATGAACTGAATTTTGTCTTCCCGGTTTGCGGACACCATTCCTTTTCCTTTACATCGTGTGTTACAAGTCCATCTTGCACACTTATAACAAACCTCCATCCTTTTAGCTCTTCTTTTCTTAGCATAAGAGCTTTTTCCCATCCCAGGTAGATGTTTCACTAATGAATGTTGAAAATCATCTGCTAGGCGTACCTTAGCTTCAATGATCCAACGTACATCTTCAGGGAGTCCTAGACGTGTGAGTATCTTTATTCTTTCAAGTCGACTCTTATACATCTTCCGAAGTGCGTCTTGAGGAAGAGAAGGAAATCTGGCTTTGAGCCTTGCAAGGCCTTCCTCCATTTCTGGCTTTCTGGTACGGTGATGGGTTAAGACACTCGAATAATGCTTCCCAGAGTCCTTTGATTATGGCTTTCAAAATGAACCTTACGATTTGGTATAGAAGGATGTCAGGTTGGTTACCGACTGAAACCTGAGCATGAATAGTAAGACATAAAAAGGGGTAACCAGGCGCCTTTGTGCAACTGGGCTTCAGCTAGTCTGCACATGCTGTTGGGCCTTACGTTACTCACTGGGCCCAAAGCCAAAAATTCGGGGAAGAACATACTTAATTCCCCTGAGCAAGGCATGCTCAGGCCCGCGCGATCGGGCTTCAGCTAGTCTGCTAATGCTGATGGGCCTTCGATTACATATTGGGCCCAAACCCAAAAATTCAGGGGGAGAACATACTTAATTCACCTGAGTAAGACATGCTCAGGCCCAGACTTCAAATGACCCATTAAACAAAAGGTCGAGTGACAATGCATGCTTGTGATGAAATGATCTTAAGTTTATGCTTATGCTTGATGATTCAATGTTAACCAAGGGTTTTCACGGCTCCAAACCACTTTACCAGTCATGAATTCAAGAAGGCACTTTAAGCCAGGCATATATAGTCCAATGTTCGACATTTCAAGCATCCCTTCTATTGCCAAAGCACTTCATCATTTTTATTCTGTGCGGAACTTGGCCATTACCATCTTGAAGAGCCCTTTCCTGCAAAACTTACTCCTGAGCAAACTGGATTCATTTACATCTTTCCCTTTTCGCTTTTAGAATCATGTAATTCACCAACACTACACATATGATTTTTATTTGTTTTTCATGTTTCAAATATATATTTATAAGAAAATGCAATGAGAGAGGCAAAAAAAAAAAAAAAATTTATTGATAAGGATCCTGATTGTACATTCCCTTCTCTTTTTTTTTTGAATTTTGATGAACAAAGGGCAAGGTAAAGTATAATTAAAAAAAGGTACTGGTGAGGGTAATCGGGTGATGTTGAAGACAATACTAGATCCAACTATGCTTAATCAGAAGTCTAGGTTTTTCCATTATGCATAATATCTCTTGATAGCATCCGCATTTATCGGACTTGAGAACTCATCACCATCCATGTCTGCAAGGATTAATGCCCCTCCAGAAAATGCCTTTTTTACCACATAAGGTCCTTCATAATTTGGGGACCACTTGCCACGATTGTCCCTTGTAATCGGCAAGACCTTTTTTAACACTAGATCCCCTTCACGAAATTGCCTCGGGTGAACTTTCTTATTATGGGCCTTTATCATCCTTTTTTGGTAGAGTCGCCCATGAGACAAAGCTGCCAGCCTTTTTTCTTCAATCAAATTTAACTGTTCGTAACGCATTTGAACCCATTCTGCTTCCTCAAGCTGAGTTTCCATTAGTACTCTTAAGGATGGTATCTCCACTTCAAACGGGAGAACTGCCTCCATTCCATATACTAGTGAAAATGGGGTTGCCCCGGTCGAAGTCCTAACCGACGTGCGATATCCATGAAGAGCAAAGGGTAGAAGCTCATGCCAATCTCTATACGTGACAGTCATCTTTTCTATGATTTTCTTGATGTTTTTATTTGCAGCCTCTACCGCACCATTCATTTTTGGGCGATAAGGTGTTGAGTTATGATGTACTATCTTGTATTTCTCACACAATTCTTTCATCATTTTATTGTTGAGATTACTGGCATTGTCAGTGATGATCCTTTCTGGAAGACCATACCTGCATATGACCTCCCTTTTAAGGAATCTCAGGACCACATTTCTTGTTACACTACCATATGAAGCAGCCTCTACCCACTTTGTAAAATAGTCAATTGCTACTAAGATGAAACGGTGACCGTTGGAGGCCTTAGGTTCGATTGGTCCAATCACATCCATTCCCCACATTGCAAATGGCCATGGCGAAGTTAGCACATTGAGTGCTGAAGCAGATGTGTGAATCTTATCTGCATAGATTTGACATTTGTGGCATCTCCTGACATAATTGATGCAATCAGTTTCTACAGTTGGCCAATAATATCCTGCCCTTAGGACTTTTCTAGCCATAGCATGCCCACCAATATGTGTTCCACACACTCCTTCATGAATTTCTTGTATCATTCTTTGTGCTTCTCTGGCTTTGATGCACCTTAGAAGTACTGTATCATGATTTCGTTTGTAGAGGACTTCACCATTGAGGAAGAAACCCATTGCTAATCTTCTTAGAGTTCTCTTGTCATTTTCTGATGCCCCAGTGGGATATTCCCTAGTTTTAATGAACCGTTTGATATCTTCATACCACGGTTTGCCATCAGGTTCTTCCTCAATAAATGCACAATAAGCAGGGGAGTCTAGCTTCCTCATGCAGACTTTTGGAAGATCATCACCATTCATTATCGGATATATAGATGACAGCGTTGCAAGGGCATCTGCCATTTGGTTCTCTTCTCTAGACACATGATTAAAGGTGATGTCCTTGAACTGTTCTGCCAACCTGCTAATGTATTCCTGATAAGGGATCAATTTAGAGTCTCTAGTCTCCCAGTCTCCTTTCAATTGATGAATAACTAGGGCAGAGTCCCCATATACATCCAATGAATTTATCTGGTAACTTAAAGCTGCCTCAACACCCATGGCACAAGCCTCATATTCAGCTACATTGTTCGTACATTCAAAACATAACTTAGCAGTCATGGGGTAGCACTTCTTTTTAGGGGATATTAAGACTGCCCCAATTCCATGCCCCATCATGTTGGATGCTCCATCGAATAACATTGACCATCTTTCTTCTTCAACTATTTTGTCAACTACTGAGAGCGTCATGATGTTCTCATCAGGGAATTCAAACTTATCAGATTCTTGATCTATAACAGGGTTCTCTGCTAAGTGATCAGCAATTATGCTCCCTTTTATTGCCTTTTGTGGGACATATTGGATATCGTACTCAGACAGCAACATATGCCACCTTGCAATTCTTCCTGTCAAAGCAGGTTTTTCAAAGAGGTATTTAATTGGATCCATCTTTGAAATTAGTAATGTGGTATGACGTATCATATACTGCCTGAGGCGACGAGCTGCCCATGCCAAAGCACAGCATGTTTTTTCAAGCATCGAATACCTCGACTCATAAGGTGTGAACTTTTTACTGAGGTAGTAAATCACTTGCTCTTTTCTTCCAGTTTCATCATGCTGCCCCAGCATACATCCCATTGACCCCTCATGCACAGTTAAATACAAGAGCAGTGGTTTCCCTGGTACTGGTGGAACTAGAATTGGCGGGTTTTGTAGGTATTGTTTGATCTTATCGAATGCCTCTTGGCATTTATCATCCCATTCAGTCCTTTGACTTTTACGAAGGAGCTTAAAAATTGGCTCACAAATAGCTGTCAATTGAGATATAAATCTTGCAATATAGTTTATTCTTCCTAGAAAACCCCGCACTTCCTTCTCTGTTCTGGGTGGAGGCATGTCTATGATAGCTTTAACTTTATCAGGATCAACCTCAATTCCCTTTTGGCTCACCATGTATCCCAGCAATTTTCCTGATTTTACACCGAACGTGCATTTTGCTGGGTTCAACTTAAGTTGATATTTCCTTAAACGATCAAAGAGTTTCTTTAGGTGCATCAAATGTTCTTTTTCAGATTTTGACTTAGCAATGATGTCATCGACATACACTTCTACCTCTTTATGCATCATGTCATGAAATAGTGCTACCATAGCTCTTTGATAGGTTGCCCCTGCATTCTTTAGCCCAAACGACATTACTTTATAACAAAATGTTCCCCATAAAGTGATGAACGTCGTTTTTTCTTTATCTTCGGGGGCCAATTTAATCTGGTTGTATCCTGAAAATCCATCCATGAATGAAAAGATAAAATTCCTTGCAGCATTATCTACTAGCACGTCAATGTGGGGAAGTGGAAAATCATCTTTTGGACTTGCTTTATTCAAATCTCGATAGTCCACACATAATCGGATCTTGCCATCCTTCTTAGGTACAGGCACAATGTTTGCTATCCATTCCGGATATTTGGCCACTTCGATGAAACCAGCATCAAATAATTTCTTGACCTCTTCCTTGATTTTTAGTAGTATGTCTGGTTTCATTCGTCTCAGTTTTTGCTTAATTGGTTTGAACTCAGGTTTTATTGGTAGGCGATGAACCACAATGTCCGTGTTTAATCCTGGCATATCTTGATAAGACCAGGCAAATACGTCACGATACTCTTTTAGTAGTAAAACCATTGCCTCCTTTTCTTGGTGAGCCATTTGCATTCCTATCTTAATCTCTCTTCTGTCTTCCTCTGCCCCCAGATTAATTACCTCTATTGATTCTTCATGTGGCCTAATTCCCTTGTCTTCCTGATCAATCATTCTTTGTAATTCAGGCGATAGTTCCCAGCCTTCTCCTTCTTCTTCCACTTCTTCATTATATACTGCACAACTGACTGAACGCTCAAAGTCTAGACTTGGGAAGTCAGCATAGTCTTCTCTAGTATTTTCTTCATTATTTAACCTGAATTAATGTATTATTATTTGGGTTAAAGATGGTATGATGTATGTTAACAAAGGTAATAGAGATGAGATTTTTGGGAAAAAGAAATGCATTTTATTATCCATATGTTTGAAATAGATAAACAAGATAAACCCATACAAATCCAATCTAGGCCTTGGGCAAAGCCGTAGATTGTGAGGTTTGAGAATTACATGTCCTGTAAGCTAAAAACAGTAGGAATTGGCTTAATGATCCAATTACTCTGCCTGCATGATGCGACCAGCTCAGTCTCTTTTTCTACAGGGCTTCCTTCCTCAACAGTAGCAACTTGATTCGGAGTCCAAAGACCAGCACTGATAAATGTCTTGTATAGGTCTTTGATGACCAATGCCTCAGTCTCTACAACTCGGCCCTCTAATCGGGCTAATCTTCTTTCTCTCTGCATTCGGGCCATCCTGACTTTATCAGCTCTAGTGGGTTTAAACCCCAAGCCATATGTTCCTTCATTTAGTGGTAGCATTGGTGGCTCCTTCATGCCTTGTCCTGAGCTCCCTAATCCTTTCCCGGGAATATATCCACTCCTCTTGAGTACTTTGCCTGTCATCAAGGCAGCTTCAGAAAAGCGTGGTGTCCACAATGGTTCTCCTTCCCTTGAGAACTCCACATTTACAATCTCAAAGGTTCGGAATGAGCTTCCGATCTCATTTTCTGCCGCAATATATGGAACAGATGATGATCTAGACACCATCAAGTCTTCTTCAGCGGTGATTTCAACCAGCTTTCCTTGGTATACTAGTTTTATCTTTTGGTGGAGAGACGAAGGAATTGCCCCAGCTGAATGAATCCATGGACGTCCTAGAAGACAGCTATAAGCAGGATTAATCTTCATGACTTGAAAAGTGACCACAAAATCACATGGGCCAACTTGCACTGGTAGCTCTATCTCTCCTAAGACATCACTTTGGGCTCCGTCATATGCTCTCACAATGACAGTACTAGGTCTTAGAAGGGTCTGATCAATAGCCAACTTTCTCAATGTAAGTTCCGGTAATATATTTAACGCAGAACCATTGTCAATCAAGACATTTGCCAAATCATTACCCTTGCATTTAACGGAAACATGCAGAGCCTTATTATGTCCACGTCCCTCAGGAGGGTATTCTTCCTCAGAGAATGATAAGAAGTTATGGGCTAAAATGTTTCCGACCACACTATCAATCCCTTCCGTGGAGATATCCTTATCAACATAGGCTTCGTTTAAAACTTTCATTAAAGCCTTTCTATGTGGTTCAGAGTGCATGAACAAGGATAACAGTGAGATTCTTGCTGGTGTCTTTTTTAACTGCTCAATTACCTTGTATTCACTCTGGCAAATGAGTCTGAGGAACTCACTAGCTTCCTCTTCAGTCACAGATTTTTTGAGGGGGATTGACGTACACTTTTCCGCCCTTGCAAAGTCATTCTTATGGGGTTCATTCTCCACCTCGACACTTTTAGGCTCAATTGCCCCAGTATTCTCACTTTTTTTCACATCCCCTTTTTTGCCTTTTGTAGAATCAGATTGAATTGCTTTTTCGGTTCCTCTTTCTGGGAGATAACATCGTCCACTTCTGGTTACTCCAGAGAGGCCAGATATATTAGTGATCTGCAGATTAGAGCCCTCTGATGCCACTTTGCAATTGTAAACCCATGGAACCGCTTTGTTATTCTTATAAGGGAATGGAGCCGGTGTGGTAATAGTTAGCCTCTTCATGAGCCCAGTAGGAGCTCTCACCTCATTAGTCACACCATCACTTGCCTCAGTTTGGGGTAGCTTCCCCATGTACTTAATAGCTAATGGCTTCTGCCTACTTGAAGTGGCATCGATCATATTTACGCCACTATCCATGTATTGATGGAACGAATCCAAACTCCTAGAAGTTGGCAGAGTCTCATCAAAGATGGCATTAACTCTTGCAGTCTCATGATTAGGCAGAGGATTTCCATGTACATCTGGCCCTGGAGTAACCTGTTCAAATGTCAACCACTTTGCATCGATTAGCTCTTGTACTTTCTTTTTGAAAGTAATGCAATTGTCTACTGTATGCCCTTTTGCCCCTGCGTGATAATCACATGTGAGCTTTTCATCATACCATGCCGGGTATGGGGGTTGAAGTGGTCGAACAGGGTTTAATGTTATCAAATTATTTTGCAATAGCTGGGGTAGCAGCTGTGAATATGGGATAGGGATGGGATCAAAGTTTTGGCGCCTGAGATTATTGGGTTGATTGAATGGCTTAGATTGGGATTGCACTGGCTGCACTTGTGGTTGGTATTGGGCATGCTGTGGAGACTGTGTTGGCTGTGGTGGGTTTTGGTAAGGTGGCGAGGTAAAAGTGGTTTGAGGTAGATTGACACCCCTTGTTGGTGCAAATGTTGGTGTATAAGACACCTGATAAGCCTGCTGGTTGTGAACAAATTTTTCAGCTTTTCCTCTTCCTTTATCACGGTAATCCACTGAATGGACATCCTCTTTCTTCTTGTAAGGTAAAGGCTTCTTTTGTAAGGTACTACTTGCTATGGATTTACCCATCTTGCCAGCCTTTATTCCACGCTCAATTCTTTCACCAGTCTCTACTAAATCTGGAAAGCCCATGCTAGCAAAACCTACCATTTTTCCATAAAAGGGATAGGTTAGAGTACTCAGAAATATGGTGACCATCTCTTTATCAGAAAGGGGTGGTTGTACTCTTATGGCCACATCCCTCCACCGTTGAGCATAGGCCTTAAAGGACTCCTTATCTTCTTTTGCCATGTTCTGTATTTGGAATCTATCAGGGGCTACATTCCGATTATACTTGTAGTGCCTCATGAAGGCTTCTGCCAGATCTTTCCAAGTCCGAATAGAGAATCGGTCAAGGCTCATGTACCATTCTGCAGCACCATCAATTAAGCTATCTTGAAAAATATGGATGAGTAGTTTTTCATTGTCGGCATAGGCGGCCATCCTTCGAATGTACATGACAATATGTGCCCTAGGACATGATGTTCCATTATACATTTTGAATTCTGGTACCTTAAATTTTGGAGGTATGGCCACATCAGGTACTAATCCAATCTCATGTACATCCAGTACATCTTCATCAGTAAATCCTTCCATCTTTCTCATCCTAGCTTCCAATAGCTCATATTTTTCTTGGATCATAGTCTCTTCTGGGGGTTTTTTCACTTTTTCTTGTTCTTCTAACTCATCATGGTTTAGAATAGAGCTACCCGCTGTTTCCACAATGTACGGCATTTTGCGTTCTGTTGGGTTTTGTGGCTGCTGGTTCATCGGGCCTTGGGGGGACTCATTTTGCGCGTTTTCTTTAAACATGAGTAGCTCAGTTAGTCGGGCTAATTGTGCCTTAAGGTTTCCTATCTCCTCATGCAATTCATCCATGGACTTTTCCTGCCTTTGTTCTGCCATGAATTTAGACTGGGATCGCGTTGTAGGAGCCGTGATTTCCTTTTAGGTTAAATAAATAAATAAATTATTTGCATGTGTCAAAAGATGAATGCATGATATGATGTGTAACTTAAAGTATGCAAATGATTACAACTTTTCATAAAAAAAACAAATAGGCTAAACATCATTTACTGGGCCTTGTTTCCTATCAGGATTCAAACTAGGAGGTTTCCCAAGTTTCTTCAGATCCGTACGTAGAGCCCAATAGAGATTCTCAATTTTTCCCTCTGGCATTGCTATTCTTTCAATCTCATCTATCCACTGCTTAGCTCTTTCAGCTATCCCCATTCTCTCCAGGTAGAGAGCTCGGGCTATCTTTTCATACAAATTTCTATCAAGGATTAGCTCTGTTTTATAGAAATTTGCATCAAGCATGATAGCCAATTGCCGCATCTCCTCTTGATGTGCTTGTTCCATTTGCATCAACATTTCTTCAAGTCTTAAATGCTCAGCTTCAGCGATTTGCATTCTTCTTTGGATATATGGGAATTCTTTCAGCTGATTAAGAAGGCTTTGCACCTCTATCTCATGTTGCCTTTTATTATTCCTGATGTAGCTAGTCAATTGGGCCTTCATGTCTTCTAATTCATGAATGCGTTGAAGGTGGTTGGCCACTTCCATTGTAAGGGCTTGATTTTCTTCTTTTAGTTCTGAGACCTCCTCTTTTAGTTGTTGATTATCACCCCACATGACTTCTCGAACATCATCCAAATCTTGTTCAGCTTGCTTGTATCTCTTTGCTGCCCTTTCTAGTTGGCTTTCGAGGTTCCTATATTTCTTTTTATACCATACAACCCCTTCTTCCTCTTCTTTTTTATTGGCAATAATTTTTCTTTCCAAAGATTCTATCTTGACATCGTACTGCTTATTCTGAGCCATCAGGCATTCTTCTTTGTTCTTCCAATCTATTTCTTGGTTTCGGAAGTTTGCTTGCAATTGCTCGTATTTTTCTTGCAACTTAAGATAAGTTGATTTTTCTATGGTCTCTGGCTCAGGTTGGGAGTGCAAGTCCTTGGTCTTTCTGATGGGAGGAACCGTCATTGGAGGTGCAAAACCATCTCTTGCCTTGTTGTACCATGTGGAGTATTCCTCGGTAGTCGCATCCTTATTGCCTCCCATGCCCTCTATGAAGTGAATATTCTTCCAAGACACTTTTGCTTCCTTAATCTTCATATCAGTGGGATCATCACCATACGTCATATCCAGAGAATGCAACCCAAACGTTGCTGGAACATATTGTATGCCGCCAGCTTGTCTTCTCACCATAGAAGGAGAATACCCTATTACTCCCCATGGGCCAATGAGAGGGACCCATGCCTTATCACTACAACTGTAAAGTGTGGGAGTTACCGACATCCAGGAGGCTTTCCATCTCACTTCTCTTATACTTGCTAGTGCTTGAATCCATTGATCCCTGGTAGCTTGGTCCTTGGGCCATGAGAGCCCAGAAAATTCATATGGGGTATTCCTTGCCATATTGTAGTCTCTAGTCAACTTCATAAGTGGATACCCTAAATTGCTCATGTGCGGGAGATGACTGAATGCCCATATTGTTAGCAATTGAGTGCATGCAAAGAAACCTCCTTTTCCTTTCTTTCTCAAATGACATAGTGTGCGAAAGGTTTCTGCTAGAATAGGTGGAATTGGATGAACTCCATGCTTTATTTCAGAGAACAACAGTACCACTTGACTGTCAATGTAACCTTCCACCCTTGGATAAAGAAGCATGCCATATATAGCTAGGGCGAGCATGTCAAAACCCTTCTCTGTATTGATATGGCTTTCCGCAGTTGATAGGAGAAAATCAATAGGAAGGCATCGTCTTTCCCCTTTGTTGCAGAGAATCTTATCAAAAGTAGTAGCTTTGTCCCCTGTCAATCTTGCTAATTGTCTAGCAACAGTAGCTTTAGGGTTGTAGGAATACACCCTCCATGCCAGATTTGGCTGTATTTTTAGGATAGCTCCATATTCCTCTATAGTAGGGGTTAAATCCATATTCCCAAAGGAGAATACCCTGAATTTAGAATCCCAGAAAGACAGCAAAGCTTTGAGTAAAGGCTCATCAACTGGTACGGATAGTAAATACCCTAAATGGCCAAATTTAGCTGAGAAAGCTACTTTATCTGTGGTGTCCTTCCAGATTTGCTTAAGTCTTGATAGGTCATACTGTTTGAAAATAATATTTCTTATTTCTGGAGAGTCAGGGGCCAAATCATGGGTCATGCAATCTCCAAATTTTCTCTGGAGTCCCTCCTGGGATTCTCTAGCTTGATCTTGAGTGATAAGAATAGTCCCAGTAGATAATGTAGCCATAAAATTAAAATTTGAAAATCCTAAGATTCAAATGTAAAAAGGAGGAAATGTTAGACGAATATTCTAGTGCCCCATGAAATGCATTTTTAGAAAAAGGAAATGTATGCAACCATGCATGATTGTGATGATATTTCTCATGTGCCTAAAGGGTTTGGTTCGAAACTCTTCAAAGGGGTGACTCTAAGGCAACTAAAAGTGAAGGGATAAGTTCTACATTTCCTACAAGGTCCCCAAATTGTCCTTGAGGGGATCAATTCGAGTGGGGTGTTTCGGGCGCCCATGCGGAGACCGAAGATCTCTCGAAGGCTAACCTTACTACACCCCTCTAACCTATAAGGTATCCTACGTGGCCCGGGTATAGGGCACAGGGGTCATGACCTCCCCTTTTATTCTAGTGTGTGGTGAGAGTGACAGTGTGTGTAAGGAATCAGATTTCAAGAAAATACCAAATACACGCATTTACAAATATGTACAAATCTAACCAACAAATCAATCAATAAATTAATAAGATCATTTTTAATTGGCCTAACCCTCTAAGGTGTCCCCAGTGGAGTCGCCAAGCTGTCGACCCTGGAAAATTTCTTTTGTTTTGTGATTTGTGAAGTCGCCACCGACCTAAGTTATCTAAGGTGAGATCGGACACCTAATTAAAAATGGTCTACGTTTAAAAGATTGAGTTCGGGGGTTGATTACGTGTTAGGGAAGGTGTTAGCACCCTAAACGCCCTTTCGGTACCAAGAATGATCTTATTAATTCACTTGATTTAATTAATGTTGGTTTTAAATGAATATTTTCAAAAATCGCAATTCTTACTTATTCCGGGTTGGAAAATGAATATTTCTGAAAAGATAATTCTTACCCATTCCGGGTTAGAATATTTAATTAATTACTTCATCCAAATCCCCTTTCTATTCCAGTTTGGGATTTGAAAATGATTTCAGGAAAATTCCATCTCTATTCCAGATCAGGGTTTTGATTATAATTCTGAAAAGTCCCGCCTCTATTCCAGATCAAGGTTTTAAAAATAATTTTTAGAAAAATCCCGCCTCTATTCCAGATCAGGGTTTAAAAATAATTCTGAAAAATCCCATCTCTATTCCAGATCAGGGTTTTAATATTTCTGAAAAATTCCATCTCTATTCCAGATCAGGGTTTTAATATTCTTTAGAAAATCCCATCTCTATTCCAGATCAGGTTCTTTAAAGATGATTTTATGAAAATTTTCATTCTATTTCTATTTTATTTTTCTCACTTTAACATGTCGTACATCGCGACGCGGGGTTGCGGCGACCCGGAAAAGATCAGGTTTGAATTGGCAATGATTTTGGGGGATTTTTAGGAGGAATGAGGTTTAGTCACGTCATAAGGATTTTGTCAATTTCTTCAACTTAATCCATGACGTATTATTTTGGAAAAGGTCAACAGTGGCCACTTTCGTCAACCGCCTGTATCATGGCACTTGAAGGGATAGGATTTAAAAGAACCAGGTTGGATTTCAGGAAAAGGTAATGGGTTTTAAAGTGAGAATGCTAATCACGTCATACGAATTATATCAATTTCTCCAATATAATTCATAACGTAATTCCCTCCAGATAGTTAGTTACAGTCACTTTCGTCAACTGTACCAACGACCATCATTGGATTAATCAGGGATTTGAAGCTCAAAGACATTTTGAAATATGAATAATCCTCCTAAAACCCTTTATATCATTTTTTTTTTTATAAAATTATGACTCTAAAATTTTCTGTCCCTTTTTAATTTTTTTAATTTTTTATTATTATATTATTATATTATATTTTTATTTTTATTATTATTTTTTTTAAAAAAAAAGAAAGGGGACATCACGGCATGGGCCAAAGCCCATGCCGTGAATTCAAGAAGCATGGCCGACTTTTGGCTCCTTTTTTTATTTTTTTTTTCTTTTTTTTTTAAATCACTTATATTATATTTAAATAGTGATACTGATGAATTTACGATTCTTCTTCTATTCAACTTCCAACATTTTTTGAAAAATAGAATCAAGTTTGCTGGATCAAATGACACAATAAGAATATTTTTTTGCAAAATCAATTTTTTTCTACATTTTTTTGAAATGAGATAAAAAGACAGAAATAATACAGTTAAGCGTTGCATTCTTCATCTAAAATTTTTGTAACTAGTACCAAAAATTTTCTTAAAAAATGCTTGTTTCAACTGTATATTTTCTTTTATTTTTTTAAAATATTTTATTTTTCCTGAATTATTTTTAAAAGACCATTATTGGGTGCACCACACCCCATAAAGGGTGCGGTGCACCCTTCTTCTTTCAAAGTGCGCCCGCAGGCGCAGTTTTTGCAACCTTTCTAACGAAGTTTCAGCCCTCTATTTTTTTACTTCCCAAACTCATATGTCCTCGAGTTCAATCAACATACATTCTAGCCACATCAATCAACATGCATTCTAGCTACATAACAATATGGTAAAGTCATTATAAACAGAGATATGAACTAAAAAGGGATATGAAAGCTAGACTCCATCAAAGAACAGATGAGACGCATACCAAAGCGAGTGCACCCTTTTCCTCCTCTTTATGTAGAGTTACCAGCAAACTGAAGAGCCTGTCTTTGCGCGCCCAACTGTAACTCTCTCGGTCTACGTGCGTAAGTCCCTGGCTTTCAGTTGTGGGGACTTTGCTTAACCAAATGAGAAAAGAGTTTTCTCACCTTATCTCTCAACGCCACACCCTCTGTTTCTTCCTCTCGGCCTAAGTGTTTCTGGTTCTCACTCTCTTTTTTCCTTCCTACTCTTGCACTCTCTCGGGCTTGCTCTCTCTGAATTCCCTCTCTAACTTTGCACTCGTATATTCTCTGTGTTTTTCTCTCCCCTTTTTCCTCCGTTCTCTCTCGGGTTTCCTTTTTTCTCTGAATCTCGCCCCTCCTTGAAAGCGTAAGCTCCTCCTTTTTTCAAGTCTCCTGTAGGTGAGGGTAGAATCCCCGGGTGAAGGCTCCCCTCTCCCCTGTCAAAGGTGGTGAAGTCTTTTTTTTTTTACGCTCACCTATTCCTCCTCAAATGTCAAAATATTTGGCCTCCTTGATTCACGGCTCTCTTCTTTTTCTTTATTCCTCCGCTTATCTTTTGACTTTATCTTCTTCTTCACCCCTTTTTTCTCAGCCGACCACTCCTTTTCTCTAACTCTTCATCATTTTCTTTCCCTTAACCAACACCTTTTTTTCTATTTTTCTACGGCAAACAACTCTTTCCACCCAACTTCTTTGATTTTCCAACTTTTCTTTTCACACTTCTTTTTCCTTTTTTCTATTTTTTCTACTTTTTATTTTTTAACAAATTTATTCACATTTGGAACCCAAAAATATTTTTAAATTTTTTATTTTCACTCAATTAATTTCTAGAAAAAAATATATATTCAAGTAGGATAAATTTTAGAATTTATGCATGGGTCCACTTTAATTTTTAAGGTCCGGACAAAATTAGGTGTCTACACCACTAAAATCATTTACAGACTCTTGATATGCCATATTCAATGTTATGTATCAGCACTTATTTTGACTCATTGCATACACTTTTGGAAAAAACAATAGCTCCATTATGATAGTGACACTATCAGCTCACACAATGAAATCCTACCAAATTAAGATGATCATATCTTCTTTTACATTTACTTGTACTCTTTAAAAGGGTTTTTCAAAATGTATATCAAATTTTGAAGGTGGTTTTATTGTTGTAACTACTGTTTGGCTTGGCTTTAGGTTCTAATTTCTAAATGAGTCATCAAACCACTGCTAGTAGTGGACATACTTTTGATCTAGCTTGGAAGTATTGTAAGAAAGTTGATCCTAAACATCCAAATAGAGTTCAATGCAATTTTTGTGGCAAGGTTTCATATGGTGGGATCACTAGAGCCAAACAACACATTCTTGGAGGAAATAGAAATGTCAAGATTTGTGATTCATGCCTAGAAATTGTTAAAAAAAGAAATTAGGCAGTATATGGCACAATAAGAAGAAATGAAAACTAAAAAAAACTTGCTGTCTCAGCCTCTCAATTATGAAGATCTTGACTTGTTAGATCAAGACCCAGAAGATGACATTGAAATCCAACCAATATCAATGAAAAAAAGGACCTCATCAAGCACACCTTCTTTAGAAAAAAGTAGTAAAACACCACTTCCTTTAAAAAGGCAAAAGCAAAAAGGGCCAATTGATTCTTATTTTGTTGTTGATCCAGAAATTGCAGTGGAGTAAAGAAAGAAAGGAAACCAAACTATGATCAATGAGCATTACAAGAAAGAAGCAAGGGATAAAGCATGTCAAGCCATTGCAAGATGGATGTATGATGTTGGAATCCCTTTCAATGCAGTGAAGTATGAAAGTTTTGCAATCATGATTAAGGCCATTAGACAATATGGGCTAGGGATGAAACCACCTACCTATCATGAAGTAAGGGTCCCACTTCTTCAGAAAGAAGTAGAGCTCACTAGTGCATCACTGAAGACATACAAGGAGCAATGGGCAAGAGTCGGATGCTCTATTATGGCAGATGGTTGGAAAGAATGTAGAGAGAGGACCTTGATTAATTTCTTGGTCAATAGTCCCAAGGGCACTATATTTATTGAGTCCATTGATGCCTCTAAATACATCAAGATTAGGCAAAAGATTTTGAATTGCTTGATAAGTTCGTGCAAAAGATTGGACTAGCCAATGTTGTCCTAGTTATCATTGATAATGCTGCCAACAATGTTTATGCTGGTAAACTTCTTTCCTTTGCTTTTTTTTTTTTCTAAGATCAATAATCAAAGTTATAGATGCTAACTTGCCTATGTTGATATACTTTTAATAGGAAAATTGTTGGAGGCAGCCCATCCACACTTGTTTTGGATGCCATGTGCTACACATTGCACTGATTTGATGTTGGAGGATATTTGAAAAATTTCTCGCCTTTCTAACACAATGAAGAAGGTTGTGGCATTGAGTGGTTTTATATACAACCATACAAGTGTGTTGAACATAATGAGATGCTTCACCAACAATAGAGAGTTATATAGGCCAGCAAAAACTAGATGTGCTATTACATTCATCACACTCGCTAGCATTTACAACCATAAGGCATGTTTAAGAAAAATGTTCACTTCTGAGGAGTGGGCTAATAGTCCTTGGGCAAAACTATCACAAGGCAAGAAAGTTGTTTAAATAGCAGTTAGCATTGCTTTTTAGAAAAATGTTGCTTACTCTCTTAAGTTGGTTAGTCCTTTGATTAAAGTTCTTCGATTAGTGGATGATGAGAATAAGCCTCCAATATGATACATTTATGAGGCTATGGATAGAGCCAAGGAACAATTGTTAAAGCTTTCAATGAGAACGAAGAGAAGTATAGAGATGTATTCCAAATCATTGATAGAAGATGGGAAATATAATTGCATCGCCCATTACATGTAGCTGGGCATTACTTGAATCCTGAATTTTTTTATGCAAATCCAAATATTGTGAAGGACCAAGAAGTGATAACTGGTTTGCTAAGCTGCATACAAAGATTGGTGCCTGACACTAACATGCAAGATAAGGTTGAAAATGAATTGGTCTTATACAAGAATGTAGAAGGTCTTTTTGGGCATGAAATGGCTAAAAGATCAAGAGCAACAAAGGCACTAGCAGAGTGGTAGGCTAGCTATGGTGTAGGGGCTCCTCACTTGCAAGACTTTGCCATCAAAGTTCTAAGCCTCACTTGCAGTTCATCAGGGAGTGAGAGGAATTGGAGTGTGTTTGAAAATGTAAGCAAAGTTATAGTTTATTTTTCATCATCTAGTAAAGTTTTAATTCTAATTTCTTATACTCATTTATGGATTTTGCAGCTTCATACCAAAAGAAGGAATAGGCTTGAGCATAAAAGGTTGAGTGATCTAGTCTTTGTCAAGTATAATAGGGTATTGAGGCAAAGATACAATTATCCTGATGTAATTGACCCAATCTCATTGAAAGATATTGATTTTGCTAATGAATGGTTGATTGGCAAGGTGGAAGATAGACAATCAGATGCTGAAGATGCATATGTGTTTGAAGATGAAGATTTGACTTGGAGTGATGTAGCTAGAGCTTCAGAAGCTGATGAGCTTTCTCGTCCTATTAGGAAATCAGCTAGTTGGACCTTTCAAACCCCAACCCCAACTTTGAGAAAGGGATCTTCTGCAAGGCCATCTATTCCTCCTAATGATAGTGATAATGAGGATGAGTTGGAAGAGTCAGAAGGATTAGAAGAGACTAAATTTGAGGAAGTTGGCTTTGAAGAAAATGATAATGATAATGATTCATCTTCTGATGAGAATGTTGTTTTTGATGATGAGGATGAATTTTAAACTAGTTATGCTTAGTATTTTTTATGATGTTTAAAGGCTTTAGCTTTAGACTATTGATGAATTCATCCTTTTGGTATCAAACTTATTGCTTAAAACAATGAATTGTGATTGCAAATGAAGTTGTTGCATGTTTGCCATATTTTTTTAAGGTTATTTGTTATATAATCTTGTTATTGGGGTTATATTATATATATGTATACATTTATATATATAATATAATTGCACTATAATCTAAATAGTAATGCACTATGTGCTATGTCGCAATGACCCAAGCGCTATAAGTATGTTATTCGCTATTAACAACTATGGTTTTCTAACAATGACCCATATTATATTAGAAATATCTTCAGCAATAGAATAATAGAAAGAATAATTTAAAAAATAAAAAGAGAAAAATACGAAGAACTTGCCAACTAACTACCACGTGTCTAAAATCATACATAATATTAAGAGAAAATTCATTTATCTAAAATTTTTCCATATGTTGTTCTCACAGGGTCTAAGAGTTAGCCACCTATAAAGTAATTTTAACCTTAATGCATCTTTGTGGTATTTAATCAATATTAATTAATCAGTATTTTGATATATTAAATAATAAATAATTTATGCTTGCATTTAGCTACTAAATAAGGAAGTGATGAAGGATAATTCTGACCTACAAATAGTGGGTCTTCCATTCAAAGACTCTTCTCACACAAATAGAGCTCTCACCACCAAATTTTTGTTGCTTCATGTCTAAATCCCAGCGGTGATATTGGTTAGTGTCTTGTCCATAGATGTGGAAGCTTGGCAAAGGTATGGTTTTCCAACCTTGCCTCAAATCTCGATGACAACCACCAATATTCCTTTCTATTTAACTTCTATTTCTAGTGTGTGTTTGTTTGATTAGAATTTTTATTGTTTACTAGAAAATTTCCTATTTCTTCTGACCCTTTTTGATAAACCCCCTCCCCTTTCACTTGCATACCTCACTATTATGCGAAGACTGTCTCCATGGACCACCTCTGTCATCTCCATGGCAAGTCCATTTGCTCCCAGCCTCGCCGTATTTATAATTGACTTAGTTGCCAGAATCTTTGCTATAGATATTTATGAGATTTGTTATGCCATGGAGTGCAACATAGGTTTTCTTCAGCCAAACCTTGGGAGTACGAGAAGCATAGTCCGTGTTTGTTTTCAAATCTCGGCTCTTTGAATTTGTCAGTTTTTACTTTTTGGGTGTAATTTAAGGATTGTAGAGGGATACTTTTTTTGAAATTTGATGGGTTGCGTATAAAGTTATATTCTGCATGGAAAAACAATCCTTTTTTTTTGTTTTTTGCATACACATAATATTTCTACCGTCTCTGCCAACAATTCTAATTTGTAACTCTCAATTTGACTTTGTTATGGACTTCAAAATTTAATTCTGATTTGAAATGGTTATGATTGGTACTTTGCTGGTTTCTTATGTAATTGGTTTGTTTTTAATGCCCACAGGGAAACTTTGTCCCTGTCAACCTCTTGGTAGCAAGGTTTAAATATAGGAATAAATAAGTATAATCTTCAAATCTACTATTAAAATATAATTGATGTATATTTTATTTTGACTAAATTTAAAATTAAATAAATCTAATAATGCTTAATTGCAAGAAAGTTTATGGTTAAGAAACTTAATTTATATAAGAGCTTAATTCAAAAAATTAATTATGATTGATACTTCTCATCAATTTAGCATATTAATTTAAATTATGATGTTATAATAATTAATTGAGAATTGTGTCACACAATTAATTTGTCCTCAATTATTGTCACATGTCAATTCTTTAATTGTATTTTTATTTGTATTTTTTAATCAATGACTATTTATTTGTATTTTTATTTTAAACTTTGAGTAGATCCTATTTGTGGGGATTGGGAGGGATTAATTGGTTTGCTTTGTTGTGAACGGAGGAATTTTAACAATAACATTGATCTTAGTGGACAATTCATACTTTTCTCTGGGTTAGATATGATTAAGTGAATCCAAATAAGATTAATTGCATTTTCTACCCTATTAATTGTGATTGATGTTATTTCTAGGGTCGTCTAAGTCGAATTAAAATACATTAATATTATAAGAGAGAATTCAATTTATCAACAGCCTAACACATGCCCTTTCTAAACTTTCTAAAAAATAGATTATGATTACTTCTCACTAATTTAGCATACTAATTTGTAGTAAATTATAATGTCATACTAATTAATTGAGAGTTATGTCACATTAATTAATTTGCTGTTAATTATTGTCACATGTCAAATTTTCATTATGATTATATATTTGGCAATTAATTACATTAGAAGTATGGGAATGACTCCTCAGTATACCCTACAGTTTGTCTTCAAGAAGTTACTAAAAGAAAAAAAGAAATTGAAATAGTTGGCACCAAAATCATGACCAAACAAAACATTTTAAAATAGTTGGGATGAAATTGCGACCTCATGAAATTTAAAATGGTCGAGATGAAACCGTTAACTTTCATGACATTTCAAAATCGTTGGGACGTAACTATGGCCTTTGGAAGCAATTCAAAGTGATCAAGACATAAATGTCCACACACTCATAAAACATTTAAAAGTAGATATTACAAACAAAATCTTCATAGCACACAAGTATTCAATAGGACAAGGCATAAGCACAAAAATACATCCCACATAATAAGAGAAAATTAAGAAATGGGTGAAACTATATTCAGAGTTCTCAAATAGTAAAACAAAGGCCACAAATGCAATCAAGAGGTCAAAAAACCCTAGGAAGGAGTTTTAAGTCAATTGTCAATGTTGACGTGGTAGTTGACTATATAGGCAGAGTTGATGTAGCAGTTGACATGGCATGTTGACTATACAAGTTGGCTAACATGGTAGGATGACTAAGTAGGTAAGGATATCATGGTTGGGTGACTATACAAGTAGGGTTAACGTGGTGGTTAACATGTCATGGTAGGGCTGACATGTAATGCTAATGTGCAGCAAGGCTTACATGGTGGTTGACATGTTAGGGTGATGTGGTAGGCTGACTATACAAGAAAGGCTAATATGGCATGCTAACTATTCAAGTAGGGCTAACATGATGGTTGATGTGTCAAGGTAAGGTTGACGTGGTGACTGATGTGTCATGTTGATTGTGCAAGTAGGGCTAATGTGGTTGCAATGTGGTAAGGTGATGTGGCAGGTTGATTATGCCAGTAAGACTGACATGTCATGCTTATTGGCAATTAGGGCTGGCATGACAGTATGACATAGTGTGCTGACTATGCAATTAAGGCTTCGTGGGAGGCTACATAGCATCTTCAACCTTAGAGCACATTGGTGCCACGCATGGAAGAGAGTGGCAACCCGTGGTAGTGTTCCTTGTGGCGATCTTCACAGTTTCGAAGGTTTTGGCACTTCCTAAGCATGATGGTGGGGCGTGTTTCTTAAGATTCTAATAAAAAATGCAATTTTTAGGGGGGTGAACGAAGGTTATTCTTTCTTAGATTTTTTACCCAAACTTGCGGTTTCGAGCACAATTTCGAGAACAACTAAAGGCCAAGTTGAGCTTCTCTATACCACTGTAGTGAGGTACTTAAAGAGAAAACCTGAATAATTCTAGTTTCTCTCTCTACCTCTTCTCTTCACTCTTGCATGGCTCTCTCTCTCTTTCTCTTCTCTCAAGTGTGTGTGACTAAGGTGAGGATCCAAGGGGTAAGTTAAGAGCTCCTTCTTCAGTTGAGTACGGCCATAGTGATGAGCTCCCTCTTCTCTTTTCTTTCTCTTCTTTCTCTCTTTCTTTCTCCTCCTCCTCTCTTCCTCTCTTTGCTTCTCTCACTCTGTCCTCTCTCTTCTCACGGCCATGTTCTCCAATTTTTTTCTTCTAGATCTCTCTGCCCCACCCTCTCTTGCTCTCTCACGTTTTTTCCTCCTTGGGTGTGTGTCTTTTTTTTCTATTTCTTCCCCCCTTCCTTTGATTGTTTCGGTCTTCTGTTCCTTTTGTTTGCTTGCTCATTTTTCCTTAATCGTTCACCCACCTCCACGACTTGTCTCCTTCTTTTTTTGACTTCCATTTGATTTTTTTATTTTAATTTAATTTAACTGCAATTTAACAAAATAATTAAAGTTTAGACTTGAAAATATCCTAAAATTCTTTTATTTTTGTTAGATTAATTTTCCAAAAATTTTATATTTGAATAGAAAAATTTTTAAAACTTGCACACAAGCCCACTTTATTTTTCTAAAGGTCCAAACAAAATTAGAAGTCTAGAATTAAAAAGTTTGGCCACTTCTTCATCAGTCCAAAGAAAGTTTCGAATCACCTAAGCTAATCTGAGCTCCTTCACATCCTCAGCATCATCAATCAATGAATCCTTAAAGGCAAAGTAGGAGGTACATTCCCATTTTGAATAAACTTATAAACCTTTCTTTATTAATATTCTAAATTAATATTGGTCCATTCTTTTCCCATTTTCTCACTTTTCATTCATGTGAAGGATGCCTATTATTTTGGTTATTATTGCTTCTTGTATTGAAAACTGCAAGTGATTTTTAATATCATATTGTACGACTGGCTGAGCAAACATCAGAAAATTAGGTTGATGAAAGTCAAGTCTTTCCATTGTATGTGCAATAGTGTAGTCATTTCCATAATGGTGATTGGAAAAGCATGTTTATTATTTAGTTATCAATTTTGATGATTTCAATTCGTTTTATCATTTAATAATTTTAAATATTTTTTATCTTTTTAAATTACTTTCGTATAAAAAAAAGTCACAGAGAAAAATAATATTAACTGAACATTTAAAAAAGATAATGGTATTAATAAGAGTAAAATTAGAAAGAAATAATAAATATTATTTTGATTTTAAAAAAGTGACAAATAAATAACAAAAATATTTTGAAACAATAGTTATTGTAAACCAGAGAGAGTAGCAAAGAGACTATATGCATCTAACCCACCGAATGGGCATGCCTGTTAAAAATGCAAAGGCTTCATGAATTCAAGCCACTCTTAACAATAACAAACGTAGCAACACTTGTCTAGATTGTCTAAACCTTGAAGCCTTCAATGAAACACAAGGAACACGAGAGCCATTACAAAAAGTACACAAACTCAAACATAACCACAAACAACGATCAATGACCCCAAAAAAAAGAAAAAAAGAAAAGAAATCCGAGGTGAAGCTTACTACTTCGGGTTAACGGCAAACCAGGTCTGAATAAAGGTGAGAACAAGTGCTAATACTGCAGCCAAGAAAGCAATCATGGCCCATGGACTGTTGAAATGGGTATTATAAACTTCAGCCATCCGTGTCTTGTATTTGTTCCTGTAATGTTTTTCGATTTCCAGCTTAATAAGAACATATTTTCTGCTGTATGCCATCGAGTCGATGCTCCAAAAATTAAACGTTTTTGCTACCAAGTCAGTGCCTAATGAATTAAATAGATTGGCAACTTCTTCATCACTGCCAAGGAGGTTTTGTATTGCACCAGCTAATCGAAGCTCCTTCACATCTTCAGCATCATCAATCAACGAGTCCATAAAGGCAAAATACGAGCTGCATTCGAAGCTATTTTGAAAATCCGGGCACGCCTCATATGCTATCAAATTCCAAAAATAGTAAGGCGTTACGTGGTTAAACACAAATGGAGGAAGTTTTAATTCTCCAGAAAAGGTGTTAGAAGTGAAAGAGATGTTACTCCAGCGCCAGTTCTTGTGTGCCTTCACTCGAATCCCTGCACCTTTAAGGTCTCGAATGTTCTTATATGTTTGCCAAACTACCAAACTTTGATGAGTGCCTTGTTCATTTTCCATTGATATTTTCACTTCCTGAACACCAGAATAGTCTCTCACAAAATATGAGCGTCCAAGATCAAGTAGATGAATTGGCTGAATTTGTTGGCAACGAGATCGTTCTTTCTCATGTTCACCATTGTGCCTATTTACACCCATGAGTACAAAGTGGACCTTGAAATCCTCTAGCTCGGACTCGTTCTTTGTCAATAGTTTAAGCACTCTAAAGGGAATTTGGTTCTCCAACAATAATAGATCCTTCCACATATGATAAAGTTGGTCAATCTTAAGTTTTAGAGCATTTGGATGGGCAATATCAATTTTTTCCATGAATTGAAGCACAGAACATCCATCCACAAACAATATCCACGCAAGTTCTTTGTCATTGTACCCTTCAATTGCATCCTCTGTGAATAGTTTCTTTAGTTCCTCCAAATTATCTTCAATCCTTTTGTGTAGAATTTGAGTAGTTTGTTCGATATCTTGATGAATTTGTTTGCTATATTCTTCGACATGGATTGCTGTCCACATATGCTTGTACAGCTCTCCCGACCTGAGACGATGGTGGATTGGACCTATGGATATTAGCTTGGGCGACCAATACTTAGCATGCTCTTCATTTTGTCGCAGAAAATAAGGAACCCTTTGGATCTTGGGCGCCTGAGCTTCGTCAACCATATCTTCAATTTGGAATCTTGCATTTTTTAGTTGTGCAAGCCTTTCTTCCATAGAGACTCCTGTGATCTCAGCCATTGTCAACTGCCAGAGTGTACAGTTAGGTTATTTGCAACTTTATAATTTGAGGACATAAATAATATACTAACAGATTTGAATGTTTTTGCTTTATTATTTTCTGATTTTAGTGATTTTTTATTTTTTTTTAAATTTAGCAGATAAGACTCATTTTTTTCGTTTACTTTTCTCTGTCTTTATCTAAGAAACACAAAAGTATTAGCTTAGCTCTATGCGATTTGGATGCTTTATTTTTATTATTTTTTATTTTGATAATTATTTTTTTAATTTATATTAAAATATACTTATTTAATTTCATTCTTTTATCAATTTTTTAATTTTGTAATCTTTTACTTTATTTTGTCTTTAGATCTTAAATCAGAAGATCCATATCCAAGCTTTATGTATGCGGTTAACCTGATGGAAAAATAGCTAATGGAAATTGAAAATAATAATTATTAAAGATATTTAATTTAAATTATTTTATAATTTAAGGATTTTATACTTAATTTGGATTATGATATCTTTAAATTTATTTCTTATTTATTATTAATTTATTATAATTCTATATTTATTATCTGTTTAACTACAAGATACAAATAAAATTTTACTCTAACATTATTATTTCAACTTATTATGATATTAATTTCTAACTTATTATGATATTAAGTTCTTAAAAGACTATTGTATATCTTATTTCTTGTTGATTCTATGTTGCTAACTTTTTTGTTCAAGTTCTCATGTACATATGCCAGCGGAAATAGATATTCTAATTTCAGCTAAACAATAGAAGCTTACACTTTCGCGCATATGTATTTGTGCGAAACCAAAAAGAAATTAGAATATGAACACTATTTTGCTGCCAATTAAACGGAAAATAATACACAATATAGTCCAAGTTGCAATTCTAAAACGAAATTTAATCAAACTTTACCTTTGTTCCGCAGATTTTTTTTGTCTTCCCTCAATGCCTTCGACTTTGACTTCTCCTTTACTGCGCTTGAGACGCCGAATTTTTTTTCGAATTTCTGCTTTTGAGGTTTGATTTTTTTTTCTTTCTTTATCTGAAAAGGAAAACAAAGGTTAGTGGAGACAGCAGGGAATAAGAATTCAAATATGGGCAAAACATAAAATCAATAGGAAAATGGAGACTCTTTTTGGACTTGTGAGGCACAGTGAAAACTTTTTCTTTTAACTTGTTTTGTGCGTTTGTGTAGAAGAAGAAGAACAAGAATTAAAGGAAAGAAAATTGAAAGGAAGAATTGAAATGAGTACAGGAAGCAGACGCTTCGGAAATGGCAGTAGAATGGTGTTCCCAGCAATGCACGATCGATGAGTTTGGTTGGGCCGATTTACAAGTGTTGCCAACAGCTATATAATGTGAAGCACAGTACTTCAGTTTTTGTTTAGTAAATTGGAAGTCTTTCTTTATCAATATTTTGAATAGACCAAAAGATGGCCGACAAAGCCTGCAAAAGCAGTAGAGTTACTAAAAGACTCTTATCGAGGATCAACATTTTTATTTTTTTTTATTTTTATATTTATAATAATAATAATAATAATTTTTTATTTTTAATTTTTTAATTTTAATTTTAATAATTTCAGCTATACCTACATCGTTAAATGTGAATATAACATTAAAACAACGACGTGGCCCTTAACATTTCTCATCAAAGATAGTAAAAAATTCCTATCAACAATAATGCTCCGAATTCCAGGCCTGTTATCGCTCATTTTCAGAGCGGTTATACTTGTTTCGGTTCTGTTTTGCCTTTGTCAAAGAAATTACGCACTATTTGCTTTGTGTCACACTAACCAGCGACATAAATTCTACACGTTGCACACACTTGCCTGTCACAATTTTCTTTTCTTTTACATAATATTTGCACTTTAGTCTCCCACCATACAATCCTCATCTTACACAGTATTAAGATTATTATCTATATTATTTAAATTTTTAATATATTTACTTTGAACATATTATTTTAAATTTAATTTAAATTATATATATAAAATTTTGTTAAATTATATATGTATATTTACTTTCTTATTTGATTATTTTATAACAATTTCTTGCTATAGGCCCCTCCAAAAATTTGCTTTTGGATTTGTCCCCTACGTTTCATATATATTAACTTTAGAGCCTTTCCATAATTTGAAAATATCAATATTTTTAAAATCAGATTGATCATTGAATTGGTCAACTGATTCACTAATGAATCACTAATTAAAATACATGAAAATTAAATAAATGTGGACTATTTTAAAATATATTAAAATTTTATAAAAATAACTATAATTTTAAACAAAAAATTAATCTTATAATAATAATTTTAATTCCCTTTTCCCAATTATCTTCTCTTTTCCACCCTTTTTTTAATTCTTTTCTCTTCCCATTTTTCTCCTTTTCTCTCTCTCTTTTTTTTTTATCTTTCTTTCCTCACCTTCTCCCTCTCCCTTCCCTTTCCATGCCTCCCCCCATCCCACTTTTTTTCGTTTCTTTGGTGATGAGACTTGAGCAGTTAAACTCCGAGATTGATTTGACAAAGGAAGAAGAGGTGTTGGAGGAGTATGAACGCAGTGAGAAATCGTCTGTGTTCGTGGATAAATGAATTGGGGAGCAAAATGAAGAGCTTGATGATTTTGTTAAGGCTATTCCGAGACTGTAGTGTGAATGTTAGGTTCAAGAAAAAACTCGTTCAGTTCAACTGGGTCACTTAAAATTAGCTGGTTCACAGTACCGATTCTCAACTGATATACTAATAGAGTGCAAGTAAGTGCAATCACATGCTTTGATGCCTATGTTGCACTTAAAATAAGAGTTTTGCAATAACGTCAATGACAATCAAAATCAAGAAGTTAAAAGAGTAATTAATAAACTGTGGCAGAAGGCCATAACAAAAAATACAGTAATAATTTGCGATTTCAAAATGAAATAGAATGAAAACTTACCTCCGTTCCAGAGATTTTACCCCTTCCCTTAATATCTGACTGTGACCCCTCCTTCACTACAGTTGAGGCACAGTGATTTTTTTTTATCAGTTCTTTTTCTGGTTTTTTTTTTTAATATCCGAAAGAAGAAAAACAAACATTAATGCAGTGAAAAACCTGTAAGTAAAATTTAAATATGAGCAGAACACACAACCAGTAATAAAAACTTTTTCTACACTATCTAATGGAAGCTGAATGATGCACAATCGATTCATACCTGCTAAAATCCTTTAAGTGAATTTAATTAAAATTTGTGTAAGTTAATTCAGCTAAAATCTTTTAGATACACATGAACTTAAATTTAAAACAATACCCTCTTTTGACAAAATGCATGTGTTGACGACCACGAACTATAAAAATTTTGGCTACACTTGAGACACTAAAATTTTTTTGAATTTGTGCTTTTAAGTTTTTTTTTTCTTTTTTATTAGAAATGAAAAACAAAGACAAAGGGAGAGAGAATTGTGAATAAGAATTTAAATATGAGGAAAATATACAATCAGTAGGAAAGTGGAGACTTGTTTTCTACTTGTAAGGCACAGTGAAAACTTTGTCTCTTTTCTTTTTCACCCTTTTTGTGTGTTTGTGTGAATGAAGAAGAACAAGATTTAATGGAGAGAAAATTGAGAGGAAGAATTCAAATGACTGTAGGAAGCAGACGCCTAGGAAATGGTAGTGGTATTCTTAGCAAATCGAGGTATGTTTGGTTGGTCAGATTTATAATTCTTACAGACACGCCAAAGTAATTTAAAGTCAAAGTTATGGAGCATTTTGTTTAGTAAATTCGAAGTCTTTCTTTATCAATATTGTGAATAGTACAAATTTATCCGCGTTGGCTTTGTCTCCTATTGATTCCGTTTTCATGCCTCTGCATGTGAAGCACATCTCACGTGCCTATAAAAATATTTTTTTCTTATTATTAGTTCTATTGAAAGCTGTGGTTGGTTCTATTTTAATATAATAAATATGCAACTGGCTATGAGCCAACTTGCTATACGAAGTTCACACTAGCATTGACCGTTTGCATATACTTCCATACGTTACAATGTTAATGTTGTAGTGAAAAGTATTCTATGCGATTTTTTATTTAAGAAGACTAATTATTCTAAAATTAAAAAACTAATTCTTATAACAAAATCTAGATTAGTTAGATTTACAAAACAAAAAAAACATAACATTATAATAAAAAAATATTGCTAAAGATTTTTTAATTAAAAATTTTTTTTTTGGGTTGTGCAAGTTCTGTTGAGAAAGTATTTGATTGAAATATTTACCTACGAAATCTTCCCGGATAAATATCATACAATTTCATGAAAATACTTTTTCACTTACCAAAATTTGTTCTATTTTGTAAATATCTTACTGTCATAATTAATATTTTTTTTTACAATCACTTCTGCGGCAAAGTAGCTAATGGGACAAATATTTTTGTTAATAAATATTTTCAACAATAAATTTTTGTCAAATAATTATTTATAAAAAAATTGTCAGTGATAAGTACTTACGGATGAATTTGTAATTATCATCAATGGACATATAAAGTATATCGTGTACTTTAGCGGAGCTAAATCCTTTGTGATTAATATACATTTTTCTAATATTAACCCAAATCATGGGACATTTTTGTAGAGAAGTCAGACAAAAAAAGGGCTTATCTTGAATATTTTCATTTGTTTATAGATAATAATAAATTGATATATTTCATTCATATTTTTTATACATTTTGTTTGCATCTAATATTAGAAAGAACAAAATCAAACTCATCAAATTAATCGCATCTCTAACATTATATAAGATCTAAATCCATGTGATTATTTTGATGTTACCAACTATTCGAGTGGCGTGGTACTGTTGTTGCCAACTGTTAAAAAAAGTATATGAAGACAAATAGAAATTTTGGCTTTGAGGCGTGAAATTATATTGTCTTGAGTGTAATATTACTTTTGTATAAAATGCAAGTTACCTCAGGATACAACAAAACTCTTTAAAAACTCTTTTTGGAGAAGATGAATGTGTGCACTAAAAGCAATCTAAAAGCCTCTATTTCTAGACATCAAAAGACACCTTTAAATAGTTGTGTTTGTTTGATTTGATAGAGATGACTTTCTATCAACTTTTTATTTCTAACAAACACATCTCTTTGTTGTAAAAATAATGGCAATAAAATTAATAGTTAATTTTATTTTAACTCAAGGCCCCAAGTATCCAAGTGCTCTATCAAAGATTTTATATATCTTTGATTTAACAATTTAATTTGGGTTATATTATGGGTTATAACCCATATATTATAATTTAACCATTGTCATTTATTGTCACTTATATAACCTTTAATATCTATAATTATTTTCAATGTGGGACTTTATATTTACAAACTATCTAACACCAACTGCCTTATATCAGAATAATTTGAATTAAAAAAAATATAGTTCTTTGCTCTGGCCTGCCGAGTCGAACCCTTGGCCTTCCAATTAGATGTAAGAGTAAGACATCATAACCAGCGAGGCACAAGGGAAACTGGGGAAAAAAAAAATTAGTTCTGAGTGATTATTAGGGAAGTACTTACATGTTCATTGATTGGTGTAGTAAAAAGGCTATCACACTAAACTATAATAAGTTGACTTTTCTACATGATTTTATTTTAAATAAACTTATAAGCCTTTCTTTATTATTTTGGGTAAGGCATTTCCTTTTCTTTATTATTGCTGCTTCTATTGAAAACTGTAATTAACTTTTAATATCATCCTGTACAACTTGCTGAGCAAACATCAAAAGATTAGGTTGATGAAAGTCAAGTCATTCTATTATATTGCAATTCCATAATGGTGACTGGAAAAGCATGTTTATTATTTAGTTAATGTTATAGTTTAAAATTACTCTGAGCAAAAATTTTTATTTTGATGATTTCAATTCGTTTTATTAACTACACGATTCCAGCAATTTCGCTCAAAATTGTAAAGTTTTTCGTTTAGTAAATTCGAAGTCTTTCTTTATCAATATTGTGAATAGTAAAAAATTTTCCGCTTTGGCTTTGTCTCCTCTTGATTCCATTGTCCTGCCTTTGCATGTGAAGCACATCTCACATGCCTGTGTAATTTATTTACTCTTATTATTTCTTCTATTTTATTTTAATATAAATATGCAACTTCTATAAGCCAACTTGCTGTACATAGTTCTCACCATCATTGACATAACATATGGCATCCCGCCTTGGTTAAAATTGACTTCACTTAAATTTAATAAACAGAGACAAAATTATTGGCAGTTAATTATTATCATTAAGAAAATCGAAACATAAGTTATTTTATATTTAAAATGGAAAATATCATTTTTAATAAATTACAAACATAATCAAGCTTGCGTAGAACTAATGCTTGCTGTTGCTGGAGGTTGATGCATAACCCCAATGTTTCAGGCATATTTTTAGGCCTTTGAAAATTAGAAGTCTGAAAAAATAATTACTATTTGTTTAAGTAAAGAAATACGACACCGTTAGGAATCCTATCTGTCTTCTAACTGGAATCATAATTGGAAAAAGGAGACAGTTGCACGCCACATGGGAAGGTGAAGCCTACCAGGTGGTTACGAGCTGTAAGCAGGGGTTATAATTTGGTATCCCGACAATCTTAAAGTATCATAGGAATCCTTAGCTAGTTTTAAGGGGGTAATATTTTAGTAGTCCCAACAATCTTGAAAATATTTTAGGAATCCTTAAAATCATTCACCAAGTAAATACTAATTTAACTTCACGGGTCATACTCCAATACATTTATTTTAATAAGGTATCGGTATTCACAATAGCATCATGACATGCAGCATGTGTCAACTTTATAATTTGAATAATTGATTTGATTTTATATTCATCACTTTACTAACATATCCCAATGTTTATTTTTATTTTGTCTCTTTTGTTGGAGACAAATCATCATGTCTTATCTTATTCACTTTTCTACTTCAATTTTAACACACATTATCATACCTATTTTGTTTTTAGTCTTTATCTATTTTACACAAACTAATTCAACATATCATTTGTTTTAAATGAATGGTTATGCTTGTACCTTTCAAATTGGATTACTCAAAGTTACAACATACTAAATACCAATACCTTAAGGTACATCAGTCTCATCCTAATTTCAAAAGTTGTTATGCTTCTCTTTCACATTCCCCCTTGCTGATTAAAGATATACCCGTACGTAATATTCTTATACTTCCATATAATTTATAATGGTACAAATTGTTTTGTTAGATTAAAGCAATGTATTCATTTAAGTGATAAAATCTTTTGTGATGAACATAAATGAAAGAGTTTAAATTAATTGTGTTTTCACTATAGAAGAATGAAGTTTGACAAACAAGGATCTTATTTTTTGTTGTACAATTCATGCTATTAGACATAAGATTTAGGCTAAATCACATAATATCCTCTGCACTATATTCACTGTGCAACTTACCCTCCTATAGTTTCGATGCAATTGACCCTCTTACACTTTTAATTTGTTGCAATTGACTCCTTCCATCAAATCTTCATCCAAATAGATAACTATTAACTTTTCTTTGTACATTATGATTAGTCGCGTGCTATTCATATGACTTTATCTTAAATTTTAAGCCCGAAATCTGAAAAATCACAAGTTCTAAATCTTTAACACCCAAACCCTAATTCTCTTAAACATCCAAAACCATAGACCCTTAACACTAAGTCTTAAACTTTATAACTCTAATATTAAAACCTTAAATTCTAAACCTTAAATCATAAATATTAACTATGAAACTTTTAAACCTCAAAAACTAAACCTTAAACACTAAATACTAAACTCTAGTTCTTAAATCTTAAAATCCTAAATCCTAAATCCTAAACCTTAAACACTAAAAGCCATGAATTGCTTAGGATTTAGGGTCTAAAGTTTATGGTTTTATTTAAAATTTAGAGTTTAAGGATTAGACCTTAGGGTTTATGGATTAGAGTTTAAGGTTTACTGTTTAAGATTTTAGGGTGTTAGGGGTTTATGAGTTTTAGGCTTTTGAAATTTAGGGTTCAAGGTATAAAATTCAGGATTTAGAGCAACATTTTAGGGTCTAAAATTTTAGCATTTAGGGTTTAAAAACTTTAGGTTGCTTTAATAGTTTAGAGTTTAAAATTTAGGGTTAAGAGTTTTAAAATTTATAATTTAAGATTCAATTTCAAGTCATGTGATTGGTCAAAATGGACAAAAAAATGTCAATAGTTATCTATTTGGATGCAGATTTAACAGAAGGGGTTAATTGTAACAAATGAAAAGTGTATGAGTGTTACTAAGATTTCCTTCTTTGGGGAATGAAGAATATATATATATATATATATATATATATATATATATATATATATATATATATATATAAAAGCAATCTTGTTGCACTTGCTGCAACGAATGCCATCACTTGTTAAATCTAAAAAATAGAAAGTGAACAACTCAAATGCTAGGAAATTAACTATAGTGGGTCTTAAATTTTTTCTATAGATCAGGATTCGCTTGCTTTACAATCTACTAGTACCTATTACTTACGTATGGCATCTATCTCTACAATCAATAGTTCACAAACATAGCAGTATGGCTTCCATTTCAAACTACGAATGAACATTACTACCATCTAAATCAACTTAAAAGCACAACTACTACTCCCTTAGTTATTATGTAGATGCTACTAAAGCCCTCCAAATATAAATGCTCCAAATCCTAAAGGTGTGAGATTATATTTTCAAGAAATATTCCAGAGAGAGAAGGGAGAGTTGGTAGCTAGAAATTTTCTTTTACATGAAAATTTCTCTATACAGTGTGTAGCTTTTTTTCTAGGTTCTTATTCCTTTTAAAATATTCACCACTAGTTAAAAACCTATTTTAACTAGGACTCCCCATAGATTGAGTTGAACTCTATAGTTAGGAGTTTTATCTCTAAGGATTAACTTAGTTTAGACTAAATTTGATTAAGATAATTAGTTAGATTATATTTTGAACAAATCAAAGTAAATCAACTAATTTATCTCATAATTTAATTAGAACTCATCTAACTAATTTTTCTTAAGAGATACTTCTTTAACTAATTAATTAATGAATAATTAATTAATTCTTTCATATTGCATGTCCATCTAGATGCACCACATATCCCCATGCAATATCTTTCCCTCGTATACATTAGACATACTAAAGAAAATCTTAATCTCATAAAATATATATCTAGTCATACTGAAAAATGAAACATGCAACCACATGAGAAAAGGTACCGGTGAGTGATTGTCATATTAACTGATCAATTGTCAAATCACATCTGACGGGTCTGAAAATTTTGTTGAGATTTAGAGGCTTAGATCTTCAAATCCAACTGTAGAAATTGAGTGATATCACTACAAGAAAAAATCCAATAGCAACAGAGTATTTTTGCTTTGCATTTTGTGACATGTTGTCAATAGAGTTGATAACTCTTTGATGGTTAAAATATGAGTCTAGTTGGGACAACTTTGCAAGAGAAATATCATCGCAAATGTATAACAATAACAAATTTGCCAGAAAGACATTTTTCTCCAACTAGCACCAACTTTGTAGGCTTGAGATAGACTTACGATAGAAGATTCTATAGCACTATAACCATCACAAATCTATCCCAAATGAATTTCTTGCCAACTTGAGTCAATTAATCTTTGAGATTATGGATAGATTAGCAATAGATGAATTGTCATAAATGATATTTGTCGCAACTCCATTGCAAAAGTGATCCTCTATGGAATTTTGGGATGAATTTGTGATGGTTGGTCTATAACAAATCCACCATCATAAATTTGACTATAAAATGAAGAATAATATTTTCAGTAGATTTAAAGATTTTGTTAAGCTTATGTGATCTTCATTGTTGGATTTGAAGATCTAAAACCCTCGATTATCTCCACAAAATTTGATACTCATTAGAGTTTATTTGGATTCCAATTACATTATTTTGAAAAAAATGCTCTTTTGTATTGCATAATCAAGATCAATGTGATTGCACATGTATCATGGTTCGATCATTCTAAAAAATTGTGTGGACAGTCAACATTGTGTTAACTTCAAATCAAATGGTCAAATTCTTCAAAATAAAAAAAAAAAAGTTGAGAAGTTGTTAAGAGATTGTGTTAATCATAAGAATGCCGCTTATGGGCTATGTGCTGTCCATTTCTTACTCTTGTTAAATTTTATGATTTGTTAAGACAAATCAATCTCCATGGTTGGATTTGAAATTTTAGTGCCTAAGATCTCTCCCTAAAACTTGAGACTCATTAGATGTGATTCAAAACAGGATTGCATCATTTCGAAATAGATGCTCTTATTTTTATTATAATTAATATTGACGCAATCACACGTGTTCCATTTTTATCATTGCAAAATTTTGTGTGGGTGGTCAAACATTCTATTCAATTCAATTCCAACGTCCCAGTTCTTCAAAATCACAAGAAATGGCATCAAGGCATTTTCTTGATCGTAAGGATATGTGTTGAGCATTTCAAGTTCTTGGTAGATTTCTAGATTTTGTTTAAAACGTACTTTAGATTCTTGGTTTTTAATCTTTAATCACAAGGCAATCAAGTAACAAACTACTAGAAATTTTTAGTTTATCGCAGAATGTTATCCATCCATAAAACTAAAAATTACTTACAGATTTGATCTTGAACCAAAAAAATTGATCCATTAGTAAAATTGCTGCTAGATAAATTACTGCCTTTTTGCAGAAAAATTATACCGATGGACTCGCCATTAGTAATCAACCAGTTGCCTGGTCAACACCACCTATCCAACCATTTTTGAATTTTGGATAGATGAGCGTTGAAAATGTTTTTACGTGTCCGACGTTGTTTTATTTTATCTATCAATAAATTTAAATTTTAAACCTGCCCCAATCTGCCCCTCATTTCTCTTTTTCCTACTTCTACTCTCTCTTCTTCCTCTTGTCTCTAAAATTCCAACAGCAAAACCACTATTTCTACCATTGCGTAGCTCATGTGCTACTTATTACAGCTTAAGGAGAAGGAAAACGGCTGATTTCATCTCTTAATGTTTTATTTTTTATATGGAACTAAATTTTTCAGTAACATTATCATTGTGCATATGATATGATACAGTAGATTAGGTTTTTTATTGATGTATGTTTGTTTACATATACTATGTATCTGTGTTTTGTTAATTTTAGTTATTGTGTAAAGATTAAAATTGCATATGCAATTGTGGTATGGTAATTTGTTGTGATACTTGGAGCAGTATTTGACGTGTGTTGGTTTTGTTATTGAATAGTGAAAATTTCATAGCACTATAAATGGATATATAATGAGAATTATCTGAATTGAGTGAGACCTAGGTCAAAGTTTACTGATGGGGTGAAGGATTTTGTTGGATATATTTATTAGTTGTCACTATATATATATGAAGGGACTCACAAGTATACGTACTGGCAATACAATTTAGTTACACCAATGAGCATCTACTAAAAATTTTACCGACAAATAAAAAAAAATTGTGGAAAAATTTTTTGCAGCAAAACAGTTCATGGAGGATGATATCCCGCAACAATTCTATCAATAATTTAATATTACCAACGAAATATGTTTTATTATCGATGACAAGAGCCAATGATGATCTGTTTCGTTTTTTAAGTGATATCCAAGTGTCAAAGCACTTTTCTTTCTCCCATTTTTTTTTATTTTATTTTACACAATTAACTTTTTGTTTTGTTTTTCATTAACAAGAACCAGTTCTTTATAAATATTTTTAAATTGTAATATTTTCAAATAATATTTTCTCAAAACTTTCATAATTATATACATAGATGGTAGCAACGACGATTGATTCTATCTAATACATACTTTAATTTAAAAAAAAAAAGAAACTTCTTAAATTAGCTACACACTTGTTTAAAATTAAAAGTTGCTTGACAAATATAAGTACATATATTTTATTTTATGTTCGGCTTAATTTTCTAGAAAGAGGAGAGCTAAGATTCGATTTATATACAATTAGTGCGAAGGATTTTACGTAGACAGTATTTATGCTAAAAAATTTAGAAAAATTTAATTTTTATGATGGATAAACTAATTTATCATTTAATAAGTTTAATTAATTATTTAATTTATTTAAAGTCAAAGTATATAAAATTCAAAATCCAGAAACTTAAAAGAACCAAATTTTAGATTCTAACATCTTTAGTTCTAAAATCTTAAAATCCTAAATTTTAATGCCCTTAAACCTGAACCCCAAAACATTTTATGGCACTAAACTCTAAATTCTACAACATTGTACTTATAACTTGAAAAACTAAAATGCTAGATAATAAATCTTAGAACTTAAATTTTAAAATCATAAACAAAAATGTTCTAAACCCTTACATTTTAAAATGCAAAATCTTGAACCCTAACAAACTTTTAAGGTTAAGAATTTAGGCTTTAGATTTTAAATTTTAGGATTTGATTTAAAATTTAAAGTTTTATGTTTTAGGATTTAGGATTTTAAGGGTAAGACTTTAATGCTATGTTGTGTTTATGGTTTAGTGTTTATAATTGTAGAATTTCATGTTTAGGGTTTATGATATAGAATTTCAATTAGGCTTTATTTTCATGTTGTATTTAAAGTTTATAGAGTAGGATTTAAAATTTGATGTTTTGGGTGTGAAATTTCAAAATTTCGAATTTTAATTTATAAGGTTTAGAGTATAGTGTTTTGAACTTAGAATGTAATTCCATATCATATTTAGACCTTTATAATTTAAGGCTAAGGGTTTTAGTATGTGGAGTTTCTTAATTTTGGTCTAAAATAACTAAATAATTGATTATAACAAAAACTCTTTTAATTCAAATTTAATGATAAATAAACTTTTTAAAATCATTTAACATAAATTAATTGAATGAGTTTCTTATCACTAATTTTCTCTTTGATTTATATTGAAGATTTATGTGAAAGACTGCTACAATATTTTTAATTTCGTTAATTCAGTTTTTTAAAAGTGTAGCAAAAACGTAATTTCTTTTATTTTAATAGTAAATATTATGTTCGTAACTGGCAAGTGTTTTAAAGATGTTGGTATTAACTGTTTACAGATTTGTTAGATATAATATAATGCATATGAAATGAATTATGAAATTTAATAATCACAATAAATATATAATTTAAGACGACTACTTTTTTAAAAGTATAAGTGATTACAGTTACAGTCTATAATTTATTTCCATTTTTCTAACAGTTTGTTTCTCCACAAAAGCATTAGAAGGAGTTGAGGTCATAATTCCATTTGCCAAGATAAGTGCCTTCCTAGTGAAAGGATGATTAATTTGACGCCAACCCTTCTGGAATCATACATAGCAAGAAATTCTGCCATCTAAATGAGGATCTCTTAAATTATATGTTTAAAGTTAGGAATATAGTAGGAGAGAAAGAAAAATAAAATTAAAAGAGAAAGATTAATTAAAAAAGTGAGTATTTAAAAATTAAATTTAAATATAAAAACTCAACCGTAGAATTATTCTATACTGAATTATATGCTGCTTCAATTTCTTGCAGTTTGTGTTTGAAACATACCAATATTTGCTTTTATTATAAAACTCATCATGAGATCATGAACTTATAAAACCATAAGAAACATGTAAAATCATAAAAAAAAAAAATATTCTTCCCATCGTTCGAACCCAAAATTTTATGGAAGAAAGCCCCACAACACCATTTAACCGTGAGTGCAATCATTACGGTTTATTAATTAAGTTACATTCCAGTGTTTAAAGTTACAAAATCCAATTAACCAAAGCATCCAAACTTAGTATATATAGCTACGTGAACACGAAAAAAAAAATCTTAAAAGCTATTTCTAGCAGCCATGCGACTCATCTCAAATCTGCTACACAACTGGCTCCATTTGAAATCTGTCTGAGTTAACACTTGCTGTGCTTTTCTTTGATCTTCCACCATCTGATGCTTGTCTTTCTTTACACTCTCAAACTTCTTTTCCATGCCTTTCATATCTGCAACACATTGATTCTTTTGTTCTTGAACAGATGATAGGCTTGCTTCACAACCTTTGATTTTTTCTTTCACACTCTCTAGTTCAACTTGCAACCGATTGATCTGTTCCTTCAGAATTGCCTCATTCTGTACAGTTTCATCCATGATTCTCTTCATGTTAGGATACACAGAATCAAGAGAAATCACCTTCTTCTTTTGTCGCTCTAGTTCCTCTTCAATAGATTTCTCTCCCTCTTCGAGCTCCGCAAATTTTTTTATGACCGTGAAGGCTTCCTTAAAGGAAGATAGAATACCTGGGAAGTCTTGATACAAAGCATTTATCATGTATTTGAGTTCATTTGGTAGAGCATCATCTTCACATGAAAGATGGGATAAGAAGTTAAGAGCGGTGTAAAGACAAAGTTTGTTGTGCTCTGATGCAACTAGGTCTTTCAGAGGCATCTTTATCAAGATTTCCAAGTCGTCAAGGACCTTTGTCACCAAGTTTTCTTTATTGACAAGATTCTCAGTAAGAATTACAGGCACTGTAGGCATGCGTATTGAAATAGCATCTTCCTCCACCTTTGGACTTGGTTCACCAGTTAATTGTTCATCCACCAGCTTCTCCTATACGGAGGAATGAATAAGCACAAAAAGAGCCAATTCAACAACTTGTAATAGAATCCGGTTTTCATTAAGGGTTCGTTCTGGTAATGTCAAACCACTCATCCTATAACAAACGACTATGTTCAAAAGAAACTGAAAGAAAAATCAATGACTATACTTGACTCCCCTTGCCACCACCCTTCGTATCATTATTATGGATTTCAATCTATTAAGGTACTTTACAACGTAAAATTCAACTATCTCATCCCTTAAAATAATTAAGGTCTAACATGGATACAACCAGTTTAATGACAAGTGTCATTTCATTTTCCTAATTTAAACTTTAATTTAATAAAATTTTGAATTAAAATTTATGATCTAAAGATTTAAGATTTAAAATTTAGATTTTAAAAATTAGAGTTTAGCACTTAAAATTTAAGATTCGGAGTTTGAATTTTAGGTTTTTGAGTTTAAAATTTAAGATTTAAGATTTAATGTATAATAATTTAGAACTTTTTATTTGTTGTGATTGCATTTGTGTTTTAATTAAGTTTTTATACAATAATACTATATCTCAAATAGAAAAATTATATGGCACTTTTAATTAAGATGATGTATTTTAATCTCAACCCTTAATAATTTTTATTATTATAATATTAATATTATAGGATATAATTGGGTGCTACTTGTCATTTACCATTTCAATTTTAAAATCATTCCACAGTTAGATTTTAGCTTCACAAATGCGTCAGTGTTTTCCATGGCTTAGTTGATGGGCTTGATTGTATCTTCTAATGTAGTTGATGAACATACCTTGTGATCAAATTTCTTCCATTTAGAATACTCTTCAACACTGTGTTCTTCCATCTTTTCAATATTCTGTATAACAACAGAAAAATATTTTATTAGTTGCACTCTCTATAATGTATCTTGATAAATACTATTCTTTACAATCATAAGTTTTATTAAATTGTAAAATATGCATACTGAGATGGTGAATTAATATTATAAAGAGTTTTTACATTATTTTCATTCTCTCCAAGTGGCTGCTGTTGGTTCTTCGAACTTGGTTCACTGAGGCATACATTCATCAACTCCTCCTGTTGGAATAAATCAGTAAGCACAAAAGGAGTCAATTCAACACCTTGTAATATAATTCAATTTTCATTAATGATCAGAACTTATTTCAAAATGATTAAGGGTTACTATTTCTGAATATACAAATTCGGGAAAAGAAACAACGGTTCAAAACATTCATTCGAATAGATCAGCAAAGTGATGCGGAACCCTCATCCTACAATAAATGATATTATAGCATATAATTCGATACTACTTGTCATTTCTTATTTAAGCTATAAATCATTAATTTTGTACTAAGATTATTTTAGCCTTACAAGCTATGTTTTAAATTTTTTTTTCTTGTGTGACAAAGATTTTCACATTATTCAAGTCTACGACTAATGTTGTTTCAAGGAATAAAGCAGTCCAATTTTATCTTTTTCAATAACAGCCTTTCCAAGTTCAAACATGATCGAGCCCTTGACCTTTAAATCAAAACTTTTGCTACACAGTTAACTACTATTGCACCATCACTTGTTGGTATAAAGTATGTTTTATTTATTCAACATGGATTTTGAATTAAATCACAAATGCATTTCTACAACTTTTTTTTGGACATCTTTCATTTCTACAACTATTTCATGTATACTAGATCTACAACTTGCCATTGATAGTAAACATACCTTGTGATCAACTTCTTTTGATTTAGAATACTCTTCAAGACTTATTTCTTCCATTATTTCAATACTCTGTGCGACAAAAAAGATTATCTCAGTTGAACTTTCAATATATACTATAGCAGCTTGATCAATACTATTATTTATAATCGGAAGCTTTATTTTATTGTTAAATGTGCATATCCATGATGGTACATTAATTTTTTTCAAGAGTTTTTACGGTGTTTTCAATTTCTCCGACTACCTGCTTTTGGTTCTTCGAACTTGGTTCACTAAGGCATTCATTCGTTGGCTCCTCCTATATGAATAAATCAATCATAGCAAAAGAAAATGTCAGCTCAAACCCTATTTTCTTAAATATATGCATACACATATGCAATAAATTTCAACAAAAAAATAATTAAAATATAACTAATATGGAAAACAATGGCAATCTTTACAGACTATATTCTAGTGCAAAATAGAACAATAAATGTTTTTTTAATAGTCTGAAGCGCCAATTTTACTATAAACTGATCTGGAAAGGGGTTTTATGAAAAGTAATATCACTTAACCTGTGAAGAAGGCTGCCCATTCGTTGATGATGGTTCAATCATTTCAGAGTTCAAATTTTCCGTACCAATTCGTGAAGAAGCAGCAGTGCTTTCCCTAGTAGAATTTTCAATGGTTGCGTCTTGGTTTCTAGAATCTTCATCAACTTCAGTCATTTGATAGAGCAATTCTTTTAACTGCCCACACAGTTGGGAATCAAGTCCCATAAGATCTATAATAAAAATTCATAAGAATGAGATATTGCACTAGAAGGTGAAACTATACTAAAAGCTAATAAATAAATAAAAGCAATGTATATTTCCTACTTCCAATTGTGAATTTTATTGTTATTAAATTAGAATTTGAGATCTTTCCTTAAAAATACCCTTTAATACGTCTTCTGGGAAATTGAGAGAAAAAGAATCTGAGATAGAAAAAGAGTTTGAGAGAATTGTGTCTATCTATTACACAGTTATTATTATATATTTAAATTATTAAATTTATTAAATTTTATATGTTAAACTATAAAATTTACTAAATTCAAATACCATATTACCTTATTATGAGAAAGGTATAATATATCTGTTGTAAGAGTAGCATCTTTCTGTACAAAATAGAGACATTACAGCCACCATGGCGTAAATTAGGAAACAATCAGGAACAAACAGAGACAAATTAAGCACTGACATGCTGCCTAAAGTGCAGGCCAAAATTCGCCAAGCCCAATTTTAGATTGACGAAGAAAACTACACTCGAAAAGTTCTTCGTTTGTGTATTCAATATATATAATGGGTTGGTGTCAAAGATGAACCCAATGGATAAAAAAATTTGAAAATAAAATAAAAAGGCAAAGCACCAATTTTAAAAATTGAAAGCAAAAAAATGGAATTGATCAACAACTAATTGAAATATTTTCAAAAATCCAAATTACTTTGTTTTTTTGTTGGTAAAATTGAATCGGATATGCTTAAACTTAGTATTAAAGCAGAGATTAAAATGGCTGAGTTGAGAGA
Organism: Dicorynia guianensis; assembly: GCA_037013595.1. Taxonomy (NCBI): domain Eukaryota; kingdom Viridiplantae; phylum Streptophyta; class Magnoliopsida; order Fabales; family Fabaceae; genus Dicorynia; species Dicorynia guianensis. Next base: position 15,171,505 of record JASUAB010000003.1, on the reverse strand, counting down.
GGGAACATGTGCAAGCAAGTAATGGAGAGATGAAAATAAACAAAGCAATACTGTGCAAAATGAGCACATGAAAGGAGAAAATATGGCGCGAAATAAGAAAGCGGGTGTGAGATTTGAACACCATTAATAATCCTACATGTATAATTCCTTTTTTTTCTTTTGAAATATAAAAAACTTATAATATAAAAATCGAATTTGGGAAGAAGGAAATAATAAGATTGAATTCAACCACTTAAATCAAACTCAAGTCCTGTATGTATAATTCTATCACATTTACAGAGTTTAAACCAATTAATTAGGTTCATCAATGAGGTAAGCAAAAAATATGGTGTACTTTTAGTGCATACCGTCAAAACCAAAGGACGCTTCGCAGAAACGCTTACAATCAGCAGTTGAACTGGGAGTAATGTTGGAGTTGCAATGAAGAACGGCCCTGTATTGTACTGACTCCAACTCGAACCCTCGGCAGACATTTGTGAGGTTTGGCAGATTTACAAGCATCAGATATCTAAGACTTGGAAGAGCAGCCGGTTTAGGCTCTTCTCCCACTCTCTCATATTGTAATTTAGGCCTAAAAGCTTGCTCTAGCTGATAGGCTTCTGCTACCGCCAGAGACTCTAGTTTGGGAAACTCGTTGAATGTGGAGATAGAGAGCATATGTTTTAAGCTGTTGCAATTTTTGACAACGAGTACCATCAGCTCTGGGAAGCATATCTCTGGAGAAACACCACTTTCCTCATTCTCTTCAACAATTTTCTCCAATTTTTGGCAATTTACTAGCATCAGCTTCTTTAACATTGGAATTGTTCTCAAGATAGAGACAGAGAAGATAACTTGCAGTTCCTGGCATCCCTCAATTTGCAATTCATTTAAATTTTCAAGGTTCAGAAAACTTTTGAGGCCCCTCCATATATATTTCAGGCCGTGCAGATCATGCAATTTCATGACTCTTAAGCTTAGGGATATTTGTTCACCATCTTTAATAGGTAATCCTTCGAGACAAAAAATATCTTCTATTTGAAAGTTTTTCAAATGAAGATAATCCAGAGTCTTCAAAGGCTTTAGAATCCCCTCTAAGTCCTATAGAAAGCATACTACTGGTTACTAAAAGAGAATAGCTTTTTAACACCAAAATTAAAGCATCAACAAAATGGCAAAATAAAATAAGACGTGACAGTTACAAAGTAATTGGCTCCATTAACAGAGGTCGTGTATGTGTGTGTGTGTATATATATATATATATATATATAAGTGGAAAAGAACAGTACCTTTGTGCGATCCATCAGTATTTCTTCCCAATGAACCATAAAATCACTAATAGATTTGATCGCAAACTTGGGACAAAGATCCATTGACAACGTGTTCAAAGATGGATACATGACATGACAATTATTTAGGCAAATGCCCACCATATTTGGAAGATCCTGGAGGCTAAGAACTTGCAAAGCCGGGAAATCAAGATGACTTCTTCTAGTATTACGATTTGGACTTTCATCATGATATTGTCCAACCATAAATATCAATTTACTACAACCCTTCAGAGTGAGCTCCTTTAATTTGGGGAAGATGGAGATATTAGAATGATTATCCGACATGTCTGTGATTATGTACTTCAATTCATTACATGTATCAATTTTCAATTCCTCTAATAGCATTGTTGAAGCAATAGACATAGTGAATAATGATTCTATCTTCCCGCAATCCGTAAGATTCATCCTCTGAACATTTTGCAGCATAGTTGACTGTCTTGGAAGGCATTGGAGAAGGTTCTCTGGGTTTGACATCTGCATGTAATATAATTCCAACAGAAACGTAAGTTTCGTATATATCAAACCAAATAGTTGCACATGTATGTGTTTACTTGGAGTTGTGAACTAGCACTGAAACCATTTTCTACTTCAATTTCGGTGTTTGACTCCCGAACAACAGATTTTTGTTATATAAGTCTGTGCATTTATCTACATTTTAAATTTAAAAGATTTTTATGTGAAGAAACATGTTAGGATATAAAAATTAATTAATCTTAAATCTTTACCTAATAATTTAAATTTTTGAGATAGTTAATTTTTTGACAAGTCACTCATTATATCTTGCAGGCGCACAATCACTATGTGTAGAGAGTAAAATTATTCCATTTGAGTCACCACATTCTGTATCAAAACCACTACCAAAGTTATATTGAATCACTTGTAAGACATCAGTAAGACAACTATTGAACAAGCAATTAAGAGTACCTTCGTGGTCGTACAATCCATTTGTGTTGCATCAAAATGAACCACTGAACCAGTAGTCGATGTGATTATGAATTGGCGGCAAGTATCCACGAAAAACTCTTTTAAAGATGGACACGCCACATTACAGCTTATAGAGCAAATGTCGACCATCTTTTCTAAATTTTCGAGTTGGAGAGTTTCCAAAGCTGGAAGTTCAATATCCACCTCAATATTATGGTTCTGATCTTCATCAAGGTTATGCCCAAAAATATATTCTAATCTGCTACAGTTTTCCACAGAGAAGTGTTTTAATTTGGGGAATACAGTGCGATCGTGACCGTTTCCCACAAAAGTTATTACATGCTTCATCCCATGGCATTCTTCAATTGATAATTTTTCCAACAACATTTTTGTGGCAAAGGACAGACTGAACAAAGACGTTATCTCCCCACATTTTATCAGGCTTATCCTTTTGATATCACGTAGGATTAATGACTGCCCCAAAAGACATTGATTAGTGCCAAAATGGTTAACACATCCAGAGTTTGATGCTTGTAATCCCTACAAAAAAAAAAAAAGGTATTAGCACTTTAAAACAAGCCAACTAGAGTTTTTTGTGTGTGATTTTGTCTGTTGGTATGTCTCTAGAGAAAATTAATTAACTAGCTCAAAAAAAAAAAATTGTGTATGCTTCAGTTCTAGGCCTAGCATGTGTCATAAAGTGAGAGATCCATCCGACAAAGAGATAATGGCATTAAGAAAAAGGAAAAAGAATTAAAAGAGTAATTGATGACAGCCACATATGTACCAATGAGACAGTGAAGTCCAAGTCTTCTACCTTGGAAACAATTGGCTTCTCTGTATTTGTGGAACCCCTCAACTGGTGCTCATAAGTATGTGACAAACAACACAATTTAGCCCAAGGAAGAGTATGTCGTTTATGGGGGCTCTGTTGTTTTGTATCATAACTGTCCCTCGAAGCAAACCTCTGTGCAGACAACAACATGGGATTAGGATGGCCACATTTTTGAAACATGTTGATAAATTTTGGAACTCCACCTAATTCCATTATTTCCAATGATGGGAGTATGATTTCCTTTCCATTTTGATGCCAATCTTCAAGCTGACATTGGCCAAATATAGATTTCAACTCATCACATGAAAATATGTCAATAGTTTCCAATAAGGGAAGGTCTCCCACAAAATAATTTGGGAATATAAATGCCAACCGGTCACAATGATAGATTATGAGAGCTTTTAACTTTGGAAACATTTCATCTTTAACAATCTCCTCCTCAGCTGATTGCTTATCTATAATATATTTCAATTCCTTGCAATCAATTATTATCATTTCTTCCAATGCCACTAGACTTTGAGCAGCGGAAAGCATGAATAGAGATGTCAATGCAGGACAACACCACACACAGAGCTTCTTAAGTCTCCTAAAAGACAGTTCTTGTAGATTATAACTATAGCAATAACATAATGTCTTCAATTCATCCATGTTACAGAGGTATAGGTCAACCAACTTGGAGAATATAGTTTTTGCCATTGACCAGGAATGAATATCAGGAGCATGAATGAGGTACTGTATCTCAGAACAAGAATAAAGTGTAAAAGAAGTCAATTCATTCATGTCTCTTCCTATTGCTTTAATTACGTCTGGAATTATAGCTTTATATCCTCCCTGAATTTCAAGTAAGTCAACGCACTCTGCTCTGCCCACTAGATCCATAATTGGTGCATTTAAGGCACCAGGATCAAAATACTGAATTGCAAGAGCTCTTGAAATGGAGCCATCAAATCCCCAACCATATGATTCAGATCCATCTCGTATCTCTATGTGATATCTTTGCAACGTTGTTGAAATAATACCTTTGGAAAATAAGTTAACAACAGCTTCCTTGTTCAACTCCCATGTTTCTCTAGAATTCATTTTGTAAATGTTCTTGAAATATAGTTCTTGTAGACTAGAAAGTTGGCCAATCACTTTGTAAGGATTCTGTTCAAATTTACAGTCTACCATGCTCAACAATCTTAAGTTTTCTAACTTCACAATTCCAATTGGTAGTTCACCAATGAAACAATCTCTCAACTCAAATATTGCAAGACTTGGAAGATCTACAACAACATCAATATGGGCCAACTTGAAATTTTCTAGGCTTAAAGTTTGGAGACTTTTCAACAATCTAACTGATCGTGGTAGGGGTAAATTTAATCCTTCCCATTCTTTTCCACATGCAAGAGATAAAACTCTCAAATTTTCCATTCTTTTAAAAAATTCCTCTTGTACCTCTACAAAACCTTCATCAACGTCAGCTAATATAAAAATCTCAAGCTTAGTCCAATCCAATAGATCATTGGTGAATATGCCACGACAATACAAATACCTTATTGTATTTGTTTTATGTTTTTCAACTGTATCGTCCTTTTTATGTACTAGATCCAAAATTCCCAATTGATTCTCTTTGTTAGCTATCTGTCGAATTGAGGCGCGTACAAAACTTTGCATCTTGACACAACCATCTTCACCCGCCATCAACAAACCAGAGTCTATGAGTTTTGCTCTAGCTTGATCTACATGCCTTCTTGTTGCTTCAAATGAATAAACATTCTCAAATAGGTCTAGTCCAATACCAAACCTAGTTAAAGTTTCCACTGGAATCTCATAATCTTCTGGGAATAGTGAAGATAACAACAGCAATTTCTTGGCTTCATCATTATTTAAATGATCGAAGCTATCCTTCACTTGTTTATGATTTTCAAAGGATCCATCTGTACTAATAAAACTTTTCAAGGTTGTTGAAGCTGGTTTTGAATCTTTTGGAGCTCGAACCTTTAAAGTGCATGCAATAGTTGCAGTTGAAACTTTAGGACCACGCCCAACATTTTTAAAGTTTTGTTTTTGCAATGACAACATTGGAGGAAGCAAATGGGAGGTGATTTCAAAATCATAAACCTGTAAATTTAAAGTGCTCATTATTTGAAGAGAAAGCACAACTAGAACATTTTTCTCATATTGAACTTTTTCCAAGTGATTATCTCTTTATGAAAATGTGACACGTAGAACTATTCTTCATAAAATGTTTGATGAGACTTAAGTATAACAGGTATCTATAATCTGAAACACATAATCTTAGTCAAAGCTATACTTTCTTATTTGATTATCTTATATCAATTTCTTGCTATAGGCCCCTCCAGAAATTTGGTTTTGGATTTGTCCCTATTTTTCACATATATTAAATTTAAAGCCTTTCCATGATTTGAAAATATCAATATTTTTAAAATGAGACTAATAATTGATTTGGTAAACTTGTTATGCCAATGAATCAACTATTTTCACCAATGGATTATTGGTCGAAACACATGAAAATTAGTAAGTATTAAATATTTTAAATATACAAAAATAACTATAATTTTAGAAGAAATTATATAATATAATAAAAAATTTTAATATCCTTTTCTCAACTATCTTCTTTTCCACTCTTTTTTCTTTTTTTTATTCTTTTTTCTTCCTATTTTCCTCCTGTCCTTTTTATCCTTTTTTTCCTCTCTTTTCCAGTTTTCCCTCCCCCTTCCCACTTTATTACTCGCCTAAGATTTAAATTCAACTTTTTTATTTTTTTTGATTTTAATAAATTTTTCTTTATTTATATCTATAATTTAATATGTAAATTTTATTTTATTATTTTTTCTCTCTTAATTATGTATATGTATCTCTCTTATATTCTTCTATCCCAATCTACTGACTCCAAATTTAAATTCTCTGATTTTTTTATTAACTTTTGTATTTTCTTGTTATTTCTTTGTATAATTTAATAACAAGTTTTACTTTTTTTCATTACTTTTTCTCTTATTTATGTGTATATTCTTCTCTTACTTATTTTTTATTTTAACAGCAGAGAATCCCATCCCTCACGCCCATCCTTCTCTCTCTCTCTCCGTTCTCTTTTTAGCGATGAGACTTGAGCAGTTGAATGCCTAAATGCCCTGACTGATTTGACAAAGGAAGGAGACGATGTTGGAGGAGTATGAACAACGCGAGAAATTATCTATGTTCGTGGATAAATGAATTAGGGAGCAAAATGAAGGGTTGATGACTTTGGCAAGGTTACTCTGAGATTGCAATGTAAATGTCAGGTGCTATTTTTTGAATTTATCCGTATTCGGCCAGCTCAAGAAAAACCCGTGAAGTTCAATTGGGTCACTTAGAATGAGCCGGTTTACAGTACTAATTCACTGCATTTCCGATTCAGAAATAACTCTAAAAATACTAAAAAAATACACTCATAAGTTCGTTTTACATATCTGAAATCTTGGAACATATGTGTTACTGATCATGGACGAAAAGGAAATGAAGATTGGAATGCAAATTTGTTAAAATTAGGGTAGATTTTACAATTAGGATACTAATAGAGTGCAAGTAAGTGCAATCAGATGCTTTGATGTCCATGTTACACTTAAAATAAGAGTTTTGCCATAACGCAATGACAATAAAAATCAGAAGTACAAGAAGTTATAAGAGTAATTAATAAACTGTGGCAGAAAGCAATAACAGAAATAACAGGAGCAAGTTAGGATTTCAAACTGAAATAGAAGGAACACTTACCTCCGTTTCAGGGATTTCACGCCTTACCTTAAATATTTGGCTGTGACCCTTCCTTTACTACCCTTGAGGCACAGTAAAAACCTTTTCTTTTCTCTTTTTCACCATTTTTGTGCGTTTGTGTGAAAGAAGAAGAATAGGAATTAATGGAGAGAAAATTGAAAGGAAGAATTGAAATGAGTGTAGGAAGCAGACGCTTCAGAAATGGCAGGGGAATAGTATTCTCAACAATGCATGATTGATGAATTTGGTTGGGTCTATTTATAAGAGTAAGACTAAAGTCACGTTTTTATACATACATTGTGCGATATTTTCTTTAAATAAAAAGTAAATAATGAATTTATTATTTACTTTTTTTAAAAAAATATAACTCAAGGTATGAATAAAAATGTAAGTGCAGCGATACTCTATTTATAATTCTTGCCGACAGCCAAATAATGTCAAGTCACAGTACGTCAGCTTTTGTTTAGTAAATGCGAAGTCTTTCTCTATCAATATTTTGGGATAGTCCACAAGATGGCCGACAAAGCCTGCAAAACCAGTAAAGTTGAAAGTGACGAAAAGACTCCAATCAAGGATAGTGAAGATTCCTATCAACAATAATGCCCCGGATTCCAAGCTAAGCATCGCTCGTTTATGTGTTCTAATTCTGTGTTGACTTTGTCAAAGAAAATTACACATTACCTACTTTTGTGGTATATCCTGCGTGATAACGATGAAAAATGAGATAAAAAATAAATAAAAAACATAAATAAAGCTGATGCAGGAAATGTAAAATAATTATAAATTTAAGATTGTAAGTGTATCATTGCTTCATAATTTTTCTTTGTTTTTACTTACACTTCTGTTTCTCACCACGCACTCCTCATCTTATACAGTGTGAAGGATGTTATCTGCGTTATTTAAATTATTCTTCAATATATAAGGATTAGTACTCTAAGTTTCATCAGTTCACGCCTAACAAGACGAGAGCATAATTGAAACATTTATGGTTGAGAATAAAGAGAAAATAATTAGACAGAGAAAGATCATGTCACGTATAAAACGGTAGCTCATGCAGTGTCAACTGTAGTAAAAACTTACTATTTCTATAAATAATTTTTTAAAAAATTTAACTTATTAAATTAATAAAATTTTATATATTAAATTATAAAATTCATAAAATCTGATTATATCTCTTGAGAGGATTTAATGCTCTGCTTAAAGTGAGAGCATCTTTTCCCTTATAATAAAAATGGTGATATAATTTTTTATGATATGAGGTTGTGTGAACCCTACAAGATTTGTGTTAAAATAAATAAATTTGAGAATTGGTTACATATTAAAAAAAAATTATTGGCATCCTATAATACTCTTTTAATTTTAAGATGTGTTTTAAATCTTATTTTTAATTAAATTAAACAGTTTACAAATTTGATGACTTCAGAATTGGTTACATGTAGAATTGGCTTTTTTAGATGAGCTTGTGAGTAGCGACCTCATGCATTTATTTTCATGCATGAGGCCTGCTGTAAATTACAGAGAGTCGTTGCTATTATTTGCGAATTGGTTTCCACATGTCTGATGTTATGACAATTGCTCTGATATCAATTTGTTATGACAATAGCCAACAAAATAAAATTGCAAAATATAAATTGGAGAAGGAGAAGAGAAAGCACACAAATATTTAACGTGAAAAAATTCAATGAGAAAAAAAAATCACAGACAGAAGAAGAGAATTTCACTATGTAGAATTCAGTTACAAGGTTGAAATTTGAGCTAAATAATTAACCCCAAACAGCAGCACCTAAAATGACCCAAACAATTGCTGTATCCAAAATACAGAAAATCTGCACTCTTCTATATTGCTATTTTACAGTAGTAAATCCAAAACAAGTATGGTTCACTCGGCACTGTTTATGCTGTACTGTTCACGCTACTGTTCACACGCCGTCACTGTTCACCGTGGGGTCCTGTTCACGGGTACTTTTCATAGTACTGTTTCTGTATATATTTTGCAGTTGAAATTACTGTGTGCTGTTTCTTACTAAAACTGCAACTCTTGGTTACAGTTTCCATCTGAAACTGCAACTCTTTTATTTTTAGAATTTGAGTCACACCTAAAAACATAACAATCTCCACCTTGACACGAATTCTAAAACCAAAATTCAACCAAAAAAAAAATTCTCCACCTCTTCCACAAAAGGTCCTAAGAGCAAAATTCAACAATGAACATCAATTAAGTCCAAACAATACTTGAACTTCTTAATAGACAAGGGCTTATTGTACTCCACCTCTTCTGCTACAGCAAGATAATAGGCAAAATTTGAATAACCATACTTCTCAGGTGGTTTAATAGTTCTCCTTGGCCTGTCCTTAGCTATGGTGTAAGGCTGTACTTGTGAAGATTCTGAAACCTTTTCTAAATCACCATCTGCAGAACTAGGAACAGAGAATTGTTTAGGCTGAACAAGAACTTCAAACTCCACCTGTTCTCCACCTTTTTTATTATTCTGAATAACAGATTCTGTAACTTCTTTCTTTGCAAGCATGGAATATTTATCAAAAGTTACATCCCTGCTAATAAGAAACTTGGACTAATCTAGACACCATAACCTGTATCCTTTCACACCAGATGAATACCCAAAAAATATATATTTCTTTGCTCTAGGCTCAAGCTTTCCTTCATTAACATGTGCATAAGCAGGACAACCAAAAATTTTCAAAATAAAATAATTAGCAGGTTTGCCAGACCATTCCTCTTCTAGTGTTTTACATTCAATGGCTGTATTAGGAGATCGATTCACCAACCAGCAAGCTGTGTTAACAGCTTCAGCCCAAAATTCCTTGCCTAAGCCTGCATTTGAAAGCATACACTGAGCCTTTTCAAGAAGAGTTCTATTCATCCTCTCTGCAACACCATTCTGTTGAGGTGTATTCACAACGGTTCTGTGCCGAGCAATGCCTTCTTTCTTGCAAAACTCATTGAACTTATTGTTACAAAATTTAAGGTCATTATCTGTTCTGAGTCTCTTAATCTGTTTTCCTGTTTGCTTTTCAAGTAAAGTCTTCCGCTGCTTGAAAGTTACAAATACTTGATTTTTCTGTTTCAGAAAGTAGACCTAGACCTTCCTTGAATAATCATCAATAAAAGTCAACATGTATCTGGAGTGACTACCTTTAGAAGGAACTTGAGAGGGCCCCCAAAGATCTGAATGAATGTAGTCAAGAGTTTCTTTTGTCTTGTAAATGGCTGAACTGAAACTCAACCGCTTTTGTTTGCCAAAGACACAATGTTCACAAAACTCCATCTTTCCTATTATCTGGCCACCTAACAGACCTTTCTTACTCAATGCTGTCATGCCTCTCTCACTCATATGCCCCAGTCTCATGTGCCAAATTTTAGTAACATCTAAATCAGAAATAGAAGTAGCAGCAACTGCAGCTGAACTTGTAACAGTAAAAACTTGCAATAAATACAAAGTGCCAATTCTATTTGCTTTCATCAGTAAAAGTGCACCCTTAGAGACTTTAAGCACACCATCTTCACATTTATATTTGTAGCCGTTCTTTTCTAAAGTACCCAAAGAAATTAAATTCTTTTTCAAATCTGGAATGTGTTTTACATTTGACAAAGTTCTGATCATACCATCATGCATTTTAATTTGCACAGTACCTATCCCAGCAACTTTACAAAAATGATCATCACCCAAAAATACACCTCCATTAAATGGCTCATAGTGGTAAACCAGTCCCTATTAGGAGTCATATGCTGTGAAGCTCCAGAATCCATCACCCAGCTAGTTTCAAATCTAATTTTGGCATCAGTAATACAAAGCAAATCAGTTTTCTCATCTTCTGCTACATTAGCTTCTTCTGATGTAGCCTTACCTTTATTGTCACATGCTTTTTCTTTCTTCTTCAATTTAAAACAATCAGATTTAATATGCCCCTTCTTCTTACAATAATTACAAATCAGATTCTTATGTTTAGACTTCGATCTAGACTTGTAAGAATTAGGATTTCTCACCTTACTTCTTCCTCTATCAACAAATAGACCAACACTCTATCACCCCATTCAACATATGTCAAATTATTATCAATTTTCTCTTTAGCTTGCAAATTTGACCTGACATTATCAAGAAAAATTTCTCGTCTACCATAGATCATAGTGTCTCTAAAATTTTTATAGGAAGTAGGCAAAGAACATAACAGTAAAACTGCTTGATCCTCGTCATCAATCTTCACATCTATCTTACTTAAATCAGTAATGATGGAAGTAAACTCTGCTATATGAGATTTTAGTAGTGTACCTTTAGACATACGCAGAGTATAGAGGCATCGCTTTAACCGTAGCCTGTTGTGAGAGATTTCATCATGTAAAAAAAATTTAATAAAAAATAGAAAAAATAAAAATAGATATAATTTGTGAATAAAATTTATATGATTATATATTATTATTCGTTTAATCCGTCAAATGGGCATGCAAGTGAAAAATGCCTAAGGCTTTATGAATTTAAACTACACTTAGCAATAAAATCGTAGCAACACCTATCACATCGTTTGAATCTCTAGGCCTTCAATCAAATACAAAGAACATGAGTACCATTACAAAAGGTACACAAACTCATCAAAACATAACCAAAGACAATGATCAAACCAAAGACGAAAATCTAAGCTGAAGCTTAATTCCTCGGGTTAATGGCGAACCAGGTCAGAATAATGTGAGAATAAGTGCTAACAGTGCAGCCAAAAAAGTAATTATGGCCCACAGACTATTGAAATGGGTATTATAGAATTAACCCATCCATATCATGTATTTCTTCTTCTAATGTTTTCGGATATCCTTCTCAATAAGAACATATTTTCTGCTACATGCCATCAACTCGATGCTCCAAATATTAAACATTTTTGCAGCCAAGTCAGTGCCTAACAAATTAAATAGGTTGGCAACTTCTTTATCATTGCGAAGGAAGTTTTGTATTACACCAGCTAATCGAAGCTCCTTCACATCTTCAGCATCATCAATCAACGAGTCCATAGAGGCAAAATACATGCTGCATTCGAAGTCATTTTGAAAATTCGGGCACGCCTCATATGCTATCAAATTCCAGAAAAAGTAAGGTGTTACGTGGTTAAACACACATGGAAGAAGTTTTAATTCTCCTGAAAAGGTGTTAGAGGTGAAATAGATGTTAATCCAACACCAGTTCTCGTGTGCCTTCACTTGAATCCCTACATCTTGAAGGTCATGAATGTTCTTATATGTTTGCCAAACTTCGTATACTTGATAGGTGCCTTTTTTGTCTTCTATTGTTATTTTCACTTCCTGAATGCTAGAAAAGTCTATCACAAATAATGAGCGATTATGATCAAGTAGATGAATCGGTTGAATTTGTTGGCATCGGGATCGTCCTTCTTCATGGGCACCGTCGTGCTTACTTACAGCCATCAATAAAAAATCGATCTTGAAATCCTCCAGCTTCGACACTTCCTTTGTCAATAGCTTAAGCACTCTAAAGGGAATTTGGTTCTCCAACAATATTAGATCCCTCCTCATATGATAAAGTTGGTCAATCTTAAGTTTTAGAGCATTTGGATGGACAATATCAATTTTTTCCACAATTGAAGCACAGAACATCCATCCATAAACAACATCCATGCAAGTTCTTTGTCATTGTACTCTTCAATTACATCCCCTGTGAATAGTTTCTTTAGTTCCTTCAAATTATCTTCAATCCTTTTGAGTAGAACTTGAGCAATTTGTTAGATATCTTGATGAATTTGTTTGCTATAGTCTTTGACATGGATTGCTGTCCACATAAGCTTGTACTGCTCTCCTAACATGAGATGATGGTGGATTGGACCTATGGATATTAGTTTGGGAGATTAATACTTAGCAAGCTCTTCATTTTGTCGCAGAAAATAAGCAACCCTTTGGATCTTGGGCACCTGAGCTTTGTGAACCATATCTTCAATTTGGAATTTTGCGTTTTCTAGTTGTGCAAGCCTTTCTTCCATAAAGACTTCTACTTTCTCAGCCATTGTCAACTGCCAAAGTGTGCAGTTCCATTATTTGCAACTTTATAATTCCAAGACATAAATAATATACAAAGAAATAGGTTTAGATCACCGGACTTCTCTTCTTTTTATTTTAATTATTTTTTTATTTTTTTAAAATTTAATAAGTAAGATTTACTTTTTTTTCTTACTATTCTCTTTCTTTACAACAAAGAATCCCAATCCACTTAGAAACACAAGAAGTATTCCAATAGTAGCTTAGCACTAAGGGATCTGGATGTTTTATTTTTATTATTTTTTATTTTGGTAATTCTTTTTTAATTTATATTAAAATATACTTAATTAATTTCATTTTTTTGCAAATTTTTTTAATTTTGTATTCTTTTGCTTTATTTTGTCTTTAGATCCTAAAATAGAAGGTTTATACCCGAGTTTTATGTATGTGGCCAACCAGAGCATTTTAACCTGATGAAAATATGGCTAATAGAGATTGAAAATAATGATTAGTTAAAATATTTAATTTAAATTATTTTACAATTTAGAGATTTTATACTTAATTTAGATTATGATATCTTTAAATTTATTTATTATTTATCATTAAGTTTATTTATTTTAAATCTATATTTATTATCTGTTTAACTACAAGATACAAATAAAACTTTACTCTAACATTATTATTTCAACTTATTATGATATTAATACTATTGTATATCTTCTTTCCAGTTGATTCTACGTCTTTAACTTTTTTGTTCAAGTTCTCAAGTACATATGCCAGGTAAAAATAGATATTTTAATTTTAGCTAAATAATAGTGTGAAACGTTGGCTTCAAGTTTAGAGACGTTGCATGAACTATCCTGAGAAGTTGACAATGTTCATGGCAGCCAACGTCTCTTTCTCTTTCGCTTCTTATGTTTTGAATGTTGGCCACCATTGAAACATTGGTTTCTGAATGTTGGTTGAAGCTAATGTTCATAACAAACCTTTAAGTGGTCCGTTTGAGGAGTTTCCACGGCGCTTTGAAGGAGTTTAATGGAGGCATTGCCGTCTTTGATGGGAAGACGTTGCAACACCAGACCACTATATATACGGAGTCCCTTGGCTCAATTTCTCATCATTCAGAAGCCAAACACACTTCAGCACACCATCAAAGAGTGAGAAATCCTGAGTTAGAAGCATCCCGTGGACAACTTTCGACTAAAAGATTGCAATGGCTGGAGGTTAGTTTTCTTCTACTTTTACTCTATTTTAGATGTCATTTCATGTTCAGGACATCATTTAGAGACTTACAGATCAGAGCCTTAAAAGGCCTCTGCCTTGCTGTGTTTTTTCTTATAAAAATCATGAAAAGTTCTTGGCTTTGGGTTGCTTCATGCATGCGTATTTTTTGTGTTTTGATTACATAAATTGATTCCTCATGAAATTCTGATCAATTTTGACTTTTGAAACGTCGAAAAACACGTTCGGAATCCCAGAAAATGTCAAATTTTTTGGTGGGTCCGACATGGGTTGGGTTGGGTTGATCAACCCGATTGGAGGTAGGAGATGACCCAAACGACGGGTCATTTTAATAAATGACACGGCCTAATTGCATAGATGATATGTCGTTTCAATGGGCTGAAAATCAGCTCCTCCCCTCTTGAAACGCACCGTTTCACTTAAGGGTGCGGGCCGGTCCGTGCATTCTAGGCCTCCGGGCTGTGATTTTGGGCTTATCCATTCCAATTTTTGGCATGCTGGGCTGTTTTCATTTTAAAAAAATAAAAAATAAAATATTTATGTTGGACAAAATTTTTGCATAGCTTATTTGAAATTTGATATTTATTTTTGTCCAAACCTTATGATTGAAAATGCCATATGCCCAATATTTGTGATTTGTTTTGGTTAGTATTTGGCATATTTAATTAATTATTTTAGGGAAATTTTAATTAATTAGTCACATTTTGGATAAGTTGATTAATTAATTGTTTAAATTTCCATTATGTAAGCTTGCTTAGTTAAAAGTAAGCATTTAGCTCTTTTAAAATGTCATGTGATTAGTGTAATTTTAGTTTAATTAGAGTTTAGCTACAGCACCTTTAATTATTCTAAAATTACATTATGAAATAAAATCACATATAGTAAAAAAAACATAAAATTGTAATTAATATATATGATGTGATAATCATTATCCTATAGGAATGTTATCATATTATATATGTTTAATTAAGATGGGATGGTAAGTTTCTTTTTCTTAATTACCCACAGGATTTAAGAAATAGAGATAATTTACTAGTTTCATCATAAAGTAGCATGAACCTAATTAAAAAAAACTTAGCCCACAGGCAGTTTTATTTGTTACTAGGCTCATGATTTTAAAAGATATGTTTTATACTAATAAGACATATCATATAGAATAATTAGTTGCCTCAAATTTTGACATAGCATATTATGCAGCTTTTCAACCCATAAATATCTCCGACTTCCAAGTTCCTGAACTAAATGGGGACAATTACAAAACTTGGAAAGAGAAAATTCTTCTACAATTAGGGTGGATGGACGTTGACTATGCACTAAGAAAGGAAAAACCTCTTATGCCCACGAACACAAGCAGTGCTTCAGAGATAGATCTTTATGAACGTTGGGAGTGATCTAACTGTCTCAGCATGATGTACATTAAGACCAAAATATCTGAAGGTATCCGTGGATCGTTAGGAGAGCATGAATACGTCCAAGACTTGCTGAAGGCCATTGATGAGCAATATGAGTCATCTGACAAGGCCTTGGCAAGCACCCTGATGATAAGGTTATCTACTATGAAACTCACTAGCATAACGGGTGTGAGAGAGCACATAATGCAAATGAGGGATATTGCGGCACAACTGAAGAGTCTAGAGGTTGAGATGTCAGAGTCTTTCCTTGTGCACTTTATTTTGAACTCTTTACCATCTCAATATGGACCTTTCAAAATCTCCTACAATACACATAAGGAGAAATGGTCTATTAATGAACTATTGACCATGTGTGTCCAAGAAGAAGGAAGGCTCCTAGCTGATATGGGAGAAAGTGCACACTTGGCCATATAAGAAAAAAGTAAAAAGCAAAGCAAGGCCAAAGGGAAGGGCAAGGCACCAATTTAAGCTGGCATCAAGAAGGAGTCTAAGTGCTTTTTCTGTAAAAAGAAAGGACACATGAAAAAGGACTGCGCCAAATTCAAGGCTTGGCTGAAAAAGAAAGGTAACTCAACCTTACTCTTTTGTTATGAATCTAATATTATAGATGTTAGTAGTAATACATGGTGGATTGACCTGATGCTACAATCCATGTATCTAATACCTTATAGGGCTTTCTAGACCTAAGGAAGTTAGTGGATAGTGAGCAATACATCTATTCAGGAAGTAAGATGGACTCACAAGTAGAAGGTGTAGGAATATGCAGATTAGTTTTAGATACTGGCTATGTATTATTTTGAAAAAGACCTTTTATGTACCAAGTTTCTCTAGAAACTTGATTTCAGTTTCAAAACTTGTACCATTTGGATATTCCTTCAACTTTTCAAATAATTTATTTCAATTATCTTATAAATCTGATGTTGTTGAAAAAGGTACAGTTTGTCATGGTCTATTTTAACTTCAATTACAAGACAGTACATCTTTTGATTCAATGCATGTTTCTAGCAATATAGGTATTAAGAGAAGTATTACTAATGAAAATTTCTCTATATTGTGGCATCGTAGATTTGGTCATATCTCAATAGAGAGGGTGAAAAGGTTAGTAAAAGATGGAGTACTTAGTACTCTTAACTTTACTGACTTTGACACTTGTGTAGATTGCATTAAGGGAAAGCAGACAAATAAGACCAAGAAAGGTGCCAAGAGGAGTTTTACCTTATTAGAAATCATACATATAGTTATCTGTAGTCCAAATATGAATTCAAGTAGTCAAAAATACTTTATCACCTTTATAGATGATTACTCACGATACATGTTTCTCTATTTACTGAATAACAAAAATGAGGCACTAGATGCCTTTAAGGTTTTCAAGGCAAAAGTAGAGAAACAATGTGGTAAACAAATTAAGATAGTGAGATTAGATAGAGGTGGTGAGTATTATGGTAGATACACTGAAGATGGACAAGCATCAAGTCCATTTGCTAGGTTTCTTCAAGAACATGGGATTGTTGCTCAATACACCATGCCTAATCTCCGGATCAAAATGATGTAGCTGAAAGGAGAAATCGAACATTAATGGATATGGTGCGGAACATGCTTAGCATCTCTAAACTTTGTAAGTCCTTATGGACTGAAGCCCTCAAGATGGCTGCGTATATTCTTAATCGATTTTAGACCAAGGCTGTTAAAAAGACGCCATTTGAGTTATGGAAAGGTTGGAAACCTAGTTTAAGACATATACACTTTTGGGGATGCCCGTCAGAAGTTAGGGTTTATAATTCACAAGAGAAGAAGTTAGACCCGAGGACTATTAGTGGCTATTTTATTGGGTATGCCAAAAAGTTCAGGGATACAGATTTAACTGTCCATCTCATAGTACTAAGATTGTGGAATTAAGGAATGCAAAATTTCTTGAGAATGACTTGATTAGTGGGAGTGATCAAATTTAGAACTTAGATTCTGAACAAGATCATTTTGGTTCTCAAGCTTCCACATCAAGTGATAGATTGGTTATAATTCATGTCCCTTGAGTACAAACAGGTATTGAACAACCAATCATTGAGATACCACAACCTGTTGACCATAGCCAAGTTGATCCGGTTGATCAACAATTACCAGAAACTATTGAACAACCAGTTGACCAACAACCTCTTCAAGAGGATGTTGAGACAACATTAAGAAGATCAATTAGGATAAGGAGGTTAGCAATTCCTGGTGACTATACAGTGTATCTAAAAGAATCTGACTACAACATTAGAGCTGAGAATGATCCAGAGACGTTTTCACAAGTCATCAGTTGCAGAGAATCTGAATTGTGGCACAATGCCATAAAAAAAGAGATGGATTCCATAGCATCTAATAGAGTCTGGGATCTTGTCGAGTTGCTTATTGGCTCTAAAGTCATTGGATGTAAATGGGTCTACAAAACTAAAAAGGACTCATTAAGCAACATCGAGAGATATAAGGTAAGACTCGTCGCTAAGGGATTCACTCAAAGGGAAGGAATTGATTACAAGGAGACATTCTCTCCTATATCTAGAAAAGATTCCCTTCGTGTGATAATGGCATTAGTTGCCCATTTTGACTTAGAACTGCATCAAATGAATGTGAAGACAGTATTCCTCAATGGAGAACTAGAGGAGGAGGTATATATGAAACAACATGAAGGATTCTCCTCTAGTGCTGGTGAACATTTTGTTTGCAAGCTTAGGAAATCCATATATGGATTGAAACAGGCCTCACACCAATGGTATCTTAAGTTTCATGATATTATTTTCTCATTTAGTTTTGTGGAAAATATCATGGATCAATGTATATACCAGAAGGTCAGTGGGAGCAGAATCTGTTTCTTGGTGCTATATGTGGATGATATTTTACTTGCAACCAATGATAGACAGATGCTATATGAAGTGAAACAGTTTCTCTCAAAGAACTTTGATATGAACGATATGGGTGAGGCATCTTATGTCATTGGTATTAAGATCCATAGGGATAGAACTCAATACATATTGGGTCTATCACAAGAAACCTATATCAACAAGGTCTTAGAGAGGTTTCAGATAAAGGATTGTTCACCAAGTGTAGCACTTATTGTGAAGGGTGACAGGTTCAATTTGAACCAGTGCCCAAAGAATGACCTTGAGAGGGAACAGATGAGTAACGTGCCATATGCTTCTGCTGTTGGAAGCCTTATGTATGCTCAGGTTTATACAAGACCTGACATTGCTTTCGCAGTTGGCATGTTAGGGAGATACCAGAGTAATCCAAGAATGGACCATTTGAAAGCTGCAAAGAAGGTGATGAGGTACCTTAAGGGTATTAAACACTACATGCTGATATACAGATGAATTGAGAATCTTGGGGTAGTCGGCCACTCAGATTCAAATTTTGCCGAATATGTTGATTCACAAAAATCAACATCAGGATACATTTTTATGCTTGCCGGTGGAGCCGTGTCATGAAGGAGCTCAAAGCAAACTCTAATTGCTACTTCTACCATGGAGGTTGAGTTCGTATCTTGTTTTGAGGCAACTTCTCATGGTGTATGGCTAAAGAGCTTTATCTTTGGGATTAGAATAATGGATTCTATCTCAAGGTCACTGAGGATATATTATGACAACTCAGCTGCTACTTTTCTGGCTAAGAATAATAAGAGTGGAAGTCGAAACAAGCATATTGACATTAAGTACTTAGCCATCTGGGAACGTGTTAAGGAGAATAAAGTCACCATTGAACACGTAAGTACTGAGTTGATGATAGCTGATCCTTTGACCAACAGAGTTTAAGGATCATGTAATTAGAATGTGACTTGGTCCCATATTGAGACTTTGATGTAAAATTTTCATCATTTGTAATAAAGCTCTTATTTATACATATGTTGTTTTCTCTTTTGTGTGCACATTTATTTATTTATTTTTGAGAATAACAACAATTAAAATGACCCTAAATAAGCATAGGGCTTATTCATTAAGTTATAGTGGGTTTGAGAAAATAAAATACATCGTAATACATGGAAGGTAATACTCGCTTTAAGAGGACTTATCGCCATGATTCGTGTATTTAGTTTTCTATTATTGGAATCCGAACTATGGAAACATTATGAAGTATACGGACCAAGTAGAAGAATGTGAAACGTTGGCTTCAAGTTCAGAGATGTTGCATGAACTATCCTAAGAAGTTGGCAATGTTCATGGCAGCCAATGTCTCTTTCTCTTCCACTTCTTACATTTTGAACGTTGGCCACCATTGAAACATCGGTTTCTAAACGTTGGTTGAAGCTGACGTCCATAACAGACCTTTAAGTGGTTCATTTGAAGAGTTTCCACGGCGTTTTGAAGGAGTTTAATGGAGGCGTTTCCGTCTTTGATGGGAAGACGTTGCAACACCGGACCACTATATATATGGGGTCCCCTGGCTCAGTTTCTCACCATTCAGAAGCTAAACACACTTCAGCACACCATTAAAGAGTGAGAAATCCTGAGTTAGAAGCATCCCGTGAACAACTTTCGGCCAAAAGATTGCAATGGCCGGAGGTTAGTTTTCTTTTACTTTTATTCTATTTTAGATATCATTTCATGTTCAGGACATTTAGAGACTTACAAATAGAAGCCTAAATTTCACGCATATGTATTTGTGTGAAACCAAAAAGAAATCAGAATATGAACAGTATTTTGATGCCAATCAAACCGAAAATAATACATAATATAGTAACGAGTTGCAATTCCGAAGCGAAATTTAATCAAACTTTACCTTTGTTTCGGAGATTTTTTTTGTCTTCCCTCAATGACTTCGGATCTGACTTCTCCTTTACTACACTTGAGACACTGTATTTTTTCGAATTTCTGCTTTTGAGGTTTTTTTTTTTTTTTATCTGAAAAGGAAAACAAAGATTAATGGAGACGGCTGTGAATAAGAATTCAAATATGGGCAAAACATAAAATCAATAGGAAAATGGAAACTTTTTTTTTACTTCTGAGGCACAGTGAAAACTTTTTCCTTTTACTTATTTGGTGCGTTCGTGAGAAAGATGAAGAATAGGAATTAAAGAAGAGAAAATTGAAAGGAAGAATTGAAATGAGTGTAGGAAGCAGACACTCCAGAAGAGACCTGCTATTTCAACATTTCAAAATATTTCAAAATATATGCTCTATCTTACATCTATTGGATATTATCAATTTAAAAAAAAATTGTCTTTTACTTTCAATTCTATCTTTTCACTTAAATAATGTAGCATAAGACTTAGACGTAACTCTTGCCATATCATTTCTCCTTTAGAAATGGCAGTGGAATACTGTTCTCAACAAATGGATGATCGATTGGGCCTACTTATAATTCTTGCCGACGGCCGAATAATGTGGAGTACAGTACTTCAGTTTTTGCTTAGTAAATTCGAAGCCTTGTTTTCTCAATATTTTGAATAGTCCAAAGATGGCCGACAAGGCCTGCAAAAGCAGTAAGGCTTTTGAAAGAGACGAAAAGACTCCTATCAAGGATAGTAATGATTTCTATCAACAATAATGCTCCGGATTCCAAGCTAGTCATCGCTCATTTACGTGTTTTTTAGTTCTGTGTTGTCTTTGTCAAAGGAAATTACACGTTACTTGCTTTCTATCATGCTAACCAGCGACTTTAATTCTGTACCTAACACACACCTATCCATCATATTTTTTCTTTGTTTCTACTTACACTTCTGTTTCTCACCACACAATCCTCATCTTATACAGTCGCAAGGATATTATCTAAGTTATTTAAATTATTCTTCAACATATAAAGAATAGTACTCAAAGTTTCATCAATTCACGACCAAACAAGATAAGAGCTTAATTGAAACATTTATGGTTGAGAATAAAGAGAAAATAATTAGACAGAGAAAGATCATGTCACTTATAGAAGGGTGGCTCATGCAATGTAAACTGCAGTAAAAATTTATTATTTTTATAAATAAAATTTATTTTAAAAATTTAACTTATTATATTAATAAAATTTTATATATTAAATTATAAAATTCATAAAATTTGATTATATCTCTTATTCTTGTAAGGATTTGATGCTCTGCTTAAAGTGAGAACACCTTTTCCCTTGTAATAAAAATGGTGATATATTTTTTTATGATATAAGATTGTGTAAATCCTACAAGGTTTGCGTTAAAAAAATAAATTTGAGAATTGATTACATATAAAAAAAATTAGCGGCATCCTTTAACGCTCTTCTATTTTTAAAATATGTTTTAAATCCTGTTTTTAATTAAATTAAACAGTTTACAAAATTTATAACGTCAGAATTGGGTATTATACATTTCTTCATAAAATACCAAAATGTTTCATTTTGTGTCAGTCATTTTTATTGAAACCTAGACCAAGATGTAGATGTAGAAACGTAAGTTTATCGTTTTCCCTCCAAAAGAGTGTGTTTGCACGGCTTTCAGGTTTAAAGTAAAAAAATTTTAATTAAAAATAGAAAAATATAAAAATATATAATTTGTGTATAAAATTTATGTGATTATATATTATTATTATTCATTTAATCCGTCAAAAATGCCAAGGTTTTATGAATTTAAACTACTCTCAACAATAAAAAGGTAGCAACACCTATCCCGATTGTTTGAATCTCTAGGCCTTCAATCAAATACAAGAAACACGAGTACCATTACAAAAGGTACACAAACTCATCAACACATAACCAAAGACAATGATCAAACCAAAAACAAAAATCTGAGCCGAAGCTTAATTCCTCGGGTTAATGGCGAACCAGGTCTGAATAAATGTGAGAACAAGTGCTAACAGCGCAACCAAAAATGCAATCATGGCCCATGGACTGTTGAAATGGGTATTATAAAATTGAGCCATCCATGTCTTGTATTTCTTCTTGTAATGTTTTTGGATTTACTTCTTAATAAGAACATATTTTCTGCTGTATGCCATCAAGTCGATGCTCCAAAAATTAAACATTTTTGCTGCCAAGTTAGTGCCTAATGAATTAAATAGTTTAGCAACTTCTTCATCATTGCCAAGGAAGTATTGTATGACACCAGCTAATCGAAGCTCTTTCACATCTTCAGCATCATCAATCAACGAGTCCATAAAGGTAAAATATGAGCTGCATTCGAAGTTATTTGGGAAATCCGGGCATGCCACATACGCTATCAAATCCCAAAAAAAGTACAGCATTTCGTGATTTAATAGACATGGCGGAAGTTTCAATTCTCTAGAAAAAGTTTTAGACGTGAAAGAGATCTTACTCCAGCACCAATTCTCGTGTGCCTTCTCTCGAATCCCTATATTTTTTCCCTTGTTGGATTTTTAAGTTAAATCTTTGGTGCATTCTTTTCCTTTTACTCTTCTTCTCCAACATTTAAATTCTATAGGGTTAATTTTTGGTTGCCTGTATGATTTTATTTTTAACATATCTGTTATGTTGAAAGTGATCTAATATATTATTTTGTCTTTTGCATTTAGTCCTATTAATTAAGGATGTTCTTGATTTTTATTTTGTATAAAGCTTATTATTATAATCTATGATGGCTAGATTATAGTTAGAGTTTTTTTAATTGAGGTTAAATCTCTTCTTCTATCTTATAAATATTTGTCTATTGATAACTTTCTTATTAAAGTCATCCAATATCTATGGAACACCAAAAAAATAGAGGAAGATTTTGATTTCGGCATGAACATGTATACACATAGGTAGATTTGTAATTGCCTTTCATGTTTGAATCTCTTCTTTTAGCAAGGATTTGGTAACAGAATATTTGGTTCAAAGCAAGGGAGGGGAGGGGAAGGAGAAAAATTTTTTTTTGTTTGATTTAGTATAAAGGAGCAGGGGAGGAGGAGCCCCCCTTGTGTAGTTAGGAAGGGGAAAATTTTAATGAAAAATAATATAATATTATACCTTTTAAAAAATAAATGACTATTAAGTTTTGAAAATTAAAGTAATTTTGAAATTAATAAAGATAATCGAGAATGACTTAATCATTATAATTTAAAATTTTTAATAAATTTTTTTTCCTTTCAATTTCTCTTGAGAGATTTTGAATCTCTTATCCTCTTTCTACCCTTCCCTTAAAAAATCTGATCAAAGGAATTCCAATAAAATTGCTCTCCTTCCCTCCATTCTCCTCCAATCAAACACTAAGTAAATTCTTGTGTCAAATAGTTGTAAGTAAATTCTTGTGTCAAATAGTTGTAGCCATAAAATTGAAGTAGATGACTTATATTTAATTTTTAATTAATTATTTTTATTTATATGATTTTAGATCTGTATAGATTCTATTAAAAATTTTTACATTTGCTATACGTGAATTGGTTTTCGCATGTCCGACTGCATGACTTTCCGACTTGCCAAACTTTGCGGCCAATTTTATGCAATGTCTAATAGCAATAACTCCTAGAGAGACTATATGCATTTAACCCACCGAATGGGCATGCGCGTGAAAATGCCATGGCTTGACATCAAGCCACTCTCAATAAAAAAGTTAGCAACACCTGTCCAGATTGTTTGAACCTTGAGGCCTTCAATCAAATACAAGGAAAATATATCCACAGAAATTACAAAAAGTACACAAATTCAAACATAACGAAATGCAACAATCAATGACGAAAAAACAAAAAAAGAAATCCAAAGTGAAGCTTAACTATTCGGGCTAATGGCAAACCAGGTCTGAATAAAGGTGAGAACAAGTGCTATTAGTGCAGCCAAGAAAGCAATCATGGCCCATGGACTGTTGAAATGGGTATTATAAAATTCAGCCAACCATGTCTTGTACTTGTTCTTGTAATGTTTTTGGATATCCTTCTTAGTAAGAACATATTTTCTGCTGTATGCCATCAAGTCGATGCTCCAAAAATTAAACATTTTTGCTACCAAGTCAGTGCCCAACGAATTAAATAGGTTGGCAACTTCTTCATCATTGCCAAGGAAGTTTTGTATTACACCAGCTAATCGAAGCTCCTTCACATCTTCAGCATCATCAATCAACGAGTCCATAAAGGCAAAATACGTGCTGCATTCGAAGCCATTTTGAAAATCTGGGCACGCCTCATATGCTATCAAATTCCAAAAAAGGTAAGGCGTTACTTGGTTAAACAAACATGGAGGAAGTTTTAATTCTCCAGAAAAGGTGTAAGAGGTGAAATCGATGTTACCCCAGCACCAATTCTCGTGTGCCTTCACTCGAATCCCTGCACCTTTAAGGTCTCGAATGTTCTTATATGTTTGCCAAATTTCCGATACTTGATGAGTGCCTTGTTCGGTTTCTATTGGTATTTTCACATCCTGAACAGCAGAAAAGTCTGTCACAAACAATGAGCGATTAAGATCAAGTAGATGAATCGGTTGAATTTGTTGGCATCGAGATCGTCTTTCGTCATGTTCACCGTCGTGCTTGTTTACACCCATGCATAAAAAATTGACCTTGAAATCCTCTAGCTTGGACAGGTCCTTTGTCAATAGTTTAAGCACTCTATAGGGAATTTGGTTCTCCAACAATACAAGATCCTTCCACATATGATAAAGTTGGTCAATCTTAAGTTTCAGAGCATTTGGATGGACAATGTCAATTTTTTCCATGAATTGAAGTACAGCACATCCATCCACAAACAACATCCACGCAAGTTCTTTGTCATTGTACCCTTTAATTGCATCCTCTGTGAATAGTTTCTTTAGTTCCTTCAAATTATCTTCAATCCTTTTGTGTAGAACTTGAGCAGTTTGTTCGATATCTTGATGAATTTGTTTGCTATATTCTTCGACATGGATTGCCGTCCACATAAGCTTGTATTGCTCTCCTAACCTGAGACGATGGTGGATTGGACCTATGGATATTAGCTTGGGCGACCAATACTTAGCAAGCTCGTCATTTTGTCGCAGAAAATAAGCAACCCTTTGGATCTTGTGCGCCTGAGCTTTGTGAACCATATCTTCAATGTGGAATTTTGCATTTTTTAGTTGTGCAAGCCTTTCTTCCATAGAGACTCCTGATATCTCAGCCATTGTCAACTGCCAGAGTGTGCAGTTCGGTTATTTGCAGCTACATAATTCCAGGACATGTATAATATAGGACATAAATAATATAGTAAGAAATGAATTTGGATTTTCTGATTTTATATTGTTTATTTTTATAATTTTTTATTTCTTTTTAAAATTTAATAAATAAGATTTATTTTTTTCACTAAACACAAAAAGTATTTTCACAGTAACTTAGCTCTATGGGATTTGGATGTTTTATTTTTATTATTTTTATTTTAATAATTATTTTTATTTTTTATTTATATTAAAATATACTTAATTAATTTCTTTTTTATCAATTTTTTTACTTTTGTAATCTTTTACTTTATTTTGTCTTTAGATTTTAAAACTGAAGATCCATATCCAAACTTTATGTATGTGGCCTAGCAGAGCATTTTAACCTAATGAAAAAATAGCTAAAAGAGATTGAAAATAATAATTATTAAAGATATTTAATTTAAATTATTTTATAATTTAGAGATTTTATACTTAATTTGGATTATGATATCTTTAAATTTACTTATTACTTATTATTAAGTTTATTTATTGTAATTTTATATTTATTATCTGTTTGACTACAAGATACAAATAGAACTTTTCTCTAACATTATTATTTCAACTTATTATGATATTAATTTCTTAGAAGAGTATTGTATATCTTATTTCCTGTTGATTCCACGTCGCTAACTTTTTTGTTCAAGCTCTCATGTACATATGCCAGGCAGAAATAGATATCCTAATTTCAGCTAAACAACAAAGGCCTACACTTTCACGCATATGTATTTGTGTGAAACCAGAAAGAAATCAGAATATGAACAGTGTTTTGATGCCAATTAAACCGAAAATAATACATAATATAGTAACAAGTTGCAATTCCGAAACGAAATTTAATCAAACTTTACCTTTGTTCCGGAGATTTTTTTCGTCTTCCCTCAATACCTTCGACTCTGACTTCTCCTTTACTACACTTGAGACACCGAATTTTTTTTCGAATTTCTGCTTTTGAGGTTTTGTTTTTTTTCTTTATCTGAAAAGGAAGACAGAGATTAATGGAGACGGCTGTGGATAAGAATTCAAATATGGGCAAAACATAAAATCAGCAAGAAAATGGAGACTTTTTTTCGATTTGTGGGGCACAGTGAAAATTTTTTCTTTTTACCTATTTTGTGCGTTTGTGTGGAAGAAGAAGAACACGAATTAAAGGAAAGAAAATTGAAAGGAAGAATTGAAATGAGTACAGGAAGTAGCCGCCTCAGAAATGGCAGTAGTATGGTATTCCCAACAATGCATAATAATGTGAAGTCACAGTACTTCAGTTTTTGTTTAGTAAATTCAAAGTCTTTCTTGATCGATATTTTGAATAGTCCAAAAGATGGCCGACAAAACCTGCAAAAGCAGTAAAGTCCAAAAAGACTAAAAGACTCCTATCAAGGATGGTAAAGATTCCCATCAACAATAATGCTCTGTGTTGTCTTTGTCAAAGGAAATTACACAATACTTGCTTCGACATAAATTCTGTACGTTGCACACACTTTCCTTTTTTGTACATTATATTTGCACTTTAGCCTCTCACCAGACAATCCTCATCTTATACAGTATTAAAAGTATTATCTATATTATTTAAATTATTCTTTAAAATATTTACTTTAAATATATTATTTTAAATTTAATTTAAATTATATATATAATTTTTATTAAAAAAATTATATTTATTTCAATAATTTTTGTACTTAAAAAAAATTAATATCTATATATCAACTAAAAAATATCTTAGTTTCACCCCGAAAAAATGGGCACTCAAAATTTCATCAGTTCACGACCTAATAAGATGGATGCATGATTGAAACGTGTGTGGTTGAGAATAAAAAGAAAAAATATTTAGAGAGACAAAGATCATATCAAGTGTAGAACGGTTGCTTACACAATTTCATTTGCAGTAACAACCCGATATTCTTATAATAAAATTTTTATAAAAATATTAGATTTATTAAATTAATTAAATTTTATGTTAAATTATAAAATTTAAAAATCTCACAATGTCCCTTATTCTTATGAGGATTTAGTGATCTGCTTAAAGTGAGAGCACCTATTCCACTGTAATAAATAGGCTGATACATTTTTTGATAGTATAAGGTTGTGTGGGTCCTATAAGGTCTGGGCTAAAGAAAATAAATTTAAAAATTGGTTATATATAAAAGTTTGTTTCAAAATTTATTTTAAATCTTGGGTTTAACTAAATTTGACAATTTAGACAATTGATAACTTCAAAAAATCGCTATATTCTTAGATGCCCATGGGCTTGATGAAGGCTTGATTGCTGGTATTTGAAGCACTATCAACTTTGTGCTTCCCATCGTTGATTTTCGAGAACATTTCCCTCTTCAATGCTCTTCTTTCTTATAATATCAGCATTTATCCATTCAAAATTTGGACTTTGATCTAGATTTGCCACTATTTCCACTGGTGCCTTTGTCTTTTAATCTACCTCTAGCAACCAGAATTCAGCCTAATTTTAATTCCAACTTTTTGGCACATTCTTTTTAACTAATGAGAGTTCAATGATGATTTGAAATCTTTCACAAAAGAGTGTCTCTTCCATAGAGCATAAAATAAAGAAAATCCTTAAATGAATGAGGTAAAGAACACAAAAGAATTAAAACTTGATCCTCATAGAATAGCTGCTATTCGTGAATTGGTTTTCACATGTCCGAATGCATGGCTTTCCAACTTGCCAAACTTTGCTGCCAACAATTATGTAAAGTTGCAAGCCCATTTAATGCCATTTCTAATGGCAACAACTCCAAGAGAGACTACATGCATTTAACCCTCCGAATGGACAAGCATATGAAAAATGCCAAGGCTTCATGAATTCCAGCCACTCTTAACAATAAAAAAGGCAGCGACACCTGTCCAAATTGTTTGAACCTCGAGGCTTTCAGTCAAATACAAGTAACACGAGAGCCATTAGAAAAATTACACAAACTCATACATAACCAATCACAACGACAATGACCAAAAAAGGAAAAAAAAATCCTAGGTGAAGCTAAATTCTTTGAGTTAATGGTGAACTAGGTCTGAATAAAGGTGAGAACAAGTGCTAATAGTCCAGCCAGAAAAGCAATCACACCCCCATGGACTGTTGAAATGGGAATCAGCTATCCTTTGTGATTGGTTCTTGTAAGAACATATTTTGTATTTGTTCCTGTAATACTTTTCGATTTCCTCCTTAATCAGAACATATTTTCCGCTGTATGCCATCAAGTCGATGAACCTTTTTGTTGCCAAGTCAATGCCTAATGAATTACATAGGTTGGCAACTTCTTCATCGTTGCCAAGGAAGTTTTGTATTACACTAGCTACTTAAAGCTCCATCACATTTTCAGCATCATTAATGAACGATTCTATAAAGGCAAAATGTGAGTGGCATTCGTAGTTATTTTGAAGACTAAAATTCTATTTTAGTCTATCATAAATAAGGGTTCTTCTAATTTAGTTTCTTACTTTCAAAAGTTTATAATCAAGTCCTCCACATATTCAAATAACTATCAATCAAGTCCTTCTATCAATGAACAGTTAACGGTATCAAGTAATGTGCTAATGTGGTATGTTATTGCCAATATGATACATTAACTTGACTGATATGTCAATAAAGTTTTTAGGTTCGTATTATGACGTGGTAGCCATATGGCAAATTTTTATTTTTTATTTTACATTTAGTAGGTATGATCAAAATGACACTGTTTTGGAAGAAATCTAACACCATTTATAAGGAGTCAAAATATAAGTAACTTCATCTGTGAGAGACCAAAATAGAAAATACTTTGTAAGCATAAAAACAAATTAAAAAAGAAGTTAATCACCCTAAGGCCTTATCTATCTCACATGCTTTTCCTTTATCATTATTTAATATAGTTGCTAAATTTAGTTCAAAGTAGGAAAAAGCAAAGAAAATGATGAGAAAAGAAGTTAGCACTTTATTATGAATTTAACAATTGGTTAGAAATGTCAAAAGTATGACCTTAGTCTTAATTACTTAGCAAATGGATCATAAAAAATGTATTAATCAAATATCTTATTATGAAAATTGTTTCTCACCAAATAAAGAGGAGCAAAATAGGCACAAATGGTCTAAATATAAGAGTATTATAATTCAATCAGTCCATAAGATTTAATATTTTAAATGAAATTTTAATAAAAATTTATTTGTGAAGATAATATCACCAATTTATATATAATGCTATCAGTACCCCCATTGCTAACAATATGGGTAGTATCTAGAGACCAATTGGCATGTCTGTTAAGGAACCCAATGATGTTAAGTTGTGTCTAAGTTAAGTTATAGGACAATGGGCTTGTGTGATTGTTAAAATTACCTAGGCTCAATCTCACCATATACAAGCTGTAAGCATGAAGCTGTAATAAGTAACTCTAGACAATAATAACATGAATTGGGATTCTTTGAAGCATATGGTATACTTTGAGGGTAAAGTGCAAGTGAATAATCATTAATGAAAAAGTCACCTATGTAGATTATTTTAGGTCTTTGAATTTTGATCCACTTGCTTGTAAGTGGATGATTTATGCTTACAAAGTAAATTCTATTTTGGTCTCTCATATATGGGATTACTTCCATTTTGGTCACTCCTAGATCAGGTCACTTCTACTTTGCTTTCTTACAAATTGAGTTACTTCTATATTAGTATATCATAAATAGGGTTATTTCTGTTTTGGTCTCTGAGGGATAAGGTTTTTTTTTTATTATTATTATTTTGGTTCTTTACAGATAATGTTAGATTTCACCTAAAATGGTGCTATTTTGGTCATAGATACTGAATAAAACAAATTTGTCATGTGGCTACCATTTCATAAAGTTTACATGACAACTTTAAGTCAATGTGTCATGTCAGCAATAATATGCCATGTCAACATGTCACTTAACACTATTAATGGTTCATCAATAAAAGAACTTAATTAATAGTTATTTAAATCTATTGGGGACCTGATTAGAACTTTTGAAAGTGAGTGATCAAAATAGAAAAATTCCTATTTGTAAGAGACCAAATAGAGTTTTAATCTATTTTGAAAATCCAAAGACACTAATGCGCTATCAAATTCCAAAAAAAAATAAGGTGTTACGTGGTTAAACACACATGGAGGAAGTTTCAATTCTCCACAAATGGTGTTAGAGGTGAAAGATATGTTACTCAAGCACTAGTCCTTAATGGTGGATCTTCATGGGGGTGGGGGGAAGACATGGCACCCTCAAAATTTTTTGAACTTTTTGGTGTGTATATGATGAAAGTTTACATAATTTAACAAAATATTATATAAAAATTATATGGCTCCCTCAAATTTTGAAACATAAATGAATTATGCATAATACAACTCAATCAAATAATATAATTATGCTATGCTAAAATCAGTCATGCAATTTAAAAAGATATAACATATTTGACACCTATACTAGGTTATTAGTAATTTAGTCAATAATTAATTATTTTGCTACTAGATGTAAAAAAAAAAAAGTGCAAGAGAAAACAATTCATTACCTTTTAATGCTAACAATATTTAGTGTTTTACCCTATGCTAAATAAATTACAAATAATAATTTTAGTTATATAAGACAATTAGATTGAAGTAAACTTTAACATTATATTCTTAAAGCTTTTATAATTTCTTAAATTTAAATAACTTCGAAACTACACTTCTAAAATAAAAATTAATGATGCATTAATTTGAATATATTTAATGTTTTCAACTTTTATAGTTAATTATTATTATACTATTTGTATAAATTTTTTAATTTAAAAGATAAATATTTTAAAAAAGATTTAATATATAAATATTAATATAAATTAAAATTTTATACTAAACAATCATTATAGCTCTTACTAAAATTTTAATCAAGATCCACCACGGTCAATTCTCTATTTTTAAAAAGAGAAGTTGTTTTCTAACAATGACCCATATTATATTAGAAATATCTTCAGCAATAGAATAACAGAAAGAATAATTTAAAAAATAAAAGAGAAAAATACGGAGAACTTGCCAACTAACTACCACGTGTCCAAAATCATACATAATATTAAGAGAAAATTCACTTATCACAAATTTTTCCATATGTTGTTCTCATGGGGTCTAAGAGTTAGCCACCTATAAAGTAATTTTAATCTTAATGCATCTTTGTGGTATTTAATCAATATTAATTAATCAATATTTTGATATATTAAATAATAAATAATTTATGCTTGCATTTAGCTACTAAATAAGAAAGTGATGAAGGATAATTCTGACCTACAAATAGTGGGTTTTCCATTCAAAGACTCTTCACACACAAATAGAGCTCTCACCGCCAAATTTTTGTTGCTCCTTGTCTAAATCCCAGCGGTGATATTGGTTAGTGTCTTGTCCATAGATGTGGAAGCTTGGCAAAGGTATGGCTTTCCGACCTCGCCTCAAATCTTGACGACAACCACCTATATTCCTTTCTATTTAACTTCTATTTCTAGTGTGTGTTTGTTTGATTAGAATTTTATTGGTTACTAGAAGATTTCCTATTTCTTCTGACCCTTTTTGATAAACCCCCTCCCCTTTCACTCGCATACCTCACTACTATGCAAAGACTGTCCCCATGGACCACCTCTGCCATCTCCATGGCAGGTCCCTTTGCTCCCAGCCTCGCCGTATTTATAATTGACTTAGTTGCCAGAATCTTTGCTAGAGATATTTATGAGATTTGTTATGCCATGGAGTGCAAGGTAGGTTTTCTTCAGCCAAACCTTGGGAGTACGAGAAGCATAATAAGTGTTTGTTTTCAAATCCTGGCTCTTTGAATTTGTCAGTTTTTACTTTTTGGGTGTAATTTAAGGATTGTAGAGGGATGAATTTTTTGAAATTTGATGGGTTGCGTATAAAGTTATATTCTGCATGGAAAAACAATCTTTTGTTTTGTTTTTTGTTTTTTGTTTTTTGCATACACAATACTTCGACCGTCTCTGCCAACAATTCTAATTTGTAACTCTCAATTTGACTTTGTTATGGACTTCAAATTTTAATTCTGATTTGAAATGGTTATGATTTGGTAGCAAGGTTTAAATATAGGAATAAATAAGTATAATCTTCAAATCTACTATTAAAATATAATTAATGTATATTTTATTTTGAGTAAATTTAAAATTAAATAAATCTAATAATGCTTAATTGCAAGTAAGATTATGGTTGCTAAACTTAATTTATATAAGAGCTTAATTCAAAAAATTAATTATGATTGATACTTCTCACCAATTTAGCATATTAATTTATAGTGAATTATGATGTCATAATAATTACTTGAGAGTTGTGTCACACAATTAATTTGTCCTTAATTATTGTGACATATCAATTCTTCGTTATGATCAACAGATTTTGTACTTTATTATGTTGAAAAATTAATCATGACATGATGGGATTAATCTTCCTAATTTTTATTGGTTTAATCAACAAATTCAATACTATCAAAGGATAGTTGACAGAAAGTTCCAGTTCCTATATGAAGTATTGAAATTTGAAAGGATTGTTGAAATTAATCTGAATTCCCCTGTGAAGTATTTTGAAAATAATTTCTTTCAAATTTCATGACACTCAATTATTATAAAATTGAATAATTTAAAATTTAAATAAATTTATTTCTATTAAAGACTATGCATTTGTATTTTTATTTTAAACTTTGAATAGATCCTTTTTATGGGGATTGGGAGGATTAATTGGTTTGCTTTGTTGTGAACGGAAGAATTTTAATAATAACGTTGGTCTTAGTGGACAATTCATACTTTTCTCTGGGTTAGTTGTGATTAAGTGAATCCGAATAAGATTAATTGCATTTCCTACCATATTAATTGTGATTGATGTTATTTCAATAGCCTGCCACATGCCCTTTCTACACTTTCTAAAAAATAGATTATGATTATTTGTCACTAATTTAGCATACTAATTTGTAGTAAATTATAATGTCATACTAATTAATTGAGAGTTATGTCACATTAATTAATTTTGTTGTTAGTTATTCTCACATGTCAAATTTTCATTATGATTATATATTTGGCAATTAATTACGTTGAAAAATCACTGATCAAATGATGGGATTAATCTTTTTAGTAGTGATTTAATTGACAGTGAGTCAATCATAATATATGCATATTGTATTTTTTATTCTGAGTAAATTTAAAATAAAATAATTTAATAATGATTAATTGTAAGTAAATTTACGAGTCATCAATCATAGTGATGCAAAAGTTTAAATTGAAAAGTTAATTATGATTGTAGTCTTGATCAATTTAGTAGAATAATTTGAAATTGATTGTGATGTAAAACTAATTAACTACCGTGGTTTTTATTTAGATTTATTATAAAATAAAATAAATTTAATAATTGCTAATTGCCTACACAATTTATTATTCATTCAACATACTTTATGCAAACAATTGATTATGATTGGTGGTCTTATACCATTTAGCATACTTATATGAACTATATGATTGATATTAGTTAATAAATAATTGAGATTATTTCAAGTTTGGAAATTGCAAATTTAATCAATCAATATTTCTTTAACTATAAATTTAAAATCAAATAAATCTAAGAAAGCCTAATTGCTTACAAATTTAAACGTCAGTCAACTTAAAAATACTTAATAGGAGCTCCATGAAGTTTTACAATTTCTTTTACACACTATTCAACCAAACTATCAAGAGAATAATTTGCCCTTATTGGTGAAAAGTGAGCTAATTTTGTTAAACAATCAACCACTACCCAGATTGTATCATGCTTCCTCCCAGTGTAAGGTAAACCCATAACAAAATTCATAGTAATATATTCCTATTTCCACTTAGGAATCTCCAATGACTACAAATGTCTTGATCGACTTTGATGTTCCACCTTGATGTGTTGGCCGACCAAGCATCTTGAAACACAGTTAGCAATATCTTTTTTCATCCTTGGCTATCAAAAACTTTCTCTAGGTTTTTGATACATTTTTGTGCTTCTTGGGTGCATGGAATAAGGTAAAGAGTGAGCCTCCTCTAAAATTTCTTTCTTCAACTATTGTACTATTGGCACATATAGTTGACTTCCAAACAAAGTACCCTCTCATCCTTTAAAGAGAAATTTGTATGATTACCACTTCTGACTTCTTCTTGGATTTTGAGTGGCTAAGAATATCTTATCTTTATGCTTCACATGCCCACTCTCAAATCATTGGTCTAACTCTAAATGTAGCTAAGAGAGCACTTGTATCTCTAATTGGAAAATATCAATTTAATCATTAGAGGTAAATAGACCACATGAGCTTATGCCATGGTACTAGTGGACTTCCCACT
Source organism: Dicorynia guianensis (assembly GCA_037013595.1). Classification (NCBI taxonomy): domain Eukaryota; kingdom Viridiplantae; phylum Streptophyta; class Magnoliopsida; order Fabales; family Fabaceae; genus Dicorynia; species Dicorynia guianensis. Next base: position 15,136,682 of record JASUAB010000003.1, on the reverse strand, counting down.
CAATGCATAAGCCATCACATTGCCTTCCTTGGCTGATCATCAGTTACACAATCATAATCCTTAAGCAACTCCAACCATCGTCTTTGCCTTAAATTTAGCCCCTTTTGGATAAGAAGATATTTCAAACTTTTTGGATAAGTGAAAAATGAAAAGTTTCTCCATACAAGTAATGTCTCCAAATCATAAGTGCAAAGATCACTGCATCTAGTTCCCAGTCATGTGTAGGATAATTGAGCTCATGTTGTTTAAGTTATCCAGAAGCATAGGCAATTACCTTATGATGCTACAGGAGAACAAATCCAAGACCTCAACGTGAAGCATCGCTATACACTACAAAACCATCTTTGGCTGAAAGAAGGGTGAGAACTAGAGTTGAAGGAGCGATTATTTAATTCATCAAAGCTCTTTTGATATTTCTTTGTCCATTGAAAGTTTACATTCTTTCAAAGCAATGTGGTCAACAATACAATAATGCTAGAACATTTTCAACAAAACATTGATAACAACCAGCTAAACCTAGAAAACTCCTTAGTTCAATTGGGTTAGTTGGAGGATCCCAATTTAAAATGACTTCTACCTTGTGAGGATCTACAAAGATGTCATTAGCTGAAATTACATGCCAAATAAATATCACTTTATCTAACTAGAACTCAGACTCCTTGAATTTGGCATATAACTACCTAACCCTAAGCACTTCCAAAGTAGTTCTCAAATGTTCTTTAGTTTTATCTTCATTATAGGAATATGCCAATATATCATCAACAAACACCATAACAAATTTGTTCAAATAAGGTCTAAACACCTTGCTCATCAAATCCATAAATGTTGCAAGGCATTGGTCAACCCAAAAGGCATCACCAAGTGTTCATAGTGCCCATATTGAGTTTTAAAAGTTGTTTTAGGTATATACTTATGAACTTTGATTTAATTGTACCCCAAATGCAAATTAATCTTGGAGAACACTTTAGCACCTTGAAGTTGATCAAATAAATAATCTAATCTGGGCAAGGGGTATTTGTTGCAAATGGTCACCTTGTTCAACTGCCAATAATTAGTAACTAGCCTCATTGTACCATCCTTCTTCTTTACAAGTAAAACCTATGCTCCCCAAGCAAAGACACTAGGTCAAATGAAGTCTTTATCTAATAATTCTTGCCATTGTACTTTCAACTCCCTTAACTTTGCAAGAGCAATCCTGTATGGTGCTGTACAAATAAGAGTTACACATGGAACAAGATCAATTACAACTTCTATCTCTCTATTAGATGGTAAAGCTAGAAGTTCCTTTAGGAAAACATCTATAAATTCACACAACACCGGTATATCTTCTATTTTTATGCTTCCCACTATTGTGTCAATAACATGTGCTAAATATGCTTGGCAACCCTTCTAAAGTAATTTTCTGGCAATGGCAGCAGAAATGACACAAGAACAAAGGATTCAATGCTCCCCAAAGAAAAAAAACTCCCACTTTCCTAGTGGCCGCAAGGTTACTTACTTTTTAAAACAATCAATGGAAGCATGATGTTGAACTAGCCAATCCATTCCTAGTATAGGATCAATGTCTTGAATATTCAAAGGGATTAAACTTGGTAGCAATTGATGTTCACCAATGTAAATTTCACAACACTTATAAACATATTCCACAACTATCACCTCTCCCATAGGAATAACAACTCCCAAACTACCCATAGATTGCTCAACTCTATTGGCATTCTATGCAAATGTCTTTGAAATGAAAGAATGAGTAGTAGTAGGATCACTTAAATTATATGCATCTCGACCAAATATAGAAACTGTACCTATGATAACCTTGGGAGTTGCTTGAGCTTCTTGTTCAGTCATTACAAAGGCTCTACCTTGTGCTCGAGGATGACTAGGCTAAGCATGTTGTTAACTACCACTGGTGCTAGCGTCTAGTCCACTAGACTTTTCAATAGAACCAAACCTTATTCTCTTGTCTTCTGGTGTATCCACATTTTGACCCTTACTTGATACTTGCATTGATGTTAAAGTTTGATCTTGCATAGTTGGAGTAATGAAGATTCTTGTGACCTATTTGTCCACATTTATAACAACCACCTTAAGCTTTCTTTCATTCTCCATTATGGAATCTGCCATTGAAATCATATTGGGGTCATCTCCTAGAAAAAGATTAGGTCTCATGCCACCCCTACCAATAACACCTAGAGAATTTCCTCTCTGCATGACCTGTAAAACCACAACCAACTGAACCAAAGGCTTTGTACCCTATAGGTACTTGAGATTTGGATAGAGAGCCACCATGAGGAATGCTTCTGTTTTGATATTGCCCAGAATACTTACCTCTTTTTGGGGCTTTACCTAAGAACCTACTATATGAGAACCCTTATCCCATTTCCTCTTGTTTCTATCCTTTACCTTGCACTTCACTCTAACAATTTCTTCTACATGATAAGAGGATTCCATCAATTTCACATATTTTGTATAGCCAAACATTTTTGTCTTCTCTTTGATATCTTCATGAACCCTTTTTTAAATAGGCGACACTTTTCTTTTTCATTTACCATGGTAGAAGGAGAAATTCTAGACAAGTAGTTGAATTTTTGTTTGTATTAGGCCATGAACATAGATCCCTGCCTTAAATCAAAGAATTCTGTCATTTTCTATCCTTGATAAATAACTAAAGAGTATCTTTTAAAGAATTCTCTTCGAAAATCTTTCCAAGTAGGTATGAAGGATCAGATTGCTTCTCAGAATACAACTTCCACTAAATATAGGCATCTCTCAAAGAAGATGAGTTGCGAATTTTAGCTTTTGTTCTTCAAAACACTCCATTGAAGCCAAAATTCTTTCTATTTCTGCATTTAAGTCTCAACTTCTGCTGGATCTATGATGCTAAGGAACTCCTCCACTCCAATTTTCCTTAACTACTCAAAGGAATCTTCTTTGTCCTTCAAAGGGGCTTAAGAAGGAGATGTTGTAGCCACTACATTAGTAAGGACTTGGGTAAGTATACTTAAGGCTTCCTACAACCCAACTATAGAAGCTTGTTGGTATGTGTTTGAAGTAGCTACTAATATATGAAGGGTGGCTATTTCCATCGAACTATCTACACCCATTTCCTGAGGTGTGGAAGACTAAGGGTATGTAGATGGACTAGGAGACCAAGTAATGTAAGCAATATTCTGCAATCTATTAGCACGGCTTAGGCCACCATAGCCACTACGACTGCGAGATTCTCATCTATGAGCCATTAATTCCTACATAATCAATTAACCATAGGCAACTCTCATAACCCATATACATACTTAACAAATATTTTGGTAGAGTCTCCCCTACAAACTCTTGCCTCCCAAATTTACAGCTAGATTCATTTATCCTACTAATCAACACCAACCCAGTACCACAATCGCAACTATAGTATTTCAAACTTGCAACATTTTACTTAAAGCAAATACAACTTTAATACAATTTATATATCTTATATATAAAAAAATTAGCCAGTTGGAAATCATGTTAGACCAACTCTTTAAATCCAATGCTTCTAACAAAATTCTCATAAAACTAGTAACACTTTAGTACATATGCAATAACTCTTTTCCAAATTGATTCACCACCATATTTGTAAATAGGGGAGTTCTTAAAGATAATTAGCATATTTCATAAACAATTTGTTTTCCAAACCAAAAATTTCATATTAAACTAATTGAAGTGTTCCCTATTTTCTTAAAGAAGCCATAATTATTTAAAGAAGGAAATACACTATTGAAATACCATTTGAATCTCATATAATTCCCTTTCAAATAGCAATAGCTGATATATAGATTCAACAATCATCTTTTTAAAACAAGCATTGTTAGAGGTTTATCTACTCACCTTGGCAACCAGCCACTAATTCCCTCTTAAGCTCCTTGGTATTGCTTTGGAAGGCTCTTCACGTGCTAACTCTTCTCCTAATATTAGCAAATAATTTGTTTAAATAGTAAGACTAGCCACTACCTGTAATCACCTAGAATGAGTGCATGGTATATATGCTATGTACGCAAAAGCTCAAATTCTACATCAGTTGGCTTGGAAATAAAATTTGAAGGTTTAAAAGAGCAAGGGCATATATCTCTAGTTTCATATGCCTTTGACGGCATGAAATTCTAAAAAAAAAAAATAAACTCAATTAAGTCCAAAAGAGTCAACATTATCAACATGACAGCATAGGACAATGCTAAAAAAAAGAAAAAAAAGAACATAGCTAACTTTCAAGAAAACCTTAGATCAATTCCAAAGAAATTAGAACTCTAAAATTTTGTACATTTTAGGCATATGAGTTAACTTTCAGCTTCTATTAACAAAGCTTGATCTGGAATTTTCTATACCAAGTTATGAATTCAATAGCAACTTCTGTTGTCAAGAAAATTCTGCAGCATGCTTTATGTAGAAACTATAACTTTAATTTAAAATTGAAGTTGAAGGAAAAGAATTAGAGCTAAAAACTTACTTGAAGAGAACCCATGTGTGTCTACATTTCAATTCTTTTGGTGGATTATAAAAATGAATTTTCTAGAGAAAGTTATGGTCAAAAGAGTTGAGGTTGGTAAGTTGACAGCAGCTCAAAACATAACATTTGTGTGACTTTATATAAAAGTTGTTATCAGTCAAGAAAGAATTAAAATCTGAAATTTTATCCAATTAAAACCCTGTGTTTCTAATTTTCTGTGCCTTTGAAAGCTTGTAAAAATGAGTTGCCTAATTCAAGATATGGTCCAAGCAATGAGTGATATTATACTAACAGAGAGTGCAGAAAACAGAGCTGATTAAATTCGAAACTGCAGTATAATGGAAAGCATCTATGCATTAGAATCACAGAAATTGAAGTCCTATGTGTCTATTTTCTAATGCCTTTGGAATTTCATGATTTGGATGCCTGCAACTCTAGAAACACTCAAAAGAGTGACAGCTGTATAGGATTTCAGCGAGCAAATTAACTAGTACTCATGCATAACACTCGCCATCATCCAAGATAGAGAAATTGGAAGAAGCCCTTGAATACATTAATAAAAAATTAGAACACTACAAGAATATAACTATCAACAACCATAACAATCAAATTTCATCTGGTAATTTCGTCAAATATTTTATGTGCATATTCCAAATCTTGTAGAGCTAACCCATGTGTCCATATTTCATTGGTTTTAATTACTAAAATTTGAACTCAAATTAAAGCCCCATGCTCAAAATTGACAGTTTGCTTCTAACCTCAATTCAAGCTCAAATTGCAACGCGCAAACTCCAAGAATGATACCCACAAACCAAGAAGAAAATAAACAATGGAAGCGGTGAGGTACAGCAACCTACACCAAAATTTCACCTTAATTTAGCAGTACAGAAGCTTAATTTTTTTTATTTTTTATTTTTTTCCGTAACTCTTCCAATCAGCTACAAAACCAGGTATACAAAGATAAGGAAAAATTTCAGAGTTGGACTCTAGGACAGTTGTTGCAAGCAAAGAAAATAGAAATGCATGAAAGTTGAGAAGAGGTGAAAGAGGAGACAGAAGCGAGAGTTCCACAAGGTGAACAGAGAAAGGCGAAAAGGAATCGGAAGGCTTGGGGAGAGAGACTGCCAGAAAAAGGAAATAAGTAGTGCAAGAGAAGCAAAAAGAACACTTTGGAAAGAAAAATTACGAGCCCGTGAATGTTCAAAAGTGCGATATTGAAATAAGTAATATGAAAGAAAAGAAAATAATGTAATCAAAAGATAAATATGATAACAACTTGTATACGTGGTAGCTCTAAATATAAAAGAAATTATATTTCACCTATCCATTATCCATTTAAATTAAATTTTTTACTACATCCATTATTTAGTCAATATAATTTACTATCTATACTTTTATATAATTAAAGTGATCCTTTACACACTTAAGATATATATATATATATATATATATATATATATTTAAAACATGCTAATGGCATTATTCTAATGTGTATGCATGAAATGCCATGGACTAATTAGCCTAACAATAAAACTAAAAAACTCTAAAGACCCAAATTTTTTTAGATAGGGGTATGACATTGGACATGGTCTTTGAAATTGCTCATTTGTCGTTAAAACTTAGCTTTTAATTCCTAATTAGACCTTACTTTAGAAATAGCCATGTAAAGCTGTTCATGACTAAACACCGGTTTGGGTAGGATTAATCTAATACAAGAGAGTGTTTGACCTTTGGTCTTATAGATTGGCCATAGCAAAGCAAACTAAAAGAGACAATTGTCTTCATCACCACTTGATAGGGATCTTATGAGTAAACAAAATCATTATCAAGAGATGAATTAGTACCACTTGTCCTACATTGCTCCCCAAAAGCACTTTCACCTAAACCACATGGCTGATAATCTTAGTTATTTTCAATCTTGTTCCATTGCACAATTCATTGGACCGATCAATGTCTCTAAGTAGCATAATAGAAACTCCTATTTTGAATCTTAACTTGTGACTTGGCAATCAAGAACAAGTAAAAGTGTTTAATATCTTGGGGAATAATTTCCAACTCATTATCCACATTAGCATCTTCTTTACAAATGCTATCCGAACTCAAATAGCTCTTCCCATCACCTAGGATTAAGTCCATCAAGTGGTCATAAGATAAAGGTATATGAATTCCACAAGTACTTTGAATAGATTTTTGGATCTCTAACTAGCATTTTGTCTGGTATTTGTATCTTAGATTCCCCATTAGCATCTTCTCCTATTTTCTCATTGGCATCAATTAGGATCTTCCAATTCAAATTTCATTTCAAAGAGTCTTTGCAACTAATGAATGCAAGCAAAACAAGTACAAACTTTAGATGAATTTATAAATAAGATTTCATTTAGCTTCACATTCCTTGAAAATTCCCACCATGTTTCAATCCATTTCAATTTCTTGTTTCAAATTGTTTATCATTTGTAGAAGTTATTTCATGTAAACTATCACTAAATATAGATATTTTGTCTATTCATAATGGGTATTCAAAATATTATAGCTTTACCATTTACATATCAATACTATAAGAAATACTCTCAAGCAATATCAATGGATAATTGTAAGACTAGAATGGTTAGCATACCTTTCATATGATATCTTTAGCACCCCAAATATATTGACTTTTAGGGCCATGTTGTTGCCATCTGACAATGATTTGTATCGTTTTCCTTTTCCTTTTCCATTTAAGGCTACTTCTCCTATTTTAGAGCATGGCCACCACATACTGCCTTATCTTTCATAATGTCAAAGTAAAGGTTGAGATTTCTTGCTATGGTTATTTTGAGGATGAATATGAAATGGCTAGTATTTTGAACACTCTTAGCATTTGTTTTGTAGTGAACTTCTTTTAAATGGGTTTGATCCAACTTCTTTTGTTTAGGGTTTAGGGTTTAGGATTTGTTCATGTTTAGCCGATGTGTTACAAACAAAATCCTTTTTAAAATCATTTTGTATTCAGTTTTCAATGAAGTAGGTTGGAAACAAATATAAGCTAGCATATGATGGTTTCATAATCTTTTAACCACACTTATTTCCAAATCCTTTTCTGTTGCATTTCAACTATGACATTCATGGACGCCAAAAGCCCTACTGTTGCTAATTCATTGCAAGATGGTGAGCATAAATCATTAGTCAACTTATCAACAATAACTGCCAAAAACTCCAGTAGCATTGTTGCATGTACAATGAAGAATGAAAAATAGATGGGATACAACATAAATGTGGCAATGATAGACGCAATAGAAGAGTGAAGAGGGTAAATTAGAACTTGGAGAAATAGAGTAAAAAAACTGCACAAAAATTATGTGGATTATAACCCCCCATATGTTTAAGTTTAAATTCTTTTTGAAGTTTGTGATAGTGGAAACATCTTAATCCTTGCAGTGAAAAGTTGTAAAAATTGGAATTTGCAAATGATTGATGTCCTTGACACTGAATATGAATTTTCATAGCCACACTACATAATACTTTTGTCAATCAGTAAAAATATGTTAATATGCAATAGAACACCATTGTTGAAAGTAAAAAATTCCTTAGTGAAAAGCAATGAAAATTTGAATTTGCATATACAATGACAAATGCAAACACTTAGTTTGTAAATATATTAGTCTTTACAGTGAAAAGCCATTAATATTTGAATTTGCACATATTTTCCTAGACTTTAAATTTGAATTTTCATTGCCTCCAAGGTTGTTGTAATTAAAAATCATAACCATTACGTATTGAGTCTTTGAATTGCACTCAAATCCACGCAGTATGATTAGAAATTGAATAACATTGGTAAAAACCTTTTTAGAAATTTCACATAGAGAAGAGCATAAAGAAGCTTCATACCTAGTTTGATGTAGGTAGCAAACCCAAAGTCTACCAATTTTATGTGTGAGAATGTGGAACTTCTAGCCATGTCATAATGCTTGACCAACATATCTTTTGCAATAGATTTGCAAGCCAATACTTCACTTTACAAATTATCTCTATATTCTCGTATAATAATAGATCTCCCCCATCCCAATTGCTCCCCACAAATATAACAATCTTTAAAAGTTGAGACTTTGTTGATGCTCAAAATAGTTTAGATCAAGTTTGTAGCCTTATAGTAATTGCAGCATTGCTTATTTTTCCCAATAATGTTGGTTTTGGCCATCTTTATGACTATACTAATCCTGCATTGCATAGCTTATTTTCAAATTTCTCTACAAGTGAGTTTTAAGCTAGAATTCAAAGTTTTACATAAACCATCCAACAAAGTGCAATACGTTAAAATATAAATTCATTTCATATAGATAAATTTGCAGCATTATGAAAAAAATTGAGTCAAAACAAGCCGTTCAAGTTTAGATCTACACTCACAATTAGTTATCAATAGAAGAGCACAACACTTACATTTTGGAACTGATTTGAATGAGAAGACTCACCTCTTGTTCAATACCTACAACTGGAACAAACAATGTTGAATGCTGATTCTCTGAAAAGTCCATCTTTAGGTGCATTTTTTGTTTGGCTTCTCACACCTTCTATTTTTTCTCTCTCAACTCATTTATGTTAATTCATTAAATCACTAAATTATATACATATACACAAATGATATAAATTTCAAATCTCATATCCAAGACAATAGAAGAAAGGAGCACTGGTTATCTTAACCATGTGCATACTAAACATGGATCCTTTCTTCATTATTAAACTGATTGATAGATAAAAATAGAACAACCATAACAAATGTTACAAATAAAATATTGCAGATGTCAAAATTGATTCAATCAAAGAGTCACTCACAACATTGACTAAAGCAAGAAAATTTGATCATACATAAAGAAATTAAAAAAAAAAAACTTTGTTTTGGTGATAAAACTAAAACTTGAAATTGAGAATTAATTCTGAAAATGGAATTAGCCATAAAAGAAGGATAAAAATGTGATTGAATTATTGTTAAACTTTGGGTTAAACATTATGGCCTACAAAGCAAATAGAGCGCATTAAACAATCAAGAGAAAGAATAGTTATTTTATTTTAGTATTGTTACATTTAACAAAAGACGACATCTAAAGTTTCTGCACCTAGGAACTATCAACATTCCCAAAAAAATATCTCCCCTTACCGAAGACTTTACATTTGATTGAAGTACAAACCAAACTCTAAAAAGCTGCACTTTTCTAACTTTTGTAGAACCTAGAACTTATAAAGCTAATTGTTGTGATCTCAATTATATTTGTATCCTGATTTCAATTTTCCCTTGTAGTACATATAAATAAATAGAAAATTATTTTATACACCTAAAAATAGAAAATTGTTTCATTATTTCAAATGCACAAAATTGACAAAGATTTAAAGTTTATATACTATATAATTAAAGGTCAAAATATGTTGCCTAGACTTGAAGATGGATCATAAGGATTTTCTATTGATCCCTATCTCATGGTTGATAATAGATCATTAGCATAATTGCAATTTGATTGATTCGTAATAATGGATGATTTCATACTCAAGTAATACACTCTTTTTGATTGTGGGTTAATAAGTGTCACTCTTCATTGTAGATTTCGGTGGAATGAATTGTTTAAGAATATGGAGTTCTTCTTGTAAATTGAGCATTAGTTTTTTTAGTTTTCTCTAATATGATGTCCTTTCTTCTTTTCTTAATTAATTGATGCTTTGTCTAGTTGATTCCCATCACCATAGAATGAAAAGTTGGTATTCATGTGTATTTTGTCAATAAAGACAGTTGAATAGATACTCGACAAATTAACTGTAACTTCAAAACTTTCCATTTAGTATTGACTATTATTGAATAAATTAAATGAGACTAAGCATTGCACTAGTAAAGGAAAATATCAAATATTACACCATTTGTTATGTTGACAAAAGGAGTTCTATCAAACTTTTCATCACATGCCTGATACATGGGTTCTTTAGCTTGAGACAATTTGGATGGTAATACAATACTCTATTCTTTGTCATCATTGCAACAACATTGTTTAGAGTTTTACCATCTTACTTTTTTTATCATATTCATTTTCCTTTTTAATCTTGCATCTCTAACATCAACTTGATTGTTATTGAAAATATTTACATGTTTGAGATTTTGTATGAATTATGTCATTGCCTAAAATAAATAACATATTTACTTGGATGATGAGCACCTTACATCACTAATGATTATTAACAAACACTCATATTGTAATGCTTTTCAATTTCATGCTTAACCATGATATATTTCTTACTATATCCATTGAATCAGAGCTCCATAAACTGAACATTTTGGTTGCCAAGTCAATACCTATTTGTTGACATGCAATGCAGAGTAGCGACTAAGAAAATATTGTTATTGTAGAAATGTGTTGTTTGGGGAAATGGGTTTTAGGAAAAGAAATAAAAATGGACTCACCATTAACTTAAATTAAAATGGTGAAGTCAAACACCGAAGAAAATGGTTTGCATAACAGAAAATGGATTCAGGGGTTGGTTACATATAAGGAAGGCATTTGCAATCCTATAATGCCCTTTTAGTACTACGCTAGTGTTATATCTGCATTTGGTTTTGAAATTGCACTTTGCATTTTGTCAAAACAAATTCATTCTATTTTTGGGTTTTTTTGGTTGTCTAACTATTAGTTTTACATATGATCAATCATGATCCATGATTAGCACCATTTAGTGAGTGGCATTTGCCATTATTGTGGAAAGAATAGTCCAATGCCTAGTTCATCCAAGACTTATATTGAAAGCAGTTACCTAGCTTTGAAAAGGTTGCCTAGCTGAACTAGGTCTTGATAAAACAAATTGGGGAAGCAATATCAATAAAGTGATTAAGGGCATCATGCAAACCCTTTTTCTCTAAATTGGTTCCACATGAATACTTTCCCTTAAAAGTGCAAAATGACTCCTCATTATACCTTGCAGTTTGTTATCAGGAAGTTTACCATTTTTGTTTTTTGGAAGTATGAAAATTGACATTTTTTAACTGAGGAAGTTAAAAGCCAATAAATCTCATAAAAAATTATCAGCTAGGCCCTTTCTCTCCAAATTAGGTATACGTGAATATTCTGCCTTAGAAGTATGGGAATGACTCCTCATTATACCCTATAGTTCATCTTTGGGAAGTTACTAAAAAAAGGGGAGATTAAAATAGTCAGGACAAAACTACAACTAAGTAGAACATTTTAAAATAGTTGGGACGAAACGACTACCTCACATGAAATTTAAGATAGTCGAGACAAAACCATAAACTTACATGACATTTTAAAATGGTTGGGATGAAACTGCAACCTTTTCAAGCAATTGAAAGTGATCAAGACCTAAATTGCTGCACACTCATAAAACATTTAAAATGTAAATATCATAAGCAAAATCATCATAGCATGCGATTATTCTATAAGAGAAGGTATAAGCATAGAAATACATCCCACATGACCAGAGAAAATTAAGAAATAGATGAAACTTATATTTGGAGTTCTCAAATGGCAAAACAAAGGCCAGAAATGCAATCAAGAGGTTAAAATTCTAGGAAAAAGGTCCAAGTCAATGGTTAATGGTCAATGCTAACGTGGCAGTTGACTATGCCGTCAATGGTTACATGGGAGTTGACTGTTTAGCTAGGGATGATGTAGCATGTTGACGTACAAGTTGGCTAATGTGGTAGGATGACTGAGTAGGTAGGGATGTTGTGGTTGGCGAACTATGCAAGTAGGGCTAACATGGTGGCTAATGTGTCATGGTAAGGCTAACGTTCAAGCAAGGCTTACATGGTGGCTAACGTGCCAGGGTGACAAGATAGGCTAATTGTTCAAGAAAGGCTAATGTGGCATGCATTCAAGTAGGGATAACATGGTGGTTGACATGTCATGTTGATTGTGCAAGTAAGGCTAACATGGTTGCAATGTGATAGGGTGACATGATAGGCTGACTATGCAAGTAATGCTAACATGTCATGCTAACTAGCAATTAGGGCTGGAATGGTAGTATGACATGGCATGTTGATTGTGTAATTAGGGCTGATGTGGCAGGCTACATAGCATCTTCAACCTTAGGGCACATGGGCACCACATTCCGAAGAGGGTGGCAGTGCTCCTCACAGTAGTCTTCACAATTTCCAATTTTTTGGCACCTCTTGAGCATGATGGTGGGGTGCATTTCTCAAAATTATGACTGAAAATGCAATTTTCAAGAGGTGAATAAAGGTGATTCTTTCTTAGATTTTTTAGCAAAACTTGTAGTTTCTACACAATTTTGGCATCAACGACACTGCAAAGGCCAAGTTGAGCTTCTCTAGATTGATGTGATAAGCTAGTTAAAGGGAAAACTCAAAGAATTCTAGTTTCTCTCTCTAGCTCTTCTCTTCAGTCTCCCATGGCTCTCTTTCTCTTTCTCTTCACTCTTTGCTCTTCTCAAGTGCATGTGACTAAGGTGAGGATCCAAGAGGTAAGTTAAGAGCTCCTTCTTTAGTTGAGTATGGCCATGGTGTTGAGCTCCATCTTCTCTTTTCTTTCTTTCTCCACTCCTCTCTTCCTCTATTTTCTTCTCTCACTCTCTCCTCTCTCTTCTCATGGCCTTGCTCCCTAATTTTTTTGCTTCTAGATCTCTCTGCCCTAGCCTATCTTGCTCTCTCACATTTTTTTCTCCTTGATTGTGTGTCATTCTTTTTTTTTTTATTTCTTCTCCCCTTCTATTGATTGTTTTGGTCTTCTCTTCCTTTTGTTTGCTCATTTTTCATCAATCATTCACCCACCTCCATGACCTGTCTCCCTTCTTTCTGACATCTATTCTTTTTAATGTTTTCATTTAAGTTAACTGAGTTTAGAGTCAAAAATATCCTAAAATTCTTTTATTTTTGTTAGATTAATTTTTAAAAAATTTTACATTTGAATAGAAAAAGTTTTAGAACTTGCACACAAGCCCACTTTATTTTTTTGAGGGTCCAAACAAAATTAGATGTCTACACTATTGAATTAAAAAGTTTGGCCACTTCTTCATCAGTCCAAAGAAAGCTTCGAATCACCTAAGCTAGTCTGAGCTCCTTCACATCCTCAGCATCATCAATCAATGAATCCTTAAAGGCAAAGTAGGAGTTACATTCCCATTTTGAATAAACTTATAAGCCTTTCTTTATTAATATTCTAAATTTATATTGGTCCATTCTTTTCCCATTTTTTCACTTTTCATTCATGTGAAGGATGCCTATTATTTTGGTTATTATTGTTTCTTGTATTGAAAACTGCAATTGACTTTTAATATCATATTGTACGACTTGCTGAGCAAACATCAGAAAATTAGGTTGATGAAAGTCAAGTCTTTCCATTGTATGTGCAGTAGTGTAGCCATTTCCATACTGGTGATTGGAAAAGCATGTTTATTATTTAGTTATCAATTTTGATGATTTCAATTTGTTTTATCATTTAATAATTTTAAATACTTTTTTATCTTTATAAACTACCTTTTTATAAAAGAAATCAAAGGAAGAGAGAAATCATGTTAGCTGAACATATAAAAAAGATAATGGTATTCATGAGGGCAAAATTAAAAAGAAATAATAAATATGTTTTTGATTTTGAGAAAGTGACAAATAAATAAAAAAAAAATTTAAAACAACAATTATTTTGAACCAGAGAGAGTAGCGTAGCAAAGAGACAATATGCATCTAACCCAGTGAATGGGCATGCCTGTCAAAAATGTAAAGGCTTCATGAATTCAAGCCACTCTTAACAATAACAAAGGTAGCAACACCTGTCTAGATTGTTTGAACCTCGAGGCCTCCAATGAAATACAAGGAACAAGAGAACCATTACAAAAAATACACAAACTCAAACATAACCACACGCAACGATCAATAACCAAAAAAAAAACAAATCCGAGGTGAAGCTTACTTCCTCGGGTTAATGGCAAACCAGGTCTGAATAAAGGTGAGAACAAGTGCTAATACTGCAGCCAAGAAAGCAATCATGGCCCATGGACTGTTGAAATGGGTATTATAAACTTCAGCCATCCGTGTCTTGTATTTGTTCTTGTAATGTTTTTCGATTTTCTGCTTAATAAGAACATATTTTCTGCTGTATGCCATCGAGTCGATGCTCCAAAAATTAAACATTTTTGCTGCCAAGTCAGTGCCTAATGAATTAAATAGTTTGGCAACTTCTTCATCATTGCCAAGGAGGTTTTGCATTACACCAGCTAATCGAAGCTCCTTCACATCTTCAGCATCATCAATCAACGAGTCCATAAAGGCAAAATACGAGCTGCATTCGAAGTTATTTTGAAAATCCGGCACGCCTCATGTGCTATCAAATTTCAGAAAAGGTAAGGCCTTGGGGGGTCAAATACAAATGGGGGAAGTTTCAATTCTCCAGAAAAGGTGTTAGAGGTGAAAGAGATGTCACCCCAGCACCAGCTCTTGTGTGCCTTCACTCGAATCCCTGCACCTTTAAGGTCTCGAATGTTCTTATATGTTTGCCAAACTTTCAATGCTGGAAAGGTGCCTTGTTCATTTTCTATCGTTATTTTCACTTCTGGAACACTTGAAAAGTCTGTCATAAACAACAAGCGACTAAGATCAAGTAGATGAATTGGCTGAACTTGTTGGCATCGAGATCGTACTTTGTCTTTATGTGCACTGTCGCGCCTACTTACACCCGTCAATAAAAAATAGACCTTGAGATCCTCTAGCTTGGACATGTCCTTTGTCAATAGCTCAAGTACTCTAAAGGGAATTTGGTTCTCCAACAATACTAGATCCTTCCACATATGATAAATTTGGTCAATCTTAAGTTTTAGAGCGTTTGGATGGACCATATCAGCTTTTTCCATGAATTGAAGCACAGAACATCCATCCACAAACAACATCCACGCAAGTTCTTTGTCATTGTACTCTTCAATTACATCCTCTGTGAATAGTTTCTTTACTTCCTTCAAATTATCTTCAATCCTTTTGAGTAGAACTTGAGCAGTTCGTTCGGTATCTTGATAACTCTGTTTGCTATGTTCTTCAACATGGATTCTTGTCCACATATGCTTGTACTGCTCTCCTAACTTGAGATGATGGTGGATTGGACCTATGGATATTAGCTTAGGCGACCAATACTTAGCAAACTCTTCATTCTGTCGCAGAAAATAGGCAACCCTTTGGATCTTGGCCGCCTTAGCTTTATGGCCCATATCTTCAATTTGGAATTTTGCATTTATTAGTTGTGCAAGCCTTTCTTCCGTAGAGACTTCTGATATCTCATCCATTGTCAACTGCCAGAGCGTGCAGTTCGGTTAATTGCAGCTTTATAATTCCAAGGACATACATAATATAGTAAGAAACAGAAAAAGAACCCAAATAGTGGTGCCAAAAATATAGAGTCGCCTAACAGAGCTTTATGTATGTGGCCTAGCAGAGCATTTTAACCAGATAAAGAACTAGCCTTTTTTGTTCCAGTTCTCATGTGCATAAACCAGACAGAAAGAGATATTCTAATTTCATCTTAACAATTGAAGCCTGCACTTCAATGCATATGGATTTGAGTGAAACCAAAAAGAAATCAGAATATGAGCAGTCTTATGATGCCAATTAAACCAAAAATATGGATTGGTTTAAGTCAATTGATATTGGGTTCCACCAATACTTCTTCCCAATTCTCTCTACAGCAATTGTTTTCTCTAAGCAAATTGATTTCTTGTATAATCTGTTAACGGTCGAAAGTTATCAATGAAGAAGCAGGACCATTGCAGTTGAATATATATAATAGTAGTCTTTAAGATAATTTTCTTTGACAAAACACTCCACCATATCATTTTTGGTGAGCAATTAAAAATATGATTGTTTATGGGGAATTTTACGAAAGAAATATACTTTTTCTACACTACCTAATAGACGTCAAATGATGTACAATATATTTACACCTATTAAAAACTTTTATGTGAATTAATTTAGTTAAAATTTGTGTAAGTTTGTTTGTTTTTATTTCAATTTGTGTAAGTTAATTTAGCTAAAAGAACTAGTTTTGTAGAAGTTCAAAAGCAAACGAAACTAGGAGAAAACTGCAGCAAAAGGAAATAATACAAAATATAGTAACAAGTTGAAATTCCAAAAGAAAATATAATTAAACTTTACCTTCGTTCCGGAGATTTTTTTCGTCTTCCCGCAATGCCTTCGACTCTGGCTCCTCCTTTACTACACTTGAGTGAAAGAAGAAGAACAGGAAGTAAGGGAGAGCGAGAAAATTGAAAGGAAGAATTGAAATGAGGGCAGGAAGCAGACGCTTTGGAAATGGTAGTGGTATGGCATTCTCATGGTTCAGCCGACTTATTATTCTTGCCAACAGCCAATAAATTATGTGAAGTCGAAGTAATTTAGCTTTTGTTTAGCAAATTCGAAGTCTTTCTTTATCAATATTGTGAATAGTCCAAATTCATCCGCGTTGGCTTAATTTGTCTCCTGTTGATTCCATTTTCAATAGTTTTGTTGTCAAATGATTATTTATAAAAAATGGTTCATGATACATACTGACAGATGAATTGGTATTTATCATCAATGGACATATAACATATATAAGGTATTTTAAATTAATATACATTTTACTAATATTGACCCAAATCATCGGATATTTTTATGAATAAAGATAATTTGAGAAAAAAATTAATTTGGAGAAAAAGAATCTATATACCAAGTCATGCATTAAAACTCGGAGATCTTTTGTATGCCACGTATTTTTGGTTTTACTATTAAATGGCTCAATACCTAATCACTTTTAACGGGTTTATGCATGCTGAATTTTAAATCCAGCCAGTTTCCTTGAATGATAGTATTTATCACTTGAACAAAATGCTATAATCAATGGAAGAATTTGATTTCATCTACTGATGCGTTGTATGGACAAGCTTTTGGTATTTTCATGCCAAGTCTTGCTTCAAAAATTCCAATATTATTTTTAATAATGCAATGTTTAATTAAAACTTCATTTTGGGTTTTAAATTTATGTAGGATGCTGTAATGGCTCTTTTTCTTGGGTTTCGTTTTCTTGTTTTGGGTCTATTCTTGGGTTTGTTCAATAGTAAATTGGTAATTGCGCATCGACATCTGTCAAAACAAAAGTTGACGAAGAAAATAGATAATAACTATATTTTGACAAAGTCATAATTGCAAGGATACAAAGATGTATCGATACCTGAGAGTATCATGGTTCTACTATGCGAAAAATTATTTTTCAGAACTCCAGATCAGGCATTCATCCACTCAAATAAAAATTATGGATTTAATTTTATTAATATTTTTCAATGAATAAATTATCATTAATTTAAATATAAATAAATTCTAAACATATATGTTTATATTTCTCACTTTTAGATTCATATTGTAAAATAAATAAATTTTAAAATATAAATAAAATTAAGATTATATTTTTATTATGTCTTATAATTTAATTTATAAAATAATTATACACTTAATAAAATTACATTTTTTTATTCAAATTATGTATGAATTAAAAAATGTTTATGCATGTATCATTATTTATAATATATATATATATATATATATGTGTGTGTGTGTGTGTTGCGAAGACCATTTTGACTTTCCATTAACCACATAAAAGGAAAATTCTTCGAAATCTTTAACTTAGACAGAGAGGGGGAAGACCAAGAAAATGTAAGTGACGGTTCATCTGTCATAGCTTTGCTAGTCATTGCTTATCCATGTGCTTCGGTCCCACCCGATTGTGTTGTTTTTGTCATAGCTTTGCGAGTCACCCGATCGTGTTGTTTCTGTCTAGAAAATTACACGCGACACTTACATATTGCTACTTTCTGGCATACAAGCCAATGACTTTAATTCTGTTCGTAGCACACATATATGGTTAATTTTGCTATTTCTGTATATTGATTGTTTAAAAAAAAATATTACAAACTCAATAAATTTAATCTAAAAAAATTATATTTTATCAGAAATATTTTTCTATATATTTGTCACAATTTTCTTTTATTTCTACATAATAATTAAACTTTTCGCTTCTCACCATACAATTCTTATCTTATATAGCACGTCAAGGTTATTATTAAAATTATTTAGATTATTCTTTGACTTAAAAAGAATGATTCTAATTTTATCAGTTCACGGAACAAATGGGAGCATGATTCTAATTTATGAGGTTGAGAAGAGAGAGAGAATATTTACATAGAGTAACGGGTTGCTTTCTGTCACACACACAAACAACTTTAATTTTGTACGTAGCACACATGTATTTGTCACAATTTTTTTTTTACTGTATAACAATTACACTTCAGTTTCTCACCTTACAATTCTCATTTTTCAAAGTGAAGCTTATTATCTAAAATATTTAGAATAATCTTCAATATACAAAGATAATTACCCAAAGTTTTATCAGTTGTGACCAAACAATATAAGAGCATGATTGAAATGTATGAGGTTGAGAATAAAGAGGAAATATTAAGACAGAGTGATGTGTAGAATACTTTACATGTTGTTGCTTTCTGGCACACCAAATATTGACTTAAATTTTGTACGTAGCGTACACAAGTACTTACATAATACTTACATTTCAACCATACAATTCTCATCTTACACAATGTCGAGGTTACTATCAACATTATTTAGATTATTCTTCAATATATATCAGTTCACAACCCAACAAAATAGGAGCATGATTGAAACATTTGAAGTTGAGAATAAAGAGAAAATACATAGAGTGAGTAATGTAAAAAACACATTACATATTGTTACTTTCTGCAACACAAACTAGCGACTTTAATTCTTTAAAAAATGGAAACTGGCTTCTATGGCTTATCAAACCAACAGTTCCCAAGTCATCATTGTTCATGCAAATAACTATCTTCGATTACTCTTCAAGATAAATGAGCAAAATAAAAAATCACAATTACAACACATACAAACATAGAAAACCAAGTAGTAGCAGTAATAGATTTGGGTCTCACCCTTTCCAACAAAATAATGTCTTTGCACTATAGGCTAATTCCAAAATAACAAGGATTAAAAACAATTATATTTTCGAGCATAAAATAATACATTCTTCATTTAAAGGAAAATAAATAAATTTTATTGAGTAATTTGTCAATAAGTTAGATAAATAATGCTAATAGTAATACTAGTACTAATAATAACAATAAATATTTTTATTTCAACTTGCAGCCTAAATGCACTCACCAGTTTTTATACTAATATAAATAGTAATATGGCATTACTAAGTCCTGGGAGCAATATTCAAATTATGCTGGCATCACTAGAGTACTTAGGAGTAATTATAAATTGTAAGCTAGTCATATGATAGCATAAAGCAATGTATCTATGAACTGGTTATACGTTTATCGCAGAGCATGCCACCCGAAAGGGATATAAAAAAGCTCGTAAGCTGGTCATATGATCGCACAGAGTAGTATATTTATAAGCTGGTCATACACTTGTAACAAATCATACTCCCAAAGGCTTGATGGCACAAAGATATACGTCCCAGTGGCTTACATATATCTAGGGCAGTCCCAAAAGCCTCATTTTTAATATTCTTGATATGCATGATCGATGGTTATAAAACTAACAGTGCATATGAGCTGTAGAACAGAGCTAATTAAGTTGCATGAAAATGTTTCCGAAGCTAAAAAGCATATGCTGTTGAACTTATTTTCTCTTCCAAATACAAAATATTTCCAAGCCTTAATTATAGAATCTGACAAACTCTATTATAATATATTACAAGATCTTTTTCAAAATTACTTCCAGAGCCACATTTACAAATTTAGAGATTCTTAAAATTAACTAACATATTTCCTAGACAACTATCAATCTAAACGATAATTTTAATATTAATTAGGCTCAACTATTTGCTGGTTTCTAAATGAATTTCATAATAACTAACAGAGGAAATTGCGGGATAATTTTCCATTTCAATTGATTTCATTTTCTTTGTAATAGAAAATACATGTAACATTAAAATTATTACATTATTTAAGACAAGCATTGTCAGAAATTTATCCACTTATCTAACTCCAAACAAAACATCTAGTACACCCTTGAGAAATTGAAGTTACATCGGAGTTGTCATTTGCTCTAGCCACTTTCCAACACCAAAAACACTTGAGTCATGTAGCTTCTGACTTCCATGACATTGAAATTTTCTACAATACCCTTGCACACATTAATACTGTGCTTGAATTAAGGCAAAAATAATTAACGTCTACCCATGATAAGGGTTTGGAAGAAGAAATTTGACTGCACATTAAACAGCAACCTGCATTGCTTGGTATGGAATTAGAAGCAAAAAAATTTTTGGAAACGAATACATATGTCTCTAATTCCACACTCATATCACAACTTGTAATTCTAAGATCCTTTGGCTTCCCATGCATACTTAATCATGAAACCAGTAGCTCATATGCATCAAAGTTCAATCTTCAATCAACATGCAAATCACCATTTTCTATCAATTGTCAAGCGGCAAAGTAAGAAGTTACCAAAACATAAATATACCAAGTGAAACAACTGTCAAAGATAATCTAATTGTATCCAGAGAATAACAATATCATTTTAAAGAACCATTAACTAAAAAAAAAAAAAAACCTAAATGAGATGTTCAACCATTGTGGCAAACAAATTATATGTAAAACACAAAACCTGTCATCAACCATGTTCCATTGATAAAACAGATAGGGTTATTTTAATTGACATGATTGAACCACTTAATTAAATTCTTATACTGCTCATAAGTTGATTCCGTTCCCTTTTCTTTTCCCTGCTCAAGCTCAAATATAACTATTGCATCTTAATGACAAGTATTGGTTCCTCTGTTTTTAAGGCCATTGCGACTCAACTCTTGTCCATAAGCGCCTTTCCCGAAATACAATTTCAAAATATTGCTTAGACACTATCAAAACTATGCACACTTGACTACACAGTGACAGTAAGACGGTGTAAGGTCAAGATATTAATATGCCATTAAGTCCAACATACATGCCTTCGTTATTAATTGTCCCACTCAAAGGCCATAAGCTATTCAGCCAAGCTAAAAATAATGATAGTAGTAATAATACTTAGGAGTAATTTGAATAGAAAATAGAAAGAATCAAGTAGAACATTTCATATCGGAGCAACAAATACTCACGACCATTCTGGCAGCACAAAGAACCTGAACTTCCAGAACTATAATCTCACAGTTGGTAAATGCATTTTCCATAATAAATTTTCCTTGTAAGAAAAATTATGCAGTAGTAACTTTAACTAGTGCCGAGAAAAGTAAGAAGCTCCAGCACACATTATAAGTATGAAAATTAGATATGTCTTACACTAGTGATTTTTTTGTTTTTTGTAATTAATCTTCTAGCATCCAATTTCCAGAAATTCTTGCCTCAAACTGCACGACAAAACTAGTTAGGGAGGGAGTTATGACTTGAAAAGAAGTAAATAAGAATCTACTTTGCCTCTTTAGAGAGCCCATGTCCCTCCCGGAGGCAAGACCAGAAAAAAAAATAATGTTTATGCCTAAACATAGAAGTAAAATGAATATTTAAACTATTCTTTTCTCTGATATCTAAATGACAATTCAAGCAAATGAATGAACACTTTACATGTAAATAAATAAAATAATTAGAGCATTTAGAGGCAATCCTCCTGCAGTAATATAATAATATAATATTTATACCAGTAAACACAATCTAATGAAAAGGTAACCAATTTCCTTTGTATAGCCGATGAACAAAAGGTCAGTAACCACAATCACAATTGTATAAATATGATTTCTAATAATACAACATCTTGGAAGCTGAAAACATGAGATTCACTATAAACTAAAATTCTGATTTAGTTTACTTCAAAGATCAAACAACCAATATGAATCAATATTGCTCCTAATATGAATACTAGCGCATTGACCTCATGAAGCTATTTAAGAGAAGAGGAATTCTCATGCCTGGTGAAATGATTAAGAGAAATGCATTATATGCCAAATTTCTCCATGCAATAAAATGTCTCTAAGATCCATTTGAGGAATTATTGGTGCAGATATAAAATCTATGAAGCACATATACGAAATACGACACTAATATAATATGACACAGATATGTTAATACAACAAAATTTTAAAATTATAGTATATCGATATGGTATATATATAATTAAGTCTAAATAGAAAAGTATAAACATATATTAAAAAATAAATTATCTACTATTATTGATTAGTAAAAGATATTATAGCTAAACATCAAAATAATTGCAACTAAGTCATACTGTATTATAAATATAAAAATATTCTATTGTCAATAAATATATAGTGCTACTACTAAATATTTTTAAGAGAATCATTTTAATCATACAATTTTATACTTATTTAATTTTCATAGTATATAATTTAAATAATTATATTAATAAATTATGTAAACTAAATTATATAAAATCAGATAAACTTAAAAGTGCAAACATTAAATAGATATTTAACTGTCATATTTTCTTTTAAAATACTAATAAAAAACTTAAATGCCCAAATGTGAATACGGCTGTAAAAAATGACACCACTCTGCATAAAGAATGCATAAAGAATGAGCGCTCTTGACAGCAGCTCCAGGTAATTCTTATAAACATAAGCTCCATAACCAAATTTAAGCTAAAAAAGGTTCACCAGGTGTGTCTTAGGGTGAACGAGTAATTGAGGTGATAGTCTTTTTTCTTACATTGGTGGAAGCACTTTCTTTAGCAAGTGTAGTCATTGCATCAGTGCAGTGGTATTACTAACATAGTAACACATATTGTTATTGGGTAATACAACATTGGCACGCATAGAGTTCAAAGACTTTGCATTGCCTTTCAAAACCATTGTGAGGAGTAGAACGTGGAAGGGCAAGCTTCCTGAGAACAAAAGTTACATAAATTTATTGTGTTGAATGCCGTGTCATAAGAAAAAGGACCTATAATTGGTATTTCAGATGTCTTAAAAGATTGCAACAAGTGAAACAGGAATATTCATTAGTGAAAAATAAGCTTGAGACTCTATCCAAGCTGTGAAGAACGGCAACACTCTCATGCTCATTTGTAGATATGGCTGGAGAATGTTTCTAGCTTTATTAACAATGGATCAGTGTTGGATTTGTGTCTGACACCATAACACCATGGAAATGCAGGTATCGGTGCTCCTTAGTATTAAATACTATGGCAACTAGAATTTGAGTTTCGGAGGTTAGATTTACCTCAAAGTGGATGAAACAACATACCCAATATTGATAGACCACCACTTCAACTAATGTATTATTAAAATACTTGAGCCATAGCCTCGGTATCAAACCTTTTATGAAGAAGAAACCTAGATAGAAGAGACAAGAGATTCTAGTTTTTCCTTAATTTCGATTTGGAAAACAATCTTGCACTCCTTGATCCATATAGCACATTTCTCTCACTCCTATGCTATGATTTGATCTCTTGCCAGAAAAAGATAGCGTTAGCCATTGGGTCTTTTTTGGGGTCCATTTTTTGCCGCTTCAATCACACAAAAAGGAGAGCAACTGGTTCCATTAAAAGTCTCCCCACTATGTGTGAATCTATGTGTGTGAGTGAGTGAACAAATTGAGAGAAATTGCTACTAGTTTCATTGAAAGTCTCCCCCCTCCGAAATGAAAATTGGAGAGAGGTCTAGAGAAAACGTCCCCATTCCCCCATGTCTGCCTGAATGTACTAGAAGACCTGAAAATGGCTCTAAGGGGAACTTTCTATTTAGCCCCTCCAAAATAAGTTAAATCTATTTGTTATTTATTTATTTTTTTAATGAATTTAATATAAAGAGAATGAATTTTATCTTATTTGATTCTTTAAATTTTATTTGACCAGATTTCACAAATAATCTATTTCTGACTTCTTAGCGTCATAGTATGTATGTAACAATTCACGTAATTTCATTAATTTAACTCATAAAAGAATTAACTTTTTTTTTCGTTTCATATGAATTTTATTTAAGAACAGGGTGTGACATTGTTGCTTTGTATCGCACTATCTAACGACTCTAATTTAGTTATAGCACAGACATACTTGTTACAATTTTCCTTTTTTCTACATAATGCATGCACTTCAGATTCTCACCAAACAATTCATATCTTATATAATATCAAGGTTATTGTCAACATTGTTTAGATTATTCTTCAATAAATAAAGATCATTATTCAAAATTTTATCAATTCATGACCCAACGAAGTATGAGCATGATTGAATAATTTAAGGTTGAGAATAAAAAGAAAATATATAGACAAAGTAATGCATAAAGCATGTTACATATTGTTGCTTTCAGTCACACGAACTAGTGACTTTAATTCTATGTGAATAAAACATAATGCATAAAAGGTTTGGCCACTTCTTCATCGGTCGAAAGAAAGTTTTGAATCGCCTAAGCTAATCTGAGCTCCTTCACATCCTCAGCATCATCAATCAATGAATCCTTAAAGGCAAAGTAGGAGTTACATTCCCATTTTGAATAAACTTATAAGCCTTTCTTTATTAATTTCTAAATTTATATTGGTCCATTCTTTTCCGATTTTCTCACTTTTCATTCATGTGAAGGATGCCTATTATTTTGGTTATTATTGTTTCTTGTATTGAAAACTGCAATTGACTTTTAATATCATATTGTACGACTTGCTGAGCAAACATCAGAAAATTAGGTTGATGAAAGTCACGTCTTTCCATTGTATGTGCAATAGTGCAGCCATTTCCATAATGGTGATTGGAAAAGCATGTTTATTATTTAGTTATCAATTTTGATGATTTCAATTTCTTTTATCATTTAGTAATTTTAAATACTTTTTTATCTTCATAAATTACCATTTTATAAAAAAAAAAGTCAAAAGGAAGAGAGAAATAATGTTATCTGAACATTTAAAAAGGATAATGGTATTGATGACGGTAAAATTAAACAGAAATAATAAATAGTATTTTGGTTTTGAGAAAGTGAAAAATAAATAACAAAAAAATTTTAAAACAACAATTATTTTGAACCAGAGAGAGTAGCATAGCAAAGAGACAGTATGCATCTAAACCACCAAATGGGCATGCCTGTAAACATGCAAAGGCTTTATGAATTCAAGCCATTCGTAACAATAACAAAGGTAGCAACACCTGCCTAGCTTGTTCAAACCTCGAGGCCTTCAATGAAATACAAGGAACATGAGAACCATTACAAAAAGTACACAAACTCAAACATAATCACTCACAACGATCAATGACCAAAAAATAAAAAAAAAAAGAAATCCGAGATGAAGCTTACTTCTTCGGGTTAATGGCAAACCAGGTCTGAATAAAGGTGAGAACAAGTGCTAATACTGCAGCCAAGAAAGCAATCTTGGCCACGGACTGTTGAGATGGGTATTATAAACTTCAGCCATCCGTGTCTTGTATTTGTTCTTGTAATGTTTTTCGATTTCCTCCTTCATAAGAACATATTTTCTGCTGTATGCCATCGAGTCGATGTTCCAAGAATTAAACATTTTTGCTGCCAAGTCAGTGCCTAATGAATTAAATAGTTTGGCAACTTCTTCATCATTGCCCAGGAGGTTTTGCATTAGACCAGCTAATTGAAGCTCCTTCACATCTTCAGCATCATCAATCAATGAGTCCATAAAGGCAAAATACGAGCTGCATTCGAAGTTATTTTGAAAATCCGGGCACGCTTCATACGCTAGCAAATTCCGAAAAAAGTAAGGCGTTATCTGTGTAAACACAAATGGAGGAAGTTTCAACTCTCCAGAAAAGGTGTTAGAGGTGAAAGAGACGTTACCCCAACACCAGTCCTTGAATGCCTTCACTCGAATCCCAGCACCTTTAAGGTCTCGAATGTTCTTATATGTTTGCCAAACTTTCAATACTGGATGGGTGCCTTGTTCATTTTCTATTGTTATTTTCACTTCTTGAACATTAGAAAAGTCTGCCGTAAAATACGAGCGACTAAGATCAAGTAGATGAATTGGCTGAATTTGTTGGAATCAATATCGTTTTCCTTCATGTTCACCATTGTGCCTATTTACACCCATGAATAAAAAGTGGACCTTGAAATCCTCTAGCTTGGACTCGTTCTTTGTCAATAGCTTAAGCACTCTAAAGGGAATTTGGTTCTCCAACAATAATAGATCCTTCCACATATGATGAAGTTGGTCAATCTTAAGTTTTAGAGCATTTGGATGGACCATATCAATTTTTTCCATGAATTGAAGCACAGAACATCCATCCACAAACAACATCCACGCAAGTTCTTTGTCATTGTACCCTTTAATTGCATCCTTTGTGAATAGTTTCTTCAGTTTCTTCAAATTATCTTCAATCCTTTTGTGTAGAACTTGAGCAGTTTGTTCGATATCTTCATGAATTTGTTTGCTATATTCTTCGACATGGATTGCTGTCCACATAAGCTTGTACTGCTCTCCTAACCTGAGACGATGGTGGATTGGACCTACGGATATTAGCTTAGGCGACCAATACTTAGCATGCTCTTCATTTTGTCGCAGAAAATGAGCAACCCTTTGGATCTTGGGCGACTGAGCCTTGTGAACCATTTCTTCTATTTGGAATTTTGCATTTTTTAGCTGCGCAAGCCTTTCTTCCATAGAGACTTCTGATATCTCAGTCATTGTCAACTGCCAGAGTGTGCAGTTCGGTTATTTGCAACTTTATAATTCGAGGACATAAATAATATACAAAGATTTGGATGCTGATTTTGTTTTTTTTATAACTTTGGTGATTTTTTAACTCTTTTTAAAATTTAATAAATAAGATTATTTTTTTCTAAGAAACACAAAAAGTATTCTAATTGTAGCTTAGTTCCATGGGATTTGGATGTTTTATTTTTATTATATATTTTAGTAATTTTTTTATTTTTAATTCATATTAAAATATACTTAATTAATTTCATTTTTTATAATTTTAATATATTCTTCTACTTTATTTTGTCTTCAGATCCTAAATCAGAAGATGCGTATCCGAGCTTTATGTATGTGGCCTAGCAGAACATTTTAACTTGATGAAAAAAATAGCTCATGGAGATTGAAAACAATAATTTTTAAATATATTTAATTTAAATTATTTTATAATTTAGAGACTTTATTTATGATATCTTTAAATTTATTTATTATTTATATTTATTATCTGTTTAACTACAAGATACAAATAGAACTTTTCTCTAACATTATTATTTTAACTTATTTTATATTAATTTCTTAGAAGGCTATTGTATATCTTATTTCCTATTGATTCTATGTCGCTAACTTTTTTGTTCAAGTTCTCATGTACATATGCCAGGCAGAAATAGATATTCTAATTTCAGCTAAACAATAGAAGCCTACACTTTCACGCATATGTATTTGTGTGACACCAAAAAGAAATCAGAATATGAACAGTATTTTGATGCCAATTATACCGAACATAATACATAACATAGTAACAAGTTGCAATTCCGAAACGAAATTTAATCAAACTTTACCTTTGCTCCGGAGATTTTTTTCGTCTTCCCTCAATGCTTTCGATTCTGACTTGTCCTTTGCTACACTTGAGATACCGAAAGCTTTTAAGGTTTGATTTTTTGTTGTTCTTTATCTGAAAAGGAAAACAAAGATTAATGGACACAGCTGTGAATAAGAATTCATATATGGGCAAAACATAAAATCAGTAGGAAAATGGAGACTTTTTTTTTTCAACTTGTGAGGCACAGTGAAAACTTTTTCTTTTTACTTATTTTATGCGTTTGTGTGGAAGAAGAAGAAGAACAAGAATTAAAGGAAAGAAAATTGAAAGGAAGAATTGAAGTGAGTACAGGAAGCAGACGCTTCAGAAATGGCAGAAGAATGGTATTCCCAACAATGCATGATCGATGAGTTTGGTTGGGCCGATTTATAAGTCTTGCCAACAGCCAAATAATGTGAAGTCACAGTTGTTCAGTTTTTGTTTAGTAAATTCGAAGTTTTTCTTTATCAATATTTTGAATAGTCCAAACTTCTCCGCGTTGGCTTAATTTGTCTCCTCTTGTGTCCATTTTCAATAGTTTTGTTGTCAAATAATTATTTATAAAAAATGGTCAATGATACCTACTGACGGATGAATTGGTATTTATCGTCAATGGACATATGAAATATATAAGGTATTTTAAATTAAAATATGTTTTACTAATATTGACCCAAATCATCTGATCTTTTTATGAATAAAGATAATTTGAGGAAACATTTAAGTAGATTTAATTTGGAGAGAAATAATCCATATGAATTTGTATACCAAGTCATGCATTAAAACTCGGAGATTTTTTGCATGCCACGTATTTTTGGTTTTACTATTAAATGGCTCAATAGCTAATCACTTTTAATGGGTGTATGCATGCTAAATTTTAAATCCAGCCAGTTTCCTTGAATGATAGTATTTATCACTTGAATAAAATGTTATAATCAGTTGAAGAATTTGATTTCATCTACTGATGCATTGTATGGACAACCTTTTGGTATTTTCATGCCAAGTCTTGCTTCAAAAATTCCAATATTATTTTTAATAATGCAATGTTTAATTAAAACTTCATTTTGGGTTTTACATTTATGTAGGATGCCGTAATGGCTCTTTTTCTTTTGGTTTCGTTTTCTTGTTTTGGGTCTATTCTTGGGTTCTCAACTATCTTGTTCACCAGTAAATTGGTACTTGCACATCGACATCAGTCAATGCAACGTTGACGAAGAAAAGAGATAATAACTATTTTTGACAAAGTCATATTAGCAAAGATACAAAGATGTATCGATACCTGAAAGTACCATGGTTCTACTATGCAAAAACTTATTTTCAGATCTCCAGATCAGGCATTCATCCACTCAAATAAAAATTATGAATTTAATTTTATTAATATTTTTAATGAATAAATTATCATTAATTCAAAAATAAATAAATTTTAAACATATATATTTATATTTCCCACTTTAGATTGATATCGTAAAATAAATAAATTTTAAAATATAAATAAAATTTAGATTATATTCTATAATTTAATTTATAAAATTTAATAAATTTAATAATTACACACTTAATAAAATTACATTTTTTATTCAGATTGTGTATAGATCGAAAAATGTTTGTGCATGTATCATTATTTATTTATTACACACACACACACACACACACACACACATATATATATACATATATATTGCGAAGACCATGTTGACTTTCCATGAATCACATGAAAGGGAAATTCTTTGAAAACTTTAACATAAGATTATTGGTCGAAACACATGAAAATTCATAAGTATTAAATATTTTAAATATACAAAAATAAATATAATTTCAAATGAAATTATATAATATAATAAAAGTTTAATATCCTTTTCTCAACCATATTGCCTTTTCCACTCTTTTTTTCTAAATCTTTTCTCTTCTTATGTTTCTCCTGTCCTCTTTCTCTTTTTTAAGTCCTTTCTCTTCACCTTTTCCTTCCCCCTTCCCACTTTATTACTCATCCGAGATTTAAAATTTTCAACTTTTTTATTTTTAATTTTAATAAATTTTTTTCATCTATCTTTACAATTTAATATATAAATTTTATTTTTTCTCAAACTATTTTTTTCTTCTAATTATGTACATATATCTCTTAGTATATTTTTCTATCCCAATCTGTTAATCCCCAAATTTAGCCCTATGATTCTTATTATTGATTTCTATATTTTTTTTATTTCTCTATATAATTTAATGATAAATTTTCCTTCTTTTTCATTATTTTTTCCCCTATATTCCTCTCTTACTTATTTTTATTTTAACAGCAGAGAATCCCATCCCTCACGCCCATCCTTCTCTCTCTCTGTGTGTTCTCTTTTTGGTGATGGGACTTGAGCAGTTGAACGCCGAAAATGCTCTGGTTGATTTGACAAAAGGAAGGAGACGATGTTGGAGGAGTATGAACAAAGTGAGAAATCAACTATGTTCGTGGATAAATGAATTAGGGAGCAAAATGAAGGGTTGATGATTTTGTCAAGGTTATTCTCAGATTGCAATATGAATGTTAGGTTCTGTTTTTTGAATTTATCCTTATTTGGCCAGCTCAAGAAAAAACCCGTTAAGTTCAATTGGGTCACTTAAAATGAGCCGGTTTACGGTACTAATTCACTGCATTTCCGATTCAAATAACAACTCGAACCAGTTTAGACATTGGCTCGGTCTGGTCCAAGTCTAAATATACTAAAAAATACACTCATAAGTTCATTTTATAAATCTGAAATCTTGGAACGTATGTGTTACCGATCATGGGCGAAAAAGAAATGAAGATTGGAATACAAAATTGTTAATATTAGGGTACATTTTACAATTAGGATACTAATAGAGTGCAAGTAAGTGCAATCAGATGCTTTGATGTCTATGTTACACTTAAAATAAGAGTTTTGCAATAACGCAATGACAATAAAAATCAAAAGTACAAGAAGTTATAAGAGTAATTGATAAACTGTGGCAGAAGGCAATAACAGAAAATACAGTAGCAAGTTACGATTTCAAAATGAAATAGAAGGAATACTTACCTCCGTTTCAGGGATTTCACGCCTTCCCTTAATATCTGGCTGTGACCCTTCCCTCACTACCCTTGAGGCACAGTAAAAACCTTTTCTTTTCTCTTTTTCACCTTTTTTGTGCGTTTGTGTGAAAGAAGAAGAATAGGAATTAAAGAAGAGAAAATCGAAAGGAAGAATTGAAATAAGTGTAGGAAGCAGACATTTCAGAAATGGCAGTGGAATAGTATTCTCAACAATGCATTATCTGAGTTTGGTTGGGCCTATTTATAATTATGGCCGACGGCCAAATAACGTGAAGTCAAAGTACTTCAGTTTTTGTTTAGTAAATTCGAAATCCTTTTTTACCAATATTTTGGGTAGTCCAGAAGATGGCCGACAAAGCCTGCAAAAGCAGTAAAGTTGAAAGAGACGAAGAGTGGCGTTATAACTAGATTCACATATATCATATATTTTTAAAGAAAATAATAAAATAATTTATTTTATCTCATTTTTTAGAAAGCATAACTCATTATATAGAACTATGGACATAAATCTATCATTTTTTCTCATTTATGTGTTTTAGTTCTGAGTTGACTTTGTCCAAGAAAATTACACATTACTTGCTTTCTGTCACACTAACCGACTTAAATTCTGTACCTAACACACACTATCTGTCATAATTTTTCTTTGTTTCTACTTACATTTCTGTTTCTCACCACAAAAGCCTCATCTTATACAGTGTCAAGAATATTATCTACGTTATTTAAATTATTCTTCAATATATAAAGATTGGTACTCAAAGTTTCATCAGTTAACGACCTAACAAGATGGGAGCATAATTGACACATTTATGGTTGACAATAAAGAGAAAATACTTAGACAGAGAAAGATCATGTCACGTATAGAACGGTGGCTCATGCAATGTTAACTGTAGTAAAAACTCTCTATTTTTATAAATAAAGTTTTTTAACAAAATTTAACTTATTAAATTAATAAAATTTTATATATTAAATTATAAAATTCACATAATCTCATTAAATCCCTTATTCTTGTGAGGACTTTTTTGTTTGGTAACTATTCTTGTGAGGAATTGCTGCTCTGCTTAAAGTGAGAGAACCTTTTTCCTTGTAATAAAAATGGTGATACATTTTTTTATGATATAAGGTTGTGTGTAGCCTATAAGGTTTGCGTTAAAAAAAAAAAATGAATTTCTGCTTTTGAGGTTTGATTTTTTTTTCCCTTCATCTGAAAAGGAAAACAAAGATTAATGGAGACAGCTGTGAATAAGAATTCAAATATGGGCAAAACATAAAATCAGTAGGAAAATGGAGACTTTTTCTTTCGACTTGTGAGGCACAGTGAAAACTTTTTCTTTTCACTTATTTTGTGCGTTTGTGTGGAAGAAGAAGAACAAGAATTAAAGCAAAGAAAATTGAAAGGAAGAATTTAAATGAATATAGGAAGCAGACGCTTCAGAAATGGCAGTAGAATGGTATTCTCAACGAAAAATGTTAGCCATTTGTTCTTCTATCCACGTGAATGGCTACATTAGCTAACTAAAATAGACTTTAAGCACGGGAAGCTAACATTCCTCATTCTCAACAAATGCATGATTGATGAGTTTGGTTGGGCCGATTTATTATTCTTGCCAACAGCCAACAAATTATGTGAAGACGAAGTAATTCAGCTTTTGTTTAGTAAATTTGAATTCTTTCTTTATCAATGTGGTGAATAGTCCAAACTTTTCCGCGTTGGCTTAATTTGTCTCCTCTTGAGTTCATTTTCAATCATTTTGTTGTCAAATAATTATTTATAAAAAATGGTCAATGATACATACTGACGGATGAATTGGTATTTATCATCAATGGACATATAAAATATATAAGGTATTTTAAATTAAAACACATTTTACTAGTATTGACCGAAATCATCCGATATTTTTATGAATATAGGTAATTTGGGGAAAAATTCAAATAGATTTAATTTGGAGATAAAGAATCCATATGAATTTGTATCCCAAATCGTGCATTAAAACTCGGAGATTTTTTGTATGCCACGTATATTTGTTTTTACTATTAAATGGCTTAATACCTAATCACTTTTAACGGGTTTATGCATGCTAAATTTTAAATTCAGCCAGTTTCCTTGAATGATAGTTTTTATCACTTGAACAAAATGCTATGACCAATGGAAGAATTTGATTTCATCTACTGATGCATTGTGTGGACAAACTTTTGGTATTTTTATGCCAAGTCTTGCTTGAAAAATTCCAATATTATTTTTAATAATGCAATGTTTAATTAAAGTGTAACACTCAATAGCTAAAATGTAACTTTATAATTATGTTAAAAAAATTATATCTCTTAAAAATTTAAATTATAAAAATATTTAAAAATAATTTTTATATATTATTTCTTTAACAATAAGAATTAAGGTTTATACAACTATTTATTATTATTATTTGTTACACTTTAGCTATCAGCATATTACACTTTAGCTATCAGCATGTTACAATTTAACTATCGCCATGTTACAATTCGGCTATTGCACATAAAATTTCATGACCAATGAATTATTTTCTTGGATGCAATTTGTCAAAATTCCTTCCTATAGCCTTGTAAACGTTCAATTTGAAAGAGACATTTCATCTTGCACATAATACTCTTTACTTAGGAAAGTTACATTTTGGCTATTGAGTGTTACACTTTAGCTATTGGCATGTTACAATTTAGCTATCGCCATGTTACAATTCGGCTATTGCACATAAAATTTCATGATCGATGAATTATTTTCTTAGATGCAATTTGGCAAAACTCCATCCTATAGCCTTGTAAATGTTCAATTTGAAGGAGACATTTCATCTTGCACATAATACACTTTGCTTAGGAAAGTTACATTTTGGCTATTGATGTTACACTTTAGCTATCGCATGTTACAATTTAGCTATTGTCATATTAGAATTCGGCTATTGCACATAAAATTTCATGATCGATGAATTATTTTCTTGGATGCAATTTGCCAAAACTCCTTCCTGTAGCCTTGTAAACGTTCAATTTGAATGAGACACTTCATCTTGTGCATGATACTCTTTACCTAAGAAAGTTACATTTTGGCTATTGTTATACTTTAGCTATCGCATGTTACACTTTAACTATTGGCATGTTACAATTTAGCTATTGCCATGTTAGAATTCAGCTATTGCACATAAAATTTTATATCTGATGAATTATTGTCTTATATGCAATTTGTCAAAACTCTTTCTTATAACCTTGTAAATGCTCAATTTGAAGGAAACACTTCATATTGCGCATGAAACTTTTTACCTAGGAAAGTTACACTTTAGCTATTGAGTGTTAACTTTAGCTATCGGCATGTTACACTTTAGCTATCGTCATGTTACAATTCGGCTATTGCACAAAGAACAGAAGTGTAATTTAATTAATTAATACTTTACAATTGAAAAGAAAAGAAAAAGAAAGAAAGAACAAAGAATATAAGAGTAATTTAATAAGGTCATTAAAACATAAACCAATAAAGCTAACAAAGATCCATAGAAAGAAGTTCAAGTTGACAGAGAGACTCTTCAAGGGTCGTGAGAAGACTTTGATGCCCAAACCTCCATGGTAGTGCAGTAAGAAGAACCACTGAATTTACAGTTCCTAGTGCAAGCTACCAAAGAGAACAAATCTAACTTTGCTCCATGATAATTACATTTATCAAAATGGAAAAGAAACCTTGACAAGAGAAATACTCACCTGAGAGCCATATACTTCAGTAATGTCAAGAGAAAGACTAAAGCCTGAGTTTTAAAATAAAAATGAAGCATAGTCACTGTCCCTTTTTCATTCCCGCTCCTTTTTTTTATTTCTCCCACTGCATTTTTTAATTTTCATTTTTGTCATGTAAGAGACGTAGTGAACGTAGCGAAAAAATGACGTAGAAATAGCATTACTCTTTTCCCCGTGTCTACCCGAATGTACTAGAAGGCTTGAAAATGGTTCTAAGGGGAACTTTCTATTTAACCCTTCCAAAATAACTTAAATCTATTTGTCATTTATTTATTTATTTTAATGAATTTAATATAAAGAGAATGAATTTCATCTTATTTGATTTTTAAATTTCATTTGACCAGATTTCGCAAACAATCTATTTCTGACTTCTTAGCGTCATAGTACAATTCACATAACTTCATTAATTTAACTCATAAAAGAATTAACTTTTTTTTTGTTTGACATGAATTTTATTTAAGAATAGGGTGTGATCTTGTTGCTTTCTATCACACTAACCAGCGACTCTAATTTAGTTATAGCACTCACTTACTTGTTATAATTTTCCTTTTTTTCTACATAATGCATGCACTTCAGATTCTCACCAAACAATCCACATCTTATACAATGTCAAGGTTATTATCAACATTGTTTAGATTACTCTTCAATAAATAAAGATCATTATTCAAAATTTTATCAATTCATGACCCAACTAAATACTAGCATGATTAAATAATTTGAGGTTGAGAATAAAAAGAAAATATTTAGGCAAAGTAATGCATAAAACACGTTACATATTGTTGTTTTTTGTCACACTAACTAGCGACTTCAATTATGTACATGCACACACATACTTGGCACAATTTTCCTTTTCCTTTTTTTCTACATAATACTTACACTTCAGTTTCTTACCATACAATTCACTTCTTATACCATGTCAAAGTTATTTTCTACATTATTTAGATTATTCTTTAATATGTAAAGATCATTTCTCAAAATTTATTAGTTCACAGCCCAACAAAATAGGGGCAAGATTGAAATGTCGGGGTTTAAGAATAAAGTGAAAATATTTAGACAGAGCAGTGTGCAGGACATGTTAAATATTGTCGCTTTCTATCACACTTTCAACTTCAGTTCAGTATGCAGCACACACGTGCTTGTCACAATTGTCCTTTTGCTACATAATACTTACACTTGAGTTTCTAACCATACAATTCTCATCTTATACAATGTCAAGGTTACAATCTACATTATTTATATTCTTCTTCTATATATAAAGACCATTACTCAAAATTTTATCAATTCGCAACCCAACAAAATAGGAACCTGATTAAAACATTCGGGTTTTAGAATAAACGGAACATATTTAGACAGAGTAATGTGTAGAACACATTACATATTGTTGCTTTCTATCACAGTAACTATTACCATTAATTCTATACATAGTACACATGTACTAGTCACAATTTTCTTTTTTTCTACATATAACTTACAATTTAGTTAATTTCTCACCATGCAATTCTCATCTATGTCAAGGCTATTATCTACAGTATTTTGATTGTTCTTCATTACACTAAGATCATTACTCAAAATTTTATCAATGCACGACCAAAGAAAATAGGAGCATAATTGAAGCATTTGAGGTTGAGAATAAAGAGAAAATATGTAGACAGAGTAATGTGTAGAACACGTTGCATATTATCACTTTCTGTTGTACTAACTAATGACTTTATTTCTGTATGTAGCTCACAAGTACTTGTTACCATTTTGCTTTTTTTTTGTTCTACCTATTACTTACACTTCAGTTTCTCACCATACAATTCTCCTCTTATACAAAGTCAAGGTTATTATCTATATTACCTAGATTATTCTTCAATATGTAAGGATCAATCATTACCCAAAATTTTATCAACTCACGACCTAGCAAAATAGGTGCATAATTAAAATGTTTGAGGTTAAGAATCAAGAGAAAATATTTAGACTGAGAAACGTGTAGAAAATGTTACATATTGTTGCTTTTTGCCACACTAACTACTGTCCACATCGCAATGCGGAGTCATGAACAAAAAATAGGTTTGAAAACAGGTATTGGGAAAGGGGTTTAAGAAATGAAGAAAATGAAGTTGTTACCAACTTAAATTAAAATGGTGATGTCAAATACTGAAGCATATGATCTGCATAATACAAAATGAATTCAAAGATTTATTACATGTAAAGAAGATATTAGCGCTGCTAAAGTGCCCTTTTGATACGAAATTAATGTTTTGTCGCATTTTTGTTTCAAATACGTGCTTTGTGTTTTGTTAAAACAAATTTAT
Organism: Dicorynia guianensis; assembly: GCA_037013595.1. Taxonomy (NCBI): domain Eukaryota; kingdom Viridiplantae; phylum Streptophyta; class Magnoliopsida; order Fabales; family Fabaceae; genus Dicorynia; species Dicorynia guianensis. Next base: position 15,099,630 of record JASUAB010000003.1, on the reverse strand, counting down.
TTTGTTTTTATTTTTTTGTCTCATTGTTTGTTTGTGCTGATCAAGCATGATCTGTAACTAATAATGTTAATAAGTTGCATTTACCATTACTTTGGAAAGGGTTATTTGATGTTTGATTCATGAAAGTTATTGCCTACTTGATTAGGGCTTTTGTTCAACCTAACTAAGCTATAACTACCTTGACTAGGATTTTTCTTGGGGCATTTTGGATATAGGCAGTGATTTTTTATAATCACATTAGAAAAACTACACCAAGTACTTGATTAAGTTCATAATGTGATTATCTTAATATAAAGAGAATGAATTTCATCTTATTTGATTCTTTAAAATTATGATTGTTTATAGGGAATTTTACCACAGAAAAATACTTTTTCTACACTACCTAATAGACATCAAATGATTTACAATAAATTTACACCTATTAAAAATTTTTAAGTGAATTAATTTAGTTAAAATTTGTGTAAGTTTGTTCAGATGCTTTAAAATGGTAGTGGTATGGCATTCTCATGGTATTTTCACTTCCTGAACACCAGAAAAGTTTGTCACAAACAATGAGTGAATAAGATCTAGTAGATGAATCGATTGAATTTGTTGGCATCGGGATCGTCTATCTTCATGGGCAACATCGTCCTTTTTTGCACCTATCATTATAAAATAGACCTTTAAATCCTCTAGCTAGGACATGTCCTTTGTCAATAGCTTAAGCACTCTATAGGGAATTTGGTTTTCCAACAGTATTAGATCCTTCCACGTATGACAAAGTTGGTTAGTCTTAAGTTTTAGAGCATTTGGGTGGACAATGTCAATTTTTTCCAACAATGAATGAACGATGAGTTTGGTTGGGCCTACTTATAATTCTTGCCAACAGCCCAATAATGTGAAGTCACAGTACTTCAGTTTTTGTTTAGTAAATTGGAAGTCTTTTTTTATCAATATTTTGAATAGTCGAAACTTTTCCGCATTGTATGGACAAACTTTTGGTATTTTTATGCCAAGTCTTGCTTCAAAAATTCCAATATTATTTTTAATAATGAAATGTTTAATTAAAACTTCATTTTGGGTTTTACATTTATGTAGGATGCTGTAATGGCTCTTTTTCTTTTGGTTTCCTTTTCTTGTTTTGGGTCTGTTCTTAGGTTTGTTCACTGGTAAAATGGTAACTGCGCATCGACATCATTCAAAACAACGTTGGCGACGAAAAGAGATAATAACTATTTTTGACAAAGTCATAATAGCAAAGATACAAAGATGTATCGATACCTGAGAGTACCATGGCTCTACTATGCGAAAATTTATTTTCCAGATCTCCAGATCAGGCATTCATCCACTCAAATAAAAATTATGAATTTAATTTTATTAATATTTTTCAATGAATAAATTATCATTAATTTGAATATAAATAAATTCTAAACATATATATTTATATTTCTCACTTTAGATTGATATCGTAAAATAAATAAATTTTAAAATATAAATAAAATTAAGATTATATTTTTATTATGTCTTATAATTTAATTTATAAAATTTAATAATTCTACACTGAATAAAATTACATTTTTTATTCAAATTATTTATAAATTAAAAAATGTTTATACATGTATCATTATTTGTTTATTATATATATATCTTGCGAAGACCATCTTGACTTTCCATGAACCACATAAAAGGAAAATCCTTCGAAATCTTTAACTTAGGGAGGGTGGTGGAAGACCAAGAAAATGGAAGTGACGGTTCATCTGCCATAGCTTTGCTAGTCATTGCTCGTTCACGTGCTTCGGTCCCACCTATTTGTGTTGTTTTTGTCAAGCTTTGCGAGTTATCGCTCATTCACGTGCTTCGATCCCACCCGGTTGTGTTGTTTTTGTCATAGCTTTGCAAGTCCCACACGACACTTACACATTGCTACTTTCTGACGCACTGGCCAATGACTTTAGTTCTGTTCGTGGCACACATGTATGCTTAATTTTGTTATTTCTGTGTATTGAATATTCAATTAAAAATATTACAAACTCAATAAATTTAATTTAAAAAATTATATTTTATTAGAAACATTTTTTCTACATAATAATTACACTTTTTGCTTCTCACCATACAATCCTTATCTTATATAGCGCGTCAAGGTTGTTATTAAAATTATTTAGATTATTCTTTGATTAATAAAGAATGATTCTAATTTTATCAGTTCACGGAACAAATGGAAGCATGATTCTAATTTTTAAGGTTGAGAAGAAAGAGAGAATATTTACACAGAGTAACAGCTTTAATTTTGTACGTAGTACACATATATTTGTCACAATTTTTGTTTTTTTTTTTGTTTTACTGTATAACACTTACACTTCAGTTTCTCACCATACAATTCTCGTCTTTTCCAAAGTAAAGCTCATGATCTAAAATATTTAGATTAATCTTCAATATATAAAGATAATTACCCAAAATTTTATCAGTTGATGACCAAACAATATAAGAGCATGATTGAAATGTTTGAGGTAGAGAATAAAGAGAAAATATTAAGACAGAGTGATCTGTAGAATACTTTACATGTTGTTGCTTTCTGGCACACCAAATATTGACTTAAATTTTGTACGTAGCGTACACGAGTACTTGTAACAATTTTACTTTTTTTCTACAGAATACTTACATTTCAACCATACAATTCTCATCTTACACAATGTCGAGGTTACTATCAACATTATTTAGATTATTCTTCAATATGTATCAGGCCACAACCCAGCAAAATAGGAGCATGATTGAAAAGTTTGAAGTTGAGAATAAAGAGAAAATACATAGATAGAGTAACGTAAAAAACACATTACATATTGGTACTTTCTGTCACACAAACTAGTGACTTTAATTCTTTAAAAAATGGAAACTCGTTTCTATGGCTTATCAAACCAACATTTCACAAGTCATCATTGTTCATGCAAATAACTATCTAAGATTACTCTTCAAGATAAATAAGCAGCAAAAAAAAATTCACAATTACCAACACATACAAACATAGAAAACCAAGTAGTAGTAGTAGTAATAATAGATTCTGGTCTCACCCTTTCCAACAAAATAATGTCTTTGCACTATAGGCTAATTCCATAATAACAGGGATTAAAAGCAATTATATTTTCAATCATAAAATAATGCATTCTTCGTTTAAAGGAAAATAAATACATTTTATTGAGTAATTTGTCAATAAGTTAGATAAATAATGCTAATACTAATAATAATAAATATTTTTATTTCAACTTGAAGCCTTAATGCACTCACAAGTTTTTATACCAATATATATAGTACTATGGCATCACTAAGTCCTGGGCGCAATATTCAAATTATGCTAGCGTCACTAGAGTACTTAGGAGCAGTTATAAATTGTAAGCTAGTCATATAATTAGCATAAAGCAATGTATCTATAAACTGGTTATACGTGTATCGCAGAGCATGCCCCTGAAAGGGATATAACAAAACTAATAAGCTGGTCATACACTTGTCACAAATCATACTCCCAAATGGTTAATGACACAGATATATGTCTCAGTGGCTTACATATATCAAGTGCAGTCTCAAAAACCACATTTGTAATATTCTTGATATACATGATCGATGGTTATAAAACTAAGAGTGCATATAAGCTGTAGAATAGAGCTAATTAAGCTAAAAAGCATATGCTGTTGAACTTATATTCTCTTCCAAATACAAAATATTTCCAAGCCTTAACTATAGAATCTGACAAACTCTATTATAATATATTACAAGATTTTTTTCAAATGACTTCCAGAGCCACATTTACAAATTTAGAGATTCTTAAAATTAACTAACATATTTCCTAGACAACTATCATTCTAAACGATAATTTTAATATTAATTAAGCTCTACTATTTGCTGGTTTCTAAATGAATTTCACAATAACTAACAGAGGAAATTGCGTGATAATTTGCCATTTCAATTGATTTCATTTTCTTTATAATAGAAAATACATGTAACATTAAAATTATTACTTTATTTAAGACAAGCATTGTCAGAAATTTATCCACTTATCTAACTCCAAACAAAATATCTAGTACACCCTTGAGAAATTGAAGAGTTGTCATTTGCTCTAGCCACTTTCCAACACCAAAAACACTTGAGTCATGTAGCTTCTGACTTCCATGACATTGAAAATTTCTACAATACCCTTGCACACATTAATACTGTGCTTGAATTAAGGCAAAAATAATTAACGTCTACCCGTGATAAGGGTTTGGAAGAAGAAATTTGACTGCACATTAAACAACAACCGGCATTGCTTGGTATGGAATTAGAAGCAAAAAAATTTTTGGAAATGAAGATTCTAATCCGAAATGCAAATTTTAGGGGTGAACAAAGGTGATTCTTTCTTAGATTTTTTTACCAAAACTTACAGTTTCTAGCACAATTCCGACACCAACCAAAGGCCAAGTTAAGCTTCTCTAAACCAGTGTGGTGAGGTAGTTGAAAAGAAAACTCGAAGAATTCTAGTTTCTCTCTCTACCTCTTCTCTTCACTCTCGCATAGCTCTCTCTCTCTTTCTCTTCACTCTTTGCTATTCTCTCAAGTGTGCGCGACTAAGCGAGGATCCAGGAGGTAAGTTAAGAGCTACTTCTTCAGTTGAGTATGGCCATGGTGGTGAGCCCTCTTCTCTTTTATTTCTCTTCTTTCTTTCTTTCTTTCTCCTCCTCCTCTCTTCCTCTCTTTTCTTCTCTCACTCTCTCCTCTCTCTTCTCATGGCCTTGCTCTCCAATTTTTTTCTTCAAGATCTCTCTACCCCAGCCTCTCTTGCTCTCTCACGCTTTTTTCTCCTTCTGTGTGTGTCTTTTTTTTTTTTTTTTCTCTATTTCTTTCCCCCTTTGATTGTTCCGGTCTTCTATTCGTTTTGTTGTTTTGCTTATTTTTCCTTAATCATTCACCCACTTCCACGACCTGTCTCCCTCTTTTTTGACTATGTTTTTGTATTTTAATTTAATTTAACTGAAATTTATCAAAATAATTAAAGTTTAGATCAAAAATATCCTAAAATTCTTTTATTTTTATTACATTAATTTTTCAAAAATTTTATATTTGAATGGAAAATTTTTTAGAACTAGCACATAAACCCACTTGATTTTTCTAAAGGTTCAAATAAAATTAGATATCTACACTATTGCATTAAAAAGTTTGGCCACTTCTTCATCAATCCAAAGAAAGTTTCGAATCACCTAAGCTAATCTGAGCTCCTTCACATCCTAAGCATCATCAATCAATGAATCCTTAAAGGCAAAGTAGGAGTTACATTCCCATTTTGAATAAACTTATAAGCCTTTCTTTATTAATATTCTAAATTACTATTGGTCCATTCTTTTCCCATTTTCTCACTTTTCATTCATGCGAAGGATGCCTATTATTTTGGTTATTATTGCTTCTTGTAGTGAAAACTGCAATTGACTTTTGATAGCATATTGTACGACTTGCTGAGCAAACATCAGAAAATTAGGTTGATGAAAGTCAAGTCTTTCCATTGTATGTGCAATAGTGTAGTCATTTCCATAATGGTGATTGGAAAAGCATGTTTATTATTTAGTTATCAATTTTGGTTGATTTCAATTCGTTTTTTATCTTCCTAAATTACTTTCGTATAAAAAAGGTCAAAGGAAGAAAAAAATAATATTAACTGAACATTTAAAAAAGATAATGGTATTAATAAGAGTAAAATTAGAAAGAAATAATAAATATTATTTTAATTTTGAAAAAGTGACAAATAAATAACAAAAATATTTTAAAACAATAGTTATTTTAAACCAGAGAGAGTAGCAACTATATGCATCTAACCCACCCAATGGGCATGCCTGTCAAAAATGCAAAGGCTTCATGAATTCAAGCCACTCTTAACAATAACAAAGGTAGCAACACCTGTCTAGATTGTCTGAACCTCGAGGCCTTCAATGAAATACAAGGAACACGAGAACCATTACAAAAAGTACACAAACTCAAATATAACCACAAACAACAATCAATGACCCAAAAAAAAAAAAAAACAAAGAAAAGAAAAGAAATCCGAGGTGAAGCTTACTTCTTCGGATTAATGGCAAACCAGGTCTGAATAAAGGTGAGAACAAGTACTGATAGTGCAGCCAAGGAAGCAATAATGGACCATGGACTGTTGAAATAGGTATTACAAAATTCAGCCATCCATGTCTTGCACTTGTTCTTGTAATGTTTTTCGATTTCCATCTTAATAAGAACATAGTTTCTGCTGTATGCCATTGAGTCGATGCTCGAAAAATTAAACATTTTTGCTACCAAGTCAGTGCCTAATGAATTAAATAGTTTGGCAACTTCTTCATCATTGCCAAGTAAGTTTTGTATTACACCAGCTAATCGAAGCTCCTTCACATCTTCAGCATCATCAATCAACGAGTCCATAAAGGCAAAATACGAGCTGCATTCGAAGTTATTTTGAAAATCCGGGCACGCCTCAAATGCTATCAAATTCCAAAAATAGTAAGGCGTTACGTGGTTAAACACAAATGGAGGAAGTTTTAATTCTCCAGAAAAGGTGTTAGAGGTGAAAGAGATGTTACTCCAGCGCCAGTCCTCGTTTGCGCTCACTCGAATCCCTGCACCTTTAAGGTCTCGAATGTTCTTATATGTTTGCCAAACTGCCAACATTTGATGAGTGACTTGTTCATTTTCCATCGGTATTCTCACTTCCTCAACACCAGAAAAGTCTCCCAGAAAATATGAGCGATCAAGATCAAGTAGATGAATTGGCTGAATTTGTTGGCATCGAGATCGATATTCTTCATGTGTACCATCGCGCTTACTTTCCCCCATTTCTAAAAAATAGACCTTGAAATCCTCTAGCTTGGACTCGTCCTTTGTCAATAGCTTAAGCACTCTAAAGGGAATTTGGTTCTCCAACAATTGTAGATCCTTCCACATATGATAAAGTTGGTCAATCTTAAGTTTCAAAGCATTTGGATGGACAATGTCAATTTTTTCCATGAATTGAAGCACAGAACATCCATCCACAAACAACATCCACGCAAGTTCTTTGTCATTGTACCCTTTAATTGCATCCTCTGTGAATTGTTTCTTTAGTTCCTCCAAATTATCTTCAATCCTTTTTTGTAGAACTTGAGCAGTTTGTTGGATATCTTGATGAATTTGTTCGCTATATTCTTCGACATGGATTGCTGTCCACATAAGCTTGTACTGCTCTCCTAACCTGAGACGATGGTGGATTGGACCTATGGATATTAGCTTGGGCGACCAATACTTAGCATGCTCTTCATTTTGTCGCAGAAAATAAGGAACCCTTTGGATCTTGGGCGCCTGAGCTTCGTCAACCATATCTTCAATTTGGAATTTTGCATTTTTTAGTTGTGCAAGCCTTTCTTCCATAGAGACTCCTGATATCTCAGCCATTGTCAACTGCCAGAGTGTGCAGCTAGGTTATTTGCAACTTTATAATTTGAGGACATAAATAATATACTAATAGATTTGAATGTTTTTGTTTTATTATTCTCTGATTTTAGTGATTTTTTATTTTTTTTAAATTTAGCAGATAAGACTCATTTTTTTCTTTTACTTTTCTCTGTCTTTATCTAAGAAACACAAAAGTATTAGCTTAGCTCTATGCAATTTGGATGCTTTATTTTTATTATTTTTTATTTTGATAATTATTTTTTAGTTTATATTATACTTATTTAATTTCATTCTTTTATCATTTTTTTTTAATTTTGTAATCTTTTACTTTATTTTGTCTTTAGATCTTAAATCAGAAGATCCATATCCAAGCTTTATGTATGCGGTTAACCTGATGGAAAAATAGCTAATGGAAATTGAAAATAATAATTATGAAAGATATTTAATTTAAATTATTTTATAATTTAAGGATTTTATACTTAATTTGGATTATGATATCTTTAAATTCATTTATTATTTATTATTAAGTTTATTTATTATAAATCTATATTTATTATCTGTTTAACTACAAGATACAAATAAAACTTTACTCTAACATTATTATTTCAACTTATTATGATATTAAGTTCTTAAAAGATTATTGTATATCTTATTTCTTGTTGATTCTATGTTGCTAACTTTTTTGTTCAAGTTCTCATGTACATATGCTGGCGGAAATAGAATTCTAATTTCAGCTAAACAATAGAAGCTTACACTTTCGCGCGTATGTATTTGTGCGAAACTAAAAAGAAATTAGAATATGAACAGTATTTTGCTGCCAATTAAACGGAAAATAATACACAATAAAGTTACAAGTTGCAATTCTAAAACGAAATTTAATCAAACTTTACCTTTGTTCCGGAGATTTTTTTTGTCTTCCCTCAATGCCTTCGACTTTGACTTCTCTGTACTACAATTGAGACACGGAATTTTTTTTCGAATTTCTGCTTGAGGTTTGACTTTTTTTCTTTCTTTATCTGAAAAGGAAAACAAAGGTTAATGGAGACAGCAGTGAATAAGAATTCAAATATGGGCAAAACGTAAAATCAATAGGAAAACCGAGACTTTTTTTCGACTTGTGAGGCACAGTGAAAACTTTTTCTTTTAACTTGTTTTGTGCGTCTGTGTAGAAGAAGAAGAACAAGAATTAAAGGAAAGAAAATTGAAAGGAAGAATTGAAATGAGTATACGAAGCAGACGCTTCAGAAATGGTAGTAGAATGATATTCTCAACAATGAATGATCGATGAGTTTGGTTGGGTCGATTTATAGGTCTTGCCAACAGCTAACAAATTATGTGAAGTAACGGTACTTCAGCTTTTGTTTAGTAAATTCGAAGTCTTTCTTTATCAATATTGTGAATAGTCCAAACTTTTCCGTGTTGGCTTAATTTGTCTCCTCTTGAGTCCATTTTCAATAGTTTTGTAGTCAAATAATTATTTATAAAAAATGGTCCATGATACATACTGATGGATGAATTGGTATTTATCATCAATGGACATATGAAATATATAAGGTATTTTAAATTAAAATACGTTTTACTAATATTGACCCAAATCATCCGATATTTTTATGAATAAAGATAATTTGAGGAAACATTTAAATAGATTTAATTTGGAGAGAAATAATCCATATGAATTTGGATACCAAGTCATGCATTAAAACTCGGAGAATTTTTGCATGCCATGTATTTTTGGTTTTACTATTAAATGGCTCAATAGCTAATCACTTTTAATGGGTGTATGCATGCTAAATTTTAAATCCAGCCAGTTTCCTTGAATGATAGTAATTATCACTTGAATCAAATGTTATAATCAGTTGAAGAATTTGATTTCATCTACTGATGCGTTGTATGGACAAGTTTTGGTATTTTCATGCCAAGTCTTGCTTCAAAATTCTAATATTATTTTTAATAATGCAATGTTAATTAAAACTTCATTTTGGGTTTTACATTTATGTATGATGACGTAATGGCTCTTTTTCTTCTGTTTTCGTTTTCTTGTTTTGGGTCTATTCTCGGGTTCTCAACTATCTTGTTCACTAGTAAATTGGTAATTGCACATCGACATCAGTCAACACAACGTTGACGAAGAAAATAGATAATAACTATTTTTGACAAGGTCAAAATAGCAAAGATGCAAAGATGTATCGCTACCTGAGAGTAGCATGGTTCTACTATGCGAAAAATTATTTTTCAGATCTCCAGATCAGGCATTCATCCACTCAAAAAAAAATTATGAATTTAATTTTATTAATATTTTTAATGAATAAATTATCATTAATTCAAAAGTAAATAAATGTTAAACATATATATTTATATTTCTCACTTTAGATTGATATGTAAAATAAATAAATTTTAAAATATAAATAAAATTTAGATTTTATTCTTATTATGTCTTATAATTTAATCTATAAAATTTAATAAATTTAATAATTATACACTTAATAGAATTACATTTTTTACTCAGATTGTGTATAGATTGAAAAGTGTTTGTGCATGTATCATTATTTATTTATTACATATATATATATATAAATATATCTTGCGAAGACCATCTTAACCTTTCATGAATCACACGAAAGGGAAATTCTTTCAAAACTTTACATAGGATTATTGGTCGAAACACGTGAAAATCATAAGTATTAAATATTTTAAATATACAAAAATAACTATAATTTCAAATGAAATTATATAATATAATAAAAAATTTTAATATCCCTTTCTCAACCATACTTTCTTGTGCACTCTTTTTTTTTTTTTTATTCTTTTCTCTTCTTACGTTTCTCCTGTCCTCTTTCTCTTTTTTTTTTTTTTTTTTCTATCCTTTCTCTTTACTTTTTCCTTCGTCCTTCCCATTTTATTACTCATCCGAGATTTAAAATTTTTAACTTTTTTATTTTTTAATTTTAATAAATTTTTTTATCTAATGCTATAATTTAATATATAAATTTTATTTTTCTCTCATTATTTTTTTTTCTCCTAATGATGTACATATATCTCTCGGTACGTTTTTCTATCCCAATCTACTAACCCCCAAATTTAGCTCTATGATTTTTTTGATTAATTTTTTAATTTCTCTATATAATTTAATGATAAATTTTACTTCTTTTTTATTTCTTTTCCTGTATATTCCTCTATTACTTATTTGTAACAGCAGAGAATCCCATCCCTCCCGTCCATCCTTCTCTCTCTGTTTGTTCTCTTTTTAGTGATGAGACTTGAGCAGTTGAATGCTGAAATGCTGTGATTGATTTGACAAAGGAAGGAGACGATGTTGGAGGAGTATGAACAAAGTGACAAAACACATATGTTCGTGGGTAAATGAATTAGGGAGCAAAATGAAGAGTTGATGATTTTGGCAAGGTTATTCTGAGAGTGAAATGTGAATGTTAGGTGCTATTTTTTGAATTTATCCTTATTCGGCCAGCTCAAGAAAAAATCCGTCAATTTCAATTACTTAAAATGAGCCAGTTTACAGTACTAATTCACTGCATTTCCGATTCAAATAACAACTCGAACCAGTTTAGACAATGGTTCAGTCTGGTCCAAGTCTAAAAATACTCAAAAATACACTCATAAGTTCATTTTACAAATCTGAAATCTTGGAACGTATGTGTTACCGATCATGGACGAAAAAGAAATGAAGATTGGAATACAAAATTGTTAATATTAGGGTACATTTTACAATTAGGATACTAATAGAGTGCAAGTAAGTGCAATCACAGGCTTTGATGTCTATGTTACACTTAAAATAAGAGTTTTGCAATAACGCAATGACAATAAAAATCAAAAGTACAAGAAGTTATAAGAGTAATTAATAAACTGTGGCAGAAGGCAATAACAGAAAATACAGTAGTAAGTTACGATTTGAAAATGAAATAGAAGGACTACTTACCTCCGTTTCAGGGATTTCACGCCTTCCCTTAATATCTGGCTGTGACCCTTCCCTCACTACCCTTGAGGCACAGTAAAAACCTTTTCTTTTCTCTTTTTCACCTTTTTCGTGCGTTTGTGTGAAAGAAGAAGAATAGGAATTAAAGGAGAGAAAATTGAAAGGAAGAATTGAATGACTGTAGGTAGCAGATGCTTCAGAAATGGCGGGGGAATAGTATTCCCAGCAATGCATTATCAATGAGTTTGGTGGGACCTATTTATACTTCTTGCCGATAGCCAAATAATGTGTAAGTCACGGTGCTTCAGTTTTTGTTTCTTTTTTTATCAATATTTTAAAAAGTCAAAAAGATAGCCGACAAAGCCTGCAAAAGCAGTCAAGTTGAAAGAGACGAAAAGACTCCAATCAAGCTAGTAACGATCCCTATCTAACCTTCTACCCAAAAAAAAAAAAAAACGTTAACGATCCCTATCTAACCTTCTACCTAAAAAAAAAAAAAAAACGTTCCCTATCTAACAATAATGAAAAAGTTATGCTTACGTCTGGCGGCTCACGATGCGCTTATGTATATATTGCATAATTTTATATATATGATAAATTTATATATTTTAAAAAAAATTTATACAACTTAAATTTAGTCACGTGCTAAATATGAATGTAAAATATAAGAGACTCCGGATTCCCAACAACGCATGATCGATGAGTTTGGTTGGGCCGACTTGTAAGTCTTGCCAACAGCCAAACAATGTGAAGTCAATATTTTGTTTAGTAAATTCGAAGTCTTTCTTTATCAATATTTTGAATAGTCCCAAAGATGGCCAACAAAGCCTGCAAAAAGCAGTAAAGTTGAAAAAGATGGAAAAGACTCCTATCCAGGACAGTAAAGATTCCTATTAACAATGTAATGCAACACACCTAAATTCTGCACGTTGCACACCACCGGTCACAATTTTCCTTTTTTCTACATAATATTTGCACTTTAGTCTCCCACTATAGAATCCTCATCTTTTACAGTATTAAGATTATGTTCTACATTATTTAAATTTTTTAGATATATTATTTTAAATTCTAGTATAATTATATATATATATATATAATTTTATTAAAAAGATAATATTTATTTCATCAATTTCTCTACCTTAAAACAAAATTAATATTCATTTACTAATTAAAAAATATCATAATTTCAACCAAAAAAACATCGGTACCCAAAATTTAACCAGTTCACGACATAACAAGATGGATGCATGATTGAAACGTGTGTGGTTGAGAATAAAAAGAAAAAATATTTAGAAAGAGAAAGATCATATCAAGTGTAGAACGGTTGCTTATACAATTTGAATTGCAGTAACAGCCTGATACTCTTATAATAAAATTTTTATAAAAATATTTGATTTATGACATGAATTAAATTTAATATTAAATTATAAAATTTAAAAGTCTCACAATGTCTTCTTGTGAGGATTTAGTGATCTGCTTAAAGTGACAGCACCTATTGCACTGTAATAAATAGGCTGATACATTTTTTTATAGTATAAGGTTGTGTGGGTCTTAAAAGGTCTCGCCAAAGAAAATAAATTTAAAAATCGGTTATATATTAAAGTTTGTTTCAAAATTTATTTTAAATCTTGGTTTTAACTAAATTTGACAATTTAGAGAATTGATAACTTCAAAAAATCGCTATATTGTTAGATGCCCATGGGCTTGATAAAGGCTTTGTTGCTGGGATTTGATGCACTATCAACTTTGTGCTTCCCATCGTTGATTTTCGAGGACATTTCACTCTTCAATGCTCTTCTTTCTTATAATATCATCATTTATCTGTTCAGGATTTGGACTTTGATCCACTGGTGCCTTTATCTTTTAATCTACCTCTAACAACCAGAATTCAGCCTAATTTTTATTCCAACTTTTGACACATTCTTTTTAACTAATGAGAGTTCAATGATGATTTGAAATCTTTCACAAAAGAATGTCTCTTCCATAGAGCATAGAAAAAAGAAAATCCTTACATGAATGAGGTAAAGAACACAAAAGAATTAGAACTTGATCCTGATAGAATAGTTGCTATTCGTGAATTGGTTTCCACATATCCGAATGCATGGCTTTCCAACTTGCCAAACTTTGCTGCCGACAATCATGTAAAGTTGCAAGCCCATTTAATGCCATGTCTAATAGCAACAACTCCAAGAGAGACTATATGCATTTAACTCGTCGAATGGGCATGCATATGAAAAATGCCAAGGCTTCATGAAGTCAAGCCACTCTTAACAATAAAAAAGGTAGCGACACCTGTCCAAATTGTTTGAACCTCGAGGCCTTCAATCAAATACAAGTAACACGAGAAGCATTAGAAAAAGTACACAAACTAAAACATAACCAATCACAACGACAATGACCAACAAAAAGACAATCCTAGGGGAATCTAAATTGTTCGAGTTAATGGCCAACTAGGTCTGAATAAAGGTAAGAACAAGTGCTAATAGTCCCGCCAGAAAAGCAATCATACCCCTATAGACTGTTGAAGTGGGAATCAGCTACCCATGTCAAGTATTTGTTCTTGTAATACTTTTCGATTTCCTCCTAATAAGAACATATTTTCTGCTGTATGCCATCAAGTCGATGCTCCAAAAATTAAATTTTTTTTCTGCCCTGTCAATGCCTAATGAATTACATTGGTTGGCAACTTCTTCATCGTTGCCAAGGAAGTTTTGTATCACACTAGCTAATTAAAGCTCCATCAGATCTTCAGCGTCATTAATAAATGATTCTATAAAGGCAAAATGCGAGTGGCATTCTAAGTTATTTTGAAGACTAAAATTTTATTTTGGTCTATTATAAATGAGGATTCGTTTATTTTGGCCCTTACTCTAAAAAGTTTATAATTAGGTCTTACACATATTCAAATAATTATCAATCAAGTTTCTCCATCAATGAATAGTTAATGGTATCAAGTGATATGCTAATGTGATATATTATTACAGACGTGGCACATTAACTTGGCTAATGTGTCAATAAAGTTTCTAAGTTAGTGTTATGACATGGTAGCCATATGACAAATTTTTATTTTTTGTTTTACATTGGGCAAGTACAATCAAAATGACACTATTTTAGGAGAAATATAACACATTTGTAAGGAGTCAAAATATAATTAACCTTGTTTATGAAGAATCAAAATAGAAGTAACACTATCTATGAGGAAAAAAATAGAAGTAATCTCATTTGTAAGAGATCAAAGTAGAAATAACCTCCTATTTGAGGGATGAAAATAGAAGTAACCCAATTGATGAGAGACCAAAATAGAAATAATCTCACCTGTGAGGGATCAAAATAAAAGTAACCTTATCTGTGAGGGACCAAAATAAAAAATACTTTGTAAGCATAAAAAGAAAACAAACAGAGAAGTTAATCACCCTAAGGCCTCCTCTACTCTCATGCTCTTCCTCTATCATTATTTAGTATACTTGCTAAATTTAGTTCAAAGTAGGAAAAAGCAAAGAAAATGATGAGAAAAGAAGTAGCACTTTATTATGAATTTAACAGTTAGCTAAAAGTGTCAAAAATATGACCTTAGTCTTAATTATTTAGCAAATGGATCATGAAAAATGTATTAATCAAAGATCTTATTATGAAAATTGTTTAACCAAATAAAGAGGAATGAAATAGGCACAAATGATCTAAATATATGAGTACTATAATTCAATCAGTCCATAAGATTTCATATTTTAAATGAAAGTTTAATAAAAATTTATTTGTGAAAATAATATCACCAATTTATATATAGTGCTACAGGTACCTCCATTGCTAATAATAAGGACAGTATCCATAGCCCAACTGGTATGTCTGTTAAGGAACCCAATAGTGTTAAGTTCATGGATGAGTTGAGCTATAAGACAATGGACCTATGTAATTGTTAAAATTACCTAGGGCCAATCTCACCATATACAAGCTAAAAGGATGAAGCTATAATGAGTAACACCAGATAGTAATAGCATAAATTATGATTCTTTAAAGTGTATGGTGTACTTTGAGAGTAAAGTGTAAGTGAATGACCATTGATAAAAAATCACCGGTGTAGATTATTTTAGGCCTATGAATGAATTTTGATCCACTTGCTTTTAAGTAGATGATTTATACTTACAAAGTAAATCATATTTTGATCTCTCATTAATGAGGTTACTTCCATTTCTACTTTGCTCCCTTACAAGTTAAGTTAATTCTATTTTAATACCTCATAAATTATGTTATTTCTATTTTAGTTCTTTAGAGATAGGATTTTTCCTATTTTGATTCCTCACATATGATGTTAGGTTTCACCTAAAATGGTGCCATTTTGATCACTGAATAAAACAAATTTGTCATCTGGCTACCATGTAATAAAACTAACATGACAACTTTAATGACACATTCGCTAAGCCAATGTATCATATCAGCGATAACATGTCACGTTAATATGTCACTTAACATTGTTAATAGTTCATCAACAAAGAGACTTGATTAACAGCTATTTAAATCCATTAAGGACCTTATTAGAAGCATTTGAGAGTGAGAGGCCAAAATAAAAAAAATTTTATCTATGAGAAACCAAAATAAAGTTTTAATCTATTTTAAAACCCAAGGACACTTATGCACTATCAAATTCTAAAAAAAATAAGGTGTTACATGGTTAAACACATATGGAAGAAGTCTCAATTCTCTAGAAATGGTGTTAGTGGTGAAAGATATGTTACTCAAGCACTAGTCCTTAATGCCGGATCTTCATGGGGGTGGGGAGACATGGCACTCTCAAAATTGTGTACTTTTTAGTATTTATATGATAAAAGTTTACAAAATTTAACAAAATACTATATAAAAATTATATGGCTCCCTCAAATTTTGAAACATAAATAAATTTATGCATAACTTGTATCTTAATAATACAAATCAATTAAATAATATAATTATGTTAAGCTATAATCATTCATGCAATTTAAGAAGATACAGCATATTTGACACCTATACTAGATTATTAGTAATTCAGTCAATAATTAATTAGTTTGCAACTAACTGTAAAAAGAGAGAGAGAGAGAGAGAGAGAAAACAATTCATTAACTATTAATGCTAACAATATTTAGTGTTTTTACCCAATGTTAAATAAACCACAAATAATAATTTTAGTTATATAAGACTATGAGATTGAAGTGATTTTTAACATTATATTCTTAATGCTTTTATGATTTCTTAAATTTAAATAATTCCTAAACTACACTTCTAAAATAAAAATTAATTATACATTAATTTGAATTTGTTCAATGTGTTCAACTTTTATAGCAAATTATTGCTATACTATTTGTATAAATATTTTTATTCAAAACATAAATATTTTTCAAAAAATTTAATACATAAATAAATACGCTCATATTAGGGTCTTTTGAAGTCAACGGTTTTATATTTTTGTTATTTATATGTATTAAATTTTATTAAATACATATTTTAAAATTTTAAAGTGTTAAATGTATTAAATTTTTTTACACTAAATTATAAGATCAATAAATTATATGACAACCCACCCATTATGTGAGACTTTGGTCCCAAACAAGAAGTCAATGTCCTGTGTGTGACTTAACCTTTGGAGAAGGACCAACATAATTATATTTGTGTAAAAGTTAAGATGCCATATGGTTTATATTTATATAAATTGAAGCAGTATAAATTTTACATATTTTTTTATATTCTTTTTAAAATTTCTCTCACGTAAATATTAAATTTTCTTTCAATACATAGCAGAGCATACTGATATCATTATTCTTTCATAATCTTGCCTGCGTTCTGTAATCAAGAAGGGAAAATGATTGCTTCACAATTTATTAGTCGGTGACTTATGGAGAGTATGTAAAGAATCTCGTTTGTGTACTAAAGCACTAAATGAAGATTGGTGACTTTATTTTATTCTTCTTTTTCTCTATAATTGTTGCTATCTCTATATGTTCCCTTACGAGAAATGTTTCTTTAATCCTTATCTAATACAATGTCAAAGTTATTATCTATGTTATTTAAATTATTGTTCAAAATATAAAAATCATTACTCAAAATTTCATGCCCAACAAAATAGGATCATGATAGAAATGTTTGTGATTGGGAATAAAGAGAAAATATTTAGACAAAGGAAGATCATGTAACGTGTAAAAATGGTGGTTCATATCAAAGTCAATTGCAGTACATTTCAGTTTGCATGTTTTTCACTTAAAAGACATTAAATTAACTAAATTTTATATACTAACTTATAAAATTTACAAAATCTCATGACGTCCCTTATTTCCATGATGATTTGGTGCTCTGTTTACAGTAAGAGCACTTCTTCCATTATAATAAATTGGGTGGTACAATTTTTTAATAAGGCTGTGTGAACCCAACAAGGTTTATGTTACAAAAAAACTGATTTGAGAGTTAGTTACTAAAAAAGAAATGTGTTTAAAATCTACAATACCTTTTTAATATTATAATAAAATTATAATTACTTTCCAAGTTTCAAAATGTGTTTTAGGTATTTGCTTTTAACAAAATTTAAAAATTTAGAAATTTAATAACTTCCAAAAGTTGCTATAATTGTAAAATGCCATGAACTTGATGAAGGCTTCGTCAGTAGCATTTGTAGCACTATCAACTTTGTCTTTCCCATCTTTGAGTTTACATTTGGCTTCCAATGCCCCTCCCTCTTATACAATATCATCATTTGCCGCTTTGAGATTTGAACTTTGTTCTAGATTTGCCTCTATTCCACTCAAGCCTTCTTCTTTTAATCTGCCTCTAGCATCCAGAACTTGGGCTCATTTTTGCTCCAATTTTGTGACAAATTCTTTTTACCTCCCAAGAGTTCAATAATGCTTTGACATCTGTCCCTGTAAAAGGGGTATAAATAAAATACTCAAATGAATTAGGCAAAATGACACAAAAAGAATTAAAATCTATCCTCATCATCGATTTTAATACCAATATTCTTAAGATCTAAAAAAACTGTATTCAACTCATCAACTTGATTCTTCATAAGTATGTCATATTTCATCGGAAGAGTGCACAACTGTTATTTTAAATATAACCTAATAGATAGAGAGTTTCTAACTCAAACCATAATGTCATTGTTGACGTTTCATTTTAATACCTATTAATATTCTTGAGATCCAAGATCCAAAATGATTTTGTTGAAGTCATCAAAATAGTCCTTCATAAATATGCCATCTTACATCTAAAGAGTGCAGAACCACTGTTTTAAATGCAACCTATTAAATAGAGACTTTGTAATGTAGAGGCTTTCTAACTCAATCCATAATGTTATTATTTCCATTTCATTTGCAACCTCTCACTTGCAGAACCTTAATTACCAAGTTTGTATTTTACCGCGATTTGGGCATCCCATATTAGTTTGCAGTACTTCATTTAGTAACGGAAAAACTAAGGCTGCTGTTGAATTTTTTTTATCTCAAATTTTGCAACCATTGCAAGAGAATCCAAAGCTCTAATTCCAATTTGTGTGAATGACCCAATGTTAGTTGGCAAAATAATAAAGACAATAAAATAATAGTCGCAAAAAATTTGCCAATTTTTACTTTTAGTCTAGGTTCCTAGACAAAGACAACAAACAAATTTAGTTAAAAAACATGAGAAAATAAATTTGCCAATGTACTTAAAGCCCACGTCCCAAACATATTTAAACGGCTCAGAGTATTTTCTCATAGAGATACACACTCCAAGACAAACCGACAAGCTTATTAGGGGCTCTCATACAAAGCCCACAATGCTTTCCTCAACTGTTGCTCTGATGCTTGAGTTGCTCCGCATTAAAAACTGTTTGTGGAAATAATCAAAGGTCCTAGTCACTGGGCCAAAATGCTGGGCAGAAGCCATCTAATGGACATAAAGAATTGTTACAATGAATCAGCCTCCTTCGTTTGTCCCAGTTCAAGGGACATCATTAAGACAGATGGATCCGAGTCATTTACTGGGCCTCCAGAGTATGGCCGGCTGCCAGATGGATTTCAAGAGCCTCCTGTGCTCCAGCCTGTTAGACGCTTCCCAAACGGCTGTGGCTCAGATGCCCTTCAAGATGAATTGATGGCAGTTGCATCAAGTTCAAGCATCCGGCACCTGGCTGATTCAATGAAGCGAGCAAATGCTCAATTGATGCCACTGAGCTATTACAGTCTGTGATGAGGATAGATGTGTTGGAAAGAGGTAAAACAGATGCACGCTTTTGAAAATTTTATGTTCATCGACAAAATAGAATTTCTTTCTGCATAATTTTTTTATTATTGATAAATTAACAAATTCACAATTGTCCTAAGATCCTCGTTCAAGTCATTATCTAACCAGTTATGCAACTGAAAGTGTGCTCTCATACAGAAGTTCACACGGTTTACCATTATAGGAAACATACAAAGACTTCCAGAGTGACCTAAATTCGATTTGTTATATCTCACTTCTATCTTCATAGATATAAAACCACATAGCTTGTACTTTCAAATCCACCAAAGACTTATAAATAATGCCGTATCAACTTCAACAACAGATATCGAGCCTCCTCTCAAGAACCAAGATTCATAGATTGTACAGTTCAATTCTCTAGTCACATTGATGCTGATAAAACAGCATCAAAATTGCTAATTCTTGGGTTTGTCCACGCCAATGAGGTCATCCTTTCTGGTACCTTAGGTTATTGAGTTACAGGACCTTAAAGACCACAAATTGAACGATAATAACACTGATATTAACAACGATTAGTTCATCGTCACCAGTAATCACCACAAGAACAGCTTCCATTCTTGAAATGATGGAACCGACGCATATCGCGCACTATTATTTCCCGCCCTGTCACAAGTGAGATGTACTTAGTTGCATTGTGGCAATCACCACAAACTCTTAGATTCTTCCGAACGTGTATTGTTGCACCAGGTCTTGTATTCAGAAGTCCAAATGCAATAGCGAGCCTCTCACTGTGGCTATTGAGCAATTGTTCCTTCACATCATCTTCCACATCATGAATTGAGTTGGTGTCAGGTACATAACCAGCAGCCTTAATCTCATCTCCTAGAGTCTCCAGAAGTGTATATATTCTTTTGGATTGAGGATGATTGGTGCTTCCAGAGTAAAAGCTGTGAATTTCATTTCTCAACTCCACCAAACTGCAACCCGGGGTTTTCTGAAGCCCTTGCTTCTCCATGGCTGTTCTCACCCTGGCCAGTTTCTCCCACATTGAAGCAGAGGCATACATGTTGGCAAGCAATACATGATAACCACCATCATCTGGATCTAACTCGAATAGTTTGTCTGCAGCCTTCTCCCCCAACTTTACATTTTTATGGATTTTGCAAGCACCTAGCATTGCACCTAAAACAGTTATCCCAGGCTTGATAGGCATCTTCTGGATAAAATTCCAGGCATCATCTAGCCGGCCAGCTCGACCAAGGAGATCAACCATGGCGCCATAGTGATCCATTGCAGGCTCTAAGCCATAACCTTCTTTCATGCTATCAAAGTACCGGAGGCCCTCTTCCACAAAACCTGCGTGACTGCAAGCTGAAATAACAGACAAAAATGTTACATCATTCGGCTTAATGGTTCCCTTCTGCATTTCACTAAAGAGATCTAGAGCAGCTTCTCCATGGCCGTGTGTGCCATATCCATCTATCATTGCATTCCATGTTATCACATGTCTCTCTTCCATCATATCAAAAAGCTTTCTTGCCGTTTGGATAGCCCCGCATTTTGCGTACATATCAATGAGAGCAGTCGTGACAAAGACATTCTTATCCATACAACTTCTTATAACAAGCCCATGAATCCACTTAGCTTGGCGGATAACTGATAAATCGGCAAGAGCAGTAATTACACTCACTAATGTAAATGAATCGGGTTTTATATTGTGCGATTGCATCTTACAGAACAGATTTAAAGCCTCATTTACACACCCATTTTGTGCATAACCTAATATTATGGCATTCCATGACACGTGTGTTTTCTCCTTCAAATTATCAAATATTGCTGCTGAAATATCAACTCTCTGACACTTCGAATACATGGATATTAAAGAGTTATTTACTGACATGTCAGAATCAAGCTTCAGTTGATTCAACAATTCATGGACGAATTTTCCACGTTCAAGATCACCTAAATCAGCACAGGCATGTAACGCTCCCATTATCGTAACATTTGTAGGTTCTACTCCTTCATCCAACAGCTTCTGAAAAGTTGCCAATGCTTCTTCAGAATCACCATTTTGTGTATAACCATCAATCATGGAATTCCATGAAACAACAGTCCTACGGTTCATACCCTCAAATATCAACCTTGCAGCCCTCACCGACCCACATTTGAAGTACATATCTAAAAGTGCTGATGAGACATTTACCAGAGACTCTAATGCTGATCTCAAAACATAACCGTGAATAGACTTTCCAATTCTCAAGGACTTGATATCTGCAACAGCAGGCAAAATACTGACCAACGTGATTGAATCAGGCTTTTGTCCAGCATCCTGCATTTGCAAAACCAACTTCAATGCTTTCTTGGCCAAGCCATTCTGTGCGTATCCAGCAATCACAGTATTCCAAGAAACCAAGTCCTTTTCAGGCATTCTTTCAAACATCTTGTATGCTTCATCAATGCGTCTGCATTTCGCATACAAATTGACAACTGCAGTCATGGCATACAAATTTGATTCATACCCATTGGTTATTAACTGGCCATGAATCTCTTTACCCCTCTTGAGGTCCAGATTTTCACCACATAATTGCAACAGGTAAGTAAAATCATACACGACGGGTCTAACATCATCATGTTTCATTCGAAGATAAAAAGACAATGCATCACCTAAAGTTGAGTTCTTGGCATACCCTTTGAGCATAGTGTGGTAAAGAACATCTAGTTTGTTCCCAATTGACTCGAAAACACGAGCAGCTTCAGCAATGCTGCCATATTTACAAAACAAACTCACAAGCTTGGTCTGGAATAAGTGCTCATGATAGAAACCATTCTTGATGATTAGCGGCAAAATTTGGTGGAGTTCTTTCACGGAAGTGCAGAGTTCTAAGAGTACAGCTGAAGGGTGCCTGTAGACATGAGAAGGAATGTAAATTCTCTTGTAAAGAGGGTGAACTGTTGGAGGAGGCAATGAGTAATGGCTTATTTTAGAGTGAGATGCAGGGGCTACGATGCTGTTGCTGAGCGGTAAAGTGCCTAAAGGCGATAGCTGCAACCTCATTCTATGTCGATTCCAGCAGTTAACTCAAAGTTTACACAAGCTACAATTTTAAGTCGGCTTGCACTTGAATCGGATAGGCTGGCCTTAGACAAACTCGATTTCAGTACGCTTCAATTTTGATAATCACATTTACGCCACTCAATTGCATCGATGGAACGGAGATGAAGGTGGAGCAAGAGGTTTCATTCAACCATTTGCTGGGCAGAGAATACGTCCAAGAAGAAAACATAGGGAGACAAAGGGGTGTAGAGAGGAAGGAGATAGCACCTACTAGTTGCCAGCGTCGTCGTCGGAGCTCTTTCGGCGGCCAACTGGGGTGTTGCCGTGATGGTTTTGTGACAGAGATACAGTGCGAGAGACTTGAGCTTGGTCTGAAATCTCAATACCATTAAGCATTCGCAACCCAGTTCCCCCCGTTCGGATCCTCTCAGTGAGGCTCTTGCAACGTAGGCTGAGTTACCACTTACTAGATAATATCTACTTTTTATCCATTGGTCATGATATTTAGGTTTGTTGGCTTTTTTTTTTAATTTTGATAATTTTTTTAATTTAATATGTAAATTTTAATTTTTTTACACTAAATTTATTTCTTTTTCTCACTTAAAATCTCCTGTCTTATCCCTTGAAAGAGGTTTTTTATTATCTTATTATTTTCATTTTATAGTTACACTTAAAAGATTATGTATTAAAAATGAATTTGAAATTTGATGTAATGTTATGTTATTCCTCCATATTATCTGTTGTTAGGGTTAATACAAAAATTATTAAATATTTTAAATATTTTTTATTTTTATAAAATTTAAAAAATAAAATAAATTTAATTGAATATTTAATGTAATTAAAAATTTTAATCAAGATAAAATTAAAAAGAAGCAATTAATGTTATTTTCATTTAAAAAAATAATAAATAAAAAGGACCAAAATAATGAATCTAAAACGGTAGTTATTTAAGATTGGAAAGAATACTAAAAGAACATCTCAGTCACGATTAATGATATATACATGTAAGAATTTTGCACATATTTTATACATACTTTATATATTTTTTATATTCACTTATATCTTTATTCTCTTATTTATTTATTTATATCAGTATATATATTAGACGTGCAGTCCAATAATATGCAAAAAAACTTTTCTGTCTCTAATATTCCAAAAATCTTTGATAATCAACCCCCGGTTAAATGAAAAATTATTGATTGCTCTTAATTAAAAGAGAATAACAAAATTAAACGTGTATACTCGTTTGCATTATCATATTATTTAAACATTCACCAGCAATTTCCAAACGAGATCAATCACTTTAAGAAGAGGCAGAAAGGTTAAAAGGGTAAAATGCTTAGACTGCCTATTCTAGTATTTGCTCATTTCTTGAATTATGAATCCTTGTATTGGCTTAGATAAAGTTTGGAGATTATGAAATGGAAGGTGAAAACAAGACAAGCTCTGGCTACAAAACAGTGGATGACTCATTGACAAACTATTCTCAATGTTATCCTAGAGATGCACTTGAGATAATTAAAGTTCTAGACGATATCAATGCTGCAAGATGTGTGTCTCAGCTCTCTTACACATGATGCTAGCTAGGTAGTCATATCTTGGTGTATTGCTTATAGCCTGGGAGATCCAAGGCTTTTAACCTGTCTCTACTTGGATTCTAAGACACACTGTTTTCTTTATTTAATCTTTTGCCATTCACGGATCTAAACAGATTAATTACAGTAAATTTCGGCTGATTCAGAGGATGTAACATCTGAGGAGTGAGGACTGAAAAATGATAATTATTGGAATGAAATCATAAGGAAACAGAGCACGAAATAATTTGTTTTTTCTTTTAATTTTTTGGAATCCAAAAGATTAGGTAGAGAAGTCTAATTCATCGAATTAAGCCCTCCTTAAACTGATGTCTTCAGGAGGATTCAAACTTTTGGTTTACTTCTGAGAATCACAAATCGCTAATTACTTGATCCAACCATCTTAGGTCAAGATATATTTTTCCTATGTTTAATCCATATGACTCCTATGAATATAATGAAGTGAGAAATGGCTTAAATGTACGTTACGGTACAGTGTGCGAGCATCATCCAAACTGCTGCTTCATCCTCGTTGGGCATCCTCAATCGAATTTGCAAGCGTTTGCAGCATGGAAATGTCATAGGGACAGAGAATTGGGATCCCCAGCCGTGAAGATAAAGGAGAGTTAATGAGAGACAGGCAAAAAAAAAGTAATGAGAGAAAATTTAGTGATAGGATTTGGCCATGTTATAACTTTGTCAGCTCAACATTCTAGAACCTTGACTCTACTATCACTCCAATCGGATAATGCTAATAGTACATAAAATTAGTGTACAAACAAGATATAATATGAAACATATTTTCAAAGGTGAGAGAAAAAGAGGAGAAAAAAAAGTAGAAAATTGTGAGTTTGTACAATTTCAGTTTATACAAATATCAACACTCCTTCAATCTTAAACAATTTCCAAAAGTACAACATGGTCAATAAATAGTTAACTCAGTAGTAACTAGCTACATCTTAAGTCACTTTTAAGCAAGTTATATGTCTAAGATTCAATAAAGTCACATTTGTTGAAAAGATTTATCATTCAACTCTTATTTCAAACAAAAATTAATTTAATCTCAATACTGACAATAACTCATAAAAAAAGTACAACATGACCTAAAACTAGAATTGTGAATTTTGGCCAGAACAGCAAGACTAACCCAAAAACAAACTAAAAAATTAAAGGTTAAATTTTAAAAAAATTGGCCTAAAAAAATTTTAACTTTTTTGGGCCTTAGACCAAATTAGCCTAAACTTTGGCTTAAGATTGCATAAATTTTTAATATGTTTTGAATTATTTTTAATTATTTATATCCAAAAAAAATTTGGGTACATATATGATAAATATGTCTTAATATGACTTTGTAGCCCATAATTATCTACATCTAAAAAATTTGTTTTAAATTTAAAATTAAGTTCAAGTTCAATCTGTAAAGTTATAGCATGTCAAAACTTATAATCTATACTATTAAAGTTAAATTCAGATTTTTTTTAGTTATAAAACATTTTAACTTTTTTTAGCCCCAACCATATTAATCTGGGACAAAACGGTCTGGATCTACCTATTTTATTACTCTACTTAAAACAAACATCCAGGCATGAACTGATCCAAATATGGTCTTTTCTCACCATAAAAAAATTTGACCATACCTTAATTGCATTAAAGAAGCAAAGCAACTGTTACACACGAACATGGCTTGCCTTTGCCCATGAGGCATAAGAGCACTGATATTCTCATGCGAAATTAGTGTACTCTTTTGCCACATTTTGAAATAGAAAAAGTGTAAAATATATCATTTTACACTTAACATAAGTAAATTGTATAGCATTTCCCAAATCTTCAGGATAGTCCAGTTGATTCGAACTTTTCCTTTCCCACCTCACTGTCCTCGGTTTGAATCTTTCCATACAAAAAAAAAATATAGCATTTTCCCAGGCATAAATCCTGTAATCTTTCACTCTGCTTGAATTCAAGTACGAAAATTTTATCTTTAACTATCTTGTTCACTAGTAAACTGGTAGTTTCATGTCTACATCAGTCAATACAACTTCAAAAAAAAAAAAAGATAACAACTATTTTTGACGAAGTCACACAGCAAAGATACATAGATTTATCGATAATTGAGTGCCATGGTCCTACTATGCGAAAAATTATTTCAGATCTCCAGATTAGGTGTTCTTCCATTTAAATTAAAAACATATGCATTAAAATACTAAAACTTTGACATATGTGTCATAATGTGAAGGGATTTTAGGCTGATAGCTCTACATATCTGATCTACCAAACTATTATATGAAATTCTGAGTTCAACTATTTCTACTTCAAATCAATTCTAGCGGGCTAGTTAAATTGAAATATATTAAATATTAGTAGTCTTACATTTAGAAAACTATTAACTACATTATCCAATCAATTTATGTATATTGAAAAATGCTTGTATACGTATCATGATTTATTTATTTTTATATATCTTGCAAAGACTAGCATGACTTTCCATGAATCACATGAAAGGAAAATTCTTTGAAATCTTAGGCACGGGAGGGGGTGAAGACCAAGAAAATGTAGGCAACGGTTCATTTGTCTTAACTTTGTTAGTCAGCGCTCATTCATATGCTTTAGTCCCACTCATTGTGTTGTCTTTGTTAAGAAAATTACACACGACACACATATATATTATTGCTTTCTAACACACTGACTGGTGACTTTGATTCTATAGGTAACACACTATTTTTAATTTTATTATTTTCATAAATTTAATATTATTAAAATTTAATTTAAAATTTAAATTATTAAATTTCATAAGTTAAACTATAACCTTAATAACTTTAATTTAATAAAAATGCATTTTGTGAAAGTTATTTTTTCATATACTTGTCACAATTTTTTTTTATTTCTACATAATAATTACACTCCAATTTCTCACTATATAATTCTTATCTTATACAATGATAAGGTTATTATGTATGTTATTTAGATTATTCTTCAATATATAAAGTTCATTACTCAAAATTTCATTAGTTCACGAACCAACCAATAAAATAGGAGCATGATTGAAACATTTGTGGTTAAGGATAAAAGGAAAATGTTTAGACAAAGGAAGATCATGTAACGTGTAGAAACAGCGGCTCATATCAAAGTCAATTGTATTAGATTTTATTTTATAAAACTTTCACTTAAAGTATTTGACATATTATTTAAATTTCAGAGTCTATATTATGAAATCCACAAAATCTCATGGTGTCCCTTAATTCCGTGAGAATTTGGTCCTCTGCTTAAAGTGAGAGCACCCTTTCCATTATAATAAATAAGGTAGTACAATCTTTTATAATACAAGATTTTGTGGACCTTACAAGGTTTATGTTACAGAAAATTAGTTCGAAGATTAATAACGTGCAAGAATAATATTAATATCCTACAATGGCCTTTTCAAATCATAATAAAATTATGATTGCTTTTCTAGTTTCAAAATGTATTTTAAGTCATTGCTTTTCACAAAATTTAAAACTTTCTAAAATTGATAACTAGGAAAAATTTCCATGATTGTAAGATGCTCATGAACTTGATGAAGGCTTCACCACTAGCATTTGAAGCACGATCAACTTTGTCTTTCCCGGCTTTAAGTTTCACACATTTTGCTTTCCAATGCCCCTCTTTCTTACAATATCATCATCTGGCTCTTTGGGATTTTTACCTCTATTCTACTCATGCATTCTTTTAATCTACCTCTAGCAGCTAGAACTCAGGCTAATTTTCGCTTCAACTTTTTGACATATTCTTTTTAACTCATGAGAGTTCAATGACATATTTTATGGTAAAGATTCTCTTCCATTGAGAATAATATAAATAAAATGCTCAAATAAATGAAACAAAGAACACAAAAGAATTAAAACTTGATCCTCATCATCAATTTTAATGACAATATTCTAGAGATCCGGAATGATTTTAATGAACTGATCAAGATAATGCTTCATAGGTATGCCATCTTTCATTTGAAGATTGTAGAGTTGTTTTAAATACAACCTATTGGATAGAGACTACCCCATGTAGAGGCTTTCTAACTCAAGCCATAATGTCACTGTTATTTCATTTGAATACCAATTAATATTCTTAAGATCCAAAACAATTTTATTGAACTATCAAGATGGTCCTTCATAGGTATGCCATCTTACATCCATACAATCTAGAGCTGCCATTTTAAATACAACCTATTGGATAGAGACATGAGAGACTTTCTAACTCAAGCCATAACGTTACTATAGATGTTTCATATCTCTCACGTGCAGAACCATAGTTACCGGATTTGCATTTTACTACGATATGGTCCACACAAATTAATTCATAGTACGTCACTTCATAATAGAAAAATCAAAATTGCTCTTAAACTTTTTGATTTAGAATTTTTGCAGCCATCACAAGAGGATCCAAAGCTGTGTGAAGGACCCAATGTAAATTCAATGTTGGCAAAAGAATAAAAGACAACAAAATAATTGACACAACAAATTTACCTAGTTTTCCTTTTAGTCTAGGTTCACAGGAAAAGACAGCAAACAAATTGGTTTTGAATCTTCTAAAGTATTAGTGCATTTTAAAAGGATAAAATGTAAATAAATGGTCATCGATAAAAAAATAATAATTATAATTATTTTAAATTTATAAACTATAGTTCACTTATTTGTATTGAATAACAACTATTGAATAACAATCATGATTATTAAGCTTTTCAACAATAATACTTTATTTTCTAAAGTGCATCTTGTAATCTCAATTTAAACAAATTTACTAAAAAATAAATTGAAAAAACAAACTTGCTAATGCACTTAAAACCCAAACCCCAAATATATTTAAATAGCTCACAACATTTCCTCATTGAGATACACACGCACGTACCAACAAGCTTATTAGAAGCTCTCACATAAAGCGCACAATGCTTCCTCAACTGTTACTCTGATTGATGAACCTTGCGCGAGTTGCTCTGCCTTCAAAATTGTTCGTGGAAATTATCAAAGCCCCCCGGACAGAAGCCATCCAATGGATATAAAGAATTGTTACAATGAATCAGCCTCCTTTGTTTGTCCCAGTTCAGGGGACATCAGTAAGACAGATGGAATTGAGTCATTTACAAGGCCTCCAGAGCATGGCCAGATGCCAGATGGTTTTCAAGAACCTCCTGTGTTCAAGCCTCTTAGACACCTCCCAAACGGCTTTGTGGCTCTGATGCTCTCCAGGGTGCATTGACGGCAGTGGCATCAAGTTCATGAACCCCACACTTTGCAGATTGAATAAAGCGAGCAAATGCTCAATTAATGCCACTGAGCTTTTACAGTCTGTGATGAGGACAGATGGGTTTGAAGGGGGTAAAACAGACGCACGCTTTTGAATATTTTATGTTCATCCACAAAATAGAATTTGTTTGTGCATAATTATTCTTATTATCGATAAATTAAAAAAATACACAATTGTCCGAAGATCCTCGTTCAAGTCAGAATCTAAACAAGTATTCAGCTGAAAGTGTGCTCCCATGCAGAAGTTCACACGGTCTACCATTATTGGAAACATACAGAGACTTCCAGATAAACTTTATAGATATAAAACCATATAGTTTGTACTTTCAAATCCACTAAAGACTTATACGTAATGCCATTTCAACTTCAACAACAGATACCAAGCCTCCTCCCAAGAACCGAGATTCATAGATTGTACAGTTCAATTCTCTATTTACATGGATCGTGGTAAAACAGCATCAAAATTGTTAATGCATTCTAGCGTTTGTACACGAATGAGATCATCCTTTCTGGTACCTTAGGTTATTGAGTTACAGGACCTTACAGGCACCACAAATTGAATGATAGTAATGCTGGTATTGACAACGATTGGTTCATCATCACCAGTGATCGCCACAAGAACAACCTCCATTCTTAAAATGATGGAACCGACGCATATCACGCACTATAATTTCCCGCCCTGTCACAAGCGAGATGTACTTAGTTGCATTGTGGCAATCACCACAAACTCTTAGATTCTTCCGAATGTGTATTGTTGCACCAGGTCTTGTATTCAGAAGTCCAAATGCAATAGCAAGCCTCTCACTGTGGCTATTAAGCAATTGTTCCTTCACATCATCTTCCACATCAAGAATTGAGTTCGTGTCAGGCACATAACCAGCCATCTTAATCTCATCTCCTAGAGTTTCCAGAAGTGCATATATTCTTTTGGATTGAGGATGATTGGTGCTTCCAGAGTAGAAAGTGTGAATTTCATTTCTCAACTCCACCAAACTGCAACCCGGGGTTTTCTGAAGCCCTTGCTTCTCCATGGCTGTTCTCACCCTGGCCACTTTCTCCCACATTGAAGCAGAGGCATACATGTTGGCAAGCAATACATGATAACCACCATCATCTGGATCTAACTCGAATAGTTTGTCTGCAGCCTTCTCCCCCAACTCTACATTTTTATGGATTTTGCAAGCACCCAGCATTGCACCTAAAACAGTTATCCCAGGCTCGATAGGAATCTTCTGGATAAAATTCCAGGCATCATCTAGCCGGCCAGCTCGACCAAGGAGATCAACCATGGCACCATAGTGACCCATTGCAGGCTCTAAGCCATAAACTTCCGACATGCTTTCAAAGTATCGGAGGCCCTCTTCCACAAAGCCTGAGTGACTGCAAGCTGAAATAACAAACAAAAATGTTATATCATTCGGCTTAATGGTTCCCTTTTGCATTTCACTGAATAGATCTAGAGCAGCTTTTCCATGGCCATGTGTGCCATATCCATCTATCATTGCATTCCATGTTATCACATGTCTCTCTTCCATCATGTCAAAAAGCTTTCTGGCCGTTTGGATTGTCCCGCATTTTGCGTACATATCAACGAGAGCAGTCATGACAAAGACATTCTTATCCATACAACTTCTTATAACAAGCCCATGAATCCACTTAGCTTGGCGGATAACTGATAAATCGGCAAGAGCAGTAATTACACTCACTAATGTAAATGAGTCGGGTTTTATATTGTGCGATTGCATCCTACAGAACAGATTTAAAGCCTCATTTACACACCCATTTTGCGCATAACCTAGTATCATGGCATTCCATGACACGTGTGTTTTCTCCTTCAAATTATCAAATATTGCTGCTGCAATGTCAACTCTCTTACACTTCGAATACATGGATATTAAAGAGTTATTTACTGACACATCAGAATCAAGCTTCAGCTGATTCAACAATTCAT
The DNA here is from genome assembly GCA_037013595.1 of Dicorynia guianensis. NCBI lineage: Eukaryota > Viridiplantae > Streptophyta > Magnoliopsida > Fabales > Fabaceae > Dicorynia > Dicorynia guianensis. The sequence goes on along the minus strand of JASUAB010000003.1, from coordinate 15,068,261 downwards.
GGACGAATTTTCCACGTTCAAGATCACCTAAATCAGCACAGGCATGTAACGCTACCATTATCGTAACATTTGTAGGTTCTACCCCTTCATCCAACAGCTTCTGAAAAGTTGCCAATGCTTCTTCAGAATCACCATTTTGTGCATAACCATCAATCATAGAATTCCATGAAACAACAGTCTTACGGTTCATACCCTCAAATATCAACCTTGCAGCCCTCACCGAACCACATTTGAAGTACATATCTAAAAGTGCTGATGAGACATTTAACAGAGTTTCTAACCCTGATCTCAAAACATAACCATGAATAGACTTTCCAATTCTCAAGGACTTGATATCTGCAACAGCAGGCAGAATGCTGACCAACGTGACTGAATCAGGTTTTTGTCCAGCACCCTGAATTTGCAAAACTAACTTCAATGCTTTCTTGGCCAAGCCATTCTGTGCGTATCCAGCAATCACAGTATTCCAAGAAACCAAGTCCTTCTCAGGTATTCTTTCAAACATTTTATATGCTTCATCAATGTGTCTGCATTTTGCATACAAATTGACAACTGCAGTCATGGCATACAAATCCGATTCATACCCATTGGTTATTAACTGTCCATGAATCTCTTTACCCCTCTTGAGGTCCAGATTTTCACCACATAATTGCAATAGGTAAGTCAAAGCGTACACGACGGGTCTAACATCATCATATTTCATTCGAAGATAAAAAGACAATGCACCACCTAAAGTTGCGTTCTTGGCATACCCTTTGAGCATAGTGTGGTAAAGCACATCGAGTTTGTTCTCAATTTGCTCGAAAACACGAGCAGCTTCAGCAATGCTGCCGTATTTACAAAACAAACTGACAAGCTTGGTCTGGAACAAGTGCTCATGATAGAAACCATTCTTGATAATTAGAGGCAAAATTTGGTGGAGTTCTTTCATGGAAGTGCAGAGTTCTAAGACTACAGCTGAAGGGTGCCTGTAGACATGAGAAGGAATGTAAATTCTCCTGTAAAGTAGGTGAACTATTGGAGGAGGCAATGAAGAGTGGCTTATTTTGGAGTGAGTTTCAGGGACTACGATTTTGTTGCTGACTGTTAAAGACTGCAACCTCATTCTGTCTCGATTCCAGCAGTTAATCCAAAGCTTACACAAGCTTCAATTTTAAGTCGGCTTGCACTTGAACCAAATAGGCAGGTCTTAGATAAACTCGGTTTCAGTACTCTTGAATTTTGATAATCACATTAACGCCACTCAATTGCATCGATGGAACGGAAATGAAGGTGGAGCAAGAGGTTTCATTCAACGATTTGCTGAGCAGAGAATACATCTAAGGAGAAAATATCGGAAGACAAAAGGGGTGTAGAGAGGAAGGAGATAGTCCCCACTAGTTGCCAGCGTCGCCGTCGGAGCTCTTTCGGCGGCCAACTGGGCCGTCGCCGTGATGGCTTTTTGACTGAGATACAGTGCGAGAGACTTGAGCTTGGTCTGAAATCTTAATACCATTAAGCATTCGCAACCCAGATCTTCCCGCTCGGATCCTCTCCGAGAGGCTCTTGCAACGTCTTACCAGATAATATCCACTTTTACGCAAGAGCAATGACAGGGTTTATTATTATTATTATTATTATTATTATTATTTTATGGTTAATACATAAATTTTTTTTAATTATGTTAAAATTTTAAATAATTTTTTAATTATAAATTTTGTAATTAATACTATTTAACTATAAAAAATATGTAAAATAATTTATTTCATCAATTTTTTTATTAAATTTTAAATATTTCTTAATCAAATTTTAAATTAATCAAAAAATATAAAATCACCCTTAAATAAATTGTTTAAAGATATTTGATAGGTAAAAGTATTTTAACTTGTTTATCAATACTTTAATTTTTTTCTCAATTAATTTAAAATTTAATTAAGAGATATTTAAAATTTAATAAAAAATTAGAGGAAATAAATTTTTTTCATAATGTTTTATAATTAAAAAATCAGTTATAAATTTTTAAATTTAAAAATTATTTAAAGCTAATGCATAATTTAAAATAATTTATATTTTTTAACTTAATTTTATAGCTAAAATTACAAGAAATAGGAATTTATTTATTTATTTATTTTCAAGGATGTGTTTCCAATGTGAAGGTAATATCCGCTGGTAAAACTGTACTGCCTCTAGCTCATACGCCTAGGAATTCGAACCCTACTTTTGTCCCTGTCAATTCAACTCTATAGGAGTCCAGGAACAACTACCCACTTTCTCAACTCAATAGGTTAATTTGATATAATGTTATGTGATTAGGAGTACGAGTGGATTTAGATATTTTTATTTTTTATAATTTTTTATTTTTAAAAATTTAATATGTAAATTTTATTTTGTATCATTTTTTATCTTAATTTTATAATTAATTTACTCTAATATTTTGATATCATTGCTACACAGATATCCGTCCTACTCGGAGGACACCCCTTAAACATTTAAAAAAATTTTCAGTAATAGGCTCTCTGTTAAATATAGAATTAGCCCCGCTCTCCAATTGAAAAAGACTAACAAAATTAAACATGTATCTTTGCATTATCATGTTATTTAAACATTCACCAGCAATTAAGTTCGGAGATTATGAAATGGAACGTGACACAAAAATAGCTCTGGCTGCATAACATTGGATGACTCATTGACAGACTAATCTCAATGTTATCCTAGAGATCGACTTGAGGAGTAATGAAAGTTCCTGACAATATCAATGCTGCATGATGTGTTTCAGCTTTCCTACACATGATGCCAGCTAGGATGTCATTTCTTGGTGTATTGCTTGTGGACATGGAGATCCAAGTCGATTAGCCTGGTCTCTACTTGGATTCTAAAACCCAGTTTTATTTATTTTATTTTTTGCCATTCACGGATCTAAACTGATTAAGTACAGCAAATTTCGGCTGATCCAGAGGATGTAACATCTGAGGAGTGAGGACTGAAAAATGACAATTATTGTAGTAAAATCAAAAGGAAACAGAGCACGAAAAAATTGATGTTTAATCCATATGATTCCTAGAAATATTATGAAGTAAGAAATGGCTTAAATATGCTATGGTACAGTGCGAGTATAATCGAAACTGCTGCTTCAGCCTTGTTGGGCATCTTCAATCGAATTTGCAAGCGCTTGCTGCATGGAAATGCCATAGGACGAGAGACTATCCCAAAATGATCTCACATTACTATCTAGTGATGGGATTTGGGCATGTTACAACTTTGTCAGCTCAACTTTCTGAAACTTTAACTCTGCAGTCACTCCAACCTCAAGCACCTTCAAAAGTCAACATCAAAGTACAAAATGACTTCAAACAAACGTCTAGGCATAAACTAGTCCAAATACGGTCATTCCTCAGTACACAAAATTTGGCCATACCTTAATTGCATTAAAAAAGCTAAGCAACTGTTACGAAGGAATATGGCTTGCCTTTACCCATGAGGCATAAATCCCGTTATCTTTCACTCTGCTTGAATGCAAGTACGGAAAATTTTATCACCAGAAAATAAACTGTGTATGAAATTACCAATTAAAAAATACAAAATCAAAATTATCTCTTCTATCATTAAAACGAATAAATTGTCAAACAACAAATAGAAACTAGCGTGACATCAGAGTTGGTTTAGTATTAAAGAACTCCTGACACATGACAAGCTAGAAACCGGGAAGATGGACTGCATGGCGTATAATAATCCTGGATTAGATTAGTAAATGGAATAATCAATTTCTAACATAAGTAACAAACTCTGTCTATTCTATTGGAGACATTCATTTTCCATTTTATTGAAACAAAAGAATTTATCTAAATCTGTAAACTACAGAAGAGGCTCTGAATTAAAGTGAAAATGAAATTACTTGATGTGAAGGAATTCCATGAATATTTCATATAAATTGAAAAATCAACAGTATAAACAAGATTGATCATACCAAAAAGGACAAGGAATACCAAATATTTATCAAAAGATGTAAGCATAATGACATTTCACACAGCATTCACCAGAAGCAAAGCTCAACTGTCTTTCAAGTATGGAAAGTTTACTTACAGATACATGTCATCTCGATCAATTTCAGTGAACAAATTAATATAAAAGCGAAACCCATCAGGGCTTATATCCCTGCATAGTAAACCTGAAAAAGACTCAACAACATTTAATCAAACCATAGTCATGTCCAACCAAAAAAAGAAAAAAAATTGAAGCAAGTAATACAGCAATATACCCTTGCTCTCAGCAGAGAGGAGATGCTCCTTTGCCATTGCTGGGGCAACCCCAAGTGTCATCGCAGCATCACTAGCACTTATCCCAGCTTGGAGGGCATCAGGTTTCATAATAAGCATCCTGATTTTAGCAAAAACCTACATCCAACAGCAGTTAATAATTTAGTGATGTAGGACAGCAGGGGCTTTGCTGTAAACAGGGTTTAGGGGCTATGGAAGGGTAGAAAAGATGGGAACTTGGTAGACTAAGGTCTGTTTATGAAGGAATGGGTTCTTTAATGGCAATAGGATGGGTTATTAAGATCAATTGGACTGGTGTTTGTGGCTGCGAAAGGGGCTGCGAGATTTGGATTTTGGCGTAAGAAAGAGTGAGGGAAATTTGGAGAAGAAGAAACTTAGGAGTCACACCTAGGGTCCCACAACATCACACCTAAAGTTTGATCGCATCACATAATCAAGGCAAATACTGAATAATTCTCACAAACATAAACTCTAATTTGAAAAGAAATACACAAGTGTTTAAATAAACCTCCTACAACTTATCCTATAAGAAAAGGAATCCTAATCCTATATGGACAAGATTAGAACTTATGCCTAAATCCTGTAAGTATTAAAATACTTAAAAACAAACCCAAATAGACTAAAAGTCTACTACTACCGGAATACATAACATAAGCTGTGAAAATTCTTTAAAAAAATTACTAAAATATCCCTAATAATTATTAACTCTTAATTAAACTCCCAAAATGGATCTCCCTCATTGGGCATATGCCAAGTTAATGTTTAGACAACTTTCCCACATTTTTTATAAGTCTTTAAAGACTGCTGCCAATAGCCTTCATCATTTAGTTTTGACTTGATTCCCTACCAATGCAGTATCAACAGAAGTTAATGTCGAATAATATGGATAAGAATTTACAATGGCAAACTAAAATAAGATATTTTTCATGTTGCTTTTATTTAATATAGAAACATAGTGATGAAAGTTTCAGATCATTTAACTAATCATAATCTTCATATCCACAAAGACAAGTATTATTGCTGGAATATAAACACATCACAACCAAGAAACATGTAGGGCAGAGGAAAGGATCACTTAATAGAATCAATATTGTCCGATGCAAAATAGTCTGCTACAAATATATGAAAAAAGTTATCAAGAGTAAGAGTGGGAGACCCTTTGAACAACAATTGACATACATGGTCTATTTACAAATTAAAAGAGACATTTCTTTTTATTTTTTTGTGACAACTTAGTTTATCTTTTAATGATCTCAAACCTTCAGGACCTAAACACTTCACAGTTCATGTGCCAATTAAGTTGCATTACATTCTTTTTTCTTGCAAGCAAATGTGTAAAAGAATGAAGAACGACTGTATTTATCCTAAATGATTTCACTTATGACAATAATTTTCATCATATGAACCAAAACTCCAATTACTTTGTGTAAGATAGTTTTCAACATATGTTAATCATTTTCATTTAATTTATGGAAAATATAACTAGTATAGTACAAGCTATCTTGTGATTATCCACTTGTTTATCTTTACTCCACCATTTCTCTAAATAGTGCACAAGTCAAAATTGATAAGATCACTGCTACCAGTCAAATACCATAGGTAATCTTGGTATTTAAACCTACGAGTTAACTTTTAATAGACAAGTCAACTAAAAGATTAATAAAATGTACCAAAAATGAAAGGTAGAAGAATTCACCTCCTCATCGCTATGGGACTTATTTTGTATTACCATGACTCCACTATCAAACTTCCGCAGTACCACTGGGCTGAAACAGTGAATGACATCCTCAATGTATGGAAAACAAAATTAAGGAAAAATGATTGCACTGAACAAAGTATAACTTTTAAGAATATAATTTCATCTGATCTGCACTGTGAACCCAATTGACAAATATACCACCACATAAGTAAATAGAAGATGTACATACACTTCAAACTTCTCCCAAAGAGAACACGCTTGCAACAAATCATCAGGTGAGATCAATTCTGCATTAATCAGAGATCAGGCAACCAAGAACAAAAAGAAGGTATAGAGATATTCAATCAACAAACATAGAACATGAAAGGTAACCACATTCAAAGGAATAGAAAAGATTAAGATGTTGATTAAAACCTGTGCCACGAGCACGATTGAAGAGACAATAGATATCAATAAGGTTGATCATTCCTCCCGATCTCTCAAGCGGAACTTTTACAAAATCTGCCAACTAAGTGTTAGCAAGGGATAATTAGTACTTCTTTACCAAAAATAACATCAAAAGACAATTTAAGTGATGGAGAACATCAATTAAATCAATAGCATAAACAACATAAAGAGGCCATCAGTTTCCATTTACATTTAAATAAAAAACAAAATTATTATTTCAATGCTTCTATTCCTGTCAATTCTAAGACCACCTTCCTTCTTCCTATTATAATTTCTGGCAATTTTCATAGAATTATTTGAAAGTTTTTCTAAAGTGGTACTTAAACAAACAGATAATCTTTCTGATCAAGTGGAAAACTGTCACAAACCACAGAACTCAGGTTGGCTTGGGTGTTAGGGACCATAAGCTAATGAATCAAGCTCTCTTTTTAAACTCTATTAGTCTGTACCAACAGATAGATGCCCATTGTGTAACGAAAAAAAAATTACTCCAGCCCATATGACTTTCACAAATCCCAACCCTCGTGCCTCACATTCTTGGAAGGCCACCAGGAGTGTGGCTAATATTATGCAGAAGGTTTTACTTGGATTATCACTACTGGTTAATTTGTTAACATTTGGGAGGATAATTGGATTGGAGGCCAGGACCCTAAGTCTTTGATTTATGACCTCTTAACTCCCAAAGAAGCCAAAAATTAGAGGTTGATGTCGATTTATAAGGGGACTTCTCCAATTTATCCTTTGTTCTTCCTGAAGCAGTAAAAACTGCTATGGGAGTTTCTTTTGCCTAAACAGGTCTAGAAGCAATTTTCCCATGCGGTGATTTTCAAGAAATGGAGATTTCAGTGTACTTACTGGTTTCTGAACCAAGCCTCTTATGTAACTGTAATAATTAGAGATGGATCTGGTCCATTAGAAAGATTCCAACTTGACCACAAAATCAGTGTTGCAGGTCTCAATCTACGTATAGCATTGTTCTACCCTTTGCAAGAATGAAGATGCATTCTTCTATAGCCTCCAGTTCTCATTCCCTGCAGCTAAATCACTTTGCAGTAACTTTCCCAAGCCTGCTAATCTATCCATTCGCTCACAAAATGAGCTTATATCTTAGTTCACTACTAATTTTTCCAAAGAGTGGTGCTCAAATCTGCATGTACCTTGGGCCACCAGCTCACTTTTATACTATGGGGTACATGGTTGAACAGAAATCACAATGTTTGTAGAGCTAGTCCCATGAGTTACTCCACTAATCATTCAATAGTTTCTAAAGCAATAGAACAAATAGAAGTAATGGGCTGCCCATGCATACCCCTGTGTAGGTTCAGCTGGAGGTGGGGTGAATCCTTGTCCTCACCTTTGTGGCTGGTTTTAAAGTTTAAACTGAATTCTGATGGTGCTGTTGAAGGAAACTCAGGGTCTACTGGATGTGGACTGGTCATCAGGAACCTTTTTCAAACATATATAACTGTTGCCTACAGGTCCTTGGGAAATTCCACCAACATATTAGCAGAGTTCACATGTCTCAAAGATTATCTGACTCTTGCTTTGAACAGAAATTTGATCCCCGTGATGATAAAGCTGATGCTTTGGCCATTTTTCAGTTGTTCTCTAATGAGCATGTACATCCTAATTTTCAATTCGTGCCCTTCCATACTTACTACCGATTGCATAGATCTATGCTTGGTGAAGTGAAATCATAAAATGTGTTCAGGAACGCTAACAAAGTAGCTTACTTTATGGCTTATCTCACTTTCTCTACTTCTTATGTCCCTATAACTAAGTATTTATAACTAGCAGCCAGATGGGACCTGTTGTTGTTTAATGAATACACAAGGACCAAATGTCCCAGACTTAAAAGAAAGAAACATATTAACTTCATATGCATTATGCATATACGTTGAGGATAAGTGAGTTAATCAAATGTTAAAACCAACAAATAATAGCTCCTTCACCTTTAAAATGAGTGTGAGAGAAAGCTTAAGTCTAAAACAAGAACTTAATTAAAAGGACACAACCATCCATCTTCCTTATAAAAAAAATTCTAAACAGTCCCAAGTCTCAGATGCAGAAAAGTAGACAGTCTATCTTCCAATCTCATCCAATGTTTGACAATATTTTTAAGGACATGAAGAACAAATGAGTACTTCATTTTGAAACAAAATATATCTTCTGCCATTGTAAATATTCTAAATGTTCCATAAAAACAAATATTGAAAATAGCGTGTGGCCTTCTATAAGATTTCTTTTCTTCGTTTGGGATGCTGGGAGCAGGGGCACAGCTATATCCTATATGTCATGGAGTTTTAAAACTAATGAGTTTCAACTGATACTGATCACACTGGAGGAGGCACTATAGAATCACATCACAATTATGCTCATATAGTAAGAAGAATATATAATAATCATGAAATATGTCATATGCTTTTCTCCCATAATAGCAAAACTCAAATGTCATCAGAAGCTTTGGAACATGTCAAACTTCTGTTTCAAACCTTCAATCAACCACCAACATAAGTCCTAAAATCCTCTATTAAAATACAAGGATTGGAGGACTTCATGATAAACTCCTCAACTGTTACTTGATTAGATCAAAATCAATCTTTTAAATACTTCGCCAAAGGAATTCTTTCACTAACAGTATGTCTTACAATTTGCATGTTCTTTTCTAGACTAGAGAATAAGGATGAGTCAAAAAATGACAAAGAAGAGAGAAAAGAACCTGACGAGATAACTGCTGATGATACAAAGCACCAGCAGACTCTTTAGTAACAGGTGATATAATTCCAACACTCAGTAACCAATCTTGCATCTCTTCCTTTGAAGTTGAACCCATCTCCTCATCACTTGTGACATGGTTTTGAGAATTTGAGCCAGACAAAAGTTTTAGCCTCATTTTCTCTGCCAGCATCACCATCTCTTTAGCCTTACTCTGTAAATCCAACATTAAGCCAACTTTGAATTAGCATATTTATTAACCAAGAACAAGAATTAATAATTCATAAATTAAGTAGAGTACAGCTTCTAGACCTCACAATCAAGTAGGAGAAGTTAACATCTATTTATTCATAACATAAACATAAATCACAGCTGAAAAAGTTCAGTGAAAAAGTATACCAAAAAAATTAAAAAAGAAAAAAAAAACTTTTGTGTAGAGTATGACCAGACACATTCAATGAATCATTTGAGTCATTGAGCCCAAATCAATAAAATTGGTTTTTTTTTTCCTATTTGCTTAATTAAGCCCAAAAAGAGAAAGGAGCATCTTTTGCACAAATCATATCACGTATCATTTTACAATCCCCAGACTTCAAGAGAAACAAAAGTAGAAATGAAAACGATAGATGGTAGAAGAAGCATGAGTTAGAAGACTTTTCACAGCATGATATAGTAACAGCTATCTAGTGTTCTTTCCAAGTCATGACTCATAAACCCAAGTAACAGCCTAGCACAAAGACCTAGTGATTTAGATGATTAAGAATTCAACCAACTTCTCTTCCTTCTAAATTCTATATAACTTACCATTCTACTCATTTACTGAAAGATCAAAATCGTAATCGGATAGTCTAACTAAGCATAATGTTGCATCAATTTCTGAGTTCCCACAGCAAATTATCAGAGGAGGAGAGCATACATGGACACATTACCATGAGGGCATTCAAATCCTGGAAAGCCTCCTGCAAGCTTCTATCCGTATTCTCCCACATTTCCTGCTCCTTCCTCAATATCCCCGACACACCCACCATCTTCACCGTCCCATCACTCGAATATATCCCACCCGAAGACGCCTTCGAACCCGACCCGGAACTAGAACTCGGAGTACTCTCGGTCTCCCACGCCCTCGCCCGCCAATTCTCCCAAAACTTCGCATAGAATGCATCGCAGTCCCCCTTCCCCCGTATGACGATCGTCACCACCACCGACCGCGAACTCGAACCCAAGGTAGCAACCAGACCATCTGGCGACAGAGAGAGCTGAAAACGGACCCTTGGGGAAGCAAACATGGACTTGAGAGACTTTTTGGGCGAGAATATGTGGGAAACAACGCCAAGAGGGATAGCAAAAGCGGAACTTGAACCGCCGGAAGCAGCGGAATCGGTTATCCACAGCAAACGGTGGGTGGTGAGGATGAGAACGCCCGATTTGAGATGAGGGAAAGAACTGGAGTATTCATCTTCACAGACAAGGTCAACCGCGGAGAGAAAGTAACATTCAATTTCGTTGAGGAGAAGCACCGGTCGGCCACTGCCGGTGAGCTCCACCGCTGGCAAGCAATTCCCGGCCATGGTAAATCGCCGGGAAACGACAAGGTTCGTCGTTTTTAAAGTTTTTTTTATTTTTTTTGGGGTATAATCGTTTTTTAAGTTATTAGCTTCAACTTCGACTTGAAGTTCAACGACCTTATAAAAAGTCAAATAGGCACCACGCACGGGCATGGCGTGCCATTTCACTATGGAACGAACGGTGTCGCTTAGTTGGATGACTCTAACGACTTCTCTGCGTCACCACCTAAGTCGTTTATGTCCTCCTCGCAACGATTTGTCGTATGTTCATCCTTCACAGAAAATGGGAAATATAAGTCTGACACCGAGACACAGAAGAAAAAGGATTCGAAGTCGCATCGCAACAAATAGGGATGGAAGATTTTGAGAAGAAGGTTTCGTTAGAAGATGCAATGGACGTGGAAGAAAGTGCGTCTGATTTAACCAAAATCCTTCCCTTGCTTCGCAGTTTTCTGGGGATTCAGCAGCGCAGAGCGGAAGCCTATTCCAAGCTTAAAAGGTAAAATTAAGGTTAACGAGTTTAGGACTTTATTTGGGTCCGTGGAGGAAAAGGAATTAAGTACTTTTTCCCTTTAAATAATTCTATATATTTTGAGTATAGTACTTTTTTCTGTGAGTTTATCTGATTATGAATCATGGCTGCATGAATGTCAATGATGCACTTCAAGTTTGTACATACATTTGAGCTTTAGGTACCCGTTTTCATTTTCTAGGGTTACCATTCAGTTGATACGTGTATTTTTAAAGATCATAAACCTGCTCTGAAGTAAATGGGGCAAACTTTTGGTTTTAAGAGCATTCAAATTGCTCCAGTAATGGCCAAAGTAAAAATGGAAAATTAACAAGGACGAGGAAGAAAAGAGTCTTTTCTTCTTTTTTTTTCCGGGAATTTCGTGAACAATGAATTCCATATTATGAGAATTAATAGAGCCCACAAATTGTTAGTTATGTTGATGCCAAATTTTTAGAGCTAAGCTATTAGGATCTGTATTTACTTATCTCTTAACTCTCTAGCCGCCTTGTTGGGTCTACAGGTAACTGACACCATCTCTTATAACATGATTAGCCATTTTTTACTCACTCTCACTTTTTATCTTCATATGTGTGAGATAAGAGAAAATCATATGCTGGTTAAAATAGTTTGTTGACTTGGTAGAATATAGAAATCATAGCATGCTGCTGTGGAGATTGGTCTCTGACTGCTCATACAATATCTAACTTGGCAGGGGTTTCTCTGAGTACATGACTTCTGGAGGGGAATTAGCTTACCAACAGCTTTGCAGTGAAATTACGATAGAGTTTAATGATTGCTCAAAAAAAGTTTGACACATGATTCCTGAGTTGCTGTTGTTTTAATTTTTTTTCCCCACCTGTTGTCTCATTTTACTACATTTCTTTAAGTCATTTTTCTGCTTTAGTGTAGGTCCTTGAAATGGAGTCAAAATTTCGGAGTCCTGACTACTGCCGCACTGATTTAGCACAGATCCTTAGAGCTGTTCAAGATCAAGAAAAGAAGAAGCTGAATCTGGTTTGTCTCTTTGTTAATTAGAGATTCCCTTAAAGTTGTTATTGTTTAAAATGTGTAATATATTGATGCATGAAATTTTTATATCGTTTTGTGACTCTATATATGTTGCTTTAATTTTCTTTCATTACCTTCTCTATGTTATTGATGATCAAACTAAACTTGCCCCGTGTTTCTCTTTTTAAGGTTTTAGATAATCCAGATAACAAAATAACGGTATTTAGTTTCCTAGTTTTGATGACTGTACCTATTAGTGTCAGTTATTGATAACATGTTTTCCAGTGAAAACTTCTACTCCAATGGATGTTCAGCCAGCTGTTTCTTCTATTTATGTACTTTGTTGAACATGTTTTACTAAGGCGACAAGCACTGAATTCCTTTTTAAAGTGTTTTCTTTATCAGCTGATTCTGTTGGAATGTATAGCCTATGCATTGAAGTTTCATGACCCTGAGGATGTGGCTAGTTGCATGTGGCTTTAACCCTAAAACAATGAATTATAAGTAGGATTCTCATCAGAAGCTTAAGTGGTCTAGTTCAACTTGGTACACACCCAATTTGCAGGCTTTAAACCCACCCTGATCCGGTGAAAATAAAGAGCACTCAGTAACACTTGGACCATGTTAATATCTCCCACTTAACATGCTCGAGCTTATGTCAATGTAGCCACCAAGAACACACTGCTACATGTATTGTATAGTTAATGAAAAAAAGATTTGTCAATATTCATACATCTTTTCGTCTCTTTTGTTTGAAATATATAAAAGTCGTTCAGACATCTCAGTACTTAAAATAGCCATACTTCAGCTCATATATGGCACTGAACACATATCAGCCCTATACACATCCAATCAGGCAATCACACTACAGGGTAAAGTTTCGACAAATGTGATACTGTTGTGAAGCAATGATGTTTCATTTTTCTGCCTCTTCCTTGGGTGGGGTTACATGCAGTTGTTTAGCGCTGAAAATACTAAGTTTATATGATGACTATCAGTTAATTTCTACTTTGCCCTAATCGCCTTCATCACCTGGGACTCGTTGTTCTTTTTAAAATGTCCTTTTCTGTGTCTTGAAAAATCAATTATATACTGTCTTACTCATATTTTTGGTCTTCGCTAACAAGTACTTTACTTTAAAGACAGCTACCATTCAGTTGTTAAAGAAAGCTGGACGTCCATCTGAACGTCTGGTGAGCCATGAGAATTGCAAATATACAAAGTCAAAGGAGCATGAATGTGTTCATGTTCATGAGATAACAGAAGCTTGCGGGACTGAAGAGGCAGAAGCAGATGCCGAGTATGATAATGCTCTTAAGGAAGCCATCAGAGGAGTCCAAGATGCAGTAACCACCATAAATGAACATCTAGAAGAAGTCAGATATGAAATTGCAGCCCTTGAAGCCGAGTAATTCTTCATCAGTTCTATATTCTTATGTTGCTGGCCAAGATCCACATTCAAGCAGTCTTTGGAAGGGTATGAGAACTTTGAATGCGTAGATACAAACGCTCAATGCTAACAAATATTAGCAGTTTTACGCCAGCCTGGATGTGCATGTGTGCGACCAATGAATTGTATAATCGCTCTGAAGTAGAAAGGTCATGAATTTTGTTCAATCATCAGCAATTCATATCAAAATATGTTGGGAAGCACTGGGGTTATTAAATAAAAATGAATAGTCAATGGAACTAGATGTCTGGTTTTCAAGTCTGTGCATTTGATCCTCTTTTCTTTTTTTCCTTTTTAGGTCAAAATATTTTTGTCCTTTATTTGGGCCGAACTGTGTAATACTGATATAATATATTAATAATTTGAAAATGCTTATCTCCCAAAAGTGAAACATTAAATTCTCACAAAGTATAGAGTAGAATATTATATATATTAAATTTTTTTTAAATTTATAAAATATAATAAATTTAACTATATAAGTTTTTTTAAATAAAATTACTAAGTGATTGAATTTCTGTAAAATTCTCTTTTTGATTGTAAGAATAAGAAAATTGTTAGAGAAACTTTTACTTAGAAAAATCATGTCAAAAGAACTACTAATATACAAAATTAGACTATAGAAAAAGAGGATTTCATGAAGGTGCTCAATATGCGCAAATTCATACTTAATGAATGCAAGCATAATAGCACAAAAATCGATACTTTACTGATATTAATGTGTGATCGCAGAGAAACATTGTAATTGGAAGAATTCCTTGTGATCATCTTACGTAAGAGTTAAAGACTTGTGATAACTATAACACCAAAAAAAGACTTGTGATAACTATATATTAAACTATTAAACTATATTTTACATTTTTCTTAAAAAGTATAATTATTCTCCCTTTGAGTAATAAAATGAGGGTGAAAGAGGCATAATCCACTTTTCAATAATGAGTCTTGTTATACATATATTTTTAAAAATATAAATTTTATATACTTTCTTATATTCTTTCATATTTTCATTCTCTTTCTTCTTTTAATTCATTTTCTTTCTTCTTTTAATTAATTTTTATATATATAATATATAAAATTACGTGCACATAAAATTTTCTTTTTTAATCCATAAGATTCTTTTACAAATCTCACATTGCTTAAGCTTTTCATGCTCTCATTCATACATTTAGTTCATTTTGCATCTAGTTTAATCCTTTTACATTTGGTTTGACGTGGCTCTCAACATAATATAATTATAGTTTTCCAATATACTCTTCATTAAGTTGTTTTTATATAAAAACATTTTTATTTATCTTTTTCTCCCTTCTTGTGTATGCATATCTGTCCAAACTGTTTGTAAATTATCTTATTTACACTCTTGTTACAATCACCCTATTCTCAGGAAAAGAGATTTATGAAAGTCTCATAACATATAAATAAAAATCAATTAAAATTTAAAATTTGTGAGACTTTAGCTAAACAAAAAACCTCTAGCTAATATGAGATTTAAATCTTTTGTTTTTATTATTTTTTTATTTTTGTATTTTAATTTATTTTTTTAATTTATATTAAAATATACTATGAATCTTACTTTTTTTTCTTATTATTTTTTTTCTCTCAATATCTATCTTTTTCTTACTTTTTTCTACCTTTAAATCCTCTAAAAGCAGATAGCTAGTATGAGAAGTAGACTAATATTGTGATCTAATGGAAACTTATAACACAACCAGAAATTTGGATGGATACCATATTTAAATCTTTTAACAATGATTAATTATAAATTATTATCCTAAGCATCCAAATCTTTTTATAACTTAATTTGGAACGATAAAATGTGAAGAGCGAAATTTATTTGGATAGTTTAGAGCATTTGATATTGTAAAGGAAACTCTTTGAAAATTACAAGAAATAGTGAAAAAATTATAATAGATAGTAAAAAAATTCAGAATGTTTAACATTTTTTTTATATAAGATTTAAGATATCTTCTATTTATAATTTGAAAGGAATTTGGAGCCACATATGTCAAATTTTCATATATTTTCAAAATAAGCGTTCTTCACTAATGAAGAGACTCTCTTTTTATATATTTTATTAGATTAGACTGTTGAACATACATTTAATAATGAGAAAAAAAAAATTCTCAAACACTATTCTAAAATAGATTAAATTGAATAAAAAAGAAAGGATACGTTTTGTTGAGTAGCTAGTAGGTGTAGAGATGGAAACAAATTGAGCAAAATATTAGCTAGATCAAGCTTGGCTCGTTTTGTTTATTATACAAACTTTAATTTTTTTTTAAAAAACTCTACTCATTTAATAAATCAACTTGCTCAAAAAAATTCATTTAATCATACATTTTTTAAAATTAAATTTATATAAATTAATTCAAGATTAATGAGGTGTATTCAAAGTCACATTATCTTAAAATATTATAATCCTAAATTGCATTGTATTATATAACATAATTATTTTTATAATACATAAGACACAAAATTAAAATAACAAATTATTTATTTTAATTTTATTATTTTATTAATAAACAAACTGTTTGCGAACTTCATGAGACAAATACTAAAGCTTTCAAACTTGGCTAATTTATAAATGAGTTTATAATAATGTTATAAGCTCATTTATTTAATATGCAAACACGTTTAAATTGAATTTTAAAAAAATTAAGCCTGAATTTTTCTCAAGTAACTCTTTTATTTTTATCTTTAGCTAAATAGTTTATAAGTTTCAATATATATATATATATATATATATATGTATGTATGACAGTTTTAATCAAAGAATAAGTAGACGTTGGTTACATAAAATGTGTGGATCAGTAATAAATATCTCTTCTTGCCTTTAGTGTTTTCACAATATCGTGACCCTTTTTTATTTTGAATATAATATTTGCTTTTTCCCTTTTAAAATATATATTGCAATGAGAGTTTTCTAGTAATGCTCGTCAATGCAGTTAGAACTGTTTTCCCAAAAGACCATTTTTGATATAAAACATAAGATTTAGATTTGGATTCTCTATCTTTATTAGTTTTTGATTTTAATAATTTTTTATTTAAGTATATTTTATAGGTCTTTTTTAATTAAGTTTCATATTTTTAATTTGATATCTATTTTTTCCATTTTATCAGATTCAATTCATATTCAAATGAACTTAAATTAATCCATTCCATCTACTTTAATTTCATGTTGCATTTAGGGATTCAATTTTTTTTTAGGTTCTATAGTGAGTCAATATATGCGTCTCATACATGGGTAGATTTTGCATATATGTGCTTAGATTAATTCATAATGAAATTATGCCATATCTAAATCAGTTGTAATTTATTAGTGTTTATTCATGCTGATACAATCAATTCTTGTTTACCCACTTGGAAAAAAAAAATCCCGTTTAAATAACATCCAATTTTGCCACTAAATCATCATTCATTCTCATTTGGAAAATATTTTATTTAACTTTATCAATTAATTCTCAATCCTAATTATCAAATTTCTTTGCTTTTCCACCCACTATTTTACCATACTAAAATTATTTTATTTTATCCAACTTGATAAGCTCTTTATTAGAATTGTTTTTACTATATAATGTGATTTGAACTTAAAAAAATAAATAGAAAAAGAAGAGTCGAATCACTTTTAACTTTCTCTATAAAAGACTCTTTATTGGAATTCTAACCATTATGCTAATGTACAATTTTATCAAACCCTAAAGTAATTAAGTGGTAACAATAATAAAGGAGGAATATAATACAAGGGATTGGGATAATCAAAGAAAATTATGTCTTAAATCATTAAGGCACGTTATATATTCAATTTTAGAGTTACTCTTTAAAGTCATAAGCAAAACATTTATTCTATGCCTAAAATTAGATTAATAACACTCGAAGGTAAGGATATTTTATAAAAAAATATAAAATAAAAAAACCACAAATGCATCACATGAGTATTAACTAAATTATCTGCATGCAAGCATAAGATTCGGCATGTTCCGAACTCCTTTTTATCAAAGAAAATGCCATTCATTGCCAAGTACCATCGCGACCACCGACTTTGACCAAAAAATGAATTAAACAATAAATAATTAATAGTAAATAATGAAAACAAACATTTAAAATACAATTTGCTGCATCGGAATCTAAAGGCGACCGCCAAGGCAACAAACAGTCGCTTTCGTTATTTTTGTATTTTTGTTCTTCTTATTTCCAATGATTTCACGCCGATATTCTTTCTTTTATTGATGTCTACTGTTCAATCTCACTCTCTTCCCAAATCCAGTATTGCATTTTCTCTCATTTTCCTTCATTTTCTCTCTCTTTCTTTCAGCTTTGTAACTCGTCAACTTGTTCTTTCTCAATCTTGCTTGCTACTATTGAACGTGCTTATTTGGTTTCTCAATCTATCGATTATCAATATGGCCGTAGCAGCCTTCAAATCCTCCTCCAGGAGAGGGAATCTCACTTCTTCATCAAAAATCTCATCTTCTGGGAGAGAATCCAGGGGGGAAGCTCCCAAGAAAGCTCCAATACGAAGGTCAAGGAGTGTCAGTGCTTTGTCAAGGACCAACTTGGATATTTCCACTGAATTCGTTAACAAGAGGGATAATCCTCTGTTTTGGAGCAGTTCTTCGCCACGTGATGATGGAATTGAATCTACAAACAGCCTAGGAATGGAAAAATTCCACGAAATTACACCCAGCTCGGATCCTGCGGGAGCGAAGTCTGCAAATTCAAATAGTGAGAATGGAAGAAGAGGACGATCCGTGACGAGAAGTGGTGAAGCTATTAGCAAAGGCTCAATAGTGGGAAGGAAGGAATCGGGTCGGAGTTTGTCCCGTGTGGACACTGGTCGTCGAAATCGTTCGGCGTCACAATGCCCAGTTTCCAGGCGGCATTTTTCTACTTCCGAGGTTTGATTTTTTTTTTTTTTTTATGGCCTTATGAGCAATTGTGATGCTATTTCTTGTGGTGTTGGAAACAATGAGAGAAGCTTTGGAAAGATATTACGTATATTGCGTTTGTGCTTTTACAGAGTGAAGCTGAGCAGGATTGTGGGTTAACGAAGTATGAGGATAGCAGCAATTTAAAGATAGTGGGCAGTGACAGAAAAGGTGGTTTATTAAGAAGTACCAATGGTGTGTTGGATGAAACGAAAAATCTGCAGAGGTGGTCTAGTCAGCATTCAGCTTTAGAGGCTTCAGGTCGTTCTGCTACAACGACTATGGTATGTACGCCACTGATCTATTTGCTACATTTAATCGTAATAAAAGAAAAAAAAAATTCTTATTGCTCTATATGGACCTTTATACTTTTGTCTCAGTCTTGTTCGCGAACTCAATACTCTGATGATGTGGCTTCAACTGCAAGTTCAGTATCTTTTGAAGGGAAAACTATCAAAGCAGTTTCTGAACAAATGAATGTGAGTTATAGCCATTATTATGCACTCATTGATACACTTTCATGCCATCATGCATGATTGCACCAATAGGTCCAATATTGGATGCCATGGCCCATTGATGTAATTTCCTGATATTGTACAAGTTACATAGAAAACTTCAGTCATTGACAGAAGCTTCTACTGCTAAGAAACTTCAATGCTTCTGCATTACACAGCACACACGTAATTTTTATTGATAACCAATAAAATATGTGTTATAAGCTTGGATCTTGTCATTCTCTGCAGCTGGCACAAGCAGATCAGTTAGAAGCCAATGATATATATGAAACAGTCCGTTCTGAAGTAAGGCGTGCTATTTCTGAGATCCAGAATGATCTTGAGAGCGTAAGTTTCATAGCTGCTGAGATTTTCTTTCCCAATTTCGGGGCTTTAGGCTTTGCATTGATTTAACAAATGGTGATTGATTGGTTGACACATGTCCACTCTTAGAAAACTGGTTCTGAAGTTTCACTGAAAAGCTTTATCTTTGTAAGTGTCTCTCTCTGTTTTAAACAACTTAGGAGCCATTACAAGAAAAATGTGGAAAGATTATTTCTAGTCATTATGATAATCAATTTACCATCAAACAGAAAATTGTTCCTTAAATGGGGAAAGAAATTTTGTAAACTTTCGTACATACATATTCATAACATAAAAGTGATAATTTTTATAATGGAATACTGTTTTTTGTCTTTAGATTTTAGGCTTTATTTTCTAGTATCCTTTAAATCTTGTGTTTAATTTCATTTGAATACTCTCTGCCTCTTACATTTGTTTAGACATGGTTACTTAGGTTTTAATGACTAGAAACTGATGAAGTGATCAATCTAATCATTGAGTTTACAATTTTCAAATTCTGCAAATAACAGCCAAAGGGTCTCTTGGAGAAAGTGTGGATATTAGTTTGTTCAATTAGTATTTTACAGACTGGCATAAGTAGTACAAGGATGGAAAGGGAGCTGGTATAATATGATGGCATGTAAGGAGGTTGTCTAATATATGCAACAAAAAGTTTTATTGTTTTGTAATTTTCAAGCAGCAAATAACTGAATGCTGAATTGAGAGGTTGAAAAATTAGATCAGAGCACAACATATTAATAAAGGTTGTTTTTTTATTTTGTTATACTGCCTAAGGTTTTATTCTCTTGAACTCGTTAGTCATTATATCTTACTGAATGATAAGTATACCACATGCTTGAGGATAAAGATGTAGCATATAAAGATGACTCTCAAGGATATGCAAGATTCATGTAGTATATAAAGATTACTATCAAAGATATGCAAGATTCATGACCAACAGTGAGTAAATGGAGTCTGAGAAAGCTAAGAAAGGTTATAGAGATGCTAAAGTAGTTGGAAAGTAGGTGCATTTAAGGCATCTTATTCTTGTTTTAGTTTGGTCAGAAAAGAAAGATTATACCTTAATCAGACGGGTTATGGAAGAGTCTCAAAGCATGCCAAAACCAGAGCAGCACTTACTGCATGACAAAAATTTTGTCCTCCTTTTTATATTTCCTTTCTCTTGTACTATGTTTAGATGAGAAGAGAAAATGAATGGAATGAAAACGGAGATCATAGAAAATAAGGAGAAAATGATTTTCTTCATGTCTGAATGAGGTAAAAATGTAAAGAAAAGAATGAGACCATCACACATTATAATCTGACAAAATACAAGTCTCATACATCCTTGATAAAGATGTCTGACTATGTAAGTGACCCTGTGAAAGGGGCAACAATTGTCAAATAAATATGTTTAAGTATATCAAATCGTTTCAAGTTATGATTTGATGCTCAGTGAAGCTGGAAACTTTATAGATTCATCCCAAATGTTTCTTAAACCTATACCTTTCAAGGCTCTGCTGCTTCACAAAATATCACTCCTGAAATTAATAAATATTTGTTACCTATGATCCATCTAATCTCTTCTTTGATTCTACTGTGTGTTACTAACCAGTCTCAACACATAGGATGATAGGAACTGTTGTTAAGAAAGGTGCACTTCATTTCTTCAAGGGATTAAGGAGGAGTAAAATGAGCTTGAGATTCACAAAGAAGGCCGATTAATTGTGAATTCATTGATGCTTTTTCTCTTCCTTTTGGGCATGGTCACAATGATAATTCTTTGGACACTTTACTGTGACATTTCAGAGAAGAAACTTAAAAGACTGTTTAGAAACTTGTCCATGAGGATATTTTAAAGTGCCCAAACAACTCATATCTGCTCTGTGTATAGGTTAAAAGTGGTGATCAGTTTACAGGGCAATAATAAATATGATATTTGCCTTCATTGGGTTCCTTTCTCTTTTATAACTGAGGTGGGATAATAATATACGTGCTCTGGCTTTGACTTTATGGGACTTTTAGCTGGTTACTTCTCTTCTCACTTGTACAAAATGTATCAAGGATTGGACCAGAGTGCAAGAATATTGCCCTAACTGAGAATCCAATGAAGACAAAAAAATTCTGTTGCAGATCCCCGCACAGGACTGTTATATGAACCTGGTCTTCTTTGTTTGGATTTGAGAAAAACTTCCCTTTAGAGCTGGTTTCTATTGAGCTATTCTTTATCTTCACTTAATCTGATTGAGCCCGTTTGATTTACATCTATGATTTCTTTATATTTGTCATCATTGTCATGGTCACTTGCACGGTAATAATTATTGTGCTTTGCTAGTTGTGCAGTGAGAATTGCTTGTGGCAGTTGTGTCCATACCATCCATCTGGCTATTGTGCTATTTAGGTTTCCTATTATGCAACAGTTTACTTCTTTACTGAGATTAAAATCACAAAACAGGTATCTGGGATATTATACTTTGACTAAATGCTTATAGGCTTATAGTTTTGTATGGGTATTTGGATCCAAGCCATCTCTAGTGATGAATCAGTAATTCAAAATGCATTTCTTGTGTATTCTTGATAAACCAGCGTTCATATATATCAATGTAGGAAGATCTGTTTGGGAAGTAAGAAGCCCCCTTGACATATCTTCATTTGCAAAGAATTCTCAATATGAAAAAGCGGAGACAAAAGGCTGATCTTTGAATAGGAAAAAGAGTGGATCTGCAGGGTCCCAAATGAATAGGCTTATTTGCAAAAAGTCTTGTTCTTTGGAAGATCTATCTTGTGTCTAGTACTACATGGTTCCACTCTGCACGAACTCCGAATCATTCTCTTGAAGTTCATCATCTTCATCATAAATAACCCACTTGCCCTGAAATGATCTGTCCCAATAGAGAAATCCCAATTCATTGGGCCTTTCGATACAATCAAATAGAAAGCACCAAGGGTGCCAGATTCTAGGAGCCCAAATTATGTGATTGAATAAATCCTTCTCTGTCTGTTGCAGTTTGAGGACTCCTTCGCCTTCTTTAAACTCTAATTCATATTTTTCATATAGAATTCTCTGATCAACGATAGAACAAGATGCATGTTGAGTCATATTTAAGGAATCCTTGGTTTAGACCAAAGAAGCAATGTCACTCTATTATTATCAAGGCTTATAGCTTGTTATGGATATTTGGTGCTTTCTAGTACGCTTGGATCCTGTGCATCTTTTGGTTCAAATTTCAAATTGTTTATTTCTCATTGAAAATTAATTAATCATATCAGTCAGTGATTCCAGATAATCTCCTAGACTTCTTAAAGAATGAAGATGGTTGTGTAAGGTTTTCATTTTTAGGTACTAGCATTTAAGGCTTCTTCAAAGTTTAATTAGTTGGGCCTGATAGAAGAACAAAACAAGCCAATAGAGATCAAAGTAGACTGTCTAGGGCAGTGAATACTTGTGGATAGTGTCATAGCTTCAAGAACAACCTACAATTCTGGTGAAATTCAATAAATATTTTTAGTATGTTTTGGAAATATGAATAGTTAGATGGATGCTTTTCTGATATTGTTTCTTTTCTAACTGATAGTTTCATATGAGCTCTGAAAATATTGGTCATTCATCGTCACTTCATAAGATCTAAATGGCAGGATATTTAATTGTTGATATATGTCTAATTCTTAAGTGTACCACTCTGGTTGCAAAAAGCCATTTCACACTAATCACCAACTTGTTTTTGGTTCCTTGGATTTTAGGCTATCCGAAGGAGTAATGCTTCTGCTATTGCTGTTACCAACGTGGCTGATATTCCTCCTGACTTGGTAAACCCTGATGCTGTGGAATTGGTGTTGGACATTAGAAGAGAGTATGCCAAAAAGCTTGAAGAGGTGATTTTCTTTTTTCACACATCTGGATAGAGTATGCTTCACTTTTGTTTTGGTCCTTGGTTGCTCTACGATTGGTAGATGGACAGTTTATAGTTGAGGATGTTACTGTTGCACAATGGTAACATAATTTTTTTTTTTGGAAGTCTTTCTACCTGTTTCATGTAGAAACTAAAATAGGGATAACCATGTGTTGTACCCCCGGCCCCCATTTTCCTATTGATTGAGTTCATCCTCTTTCAGTTACCTTTGTTTGTATGTCATGTTTGTTAATTTTCTCTCTCAATGAAAACATTACAGTCCCAGGAGCGGGCTAGAAAACTTCGAGCTGACCTGGCTGTTGAGGAACACCGTGGGCAAGAACTGGATAGGATCCTGAAAGAAGTTCTTCCATATCCCAAGAACCCCAATGTGCAGAAGTCTCGTCCAGTAAGAAAAGTAGGTGGCTTTTTTCACTCTTGGTAGTCTAACGCATCCTTCATGATTGCCATATGAAGTGTTTGAATACTTTTCCTATCAAAACATATGTAGCATCCATGTTTTCTGTGTATGTAGTACGGACATTGACAATATCTGCCAAACTCTCATATATAAAGGATTAGTATGAGAAATTAAGAGAAAGGCAGATACAAAATTAAGAGAAAGGAAAACGAGTGAAAGAAGAAAGTAAGACCCATTCATTAAATTATAAAGAGAGATAGAGAGAAAATCACCAAAGTCAGTAAAAAGGAAGTTAGGAGATCCATATCCCATGAGGAAAGATTTACCTGTGAGGGCTATAGTTGAAAACAGTGAAGACTAGAGTGAAGCTATTACAATTTACATAAGCCGAACACATTGACTCAGGTTTTCCTTATTTAAACCTGTACCAAGCATAATTTGGGTCTTCTAATAATGCAGTCATTTCTATGAATTTCCTTAATGCCCAGAAATCTTTACTCTTTTGTTTTGCTTATTTCCTCTCGTTCTTTGGAAAATCAAGCTTTGTTTAGGAGCTGGAAGGCAAAAACTCTCAAACATGAGAAATGCTTCATTCAACCTTTGCCTCGATTATCTTCCATCCAAAACCTTTGGTTCCTGTTGACGTTCACTTCTACATTAAATTGCACATGCCACCTCACCTTTTCAAATGTTGACCCTGTTGGTTTTTGTTGGATGTGGACATCTTGGGTTTCCATTTCATATCTTAACTCATTGATTGCATGGCTTTTTGAGGCAGAGATAACGTTGTAGTGGTTTCCATAGATATTTGGAATATTTGTTTTATTTCCTATATATTTTTCCCATTGCACTGTTAGTGAACCAAAATATGGTGACAGACTAGCATTGAAAGAAGAAGGATGTCAAAACGTCTTGCAGAAGATGCCATGGCTTATTTTGATGAGTGTGTTTCACTATCAACATTTGATAGTTCAGACTTTTCATCACAAGAGGACCCACCACTCAATATAACTGGTCCTCCTAGTCCATCTGATAGCCGTGTTTGTTTACCCAATGTAAGTTCAATTGCTTTTATTTCCAATTTTTATCAGTAGCTTCCTTTCTTAAATAATAGGTCCATCTTGTCCTTGTCTTCATAATCATTTTTAACAGCCATTACCGAACTTCTTATGGAATAATACAATTTACCTGTTTAGTGAAACCTAAACCATTATACATATGTGAATTTCTTTTTTCCCTTAGTAGCTGGGTTGCATGAGACCTAAAATTTAATTTTGCTCAAGAGCGACATACTTCCTTATTTATAGCTTTCTTGGCATGAGATGTATGATAGATGCATTCTTAATTTCGTGATAAATATCCACCAGTTGAGGCATTTTGAATTTAATGGTTTATGCTCAAGAAGCAAAGTGCATAAATGAGATTATGATAATTTGGATCCTTCAACTTTCAATAAGAAATTTGCGTGTTAATGTTCATTTCTCATTTCTTTGAATGAAAGAAGTATTACAAGAAAAGAAGAAAGCATAGATAGGCCGGATGAGTTAAGCATCTTTTTGGAGTTCCTAGACAAGAGCATAGCAAATACATGATACAAGTTTGTGGGTTTGTCAGGCCTAAAACAAATTACGAAAACGATTTTCTGAGAGTAAAACTGTTATATGTTGGCAGGAATTGGGCATTCAGAGGCAGGACATGAATGACCAAGATGAAATTTCACAACAAACTCCTAGCATTAGCGGTAGAGGGCCTACTTTTTATGAAGCCAGTTCAATCACTAGCAGCACAGAATGTGGAAGCAAAGTCCAGTTATCCTTTTCGCAAAAGCCATCTGAAGCCTCTGATCTTCATCAAGACATCCAAAAATACATCAAAAAGTTTGACAAATCCGTCTTGAAGTTGCCAACTACAAGATCAAATTACTGTAATCTAGATATGTTTAGTTATCAGCCCTCAGCCGAGAGTTTGTTGGTTGATAGGGTACTTCTGAAAAGCAGAATAGAATCTGGTGGTTTGTTACTCTGTGGCAGTGGAAAGAATCATTTCGTCTAAAAATTGTGGTATAGGAATTTGATAGGTACAAACTGGGCACTGATTATGTGCCTTGTACTTTTAACCTTGTTTTTTTTGGCAAGTAAAAGACATATTAATATCAATTGAATATATATATATATATATATATATATATATATATATGTATTATAAAAGAAGTGATAAGTCACTTAACATATACATGTGAGGTCTTGGATTTAAACTCAATTATAAATAAGAAAAGTCTCAAAACAAATGATTGTGTTGTTATGGATTTAGATCAGTTAAGTTTTATTTTTTCTGATTTTTATGATTTTTTCTCTATTTTTTTATGTCAATTTGTAAGTTTTAATTTTTTTTCTTTGCTAATTCTATTTATATCTCTCCCATACTCTATACTGTGACTTTTAAACTGGAAGTTACCTAAATCCAAATCCGTGTTATTGTGTAGATTAACAATATTTGAAATAATATTGAACATGGTGGTCTTTCTTTGTGTACAAAGGTATATAGATTTGTGAAAAAATTTGTGGCTGCAAAGGTATAACAATTTTGCTATTATTATAAATTAAATTTAGTTAAATATTTTTAAAATAATTTAAATTATCAAATTTATTAAATCTAAATTAAAAACCAAATTATGAGACACATAATTTCAATGGCCTAAATAGAGTTTACAAAGATTTTTTTCCTTTTACGAAGAATGTTTTCAAAGATATAAATGCAATTTGATGATACAAAATTAAATAGTGCCAAATTTGTGAGAGAAAATGGTTCCAAAAAAAAGAGAAAAGTTGCATATGCATTCCAATAATTCATTTTTTTGAACTTAATACATTGTATGTCAAGTTTTCTCTCTCTTTCTCTATTCTTTCATGCTAGATTAAGGATATTGGAGTGGCAGTATATCCAAAGGTAAGATATTGTATCATTAATCATTAATTGTACAAGATATATTGAACTAGTAGTATGTCTAAGATAAGATGTAATACTATGTCGAAGACAGTTATAGTTAGATTTTAAGAAAAAATTCATTAGACAGAGAAAGATTATACAAAATAATATTTTTTTTTAAATTATCAATAAGTACAAGTATTTTGTTATTCTTATAAATTAAAATTTTATAAAATATTCATTTAAAAATTTAAATCATTAAATTTATTAAATTTTTTAAATTAAATTGTAAAATTCATTGCATCCAATAAACCACATTAAATTATAACTATTTGATAGAGTCAAAGGTGTATATCATTTTCAATAAGGACAATGCACTGAAAATATAGAAAAGAAAAAAAAAATATGATAATTGAACTTAAGTACAAAAAGTTTCACTAAATTCACAAGTGATTAGCACATGCAACTATATTTAGAATGAAAAAATTACCTTAACAATCTTGTAAAGGTGTTTATAAGGTTTTACTCTTTTAAGGCACTTTCAAGCACTGGCTATCTTTATGGTTATAAGATATATTTTAAAAATTGAAAATTATGCTTTTGGTATGACAATAAATAGAATAATGTTGCTTGCATGTGATTTGATGCAACCAAAATATAATAACATTGTTTTTCTAGAATTTAATGCATAAAGATGACACAAAATTAATTAGAGACCACTCCTGTATTAATATTTAACTGATATATTATATATTCTTTGCGCATGAAAACATGTGAAAACATTATTATTTTAATGAATATAAACGTTATCAAAAGACAGTGTAACTTATTACCAAACACAAAGGTTGATATCATATTAAATAAATTATTAAATTGAAATTATTAGTGTAAACTTGTATCATGAAAAAAATTTTGATGAGAAAAATAATTTTATATTATCAATGTGTATATTTATGCCAAAAAAAATCACAGTCTCTTACATAGCCAAATTATGGTAATAAAAGATTTTAATTCTAGAAGATGCTTAAGTCATTTTAAGTAGTTCTATATAGGATGCCATAAAACTCAATAAAATTAAGGCTAAATTATAAAAATTTTCCCTGTACTTTCACTTTAAAATATTTTTTTTTTATATTTTTAATTATAACAATCAACTCATATATTTTAAAATTAAAATAATTAACCTATTCTACTAATTAGACTGTCAAATTTCTAACGGAGATTTTACTTGCACGTGACTCTCCTCGGATTCTTCATCCTTTGTAGAATAGAAGCTATTCACAATTCCTTGCTAACCATGTCAAAAACTACGGGGTGAAGGATTCAAAAACTTCCTAACCACCCGCAAAACACACGAAGCCCTGCAAAAGAGGAAATCCACAGTTATTTGCTCCAAATCCAGAGTCGCATAAAATAAATGAACAACAGGGGATTTTGCTATTTCTCTTCGGAGTTGAACAACCTGGGAACAATTTAAATCAGCAGCATCTTGATTGAACTCCTCTCAATTTGTCTTTCAAATTGCACAAGGGAAAGCGGCATCCAAACCCGTTAACTGGTGGGTCGTTGATTTTCACTTGTTTAAACTAAGTTGCATCCCTGAAGTTAAGTTGTTGAAGCGATAATTAGTGGATGCCCAACTTGTTTCCTCACTTACAAATAGGCCAACACTTGTCCCTGAGGTCTGTAACAACTTGTATGAATTTTAATGGTGGTTGTACTGATTATTAGTAGCATGTGCTCCCCTAGTTTGAGTTGATTGTAATTGCACGGGAATAAACTCATTGTTTCTAAGAAAAAACTCACGGTGATGGCTGAGAATCCCATTGTTATATAATATATATATATATATATATATTTTGAAGAGAATGAAGTCAGAAAGTTGAGAGGTTAAATTTAGAATCTTGTCGCACGTGGTCCCTTAGTGATAGTTCCGTGTCAATGTTATCGAGTGAAATTGGGTGACGTGTGGGTGGGCAGCCCTTTTCGGATTCGTAAGTCTTTCTCTGGAATTTTGTGGCAGGTGGTCCCCTTAGTGAGAGTTCCACGTTTGTTTTATTGAGTGAAATTGGGTGACGTGTGGGCGGGGCAACCCTTTTCGGATTCCCAAATGTTTCTTTGGAATTTTGTCGTCACCTTAGTGATAGTTTCATATTTGTGTTAGGTCGGCACACCTTTTCGGATTCCTAAGTATTTCTTTAAAGTAAAGCATGTAGACTATTAGTATACTGGTATTGAAATCCGAGTTTAAACCAATATTTTCTCCATCCTTTGAGTTTTGGTTATTATCTTACAACTTACCTTTTTCTATGCCTAAATAGGAAAATGCTGGGGATACGTCAGTATCCCCACGCCTTGGGCCACGTCAGAGACGTGGCCCAAGGCAAAGCCATTAAAAATTGAAAGATAAAAATTTAAAATAAAAAATAAAAGGTGAAATGATAGTTATAAGTGTAAGGATGTAAAAATAGCATTACTCGCCAGGCCAAATAAGTGGAATTTATATGATTTAATGTGACGTTTTATTATGGCAGCAAATAAATTTGAGCACGAAAACAAATTCTAGCAAGCAGCACCAAATGTCTACAGCTTAATTCGGGATTGAGATTAGAACTACTCTCTTCATCTACACATGATGGTTGTCTTAGGGAGGACCCTTTTAGTTTGAATGTGATGGTTCAAGTTTTGTTACTCAGAATTTCAAGGCTTGAGCATCTTGTAGTTAATTTCATAGGTTGCAAATCAACCCTTCTATATCCCAGCAACTGAGATAAATTCATACAAACTGAAATCTAAAACCAGTAATTCAATAATAATCAGCAAGGAAAAAAGTTAAATTTAGCTTTAGGAGGACACAGCACCCTTAAACAGAGTGATGACACAAAAGAAGTCAAAACCCTTTGTGCACATGTCCGTGCATGTATGTGACCAAACAATCAAGTAGATCACTATCAATGTCTTAATACCTGCATCATGGTATGAGAAGTGATACTAACACCATAACGAGTTAAAAGGTTCTAATTAAGAATACACTTTGTAACAGCACTTGTATAAATCCAGAAAACAATAATTTTACAGTAACTTCACTATTTAAAAGAGATGCCAGTGGCCCATGAGGTTACTGGTTCAGCATTTAGTTTTCTAGACTGCACTTCAGATGGTTATCTATAAGCTTCCTCTCCATTTTTTTTAAAAATAGTTAATTAAAAATTATCATTTAAATGTTCTAACAGCAACTTTTAACATGTTCCTAAAAGGATTGTCAGTTGTCACTTGATCTCAAAGAAATCTAGTTTGCATCACTGGCAGAATTCTTCTATATAACTTAATTATGTAGTGAGTAAAAAATACAAGTGACTTTTCTACCAAAAAAAAAAAAATACAAGTGATTCTTTCCAGACAGTTTAATCCCCAATGGCAGTACCTGTAACATATCACAAATATGCAATGCTACTTCATTAACATTAATCTGTAAATCCTTAATTAAACACTCAAAACTATGAGAGTGTAATTCTCTCCCAACACCGCCATAATAATCAAATCAATTTCATTGACTCAATAATATATTCCCTCCCTTTTCCCTCCACCCCTCAATTCACCAACATTCTTGATTAATACTCAAATAAGTAAGAATTCAGACTTGGTGATACATCGATATCTTGACAATTACCTATGCAGCAACAGAACATTTTCCACTACTTATGCAGTTTTCATGATGCTCTAACCCAGTAATGCAAACATTAACATAAAAAGACAAAATGCAAACAGAAAATTGACCAAAAACTGAATCAAATTTAGTGGCAACCAGAACGAACGTAAAACAATTTTTACATAATAATAGTCTTCATTCATAAAACATGCTTACATGGGGTATTCATACACTAAATCGAAATTAGGAACACATATTTACACTTCCGAATACAGTTTTTCCTGAAAGCACAAATGTACCACTACAATCCCTAATACAATTTTTTCCTAATGGAGGGTAGGAATTCTGGGAAGGTGTCATTTTCAGCGAAAAGAACGAATCCCGCCAACACAGCCTGGAAATGTTCGACGAAACAATATGCTACTGCGGAAACATGGAAGAAACGGGTGTTTCCCTCTCTTTTGTCCACTACTTCTTAGATGCAATAAAAAAAATATTAAATTGATTATTAGTATTAATTATTATATTTATTATATTAAATATTATTTTTATATTATTATTATATTAAATAAATATTAAATAGAATATTCAATATGCCTGTAACGATCAAGATAAAGACAAGCGAGCCGACTTGAGATTTTGACATTATAACCATAAAGACGAGTTTTCGGATATTTAATTTTTCGTATCTTCAGAGAAGCTTGGAATCATAGGGTTAAAAATAAAAAGAAATTGAAATCCGGCTGCGAGGTCAAAAAGAATCGCAGCAACAAGAGGCAGGGTAGCAAGAAGGAGAAGAAGAATTCATTTTAGAGGAAGAAGAAGAAATGGGGAAACATTCAGAAAATGGGAGTAGGGCCGCAGGTGAAATTGGGGAAAAGGGGAATAGGGTTAAAGTGACGCTGCTATTTCTTTTTTTTGAATTTATGTTATAGTTTGATTTTTATCTCTCTTTTCTTTCTTTTAAGTCATACTATAGTTACTTTATAATTAAAAAAATATAAATAAATTGATTATTATAATTAAAAATATAAAAAATATTTTATTTTAAAGTAAAAGTATTAACAATTTCTTATAATTTAACTCAAAATTAATTATATATAAATATATCTTCTTATTTAAGTATTGTACTTTTTTTCCATGTAACCAAAAAAAATAATATATGCATTTTCCTAAAATGTTTTTGTATTTAATTAAAAGATTAAAAGATAATCTTTTATTAAAAAATAAAATCGTTTACCTTTAAGTGAGAGTAAAAATTATTTTTCATGATACTTTATGAAATGAATTAAAAGGTTATCAAAAATTTGATTGCAATATTGTTTGAAAATGTATTATAAATACATAAAATAAGACTACTACACATATAAAATAACTAATTTATTGTATAAAAAATGACTAATTTATAAGTAATTCATGAAAAAAAAGGATAAAATAAAAGAAAAGTGGTCTATGATTGTTTTGGTTCCAACAGCTGTTTGCTTTAAAAATCAGGGCCTCTGTATAATACTTCCATGTCATTCCAATTTAGATGGACACAAACCCAAGTGACCGGCAAGCATGCTTGGTAGAAGCCAGGTAAGCATTTTGAAATTTCCTTTATTTGAACAAAGAAATTGGAAATTGGAGACAAAGAGGGGGAGATTCCCAAACTAGGATAGCCAGCCAAGGACATCAAGCGCCGTTGGTAGCATGGCTGCAACACCTTAACGCATGGTTAATTACCTTGCTCCAATTTCAACCTTAGGTTAAATCACACTCCACACCCGCCCTCCTCTAGAAAACAATTACAGATTTGGTTTCCCTTTTTTCATGTTTCTTGTCCTATTAATACTCATTTCCTTTCCTTCCTTTCTTCCCCTGTCGCTCGCTGTTTTTTCTCTCTCTGTTTTGGTAAACCGCTTTAGGCTACCAGAATAATACTTCCCACTACATATACGAAGAACCTATCATAGAATCAACCAAAAGAAGGAAAAGGGAGGGTGGAAGGGGCACCTACTCATTCCTTCAAAATCCCATTTTGTCAGAAAACAGAAACTACATTTGGGTTTTCTGCAGCAGTGGTAAACATATGATCAATGTTAGGATATAAACAATGCAAATCTTCTCGTTGGATTTGAATAGCCATCACCACACCACAATGGCCGGTGGGAAGCTAGAATTGGAAGAGTATTGGGCGACAAGTACCCTTCCTTGGGGACTTATCCGGACCCTAAAATGACACCCTTGATTCCAATTTTGATTCTTAGTGCCAATCAATGAGCAGTCATGCTACTCTTAATTCATGGCCTCTCATCTTAAGTAACTTGACTGTTTCACTTGCTTACATCTTATAATATTAAATTGTTGTTTTCAAAGTTACTAATGTGCAAAAATACAATTTGGAAAAGTTATTGTGGTTTAATGATAAAGGACTTAGATTTTTTACAAAAGATCTTAAAATTTAAAGGTTTGATCAGGCATATCAGACAACAACTTTTCCTTCCGAGTGGATTAAAATCTAAATGAAACAGAATTGATGGATTAACCATTTGAGCATATATGGTGGAGACTGGTCATATTATTTTCATAAGTTAAATTGCATTAAATATTTAGATTATTAAGTTTTTTAAATTTTATATATTAAATTAAATTTAATAGATTTAACACCTCACATTAATTTTATGAATAATGTTAAGTGTTTTGTTTGTCAACAGACAAGAAAGTGTAGTTGGTATGTAGTAAATGCACCTTCCCCTACTTATCAACTTGCACATGCCATATCACATCATGGGAAGTCATGGTCCTTATAAGAAAATGCGAATCTTATAAGTTGGGGACATAGCATGAATTCGGAGCTACCATAGTGTTGTCCACATGTGGCAGCATGCATCAATTTCTGTTTTGACTGTACGTGGATCACATCAAAATAGGTCGGGTTATAGGCATAACTGGCCAGCAAGGCAGGCGCCTTCCCCCATCCCCCTTTTAATGGGTCCAATGTGCTCAAAGCGAGCACGAGGGGGTGATGTGTAGAGATCATGGTTTTGATAGAATCAGAGTCGTGGATTCCAAATCAACAACAGTTCAAAAATCAGATAATAGTTCTTAATTATGAGCCTTACTATTTTCTCTTATTAACTTGATGACTCTTCCAAAATTGTCCATCTTTGTCACCTACTGCATCTGTTATCATTAGTAATCAACGACAAGGATCCTACTGCATCCACTATCATTGGTAATCGACAAGGATCTGGATCCATATCTAACTCCAAAACAATGACTATGCAAGAAAAAAACTCCAGATTCATGCAAGTGGTTCCACCTATAATTTTTCTATCAAAAGCAAATACTAAGCAAATGGAGCAGTTGTGGTTATTTTTTGGAAAATCAAGGCTTTGTTTTGGAGCTGGAAGGCAAAAACTCTCAAACATGAGAAATGCTTCGTTCAACCTTCGCCTCGATTATCTTCCATCCAAAACCTTAGGATCCTATTGACATTCACTTCTACATTAAATTGCACATGCCACCTCCCCTTTTCAAATGCTGACCCTGTTGATTTTTGTTGGATGTGGATATCTTGGGTTTCCATTTCATATCTTAACTCATTGATTAGATGGCTTTTTGAGGCAGAGATAACGTTGTAGTGTTTTCCATAGATATTTGGAATATTTGTTTTATTTCCTATATATTTTTCCCATTGCACTGTTAGTGAACCAAAACTTAGTGACAGACAGGCATTGAAAGAAGGAGGATGTCAAAACGTCTAGAGAAGATGCCAAGGCATATTTTGATGAGTGTGTTTCACTATCAACATTTGATAGTTCAGACTTCTCGTCACAAGAGGACCTACCACTCAATATAGCTGGTCCTCCCATGTTTGTTTACCCAAGGTAAGTTCAATTGCTTCTTTTTCCAATTTTATCAGTAGCTTCCTCTCTTATATAATAGGTCCATCTTGTCCTTGTCTTCTTCATAATCTTTTTAACAGCCATTGACGAACTTCTTGTAGAATAATACAAGTTACTTGTTTAGTGAAACCTAAGCCATTGCATATATGTGAATTTTTTTGTCTTTTCCCTTGTGTAGCTGCGTTCATGAGACATAAAATTTAAATTTTCTCAAGGGCGAGATCCTTGCCTTGTTATAGCTTTTCTTGGCATGAGATGTATGATGGATGCGTTCTTTCCTGATAAGTACCCACCAGTTGAAGCATTTTGAATTAAATGGTTTATGCTCAAGAAGCAAAGTGCATAAATGAGATTATGATAGTTTGGATCCTTCATCTTTCAATGAGAAATTTGCGTGTTAATGTTAATTTTCGATTTCTCATATTTTCCAATGAAAGGAGTATTACTAGAAAGGAAGAAAGCATAGACAGGCCGGATGATTTAAGCATCTTTCTGGAGTTCCTAGACAATAGCATAGCATATACATGATACAAGTTTGCTGGTTTCTCAAGCCTGAAATAAATTATGACAAGGATTTTTTCTGAATGGGAATTCTGTTAGATGTTGGCAGAAAATGGGCATTCAGAGGCAGCCCATGAATTACCAAGGTGAAATTTCACAACAAACTCATAGCATTAGCGGTAGAGGACCTAGTTCAGATGAAGTCAGTTCAACCACCGGAAGGACATAATGTGGTAGCAAAGTCCAGTTATCCTTTTCACAAAAGCCATCTGGAACCTCTGAGCTCCATCAAGACATCCAAAAATACATCAAAAAGTTTGACAAATCTGTCCTGAAGTTGCCAACTACAAGATCAAATTACTGTAATCTTGATATGTTCAGTTATCCGTCCACAGCCGAGAGTTTATTGGTTGATAGGGCACTTCTGAAAAGCAGAATAGAATCTGGTGGTTTGTTACCCTCCGGTGGTGGAAGGAATCATCTCGTCAAAAAGTTGTGGTACAGGAATTTGATTGGTACGAACTGGGCACTGATTAAGCATGCCTTGTACTTTTAACCTTAGTTCTTTTGGCTAGTAATAGAAAGATTAATGTTTATCTGCTCCAATGATGTGGTTTCTCTTTTATTTCTCTCCCACTCACCAAAATACCCGTTTTCTCTCCTTTTAACTCGAGCTTCCCAAATACTTAACCAACAAATTGCGCAGATCCATTTTGGAATGCATGACACTTGTAAAAACCATTTCAAGGTTTAAATCTTGAAAACTTATGATTGGAAATTTGGAATCTTAAACCATAATTTTCGATATTAGAGTCTAACTAAAGAGTTTAAGACATTAGTTTTTGAATAGTCAACTTTTTAGACAGTATATCAATAAAAATAAATTATCAATATATATATATATATATAATAAAAGGAGTGATAAGTTATAATTAACATATATATATACACATACGGTCTTGGATTTAAATTTAGAATTATAAATAAAAAAAAGCCTCAAGGCAACAAACAATTATGTGTTGTTGCATAGATTAACAATATTTAAAATGATATTGAACATGGAGGCCTTTGTATACAAAACAGTCAGGTGGCATATAGATTTGTTAAAAATACTTATGCGTGGCTGCGAAGATATAACAATTTTGTTATTATTACATATTGAATTTTATTAAATTATTTTAAAATAATTTAAATTTATTAAATTTAAGTTGAGAATCAAATTATGAGAGGCATAATTTTAATGGCCTAAATAGATTTTGTTGAAGATTTCTTCTTTTCGTAGGATGAATGTTTTCAAAAATATGAAGGCAAATGGATGATACAAAATTAAATAGTGCAAAATTTGTTAGAGAAAATGGTCCCAAAAAATGAGAGAAGTTGCATATGCAATCCAATAATTCATTTTTTGTGATCTTAATACATTGTATGTCAAGTTTTCTTTCCTCTTTCCCTATTTGTTCATGCAAGATTGAGAATATTGGAGTGACAGCATACCCAAGGTAAAATATTGTATTATTAACTATTAATTATACAAGATCTATTGGACTGGCAGTATATCTAAGATCAGATGTAATACTATATCTAAGACAGTTATAGTTATATTTTAAGAAAAAAATTAATTAGACAGACAAAGATTATACAAAATAATCATTTTTTTAAATTATCAATAAGTATAAGTGTTTACTGTTCTCATAAATAAAAATTTCATCAAATATTTTACTTAAAATTTTGAATTATTAAATTTATTAAATTTTATAAATTAAACTATAAAATTTACTGTATCTAATAACCTGTATTAAATTATAATTATTTGACAGACTCACATTCCATGAGTATACCATTCTCAATAAACACAATGCACTGAAAATATAGAAAAGAAAAAAAATATATGATAATTGAACTTAAGTGAAAAAAAAAATTCACTAAATTCACAAGTGATTGGCACATGCAACTATATTTAGAATGAATACATTACCTTAACAATCTTGTAAAAGTGTTTATAAGGTTTTACCCTCTTCAGGCACTTTCAGGCATCGACTATCTTTATTGTTAAAAGATATATTTTAAAAATTGAAAAATTATGATTTTGGTATAATAATAAATAGAATAATATTATTTTTCGTGATTTGATCTTCAAAAATATAATAATAATATTTTTTGGTAATTTGATGCATAAAGACTAAACAAAATTAATTAGAAACCGCTCCTGTGTTAATATTTAACTAATATTTTGTATATTCTTTGTGCATCAAAACATGTGAAAGCATAATTATTTTAATGAATATAAACGTTATAAAAAATTTGGGTAACTTGGTATCATACACAAAGGTTGATATCTTATTAAATAAATTATTAAATTAAAATTATTAGTTTAAACTTGTATCATGAAAAAAAAATTGATGAGGAAAATAATTTTATATTATTAATGTGTATATTTATGCCAAAAAGATTCATAGTCTCTTACATAGCCAAATTATGGTAATAAAAGGTTTTAATTCCAGAAGATGCATAAGTCATTTCTCTAAAATGTTTTTGGATTAGATTAAAAGGTTATTTTTCATTGAGAGACATGAAATCGTTTAATTTTAAGTTTGAGCAAAAATTATATCTCATGATATTTCATAAAAAAATTAAAAAGGTTATCAAAATTTTGATTGCAATATTATTTGAGAATGTATTACAAATACATAAAATAAGACTCCTACAAGTAATTCATGATAAAAAAAAAAGGATAAAATAAAAGAAGAGTGGTCTATGATTTTTTTGGTTCCAGCAGCTGTTTGCTTTAAAAATTAGGGCCTCTGCATAATACTTCCGTGTCACTCCAATTTAGATGGACACAAACCCAATGTAACTGACAAACATGCTTGGTAGAAGCCAGGTAAGCATTTTGAAATTTGCTTTATTTGAACAAAGAAATTGGAAATTGGAGACAAAGAGGGTGAGATTCCCAAATTAGGATAACCAGCCAAGGACATAAAGCCCCATTGGCAGCATGGCTGCAACACCTTGCCAAGTGTAAGAAATAGGCCATTTGATTAACGCATGGTTAATTAACCCTGCTCCAATTTAACCTTAGGTTAATCACGCTCTCACAACCCCCCTCCTCTCGAAAACAATTACAGATTTGGTTTCCCTTTTTTTAATATTTCTTGTCCTATTTATACCCATTTCCCTGCCTTCCTTTCTTCCCGTGTCTCTCTCTGTTTTTTCTCTCTGTGTTTTGGTAAACCACTTTAGGTTACCAGAATAATACTTCCCACTACATATACAAAGAACCTCCCATAGAATCAACCAAAAGAGGGAAAAGGGAGGGTGGAAGAGGCACCTACTCATTCCTTCAAAATCCCATTTTGTCAGATTTCTGTGAGCACTCACATTGGTTTCTTCCTTCTTTTCTATCCAAAGTGCTGTGGGTGACAGAGGGACTGAGACCCAGATGAAGAATTCCCCTGCTTCTTCTTCTTCCTCTTCCTTCTCCTCCTTCTCCTCCTCCTCATCATCTGTCTCTGCTGAAAAAGGCAGGCCTAAGCGCCAAACAAGGAATCTGAAGACTGAGAAACGTGAGCTGAATGCAAAAGGCCAATGTCCTGGCAGAAGAAGCTCCCTTTACAGAGGAGTCACCAGGTCTCTGTTCCTGTCTCTGTTTGATTTCCTCTGAGAAATTCTGCTTAATGGGTTTCCAATTCCATTTGCATGTCTTCTAATATCATTGATTAACAGGCATAGATGGACTGGGAGGTTTGAAGCTCACCTTTGGGACAAGGCTTCTTGGAACAGCATTCAGAACAAGAAGGGACGACAGGGTAATTTTCTTTGGAGCAATTGGTTGTTGTTTTCTATTGAAAAAAGAAAAAACAGAGGAGTGTGAGATTATTATTTGCAACAAACAGAGTGAGAGAAAATCAAGGCGATCTGCTATCCTTTGTTTATTATTTTCAGTTAAGCATTTTTTAATCCCCTTATTATGTTTTCTGACTGTGTTTTATTCCTGATGATCTCTGTCCTTGCAACGTTCACATACACTTTTGCCGCTACCTTAGTTTATTTGGGTAAGTCTCCTCATTTGTACTTGGATCTCACGCTCTCCCACTCAATTTTCTACTATTTTCTTACAATAAATTATTATTTCTAATGCTATACCCTTTTTCCAAAAAAGACCCAATTCTCTCAATTTTCAATTAATTAGTTATTTATTTTCCTCTATTGTAGGTGCATACGATAGTGAAGAAGCTGCAGCTCGAACCTATGATCTTGCTGCTCTTAAATATTGGGGACCAGATACAATCTTGAATTTTCCGGTACATTTATTTATTATTTTTCTAATTTGATGATAATAATGATCTATTTTACTTAATTAAATTATCCAATTTCAATGAATTGTGCAGATAGAAACATACACCAAGGAGGTGGAGGAAATGCAGAAGGTTTCCAAGGAGGAGTACTTGGCTTCACTGCGCAGGAGAAGCAGTGGATTTTCTAGAGGGGTTTCTAAGTACCGTGGGGTGGCAAGGTTGGTGTCATTTAAAATGTGAAAAAAAAGGGCTAAAAACTGCATTCAAA
Organism: Dicorynia guianensis; assembly: GCA_037013595.1. NCBI lineage: Eukaryota > Viridiplantae > Streptophyta > Magnoliopsida > Fabales > Fabaceae > Dicorynia > Dicorynia guianensis. Next base: position 15,029,016 of record JASUAB010000003.1, on the reverse strand, counting down.
TTGATCAATGTTTGGATATAAATATGCGAATCTTCTTGTTGGATTTGAATAGGCATCACCACAATGGCCGGTGGGAAGCTAGAATTGGAAGAGTGTTGGGCAACAAATACCTTTACCTGGGGACTTATGGTAAGTTCTCCTTTCATTTTCTCACTTTTTGGTTGCAAAAATTGTCGCATTGAAATTATGGTATATTTTGTAAAATTCAAAAGGGAACCGTAAAGTAGTGTTTCAATATGTGCAAAGTGTTGTTAGAACCATGACTTGCCAAGATGTGACATGACATGCGCAAGTTGATAAGTTGGAGAAAGTACATTTACTAAATACTATCTATCTATTTGTGTTTGTCCCCACACGTCAGCCCACTCACAAAATTAATGTAAAGTGTCAAATTTATTAAATTTTATTATTTAATTTATAAAATTAAATAAATTTAATTATTTAAAAATTTTAAAAGTATTTAATAAGAGTTAATTTATAAAAATAACATGATTTATGCTCATTACATATACTCAAATGGCTAATCTATCATTGTGTTCCATTTAGTTTTGAATCCACTTAAGAGGAAAAGTTGTTGTCTGATGTCCCTTATCAAACACATAAATCTTAGGATCTTTTGTAAAATACCTAATTCTTTTATCATTAAACCACACTTAATAACTTTACCAAATTGTATTTTTTGCAAATTGGTAACTTTGAAAATTATAATTTAGTATTATAAAATGTAAACAAGTAGAACAATCATATATGAGAGTCCCTGAATTAAGAGTGAGAATAGCATGTCTGCTCATTAATGGCACTTAAATATCCAGCCTAGATTCAAAGCTATCATTTTAAAGTTCGAATAGTTTGATTTTGTAACATTAAAATTATGTCATTTTGTATTTATCGCTTTCTATTATTTTGAAGGATTCACATAATAAATATCAACAAGTAACATTTTGAAAGGGAGCTTTCATATTACTAAGTAAGAAAATGTGAATCTTGTGTGGGTCGTGGATAATGCATGAATCTTAGCTACATTAGTATTGTCCACGGGGCAGCATGCATCAATTTCTTATTTTGACCCAATGTGGACCACATGAATATAGGACGGTTACAGGCATAACCCGCTAGCAAGGCACGTGCCTTCTCCTATCCCCCTTTTAATGGGTCCAATGTGTTCAAAGTGAGCATCACGAGATAACCAGAGAAAAAAGAAAGTGAGCGGCACGAGGGGGTGATGTGTAGAGATCATGGTTTTGATAGAATCAAAGTTGTGGATTCCAAATCAACAACAGTTGACACTTGAAGTTACAACTGAACAATAGTGTCACATTTGATATAAGATGTGCTTGCACAGACAATATTTAGGTTGGGCATTTACAAAATCTTAAGGATGAGACCCACATTTTAGTAGTACAATAGTACTTTGATATTGTATCTGGCCTTTCCTTCTTTAGTATTTTGGGATTAAAGCTAGGATCTTATGTATATTAAATGGTTTATCACATTTTTTTTTTTTAAAAAAGTTTGAGTATCAAAGAATTCAGAATATACCTGTTGGGAATCTCTAAATTTGGTAACCCTAGTTAAATTTTAAAAGTTAGATAATGGGTTCTTAATTATGGATCCTATTATTTTCTCTTATTAACTTTAGGACAAAATGTATTAAACTTTTTATATTTTAGGTCATGTATAAAATTTTTTTTATAATTTCAATTGAAATAAGTCATCTCTTATACTTTTAAATTTATATAAATTATCTTTACAAATCCTAAATCAAAGATAATTTAGGATATTTGAAGATATAGTAATTGAGAGTAATTGAAAGTATGTGAAGATAATTAACATAATTTTTAAAATATGAGAGATAATTTATTTCAATTGATATCATATAAAATTTTTTTACACATAATTTGAAATGTAAGAAGTATTTTGTATATTTTACCCTTAACTTTAGAACTCTTTCAAAATTATCCTCTCTCTCACCTATTGCATCCACTATAATTGGTAAACAATGGCAAGGGATCCGTATCTGTCTCTATGCCTAAATAAGAAGAAAATTTCGCGTTCATGCAAGTGGTTCCACCTATAATTTTTCTATCAAAAGCAAATACTAAGCAAATGGGGTCGTTGTGGTTATTTCGTTTTAGGCACCACCAGTTAGTTGGCTAACATTAATCCAACATTTGACTAAGAGACCTGCACCCAATAGAGTTGCCACCTAGACCAGGATGCTGGAGAGTGCATCAGATCTTTGACTTTGTACTTTTTTCAGTGTACAGAGCTCATGCAGCTTCCACATTATCCTGCCAACATGTCCGTTAAAAGTAATTGTAGCCTAAACAATATGCTAATCTCGAAAGTTGGAATAAAGTTACAAAATTGGGTTTCTTCAATATTTTAACATTTAGCTCAAAGATAGGTAGTTTTAAGAAAGATAGAGCAGGTCAGGACTGCTTACAAACATCCAGTGGGACACGTGAATCCTAATCTTAGCTGTAGTACCTGAAGTAATCAACTTCATGAGATTCTATGCTACAAAATCTTTCTGCAAACTTTATTCTTCAAATTAGTTTTAAGTATTCACCTACCCATTTTGTTAATGGCTGCTTTTTTTTATTGAATTTGAAGATACTCAGGAGGAGGCAGCAGCAGCATATGACAGAGCAGCTATAGAATACAGAGGAGCAAATGCAGTGACCAATTTTGACATTACAAACTATATTGGAAAACTTAAGAAAAAACCCCGACAATCCCAAGAGACTGAAACACAGACAGAAGATGGACACACACAAACAGCTCCCCACTTCTCCTCGGAATCAGAAGTAGAACAGAAAAGCCAATTATCACCACCAAAGCATCTGCAGCATCAGCAGCGGCCACAAGATCATTGCACCCAGGTTGTCCCACCTTGTGAGGAACCCTCACCAATGCCTCTTATGGACCCAGTAGTTGAGGATGATTGTCCATGGGATATTATGGATCCTGGGATCTATCAATTTGAAGTTCCGGACTTCTCTTTGGGCAAAGCAGAGGATTTTCCGGGTTTCTTCGACAGTGCAGGCTTTGATGACGACCTGAATTTTATATTCAGACCAGAACCTGAAGAGAGTGAGTTCAATTTGAATGCTATTTTAGATAGTCCAAGCAGTGGAGATATGTTTGGAGGTGAAAGAAGCATGGTGGAAAATGGTCTGGAGAAGCTTTTGTCCACAGCTTCTTGTTCACCATCTTCTTCAACAACATCGGTTTCTTGTAACTATTTCCAATGATCTCCAAGAAGGTGTTGGATGGAGAAGGAGCTGCTTGGGAGATTGTTGGGTTTGTTTGATTTCATGTTGGGATCATTTGTGATAGGTAGATGGATGTGGCATTTGGTGAATTGTGGTGGTAAGTGTTCATGGGTTTTCCCCTTTCCCAACCCCTCCCCCCCCCAAAAAAAAAATAACATTTTCTTTCCCTTCTGCATTTCGCTGACGGCTATAGGGACCTAAAAAGGAGCAAGAAGACAGAAGTGTTTTAGTGCAGACACATTTTTCCTTCGTTGAACAATCTGGGATTCTTCTTTCCCAATCTTATACTTAGAGTCTTTTTTTATTGCCTTTTTCTTATGTATTTGATATGGGGTTATAAATTTAAAATTGGGATCTGAATTTCATTCTAAAGTGGATTTTATACACGCACTACGTGAGTGTTAGGCTATTTTAATTTTAATTTTGTTTAAATAATTGTTATTTTTTTAAAAATCGGCAAACTTTATAGTGTTAAGAGATAAAAGTCATAGCATAAAATAATTAAAATGATATAAATAAACAAAGTGGATAGATGAACTTAGTGAGTAATTTTGGTTCTTTGTTAGTAAGTTATTTTAGTTCTCATTGATGGGAAATTTAGACGTTTAGATGTCTCGGACCCCACATGCTGTTATCCCACATGGAAGCAGATTTACGTTACCATTATGCCTCTTCTAACGGCTGGACGGTGGTGCGCTCTTCAATATTCAACCACTCCTGACACGCCAACGAAAGGTTTTTTTTTTTTTTTCTATAAAAGAAAAAATTTGAATCTGTCAAACATTTTTTTAAAAAATATTAAATTGTTAGTTCTACATTTTAGTGCATAAAATTACTTGAAAGCACCTATGTTTGTAATAATAAATTAATGTATTCTAAAATAAAATAAGTATTAAAAGTATTCTTTTTAGCTGACTTATAAATTTAAAAATATTTGCTTTAAGCCGTCTAAAACATTGATGCCAGACCCCAAAATCGTTTTCCGGTAAAGTTTATAGCCTCTAAAAGATGCTTTGGTCTATCCTTGGCTATATTTACATTTGGTGATAGCTGAAATCAAATTTTACTAGTTGTATCATAATTTTCATTTAGGGTAAACCCCAATATCAAAGTTCTGCTCCCCCCTCTTAACCTTCAGCAGCACATACGTTTTTGGGTTCTTCTTGATGGCATCAGCAACTTCAAAAGCCCCTAGGGACAGATCTCCAGGATGGAAGTTCCCGCCGAAAGGGTGGAGTAAAATAAACGTTGATGCAGCATTCCCATCACAGTCAAGACTAGCAGCTTATGGTGGAGTTATCAGATATGATAGAGGGCAATTCAAATTAGGATTTGCAGGAGGTATTGCAACTCTGGTGGCAGAATTTTGGGCTATACTTAAAGGTATGCAAATGGCTTGGGATCGGGGTCTCTCAAAGATGATTATGGAATTAGACTCTCTAGAAGCTGTCAATTTGGTGAATGGGTCAGGATCAACTAATTTTCGTGTTAAACATTTGGTGGATGCTATTCAGAAAATGCTGCAATAAACTTGGAAAGTTAAGCTCCAGCACATTCATCGTGAAGGGAATAAAGTGGCATATGCAATTGCCAGGCGATTTACTTCAACAGATGGCAATCATATTCACGGATGCACACTTCGGAACTATCCAGAATTTTGGATGAAGATAATGTAAATGGAATGAATGTAATGGGTGTTGTAATGGAAAATAAAAGGAAGATGGGAGTGGATAGATGCTGTAATTTTTAAATTTTGCTGAGGATAAATTTCTTTAACAAAATTTATAAATGAAACTTAATTAATTTCTCTTTCTTCTATTGCATTAATTTTTATTGAAAGCCCCAAATTTAACTTCTAAAAAAAGTTAAATTTTAACTTCTTTTAATTACTTCTCCTTTTTTTTAAAGTAAAAGCCAATCCAAACATTCATTTTATTGATTAAAGGACTTATTTTTTTGAAAAAAAAGGTCCTTTTTCTTAAAATTAAGCCATACAAACCGGCTCTAACTTTAGTACTTGGCAGATGAATAGTAATGCATCCCCACACAACCATCTTAGTGTTCAGCACAGATAAGTAATAAGCAAATGTGGCTGTAATACCACTCTTACATCTATGAACTATTCAAACTAAAATTCAACAACAAACTCAGAAAGATTTTGTTGGTTTACATTTATATAAATTGCATCCATTGACAGTTAATTGCATATAGTTCGGTCTCGTAAAGTTTTCTTTCAATGGAGTTGTTTTCACCGGAAAGTAATTTTAAATTGTTAACAAATACAACAACAACAACAACTGAGTCTTTTCCCACTAGGTGGGGTCGACTACATGGATCAAATGACGCCATAAACTTATATCCAAAACCAAATTTTCGAATATACCATTTAACCACAGATCTCTTTTAATCACCTCTCCAAGTGTCCTTTTTGGTCTTCCTCTACATCTCCTCACAGGACTAAACATCATTTGGTCAACCTTTCGCACTGGTGCCTCTCTCGATCTTCTTTATACATACCCAAACCACCGTAATTGAATTTCTATCATTTTCTCCTCAATAGGCGCCACCCCAACTCTCTCCCGAATATAATCATTTCGAATTTTGTCATTTCTTGTATGTCCACTCATCCATCTCAACATTCTCATTTCTGCCACCCTTATTTTTTGCTCTTGTTGCCCTTTCAACGCCCAGCACTCACTACCATAAAGCATAGCTGGTCTAATAGCAGTTCGATAAAACTTTCCTTTTAACTTGGTAGATATTTTGCGATCACAAATAACTCCCGAAGCGTTTCTCCATTTCATCCATCCAGCTTGGATCCTGTGTGAGACATCCCCATCAATCTCTCCATTACTTTGTAAAATCGACCCAAGGTACCGAAACTTGGACACCTGCGGTATGCTTTGCTCCTCAATTTTTATCTCCAAATCGCTATTTTCTCGCCTCTTGCTAAATTTACACTCCATATACTCTATTTTATTCCGACTTAAACGAAAACCCTTTGATTCCAAGGCTTCTCTCCACATTTCCACATTTAAATTGTTAACAAATAATTAAATAAATTTATATGGTAAAAAAAGTCATATCAAGGTAACAGTACTCTTTGGCCGACCATTATAGAAGCACTGAAAACACTATGATGTGTAAAAGCATACTCAAGCATCTTGTTAGAAAGCAACAAGTGAACTAGAGATACTATTCCGTCCGTCAATGATTTAAGGCAAGCAACAAGAGAATCAACCTGATGACTCGTTCCCAGGCTTTAATGGAGACTTAAGATTAGCCTACACTATGATTCAGTTATCGATATAGTACCATGGAAATTGGCAAATTCAAACACATTCATTTATGTTTAAGCAAGTATCTGCAATGTTACTCCAGCATGCAAATTGAACATCAAATTGTAAATCCACATGACTGCCAGATAGAAGGTTGTTTGTTTAAATCAAGCAGAGTATAAATTCAGCATCAATGTAATCCAGATAGAAAGCATACATAAATAGCCAGTGTTTCAAAGTCCTGACTGCTGAACAAGAAAAAAGATTGTAGCGCCTGTGCTGTGTGAAACATAGTGTCCATTAGACCCTAAAAGTTCAATAGGCAGCCACCAGAATTTATCAGAATGGCCAGAGGGATACTTGCAAGGATAACAAGTTAAACACACGCTTAAAAGAACCTAGTGAAAAGTAAACAAAGAATCCACACAGCTTATTACCCTCATGTATAAGACCCTTTCTTTTACACAAATCTGATATTCCAAATGGATTTTGATGCCTCACAAGCATGTTTCTAGGAACCACTAAAAGACAAAAGGAATAAACTTATACCTAACTTTGTTAGCATAATCTGAGTACGTCTGGCCAAAATTCTCAACCATCAAAGCCTCCTCAAGTTCTGCCTTCTGCTTATAATACAACAAAGAAACCACTACAACAAATAGCAGGCTCAAAGGTGCTCGAAGCGCAAGGCAGTATGTTACAAACAAAAGCATTGTGGATGAATATATTGGATGACGAACCCAACGATAGGGTCCAAATTGCACAACAGCAGTCGGCACCACCACCTTTTCTGAATAGTTAGCAAGATACAATGTGGCATTATACTGCATTAGCAGAGTCACTACAATTAATGCCCAGATTCCAAGATTGCTCCGCCCGCCTGGAATGCGGTGAAGCTCTGGCCCTTCAAATGCAGCAAGCCAATGGCCAATCATGACTCCTATGCAGAACAAAACACGACACCACATTGGCAAGTTCACATCCCATTTAGGGTCATGGGGACGAGCATAATAATCTCCGTATAACCGCTTTCGGACAGTAACATTGAAGAAAAAGAAATAGTGGTACACAAAGAAGAAAACAATTGGCCAACCTTCAAGGTAACCATTAAAGTGAGCAGAGGGAACAAGAGTGAGCCATGTAAAAGCCGAAGTAATAATCGCCAGTTGCTCAAATATGTTTGCTTCATCACTCAAATGTTTCTGAAAGCAATGTAACCCATAAACTGCAAGCACTATGGCCACCATCCATGGCCAGAACAACCATGTCCAGCTAAAATACATCCAGAAGAAGGGACTGAGGAGCATTTTTACAGTCCATTTTGTGGCTGCAATTATGATGGTCAATATACCAGACCACTTCACAATATCAATAGGAGTCAACTGTAGAAGAGCAACTTTAATTGAATCAAATGATAGGTTTCTGAAGTACTTTGGGATTGGATTATGAGATTCTGAGCCACCATTACTGGAAACTGAGCATCTGGGAGAAGGATACAAGTTAGCCCTTTTTCTTGCTGGTTTTAGTAATGGAGAAAATGGGTTTGAATAGAAGGGACAATTTAATGGGGAATTAATGTGCTTGGGTTTTGGGTGGCACTGATAATGCTTGCTAGTTGTATGAGCATTGAAATTTTTGTTGATAGGTCTCAGTGATATTCTATGGGTCGCAGCAGAGAAACCAAATGGGACAGTCTTGGTGTGGGAGAGAATCATCGCCGCCTCCATTACACTAAGGGAAAAAGCTGTGGCTTTTAGCAGAAAATTACAGAGTTAAAGCATCACCTCCAATCAAAGGATAATCGTGAAACTTGATGACACACTGTAAACTAGTGCGCTCATAACCTTTGACGCATGGACCTGTTCAGGTCATTACAATAGTGATGTTAAACAACTTATATATGCAAGACAAATGGCTCCAGTACACTTGTTCAAAATTTAATTCTACCTATTTCCTTCCACGGCTTTCCTTCTGCAGCTTCAACCACCAATCTGAATATTATCAACAATTTAGCATCACTCAACCTCCTAAAAATATGAGAAGTACAAAATCATCAATCGCCAAAATATTTAGGTGCTGTACCCTAAGTAAAAGTTATTAGTCATTCTAACATTATGGTTAATGAAAGACATGCAGAACCAACAGCCATAAACAGTATATGAGAAATTCAATACGTTGCAATTTCACTTAGTGAATAGCTTGAAAATATGAATGAAAAGACCCCAAACCAATCCCCAAATTTTTATGATGAATTACTAAATAAAAAATAATGACATAGAAGACATAGCATTGCTTCCTACATTCAAACCCCTTTTTAAAGGTTCTCTTGAACTCAAATTTCTACAATTAGGCATCTATATACAGTGTCAGTGAACTGGATTTACTAAATAAATTTAAACCAATGAAATTCAATCAATAATTACATATTCCATCATCTGTGCACCTCTACTAACCCGCTTAGGCAAAGAATCGAACAGCTAGTATGCATATTAGAACCAAGGTGCTTATCCAGACATTTAATTCATTTTGAATACCTAAATTACAAAATGAAACGGAAAGGACACAGTTTCGGGTCAAGCTTGAGGGACAGAAGCATTAAAATAAACAAAACCTATTAAGTTATAGAAATTGTCACCATGCAAATTTCAACTTAAAAGAATCCAATATCCCTGTAAGTTCTCCAGGCACACAAAGGCCCGATATTTCAGCAAACAAGTGTAATCACACGCAGGAAACAGGACCTGTAATTCAGTTCGAGTAAGAATACCCAAAAGCGAGGGAACTCTGAGTCTTTGCAGTGGCCGCAAAGCACGGATTCTTTGACTTACCTTGGCCAAAATAGCTCCAAAAACTGAATTTGACCCTGAATCCACTTAGCTTTTCGTCACCCACGTCGTGCTTGCTACCCCGCTCGAAATATGGAAGATTAGAGAAACTAGAGCTGCTCAGATACAGCCAACTTCATACACTGAGAAGAGCAGAGAACACGAGAGTGGAATGGGCGAATGAGTAAATTTGTTTGAAGCCCACAAAAATTTGAAATAGAGGCTTAGGTTGCGGGCTCCGTATAGTCGCAGCTGAAAAGAGAATGATAAAAGAAAGCGCCTTGAGGTTTTCCTATATGCTCGTCTCGATGATGGGCTAGCAGAGAATGTGAAGGGAAGCCATGGAAGGGAGAGGGACGCTAAAAGGAGAAAGGAGAGTGGGTAGGCACTGTGTTCCACCACACGAGAGGAGGCCGCTTCACGCCGCTTGTTATCTCCCTAAACAGTGGTGTGTTAAGTGTCAGCGATGGTAGAAATATCTCAAAAAATATATATTTTTGTTGTATTATAGTAATTTTTTTTTACGCATGTCGAATAAAATAAAATTGAACTTAGATGAGAACAGGAAAAAAAATTTATGCCTACTATGTGAGTTATGCTTTATTTTTATTATAGTAATATTTTTTATAGTACTTTATTTATTTTTATTTTTAAGGATGAGATTAATTTTATTTAAAATGTAAAATTATAAAATAATTTAATTTTTTATTAAAAATAATTTAAAATTAAATATTAAACATATAATTTACAATTAATTAATTATTATTATACTAATTGTATTGTAATATTAATTTTTTAATTATTTTTATAACATCAAATTTTTTAATTTTGTGCACAGAGCACGTAAAAGTATAAAAAGTATTATATTTATATATTTTTATTTTTATTTTTTATAATATTTAATTTAAAATTAATCTTAAATTATATTTTATAGACAAAATATAACTAAAAAAATATAAAAAATAACAGCGCTCAAAATATATCCAGCAAATGACTCATTCGAAGCAAGGATTAATTCTTGTTCATGGGTTGAGAATTGCGTGGAGTCCTAAGTCCCTTGGTGAAGCAGATTCTTTACTTGCTGTCAATTTGATGAAGAAAAGATGTGCTGATGTTCAACCTTAATCCTATACGCGAGGTTGGTCGCGCATGCTTGACATCCTCTCAAGAGAGATTGGGTAGTTGCACTTTCTCACATTTGTGGGGGAGGTAACTGCGTAATTGGTCAGCGAACCTCCAACGTTCGCTCAAAAGGGATGAAATTATTTTTCCAACCGCCAGATAGATGTGAATTGATGTTACTTGGAGATAAGATTGGGTCTGCGCCCTTTCCTTTTGTTAAATTATAATTATAATTTCTTTATTTTCTGCTGTTTCTAAAATAAAGAGATTTTAACTTATCATTTAGAATAAAGTATCCAAGTAAAAAAAATAAGATATTAAATACCTAATGATTAAGTAATGATAAATTACTTTAATTTTTTATTTTGTAATTCTTCTTAAATTTTTATTTATTTTATAAAACTTATATAATTTTTCTATATTTTATAAATATATGACAAATAAACTTAATTTATTATGAATTATCAAAAATATCTTTAATTAAATAATAAAAGTTTCTGCTCTCAAACACCATGTTTGGTTCTTTAAGATGATCTTATATGAATCTTTTTATATTTTATAAATTTTTTCACGAAATAGAAAATATTAAAAATATATTTATAATATTATTTTTATATTTTATACATTATAAAAAATATAAATTATAAAAAAATCTGTATAAGATTATTTTTACAAAAAGGATCAAACGCAACTTTTAAAATGAGATAATTATATTGCTCAATTAAAAAGGTTATTTTGATAAGTTATAACAAATTTATTACTTCATTACAAATATTTTTAACAAATTTATTTATTATTTTAATTAAATCCTTGGTACCAATTTACTTCATAAATTAGTATAATATAAATAATAATTATCATATGATTTATTTATGTGCGTATGTTTTGATTTTTATATATTGTTGTAAAAGCTTTAATCTCCAACTTATTTGTTGAAACTAAAGATGATAAAATCAAAGAAAATCAATTTGTTATTCCTTTGCAATGCATGGTTTTTCTTGTACTTTTGGAGAGTGTAGATTAATTTTGAAACTTTTCTTTAACATTTTGCTAAAAATTATTTCTAAAACGAAGTAACATAATTATTATAATTAACTGAAATTAATATGTTGATTATGAACCTTTTCTTAAGCATGATTCATTTTTTGTTATAGTAAAATAAAAATAATTAAAAATCAATTATAATTAGCTAAAATAATTCTATTAAAATTAAAAATCCAATCATAATTAACAAAACTAATTTTTATTAGAATGGAACCTTGAATAAGAAGTTGAGTTACGACATGAAACATTGATTAAAGGAAGCAAAACAATTTGGCACAAGAAAATGTAGATAATTATTTTGATCGGCAAAAATTTTAATCTTATAACTTTGAAAGGAAAAATTATTTCATAAAATTTTTACAAGTGGATATCAGTATTTCAATTTTTAAATTTAAATTTGACATATATGAAAATAAGATTTATAACAGTTGTAATTTTTTTTACCTTAATTTTTGAATAAAAACTTTATCTCTATTTAAACACAACATAAGAAATTCTATATGCACCATAAGTAAAGACTTATTTATATTTATATTTATATTTATATTTATGTTATTTATACTATATATAAATATGTAGAAGTTAAAAATATCTTATATAATTTATTTAAACTTTATCTTTACTATCATATTATTTTTACAAATGATGTTATAAATTTAAAGAAAAATAAAAAGTATAATTAAAAGAACTGCAATAAATATTTGCCATTATTCATATATCCAACATTTAATGCTTTTAAAATGTTTATATCTATAACTGATATCGTCATACTTGCTATGTAGAATGGATGAAACAAGATCAACTTTTAGTATCTTGGTCGTTCTCATCTATGATTGACTCAATATTAATCCGAATGGTTGGTTGCAATACGACACATAAGATTTGAGAATGAGTTAAAAGTCACTTTGCATCTCAAACAAAGGCAAAAATTTGAGAATTCGAAGGACAGTTACAGACACAACAGTGGGAATTATACAACTTCTGAGTGTCTTCTCAAAATCAAAGGTGCAATTGATTTACTAGCTTTAGTTGGTTGTATATTTAACTTTAAAGACCAATAGAAGCGACTCTCGATGGACTTGTAGTAGAGTATGATCCATTGGTAATGACTGTAATGGCAAAACAAAAGAAAGTAGACTAGAATGACATAAGAAAGAAGTTGGTACTATCTCAATAAATCTTACCAGAAAAGTTAATCTTGCTGGTTATATTCATTCTTGCTAAAACCAAGAATTGTGCTAGCAAACTCCATGTATAGTATCTCAACCCTTATCTTATCCTGCTAGTCCAATGCGAGATCAATCTAGTTCATAGTATAATCATGCCTCACTAATGTATTAGACAAATCCACAATACAATTCCCAGTCAAATTAGCAATATCAATTTTCTAAGAATCAGTTCAAAAGTGATCAAAGAGGCTTTCACATAGGAGGTTATATACCTAGAGGTAGGGGCAAAGGCAAAAAGTATAATCCTAGAAGTAACTTGATATGTCAAGTGTGGGGCAACCTAGTGAAGCAAAATAAAAAAATAATAATTATGTTATTATATAGGTTTTATGTTAACATTTATAATGTTGTAATTATTTGGAAATAAGGATTTGTAATTGGGAACTTAGGATTTAACAACTAATTTAGGTTTATGTGTTTGGTTATTAGTTTTATCTTCTTCTTAGTTGGGATGGTATTCTAGTTTATGCTTTCTTCAACTTTAAGTTATTTTTAATTATCTTGATAGTTTATAGGGTTTTGAGTTATCTATTTAATGCCTATTTATTATTCCCGATATTTAGACTTGTCATGATTATTTATTTCTTCATTTGAGAATAGGGCTTGGTTATCTTATTTTGATATTTTTTGTCCCATACTACATCATTTGGTCATGTAACATGGCACTGCCATTTTCAATTTGATGATACCTTCCTAAACCTATCTCATCATCCAACTTTACACTCAATTACCATAGATACACAAGTGAATATTAAGCCCCTCATTGTAGAAACCATAATGATGTTAGAGGACTTGGACTAGCCAATTACAATCTTAGTTACATTCTTAATAAAAATGTGGCAGACGACAAATGCAAGCGATAATCACTAGTACAAACAGGGGGTTTGATCAAGGTTGGCACCCTAATTCAGGGGCAACCAACCACCTAACTCATGATGCTAATAATTATCAATACAAAAATTTTTTGGAATCCAAAATAAGCCATTTTTTCTCATTCTCAAAATAGGGATGCGTCTTGAACAATCTTGAAGAACATTAAAATAGGAGTTTAAGACCTTAATCTAGGCTAACAAGGCCCTTGACACTTCAAAAGTTTCCTAAAGTAGCAAGTTAATGTTAGAACCTACCTAATTTGGAAAGTTTTCAACAAGTTAGATTCTACCCTTGGATCACCTCATCTATGTCAAAATTAAATGTCACCCTCAAGACTAATAGTTACATCCTAGTCATTCCATCTTTCAGCAAAGCATGCTAAAAATAGCAACTAAGGTCTGTACAAGCCCACTTTTCAGTGATTAAGATCCCTGGGTGTTTGAAAGACCAAGGAACAACTTTAGTAGCTTCTTGGTAAGTCACATCTATAAAGAGTAACTTTTAAATAGCCCTTGAGAAGGCCTAAACCAAAAAATTAGGCTCCTTAAAACTTGCCTTATTTGGAATAGGTCCATAAAGAAGGCCTAAAAGAGCATCCTAGAAAGCCAAATGCACAATGTGATGAGGAGTCTCCTATACCCATACAGAGTTATGATGATCAAAAGCTAAAGTGACAATAGCATTGGTTACATTATTGTCAACTTATGAAACATGAGATATAGAGAATTGAGGAAAGCAACTGAGAGCATTCTACAATCATCTATTAAATTATCAAAATAGGAGTTCAATATTTTAAGGCCGTCAAAGGTTGTTGCCACTTCCAAACAATAAACCTCCATTGAAAGGCTATGGAAGAAATTTAATTCAACAGTTAGCTAAGGGCTCTCAACTATTTAGATATCCACATATTCTTAAAGCTATTTTGAATCGGTAGTCACATCAAACCTTCAGTATCTCTAATCACAATACCCAAGCTACATTGAACATCATTTCAAATAAATTTGAGTTTCAAAATCTTGACTGAACTTAGCTAATTATATTACAAGTTAGATTTGGTCAATTAGGTTACATGTGTTATTTTGATAGGTTGCTCAAGTTTTGGGTCACTTTTTACAAAATCATATTACTTCTCGCTAGCCTATTATATGTTTGGGAAAGTCATGGGTTAGGTTAAAATTTCACAAGTTAGACAAATTTAGGTTAGGTCATCTTTTTTGCGCACCCCAAATATGCAATTCCACTAAGAGGCAGCCATTGAGTTTTGAACTTGGGCACATGTGAAACATTCCTAAGGGATGGTGAAACTCTATAGGCCAAAAGAGGCTTGGATACAAGAGTTGGTGATGAAGGAGAATTCCATCAAAGGTTGTTACCACTTCTAAGTAATGCACTTTTACTGAAAGGTTATTTGGTTAAATTATTCCATTAGTCTCAATAGTTTAATCGAATTTTTAAGTAGGTCCTTATAATTTAAGACCATATAAAAAAGACCCTTATAGTTACCTTTACCCATCATGCAAGTCCCTAAAGTTATAGACTATCATAACGTTGTGCTCTATTGCCTTACATGGCTAACACATTGCTTATGTGGCAACCTTGTGTCAAAACAAAGAGCCACATTGGATTATAAGGTCTACTACAATAATTAAGGATCCATTTTGCCCCAATTCAATGTAGGTCCCAAATTCATCTTTTGATACTTGTCTCATCTAATTCTGAATCTTCAATTTCTAGTGCTAATGTTCACATCATTTGTTTAAGTGGGCCCTTTGAATTGGTTGCAATGATGGAATCTTTGAACCTTAATTGTGCATAGAACTTGAAAACAATGCTATCATTTCCATTTTTAGTATAAACTCAAAGGTTCCATTTTGCAACAATAGAAAGTAGGCTAGGAGATCCCAATTGTTCTAAGGTTAAAACTTCCATTTATGAGTGAACATAACCGGAGGGCCAAACTTCTCTTTGAATTCTAGTAATTTTGTTTTTCTTTCCCAACTATAAGTGGTTGAGAGAGAGAGAGGAACATTTTGACTTTGGAACTTGAAATCACCATTTTGGCTCCTGATATTTACAAGTTAAAATATTTTCAACCCTTATTTCTACATGAGGGTTTGATGATCACAATGAAATATTCTTGTTTATTTTGGATTATGGAATGGTGAAGACTAAATGATCAAAGATCAGTTACATTTCAAAGGATCTTAGTTGAACTAGGGACCTTTGTTGAATTTGGACAAAATGAAACCTTAATTACTATAGTAGACCATGCAATTCAACATGGCTCTTCATTTTGACATGGAGACTCCCACATAAATAATTCGTCAGTCATATGAGACATTAGAGCACAACGTTATAATAGTGTGACATTGAGGACCTTAATGATGGACAGAGGTAATTGTAAAGACCTGCTTATATATTTCTAAAGTACAAAAACTTACTTAAAAATTCAGTTAAATTATAAGAATTGGCAAAATAATTTAATCTTTTCATTTTTTATGCTCACATAAATGGATATTTGTAATACTATATAATTTTATGAAAGTTTGAATATAATATTTACAATTTAAATACAAGCTTAATGAAAAAAAAAACTTAGTAAAAATTTATTTTAAAAAAAATTGGTCTTTCCAAAGATAAATGATGAAAAATTGATTTCTTATTATGTTACTTTAGAACTGGACAATTATTTTAGATAAATATTGATTATCTATTATGTCTAATGAATGAATAAATTAAATCATATAAATTCAGTTATTATCTTATAGTTAACAAAATAATTATGAAAATAGTATAAATAATCTGATTATTGGAAAAAAAATTAATTCTTTTGTCTTACAAAATATTGTTCATTAGATTAGAGTCAT